>CM046728.1:35901829-37163742 GCA_025584915.1 Monochamus saltuarius
CTGTCTATATACAGGTCGACTGACATTTGGAAAATCCGTCTAGACTCTAGACCGAATCGTTAAATAAATAACTTTATCTGATCCGGCATATTTACGGTTATTGGAAATCGAATGAGATTTGAATAAGTACCACTGGTACCATTAATCTGTGCTTCACATGGAGGTCATTTTTCAGAAGGAGACATGTCATAGTTAGTTCCAGATGTCACGACGTAACCCTGTTCCAATTCTTGCACACAAGTGGATTCCTTCAGAGAAGAGTACCTAACATTTTTTCCTTAAATGATTCTTAATCCTAAGCTTGAATAATTGCGTAAAAACCACGAAAATATAGACTTCATATTTGGTTCAGTACATCTTCCTTAAAGTAGATGTAAAATTTCTCCAGCGACCGCAACCTCAAATTTAAAAGCCATCTGCGAAACTTATAAAATATTTAAATGAATATTTTAGTCGAAACTTTTGTACGTTTCCATATACCAAGTGGTTCTAAGCTTTCATTTCTTTTGAAATTAATTATATTTTTCTAAATTCTTATTTATTCCATGGCCTTAGCTAGTCTTTATGGAAATATAATCTAATAATTAAACTAGATCGTTGCTCTGGAAACTATAACTTAAAGCACGTTTACACAGGTTTAGTAAATATGCGAGTTGCAGGACCAAGTAGGTAGCTTCTGAATACTAGAATCATGTGAATGTACACATCCTTAAAAATAATTACGGACAACGTTCAGTTTGTCTTCCATTGTTATCCAAACCTTTTAAAAATATTACGTTTTGTGACTTTTTATATTACATCTCCCATCAATGTCTCACACGCTAGTCTTATATTCTGTTTCAACTGGTCGACATTATCTGATCCCTGCTTATAGACAACGTTCTTAAGCGCCCTCTACAGAAAATAGTCCAGAGGGCTTAAATCCAATGATCTGGGTGGCCACTGAATTGGACCATTAGGTTCTATACAATGATATGGAAAGTGGTGGTTCAAATAATTTCTTATAATTATAGAATTATGAGTATGTGCACCATCTAATTTCAACCATAAATATTTTCTAATTTGTAATGGAATATTCTTCAACAAACCTGCAAGTTCTCTGTCTGAGAACTGTAGAAACCAATAATGACCTACTAAAAATGCCGTTCAACTATGCCGCACTACACATTTATTCCAAAATACCTTTAATTTTAGATTGCATTTAATTTATGCAGAGTTTCATCAACCCAGTAATTGGTATTTCGGAAAATTGGTATACTATACTTAAGAATTTACTTTCGTCGGTCCAAAGAATATGATGTAGAAGTTGTTTTCATCCTCAGCAGTTACCATCATTTGAGTTATAAAATTTAACCTTCGATGACAGTCAGTCGAACAGGGTAAAAATATTAATTCTGAATTTCGACATGCACCGGCTATTCCCACAACCAACACAACTTAAAGCAATATGCGAATTAGTAAACTGACAACTAAACTAAATGATGCAATTATTAGTTACTTTAGCCATTATTGTCATGCACCTCAAAAACTTTACAATATTTACTTCTGAAAAAACGTTTGATTTATTAGCGTGGTACCTTTCGGACTGCCTTTTCAAAAATGCTATCAAACTATATTGTATGTTTTAATGTCTGTAAACCTTTTTTAAAGACAGTTCAGTTCTCAACATGAAGTACTGTGTCCATAGCGTAGAAGCCTTCAAATTCTTCTTACCTTCAAAATATGCCAATAGTACTTTCTCATTGACGTGTTTTACTTTCTTCTGTTCACGCCATTTTTCAAATGTTTCATAAGCCAAGTCATATACCGTGGATTTTTAGGAATCAGTGAACATACGGCATTTCTCGCCGCTTCTTCGATATCGCTCGGTATATCGTCAGAATCTGAATGTAAATCACACATTCTTCCCAATAAATGGTAATAGTAACGATCAGCGTCACATAATAGATCTGATAGAAAAAATCTTGTATGTAATACGTTATGAAACATATACTACTACTACTCCCTTTTATCGGGGAAAAACATTGCCGATTAAAAAGTCGCTTTCAGTGCTCCACCAAAATATACAGGGTCTTGCTAATAAGGTACATAAACTGGAAGTTTATTTGAATGACACTTTACCAGATGTGTTGTTCCTCAGTGAACATTGGCAATCTTCAGAGCAAGTAAGTCAGCAGGACATTGATGGCTATACTTTGAGTTCTTTTTACTGTAGAGATGCAACACAGCATGGAGGTGTAGCTATTTATTTAAGAACGGGTATAAAGGCTAAGCAATTCTGTGCAGTTAATGAATTGTGTAAGTGTAAATTGTTGGAATGCTGTGGTGTATAAATTTTCGGAAATACTCTTATTTTGGTGATATATCGTACACCTCATAGTGATATAAACTTGTTCATGACTACATTTTATAATTTACTAGGTGTTATTGATTTAGATAAATATACTAATATAATCATTGGTGGTGACTTCAATATCAATATTTTGGTGTGAAAACTATAATTGACACACCTACTCGGATAACACCTTATTCTAAAACGTGCATTGATAATTTTATTATAAGAGAGGACAATCATCATTGTCATTCAGTGGTTGTTAATTCGTTCCTTTCTTATCACACTGCGCAGTTTTTTTGTATGGAATTGATCCTTGAAAGTTCAATATCTTATACTTTTCGGAGAAAATTTTATGAAGACAAAATAATTGAATTGTCATTTTTTGTCGATGGAGTCTTGGCATGATGTTTTTTCAGAGAGATGTGCTGATAAATGCTTTGATAATTTTACACACACACGTTTTTGTTTTACTTTAATGTTTGTTTTCCCGTAAAGAAAGTAAAAAATCAATTTAGTGTTAATCGCGGTGATTCCAAAGATTGGATAACAGCTGACGTTACTTACGTAAAAACTGTCTTAAATACTATTTCGATGCTTTCTTTGAGATACCCTGCCTTCACAGATACGTATAAAGCTGTAAATATGTTTTACCAAAATTTACTAAAGAAGACCAAGAAGCAATATTATGATAAAATTATAAATAATGCTCCTAATAAATAAAAGAAGATGTGGGATATTATTCGTAGGAAAACTGGCAAGTGTAAAGATTTTCACAATATTAATATAAAGGACAATGACGTATTACTTGATTGCTCTCAAGCCGCTAATAAATTTAATTCTTATTTTAGTTCTATGGGGCCAAACTTAATTGATAAATTAGGTAATGAGATTGATTACGATTATTTAAAGGCGAACGTTCAATTATTAAATAAATCAATGGTGCTTTTACCAGTAACACAACAAGAGTGATTAATTGTGCTAAAAAACTAAAGCTTTCTACATCCTTTGGCGCCGATAAACTATTCTCACACCTACTTAAAAAATGTATTGATTATATTGTTTCCCCTTATTAACTTATCATTTGATACGGGAGTGTTCCCTAATAGATTAAAATTTGCTACAATAACGCCAGTTTTTGGGCAATGAACATGAGGTCAGTAGCTATCGGCCCATCAGTTTGTTGTCAACATTTTCTAAAATTTATGAATCACTTATGTGTGACAAATTGTATAATTTTCTACATGCAGAAAATATTATATGTGGATGTCAACATGGTTTTCTTAAGGGTAGGAGTGTAGAAACGGCGTTATTTTCTTTTGTCAATGAAATAATTGACTCCATCGACAAAAAAACGTTGGCTTGCGGACTATATGTTGACTTAAGTAAGGCCTTCGATTACGTAAATCATCAGATTTTATTAGAAAAATTATTTAGATATGGTATACGTGGAAATATACATAAATGGTTTCGATCATATCTTTATCGGAGAAGTCAAATAGTAGCAATTCAATCTAATAACTCTGTTGTTCGGTCGGAGGAATCGCTTATGACGATGGGTGTGCCTCAAGGATCAGTTCTGGGGCCACAATTATTTTTGTTATTTGCCAACGATTTACATAAAGCAATTGATGATTGTCCTAACTTATAAGTGACTTACGCTGATGATACAAATGTGCTTTTTAGATCAAGTAATATTATGGATGTTGAAGTGTCTGCCAACTCTATATTTAAAAACCTAGCATTGTGGCTAGAAAAAAATAAACTTATGTTAAATGCAGATAAAACCACTATTATGCTTTTTAAATCACTACATTGTAAAATAACTTTTGATGAGGGAGGAAGATAGTGGCGGGTAATTATTTGCAATACTCTCGATCAGCGAAACTGCTTGGCATGCATGTAGATGATAAACTCGACTGGTCTTGTCAGATTAATCATTTATGTCATAAATTAACATCTTCCTGTTATGGCCTTAAATGTTTATCAACACAGTGTAGCCAATATGTTCGCTTATCTCTGTATTATGCAAGTTTTTATTCGCATCTGCGGTATGGGATTATTCACTGGGGGTTGTGTAGAGATATTAATAGGGTATTTGTGATACAGAAATATACCGTTCGTATTATTGGCAATTTAGGGTTTAGAGAATCTTGTAGGGAAACATTTAAAAATTGTAAAATTTTGATTGTAACTGGTGTGTATATATTGGAGATAGTGTGTTTTGTGTTTCGTCATTTAGAATTATTCACAAAAAATAATCTAAATCATTTATATTATACGCGAAATAAACATATCTTGTGTTCTGAACGACATTATTCATCCTTATATCAAAAAGGGGCTTATTATAATGGTTGCCGTATATACAACTCTTTACCAATCGAGTTTAGAAATTTAAAGTATATTTATACATTTAAGAAAAGAGTTAAACAATGTCTTATTGAAATTTGCCCGTATAATATTGATTAATATTTTCAGAACAATGTTGTTCAGTAGTTTATAATGATGTTTGTCTTTTAATAGATTTTTTTTATCCGTCCAGTATTTAGTAGTTTGTACTTGTGTGTTTATATGTGTGTTATTGTGGTATTTATTTTAGTTTGAACTACTTTGACGTATTTTTCTGTGTAATTGTACATATGAGAAATAAAGTTTATTATTATTATTATTATACTTTTCATAACTGATTAGATAAATAGCTGTTTTCGAGAAAAATGTCTGGGGAGTGAACTTTATAGGACAACCTGTACAGTTATCATTTTACCGAATTTATTTTTGGGATGCCCTGTATACCATATTAATTAATTCGGTCCCTTGCAATATTTTCGCTCGAATAATTACAATTATCGGCCGCCTCTGCCCACGGACAATTATCCTCAACGGACATAATAGCCTCTAACTACGACTTTCTACACTTGCACCTCAATTATACATTATTTGTAACCGCTCTTACTGGCACCTTCCGCCCACTATCTCCATGAGCGCAGTAATTACTTTCCCATATGGCCAGTTATTGATTGTCCGTATCTTTTATCGCGATGCGATGGCGCCGCGTGACGCGAGTAAAAAATTATTAAAGTCTTAGTAGGGTCACGTGCAGTAGACAAGACACCAGGGTGTTTCATTATCGAACCCATTTCGACATGGGTTCATGGAGAAGAGATCTGCAGCTTAAAATGTTTGTTTTACTCAGTTCGTATCCAAGTATCGTATATCCTTCCGTTACATCTGACCACATCTTTCGTTGTACACCAATTGTTGGAATTTTCATAGGCTTCATTGTAACGGTCTTTAGATTTGTCCGGTAACAAACTTCTACACGCAATAATTGCTGCCAAATATTAAATTTAAAAGACATTTATCAACTTTATATTGAAGAATAATAAGAATAAGCACTTTCAGGTGCTCGAAGGTATTCAAATAGCCTCGACTGCGCTTCGCTTCGCCTCGAACCTAAAAGAAAGCTTTTGCAGCTTGTAATGTGTCCTGTGTTATTATATTTGTGTTACTAGAATTATTTTTGTGTTTGGTGTAATAATTGTTGTTCTGGTTACCGTTAGTTACATTTTGGTAGATATTTAAGTGCTATTGAGAATACATACTTTTATGTCAGATCTCAAATTATGTTACGTTATAACCCTGAGGGCACAATTTATATTGTAGATACTTTTAAAACCAAAATGAAAAATAAATTGGCGAATCTATTACATTCCATAGTGTCCCAAAAGAACCTTAACTAAGAAGAGAAATAATTTGTAGTAAGCTTTTCCATACAGAAGAATTAACACAGTTTCAAAGAAATTATAACCTGCAGGTATACTCGCGTCAAGAATTCAGACGTCACGGCTGACGTTACACAATACATTTGTTTTTATTGTCAACGTAATTTTCGATATTTGGTCGCTTTAAAATCAATCATTTTTTGCAATTTAGTGCAATATATAATGCAAACTTTTAGTGTAGTATATAGTTTTAGTACTATCAGTACCAATTTTTAAATATTTTGATAAAAATATAATGAATTATTCATTTGTTTGTATGACGTAAGTCGTCTGAATTCTTGTCGCAAGTATATACATTCTTGTCACGTGCTATATGCTGTATACAGCTATTAGATTAGAACAATCGTTTTAGTAACTTTGTGCCTTAATCTAAAGTCTACATCGTGCAACTGCTCTGTGAGGACTGTTCCATCAGGTATTACTACCAGTACAAATGCTCTTCAAAACACCAGGCGCAAAAAGATGGTGAACTTCCGGAGAACGTTTAGAGGTTAAAATATATTGCGTCTCGTACCTATATGGTGCTGCCTTTACTAGAAGTAATTCAAATAATTGTGATTTATGAAGTAAACGCATCTGATCTGAAATTTTGAGTCATATTTTCTAGCAGCATCGAAAACACTTGGCATACCTACCTACTAACTTACAGAATAAACTGTCGGAGATGCTTTGTTATATGTTCTAAACTGTCAATAATATTGTAATAGTACTATTTAGCAACATACAGAATCAGAAATTGCGGATCTTTACAGAGAAAGTAGAAATTGCCGCTTCATCCCAGGGAAGGTACGAAGTATAAGTGGCGCAGTAGTATAATAGAAAACTACATTTTATTGGTATATCTGCCCTATTCTTCTCAAAGTCCTTTTATTGCATTTAAAATTCTGACGTGTATTAATTTATTTGGAAAGAGTAACGAATAAAACACGGCGTGAATAAGATCTTTAAATTTTGAATGTCCATTTAGCGCATCTACAATCTCCGATAACGGTCGATGGTAGGCGAGAGCTAACGAGAGCCGCACAACAAAAACGGTATCCTCACATATTACAAACCTCAATCCAGGCCAGGTATCATGCTTTTGCATGAGATCTCATGCATTCCGAGGAAATCTCTTGCTCTCATATTTTGATTACAAAATCTCATGCTTTTTAATAGACACAAAAACAAATAATAAAATTATTAAAATTACTCTTTGAAATCTACCAAAACAAAGACCTAACGAGAAATAAAGGCAAAATCGAAGGCAAAATTGAATAGATACAGGTAAGTATCTACAATATTTGGGTACTTGAAATGTCCTTTATTGTAGACTACTCTCTTAATAATTAGCAATGAATACATAAACGGGTATGACAGTCGACGGATAAGCAGTGTGTATGCTATATTCACGCTGTATTGCAGTGATTCTTAACTCTATTCCGTAAGGGTACCTACATTTTCTGGGAACAACAGATTTTACTACGTGAGTCACCCTGCGTCACGTCAACTGCGCCTCAACGTTCGCCCGGCCTAACAATAAAATAAATTAGAAAGGTTACGTGGTTAATAACTTTTAAGTAAGTACCTGTAAGTACCTACTTACAATGTAATATTATGATAAAATAGCATAACATAATGCTTTTTAATGAAATAAAAATGGCATTACAAAAGTAATTAAAAATTAAGCTGTGTCTAGAGGTGTTTTTTGATAAATTAAGCCATCTCATGCGTTTTTCTCCAAACCTCATGCTATTTTAAAATTATTCTCATGCACTAAATTTTTCCCACCTGGCAACACTGCCTTATGCGAACAGTGGAAGCACGCTGTGATGGAAGTATGCGTGTAGCATGACACAAATACACGCAAGCGGCAAAACACAATTCACCATCAAGATCATCACTTTCCAAATGTGTATATTAGAGTCCGTTATTGGAAATCAAGAACAAGGTCAAATAATTCTCCAAGTTCGCGAAAATACGATTCAGTCGGGAGTTTCTATGTAGAATTTTGTCCCTACCTCCGCCTTCCTAAAATGTCTGTTAATCAGAGTCGCAGCCAGCAGCTTGGGTAAGTTGCCTAAAAGACTTGATTGTACCTCCTATTGTAATCAATATGCCTACAATAAAATCGATAGTTATTAAAAAATGTGAATGTTTCTTATCACAAGATACGACACTTTGACATCCACTTCTTTATAAATACAAAGCAGCTAAAGTAAATAAAAGTTCGTCCACAATTGATATAGGCTTTAAAAACAAACATTTTTTTGCAAATTTTCAATTAGGTAAGTTTATTGGAAGAGGGGTTGTTAAATATGATTTCAGTTCAGTCCTAGATGTCAGCAGTGGGAGTTGTTAAAGCGCCAAATCTATCCATTAGATATTCTAATCTAGAGACAAAAAGCCTTGTAACATAAACAATAAGACGTTGGGCCACTATTAGCCTACCAGTTTCACTCAATTCAGTATAGAAAATAAGAACTCAGTAACTAACGAAGTATTTTTCATCTTCTACTCTATTGAATAACACTGAATAATTTTATTGGTACATCAGTGTACCAATAAAACTACATTTCGCAACAGTAGTCGTCACGATTGCTAAGGGTTCATTTAAGTAGTTATTTTAGCCATGTAAACAGCCGGTACATAAAGTGATGTACAATAAGTCGTATTTTTTATAGTCTTCGAATGGCTTTTCTTTTCTTAATGGTGCAATAAGTACCTCTTTTTTCTCATAAGTGCCATTCCAACACTACCTACAGTTGCAGATAATTACCGTAGTTCTGAAAGGGACTACGAACATCTGTTAGTACCAAAGATATTTGTTAAACAACTCACACGCTTCTTTCATTTTTAATGTTCCATTGGCTATACCTAGATAGGTAATATAAGTGATGGTAATTAAAAAATAGATAAAATTAAGTATGTTTTATTTTACTTCAAAACTTAGATCAAAAACATATGAAATGTACTTACACACAAACGTGTTTAATAGTTAAAGTAATTTCAAATGTTCATGTTTCAAAATATTACACAAATTGGAGAACAGCTCACAGAAACTTCTAGCGAGCCGCTATAAAAGATAGCCCATAAAAGAGACAGCCAATTAAAACTAGGTAAGCCGAGGTTAATGGAGTTCGTCACGGACGTAACATGGAAAGTGCAAAGGGGATGCGTCAAGCTTAAAAAAACAAAATTCGAAAATGTGCACGAAACTTTCACTTTAACGTTGAAAATAGAAACGATTTAAATATTGTATAAAACAAAAGCATAATAATAGGTTAAGCAAAAATGAACAAAGACCAGTATTTTATAAAAAATAAGCAGTGAATTAATGTTACTTACAAGAAATTGTCAGGTTATCAAGCTTTCGAGGGTATTATACTTTCGTCATCGTGACCTTGAAATTCTCAATTCTTACTGGGAAAAACTCGTCCCAAATTAAGTATAACACATTCAAAATATTCAATTCAAATAGTCTATTGACTGCCCGAAAAAACAGTTAAGGAGTGTAACTTTCGTTTGATGCAGATCAAGAGATCCAAACATGGGTACATCACAACAATGCTATCGTTAATATCTTAATTATCTTTTGGGATCTCAGCATCGAACCTTGTGGAACTCCTTGACAGCTCAAATACCGTTATGCGTGAATTCGGGGACTACTGTAACACTTTAATTCCTTTTAGCCAAAACACATAATTTTTGAGCATAATATTAGACACAAAACTGAGCTGGGACAACCAAGCAAAAAAACTTAATAAAGCTTACTTTTGCATTCGTAAACTGAAGGAGACGTTAAGTACAGAAGCTTTATTAAATGTCTATTACTCCATGGCATATTGTCATATCTCTTATAATATTGTATTATGGAGGAGAGCTAAAAACTTGCAGCGTGTTTTTGTTTGCCAAAAACGTATTATAAGATTGATCTTTAATATTGCTCCCACTACTTCTTGCAAATATTCTTTTGCAAAGTACAAAAGTTTAAAAGTCCCTTCCATCTATCTTTTTTCTTTATTAAAATATATTAAACTCAAGTTTCCTTTACGTAACGAATATTTGATACAATTGAAGAGATACAACATAAAACACTTTAGGAACACAGAATTCTGAAAAACCCATTTTCTACATACTTCTGTAACTATAATTAGGCAAGGGGCACTTTGAAGCAAATAAGATTGAATAAGCTGCAATCAATTTATAAAAAAAAATAGTACTGGAACTTTTTCATCAAACTTCGTATATTGTTGGAATCAAAAATACTATTACATAAATTAGGTACCTAATCGATATTCTGCTATACAGGGCGATTCAATGTTTCTAAAAAAATTGGAAATAGATGCGGCATGAAAAATGGAATCGATATCGTAAAAAATTGTAAAATCCTTTGTTTCCAAGAAGAAAAAAAATTAGTATTTTCAATCTTTACATTGCTAAAAGTACCAAGCGAATCGCTCAACAAACTACAAGGAATGTTCCAATCAACAGTGTGGGAATCATACACGAGGCTTAATTATATCCGTCGAGGTACAGCGTGTCTGAACATTAATGCCAAGAAATTGTCCGTTAAAATTAGATTTTGTGAATGGTTGCTGCAACAAAATCTCAAATTTACAGCTGACGTGTTAGTTACAGATAAAGCTATTTTTACACGGAGATGAGATGTATAACATTTATAATACTTTCAACGGGATCATTTCCAACAACACTTTTCCTTAAATCAACGATGGATTGGACGAGGAGGACCAGTATCATGGCTGCCACGATCTCCTGACTTAAATCATTTGGACTTCTTTTTGTGGAAATATTTAAAAACTGAAGTGTATCGCACCGAAGTGGACACTAGTGATGATTTACACAAACGTATTATATATAGCTGCTGCCAATAGACACTTAAAGCAACTTGCAGGTCCTAACGTAAATGTAGAAACCAACGATATGCATAGATACGTTACGTGTTTCAAAATTATTGTTCGAATTTACCTGGACATTGCAGACGGGATTTTCCCGTAATTTACCTTTAACCCTGCCTAAGTATCACCTAGTTTAAATTTATTATCCTGTATATAATTTAATACTAAGTTCTAATATAATCTTAAGCTTCTTATTTTGTTTACGATTCTAACTATTTAATCTTAAGTAAAGTTGTAAATAAAATTAGGGTAAGAATTAGGTAATATTGTAACCCTATATAAGAAATTGCTGAGTCGAGTAGCAGCAGTTCCTTCACAATAACCAAAGGGTGTACACACGCTATATTTCTTGTATAAATTCTTTTTTGGTATTATATACTTCATTACAAAGTACAGTGTTTTATTGGAATAGATGTTACGGTCTGTTCCTGGTCCTTCGAGAAGAAAAAGAGTACAATAAAGTACTCACAGATGTGGTGCAGTAGCACAAGTAGTTATTAAACATTCCTTAAAAAGAGGAATTAAGATCGCTACGAATAAACATGGTCCTTCGAGCCGGATATTGAAATCAGATAGAAGAAAACGAAGAATTCCAAAGAAAGAAAAACAAGTGCTTCCAGCAAACGAGTACAACGCAGCAGTGTATCAACGCAGGAATCAGAATTATTTAAACCCAATCAAGTAAGTGTGCAATCCCATATATCCACATTACCCTTTATAAAAACTGTTTCTATTTAATTACTCATAATGGAGGAACTCAAAACATTAATTAATAAAAGAGCCATGTTAAAGGCCAGTCTTACGAGATTAAGTAAGTATTTTAATCAAATGTTAAATAATGATACAATCACTAATGATGAAATAAATAGCTTAAAAAA
The DNA here is from genome assembly GCA_025584915.1 of Monochamus saltuarius. Classification (NCBI taxonomy): domain Eukaryota; kingdom Metazoa; phylum Arthropoda; class Insecta; order Coleoptera; family Cerambycidae; genus Monochamus; species Monochamus saltuarius. Next base: position 35,913,720 of record CM046728.1, read on the forward strand.
ACGATTAGATGTTAATCAAAATTTATTAGAAAAATATTACGAAATTCATGAAAATATTATATCGTATTCAGCTGAAGAACAGCACGAAATTGAATTAGAAGCATTTGAAAATACATTTTGCAACGTTACATCAACCATTGAATCTTTTATTAATGAGAAAAAGAAAAACACCGATAAACCAGAAGCAGATGTAGTACACAGGAACTCACCTACTGTGGGGGAATCGTCACTACTTTTACCCAATATAAAAATGAACAATTTCAATAGATATTTTTAAAATTGGTTAGAATTTCGTGACACCTTTGAGTCTCTTATTCATAAAAATTCGTCGTTATCAGATATACAAAAATTCTTTTACTTAAATACAGCATTAACTGGAGATGCTGCCGAAGCAATCAAATCGTTAAAAGTTTCTGCTGAAAATTATCAAGTCGCGTGGGATTGGCTACATAAACGTTTTGAAAATAAAAAGTTAATTGTGCAAAATAATATTAAAGCTCTTTTAATTTAGAATCTCTCCAAAAAGATTCTTATTTCCCAGTACAAAGGCTTTTGGGTGGATTACTCAAAATATCACAGTCACTAAAAAATTATAACCAACCCACCGCCGATACATTTTTTATTTACATTGTAACTTCCAAATTTACTAGGTCCATGAGACGCGATTGGGAATCCTTTAAACCAAGCGGAGAATTTCCAACAATTCAGGAGCTTTTAGATTTTCTTGAAAAGCATTGTGAATTTTAGGTACATTGAAGCTAACACTTCCAATCATAATTTATATCAATCTGATTCAAATAACCATAAAAACATAATATGTTTAGAGAAGGAAATAATAATAATAATAAACATATTAAAGCTCACGTGAGCGCATATAAAGCAACATGTAGTTTTTGCAAGTTTTCGCACCTAATTTATCATTGCGAATCATTTTTAAAATTAACTATAAATCAACGGATATCTGAAACTAAACGCTTGCATCTATGTTTAAATTGTCTAAAGAAAAATCATGCTACAAAAGACTGTACAATGCAACCATGCAGAAAATGCGGTAAAAACATAATTCCTTATTACACCTTCATTATCCAGAAAATACTGAAGCAAGTAACAGCAATATGCAACAGAATTCCAATCAACAGTCAGTTAATTCTCAAATAGCCGCATCAGATGAATCTCTTGCTGCAGGATCATCTCAAGTGTCATATTCAAATCATTGTGCAAACAACTCACAAATATTATTATCTACCGCAAATATTCTTATTAATGATATATACGGAAATGCGCATTCTTGTAGAACCTTGCTAGACCCTGGTTCTCAGTCAAACTTTATAACCCGCGAATTATGTGATCGTTTAGGATTACCAAAAATCCGCTTTAATTCGACAATATCGGGCATCAGCCAAATAACTTCAAATATTGATTTTAAAACTAATATAGCTTTCAAGTCTGGTATAAATAATTACCAAGCACAAATTTCCTGTCTTGTTTTGGAAAGGATTACTGATAAATTGCCTATAAATTCATTTAAAATCTCAGAATTAAATATACCTCGAAATATTCGATTAGCGGATCCAAATTGTAACCTCCCAAGTCGTATAGATATTTTATTGGGAGCAGGTATATTTTGGGAATTATTATGCGTAGGACAGCATAATTTAGGGAATAACAAGCCCATATTACAAAATACTAAATTGGGATGGATTCTTGGAGGAAATTTCACTCAAAATAGAAACAACAAAATTTCTAGTGCACCCAATTCATTAGCATATTTTAGTGCAACCAATAACAGTATTGATACTCAATTGGAAAAATTTTGGGCATTAGAAGAATGCAATAATAAATATAATAAATACTCTCCTGACGAACTACATTGCGAGAACCATTTTATAAAAACTACAGAACGCACCGACACAGGGCGATTTGCAGTAAGCATTCCATTTAAACCAAATATCAAAGAGATTGGCGAATCGAGAGAATATGCATTAAAAAGATTTTATTCATTAGAAAAAAAATTGGATAACAATAATGAATTAAAAACCGAATATATTAAATTCTTGACAGAATACGAACAATTAGGTCATATGACAAAAGTATCGGAAGGTTCAATTGCCTCTCCTCATTTTTATTTACCTCATCATGCAGTGGTAAAAGAAACAAGCCTTACAACAAAGGTTCGCGTAGTGTTCGATGGGTCAGCAAAAACTTCCACGGGTATTTCATTAAATGACACTCAGTACATTGGGCCTAAAATACAGCATGACTTATTTTCAATATTATTGCGATTCCGTAAGCATACTTACGTAATAACCGCCGATATAGCGAAAATGTACCGTCAAGTACTAATACAAGATAATCAGAGAGATTTACAATTAATATTATGGAGGCCTAATAAAAACCAACCGATAAATTCTTACAAATTAAATACTGTCACTTACGGTACAGCATCAGCATCATTTTTAGCAGTACGCTGCTTAAAGCAATTAGCAATCGATAATCAAATAGAATATCCTTATATTTCTAATATAATTGAAACAGATTTTTATATGGATGATCTAATAACTGGATCTGATTCATTTGAAGAAACACTTGCTATTCAAAAGGATATTACTTCCATATTATTAACAGCTAATTTTGAACTACGTAAATGGTCCTCAAATAATAGTAATATACTTAAACAAATTAATTCACATAATTATGATCAGAAATTTCATGTTCGATTTGATAATGACGAGCAAAATAAAACATTAGGTATTTATTGGGAACCCAATGCTGATAATTTATTATATTCAACGCAACAAATCTCAAAACAAGCTAAAGTTACAAAGAGATCAATTCTTTCTGTGACCGCTCAAATATTTGATCCTCTAGGACTTTTAAGTCCGGTAATTGTAAATGCCAAATTAATAATTCAAAAATTATGGCAATATAAACTATCATGGGATGAGGCTATACCTCTTGATTTAAATACGAATTGGTTGAAAATTAGAGATCGACATGTTTTATGTAAAAAATCTAAATTTATTGAGTTGCATGGGTTTTGCGACGCCTCTGAAAAGGCATACGGAGCTTGTATATACCTTAGAAGCACTGATAGCTTAGGTTGTACTCAAATTTCTTTACTTTGCTCTAAATCGCGAGTTGCTCCTTTAAAAATGTTACGTTACCGCGTCTTGAGCTATGCGGTGCTGTTTTATTAGCGCAACTAGCGAATAATGTCAAGAAATACATAGACATTAAATTTGAGAATTGCTTTTATTGGTGCGATTCAACCATTACTTTAAACTGGATACAAGCCGCACCCAACAAGTGGAAAACATTTGTTGCTAATCGTGTCTCAGAGATTCAGCATTTAACTCAATCTAGTGATTGGCGGCATGTAAAAACTAATGAAAATCCAGCGGATCTTATATCACGTGGTTTGTACCCGCAAGAAATTGAATCCGCTCAACTGTGGTGGAATGGGCCATCCTGGTTGATTGAGGAGCATTCAAAATGGCCAATAATAAATGAAAAATTTAAAGATAACCTATTGGAAGCTAAAACTGTGGTAACTATAGCCACACAGATCAAAAAATGTGATATTCTCTCTAAATATTCATGTTTGAATAAATTAAAACGCATAACCACCTATTGCCTCAGATTTATAAATAATACCCAACCTGCCAGTAAAAACTATATGGCCCTATATCAGTAAATGAATTGGAAATTGCTTTGACAAGGTTAATTAAAATTGCACAATCTGAGGTATTTTTTCTGAAATAAATGATTTAATGAAAGATAAACCAATAAGCACGAAGAGTAGTTTATTAACACTCAACCCATTTCTTGATAAGGATCAGATCTTGAGAGTTGGAGGTCGAATAGAACATTCAAACTTTAATTACTCTAAAAGCACCCAATTATACTACCTCCTTCACATGAACTTACGTATTTATTAATAAAAATGAGCACCTACGCTTATTACACTGTGGCGCAAACCTCTTATTAGCGTCTTTACGGGATAAATATTGGCCAATTTCGGGAAAGCGTACAATAAAACACGTAATCTATAAATGCGTAAAATGTTTTAGAGCTAAGCCAAAATTTGATAATCCACTCATGGGTAATTTACCCAAAGGACGCTTAGAACCTGCCCCGCCTTTTTACAATTGTGGTGTAGATTACGCTGGTCCTATTTTAATAAAAGATAAAAAAGGACGAGGATCAAAATTAGTAAAGACTTATATTTGTATTTTTGTATGTTTCGTAACTAAAACAGTGCACATTGAGTTAGTTACAGAACTGAGTTCCGAAGCATTTTTAGCTACCTTACGCAGATTCATGGCAAGGCGTGGACAACCTTTAAATATATATTCTGACAATGCGACAAACTTTGTAGGTGCAAATAATGAACTGACAGAATTAAATAATTTTTTAAGTAATAAAGAGATTCAAAGGCATTTGCAGTATTCATTAAATCAATATAATACTTCGTGGCACTTTATACCTCCTCGTTCCCCACATTTTGGTGGTCTCTGGGAAGCTGGAGTAAAATCAGTTAAATTTCACATGAAACGAGTAGCTTCCAATGTAAATTTGACGTTTGAAGAATACTACACTTTGCTAACGCAAATAGAAGCAGTTTTGAATTCCCGTCCCTTAAGCTCCTTATCCACAGACATCAATGACCCTGAACCCTTAACTCCGGCACATTTCCTGATTGGGAGAAGAATTACTTCTGTACCTGAGCCCGGTCTATTGGAGTTTCCTGACAACCGCCTCAGCAAATATCAGCACATTCAAAAGGTGACTCAGCACTTTTGGAGACGATGGAGCAGAGAATACATAAACGAATTACAGATTAGGACCAAGTGGCGACAAAAATTTCAAGATATTCTGAAGGTTGGCATGCTCGTTGTCATTCAAGAAGACAACCAACCCACCTTTAAATGGCAAATTGGACGCATAATGGAATTGCACCCTGGAACGGATGGGATAACTCGTGTTGTGTCCATAAAACTACAAGTGGCATCATAAAACGGCCAGTGACAAAAGTGTGTGCCTTGCCCATTTATTGACAAATATTTTTAGGATTAAAAATTTCTACTTATTTAATAATCTATATTTAGTTGAAAGCACGACATTTCAAGGCGGGCGGCATGTTCGAATTTACCTGTACATTGCAGACGGGATTTTCCCGTAATTTACCTTTAACCCTGCCTAAGTATCACCTAGTTTAAATTTATTATCCTGTATATAATTTAATACTAAGTTCTAATATAATCTTAAGCTTCTTATTTTGTTTACGATTCTAACTATTTAATCTTAAGTAAAGTTGTAAATAAAATTAGGGTAAGAATTAGGTAATATTGTAACCCTATATAAGAAATTGCTGAGTCGAGTAGCAGCAGTTCCTTCACAATAACCAAAGGGTGTACACACGCTATATTTCTTGTATAAATTCTTTTTTTTGGTATTATATACTTCATTACAAAGTACAGTGTTTTATTGGAATAGATGTTACGGTCTGTTCCTGGTCCTTCGAGAAGAAAAAGAGTACAATAAAGTACTCACAGATGTGGTGCAGTAGCACAAGTAGTTATTAAACATTCCTTAAAAAGAGGAATTAAGATCGCTACGAATAAACAATTATGTTAAAGCATCGGTTTTTCAAAAGTTAACACGTACCAAAAATACACACCAACATAACCTAACGTATGATCGGTTTGTTTTATCCACTGCCTGACTGAGATAAAACATTAACAATAACAAAAATGTAATAGGTATAGTTAATAATCAGATTATATTACTTATTGCTAAAATCAGCACTCAGCAGTCCTATCAGGCACTGTCACCTACATTTCGTTTCTATTCAACTATAATCGGCATTACGTTCGGCTTCATACGAATGCGTTTAAGATATACATAACTTTACGTCGAACATAATTACAAACGTACGAGAAATCACTACTGCGCACGCGTAGCTGTCAATATCCACGTTTACGTATTTGGCATTGCTTATCTTATGAGCTCAAAACAGAAAAAGAACCAGAAAAAGAGTGTGTTAGTTCGTAGAAATTGGGTGAGAAGGGCCCAAATGTGTTAAAGGTGCCTTTTTACAAACTCAATATATCTAAAATAAACTCGCTTACTTAATATGTATAATTATTTACCCGCAACTTAATTAAATTTAAAAATGTTATCTTGACCACAGGTCGTACTCGTGAATAATAATACATACTTTCATTCTCAAAATTAAGTTTTATTGATGTTATTCTCTGTTCTTGTTATATATTTTTATTATTATACTTACACATCTAGTACTTTTTCATAGTTTGCATGCGTTAACATGCTTTGTTCTTCTTCTTTGACTTACTACAAATGTATATGAATACATAATATGATCAATGAATTATCCATCTGTCTATCTAATTAACCCTTTGTACTGAACATATGCACGTCACTGTGTTCAAAACCGAAATCGCAAGCAATTTCCGTTCGACCAAAATTCGCTCAGCTGCACACAACCGCGTTTGAAACGAAACGAGCAATAACTTACCGACCAGCGTCCCTCCTCGAATTTTTTAACAGGGTTTTAATTCAATTTCCATTTACATTCCGAGATGTTTGAGATGAACTCGGCGATTAGATTCATATCAACGACAAATTACTACCTACTGGCACATATCTATACATCAAGATGTATTATTATACCGTGTAAAATTCGAGATGGTATCTCAACACCCTGTTTAGAAGAGGATAACACAATTATCGGGGTTGTAGATACGTGCGATGCATTTAGGTAGCGGAATGTTAACGGGGATTAGCTTGAGTTTCTATGTTGCCATATACAGGGTGATTCAGTTATAATGTCATTAATTTTAATCACGTATTCGGAAGACCTAATAAAGGCCAGAAAATCGAAAACAAAATTTATAAAGCGAGCTTTCAAAAGATAAAAAAATCATCTTATAACAATCGATAACACGACGCTTCTGGGACGCTACAAATTTTCTGATGACGTGTATGCGTATTGAAGCTATACAGGGATGACCAGAAGTACGGAATTTTGAAAGTGATACATGAGGTGGCTCGTTGAAAAGCTTATAGAAAACCGAATACAGCCATACCAAATAAATATGTTTTATGTTTTCAATAACAATGTTTTTAGGAATGTATAAAGCACTTACTTAACAAGTGTTTATTATGTTCATAATTGTAACATTAATAAGTAGGTACACATAATTATTTCCTTTTGCACTTTAAATTAGCTTTTAAGATTTGAGTAATTGAAATAAATATTAAGCGTTTTGAATCCTCCGGTATTCTAATAACTTCAATATTTTCTAAAGGTTGCGTTCTTGTTAGCAAATGTTTTCATTTCTTAAACCATTTTTATTACGCGGTGTAGAACTAACTACATCTATCGGTCATTCGCTACTCCATGCCGGACTGAAAATCAACCCTATTCTGTAAGCGCAAATCGAATCGAAATGTATCAAAACGTATCGAAATCTATGACTCGAGTCGAAATCCCCGGATTTGGTATTCTGTAAGGTAGTGCGACATTTGAAATCGAAATGTTGTAGTCGAAATATATTCATTTGATTTCGACTGCGTAAAAGCTTTCGAGTTGGACCTCGATATCGAAATTCGTAGTTGACTCATGCGTGTAGAAGTAAAGAGGAGGGCTTAAAATGTAAAGGCGGTAAAGACGGTAAAGAGAGTAAAGACATAACCATAAGTTTTCTGTGCTGTAACCTCTTAAACATAGATTAATTCTTTATTTCCTGTGTGTTATTTTTTAACAACAATTTCAATTAGCATGAATCTACAAATAATACAAGCGGGTGTCTTTCTCGGAGCCGCAATAGAAGAAGAACTGCAAAGGTAAATGTGTCTTTTATATTGGAAAATTGGATATTTCTGACTTGCTTATTTTGTTTTAGGCGATTATTTAATTATCAACGACGTGTTCCACGGGATGCGAGTAACCCTTTTCAAATACCTGATATTTTTCTATCTCGATCTTATGGATGAGCTAGAGCCATTTTTGCATGATCCAATTACCTGCCAAAACCCTCACTACAATACTATCGGTCACAATTTGGGAATTCCAGCATTTATGATAGGAATTTACGAAATTCTCTCTCTAGTTTTATTGTTTTATATCACAGATTACACGCCAGATGTTTCAGAAAGTTAGGTTGTTTTGGTTTGTTAAGATAAGAAACGTCAGTTGGGTATTAAAGTCGATATTCGCTTAACACGACATGTTGCCAGTTTGTTTTAAGCGCGTCAAATCGAGTAGCCTGATTTCGATATACCACGATGTCGATGTGAGTTACTGAATACCAAAAAATAACGAGATCGACATTGGACATTTCGATTTGAAAAGATTTCGATTCGACGCACATATTTCGACTGATGTTACAGAATAAGGCTGAATGTCACAGAAATGTTCCGTGTTTGCATTTTTATTACATAGTAAACGGCTGTCCTCTGTTTTGGCGAATGCGCTTCCTCCATACTGAAACTTGTTAAATTTACCTAATTTTTGGAATGTTTATCAAGAACTGAAAGAACATTGCTTAGGTAAGTTTTTAATAATATCTGAATAAACCTACACACAAAGGTGTAATAAAATCCACGTTTAAATTTGACTCTTCGTTTTTACAAAGTAGAAAAACCATGTTTATGAAGTTCTAGGTGAGCAACGAAGCCACTTTGGATTTTAATAATTTAATTATTCCATTCATTCCTAATAAATAAAGTATAGAAATATATGTTGTAAAAAGGTTTGTTTTTCTTGTACACTTCCATAAATGTAGAAAAGCACGGTTAAATTAAAAAATTAACAATCTTGTAACACTTGGTATTTAGGTATGTTTGTTTCAATCGACTCACAATCAAGTATTCTATCACCTCCTAAAATTATTGTAACGACTTGCACTAAATGTTTACACTATACAGGGTTAACTATGACACAGTACAAATATTTTAAGAGGGGATAGAAAAAAATAAGTGTAGCGGTCACCGATACCGGTCATCGACCTACATCTGTGATCCCTACAGTTACAATTTAATGACATTTGCATTAAGGCAATAAACAAATCAATGCCAATAAAACCATTAAAGTCCCTCTGACTTGAGCCCAATTATAATCAAATAAAGGGATGGTCAGGGATTAACTAGCGTTCCGAGACCTTCCTATAGAGGTCCGGTTAAAAACACAGAAGTTACTTGTCTCTCGTCTTTCGCGTAACATCCGTCCAGACTTCTGTATTGGTGGAACATTCTTTCCCAGTTGTTATATCTTTATTAATATATTTAACGCGTTACAAACCGTGGACTTGTTATTTCTAATCTAACAACCCCACAATAAGAATTAACTGAATTTCCTTTCAAAAAATGTTCAAACCTATTTATAAAACGAAAAATTTTTTTTATCGATATTATATTAAATCCTTATTAAACGCCGCCAATGCGAGAATCAGAGTATGCAACCAGCAAGCAACCGTCATGCAACAGTCGGCCACAGTCGGTCCAGTCGAGTCAGTTCGCTGTCATGTTATGCTTTAATTTCTGTGTTTACGTTGTAGTTTTGTATTCTTCTTCAGTTTTTAGTGCCTTATTTTAATTTTAAACGTTTTATAGTTAATAAATAAAGGAATATGTGTCGGATACAGATATTTTTCCACAATATAGTTCGCCGGTTTGTTTTTCTAGGTTATGGGACAAGACTGCCGCGGGTGTTAAACGTTTTCAAAACATAGGCATTATATCTGTACCTACGAGAAGTGTGTTTATCGGTAGTGAGTGAAAATGTAGTTTTACCAGTTTGTAACCAAATAATGAAAAACGAATGCAAAATACTGGAGCTAACTGGATTAACTGTTACCTACCTATCAGGTATTATTACGAGTACTAATAAGAATGTTAATTTTTGTCGTTTCTGCATTTAGAAACACTGCAAACGACCACATGGTAGTTGTTGACAGATGTAATGTCAACTATGGATCTAAGCCATAAACCATCTCAGTATATACTCATCATAGGCGCCGACTTTCCGTAGAAAAACAGGGTTTTGCCCCATTTTTTAAATATCGAGCTAAAGATCTGGAATAACTTATTTATAGTCTTTTAGGGCTCCCTGAGCACGTGGTTAAAATTTTTGTACTTAGTCATAGTTAACCCTGTATATTGCATTATATTACAAAAAATGGTTGTTATTAACGCGACAAACTATCGAAAATTATATTGACAATAAAATCAATTGCGTACCGTCAGCTGTGATGTAAGTCATCTGAATTCCTGAACTGTATCAAAATTTTCTCAATTATTGAGAAATTTCAGAATAAAATTTAAACCTTGAACACTGTATTTCTTAAACCAGCGATATTCGTATAAGGCATACGGATCAGCTGAAACATAATGTGTTGGTGTCTAGTATCCCCAATTTAGTGTTGACCCATTCTTCCTAACTCACCCCGTTTATTTTATAATTTCTATGCACATTCGAAAATCTTTCAAAACCTACAAGATATCGTTGCCTAAATCGATTGGAAAGGAAATTACATGCATGTATGGTCGTCAACTTCATTTTTTTACTGAAAAAAAACCCTCAAAAAATTAGAAAAGGTAAAAAACATTTTAAATTCAAGAGGTAGGCAGGATGCAGTTTACAATACTGAGCTACTTTTGAGAAACTCAAGAATTTTCGTACACCTCTGTTGTTGGACAAAATTTGCTTCAATTTATAATGCAATCTGTTTTGTTTATTCAAAAACACCCTTCACAACTAAAAATATTTTTGGTACATAATGTCAAAATGAAGCAAGTTTGCATAGGACACTTTCCCTAAAATTAATAATAAAGTGGTTATTAAGGAATAGAGCTGGTTTGACACAACCTATATGGTGTAATGAGTGGATGGATTTTATATAGTCATGTAAAGTTGATAAACAGTGGGTTATGCGTAAATGAGTAAATATATGGTCGAAGTGCTTACACAACGGGAGCCTTTTAATTTTCTTAAACATTACACTTTAATTTTCTTAAACATTTACTACTAATAGCATTTAAAATATTTAAATTACAGAAAGTAATAGGTATGACAGCGTTTGATAATATTCCACTTACCTCCATCAAAGGAACTTTGAACGGAACCATTTTGGTCCCAGAGACTTGTTCTCCCATAGCCTGATATTTGAGCCACCTATAAAAAGGTAATTTTGTCAAAAACATAAATTATTGTAGTTTAATGATTTTCTTTTCATAAAAACCTTATTTTAATTTTGTTTGTTTTTTTTTTTAGTTCAAGAAAAACCCTGTATAATCTCATTTCAAGGGAGGTACGGTACTTGTGCTTAATTAATTAACAAGTTATACAGGGTGGACTATTAATAATGAACCATAGAGCAAGGGCGACGTTTTTGTTACAAACTATGAAGATATAACTAAATATGTTTTTAGTAAAATGTTGCTATGGTAAAGGTGTAAAAGTGGAAATTATGTCTACTTTTTTTTGTGTAACTTGAGTACCACTCAACCAATGTGTTCCCAAGTTTGATAAGAAAATTTTTTTTAAAAAAATAAATAATAATTTATGTATTAAATCAGGTTCGACCATAGAAGGCGTCGTAGTAGCAATCCCTGATGATGATTTTATTTTTTGTTGGCGAAACTTTCTGAATCGGTTGAATACAAGTCTTATCCGGACGTGAAAAAGGTACACTTGGTAGAACTTGATAATTCCTACCATTTTCGAAAAGATTACTTTAAAAGAGTTCTGCTTACGCGCGACTTCAAAAATGCAATTGAAATTTTGAGAAAATTAATATTGCTATACGACAAATTAATCGATCATCTTTTTTAATTATGTTCAGAGTAACTTTGGAAAAAAAACTTAAATTTAACAAAGAACTTAGCCCCTGTGCAAACTTTCTCTATTTATCCATGTTTAAAACTGTTCTGCATAATTAATGCGTTTAATTTATTAAAATATGAAAGAGATAGAGAGAGGTCGCGCAGGGGCTAAGTTGTTTTTACTGTTGTGTTTTGTATTTGTTCCAATCAGAGAATACACATTGAAATCGATTTTACTGAAAAACGGTACATCCTTTGGAAATTTAACAAGAGTACATTTTTTATGTTAAATAATTAATATTTTAATATCTTGGAGTCAGAAACTAGAAAAAATTAAATACAAAAAAGATATGATTAAATTTGTACCAGAGCCTTGCATTTTCTCACGCCCCTGTAGAAAATTTTGAAATGTATTTTATGAGACTTATTAAGCACGTCCAGGTTAATATCTCACCAAAATTTTGTGACTTATTGTTGAACCGTTTTGATGTTACGCATTAAAAACTGTTTCTGAGGTTAATCCTTTAAGTGAGCGTATCTCCCTTAGGAGCCGCCACTGATAAAAGTTGTACTAAAGTTTTCGTAATTTTTCGACTTGTTTTACAAGCTCACAAGTTTTGAATACTTACTACACCTTGTATATATCTTCATAGTTCACATTTGGTCCTAAAAATGTCATCCCTGCTCTATGATCCATTATTAATGAAGCACCCTGTATAACAAATTGCCATGTCTGTTTTCGATTGTTGTTCCGCAGTTGCGCCATCTACTAACCACTGTACAAACTAAGCAGCACGTAGGTAGGTAAGCCCCATGAGAATCACCATGCCAGTCAAATAAAATTATTTTTACATTATGTACTTCATAAGTAATTAAAATGGTATCATTTTAAGTTATCTCGAGTGGAATATAGCAGTTTTGTACCACGAATGCCACTAACAGTTTAAATAATAAACAGACATCTAGTCCGATTTTAGTTCAACCTACCACATGACCCCTACAGATGGCGATTCATTTGATTATAGTTTTAACCACAGAACACCTAGTATTAACAACATTTATGTTTAGTTTTAAATTATCTTGAACGATTTACAACAATTTTATTATGATTATATTATGTTAAATGTGCTATATTTAGTTTAAAAGTATACTCAAATTGTAAAAAAGGCAAATGCCTTCGTAATGTCAATGACAATATAGATAATATAGAACACGACTTTATCGACGGAGCTTATGCCATCAAAAAAACAATAAAAATAAAACTTATTCTTAATAATTCAGAAATGAATAATATATACTATACTGTATTTATTTCCTAAATTATTTCCATATATCATATATTCCTAAGAAGAAATGTTTTCTTGCAACAGAAGAGCTACTAATAATTTTAGAAATGGTACTCACCCTTTTGGAATTACCCTCATTTTTCTGAAGTATTAGATACTTGAAAGGCAGATGTTCACGAAACACTCACTAAAATTTTACGAGGTAAATTAGTTGTTAATTATGATAATTTATAATTTGTTGTATTTTGTATATAAACCAAAAATACGGTGGGATGGAACACACTAATGAAATGAATTGACATACGCGCAGTTTTGTGTCCTAACCTAAAAGTAGGTAGAGAAATTGTAAAAATGTCGGTTTCAGAAAAAAGTAAAGTTAAAACAACATACCTATATTAGAAGTTTTGCATATGTGGTTTCACTAATTCTGGGCCGTTATTGGTGGTTATAATTTTTTCACATGTAAATAACTACCAAAAAACCAAATCAAAACTATCATTGATTTGCTCCCACCATAACTTTAAATAAACGCAGTTTTATATTTGTATGGACAAACAATAATTTAATGATATATATATGCAGGGTGTTCGTAAAAGGTCTGTACAAAACGCTAGCACAAATTTCTGAGGCTAAAATATCGAGGATCTATCTCAATTTACCTTAGTCCAAAAGTTGATAGTTACCGAAATACAAGGGTATCAGTAATTATTTTTTCAAATTCCTTTGTAAATAATTATCTTAATAATAGCATGATTTGCATGAAATGAAGTACTTTGGTTTTTTTTTTAAATGAGAAATTGAAATCTGGTCGTAAGTAGTTTCCACATACATTGCAGATGGCGCCACCAGCAACACTTCACCTACGTTTAAAGCATAATAACTTTTTGTCCCTCAGTGTATTAAATTTATAGTTAAAAATTCTTATTTCTTAGTATCTTCTGTCCAAAAAAGATATACCCGGTAGGTGTCACTTCAAGCAGATGTTTATTGCACACTGACACTTGTCTTCAGCAACAAGTTAAGAATAATAAAATACAAAGGAGTATTCTCAAACGATTCAATCTAACAAAGTTCCAATCCTAAATATCTGGTGCTGACTTAGATCTTCTTCAACTTGTTCTAAAATTCCTTTCTCAATCTTTGGTGTCCTAGTCATATACCATTCCGTCCATAATCAATCCCTATAGGAAGGAAACTACCAGTTGCTCAAAGATGCTTTCCAACAGTAGCAAATGTTGGGCAATTTGGTACGCATTTATTTGAAAATCTTTATATAAGTACTTTCATTGACTGTAGTTCGTAGGTTTTCACAGTTTCATCTTCAGTGCTTCTCGTGTCTTGAGCGGTGGCTAAATGGTTACCGCTGTGTCTAAGTCGAGCTTTTATATTAATCGGTGCATCAAGGTTGGTTAGTTCAGTGTTTAGATTGACTGGTTAGATGGCTGGTTCACTTATTTGTTCTTAAGCAAATGCATTCTAATCTAGGCACTAATCTTTAATTCTTCGTCCGTCATTTTATTTCTGATTCTGTGTCCATATTCACCAACGGCAGATTTTTCATTCTGGTATAACTGTATGTGCCCTTGTGTTTTTCTTGGTTTCTTCAGTCCATTTGGATATACACTATGTCACAGTCGCTGTATGGCAGCAAATATATTCCCGGAGTTTGTAGTAGACTCAATTGATCTTTCGGGTTGCGGAGTTGCTGACTTATTTTGCACATAGGTGTGAAAGTAGTCCGCACGTCTTTTTTTGCGTAGTAGTTCTCAATTCTATCACATTGGGGGATGTATAGTAAAGTGGTGGTTGTAGTGTCTTCCTCGTTGGGCCTTGCTGTTTGCTCATGCCAAGGTCTCTATCAATGTAATTCTTAGAGTATTCATTTATTAGAAATACAGATTGGAGTTAAATCTATTTCGTCCTGTCAATGGTCCTCATCAGCCAACTTGAATATTTGCTGACCTAGGGTCTACATGACCGAGCGTTTTTGTGACGAGTGATGATTAAAGTTTCCATGTAGATATCTATTATGTATATTCTTCCTGTCATTAACTCTAAACCATTTCCTTCCCTAAACTAATATATCAAATATTTCTCCATTGGTGTAAGGATATTCATAGAGAAAAATTTAATTAAGTGAAGTTTTAAAATTAAACGAATTTTTGTCAGAGAATCATTTGACAATACTTTTTTGCAATTAATAACGATACTTATCATTAACTTGTTGCTACGATGAGTTTCACTATGCAATAAAACATCTAAATTCAATTATCTCGGAAACAACTGTTTGAAGGATCACCTACTAGCTAAAAATACATTTTTTGATAATAGATGCCAAGGAATAAAAATTTTTAACTGTAAATTTAATATACCGAGGCACAAATTGTTAAAATTTAAATGTAGATGTAGGTGCTCCCTTCAATGTAAGTGCATCGAAACTATGATTAAATTTTGATTCTCATTAAAAAAAATAAACCTTAAGTGTCAAATTTCATACAAATCATGCTATTATTAAAATAAATACTAGGAAGTACTCCTCCGGGTACTCAAAAAAACTGAACTATTTAATTTATAAACAAAAAACCTACTGTCCCCTTCAAGATATTCTGCCCAGTGGCACTAATACATTTATCCAATCATTTTCTCCATTGCCCAAAACAATTTTTAAATCTGTCTTCTGTGAGGTCCTACAGCCCCCCTGTTGTTTTTCTCCACGTAAGCAACATCGGCACACTTTCCTTTCATGTCTCTTGATTCGGTGAAAATAATCCTATTTGAAATATTCAGTGCAAGTAAAAACTGTTGGTTGCAGGTAAAGTGCCTTTTGCGCTAAAAATATACACCAAATTTTACTTGAAAAAGTTAATTAGAACGGTAAATTATGGTAATGTGTAAAATTTCAAGATCTGCAATCTTTTCATCAAAGCTGGCATATCTTCTTGAAATTTTACATATTTCCATTATTTAGCATTCTCAACAACTTTTTCAACTAACATTTTGCTATTTTCGGTGGAAGAAACCAAAACAGTTTTTACTTGGTGCATTCAATATTTCAAATAGGATTATTTCGAAAACGGTTATTACTTCTAATGACTCCATCAATGTACGAGGGCGGTCTGATAAGTACTTAGCCTCATCGCCCGATGGCGCCACAATCGTAAGAGAAATTTACTACCGTGTAGTACATTCTCCTAGACGGCTACGCTAAAAATTTCAGCGAGATCGGACTCGTAGTTTTGTTTTGACCGCATATGGAACCGGGCGATTCTTGTTTTTGGAAGGGAAATCGTGCAGTGAAAGCAAAGAGCGCTTGGATGCTGTGTACGCTGACTCTTCTCCTTCGATGGCTACCGTCAAGAATTGATTTAACGAGTTTCAACGTCTGTTTTTGATGAGTCACGTCCAGGTGCCCCAAAACTTTTCCAAAATTTTCGGGTTTTTTTTGTAGGCTAAGTACTTATCGGACCACACTCGTATATATCTTTTTCACATAAAAAAGGTAAGAGGATCCATTGTTTTAATAATCAGACGTACACTAAGCTACAAAAAAGTTCTGTCATTTGAAAGAAGCATGATGTGCCATAAGTGGTGCCCTCTACTAGTGAGGTCAAAATTAGAAACAAATTCTCACCCCCAAAAAACCACCCCAATCTCCAAAATATATGCAAATATTTGAATTTTTTAACGTAATTTGCTAATGTCAAAAATAAATTTTAACTTCGACACCCTGTATCTTTTTAACTATCAACTCTTGACTAAGGTAAGACTACATTGCATCATTTTATCGTCAGGAATGTATTTCTTTAGTTTTATTGGGTTTTTGCCACACTTCTGAAAAATAATAAAGATTAATTAAATAAGCCCTTGCGCCAAACGGAACAGTCAAGAGTTATTTTTTAAAAAACTAAGTTTGCCTAACCAAAAAATCTCACACTGAAAAAAGCAGATAAGTAAAAAATAACAAAAATCACATCACTATCGCGCACTTTCGTGTTATTGACGTTTCGAAAAACTCTCTGTTTTCGTTATCAAAATCGTAGTAAAATATTAAACGTTTGTCAAGTTTGACAGTTTAAAATTTGTTTATCTGCTTCCATAGAGATGTTAAATGATTTTTATTTTATTGTTACTTACTTCTTCTTGATACAACTGTAGCTACATTGTTTATATAAGGAAATCATCATAAAAAATACTTAGGTTAGGTTTCAAATCCATTTAAAATTTGAATTATCTACTTCAGTTTTGGTTCCATCATCATTTATATTACTAAGCCTTCTGTTCATCATGATCTAATTTTTAGGAAAATTAAAGACTATGTATGTTGGCTACAGTTGTATCAAGAAGAAGTAAGTAACAATAAAATAATTTAACATCTCTATGGAAGCAGATAAACAAATTTTAAACTGTCAAACTTGACAAACGTTTAATATTTTACTACGATTTTGATAACGAAAACAGAGAGTTTTTCGAAACGTCAATAACACGAAAGTGCGCGATAGTGATGTGATTTTTGTTATTTTTTACTTATCTGCTTTTTTCAGTGTGAGATTTTTTGGTTAGGCAAACTTAGTTTTTTAAAAAATAACCCTTGACTGTTCCCTTTGGCGCAAGGGCTTATTTAATTAATCTTTATTATTTTTCAGAAGTGTGGCAAAAACCCAATAAAACTAAAGAAAAACTAAAATTATGCCACAAATAAATAGCTTCAGACAATGTCAGGAATGTACTTCCACTATGTTGCATTAATTTCGCGACACCCTGTATAATCTACTATTTGTGAAGCAATCAAATTTACTGAAGTTTGGGGACAAAGGAGATTTACGAAATGAAACAACAGTAGGATACAAATAATATTATTTCTAAAATATTAATAACATACAAACTTAACTAAAAAATAATTTAATATCAATAACATAAATATACCAAAAACAACTTACAAAAATTAAAAACTCTCATATTTCAAATACAAAAATATTTTAACACTTTCCATGAACTTAACAACCTACCAACGATTCAAACTAGAACCCAACCTCGTTGAATCCTTCAACGTAAATCTACACAGATAGAACCTGTGTACGTATATCTTGTAATCTTAAATATTTTTAAATAATGCATATATACCTATACAGTGGTCAATATATATCTTATTAAATAATTACAATGTTATATAGCAACCAGTTTTTTGTGCTCGATAACTTGCGTAAACTAAAATCTAAGACACAGCCCTCGCTCAAGAATTATAAACTATCTAACAGTACAGACATAAAATCTAAACTTCAAAAACATAAATAATTAACACATATAATTTTAAAACAAATAATAGGGAGAAAATGCGATTTATCCAAAATATACGGCACTGCTCTATATTTTTTGTATCAAATGAAATATAATTGACAATTCAGATAAACTTCATTTCTCCAAATATGCATTTTTTAATATAGTACGAGCTTTTTTACGACACGAAAAAGAATATGAAATGGGCTTTACCTAAGGATATGTTAGCATTCTTTGAAGATACTGTAGTATTAAATATATTTTTAATACACCAATGCAGGGTGTCGTTTTGTATCATTCTGTGAATATAATAATAATTTGAGCAGGTGAATTTATGTGACATTAAATGTACATATATTTTAGGTGAGTTAAAAGTATTTAGTTTTTAATCAGGCATGGCACACATTCCCAAAAATATATATAAAGAAATATTTCAACTTGTATTAAAATTACCTAAATTAGTTTGAGCAAGGTTATTAATCAACTACGTTTTACCATAAATTAATTTAAGCAAATCACGATGCTAAAACAAAAATACACTAGTAGTAACCTATTCTAAAACATTCATCCTTTCCTTTCGCATTTTGGTAGAAAATTATTACGTAGAATGCGGTGAGAATTTATGATACAAAATAATTTAAATATTAGGTATAACTCCTCGTACATATTTATCGTTTGTGTAAGGACTATAGTCGATGCTTTTGAATAGGAAGTAGATCTGCATAAATTTTAATCATGATATCAATATTAAATATTGATCACAGGTACCGTAAGAGTTTTACAATTCTAAATTAAATTTAGAATATGAAATTAGAACCTTGCAACAATATACTTGATAAACCTATAACACCACTATTAAGTTTTTTAATCACTTATTTTATCACAGCCTGTTTTATATAGATATTTAAAATTAATGATCAACCATCTTGGATATTATTTTTAAATTTTTATTACATGATTTAAAACCATTTGGAAGTCTATGTTGTTAGTGGTGAATTATAGTTCGTGTCAAGTAAGGTCCTCGTTTGGTTAAATTTGGCGCCCAATGTGGGGCAAATTTAGAAAATCATTTATTTTAAATTCTAGTAATCCCTAGCGGCAGATCGATCTCCTGTAAAACATCTCCACTAAACTTCAACTTTATTTTTTCTCATTTTTTGCATAAAATATTTTATAAATATAACCAAATTAATTTTGTTATAACAAAAAACACTAAAGCGTACTTTTATCACATTCTGAACACAATCACTTTCCAATCAACTTGTACTTTGGATTCCTCATCACTCAACTGACCAAAAAGATCCAGTTAATACGTAAAAACGAGCAATGTTACGCAAGCAAAATTCTAGCAACTACATATTTACAAACTTAATCATTCTAATTGAAACAAAAGAAGATTGTAAGAAAAAATATATTAACTGTGAAGTTATTTTCATCGGAGCAGTAGTATTTATTTTGTTAGTAAAGTGAGGGTATGTTAATATGAATTTAGGTTTAATGTACAGTATTTACAAGCTCCTCAATATTTTAAGTAGAAAAACAAGTAAAAATGATGAGCAACGCATAAAGCCTTACTTTTTCAAGCTGTGAGCTTCTTTGCATCTTTTAGTTCGATTTTAAAACAGTTATCAGACCATTCATCTTTGATTTTGAATTATTAGGTCTAATTTTCAAACTTTATACAGTAAACTTTAACTAGGCTGTGCGAGTCTGCGAAAATATTTTTTATGCTTTGGTGTCAAATAAAATTGATATATTAACTGAACCATATGCCATTTAACAATATAATTTGGTTAAGTTTCCAATGACTTTTACCACTTCACAGCCTAAGTCATACATTTCAAGCCGAGAATGGGCCACACTGTATAAGATTATTGCTACTAGTAACAGAAGCAAACACTCAATTGAATTAAATATAATTAAAAATGATTCTCATTAATGTTTCTTAAGCGGGCTTTACACTAACAATTTCTTTGTCAATTAATTGATCAAGTGGCTTCGTCAAGTCAATTGACAAATGTAATTCTAAAACTCGGACGTGAATTAATTAATCAATCTCAAATCTCAATAAATTGTTATTGAAATTCCCGCTTTAGAACAAGTTTTAAGTCGTCAATAAGTTCTTCATCAATTTATTTGACGTCCAAGTTTCAGTATTACATTTGTCACTTGACTTGACGAAGCCACTTGATCAATTAATTGACAAAGAAATTGTTAATGTAAAGCTGGCTTTAGAAATATACCTTAGAAACAAAATGAAAAATCATAAATGTCTACAACACATTGATTTTTCATTGCTAAAATACTGACGGACTTAACATGGATACAAATTATGTACAGGGTGAATCAAATCCAAAGGTTAAGAAATAAGATAGATCGACGATTCAGTTAAAACTGAACTAGCACAAGATGGCCTTAATGCCGGGTGGAAAAACATGAAATTTAAAATAAATAAACGATATTGAATACCAATGCTTTGTACCCTCGGTTCTATTTAACTGAAAACTGTAACAGTTATAAAACCTAATGTCCTGGTTTCAATTTAACAGTAAAAGATATTACTGCAAACTGCAAGTCTTTCTATTTCAGATTTAGTGTTTTTCAGAAATGTCAATTTTGACAACCTTCTACATACAGAGTGTACCTGAGAGAGCATAGAAAAATATACAGGATTATAGACAAAGTAGTAGGTACTAAAATTCTAGAAACATTTTTAATTGCATACGCCTGTGATACAGGGTGTTAAATTAAAAAAAAAATACTTTTTTAGACAAATTTATTTTTGGATACTCATATCATGTGACATTTATTACAATATAACATCAGATCAGGTATTGGCTAACTCATATTGAAAATTGTCTAATATTTTTGTAATTTGAAATAGCTTTTCTTCCACAATCAATTTTAAACAAAAATTGGACTTGTTTCATTGCCGCAAAGTACATGTTTTCAAGACAATTAAGTACAATTTTTGACTGCATTAATCCGTTGAAATATTGTATGAGTTAAATGTCCTAAATTGTTGCAGAATATCGATTGTATGATATTGACACAGGCGTGAAATAATAAATGGTGGTTTTCAGCAATAAGTTATTAAAATTTGTTTAGTATTTTTTGAGTCACATCTTCATGGTCTCATCATACAATCTGTATTTAAAAAAAAATTGAGCAGTTATTGACATGTTTTCAAAGAATTAATGGTCAACAATTCTCCATTTTCCTCAATAACGGTATACTTTACAGCCATGAGAGAAGTTGTGTTTTTGATTGTTAAAGAAGAAAATCTAGGTAGTTCAAATTAAAAAAATATTAAAAACTCGACAAGTATCAGATAAGTTTCAAAATGAGTTGGCCAAGGCCTCTTAATGTCAGATCACAGTGAATGTCACGACTTTAGTGACCTTGAAGTAGTACATACTTCGACCAACAACCAATTTGATTTCATCGAGGGAATTCATATATTTGGCTAAAAAGTTATTATTATTTTTTAATTTAACATCTTGCATATCAGTAGACGTGCAATAGAAAAAAATGTTATAGCTCTAGTACTGTACTTTGTCTGAATCTATAACCTGCTAAATGGTACGCTTATTGAGGGACGCCAATTGCGTCAAAAATAGTAAAGGCATTTTTTAATGGCGCAAAATCTGTTTTTGAGTTTCAGTTAGAACATAAACTCATCAATTTTGGTCCACCCTGTACAATATTGAACAATTTAATTGACTAAGTTGGAATTTTAACATCAACAAAATGGGTTTATAAAAGGAGTTGTATCTCATAACTTTCTTTCATACAGCAATTTTCAGCATTTTTTCCCTCATTTTTCTATAAGGGGGTCACCGAAACCCATAACCGCAAAAATGTTATGGATTATTCTATTCATAAACATATTAATACAGATTCATATACCACTTTCCAAAAAGTAAACATTGACATACATAACCTCATACTTGTTTTCTTTTTAATTTATATTTTTCAATTTTTTTTATTTTTCAGTTGAATGATTTCTTTTTCAAATAAAGTACTATTTAGTAACCTTTTTAATTATTTGTAATAAACCTAACCAATATGTTACATAACCTCAAATTTATTTTTTTTTTCTCATTCAACTTTTTTCAGTTCAGTAATTTTTTTCAAAAGTGAATTTTGTTCTTACCACTAAAAACTGTATTGTTGGACAGAGAAAAAAATAAAAACTCAGGGTTTGTTGACAGGAAAAATTGATCTAACCTTTTTTTCAAATATAATATATAATAATTTGAAGCATAAATAAGACTTATTTTCTAGATAACAAAGGCTGTAGTGAATGCATTTTGTTGCCAAAAAGTAGTACTAAATTTGAAAATAATGAACCAACTGAAAAAAAAATGTATGGAAAATATTAATTAAAAAAATGATTTTAAAGCAATGCAATTCCGTTAGTGTTAAATATTCGAAAGTGTAAATGAAATTGTATTATCATTTTTGAGTAAATTTACGTGTTTTGCTTGTAGTTTCTGGAAACCCTATATATTTAATTCTTACTCAGATGAAGACTGACTGCCTTCCCTCAAATTATTTATTAAAAAATATGCTCACAGAAAACTTAAAAATAAATATAAGAAAATAAAATGTCTATCTTCCACTCTAAATATCGTTTGTGTGGTGGAAGGACCAATATATTATTACTAGTTCAAATATGTTTCGTTCAGGAACAGGCCCATTTCATTTACAATTAGAGAAAAATAACATGCTTACGATCAAGAACAAAAAAAAATCTTTAAATAATTGGAACAAGTTATGATCCCAACCTTACAAGATAAATATTTTAAATGCCTCGGCAAATGAGTAAGAAAATTTAAAAAATTACCAATATATTTTTAAGTAGGTTAAAAATGAAACAAGACACCCAAAATGAGAGTATCCTGTACAAAAAAAATATATATATAAACTTTTGGAAGTAAAACAATTTTATAAAAAGCGTAAGTGTAATATTATTTTTCTATACATTGACCACTCCCATTATTACACCTCGCTTTGATAAAAAACTAAAAACAAAAAACAAGAAAAAAACTGATAAAAGGTAACCTACAAGTTATTTGATCTGTTACATGTTATAAAACAATTAAAGCTATAGTATAGGTACTATCGGTACTAAATGTTTAATAAAAATATACAATTCTCGCTCCGTACTGTACAAGTTTTGGTACAGACGGGACCAGTCCCTTCCCACCTTACCGTATGCCGCCGTCTAATGCGGCACTGAGATTCTATTTTGAGGCTTCACGCCCATCTATAAGTCTTCGGCGGCTCCGGTGGTGTGGACGCCGTTCCTCACTTTGTCCAGTACCTTGTTCACATATTCCGTAGTGTGACCGGCTATCTTAACTTCTAGAACAAAGGAACTGGTCAACAAATGTTTCCAGAACCAAACTGGTTGCTCATTTTATATTCAAAATATTGTATTGGGTCCCACTGTTTCCACAAATGATATGTTGTGAATTTTTTTCAATTTGTGCCAAATTTAAAACTAATATTTGTCTAATTAATTTCTGTAAATACATTTAAAACTGTTCCCATCTTTTACTTATTTTTTTCCATTTGAATATTTTCATATTAGATGGAAAATTTTACACAAATTTAAGATTTTTTTCCTTCATTAATTTCATGGAAATTCTTCCAGAACTTTTAGGTGTAAATTTTGTGGGTAATTCTTCATGAATCTAATAGAAGGAAATATGGAAATTTCAACTTCTGTAAATCTTTACATATCTGAATAGTGAACAGACTCTCTGGTACAACTTTTATAAATATTTTCCAAATTATATGGAAATGTTGCTGCTGTACAATTTCTGAGAAATTTTACACAAATTCCATATATTTCAATTTTTTTTTTTTTTCCATAAATTTCAATGTAAATTTTATTTTACACAAATTGCATATATTTCAATTTTTTTTGTTTTTTTCCATAAATTTCAAAGGTATAAAATTTGTTAGAAATTTTCCACAAATATAATAATATGTAAATTTTCTAGAAATTTTTCCACAGATTTCTCAGATGTAGGAAATTATTTAAAAGGAGCGAAATATTGTGGAAACTACAATTTCCAAATTAATTTTTTTAATATCACAGTTGTAAATTTTATAGCAAATAATTTTTATACTTATATCAAGTTTAAACAAATTTTTCCATAAATTTTATAGGTGCAAAGGTCTCTGTACAAATCTTTACATAAGTTTTAAAGATGTAAATTTTGTGGCCTATAAATTTCATAAAATATATACAAATTTTAACATTTTTAAAGCTATACATACATGCAGAGAAAACAGAAACTTACTGGTGCAATTTTTATCTTTTCCAAATTGTCTACAAATTTGACAGATGTAAATTTTGAAAATAAAAAAATATTTACAAAGTGGTGTAGAATTTGTGGCACATTTGTTCATATTTAGGCATCAATTTTGTGGAAATTATTCCACAATTTTCATAACTATGAATTGTGTGGATAGTTCTCCGAAAATTTCAAGAACACACATTACACATATTACGTATCTGAAGAGAAAACACAAAATTACAACTCATCTCAGAATGTAAATTTTGTGGCAATCTGGAAATTTCACATGTACATATATGTGGAAAATGTTTTTTATTTAGGTGTTAGTTTTAAGGGATTTTTTCACAAATTTCCTAGATGTCAATTTTATGGGAATTCAATCAATTTTTTGGTGTAAAATTTCAAATTTGTAAAAACTTTTAGACAAATATTACAGATGTAAAATTTGAGGGAAATGATTATACTTATATGTGTTGATTTTCAGGAATTTTTCCACAAATTTCACAATTATTGTAAATTTTGTGTGAAATTTACTACAACACTCAAAACATTAAAGCTTATACATATTTTAAGACAAAATTGAAACTTACTGCTTTTATAAATCATTCAAAATATAAATTTTGCTGACGTAAAATTTGTGGTATCCCTTTCTGGGGATTTTCTTTCCAAACTTCACTAGTATAAATTGTGGGGAAAATTATGCACAAAGAGTAACCGCACAAAACCCCATTTTTTGCCCTTTTTGCGTAGTGTGTAGCAAGAACGGGGAAAGTCGTCCAGAGGTCTCCGTGGGCTTAAATTGATCGTCATGAAAAATGTAGGTGAGTATAATTCGATTTTTCCAACCCCCCACTTAAGGGGTGGAAACCACCCCTAAAATAAGAAATGTGAGAAAATGGTCGATCAATTCTTGGTCAAAATTGGCAGGAACGTGAATGGCAAGGAAGATATCAGGGATGTTCTTCCAAAAATGTTCAAGGTGAAAAACACCCCCCCGCGTAGGGGTAAAACCACCCCTATTTCCGATAGCAGACAGGGAATGATATCCACTTCATGAAGTACTTTGTTTCCCCCACTACCCGACAAATGATATGAAAGACGGATCCCATAATTCGATCTTTTGCGAAATTCTGACCAGTTTTCCCCGACTTCAAGGGTGGCAACCACCCCCGGTACCCCAAAAATGAAAAACTTCCATTCAAGATTCCGCCAATTTTTACCAAGAATTGATCGACCATTTTCTCACGTTTCTTGTTTTAGGGGTGGTTTCCACCCCTTAAGTAGGGGTAAGTCGGGCAAATATTGGAAAAATCGAATTATGCTCTCCTAGATTTTTCACGACGATCAATTTAAGCTCACGGAGACCTCTGTATAACCTTCCCCGTTCTTGCTACACACTATGCAAAAACGGGCGGATTTTGCGGTCACTCTTTCATAGGTATGCAGCTTGTTGAAAATTATCCAAACATTTTTTTTAAGTGTAAAATTTGTAGAAAATTTTCCAGGGGAAAAATTGGTGAGAAGTTTTGTTGAAATATCCAGGAATATCAATGTAAAAATAATGTTTACACCTATAAAATTTATGAAAATTTGAACTTTAAAACTCATGCATGTATTCCAAGAGCAAACAGAAACTTACTGGTACAGTTTTTATAAATCTTGTCCAAATTCATTGTCAGTTCTTCCTGCCTGTCGTGAGACTGTTCTGATAATTTTGCTGCCAGAATATGTTTGGCCTGTTGGAGACCATTAATAAGGCGTTCTAAAAAAACGTTTACACATAACTATTATAGTAACACAAAATATGAAAAAAAAAATAAAATACTTGCTACAAAATTTTAAACAGAATAAAACTACATAAATATTGAAATGTTGACACTAGCAAGAACAAAATATTTCAAATCTGATTTTACAGACAAAAATAAATAAATAAAGAGTTCAATTTTAATAATGCATTAAATACCAACTTACTATGTTCAGACTCCAAGCCACTCAATTTAATTTTGTTAGCCTCATGTTGAGCTTTCTTCTTCAACCTACAAGCCCTTGATGCCAGCTTGTTCTTCTCTTTTCTAGACGTAGGACGAACATTGAAAGGCAGTTCGCTCACTGGTGTCATGTCGTTTATGATTCTCCCCAACTTGTCCAGTTCCTTCCCGATATTGAACAGTTTCCTCGCGTTTGGAGTTAAATCATTCCCGTCACCTAAAACAAAAGCTCAGCATAATTAAATTCGTAGAAAAGTCGTATCGTTACCTTTTCTAGCCTTCCCACTATGTTTAATTCCTCTAACAGAGCAATCAGGGCTGAACACCGGATCTGTGATCTCGTTGAGGCAATGCGGGTCTTCCATCTTACACTTCATCACTAAACGTTGCCCTTTAGGACCTTTTGCTTGTACATTGTACTGCCAGAAGTACCGTTCCTTCTTGCTTGCCGACTTGCCGCCGTGTTCGTCATCGTCATCCGAATCGGCTAAAATCGTTCATGTTTCAAGTTTGTTTAAATACTCCAATTACTTACCATTATCGGAAGAAAAGTCTTCATAATGTCCATCACTATCTTCATCGCTTTCTTCATCATGCGAGAAATCTGGTGGATCTGGGCTTAATATGCCGCCTGTAGATAATGAAGAGGTAGATCCTGCTTCTGCCTGGGAACTGGTAGATAGAAGGTGTTTCCTTGGCTCACGCCGCTGCCATAGTTGTTCCAAACCTAAGTGTGTCGGAGCAGAGGAAGATAACCTAAATGATAAAAAATTATATATTCTGTGATATATCGGGTGAACGTTTTTCGAGTCGGACTATGAAGATCCTAATTATCGTTAAGAGAGCAGGGATACAAAATTAAACCAAAATATTGACAAAAATTTGGACCTATCTCTTTTTGTTTTGAAATTATTGATGAATCATTGAACATTTATATTTGGTCAACATTTTATTTGGATATTACTAACATTAATTTAGTTGAGAATTCAAATACTTATGTCTATCATGACGCAGAAACAACATATTTTCTTTATATGAACGTCATATTATCACATTTTTTAAATTCACTACAATATTTTATTATGACAATTCAGTGTTGACTTTTTTGTTTTTGCAAAATACCAAAGCATCTACTTTTAGAAAGAATGCTTTGAAAACAAATTCCCCACTACTACAAAATGTTCATTGAAGCCAAAATAAAAAATACCAAAAAATATTTTAACATGAAATAGATATATATAGATTTGAGTTTGCTATAAATCAAAAACATCATTGATTTTTTGATCGATGTTCAGATGTTCAACAGAAACATAACCTCAATGTCATTAGTACTTGGTGTAGTGGTTTAATTTTGTAAGTTCACTGGAATTAATACTATTAGGATTACAGCATGTATCAGAAATAATTATAAATTTATCTGTGTGACATGTTTAGAAGGACATTGAATAATAACTTAAAAAATCACAAATTACAGAAAATGAACAGAAATACGTGGTTATAGGCAGTGTTGCCAGAACACATTTCAAATTTACCCCATTTAATTACTATAGATCATTTTGAATATGCTGCAATTTGAACTTGAAAAAATAAGACTATAAAGGTATCGTAAAATTTAAATGTTGTATAGAACAGCAACCACTATATTTGCCAAATATTTTCAATTAGAATAAAAATGGCTGCAATCATCTTCATAGTCAGAAAAAAGTGGGCAGATTCCAATGAACTCACTTAACGGAGTCACAAGAATTTTGTTGCAGCAAAACAAAACATAGAACAAACATTTGAGGTTAGAACAGGATACTGAGGATCAAAATTGTAAACAAATCAATTCGTCAATTGGTTTGACATCATAAGTTTAATTCTATATACGAATGTGGAGGCAGTATTTAGTCTACAGATAAATGGATTTAGATATTAGAGATTGAATGAAATAAAACAACAAAACATGAGGCAACTGGGAATTGTCATTGATGAGCATTATTGGCAACATTGTTGTCTAGATTAAATTAATTAATATTAAATATGTAATAAAGATAGGTATCAATAATGAAACTAAGAAATTCTTTGAAATATGTCGAAATTTTTACACTAGTCAATACAACCATAACAATTTCAAAATCCTGTTTTTATTATCAATATCAAACACAAAATTATTTTAGACATAACCTTAGTTTAATTAATGAGTAGTTCATTTGTTTCTAATAACTATTACTTCTTTTTCTATTAACTGTCAAAACAACCTCATTTATAACATCAGTAACTGACGTGAACAATACTAATAAACAAACCTGATTTGAAGCATATTCTATATTTCTTCATGTGAAAATATTTTTTGGTTCTCTTAAACGTATAGATCATTAAAAATTAGAACTGTCAAAATTTAATAGAGAATAATTTGGATTTGGAAGGTGAATTGTAGAAAATCATTACACTATATGCTTGAATTTTCGAATTTGTAATAAAAAAAAAGTTCAACGTCCATTCTCCCTTATAATACACTATGACTAATATGACATGGAATCCATCTAAAAATTTAAAAAAGCTGAATGACCATGTAAATCTGTAAACAGAATCATTACTGAAATTTGGCAATAACTGGTAAATATGTTAATGTTGTTGTTTATTTGATGTTTACCTAAACAATGGAATAATACAATACAAAATAGAAGTGTGGTGTTTAACTTTGCTTTCAATTGAGTTTTATTTACTGAAGAGTATACAATAAAATATTCGATATTCTTGCTACTGAAGGAAGTGGCAACCACTGTAGAACTTCAGCAATGCATTGTTTATCCATATTTTACAAATGCATAAGTATTAGTCTATCTTTGTTGCATATTGCTATTTATTTAACATTTGACATTTCTCATTAGGGTACACTGGTGTGGATGTAGGTAAAACTACAAACGTTTGGTAGTGTAATAATATACAGGGTTATTCAGTCATTAATTCTAACCAATCCATAACAATCAGTAACACAGCACTCCTGGTACGCTACAAATTTTCTGATGACGCAGGCATATGGTGTTCCGAGTTATGAAGTAAAACAGCATTGTCACACCAGGAATATATAAATAATAGCAGTGGTAATTCATTACCATATTTACTTCCCACAAATTTGGAGATAACACCACACATATGGAGAGGGGATACATGAAATAATAAACTATAACCAGTAGCACTTCAATTTGCTACCCAGTTAATTAGTTTCGGATTGTCACCTCATAATATAGTAGGTCCAGATTCGCTGTTTGCTGGATTATTTATCCTAAATGAGTCTCGGACTGTTTTTTGTCGAAACGCGGAGGTTTTTTGTATTACTCAGTTAGTATTTAAATATGAAAAACTATTCAGCTTCACATAATAATTTACCTAGTGAATATTGGTTTTTTATCTCACTATTTATGCAACGCAATGTAAATGGTTTATTACTTGGTTAGAATTTTGTAACTATTGTTTAAACTAAAACTTAATATGTAAATTAAGTACTTTTAAAAATTAATTTATAGCATTCATTACATATTTTAACATTACATTAAGTACTAGGAAAATATTTAAATTTGGCAACATCGTATTAGTTGAACTGGAAGCTGTGAATGCATAAATATGCATTTAACTTTTTTTAATTGTGTATTACTATCGTACTCATTTTCCTTCTGTGAAATTAATGACATTATGACTGAATCACTCTGTATATGGAACAAGTGTTTTGCTAGTTGTTAAATGTGAGTAAATGAATTAATGCTTATGGAGCACTATAACCAAAAGTTTCCATCCATTTATTCACTAACTACTGATTTTTTGTAAACATTCCCAAATATTTTCATGCCTAAGGATGAATCTCTGACATTCAGAGGTCATTCAACTTTTTATGATTCATAGATGAACCCTAAATGTCGATGGAAAATGACAAAACTACAGTTCCAATTCTAATCCAAGTTTCCAGTTTTTTAATACCTCTAAAACAAGAGTTAGATCAAATCTTTAATATATTATTTGTCTCTAAGTTCTTCAACTTTCCCTAATAACACCAACCTGACCTCTTAAGATAACCTAGATCTCCATGGTGCAGTTCGATTAACAACCTAGTATTGACAAATACCCTGTACCTAGAATTATGACCCCGAGGTATCCTGATGCTTTGAGTTGGTAAACTAGTATTCCTTCCGGGTACAGACTGTCCTAAAATCGACCGATCTGGTGATACATAGTTCTCCCCTTTCATCAGCAACTCGTGCAAAGTGCTGTGCTTCTGTTGCAAGTTGCTGACGTGTATTGGGGAAGAAGTCTGGATGATAGAAGAACTAGAACTGTGCTGACTACCTGGGGACAGGGTAGATACTGGCGTCTTGGAATTGTAGTAGTCAAAGGTACCTTTACGGAAAATTTATTTATTGGTATAACAAACTTCACTTGTAGTAATGAAATGTTAGTCCTTTCATATCATTATCCGTTCTAAGATGTTAGAAAAGTAAAAGTTACCTGTAGGAACACTAGAAGGCAAGTCCAATTCCTTGTAATACAACGTTCCTTGCGGTGGGCAAGATGAAGGAGACGTCACTGGGTTGTTATTCATGTGATTTGTGTTGGTATGACTGTATGAAGTATTTTTACCTAATGTTATGTATGTGCTTTCTTCAGGAAGCAACAAATCATCAAAGTTCAAATCACCTAAAATGATGTATTAGGTTCAATGCAACAGTTAATACAATAATTGAAGGGTACTGGGAGAAAAAAAATGAATGTCACAAAATACGTTTGGAGACACGTTTTCTTAAAGGTATAATGTTTCACAAAACTGTATTTTAGAGAAGAGAGAACGATTCGTTCGGAAGTAGATGCAGCTACTGTCATTTCTAAAGTTTGTGGTAATATACGATCGCGTAGGACCGCCTCCCTTACACTGTTAAGTACTCCAGTTTGTAAACATTTCA
Source organism: Monochamus saltuarius (assembly GCA_025584915.1). Lineage (NCBI taxonomy): Eukaryota > Metazoa > Arthropoda > Insecta > Coleoptera > Cerambycidae > Monochamus > Monochamus saltuarius. Next base: position 35,945,363 of record CM046728.1, read on the forward strand.
ATCAGAAGAAATAGATACACTTACGGTATTTGAATTTATAACATTTTTGTTAACAAATGTGTTTTTGTTGTTTTATATGTAATGAATGCCTGTTACCGTTGTATAAAACTAGAAAATAAATTAATTAAAATTTATATTTCTTTTTTAATATAATATCAATAAGGAACATTTCTAAAGGTTTTATTTATGCTATTGTTAGATTTAGGGTAATAAATCGCCCCTAAGCTTGAGATTTACATTAATAAATCATCTCAAAAGTTAAACATTACAAATAAACACTTGTATATTTACTGATTTGACTAGTAAATACAACTCACTGAGTAACACTACCGTTACACATGTAATACACGAATATTAATTATATGTGATTACAATTATTTCACTAATTACAAAATAACCAGCGGCCTTTCAATCCAGGCAGCGCTCATGATCAGAGTCGAACCATGAATACCCGCCGACAGGAGGCGGAACCCAATAATGTTTATAAACATCAGGCCCATACAATTCATAATATATCTAACACTATAACTTTTGAGCAATCAAATAACACTGTATAAATCTGAAAGACCCAGTTATAATATTAGTCGCGTCAAATTAGCATTTCACTTGCAACTTTTTGCGGAGAGGTCCGATTGAAATGCGGTTTTCTGCAAAATGTTCAGGGAATTGTTTATAACAAAAGGTACATCTAACCTCTGTATGCCCGCAAAATTTTAATTGTTTATTTAACAAATGACCCATTTTTGTTGAACATATGGCAAATGTCACACATGATTCAATGAAAATGTCTGGAAAATGTTCTCTCGGGGGTTTTCGAGGTCCCTCTTTATCACTTTGGTGTTAGTTTTATTATTTATTGCTAAATTGTTGTAACTGGGCTAATTAACAAATTAAAAACTCCACCCCCGAAATCACTAGAGCCCAGGAATTTTTTCCAGGATTTCTGGCTTATTAAGGCAAACCATCGGCCACAAGATTTTTGTAAATATAATTGTTTAATGTTCGATTGTTGCAACCTCGCTAATTAACAAATTAATAACTCTACTCCCGCAATCGTTGGAAACCCAGTTTTTTTTTGCAATAATTCTGGGATCATGGGGAGAACCATCGGCACAAGATTGTTGCACGTAATTGTTTATTTTCCAGTTGTTGCGACCTGGCTAATTAATAAATTAATAAGTTGACGCCCGAGTCCAAAATCATAAATTTTACAGGAGGGACAAAATACATTTTAAATCAAAAATATATTCTGCATTAATTTTTTTGTTGTTTCGTGTTTATTATGTTAAATTTCTGGAGATGCTGATCCCAAAAAATCTTAACAGTTATGAAATTTAGATGGTTTTCAGATTTCAATTTATTGGCTCCATTTTACAATTTATTACCAAACTACAAATATCAATCTACGAAAAGTATTTTGTTCTTCACAAGATGGTTGTAAATGCTAAATTTTGTAAAAAAAACATGGACTTAGGCAATTTTTATATGATGGTGTCAATTTGATGGTTATAAAAGCTCAATATTGTAACAAAAAAATGAACTTAGGCAATTTTCATGATGGTAACGATTTGACAGTGTAATATTAGATGTTACTAGATTTGTAACCATACAATCACCATTTGGGACAAAATCCCAATTCTTAGAAATATAGAGTGTTCCGCATAAAAACCGACAGAGCAGGTGCATGTATACAAGAGGAGCTACAGACCCTCAAAGCAAAGTAGGGCCGAATATTTTAGGCCCGGTTTTTCAATATGAGGTTAACTTGTATGTTAAGTAACATGTACCTACAAGTTGACTAATGGTTAATTCCCAAATGCGTTTTTCATTAATTTTTGTTACTTCAGTTAACTAACTGGAGGTTTGCAATTTATTTATTTATGTTGGCGACATTGCTGGCACATTTTATGTATTTTACTACGATTGTTATGTAAAATGCACTACGTTGACAACAAAACCCACAAATTGGTAACCTAACTTTTCAAATTTGTTTTTGACAACTGTCAAGTGTGCTCTTAAAATATCGCAGGTTGCAACAGTTGTCCGGTGACAATCTAAATCTATTAAAAAGTCGTTACCATCATATTCTTCAAGTAGTTTGGTCTAGCTCGTATTATTTTAGGTCTTCTAATATCTTCTTCGTCGCTGCTGTATGCATTAATATCGTTTTCCATAATAAATAGTAACAAATTAAAGTCTTTAACTATTTTTTAGGTTAAATTTCTGAATTAACTGTCACATCCTTAGTTAAACCCTACTTCATGGACAGGTTATCTTAACCACAAGTTAACTACTAAATTTTTGGTAACCAATAATTGAAAAACCGAATTTTCGATGTATCTATCGGTTTACTATTAACCACAAGTTAACCATCAATTGAAAACCGGGCCTTAAAGACAAAACCTACTACTGACTTTTTCTACTAAATTCGATCAATGCAAAAAAAGTATGTAAGTGCATTATTATTACTTTAATTACAATTGTCAAACTACCACTTTACAACAAATGAGAAGAAACTATAAATGTCAAACTTCAGCACCATCTAACAGACTTTCAGCATATTAATATGTTCAACTGTTTTTTAATAAGTGAATAGTTTGGCAATATAAAAAGTCAAAAGAAAAAGTGATTCAGAGAAACAATACCACCATTTCTTTGATGTTTAAATTCAGCGAGATATATAGAATACTGATCTAAAACTACAAAGAAAAGAAATATGTTTACCATATCGTTTACCTAATAAAGTCTCATCATTGGCATTCAACTCGGCCAGAGTTGGCCCCTGAATCAAATCGGCCTTATCTACTTGGAAAATATCGTCATCGTCCATGTGTATGAGAGCTTCGGACTTCAGCATCTCGTCAGTATTTATTATCCTGTTGTGTCCCCAGTAAATATTACCACCGTAAATATCTGCGGCTTGTATCTGACCCGTGAGGCCAACGTCTGTATATAAAGGAGACTGCGAATTTTCTAGGTCAATGCCAAAGTCTCGGTAGTCACTGGCCTCCCGTTTTGAGGGAATAGGGACACTAGCCGAAGTGTTTATCATTGTGGTATCGTTTAGGGGCTCTTGCTTTATAGTAATCCCTGTATCAATGAAAAAGTCTCTACTGAAATCGCTCATTTTTCGAGGTTCAGAAACTGAAAGAAATAGAAATACTTATCTAAGAAGTTCTTGAAAAAAATCGTTATTTATACAAAATATGTTGGGGGTGGCTCAAATTGGTATACAGGGTGATTCAGGTTTTAATGAACAAACTTTGAAGATAAGTAGAACTTTGAAAAATACTGGGCAGTTTATATAATAGGAACAGTGAAATAACTCAAAAAAGTCAAATTTACTATGTAACCGTAGCAGATACAAAAAAAATGTAAGATAGGGTTTTTGTTAGAAATTAAAATACACATTTAAAAATGGCATAAATTTTAACATTATACAGAGCGATACAACTTTTTTTCCTAAATTAAAGATACGAACTGCCCATATCTCCGCCAGTGGTTGTTCAAAGTGCTTGATATTTTCACATTTTATGACACCTTAACTAACTACACTTTGTACCAAGTCTGGCTTAAATATCTCTATAACTTTAGCAATTATACCAAACAATCAAATTTGTTCTTCAAACTGTAACACTTTGTATATTCCTTATAAAGCCCCAAAGTTATGTGTTTTATAATAAACTGTCATTATCTTGTAAAGATCTACTTACCCTCGAAGTTTGTTCATTAAAAACTGAATCACCCTGTATATTTGAGTTACAAGCGGTTTTTTTTTTGTCACAGATCAAATCTGATGGTCAAATTTTGAGATCATTTTTCTGATACTCAATTTTGAGATGGAGAGGTCTGGTTCTCACCAGTTATTTTTTGGAAAAAAACAGGTCCGGATTTGTTCATCATATTTGCTCTGTCTATAACAAAACCGTCCATAATCCCCCCTCAAAAACATACCGATTTGAACCAGCCTAAGCAATAATTACAAAAATAAAAAAAAATAAGAATATAAAATGCGAGGTGTAAACCACTGAGGTATTTTACTGTACAAGCTGTAGGTAATTACAGGTATCTTTTGCATTTTGAGTATTTATGTGTATTTATAGGTATTTTTTCAGTATTTTTAGGTACTTTGTGTATTTTTGGGTACTATCAAGGTAATAATGAGTATTTACTGGGTATATAACGGGTATTACAAAGATAATTAATGGGTATTTTAAGAGAAAACTAGTATTTTCCCGCCAATTTTTAAATACAATGGCGATCGCGCATACCTTATTACGGTGGCACAGTTCAAATATAAGTATACATCTGACCCACGCAATGGCAAATTATTAAAAATAGATACAAAAATATTTTCTCTAAAATTTTTCGGAGGCACTGTTAAACCAGTATGTGGCCTTTTATTGTCTTTAGTTTAGAAAATAATATAGGGTGATTCGAATTAGATACAATCAATTGCAAAAATAATGACACTTTCTCAAATCAGTTTTTTGTCTACTCTGTGGGTGAGTGGAACAACTAAGAACTAATGTTTAAAATTGAAAGTATATTTCATTACGAATATGTCAGCAGTTCGAAATAAATAGCCAAATTCAATTAAACATTGCCTTTATTATTGCAATAAATTGTACAGTACAGGACCATATAAACAAGTATCATATGAATGTTTTATAAGGTGTTTACGCAGAATATATCCACTCACATAGTACTCATGGTAGCACATTCCCCTCTTCTGTTAACAAGTTTAGTATGGTATAATTTCTTAAACTTTATCTTTAAATCAATATATTACATATTATTCGATACGACGTGTTAACGATAAGTTTGGTCAAACTATTCCGACATATTCTATTGATCAAAAATATGTAATAAAAAGGGAATGAAAGTGTATACTAAAAATTAAAATATTGCTAAATTAGGTTTTCCTATCATATTCATATTCTATTTAATAAAAAAGGAGCCTTTTTATGTAAACAATTGCCAATTATCTAATTCTAATCATACATGACGGAAAGCAAGCTAGGGCTAAAATTGAATTCTCCTTCGATACCCATGCATTTACACTTGCTAATGAAAGATTTTGGTTGTACCCGATGAGTATTTGGGATTCGGACAATAATTTTAGGGACACCCCGTATAGACCGATTATGATTATGATTTATTTATTATGATTTTATAGACGAGGAAAAAGTTTGTTTTTAGCAAGGTTTTTAGTTAGTTTGAAGGGGGCATGGTGTAGGTATTGGCACCATTCTTGGGTGCTCCAATGGGTTTATGATACATTTTATGTAATCCAAAATGTTCTTTCCAGATGATGTGTTCAGATCGAGTCAAAGGAACCCTTAAAAAATCTATATTATTTACGTAGATCTGTACTTAAATGTAATAATTTCCAAGGAAATGAAACAGTTTTGGAAAATTAAAGGTATATTAAGTGTAATCATGGGTCATTTAATGTATTTTTTGTTTCTTAGATAACTGGGTATTTAAGGGTATTTTGGATACTAGGTATTTGGTATTTCTGGGTACTTAACGGGATATTTAGGTACTTAAGGATATTATTCGGTTATAGGTAGTCATAGGTCTTCTTTGGGCACTTGAGGGCAATTCGTGGTTTTTGGGTATTTTTGAGGTATTTGCTTATTTGATGAGGTATTTTTTTGGGTAATATTATTAAGAAATGGTATTTCATTGTATAAATTTCAAGCAGTGGTTTACCCCTCGATAAAATGTCACTTATTGAATTTAAAATTTGTTAAACATAAACATGATACAATTTTGTTGAAAAATATTTTATAGAATTCTTCAAATTTATTTATTTATGTACATTGCCTGATAATCTTAATCTTAATACCTAAGTACTCAACCTTGGTTGACAAGTACTGTCTGTTTATATTATGAGTATCTAACAGGAATGATAATGCCAGTAATTTTTACTTATTACAACACATAATCATGGCAAGTGCTACTACACAATATCTAACACTGTACAAGGAATAAGGTTATGCCATATTTTATCTAATATTAATATAAACAGAAAACATCACTTAAAATTTACAGATAAATCTGTACAGAGCCACTGTGTTTACATATAAAATTTGTTTTATTGAAATGCCAGATATGGACTGACCAGAGTACAAATCAGTGTCCTACAAGATAAGACGGTAGTAAATAATAGTTGAAAATTTCATTCATAAACTCTGGTAGAAAGTCTTTTGCAATTAAAGTCACATGATACATGCATGGATAAAATCATGCATGCTGTTGTTGTTTTGTACTACGCTTGAATTTTGTATATATTTGAATTATCTATATTGTTACATAAACTTTCCTTTTCTAAAAAAAGAATAAACAAAACATAACCTTAAAACATAAACATAACCTCAATATTTTATTTATTTATTATTATTATTTTTTAATTTACATTAAGTATATTACGATAAACCTAATGACAATAATTTTTGTACCTATTTATAGTATTTATAGTTTGATGAAAACATAATCTCAAATAAGTCAATTACAGAATTCTATAAGTCTAGAGCTCTATAGACTTTGATAGAAACACTAAAGTATTCTAGACTAGACCATAAAATAGATACCTATACCTATGGAACACCCTGTATAATTGGAGAAACTAATATTTGTTGATATGAAAATTTAAATAGGTAGGTAATTTATGTAACATTTATGACAATTGTATGTGCCAGTTAACTATTCTTACAAAATACTTCAGAAATTTTGTACTTAACAAAAAAATAGGTATTGTTTCTATACCTTTTGAAAGATTTATTCTATTAAATACCTATTTACAGAATAAAGTATTGTAGTTTTAATAAGTTTTAAAGGCATAAAATTATAATAAGCTTTTTAGCGCTTTAGGTACTTAATTTTGTTCTTGACAAGTAATAATTTAATTTGTTAAAATCAATTATTTTTTGTTTATGGCAATAAATTTAATAACATACCTTAGACATACTTATACATTACCCATGTAGTATATAAGCACCTATGTCTGGGTATTTAATATGAATTCATATTTTACTATTTTTGCATGTTAATGTGAACAACTACCAATTTATTAATGCTAGATGGGAAGCCCCTTGAAGCTACTGTTAAATTGAACTGGACTGTTATTAGAAATATTTTAGTTATTTATAAAATACCAGCACGTGTCAAAGACGTGTGTTTTTCTGTAACAATAAGTACCTCGTAGTCTTATCCCTATCTGTCGATCAATTAAGTGAATTAAATACGATTCGAATCAATACTCTCACGGACGTGGAAAACGTAAACAACAGAATGTAAACAAATAACCCCACAGACAAAACACAATCGAATACACGCTAGATTATACTTACGTGTTGAAATAGTTCTCTATATGACGTTACGTAAATTTCCACTCTTTAAGAGTTTGTCACATACCAACTAAATATATTTATAATTTCACACGATATCGATACACCTAAAATATATCAACCATGCTTCTACACACCACCATGACTCGGCAATGTTGTCCAAGCCTTTGAAAGTCTGGAGAGAACACTCAATCACTTGGTTGATTACACCACTTTTCACAACTTTACAAATACTCACTGGATGAGGGAAGTTTTTGTTATTTTACTCAGCAGACTAAAATATGTAAAAAAATATTGAGGCTCCTAAAGGTCACATGGACATACATAATCAATTTCTTAAACCAATCACAGCGAAGAATCTCACAATGCGACCAGTCACATTGCGATTTCGGAGTGGTACAGGCGTTTCAAGAATTTTGCAACATCAACACACGGGCCTCACAATGAAATTTGGAAGATAAATAAAAAAATACTGTGTGTAAGTTTCACACCTCGTGTACTTATTTTAAATATATTTTTACATGTATGTGTAACTGACACGCTGTATTGAAAACACTTCCGATATTGGCTGACGTCAAAACACTCTTTGTAACGTCAGATAATGAACGTCCTTCACTTTGCACAAACATTTACACGTGATGGACTTTTATATTTATATAAATAGTGCGAAAATGTATCGCAATTCTGCGCCATCTACTGTGCTCTATGCCAAACACATCTGTATGGCAATTGAGTGTTATAAAGAATACTGTGGTATAGAACATTTGTGTTTCATATTTGTATACTGCGTTAGATGGCGCCAGCTCTAAAACTACCTGGAATTTATCCAATATATTTAGGTATAACACTCAAGGGTATAACTTTGTTTTTTATGCAAATGTTTTTTTCTATAATGTTATTTTGCACAAATATAAAATGTTGAAAAAATTAATTTAAAATTTCGGTGCATATACAAATTATAATTATTTAGAAATTAATGCGTGTATTAATTGGCTGAGTCGTTTTTTTTTAATGAACGTGATTTTAAGTCAGGGCGGAAACTAATTTTGTTTAAACCTGTAAGCAATAGTTAAATTCATCTAACTGGATACTTGGTATTGGCAACACGTTTATCAATTTAAACACTATTTTAAAAAAAATAGAATATCATACATATATATGTACCTAAATTAAAAAAGAAACAAATATTGAATGCAGAAAGTTTAATTATAACATTTATAAAGGGTATCCCATTTATCCTTAAAAACTGAGAGAGGGGCGAGTCCAAGAGATAAAGGGTAAAGCATTTATTTATTTATTTATTTGTTTATTTTCCTTTATGACGATATTAATTATTGTATAGGGAATAGTCATGTTAACTATTAGGTCTAGTAATTAAAAACTAAAATATGCATCTAAAGAATAAAAACATTTTTCTTTTAGAAAGTTGTTTAACCTCTTTTTAAACATCGCTTCTAGTCGCGTCAAATTAGCATTTCACTTGCAACTTTTTGCGGAGAGGTCCGATTGAGATGCGGTTTTCTGCAAAATGTTCAGGGAATTGTTTATAACAAAAGGTACATCTAACCTCTGTACGCTCGCAAATTTTTAATTGTTTATTTAACAAATGACCCATTTTTGTTGAACATATGGCAAATGTCACACACGATTCAACGAAAATGTCTGGAAAATGTTCTCTTGGGGGTTTTCGAGGTCCCTCTTTATCATTTTGGTGTTAGCTTTATTATTTATTGCTAAATTGTTTTAATTAACAAATTAAAAACTCCACCCCCGAAATCACTAGAGAACCGGAATTCTTTCCAGGATTTCTGGCTTATTAAGGCAAACCATCGGCACAAGATTTTTGCAAATATAATTGTTTATTGTTCGATTGTTGCAACCTCGCTAATTAACAAATTAATAACTCTTCTCCCGGAATCGTTAGAAAATCGGATTTTTTTGCAATAATTCTGGGATCATGGGGAGAACCATCGGCACAAGGTTGTTGCACGAAATTGTTTATTTTTCTATTTTCGCATTCTGGCCAATTAACAAACTAATAACTCTACTCCCGGAATCAGTAGAGACCCTAAATTTTTGGCGGGATTTCTGTCTTTTTAAGACGAACCATCGGCAAGATTTTTGCAAATATAATTGTTGATTGTTCAATTGATGGAGTTGCAAATGGAAGAAATTACCGCCTTTAATGTACTGAGTGAGTGCAAGGACAGTTGCTTGGCCAGCTCGATCACCCGGCCTTAACCCACTAGATTTTTTCCTTTGGGGCTTCTTAAAGGAAAAAGTATATGCAACTCCGGTGAACAATAGAGAAAATTTATTACATCGTATTCGAAGAGCTTGTACTGAAATAAATAATGACATGTTAATTCGAACAAGACGGTCATTAAGAAATCGATGCTATCGTTGTAGGGAAGAAAATGGTTCTCACTTTGAGCATCATTTTAATTAAATTGTTTATAAGCTGTTATTTTTATTTGTTCAATAAATTATTGATTAAGATTTTTTAAATTATGCAAGATAACCCTGATTAGAGAAAGACTAAATATCTCAAGAACGAACCTTTCTAGCGAATTTTATCAAGAGCAGTTTTTTCATAAAATTAAAACAACTGGCGTTGAAGTTTAAAGGGTTCAAAACAGAACAAAATCACATATCTACGCAACTGGCCATAGCCGGAAAACGTTATTCACGTCAAAACATTAACCTTTTATTATGATTACTGTATACCAAGTTTCAACAAAAAATATTTATTTGTAGATAATTAAGAAAATAACGAAGCTCTATAGGGAAAAATATTACAGAAAAGATTCCTATTATTTCTTCACGCTCTATCATTTCCCAAAGTTAAGAACGAAAAAACGGAGACACCCTGTATAACTATTTCTTAATAATTGTTCCCAACAGGCTTTACAAAATCTCAACTGCGACTAAAGTACTTTATAGTATGGTGCCAATTTTGGTTGTATACGTGTATAAAAATAATAATAATATCTCTACCCCTCATTCTAATCACAGGGATCAGGCCAGAAGTCGGAGACTTGTGCGGGAGAGAGGGCGGCATATTATTATTAAGCCGCATTTGCGCCCAGGAACGACTTACGTTGGTAGGCCCTAACCACTATTCAGTGCAGGAATGAGGGAAACCTGGAAAACCTCATTAATTAGGGGGGTAGTCAAATATCAGCCGGTATCAATCTCTCACATTGACCCAAGCTAACATTATTCCACCCTACCATACCCGCAGAGAGGGTGCCAATCTTCTCCACGAATATAGCTTATATACGGTCTACCGGCAGCTGGGCGCGAACCAACTCCGATCTAGTCACCTCGATTCAAGTACTGACGCCTTAAACCGCGCGACCACTGATCGATGACCTTGTAACATGCTGTTTTACACGACTTGTTTCGAAAACGTTTTGACGTCTTATAAAATACCAAATTGCTAGTTGGATTGTAGGAGCAAGATTTTTGGAATTTTAACAATCATGTAAATGTAATGTTTGTCCAAACCAATTTGTTTTTGCAATATTTGTATAAATTAAATAATACACTGTTCACATTAATACTCTATATTCTTAATTTTTTCTACAATTTTTATAAACAATTCTATAAACTATCAGTCTAGTTGTTAATTTTTAAGTAGTAGTAATTTTCTGAGAGGCTTGGGCAATTGCTCTGGATGCGTTGGAGGTTTTTATATGTGATACTGCAGCGTATGCTTTTTTTAATTTTTGGGTTGCTTGTACATATTTACTTCGAAAATGTATAGGTTCTGTTTGGCATGCTTTTTCATAACTTTCTGGAATAGTAAATGACGTGGACGGCTCTGATACTTGTTCTTGTACTTGATCCAAACTTGCTGCGTTCTCGGGCTGATGTAAGTATGATAACAATTCTTTCTTCCTTGCTCTTTCTTCACTAAATACTCTCGTTTTGGTTAAGACATTCCTATCAGGCTGACAGGCAAATTTGTGGGGTACAATAGCCGGTTTCATACGCGCTCTGACTTTGCTCAACTTATATTCCATATAATTTTCCATATCCTTTTCTAACTATAATCAAACAAATCATTGATTTTTGTCTAAATGAACTAATAGGTATGTTCGGGTTCCGACAATTCTAGAACGTTTAAAAATAGTGCCCTAGATATATTTTCATTTGATTTTCTGAAAAGTGAAGTGATCAACTATATTCAACCGTCCTAGAACTGTTCATTACTGCAACTAGGGATATTACCGATACTTTCAAAGTATCGATAGGTAATGGCCAAAATATCGACATTTTGGTATCGATACTGACTCTCGATAATATCGATATATCTTATCTGAAAGGACGTTATCTTGGTATCGATATTTGAGTCGAATCTAGTCAAATTCTACACTATAATAATAATAATAATAATAATAATAATAATAATAATAATAATAATAATAATAATAATAATAATAATAATAATAATAATAATAATAATAATAATAATAATAATAATAATAATAATAATAATAATAATAATAATAATAATAATAAGTGCACAAGATGGAAGCTAAGATCCGGTCGGCGAGGCAACACGCGTCCCGTATCCAATGTGTGATGGACTACGTGGAAGCCAATAGGGCTTTCACACCTAAGGTGAGACGCATAGCTACCTCCCTTAGGCGGGTCCATCATACCCTGAATCGGGGGGTGCTGCTCACCATCAAGCAGCATTCTCTCGACAGGATACGGATGCTAGTGGCTGCAAAAAAGTCACTAGTGAGGCGGTCGAGGAGGTTGGAACAAAATAATTTGTTCCGTGTAAGGCCTTCTCGACTTTTTGAACAGCCTCAGCGTGTTGCGGACAATCCGCCGACTGTAGATCAGGTAGAAGCCTTCTGGAGAGATCTTTATGGCCGCAGGATTCCACTGGATAGAGACACTCCAGCCCTGGCACACTTCGAGGCCTTTTGTCAAAGGCTTCGAGAGCCACAAGAGGTGTGCCCACCGATAACCCCGGATGAAGTTCGGAGATCATTTATTAGATCGAAGAACTTCGCTGCTCCTGGTCCCGATGGGATCAGCAACTTCTGGTGGTAAAATTCACCAGTGTCCACCGCCATTTGGCCAGAATATTCACGTCCTGGCTAAATGGAGAGCAGCAAATTCCGGCGTGGTTTGTCGAAGGGAGAACCGTGCTTATCCCTAAGAGCGGAGATTTGTCCCAGCCAAAGAACTACCGTCCAATAACCTGCCTGAATGCGTGTTACAGGGTGTTTACCCGCATCTTGTACGCGCGTGTGCTCCACGCAGTGAACCCCGTTTATCAACGGATATACGAGCAGCGAGGGTCCAAGAGGGGTGTAGCTGGCTGTAAGGAGAACCTGCTCATCGACAGATGTATTACGCAGGACTCCGTGCAGTACAAGCGAAACCTCTCAATGGCCTGGATAGATTACCGCAAGGCATTTGATATGACATCCCATGAGCTAATAGTCCACTTGCTCCAATGTCTTGCTGTGGCCGACCCCATAGTGAGATGTATTAAACAACTCATGCCGCTCTGGAGGACCCGCTTTACCATAACATCGGCTAATGCAAGGGTACAGACAGAGCCGGTTTTGTTCAGAAGGGGAGAGGAGGAGATTCCCTGAGTCCCCTCTTGTTTTGCATCTCACTGCTGCCATTATCCGTTGCACTTCGTCGTACCCGGGGTTACAACTGCGGTACCCCAGGAGACCGGAGGCATAAGGTCACCCATTTGTTCTATATGGATGACCTTAAACTCTACGCCTCCGGAGAGAGGGATTTAAATCAGTCCCTCAGAGTGGTACATGAGTACACGCAGGCGGTTGGGATGGAGTTCGGGCTGGACAAATGTGCACTGGTTCATCTCAAGAGAGGACGATGCGGTCCATACGGAGAGGACGCCCAGCTCATAGACGGAAGCATCTTTCACTATCTAGATGCCGGAGAGTCGTACACCTATTTGGGTGTCCCACAGCGGGGCACTCATGAGGTGGCAACGGTGAAAAACGCTCTCCGCGGCAGGTATCGGCACCGCCTCCGACAGATCTGGTCTTCGGAGCTGTCGGGTAAGAACAAGGTGAGTGCCACAAATATGCTTGCCGTTCCGATCCTTCTCTACTCCTTTGGAGTAGTGAAATGGACACAAGAAGAGCTGAGGCAACTCGATGTAGGGACCCGTAAAATGATGCATCTCCATCGGAGTTTGCATCCAAGATCGTCCGTTCCGCGGCTATACTTCCCAAGAAATCGGGGAGGCCGTGGACTCTTGAGTTTGGAGTGTCTCCAGGGCAGAGTGGTTTTGGAGGAGGCCTGCAAAGTCATCAGGAGCTCGGATCCTCTTCTCTGCATGGTCCAAGACCATGAAGCAGCAGGGATAGGAGCGTTTGTGTATAAGGCAGCGAGAAGAGCAGCCGATGAACTTGGTCTCGTGTTCGATACTGAGCGGGAAAATCCAGACTCTGTCACCGAGTCGGATCCTGCTCACCTAATTAAAGCTGCAGAAACGCGTCATCTTCTGCAGCTACATAAGGATAAGCCAATGCATGGTCTCTTCTACCGTCATCTAGAGGGGCTTGGCTTATCTGAAAGGCTGACCTTTGCTTTTTTGAGGTCAGCGGGGCTGAACTCTGAGACCGAGGGATTCATAATGGCTTGCCAAGATGGTGTAATTAACACACTCGTCTATCGTAGTCGTGTCTTGGGTATCGAGGTTCCTGATACCAGCTGCAGGGCCTGCCGCCAAGCGCCGGAGACGCTTATGCATCTCCTGTCTGCCTGTCCGGTATATGCGGCCACAGCGTATATCCAAAGACACGATTCAGCCTTACGGGTGTTGTATTATCATTTACGACACTCGTATGAGATAGACGAGACGCCAGTGCTGCCTTATGCTCCGGGGGATATAGAATCCGTAGTGGGGAATGAGAAGTGCCGAATTTATTGGAACTATTCATTCCCCACCCTCAGGCAAATCCAAGCCAATAAGCCTGATGTAGTCCTCCTCGACCACCAGCTTAGGACGATGTTTGTGATTGAGTTCTCGGCTCCCGCAGAGAACAACATCGTCCTAAAAGAGGAGGAAAACGGAGGAAGTATCGAGATCTTCTCTCCGAGCTCCGCAGGCTGTATCCAGACCACTCTGTTAAGATTGTGGTGCTAATTATAGGCGTCCTGGGTGGAATGAGACATACGTTGCTTTCTGAGTTAAAGATCATACCGGCTTGTCGAAATTCGGCAGAGATCTTAGCCGGCAGAATGCAGAAGGCAATCGTCCTTGGTTCGCTACGTCTGCTCAGAACACACGATTTACGGGCGCAATGATTACTGACTCCACGGGGTGGAGAGTGGTCATTGCTTGACTCTCCAGAACATCTCCGAGTGTGTCGGAGCCTCGGAAGGTGTTTACTGAAAAAAAAAAAAAAAAAATAATAATAATAATAATAATAATAATAATAATAATAATAATAATAATAATAATAATAATAATAATAATAATAATAATAATAATAATAATAATAATAATAATAATAATATCTCTACTCCTCATTCTAATCACAGGGATTAGCCCAGAAGTCGGAGACTTGTGCGGGAGAGGGAGCGGCATATTATTATTAAGCAGGCCGCATTTGCGCCCAGGAACGACTTACGTTGGTCTACTATTCAGTGCAGGAATGAGGGAAACCTGAAAACCTCATTAATTAGGGGGGTAGTCAAATACCGCCAGCTGGGCGCGAACCAACTCCGATCTAGTCACCTCGATTCAAGTACTGACGCCTTAAACCGCGCGACCACTGACCGACTATAAATTACGATATTAATTAATGAAAACTGGAATAATATTTCAGCAGTTTTCGTCATACCTAATTATTAATTTCAATTACAGTATCTATTATATTATTATAATATTAAACTGTGCAAATCGTAACCTAGCTAGAGGGTCTTGAGGCGTTAAATGTTGAACTGGATTAAAATGATAAGGATGCAATTTTTCTTTGTGCAGTATTCTGCTAACGGAACACTGACTGGTGCCAGTAGCTGCCGAAATTTGACGTGTGCTTGTACATACGTTTTCAGTAATTCTCACTAAAGCATCATCTTGGTCCGCTGTTAATATTTTCGGCCTTCCAATGTCTCTTTTCAGACGAAATGATCGTGTTTCACCTAATCTGCCGTACAATTTCTTAAAGATCAGGTTGTCTGTTATCTCATAATATTAAGTATCTTCCTGCTGCGCGGTGACCACAAAAATTTTCTTGGGCATATACACATCATGTTTCTCATTTCAATGTTCGAAGAATTATTATGACGGGGTATTTTAAATATAAAAAATAACAATACAAAACACTACTGCCTAATCTATGAATTGACTGGCATTGACGGAAACAATATGGTATTGTCGCAAACCTAGAAAAAATATAGACTGTGCCAGTGTCATTTTGCCGGCGACCGCTGCCCTAAAAGGTCCAGAATCGCTAAAACTTGGTTTTTATGCCAATTTACGTTGGTTATATTGTAGCGTGAAGTTCATTTGTTTATTGTGATTGGTCACATTCTTTAATGACATTTAAAATGACAAGTTAGTTAATTTCATATTGCAATGCAGCCATCATATTTGCACAACGGTCAAAATAAAGCAAATAAAATATCCATTTTCTGGACGGTAAGACCTTAGGCAACGCGGAACCTGTCACGTGACCTCTATCATGAACCGACGCTGTCTATATTTTTTCTAGGTTTGTAGGTATTGTAGTGACAACTGTCAACTTATTATTTCCACGCCTACTACTTTGAAAAAATAATTTTCTAATTTAATTTCCGCCGAATTTGAAAAACTTAAATCGTCTGTTTCTCGAAACCGGTTGACTTTATCGATTTGTAACAGGTATATCTTTTCCATTTAGAATTGAAGGTAGTTCAATAGCTTCTTATTAAAACATTCAGAAGTGTAAAATACAAAAAGTTAGACATATTTTTACACTGACTACAGTACAACTATTGCCCCCTAGTCGTAACCTTAACACTGTTTGCATATTCGTAATTGTCACCTCAAAAATATAAGATTATAAATGTTCAAAACAATCGGTCTATACGTTCTTAGCAAAAAAATCGAAAACATTTTTTCCATTTTAACACCCTGTAGAAGGGGCAACAATTGAATAAGGCAAGTTGGGCTCAATCGCTTTATTTTGACGTTAACAATCTGTCCTTAAGCTACGTACTATTATTAATAACTCACCCTGTATAAAATACGTATCGATATTCCACAGTATCGATAATTTTACCGAAAAAGTATCGAAAGATATCGATACTACCAAATGAAAATATCATATGATATCAGTCTCGATACTTTCATTCGATACTAGTATCCCTAATTGCAACTCGAATAGGCCTAGTCACTTACATCAAAATGATCCTCACAGCAGTAGACAGACGTAGTTGGAGAGACTTCTTTAACATCTCTCCTAGCTGCTTTAAACCATTTCGCTCGTATTTTCGTGGCTTTGGGGACAGTCACAAAAATTTTCAAAGGAGTTTTAATATACGAGTTGGTACATTTAGGTACAAAACACCACTTTCTCGCAGGCATATCGCTTTTCACTTCGATAACCCGTACAACTCGACTGCGTACTCCGTGTAGTCTGCAACAAAAATGTCCCCGCCAGGCGACGCGCCAGGTAGGTTGCTGACGTCACGCATTCTAGCCTCGACTACAGATATGTACGTTCCGTAGCCTTGAAAGCGCAAATCCTTCATTCATATAATGCCCGCGCTTCGTTCGCGGAGATGACGTCATTATCAGGGGCGCACTTAGGACGCAAAGTCAATGGTTGTAGAGGTTGCCAAGGTGCATATACCTACAAAAAGCTAAAATCAACATTATACCTTGTAGTAATAATTTATAATATCTATATTATTTATTTTAAATTTATTAGTTTACAGAACACTCTACATAACTACTCACTTTCAGTATGGGAATAAAATTGAATAACCAGCGACCGCTGTAAATGTTTAGGCTGTGGCGTTTGTCAGTAATTATCCATTTGGAAAACGTGTGTTCATCGTCCACAGTGGTCACTGGGGCAAATTTAAAGTATACAGGGTGAGTCAGTCATAATGTCATTAATTTTAACCACGTATTTGGGAGGCCTAATAAAGGCAGAAAATCGAAAAAAAAATGTTACTCGACCTTTAAAAAAATAAACAAATCACCTTATAAAAATCAGTAACGCGACGCTCCTGGTGCGCTACGAGCTTTCTGATGACGCATCCATACGACAATCCAATGCCGGATTAAACATCATGTTTACGTACATAATATATCGTCTAACACTTCAGCGTGTTATTCAAATTTACCCCCATTTAGCACTTTCTGCATTTCACGCATTTCTTTCCCCCCAAACTTGTAGATCACGCCGCACATTTGGAGGGGGATGGAGATAATACAAGCAGTAAGCAGTAGTTTGTTTATTTCGTTCTCGTATATTTGTCGTAAATTCACAATGCATAATTTTACAAATTCCGAATATGCGGAAATGGTAGTGTTTGTTATACGGAGAATGTTTGCGAAATGCGAATGGCGCTGTTACGTTTTATTAATAAAATGCTAAGGACGGATGAGTGCAGTTTTACGCGAACTGGCATTTTAAACAGATTAGTAGGTACCATACTACTTAAAAACAATACATTTCTAGGCTAGATGTACATAACAACAAACGAATAATTAACTGTACTTACGAGTAATATTCAAAATTCATATTTATTTGTAAAACGTAGTGAAAACGTAATATCAAAATTATTAAACTGTAATAATCTAACATTCGAAAACATTTATTTATTATCTACATATGTTTTTATTAACAAATAAATCAATATTTAAGGAAAATTCATTCATGTATTTAGATTTAAAAAAATAGTTTTACTTCTTATCGTTAAATAACAGTACAAAAACTAGGTAAGTAGGTTATTGACATAATAATATGGTAGGTCAAGCTTCACTCTCAATAACTTTTTTGAGCATCAGATCAGAGGCGTGCCATTTGGGTATTGGACAGTTTTCTGTCGACAACAAGATGGTTTTTTATTACTTAGTATTTAAACTCCAAACACTTTTCAGCTTCTCTTAATAATTTACCCATTGGGTATAGGTTTTCTATGTAATATACGCAAATAGTTGATTACTCGGTTTATTATTAGATACGTTGGAGTTTTGTGATTTCAGTGTAACTAAGCTAATTTCTTTGCAGTCATAACAACTACATTTGCTCAGAGGAAAATTCACACGCTACTTGTCGGTTTAGCTTTCAGAAGCGATTTGTTGTCAATGTATGGGCAAGAGTGTACAAGTATTATTATTACATATTTGATTTCATTGGATATTAATATTTTAAGTTATTATTGGCTGAAGTTGAACTGAGCAAGAGAACATGATATTCTAAAATAGTCAGTACAACCGTTTATTTGTGATGTTTAAAACTAGGTAGGTAGATATTAGAAAAATATTTCAACTTGGCAACATTGCATCAGGTCGACATCCAGTTGAACTGTGAGCTGTAAACGACCAAGGCTGTGAGCGGTCAGTGATAGTCTGAAAAGGGGGTTTAAATAATGATTTGAAAATATTTTTTGCAGCGTAAATAAGCATTTAGATTTTTATAATCGCGTATTCACATTATACTCATTATTCCATATCTCCTCTATAAATTAATGACATTATGACTGACTCACCCTGTATATAATTTCGCATGAAAGGCACATTTAGGGTGGGTTCAGAAAAATCTAGTTATTTGCCTTCAAAAAGATCTACTTTACGGAATAAAGTCAAGAAATTCCAGATTTTTCTGCAAAGCGGTATCAATTATTTCTTCACACGTTCAGCACTAGATCCTTATAACTGGGAAATAAACTGTCGCAAATGAAAAAGAATAATTTTCAGCGTTATGTATTGAATATCCTGATGCTGTAAAAGTTGATTTATGGTGGCGAATAACTGAAGGTATCCATGAATAACTAAATTAAATCTTCGCGAATTCTTGGATCGTTAAATATCCGTTATGCATATAAAATAGAAGTAGCATCACTTGATTGAAGTAAAGCTGTAGCTTGCTTCTAACTACGTATCCCAACGTACGGTTGCAACTGTTTTGTTTTACTAGTAGCAACATACTTAAGTCTAAACATGTCTAAATAAAAATAACACATCTGGGCCTCGACTCTCGAATGCAGTGAAATAAATTCCTGAGTACCTATATTATTATTAAAAATCATGTGAAATAATGACCTAATTTTTTATGGGAAGTAACGACAATGAGAATGGTCGAGAATACAGATTTTCATTTTCTCGTGAAAATTTACATCACTTTCTGAGATAATGTGGTTCACTAAACTCAAGAATCCAGCCCTTACAGGTAAATAAATGGGTTGTTTCTGTCAATTAGTTGGTATGAATCGATTAAATTTGTTTTAATATAAATAAGGAATACCAAAATCTAATACTGATCACTCTAATGTAAGAAACTACTGACCTATCAGTGCTTGGAAAAATTTTGGAAAAGATAATGAAAACATTACTGGAAAAAGAAGTAGAACATATCATACCTAAACATCAGTTAGGATTCCGAGAGAAGTGCTCAACAATACAACCACTAACAATATTAGTGTCAAACATCCAAACTACAACAGTTAACAGGAAATCATAGTGCAGCTGTGTTTCTGGATATGAATAAGGCTTTCGACAGTATATGGCATAGAGGACTACTATACAAAATGTATCTAGTAAACTGCCCTGCTAACTTAATATGGATATTAAAAGACTATTTAGCACACCGTTCTATACAAATTAAAGTCAACAATTGCATTTCTGAGAAATTTAAAATAGAACAGAGAGTCCCGCAAGGTTCTCCCTTATCACCTTTTTTATACAATTTCTATTGCCATGACATATATAACCTGAATCATGACCTCTACATTCTACAGTATGCCGATGCCACCGCTCTAATCAACCACAACAAGACAATGACGAAAACGGTGTATGATCTGCAGCAATTAATGCAACAAACAGAAAATTGGCTTAACAGATGGAGACTGAAAATTAATTCACAAAAATCACAGTTTACGAGTATTTTGTTTCATCATAAAATTACACCAAATTCTCCAACTCTATCAGTAAATAATAATACAATAAACTGTTCCAATATCATAAAATACTTGGGGATTACCATAGACAATAAATTAAATTTCAAGAACCATATGGACAACATTAAGAAACAGTGTAAATGAAGAGGTCAACACTTCCGATGCCTAACCTATAAAAACCAAGAAATATCTATAAGAACCAGAACCAACATATATAAGTTAATATGCCGACCCATCCTCGAATACAGTCATCCAATTTTCTTAAACACCAAAAAATCTGTACTAAAAAAGCTAGAGGTGGCAGAAACAGTTACTCTTCGTTCCATTATAAAAATGAGACACCCAAGAAATCCACTCCATAATCCACCAAATACGTTACTATATGAAACTGCAGGCATCACCCCAATAAATCAACGTCTATACAATTTGTCAACGAAATTTGCTAAACGAACCCACAATATTGATCATCTACAAATAATGTGCAAAGAAAGGGATCCAGAACAGCAACCCAGAAGAAAGCTACCAAAAAAACTATATGGGAGTCCATCCAGAACCTCCATAGTTGAGAGAAGTCGTGTTTTTTTTTAATTTAATGTATGGATAGTTTTTAGTTCAAATATGTATGATATACCACATATTGTGAAATATAACGAGCTGAAGGACTTCGGTCGATGGCCTATTGGTTCTGCCAATAAAAATCAATAAATAATAAATTAATAATAATATAAATAAGGTATATTTAAATAGTAAGATCGTCACCGAATCCGGACGTGAGATCTGCGAACGAAGTACGGGCTTTACACATAACTAGAGACCGTATATCGTTCGCACATGACGTCATTATCAGAGGCGCACTTAGGACGCTAACGTTAACGTTTGTGGAAGTCAAGTAAATACGTACATTTATTATCAAATACAGTTAATATTAACGTCTTACCTTGTACTGGTGATATGTGTTTTGTCCAATAAGTTGTGTAGTTTACAAAACACTATAGACTATTCACTTTTAGTACTGAAATAAAACTGAATAACCAGGAAGTGTTCTAAATGTTCACTTGTTAAGTTGTGACGTTTATCACTTAAAATCCATTACAGTTTCGAAAACGTACGTTCAACGTCCACAGAGATTACTGGGGCATATTTAAAATATGTATATCTTTTTTCACTGATGGCACATTTAGTGTGGGTTCAGCAAAATCTACTCCTTTACTTTCAAAAAGGTCTACTATACGGCATACAGTTAAAAATTCCGGATTGTTCTGCAGAACGGTATTAAATTTCTCCTTCACACGTTTAGGACTAGATCCTGGTACGGGAGAAATAAACTGTCGCAAGTCTAAAACACTATTTACGGCAATATTTATTGAATAGCTGTATTGATGCTGTCACAGGTTCTTCAACATTACATTAATGTACTTTTCATTAACACAGTTTTGCCAAAATTGTCTAAACTCTGCATTATTTAGTTCATCTAATGGAATATTACACCCCACCATCACTTTTACTAAGTCGTTGTTAAATTGTTTTTGATGTTCACGGTTTGTCATACTATTAGTCACACGAACTTTGTGTTGTTCCGGGCGCATATGTCCCACAATACGTGTTTTATAATTCCACGATATAACTCTTACAAATTTTGCCCTTTAATTCTGTCCCGTCAAATTCTAAATCTGGATAATCTTTAATCCATGTCTCCACAGTAGAACGAGTGGAAGGCCAACGGAACATATTCAAGCACCAAAACAGACAAACCAACAAGAAACTCGACAAGAAACTAAAATTTGCTAAACGCACTATCGTCCCTACAAAAGGTTTGTTCCAACACCGATCAGGGACTAGTTTGAAACTGTCAGAACTGTACGCCCAACTACTACTTGAGTTACATTCATTGAAAACATATTCACAACATAGCTGGTCGAATATTTCCAACAGTTTGAAACCAATCTCTGACTCGTGTTGGAACAGACCTAAAGATTCGACACGCATAACGTTTCACTGCGACCTTGACACATGCCGGTAAATAAACAGGGTGAGGTTCGTCAACACTGTCCATTATTTTGCAGATGATATTTGTTTTTAATTAGGAATATTTAAATATTACGATTTTCAACCGACGGACCTGAGTACGGACCTGAGATGTGCGAACGACATACTATCTTTACACATAACATTTCTGTTATTGTTGGTTTTGAGTAATTTTGCCGCTGAAATATTGCAACACTGTGTATCAAAATCAAAATTCAAACTGTCACATCCTAATGCAATTATTTAGTTTAGGATAGTATTTACCTATAGGTGTAATCTCCATGAAATTGGATTTTCTTATAGATGACGATGTAAATATGAATAATTCAAAATACATGTCTGCAATTAAATTATCATTGCGCAGTTCTGTGCAGGAAATCTTCCATTTTCCTGTTGAACCGCTTGGCCACGTCATTATGCAGCTATGCCTCGGTTGGTCCCACGTGAAACGAGGTGCAATCGATACAGGTTGCTGTCGTTGGTGGCGTGTTTTAAATTTGTTGTTATTTAATTTAGAAGAAGAAATTTAAAAATAAATTTTTACAGGAAACTTATAAAAGCTTCTAAAACTATACGGCTGAAAACTTGTAGGGTTGAAGCTGCTTGCTTGCTGTTGTGAGTGCTTTAAAAAATTCTAACATTAAATGATTGGATATGTTTGAGGGGGATCTGTTCTTAAGGCTCTATTATCCAAGATATAATTATGAAAGCTCACCTACCTTTTTAGTTTGTTAATATTGTTTCTGTTTGCGTTAGAATTTATAATATTTGTAATACCTACCTTCATTTTGACGTTTTCTAGAATATTCAAGGTCATATACGATTTGATTCTCGGCACGTTCTTGAGACCGTAGAAACTTTGAGAACCCTAAAATGTCAGTTTATGTTTAAAGCCGAACGCGAGTGTCAAACGTAAAAGTAAAAATATGTTGACAGTAGTTGTGAAGTGTGTTGTCTTACGTGACATTTCAAGTCAACGTAGGGGTTATAATCTAGGTTTTCGTTTCAAGATCATCACGCCCCAGGGTGTCAAACTTATGAAGTACCCTAGAGAGCTCTTGAAAATAACATCAGTTAGGAGCTATTTTCTTGTCAGTTTGTACCTAAAATCCTTTTTTCATATAATATAATCATCGTTTTAAATATAATATGATTATTAGTTTTGATATAATATAATCATCATTACTCGCAGTTAAATTGCATATAATCATGGTTTATGCTCTGTTCCTAATTTTGTTTCTAACAGTCTACGCCACTGCTGAAATGGTAGTGCTCGAGGAGAAAGAGGAAAACATCCTATAGCGTGAAGCCTTGGATAAATAGAACATGCTACGAGACAGCTCCAAGCTGCCCAAACTACTGAAAAGAATGCAATGAATATTTACCGATGATTTAGATTAGCCATTATTGTATCTCTCTTGTATTTTCCAAAACTGCATCTCGTGGTTAAAGTGGAGGTGAGAGAGTTTGGTTATCGGCTAAAACAGTGGAGGATGTGACAAGGTAAAAATCACCACAGGGGCCATACCTAATCCTTAATAAGCTGGGACATTCCCTACCTACGTATTTAAAAGGAGTTTTAAAGTAGATATCCCAACAAGGGAAGCCTGACTAATCCTGATGCTCAGGTTTCAAAAGAGCTTGCCTGGTTCACGGATGAGTGCAAGACAAACCAGGGCTCAGAAACCTAGGGTCTGTGGAATGCGACCAAAAGTGAATTTATTTCACTCTATGGGGAGATATACCACAGTCTTTCAGATTGAAGTATTTGCCTACGTGAAAGTAAATACCAGAACAAGATATGTAAATCAGCATATTCAAATATACAGACTGCTAGGCGGCTTTACACGCGGTTTCCTTCAGGATCACTTCCCGTCCCATCTTTCACTCTTCGCAAGGGAAAATCGTGTTAAGCTGATTTGGGTTCTAGGTCACAGTAATGTGACAGGCAATGAGGCTGACATGTTGATCGGACAAGGCTCAAGAAGTCAATTTATGGGACTTGAACCAGTACTGGGATAACTGGATCAAAGACCATCAAGGAAAGATTGGTCGGGTAAATCCGGTTTACATATCAGGCCAAGCTTCTTTTAGAAGGCCCATGGGCTGCTGCAACCAAAATTTTATTAAGATTAGTAGAAGCAACATTAGGATTGCCACGGGTCCCTACGGGCAACACACATCTCAATATGTACCTACGTAAGACTGGTTTAAGTCAGCGAGTTTACATCCTTTGCTTGCTTTGCTTAATGGTAACGAGGCACAGATATCTTGGGTCGGCTTTTCTTTCTCCTTAAGATATTAGGGAGATTCCAGCAGAGCAAGTGCCTAGCCTTTGCACATAGTACAATGGGTCTTCAGACATGAATGCTCAAGATAATCTCCGCTTCTAAACAATAACAAACTCTTTTCTATACTTCTGACTTAAAAATAAGTTTTATGGATTCATAGTTAGAAACAGTAGTGGCGCAAAGAAAGTTAAAGTCCTTAGTTAAAATTTCTTGAAGAATCTTGATTTAAGATGGCAGTGTCACTGTGTGCTCTTATTAAAAATTTTAAATAATTAGGTTCATATTAGGATATATGGAGGATTAGTTCAAGAGAATATTATTGCTATATTATAGTTTACCATTTCCAATAACGTCTTACTTACATCGTA
The DNA here is from genome assembly GCA_025584915.1 of Monochamus saltuarius. Taxonomy (NCBI): domain Eukaryota; kingdom Metazoa; phylum Arthropoda; class Insecta; order Coleoptera; family Cerambycidae; genus Monochamus; species Monochamus saltuarius. The sequence goes on from CM046728.1 coordinate 35,970,536, forward strand.
TGTAACTGTATTATATTAGGAAATATTTCCAATTCTACTACGTACTGATAGAATAAAATCATTGTTTTTAATTGATATGTATGGTATTCTTTTTATATTTTACATCGTGGTAATATGATATCATAGATCATTTCAATTTATACGTAACTATATTCATTTTTGTTCTATATAATATTTCCAATAGTAATTTGTTTCTTTTTGCTTATCTTCCTATTCTATAGTTGAGTTTTTAACGTATGTAGTATTATAACACCATAACTGAGCTCTAATATGTATAGTGCTATTACACCAACACATACAAATAAAAAATAAGTCGTACGAATATGAAATTGGATCCATTTTTCTTCAATTTTAATTAATTCGGCAAAAAAGATCGACTATTTTGAAACCAGTCCATTTCACAAATCGGGAGGAGAGAATGAAGTTGCTCTGGACAGAGCAATTTTAACATGTATTTTGATATGAAGAATAGAAATTTAATGTTAGTTAAACCTAACCAGCTACCAGATTTAAATAAATCTATGTATTTATGCTCGTGATTGATTCATATATGTATATTTAATAATAAGTAGTTGAAAAAGATAGGTGTCATGGAAGATGACACAGTAAATATGATAACAGAATGCTCAAAATATAACCAAACAAATCAAGGCTCAAAGCGAGTTAGAAACCCAAGTCATAGGTTATTTGACGAGCTACAAACACAAAAAATATATATATTATATTTTCGACTGAATATCGAATTTTTACAGGTAGCATTAATGAAAAACAAAAGTATCTTCAGACATATATAAAATTCGTGATTGCTGCATAGTGTAGAATCGAAATAAGCCACATATTTTCTTCATAATTATATAATGTTGCCAAACTTACGTCAAAACTGAAATTTAAAAATCAGAGTTCTAGAAATTCCTAGAAAACTCTCAATGACTTTTGCGTGAATTGGGTTTGTCTAACCCACTGCTGTGAATATAAGGATGCACTATGCAGGCGATTTCTTAACCCCCAAACCCAATTTTTTAATAATTAGTTTAGATCTTTCTAAAATTTGTTCAGAATTTTAATTTTTTTTTGACGATCTGTATCTTTTTACATCAGCTTTTACATTAAAGTAAGTTTGGCTACATAGCATTATTTTGACATCACTACTACTATTACTCTATATCTCATTATGTTTGGGACACCTTGTAAAAAACCACTAATTACTTATTTTTTATGTAGAATAGCAAAAGTGTTTTTCTACGATCATGTAAAAACCAAAAAATGTTTTTTAGATGACACTAAGTTTAGGAAAATATGACGTCTATTTGAACGTTTATGTTTGTCATGATGGCAAAACGCTGTAGTAGAACGACAGATAAATGCAATAAATATTTTATTGCACTAGTGCAATAAAGAACCACTTTTTACACCAAATATAGTTCAATAAAGTTTTGTTTTTGCATGAACGTAGAAAAAAACTTTATTGAACTATATTTAGTGGAAAAATGTTTATTGCATTCATCTGTTATTCTACTACAGCGTTTTGTCATAATGACAAACATAAACGTTCAAATCGACGTCATCTTTTCCTAGACTTAGTGTCATCTAAATAATATTTTTTGGTTTTTGCATGAACTTAGAAAAAATATTGTATGCAACTCATACAAAAAGTGCTTATTGCACTTGACTTGTTGACAATTTCTCGTCGCGTGCAATAACTTACTTTTTGTACTTGCTGCATAAATAACTAGTTTATGTAGTTTATTTCAGCTGAAGGACGCTATTATTTTATTTAAAAAATAACTTTAAATATTACAGGGAATTTCTTACTATAATAACCTCTACAGAGTGATTCAGAACTTATCTAAAAAAAAATTTGAATGCACAAAAAAAAATCAAAAGGGCAGTTCTAAAATGATTTATACACTGTAAAACCTGATAAGGCAGCAAAGCATACGGGCAGCGACCGGACAAAAAATGAAATATTTTATAATGCCTATTTTATACAGCAGATTAAACTGGTTTTGTCTCGTACTCGTTCACGAAACCTTTAAATCGATTGCAAAAAGTAATCGAATTTCAATATTCGGAATTGCCTTGCTAGAGACTACTAGTCCAGGGCATTTAGATCAAAATCTACCGGAATAGCGGAAATTTTTAGGCACAGCAGATATCGAGATGCGGTTTTCTGCATTGTTTTCAGGAAGGTTCCAAGAAAAAAGTCTATATCGTCTGGTTTAGCCATTTTTTGAAAGATGCTTTCTGCATTTTCCAATTGCATCATTACTTGCACCATTATAGGAACGACTGTAAACTCGGAAAAATCATCGGATGCCGAATTCAATTCTAGCATTAGATTTCCCCGGGGGCGCTCGGGGGTCCCTCTGTGGGGTTGTCTGGGGGTGATTGGGAATTGAATTCAGTATCCCCGAAAACCCCCGAGTTATGATTTCCGACCGATTTTTCCGAGTTTCCAGTCGTTCCGATAATGGTGCAAGTAATGATGCAATTGGAAAATGCAGAAGGCATCTTTCAAAAAATGGCTAAACCAGACGATATAGACTTTTTTCCTGGGACCTTCCTGAAAACAATGCAGAAAACCGCATTTCGATATCTGCTGTGCCTAAAAATTTCCGCTATTTTTCCAAACTTTCCTGGTCTATACAGCTATGTAGAGGTTAAAAGTGTTACAAATTCAATATTTTTTTACTCGGATACTAAGTATCAGGATTTTATTAAAAAAAATTTACATATTGACTAAATTTTTTATGACGCATCTATTCCTATTTTTTAGATAAGTTCTGAATCACCCTGTATATTTTGCAATATTTCAAACTGCTTAGTCATTATATTCGTTTAGTCAACCATTAATAATTCAAAATCAGATTTCAGGTGATATCATTTGTTACAAAAGTTGGATAGTATCCATAAATAATAATTATGTGAATTATACTAGCGGTATATTTAACTGACACAGGAATTTCTCTGCAAAACCAATTTTATTACATTTTTAATATAAAAATTCAAATTATTTTCAGTAAAAATGTATAAAATATACCTGCAATTGCCTTTTACATTGTTATAAATTATCTAATAGCCTATTGTTACCTGCCACATGCATTGCCCGACTAAACGTTGCATGCTAAACTTAATAACAAGTTTCTTCAAACAATTTCATTATTACATATTGCAGGTAAGGCAAAACACTATCGAACTTTCTGACCTAGGGCCCTCCAAAACGCTAAGAGCAAAGTGAAAAGGGTCATTAATTTTTATTGATTGATTATACTCCGTTTTGTTTGCTAAATGTCTAAAGTCTCACGTGCAAAAGTGATTGAATTAGCCCCTCGGTACTTCACACCAATTAGTCCAGGAGGATTCGTGAAAAAAGATTAATATGAAAAATGTGTTTTTTATAATGAATATATTGTTCGCATATTTCTTGATACGTTCTCAACGGTAGAGTGTTTACGTGTTTGCATCAAAAGTGCGCAATTACCTGTGTCTCAAAACCATACAAAATTTATTTCAAACAATATAATTATCTTTGTGACAGTAAATATAGTAATAGTTTACAACAGGTATTAGCATTAGGTGCAGTTATGTTAATTTCACACAGATATGCATATATCTACAAAAAAACCAAGGAATATTATTTCAGGAAAAAGACCTTATTTTCAACGAAAAAATTTCAACACATCTTCTAAAGCAAATGAAATACATTTTTAGATGATTTACGAACAATACACTTTTAGAGAAATGGATGAATAATTCGCATATAGAGGATGGATAGACAAATTCCACTAAAAGATTTTCCTTCATAGAATTTATTTCTGCGCCTTTTTAACTATTTAGATATAAAAATCTAACTTGCATAGTGTATTTATTATCGAATCCTATTAATAAAATTTCCTGCATTTCTAATAATTTGTTAGTAAGACATCTTGCATATTATACTGATTTAGTTAAACCTGTATTATACATTGTATAAATTAATAGGCAGGAACAACTTTAATAATAATAATAAACTTTATTTCTCATATGTATAGTTACACAGAAAAATACGTCAGAGTAGTGCAAACTAAAATAAATACCACAATAATACACATATAAACACAGAAGTACAAAATACTGGATGGATAAAAAATCTATTAAAAGACAAACATCATTAAAAACTACTGAACAACATTATTCTGAAAATATTCATCAATATTATACGGGCAAATTTCAATAAGATATTGTTTAACTCTTTTCTTAAATGTATAAATATACTTTAAATTTCTAAACTCGATTGGTAAAGAGTTGTATATACGGCAGCCATTATAATAATCCCCTTTTTGATATAAGGACGTAAGGATAAATAATGTCGTTCAGAACACAGGATATTTTTATTTCGCGTAGAATATAAATTATTGAGATTATTTTTTGTAAATAATTCTAAATGAAGAAAAACAAAACACACTATCTCCAATATATACACACCAGTTACAGTCAAAATTTTACAATTTTTAAATGTTTCCTACAAGATTCTCTAAACCCTAAACTGCCAATAATTCGAACGGCATATTTCTGTATCACAAATACCCTATTGATATCCCTACACAATCCCCAGTGAATAATCCCATACCGCAGATGCGAATAAAAACTTGCATAATACAGAGATAAAAGAACATATCGGCTACACTGTGTTGATAAACACTTAAGGCCATAACAGGAAGATGTTAATTTATGACATAAATGATTAATATGACAAGACCAGTCGAGTTTATCATCTACATACATGCCAAGCAGTTTCGCTGATCGAGAGTATTGCAAATAATTACCCGCCACTATAAGTCCCTCATCAAAAGTTATTTTACAATGTAGTGATTTAAAAAGCATAATAGTGGTTTTATCTGCATTTAACATGAGTTTATTTTTTTCTAGCCACAATGCCAGGTTTTTAAATATAGAGTTGGCAGACACTTCAACATCCATAATATTACTTGATCTAAAAGCACATTTGTATGATCAGCGTAAGTCACTAATAAGTTAGGACAATCATCAATTGCTTTATGTAAATCGTTGGTAAATAACAAAAATAATTGTGGCCCCAGAACTGATCCTTGAGGCACACCCATCGTCATAAGTGATTCCTCCGACCGAACAACAGAGTTATTAGATTTATTAGATTGAATTGCTACTATTTGACTTCGCCGATAAAGATATGATCGAAACCATTTATGTATATTTCCACGTATACCATATCTAAATAATTTTTCTAATAAAATCTGATGATTTACGCAATCGAAGGCCTTACTTAGGTCAACATATAGTCCACAAGCCAACGATTTTTTGTCGATGGAGTCAATTATTTCATTGACAAAAGAAAATAACGCCGTTTCTACACTCCTACCCTTAAGAAAACCATGTTGACATCCACATATAATATTTTCTGCGTGTAAAAAATTATACAACTTGTCACACATAAGTGATTCATAAATTTTAGAAAATGTTGACAACAAACTGATGGGTCTATAGCTACTGACCTCATGCTCATTAAATTTTTAAAAACTGGCATTATTGTAGCAAATTTTAATCTATTAGGAAACACTCCCGTATCAAATGATAAGTTAATAAGGTACGTTAAAGGGGAAACAATATAATCAATGCATTTTTTAAGTAGGTGTGAGGATACTTCATCGGCTCCACAGGATGTAGAAAGCTTTAGTTTTTTAGCGCAATTAATTACCTCTTGTTTTGTTACTGGTAAAAGCACCATTGATTTATTTAATAATTGAACGTTCGCCTTTAGATAATCGTAATCAATCTCATTACCTAATTTATCAATTAAGTTTGGCCCCACAGAACTAAAATAAGAATTAAGTTTATTAGCTGCTTGAGAGCAATCAAGTAATACGTCATTGTCCTTTATATTAATATTGTGAAAATGTTTACACTTGCCAGTTTTTCTACGAATAATATTCCACATCTTCTTTGATTTATTAGGGGCATTATTTATAATTTTATCATAATATTTCTTCTTGGTCCTCTTAATAAATTCTGGTAAAACATATTCACAGCTTTATACGTATCCGTGAAGCAGGGTATCTCAAAGAAAGCATCGAAATAGTATTTAAGACAGTTTTTACGTAAGTAACGTCAGATGTTATCCAATCTTTGAAATCACCGCGATTAACACTAGATTGATTTTTTACTTTCTTTACGGGAAAACAAACATTAAAGTAAAATAAAAACGTGTTCATAAAATTATCAAAGGATTTATCAGCACATCTCTCTGAAAAACATCATGCCAAGACTCCATCGACAAAAAATGACAGAATTCAATTATTTTGTCTTCATAAAATTTTCTCCGAAAAGTATAAGATATTGAACTTTCAAGGATCAATTCCATACAAAAAAACTGCGCAGTGTGATCAAAAAGGAACGAATTAACCACCACTGAATGACAATGATGATTGTCCTCTCTTATAATAAAATTATCAATGCACTTTCTTCGATTACATTAAAAGTAAAAGTTTTCTCTTTTTAACTTTATCTAACAACACACTCTATACATACAGGGTGTTAAAAAAGAGTGTAAAATATTTCGGGAGGTACTAGTATGAACCAAAATAAACAGAAAAGTCTTAATAAATATGGGTCCGCAAAGTAACGGTTGCGGAAATATGGACCACTATTCGTTTTTCAAACATTTTATTTTATTAGGAATAAACCGACAAAGGAAACTTTTAACAAACAAAAAACAAAGTTACAGAAGATGTTCAAAGTGCCCTCCGTCCATTTCCAAGCAGGCACGACATCTTCGTTTCAACGATATTCGAACTCTTTCGAAAACACCCTCCTTGGTTTGGATTTCTTGACACTTTTGATTAATCAGTAGCTGCAGCTCTTCCAGGCTATTTACAGGAGTACCGTACACTAATGTCTTCAAATAACCCCAAACAAAGAAATCTAGAGGGTTCAGATCAGGCGATCTTGGAGGCCATAAAACAGGTCCGGCCCTTTCTACCCATCTATGTGGAAAAATTTGGTGTAAATGCTCTCTAACGGCCATGGAAAAATGAGCTGGAGCACCATCATGCTGGAACCACATTTGTTGTCTCTGATTCAAAGGAATGTCTTCCAAAAACTCATACAGTGTGTTCTGCAGAACTTTATGGTAAGCAGCGCCTGTTAATCGGTTTGGTAAAACAATAGGACCTAGAAACCTGTCACCTACATAACCCATCCAAATGTTTAATGAAAAACGTGCCTGATGTCCAGATTCTATTAGAGCATGAGGATTTTCGTCGGCCCAAATATGCGTATTGTGAAAATTAAACACTCCATTTCTTGTGAACCCGGCCTCATCAATAAAAAGAATGTTTGCAAGAAAACGAGGGTCTTCAGCATCATGACGTAGAAACCAGCGGCAAAAAATCAAACGTGATTGATGATCATTTATTGGATTTAAGGCCAGTACTCGTTGCACATGATATGGATAAATCAGTTGCTCGTGAAGGATTCTCCAAACAAGAGGACCACTAATTCCTATCTCGGCTGATATTCTCCGCACACTCGTACCTGGATTCTGCTCTACCAGTGCTAGAATTTCTTCTTCTGCTCTAGGAGTGGATACCGACCTTGGTCTTCCGGATAAATGGCACTGTTTGCTCAAGGAACCGGTATCACGCAATCTTTGGTGAATTTTTAATATACCTTAATGATTTGGATGCTGTTTCACCGAGCACACATTTTACCATGTATGCTGACGACACATCTTTAATTACATCGAACACCAACGATAAAGATTTGGAAAAAGATTGCAACGTTTTATTAAAAGATTTAACAAAATGGTTTTCTGAGAATAACTTGTACTTTAATACTAATAAAACGAATATTGTAAGATTTCATAGTTCGCAGAAGTATTGTAATATGTGGGAAATAATGATTTGAGTACTGATGTCGAGGTAATAAAATTCTTAGGACTCAATATAGACAAAAATTTGAATTGGAAAATACACTGTACTACACTAGCTAATAAAATTTCCTCTCTTACTTATTTGTTCCGCAATTTAAGGTCTATATTAAATATTGAGCAACTACTCTGCCTTTACCATGCACAAGTCTCATCTCGTCTCAGGTATGGTCTCTGTTTCTAGGGAAATTCTACTTTTTCTGTCCAAGTTTTTATTGCACAAAAGAGATTGTTAAGACATATGGTAGGAGTTTCTAGTCATTACTCTTGTAAGGATATTTTTAAAAATTTAAACCTACTACCTTTACCATGTTTATTTATTTTTGAGATCTGTTTATATGTTTTTCAAAATAAAAGTAAATTTGTTTTAAATGATGCACTTCACGGGTACAATACGAGACAAAATATGAATTTACATATTCCATTTGCTAGAATAAGAATAACGTCTAACTCTCCGAACTGTTTAGGTCCTAGGCTATTTAATAACTTACCTAACCAATTGAAATTGTTGAAAAGTGAATATTTATTTAGGATAGCTTTAAAGCAGTTTTTATTGGAAACATGTTTTTATTCCATATTGGAATTTTTACCTACTTTTTCTTAGCTTGTAAGTTTTATATGACTATTCCTATACATGTTATGTCTCTAAGGAAAATAAATTATTATTATTATTATTATTATTATTATTATTATTATTATTATTATTATTATTATTATTATTATTATTATTATTATTATTATTATTATTATTATTATTATTATTCTTATTATTATTATTATTATTATTATTATTATTATTATTATTATTATTATTATTATTATTATTATTATTATTATTATTATTAATTCTTCCAAATATGCGTTGTGAAGGAATCTGGCGATTTGGATAATCGTCAACATAAATCGGTGGGATTCCCATTAGCACGATCATACATGAAATGCATATCTGTTAATTATGCGTTGAAGTAACCAACCATAGCAAAAGAAAACTTGTGCACTGAGAACAACTGTCGAATATTACTGATAAAAATTTTTTCTGACTACCAACTGCTTTCCATGCAATTCAGGCGAAAGGGTTCGATTGAACAGCCTTTGTGGTACCTAAATTTAACTGCCATGGACTTGCACTACTTTCAATTGCTAATTTATTTTCCTGTATTGTTTTAAAATAAATAATCATGCTGTATTTCTAAAAGAAATATCAAACGCACCTAACAACTGAAATAATCTAGTTGTTGGCATATGACAAACATCTGATGCAAAAAAGAAAGGAGATGTTTTGTCGTAAGTTGAGAAATTATATCCTACGATATTTAAATAAACCATTTAAAGGTAAATCAATACTTTTTACGCACTTCGTATGTTGAATTCATAAACTTTTCAATTTATACAAACATTATTTCGTTGGCGAATAAAGTATCTGGATCAAACTATTAGGTTTCAAATATCATCTTTAAAACAAAGTAAATTCAAATAAAATGATAATAATTTAGCTAATATAAAAAACATGCAGCAGATGGAAAAATAATAGACAGAATCATAGTAGCATAGAGATGACAATATTCTAAACCAGAGCACGATTATCCAATGTATATAAAATACTATGGAATGTTTAATATTTCAGGAGTATTTAATAAAACTAACTTTTAACTAACTAATTTCTCTATGCAGTCACTAATTTTCTCAGTAGGTTTAATATAAATATGCTTGTTGAGTTGAGTTCACGAAGAAACTGCTTCTGTAATTCAGCTTCATCCCTAACAGTTTATCTTCCTTAAGCACCTTTATAAAATCCAAAAACGAAAAAAAGGATAAGTCTGCTTAAGATACGCAGTAAATAAACGTTAAATAAAATGTTCATATGATAAATATATTATTTTTGTAACACTGGAAGTGTTTAAATATCCAAAGCAAATATTGATATCATTACTTTGAAATTTCGTATCTTATAATAACTTTTTAAGTGAGCCAAAGACATAGTAATGGTATTGGGGCAAAGGCAGAGGAATAAGTAAGTATGTGGTACATTCAAATATTGTATGATAACTATCGCTGAAGTATGCCAAACAACGCCACTACTCGCCGTTTAGTTCTGAAATTTGATACGTTTCATTAAATGTTTTCAATATTAGTTGTTCTTTTAACACTCTTCTACGAGTTGCTTCCAAAATAAATAAATATAACGTGTGAAAGTCTGGGTTTTTCTATAACGCCTATCTTTCCTGGCTATCTTGGTTTTGGAATTTTAATCCACCCAGAACTCATGACAAGTCACAGTATTCTGCTTCTACTCAGCGATATGAATAACATTGTTTATGGTATACTGTTGTTTGTTGCTCTTTATTGTACTCGTATTTGAGTTTCAGACTATACTTCTTCACGTACATCAATACGTTTAAATTTTGGAGAGTGCAGTGTTTTGAGAGCCAGTTTGCTAACATTTATGAAACTCGAGAATATATAATGTAATGTACACAGTCACAATCACTTTAGGGAATTTATCAAGGGTAATTCGATAAATTTATTTCACTAAAGCTTCAGCTGCAGTTAATTCAAGCATTGCGATACCATTTGCTTGACTGCTGAGTCAGGGAATATGAGCTACGTACGTATTGATATTTTTTTATTTCAAATACTTGATGAAATAACACACTAAATTTCCTTATTGCAGGGTAATTCTAAAAGAGTAACAATATAATTCATCGTGCAAAACACGAATCACAGAACTCCGAGTGCAGTGGTTTGACGGATTTGCTATTGTTTAACCAGTCACTGTATCAAAATTTTCAATCGCTATGATGTCACTAGTAAAATGAACTGTATATGATTCAAAGGTAGATTCAGGGCAACACTCTAATTTTCGCCAAGCAGCTCAGTACTTGAATCATGTTTGCCACCCGCCCGTGTTCGAATCCCGCGATCGGTAGACCATAGATCAGCTATATTTATGGAGAGGAATGGCACCCTCTATGCGGGTATGGTAGGGTGAAAGAACGTTAGGTTGGGTCAATTGATTGATACAGCTGACAATCCCTCATTCCTGCACTGAATAGTGGTTAGGGTTAGGACCTACCAAAGTTAAGTCGTTTCTGGACGCAAATGTGGCCTACTTAATAATAACATGTCGCTCCCTCTTCTGCACAAGTCTCCAACTTCTGGGATAATCCTCGTGATTAGAACAAAGGGTAAAGATTTTCTCTTTTAATGAGTAATTGTGTAATAATAAATATCAGCAGTAGTACTGCACTGATTGGAAAACACTGCATTATTCATTTGTAATTTATGTTCATCTTGAAATAATCTCCTTCGAGACAGTGCCTTTAAATATATTTTCGGTAAAGCTATTAATTTATTTAACAGTTTCTGCAATGCGATGATGTCCATGCGCTAAACATGTTACACGTAAGAAATTTATACAGTTATACATGTTAAAGCGTTCTGCCACAGAATAATGGAACTACCAGAAGCGAAAGCTAAGGCGGCGCCTTTGATCTTGGATGGTCACGAAAATTTAGCCTTGAATTTGAAACTTGAGGTATATACTACATACTACACTGAGAGAAAGTTGTATATAATATCTACAGTCTACACTAAGAAACAAGTTGACACTATATTTATTTAGTCGTATTGAAGCTTTAGCAGTATAAAATACCTACTATTTATAAAGTTAATAAAATATATAAAATACATTTATAAATTGCATTTATTCCTGTTTATTTTTTTTATTGTTGTGAAAATTATATATTTTATTTAACGTGGGAGAGCTTTTTCAGATACATTTGCCATGCAGAAAATATGATACTGCAATAGATGTTTTAAATAGTATAGTCACTAATATTTCCTTTGTTTCAGTTATGGAAGCTATTTTCATTTCAAGTAATTAATAGATTTCAGGTATGAGTACTTGGTGGGCCACGCTAGATGCAGGTCAACTCAATCATCCGCAAAGCACACAGCAACCATCCGACTTCTCTTACATCTCTTGCTCTTTCCTAGTCTTCCAAATTTATAAAGTTATTCTTAATTATTTTCAGAAACAAAGTGTACATAAATTTAAAAAATAATTTTCCTCTCCATTTATTTTGTTCACTTTTACGTTTTAAACCTTAGTTTACTTGTGTCAAAAAATATGATTTAGGGCACCCTGGACACTAGATTCTAAGAGCACTGGTGTAAGACTCAAATGAAATCAATATTATGGGAGTTATTTTGAAACTAGTTTCAAGACACCTAAAGTTTTAATTCTGAATAAAAGTAATTTATTTTTCAATGTTTACAGAATAATAACGGAGATGGTCTTAAAGAAAATACAAATATGGTTCATGAAATATATATTTATACAATACCTATTTTACATAACTATAAATTATATCACTTTCCAAAACACACCAAACCGACACAGCGACACACATAAACAAAGCAAAGCAAAGCGAGGTTGATTAATAAACTACTTGTAAAATGGCGGCGTCGCACATGCGCACTAAAATTGTGTTTTGGCGGCAGCTCTCCTTCGCTTCTGGTAGTTCCATTATTCTGTGGTTCTGCGGATGTTTTTATATAGAAAGTCGCGTCGGTTACGTAAATGATCACACGTCCTTTATTTGTTCCAAATCAGAACCCAATCAATTTTTTAGATCGCTATCCACACATGCAGATATTAACTGCTAATCGGGCCTATAATTGAACATTCAGGTTAGCGTAACCGATAGCAGTTAAGTTAGGATAACTGGGTGGACATAACTGAGCTCGTAACCGAAATGGAAAGATCGCTATGATTGAACAATCAGTTATCCTTATTATGGCCAGATAACCGTGTCATGGCAGTTAATTTTTTACCATACGTCATCTGTTATCACTCATATGTCAAAAATTATCAACTAACGCAATTAAAATTTAAAACATAGGTACTTAAAAGTGGGTAAAAATGGCAAGAAGATTAGGGCGCACGACCCAATGACAATATGAAGAAATGCTGAGTTTCATTAGATGAAGTAAAATATTGTCGGGAGGCAAAGTACATCCCAACGCATGTTAATATAGATGCTTTGGCAAAATTTTGAAGTACATAAAAATTCTTTAATATGGACTGAAATAATTCCCCAACAGTGGTGGCAGGTACGTTAAATATTTTATATTAACTTATTGAAAGAATTATTTAAATTATTTTAGTTTCATGGAGAGTGGAAACAGAATGTAAAAGGAAGAGCATACAACTTCATCAGGAATCAAAACTATTAAAACCTGGATACAAATATTAAATATGTATACTCAGTTTACTTAGGTAATCAAAATGTGCCTTTAGGGTGTGATTTGTGCTAATTACAATTTACTACGCCTTGATGGAGTCAATGTTGCAATATTGTATAAATTGGATGAGATACAGCCCATCAGTGTTTCTGCAATCCATGAAATTATTGTCAAAAACACATACCTAATAAAAATATTTAAAAAAAAACAAAATGTATTATTCATATCTACTTCTTTATAGAAGCCCAGGAACGACTTACGTTGGTAGGCCCTAACCACCATTCAGTGTAGGAGTGAGAAAAACCTGGACAACCTCATTAATTAGGGTGGTAGTCAAGTGTCAACCAATATCAATCTCTCACATTGACCCAAGCCAACATTCTTCCACCCTACCATATCCGCAGAGAGGGTGCCAATCTCTCCACGAATATAGCTTATATACGTCTACTGGCTGCGGGGGTCGAACCCACAGCGATCTAGTCACCTCGATTCAGTACTGGCGCCTTAAACCGTGCGACCACTGACCGACCCAAATTACTACCAATAACTGAAAACTAGGTAACTGTTTTCATTGTGCCTTCCCCCTATTATACTCATACATGTATTATTTAATTATTAATAATATTAGTTAATAAAATATATTTCTTTTTGTTTGTTAATATTCATTTAGGTATCGCTATCATACTCAGAATAACAATCTTAATTGTATAAAATTGTAATCTGACTTAGACCAAACTTTAGCTTTCTTTAGGTTGTATTTACTATCAAACTAGTAATGCTGTATTTTACTTATTATGTAAATCTATGATATGACAATAAATTGAAAATGAGTTGTGCTATAGACAAATAATAGTAATAAAATTATACATATATGTCATATGTCATACGTCAATTAACAAAATTAAAATTAAAATTTCTGACCAATGAAAACCCAGTTACATTTAACGGCAGGTTATTCCAAGCAGTTTCATAACTGGGTCACGTGATCATTATTAAGTTAAGTAACTGGGAGAAATAAACTTGACAGAAGTGTCAATCATACGAATTTCTAATTAACCTGGCTTGTGACTAATAAAAACGCATGAAGAAAATGTAGAATTTCTCCAGAAATAGAGACCATACCTACGACAAATTTCAGCCTGTGAATGGTATAAACAGACAATTTGCTCTATACTCAAAACGACTCTTAAATTAGAAAATAAATATGTGAGACTGAGAATGTACTACAATTTTTTTGAGATGTGTGAAATCTCAAAATGCTAGTCTTGCTAGTGTTCAAATATAAACTATTTTCTGAAAACCACGTTGTTAGATTGTTCAGTAATACGCTACAGTTTGTTTTTAGTTCAATATCACTGGCACTTGAAATAGTTAAGGAGGTATCATTAGCATAAGTAGTAAAACACGCATTAGATGTTAGGGAATCCAAATCATTTTTGTACCTAAGAAAAGCACCGGACCCAGAACAGAGCCTTGGGGTGCACCCATCTTCATGGAGCACTGTTCGGAACAGCAGCGACCCACAGTGACAAACTAGGTTATATTTGCAAGAAACGTCTCTATCCAGTTAAAAGCTAATCCCCTGACACTAGAGGAAAATAACTTAGAAAACAATCTCTGATGATTGACGCAGTCAAATGCGTTACTCATGTCACAGAATGTTCCAAGAGGACACTCATCAAGCTTAATGAAATGTCATATATTTTTCAAAACTGAGAGGATGACTGTGCTTGTTGACCTTCCACTGCGAAATCCGTGTTGGTTTGAACTAAAGATATTCAATTTATCAAAGAAACTCAAAAGATGACCTAAGAAACAGCATTCAAATATTTTAAAAGAGGCAGCGGGCAACATAACAGCATAGGTCTTAAATTCTTTGTATTGCTGTGACCACCTTTTAAAACGGATACAACTCTGCCACATTTCAAGGAGTGCGAAAATACACCACATTTGAAAGAAAAATTAACCAAAAATATAATTGGATGCAAGATGCTTTCCACGCTTTACTAGAAACATGGGGAAATCATTCGGACAAGATAATCCTCTATTCTTTAGTGTAGGTACTTCACATAAACGCATAAAAACCATGTAAAGAAAATTTTACGAAACAAGCCTATTCATTTTACGCCTTTTATTTTTATTTTTAGATTACATCAACCTAGAGTACCCTGTACCAATTATTACAGACGGAACAACAGATAAAAAGACACGTTATACTATAAACATACACTAAAGCAATAAAAACAATATTAACACACAAAAAATATCCCTGTAACTCTAAGCACCTTGACTATAACGTAGAGCGATTTGCATCCATAACAAGCTTTATAAGCACCCGTCTTTAGTGTAGGTATTATGTATAAACGTATAAAAACCATACAAAAGAAGTTTGAGGGAACAAGCCTATTCACTGTGACCTAGAGCGATTTACATCCATAACAAGCTTTATTAGAGCCAGTCTTTAGTACAGGTACTATACATAAACGCATAAAAACCATATGAAAGACATTTTACGGAACAAGCCTATTTATTTTACGCCTTTTGAAATACCTTCGTCACCTTGACTGTGACTTAAAGCGATTTACATCCATAACAAGCTTTATTAGCGCCAGTATTTAGTGTGGGTACTATGCATAAACGCATAATAACGATATAAAAGAAATTTGACGGAACAAGCGTATTTATGTTACGCGTTTTAAAATTCTCTCGTAACTCTTCGCACCTTGACTGTGACAGAGTGTTTTACATCCAAAACAAGCTTTATTAGCGGCCGTCTTTTGTGTAGATAAAATAAATGCCTAAAAATCATAAAAAAAGAATTTTATGAAATAATAGTATTTATTTTACTTCTCTTGAAATACTCTCGTAACTTTAAGCACCTTGACTGAGACTTAGAGCGATTTGCATCAATAACAAGCTTTATTAGCACCCGTCTTTTGTGTAGGTACTATACATAAACGCATAAAACCCATATACAAGGAGTTTGACGAAAGTAGCCTATTTATGTTACACGATTTGAAATACCCTCGTAACTCTAAGTACCTTGACTGTGACTTAGAGGGATTTACATCTATAACAAGCTTTATTAGCGCCAGTATTTAGTGTAGGTACTATGCATAAACGCACAAAACCATATAAAGGAAATTTGACGGAACAAGCGTATTTATGTTACACGTTTTGAACTCTCGTAACTCTTCGCACCGTCACTGTGACTTAGAGCGTTTTACATCCAAAACAAGCTTTATTAGTGCACGTCTTTTGTGTAGATACTATATATCAACGCCTAAATATCATATAAAAGGAATTTTATGAAACAATACTTTTTATTTTACTCCTTTTTAAATACCCTCGTAACTATAAGCACCTTGACTATGACTTACAGTGATTTACATCCATAACAAGCTTCATTAGCGCCGATCTTTAGTATAGCCACTATGCATAAACCCATAAAAACCATATAAATGAAATTTAACGGAACTAAACTATTTATGTTACACGTTTTGAAATACCCTCGTAACTCTAAGCACCTTGCCTGTGACTTAGAACGATTTATATCCATAACAAGTTTTATTAGCGCCCGTCCTCTTCGAGCACAATGGGTCCTTTTTCTTCCAGAGAGCCGGAATTACATAAACCAGCCCAAGGCCACGGGGCCTCTTCGTGCCAACTTTTCCGCCAAAATGTGACGTGTTTACGGGCCCCCGTTCCCGACTAATAGGTGTGCCCGTCGCGCGCCGTGCGCCAGCTCTTGGCCTCCCCCCAAACTCCGATGGAGGCTGTCGAGGGTAGCTGCAGTACAAGGGGAGCGCTCGGGGGCTGCAGACCTCTCCGCAACCCTTGCGAGTCGATCGATGCGCGCCTCTCCTCCGCCTTCAGACCATTCGCGGTGCCGCTCCGGATATTCCTCGCACCACTAGGCCAGACGAATCGTTCGGCGACCAGGAGCAGTTGAATTGTCTTGATCTCCTGCTCGTCCCCACGAGGTAAGTGGCTATTTTTCATGTTTTGTCCACTTCCGGGTCCGAATGCGCCTTCCTGTTGCCAGGGAGGGTGTCAGTAGACCGTTGGGTTCGTATGGTTCGCGAGCGCCAGTAGAACGGTCCCTGAATCCGGAACTCTCGAACCGTATGCGGATACTCTTTGCTAAAAACGCTATTATCGATTTTCCATTACTGCAAATTGACCCTGAACAAGCAAATTTGAAAAAATGTATCTAGGAATACTGACCTAATATTTTATTTCGCAAAAATGTGGTAATAAATACTTAAAAATTTGGAAATCCTGCACTTAAATGCATATCGATTTCGCAAATTTATAAATTGATTGTTAAAGTTGTTTTAAATTTTAATACAATTTTGTTCTATACACATACACAGAATTATTAACATAACGCCATATTTCAACGTAATATTAAACCGTGTGATGTAATACAGAAGATTCGTGGAATAGTAGCCGTAATTTTGATGTATTTAATTTTTAAATGCTGTATCAGTTAAAATAAGAGAAACAGTAGCTACATGACTTATACCTTTACATATTTTTTGCAAGGTAATCACTTTGTAACATTGTTCTGATACCAATATTTCAACTCATGTGTCTCTTTTCGAACATATCGAAGAAATTAGCGAGAAAATAAGAAGTAAATAGATTTAAAAAATACATGGTTTTTGAAAAAAAAAACAGTAAGTCCCCATATACAAAAAATTTGAAAAATAGCTCAACCTGAAAGATATCTGCTTCTATATTTTCTGTGAATCAAGTTTATATCCATAGCAAAAAAAAATGGTGTGAAGAAAAGTCAGAAATATAAAAATATTGATTTAAATTATTAAAACTATTGAACGCTTTTTAAAGTATAGAATAAGTATACCTATACCTACATTTTAATCTTCATTTTTATTTTTATGTTCTTGTTTATACGGGATGTCTCCATATATTGTTTTACATGACATTAAAGTAATAAGAAATAAATTAAGGTCAAATATATTTTATTCTCTTTGGACATTTGCAAACATAACTTAGCATATAATTTGATTGTTTGACTTTGCAGTCGTAGTTGAACTGCGATCAATAATAATTAATATTTTCCCCAAATATTTATATGTAGGCTAAGTTTGAAATTCTGAACATTTTGTCTTGCCGACATTTTTTTGATAAAACAGAATCTTCTATGTCCATTTTTTTTTTGTATTTTAATCATGTGTTCTCCGAACATATCGAAAAACTTGGCGAGAAAATAAAAACTAATACATTTTAAAAATATTTTATGGTGTTTGGAAAAAAATCAATGTGCCCATATAACAAAAAATTGAAAAAAGAGTATCACCTGAAGGTATCTGCATCTAGATTTTAACAACAAAAAAACATTGTGTGAAGAAAAATCAGCAATACAAAAATATTGATTTAAAGTATTAAAATTATTGAACGCTTAAAGTATAGAATAAGTACACCTATACCTGCATTTCATATGTTCAATTTTATTTTTTATCTACTTGTTTATACAGCATGTGCCCATTTATCGGTCTATATGACATTAAAGTAATAAGAAATAAATTAAGGTCAAATATATTTTATTAGACCCAAAAAGTCGCATACAACAGAACTTAGCATATAGGTATTCTGATTTTTTTACTTAGGTACAATTTTATTAGGTATTAGAATTGTCTGCTACCATCAGCAGTTAATTTTTGAAGTTTACTTGTAAAAATGGATCATTTTAAGTTGTTGAAATAGGATCAATAATAATTAATATTTTCTTCAAATATTTGTATGTAGGCTAAGTTTGAAATTCTGACCATTTGTTCTTGTCGACATTTTTTGATAAAATAGAACCTTCCTTCTATCCAATTCCAATTTTTTTATTTTCTGTTCTTTCTTAGTAGGTCGCGATCGATAATATTTTTGGCAGTATTTTTGTTGATTGCTCAACAAATAAATAAATGAGGAAGATACGCAAGAGATGAAACACATTATACAGGGTGTCCCATCGGAAATTCCCTCGATCGTTATCGGGAATAGTACTGATTCGAGATATTTGAAAATTTGGCAACGTGGAAAGTCCTTGGGGCGCATACAACTAAAAGCCAATTTCAATATGCCAAAGACAGATGTCGCCAAAATGTAATGGCAAAAATAAAGGGCTTGGTATAATATCTTTAAATTTGCTATGTACCATAATTTAGCGTCGGTCAAATTCTTTATGCATATCAAAAATCAACTTGATGTCTTTCTTCAGCGAGAAGTTGTGGTTAGCATTAGTCAATTTTTTCTCAATAAATTAATATTGCAAAATCTATAACTCCTAGCTGTAGGGAATGTTATACAAAACGACCCAAGAACTTTCCGTAGAATCCAAAAATGCAATAATATACAGGGTGTTCCATTTAAAATAACGAAGTTTGTGTCGACTTCCTGTATAACCGGAGAGTTCTGGATATTTTCGTCATATTCACCCCAGGGACTGTGCCAAATTTTCAAATATTTCAGATCAGGACTTTTCCAGATGAAAATCAAAAGAGTCCCCTGTATATTTTTATCCCAACGTACCCAATGTTTAATTCATTTTTGACACATATTCAAATAGGTTTATAACATTCTATATCTTCATTCTATACCAAATTTGGCATTCTGATACTCTATATTTACAAAACTAATAACGACTGCTTGTAATAATGAATACAGGGACATTAGTTTTATCAGAATATTTACTCTGTATTATCAAACGATAAAATGATGTGACACTGGTGTAAGCAATGTGGATTGGTGGAAAAGTTCAAAGCAGCCAAGTCAATCATATAATTAAATTTGATGTGAATTGAATTATTTCATTTATTTAAGACCTATTAAGTGCATAACATACTATAGGGGCATGTTAACAAGAGAAAAGTAACACTCAACCGAGTAAACTTTGATATATTTGATTATGGCCCTTATTTCTTTTCATTACTGTTAAAGTGACGCCTCAGATTTATTCATAGGCTTTATGTAACGTTTTGTATGAATTTTTTTTCAATGTGAAGTAGTTTTTGTTATAAGTTTAAATTTGAGGATTCATTTATATCAAGAATAAGCATAGTACCTACCTATAGATAAATTAAATTTCTTGGAAATGGTTAATATATTGATGTCGCTCAATAAAATTAAATATTTTTGAATGTATTCGTCTTCTAAGGAAGCAATATCTTTAATGCCCCCTCAAGTGACGCCTTTGGCATCAATACTATCAAATTAATATCGTTTAGGTTAAAATTTGAATTGGTTATTTAAATACACAACAGGAAAAGTAGCCTAAAAGTGTTTAGAGAGAAAAAGCTACATTATAATTAAAAGAAATAATTTACAAATTTGTAAGAAAAAAAATTCTTTTTCTTTAGTTTTATTGGGTTTTTTGCCACACTTCTGAAAAAAATAAAGATTAATTAAATAAGCCCTTGCGCCAAACGGACCAGTCAAGGGTTATTTTTGAAACTAAGTTTGCCTAACCAAAAAAATCTGAAAAATCTGAAAAAGCAGATAAGTAAAAATTAACAAAAATCACATCACTATCGCGCACTTCCGTATTTTTGACGTTTCGAAAATCTCTCTGTTTTCGTTTTCAAAATCGTAGTAAAAATATTAAACGTATGTCAAGTTTGACAGTTTAAAATTTTAAACTGCTTTTTCAGTGTGAGATTTTTTGGTTAGGCAAACTTAGTTTCAAAAATAACCCTTGACTGATCCGTTTGGCGCAAGGGCTAATTTAATTAATCTTTATTTTTTTCAGAAGTGTAGCAATAACCCAATAAAACTAAAGAAAAACTAAAGTTATGCCACAAATAAGTAGCTTCAGACAATAAAAAATTCATAATTTAGCCTTTTGAAAATACCTATAGTAATATGAAATATACCCACATTAGAAAAATTCGTATTAAAAAACATACACTTTCTATTAATTGGAGAATTCTGTTGAGACTGAGTTTTACAAAAATTTATTGGAAAAAAGGTGACGTACTCTAAAATTACAGAGGCACATAAAAATTAATATTAGATAGTAAGTGCGAGTCTACATAGCTATGGAGTTCTTTACGTCACTCAATTCTCGTCGATTCTGTAAAGAAATTATATTAAATTCCATTTTGAAGATTGCTATAGGAATAATGTTATATGCGCTATTGCCTTTATAATCCAAGAATTTAAGAAACTTATTTTGAACTGATTAAATTCTAGAAATGTAAATGTTATACTGAGGGGACCAAATTACAGAAGTAAAACTTAATTTACTTTGCACATACACGAAATACAATGTTTTCAATGCCTCAAACATTATACCTAAATCTTTGGTTACAGAAACTTGTTTCAGATTAATTTGATTAACATTATAGTCATATAAGTATTTATTAACGTTCCTAGTAAAAGTAGTAAACAAGAATTTTTCTATATTAAGAAACAGTTTATTCATTACAATATGATAAGAATCTATCAGTTTGGACAAGTATACAATCAGTTAAAATATTTATTTCAGAAAATATCTTTATGTCATCAGCGTATTTACTATGATGAACACATAAATGTAGATCATTAAGGTAGATAATAAAAAGCAGTGGCCCCAAGTGTGAAACTTGGGGTATTCCAAAAGTAGTTACATAAGGAGCTGAATGAAATCCATTTAAGAATACAATTTGTGACCTGTTGAACAGATAGGACCAAAAACCAACGAAAGAGACTTCCGTGCACACCAATTTTCATTAATTTAGCAATGGGTATATTATGATTTAACTTATCAAAAGCTTTACTGAATCAGTGTACACGGAGACAAAATGTGTTCGGAGTAATTTATTAACTAAATAAGGTATACAATGTTCGTAAAAGTTAGTAACATTATTGAAAATAGTTTGACTGCATGATTCACAGGAATTTTGAAAACATTTTGAGAATAAATTTCTTACGTCACATCTACCTTGAGCAGTGACATGGTCATACATCATGATATTAGGAATACCGCTACTACGGTTTTTACAGGTATGAAGTGCCAATTTTTTAAAGAATTACTAGACAAACTATTCTCTATAGAATATGTATAGTTCTAAAAAGCAGTGTAAATAAGCTGCTTACATATTTTTCTCAATAAACAAAATTAATCATAATGTGTCCGATTTTGATATGTTTTCTATTATTTATGTATCTTATTTTTTCTAAGGTATATTTAATAGTATTAAATGTGAAGTAAAGAGGATATTTACCATTAATTTTCTTTTTTGGAACATGGTTATCAATAATATCAATAATTTTATTATAAAAGTGTCCACAGATTTATTTTGAAATAAATTGTTCCAACAAATATTTTCTGGTAGATTATTAATAACATTATAATCAGTTTATTAGCTGAGATTGTCATACATTATATTAAGCACAGCTTTCATTTTATCTGCCGCTTGTATGTTATCCTACGCACTGGTAAGGATTCAGCTAATTGACGACCTTGTTTGTCTTTTCAGCAATGGAAGAAGTATTAACGGAAGGCAAGAATTTCAAGTTAGTAGACGATTCAGAGCTTCCGGAAATCATAGATTTTCTTGGTAACTTCTTGCCTGACTCCATTAAGGTAAACTACATATTCATTCCACCCATGAACGTATTTGTTTCCATATTGTTCTCAAATAATTTGCATATACATATTTTTTTCTTACTATTAGTTTTTCTTTGCTGTTACTTTACTTTAAAAGCATGAAATTAATTTTCTACAGTTTCGTGAAATGAAGATATAGTTTTAAATTCTTTAACAAAAAATAATTAAAAAATATTTAACACTTAGGTACTTAACACTAAAATAAATCAAAACATTTAAAATCAAGAAATTTAACCACGAGAATTCAAGAATCCATAAAGGAAGTTTAAATAATAACATTAGTTTTATAAATTTGTTGTCAAAACCATATCATCATCGTTTTAAGATACAGGGTGTTAAAGTATTCAAAAAGTTATCGCTAAGTAGGTACATATCTTCTAACGAAACGCGCGAATTTCAACACACAGCCCGGAATGTTCTAGAAAACGTCAAAATAAAAATATTCACTTTATATTTATCCAAGAACTTATTTATCTAATAACCAGGAAGGTACGGTTCCGTAACATTGCCCCCTTTTAGAGCTGATTATCCCGATCAGGTTAGGCCATTTCATAACCTTCTTTATTTAAAACACAAGTAATACAATATCGACAGCATTCTTGCACATCGGAACAACTTCCAAGCCAATAAAATCACTCCCTGACTTTGTTGAAAGTCTTATTTTTTCCAAAATGAACGCCATTGATGCAACTATGAAGCGCTTCAAGAACTTCTGGATCTCTTTTCCTGGTAGGAAAGTTTGATGAATCCTTCTTTGCCGTTGGGACTTTCCAAGACTATTTTTAATATACTAAGGAATGCCATAGGATTCATTAATTTTTCAAACATGAAAAAGTCCGAAATATCATTACAGTTTGATCTACCCAAGTTTACAAATTTGCATTTGAAAATAGCACCAAAATATGAATCTTAACTCTGTTCTTTAGCAAGAAATCTTTTACCTATCCCATTCATTCATGCTCTGATTGATTCTACTTTCAAATATGAAGTAAGTTTACCATACTTCGAAACATCAATACCTTTGTGCACTTTCGACATTGATTTTACCATGAAATATTTTATCCACATCGAAGAGGCAGCAAACCGTTTCTCCACATTGGAAAAGTAGGATAGTAGCACCTCTTCCGTAATTGCTCCTTCTCCTATACCCCTTTCTTTCGCCAGTTATCAAATTCCACCAATTCCTTCCCGTACACACTTTTGTTTTTCGGTGGTAACAGACGTAATGTTGCAATATTTCAGCCGGAATGATGAAATTCTCAACATTCTCACTCATTTTTTGTGTATTTTGCAAATGATTTTACTCTTGTTGACAAATAAACAAACGCATATTATAAAAACGATTCCAAGACTTTATAGTATTCAGTTGACAATCAATATTCCTGATTAAAATAAATTTGTCTAATATGAGCTTTCTCAAAACCATAATTTTTCTCCTGCTTTCACATGGCTTCCACTCTTCCAATTGACCAACCTTTAATCAACGAGAAAGATGGACGTAGCCCAAAGTAACATATTTTCTCATGAATTAAAGACTTTTTAATTCCCTTATATAATTAATAACTATAAACATTTTAGGACAAAGACTAGACAGATTAAACAAAAATATGGATATATTACAGAACATGGTCAGTATACAGGGTGTCCGGAAAAGACGTGTACAACGGAAGACCACAGACTCCTGGGTTCAAATTAAGCCGATTTAGCCCAATTTACTTATTTCCAAAATTGCTTCGTTTAGCCGCTAGAGAGCGCCAAAGTTTGAGAAAAATTTTTGTTTATTCCGAATATCTCGAAAACGACTTGATCGATTTTTGGGCTACGCAGTTATAAGTCTAACCGACACTTTTTGACGTTATTTAGAATCTTTTGCAGTTATTAGAAATGTAAGAAAAATCATGTATCATGCAAATATAAGCACATATTTCTTTAACCTCCTGTACAATTACTCTCAGTTTTTTTTGTTAGTAGCTGACTTTATTTAGAAACTTTTTATACTCACCTATTCGATGTTGAAAACTACCTGAATATAAAAAATAGCATTGATTTGGCAATCAATCTGTTTTTTGAATAGATGAGTAGTTTAGGCAGAAAAAATATTTTCATATGTCAACAATATCAGCATTCGTTCTGCAACAAATAACGAAAATTCCAAAACTCTCATTTATATTTTATTTAATAAATACAAGATAATAAAATATAACAAAAGAGTTATGATCACTTTACAATAAATGCTCAAAGTGACCACCGTTTTCTCTTATGCAACAAGTAATCCGTTTTACGAAGTTGTAGTGCAGCCTCTCCATGATTCCTGCATTACCTCGTAAAATATTAACTGCGTCTTGGATTCGCCTAAACAATTCCTCTTCATTATTAACTGCAGAGGCATATACTTTAGTTTTTACTGCACCCCACAAAAAAATCGCAAGGGGTTAAGTCTGGTGCTCGAGGTGGCCATTTTATAGGAGCATCGTTTCCTCTTCCGATCCACCTGTTAGGATACAGTTTATGTAAATATTGACGAACGGGTATTGTAAAATGAGGGTGCACCATCGTGCATAAACCACATGTTACGACGAAGTAATAACGGCAAATCGTCCAACAAATTAGGTAATACTTGCTGTAAAAATTTAAATAGTTGACCCCATTCAATCGATGTGGAAGCACAACCGGGCCAATAATAAAGTTGTCGATAATTCCCGCCCACACGTTTACTCTGAATTCATATTGAAAATGTCTTATTTCAGTACAGTGTGGATTTTCATCAGCATAAACGTGTTGGTTGTGGTTATTAATGATGCCTGACCTAGTGAAACATGCTTCATCTGTAAATAAAATGTTTTTGCTGAAGTTGATATCATGGGCTCTTTGATCTTGTATAAAATTACAAAATGATAAACGTTTTCGGGGTCAATGGGTAGCAATTCATGTACCGATTGAATGTGGTACGGATGTAGTAATTGCTCCTTCAAAACATCATGAACTATGGTTTTGGTATCCCTATTTCATGTCCAATGCGTCTTGCACTAATTTTTGGGTTCTCTTCTATCTTATCTAGGATTTGTTCCTCCACCTCTATAGTTTTCGTAGTACGTTGACGCCCTTGAGCCGCATTCATTTGGTGGAAGGAACCAAATTCGCGAAGTCGCCTTTCGATGTTGGCAAAAGTTTGATGATTTGGCACTCGTCGATGAGGGAATCTGTCCATGTAGACCCTAACACTTTTGCGGCCGTTACCTTGACAAAATCCATAAACCAAAAGCATATCTACTTGTTCGGAATATGTATACGTATCCATGATGAAATAATGAAAATTGAGACAAATAAACAAACACAACAATAACGACAACAAATAAAGTAAGATCTAAAGTAACTAAGTAATTGAGCAAGAAGAATACACCGAGAGACTAATTTCAGTAGCTGATTAGATTTGACACACAACTGACACTTAAAATAACAGAGCCAACTTCTGGTACTTCATTGTTGCAGAACGAATGCTGATATTGTTGACATACGAAAATATTTTTCTGCCTAAACTACTCATCTATTCAAAATTCTGAAAGTATAAAAAGTTTCTAAATAAAGTCAGCTACTAACAAAAAAACTAAGAGAAATTTTACAGTAGTTTAAAAAAATATGTGCTTATATTTGCATGATACATCATTTTTCTTATATTTCTAATGACTGAAAAAGATTCTAAATAAGGTCAATAAGTGTCGGTTAGACTTATAACTGCGTGGCCTAAAAATGGTTAAAATCGATCAAGTCGTTTTCGAGATATTCGGAATAAACAAAAATTTTTCTCAAACTTTGGCGCTCTCTAGCGGCTAAACGAAGCAATTTTGGAAATAAGTAAATTGGGCTAAATCGGCTTAATTTGAACCCAGGAGTCTGTGGTCTTCCGTTGTACACGTCTTTTCCGGACACCCTTACATATAATAAATATGATAATGGTTAATATATTTCTCTCAGTGTAGTAAATTAGTAATCAAGCCATTGCCATCAAATTTCAAATTTCACTTACGTATTCCAAACTTAATGACGAAATTGACCCAATCAGCGTGCTATTGACAAGCAATACGGGACGTAACAAACCACTAATTAAATGAAATCATTCTCGAAGTCACGTGACCCATAATGTGGAATGGACGCCTCCGGACAAATTAACGGCGCTTATGAAAAACCAATTAGAGTTGATAGAAAGGATATCTGAACGGAACAGGATATCACTGGCCGTCAAGCCTTACTGATTTTTTATGACAAGTCTCCCTTGTTTTCTTTCCATCGGGCACTGTTACATCAAGATCAGCCAACTGATTGATTCAAATCCAGATGGTATTACTTAAAGTAGATTACAAAGGTTGATGCTGAGTTCGAATTGTGTGTGTTATTATCGAATATTCGAGAAATAATATCTTTACGAATTTTGGTCATGTGAACTCAATCATAATTCAAACTCAATACAGTGAACACGTTTATATATTTGTGCCCCAACACTTCTATTGAAAAATTCAAGGCTTGAGGTAATCTTTCGGTATTACAATTAAAGCCTAGTGGTAGATTTTGGTATTTTCTCACATATAATTCACAAATTTTAAGTTTTAAATGGTGTGATTGATTTAAATGCGTTAGTATGTTTAGTACGTGATGTTTTCCTCTTAGTTATTGCTATTATTTGACAAAGTGACAAGTTTAGCGATCAGTATTACTAAATATACAGAGTCATTTAGAACTTATCTAAAAGAATTTGGGAATATATGCGTCATGAAAGATGGAGTCAATATCGTGAAAAAATTGTGTAAAATCGTCATAGTTTCCGAGTAAAACATTATTGAAGTTGTAGTATATTCAACCTTTAAATCACTGGGCTTCTGTAGTCTCTAGACAGGCGATTCCGAATATTGAAATCCAACTACATTTTGTAGGCACTAAAATTTTTCTAACGTCAGTCTTTACATTAGTTTTTCAAATATCAAAAATGGCTTACGTGTATAGAGGCAACTCGGAGTCGATGGATATCGTTTTAATTTATGACGCAATAAAAATGCTTTAGCAGAAAGATTTCCCGGTTGCCATATGCAACTACATTTTCCACGGTGTGCAGTGAGTGCAAGTGTAGCGCAACGCGAGGGAAATTTGAAACTAAATCGTTTAAGAGATGGAGGTCCAGGACTTCCACGGCGTATTGCAACAGTGGCGTATCGTACATGAGGCTCAATTATATCCGTACCATGTGTAGCGTGTCCAAGCACCAAGGGAACTCGATGAGGACCGATAAAATGGCTGCCACGATCTCCTGACTACTTCTTTTTGTGGATATATTTTAAAAAAATGAAGTTTATCTCACCGAAATGGATACATACTTACTATTGATGATTTACGGAAACGTATCATAGTTGCTCCCAATAACTTACAGTTCAAAACGGATAAGAATCAGAAACATTTGTGTTAGTTTGTAGAAACTGGGTAAGACGGGCCCAAAATGTTGTTGTAACATCAAATATATCAAACTATTTTATTAATTAAAACTACAAATTAAATATATGAATAATTAATAACAATAGCGGCAAAAACCGTTAAATCTGCTGTATAAAATCGGTGTTATAAAATGTTATTTATTTCTTTCCTTCAGCATTTCTTTCCATTTTTTGTCCGGTTGCAGATTACCGCTTTATCAGGTTTTACAGTGGACCAGTTTCCACTGCCGTGTAGAAGTGTATTTTTAAATCATTTTCGAACTGCCAAAAATGGTCTTAATTCGTTAATAAATTGCCGTATTGCTTTTATTAAATCAAAATAATTGTTTTAATTTTTCATCAGGCAAATCAAATGGGTACGCGGTGTAGAACTAACTACATCTATCGGCCGTTCGCTACTCCATGCCGGACTGAAAATGTCACAGGCACGAAGCGTTCTACATGCAGTAGACACCATTGAAAGCTGTCGACCTTTATCGCGATCGGCGAGAAACGATATTTTGCAAACACGGAATTCCAGGAAACAACTACTCTGCGGGCTAATGCCCCGACCAGCATTGAATTACACCTGGAAAACCTATAGCAACAGCTAGAGTCATTCGTCAGACGCCCACCAGACATATACCGGTTTCGAGCTTATTTTGACATTTTCAGTCCGGCATGGAGTAGCGAACGGCCGATAGATGTAGTTAGTTCTACACCGCGTACTCATGGTCCCTTCTGTCGGGTTAGACAGACTAAACAGCTAGGATATTCATCATATATTTCAGCTATGGCATACTGATGAGAGCTAATAAACTCGAAACCGGTATATGTCTGGTGGGCGTCTGACGAATGACTCTAGCTGTTGCTATAGGTTTTCCAGGTGTAATTCAATGCTGGTCGGGGCATTAGCCCGCAGAGTAGTTGTTTCCTGGAATTCCGTGTTTGCAAATCAAATGGATTACTTCCCGCCTTAAGGGAAATTGATCAAGATTAGTTGTAATCATATTTGCCAGTTAACATGGGCAATTATACGAACTTTCAAAGGGTTGATGTACTCTTGATGTAGGGATTTTGCCAATGAAGTAGAAATAAAAGTACTAGGGTTTACATGAATAGGTTTCCCAAACATCGAATACCAAACCTCCAACATGTTTTTGCGAATGAAAACCTACTTGCCATTAAAGTTGCACTATGAGGATCAATTTAAAACTAACTATTGATCACTGATCGGAAGAGACAATAATGCCTTCACGTTCATCAGATTTAAATATGTATGAGTACTAGTTCACAATACTTCGCTATGATTTATTGATGAGTATTTTAAATGCAGGCAACCTTTTCAATAACCTTGAGACTTTAGATAGTCCAATTTCATTTTTTAAAGTGTATTAATAAGTATACTTAGCAAAGTGGTGGTCATTTTCACATATGCTTAATTAATGTTTTCTATTTATTCTTTAAATATACAGGGTATCTTGCAGATTGTTGCAATAATTTTAGGAGGTGATATAATACGTGATTTTGAGTCTATTGAAATAAACCTACCTATATATCAAGTGGTACAATATTTGTGATAATTAATTTTTTAATATGTTTTAATGTAATCGGGCTTTTCTACAATTTTTGAAGTGTACAAGAAGAAATTATAGTTAAAAAAAACTTAAAAAACACGCTTTAATAGCAAACCGAACTAAAGAGTAGAAAAAAATTTTGAAATATCAAGAGTTTGTATTACAGCAATAGAAAATTCCGACAATCAATTACGACTTATTAATAGGGAATAAGATTAAATTAGAAATTAAATTATTAATAAAATAATTTAATTATAGTAAAAAAAGCGTGGGGTGCTTGATATTAAATGTAACAATTATTTCAGTAGTGTAGCTATTTATAAAAGTAAAGTCATTATGAAAATATAGTAAACTGCATGTTAAAAACAAACCTCCAACCACAAAGTGGCTTCGTTACTTACCTAGAACATCATAAACATTGTTTTTCTTCTTTGGAAAAACGAAGCGTCAAATTTAAACGCGGATTTTATTCAAACGTTTGTATGTAGGTTTATTCAGATATAATTAAAAACTTACCTAAGCAATGCTTAAGAAAAGTTTCTTCATAAACATTCTAAAAATTAGGAAAATTACACGTTTAAGTATGCAGGGAGCAATCGCCAAAAAAAGTACCGTTCAGTATGTAATAAATTGGTTTAAGAAATGAAGATATTTGCACTTTACACTTACACACAGTTTACGTTAATATATATGATTACATGTGACGTCATTTTTATAAGTTCTACATTTTATAGCCGGTCACTAGATCACTAGAAAACGTAATTTTATAGTGTTATACCTATACACCAAAAATTTAAGCCTTAATTCATCTATTTTGAACCAGTGGCCAAATATTGTACACGTATATTCGATAAACTCTGTACGTGAGCGTATGGCACAAGTCCGTTTCACTTCTTCGCTTAACACGTGACTTTTACTAAATATTGGACCATTTTCAAAAGTTTGTTATTGGACTTGCTGCAAGCTGGAAATGATACCTCACCTTGATGCAAGCTATTGCCAATATCCGCTTAGGAAATTATCTCACATGAATTCTTTATTTTGGAACTGGGTCAGGTCTCCTTAGCAAGTAGATAAATAAAAGATTACCAGTTACATAAATCTACTGCATAATTTATTGAGGTATCGACTTTTGATAGAAACTTACTAACTGCAAATCAATTTTTAAAGTTAATTTAAATGGTGCTATATAATCAAAGTTAAAGCTGATGTGCTTATTATATAGATGAACCAGCTACTTCTTAAGAACCGATACGTTTGATGGTATATACATTTTTTGTTACTATTCAAAGCTCTTCTACCTTCAGTCATCGTAAGCAGATGCGAATCATTCAATATTAACTGAAATGAATGGTTTTCGGAGGTTTGCTTTAATAACATTGGATCCAAATATCATTAGTTTCGTCCATATGCTGATGATAATGCTGATTTTGCCCTAGAAGATCTTCCTTAAACTAACAATATATGCTCCTATTATATTTAGAGAATGCAGGACCATATATTTATCCTCCAGCAAATCATAAATAAGACCAAACTGAAGAGAGGAAATGTCTATATAGCTTTTAAAATTATTTGTAGGTTACAAAAACTTGCAGACAGTAAATATATCGGAATGTGCTTACGCAGATGATGAAAGAGTTACAGAAAAATATAGATGTATGGAAAAACTGGAATGAAAATAAATGCAAATATAACTGAAGAACAACATAAAATAAATATACAACTAGATGGACTAGACTTAGAGCAAGTAAAGTGTTTTCATTATTTAGGAGTGATAGAAAAATCATATGAAAACAAGAGAAAGAGATAGGAGAGCGAATAGAAAATACAATGAAATTATGTCATAGCATAAATAAAAGCTTCGTTAGTAAGAGACAAATATCTACCAAAACAAAAATAAATATTTATCAAACGGTTTATAAACCAATTCTGGCATATGGATGTGAGACATGGACATTGACGAGACAACGAAGGAGTAAAATTCAAACAACAGAAATGAAGTATTTGAGATGTGTGAGAGGAATAACGAAAACGAGTAAAATAAGAAATGGGCAAATAAAAACAAGATTTAGGAGCACAATCGTTACTAGAATTCATAGTTGAGTTGGTGGGGGCACTTACAATGAATGAATGATAACAGACAAGTGTAAAAATATGGGAAACTGAAACGCAAGTATGAAGAAGATGAGAACGGTCAAGGGAAATGTTCAGTAGAAAAAATATTAGGATATAAAGGAAAATCATAGGAGAGAGAGAAACCTAGCAATTTTAACAGGAAACATTGTAAAGAGAAATTTGTATTTTACTTGTATCAAAATAAATATATTTGCTGCCTTTGAGGTGGTTATGTTTTTCTAGAATGCAGTTCCTATCAGCTTCATATACGTTAAAATCATATATGTTCATATTTAGACAATACAAAGTGAGAACTTAATGAACATATAAGTAGGAAGTAGGCACATATGACCTTGCTCGTTTTTATTGATGATATTACGTAGGTGAATCTAAATTTCATGGAATAACTACCGCATAGCTTATTTTTTAGTTCAGACATCGCATGATGCCGAAAGATTTTACCCAAGATTAATGAGGTCGAATTCGCGTGTGTCTCGTTTGCATGCCTTTATATACGGTTATTGCTTCGCCACCGTCGCTAGAATAGATTTCAATAGGATGTAGGAACGTTTGTTTGTTATTACTGTTTTTTATTTCGGTCCTGACTCCTAGATTTGCTATTTAAAGATATTTGCACAGATTAACTCACTTGATGATTGTTACCTTTTGCAACAAGATCTCACAAGGGTTGATTTATGTGCCAAAAGAACAAATTGCCGTTGAATATTGCAAAATGTAGCGTAATGACATTCACAAAGAAAATAAATTCGATAGGTTTTGCCTATACCATTAATAATAATGCATTAAACAGGTGTGGTGAATTTAAGGACCTTGGAGTTATCTTCGACTCTAAATTTATTTTTTTTGCACATATAAATCATATATTGTCGAATGCCTACAAAATTTTGGAATTTATATTTAGAAATGCTAAATTTTTTAAGAATAGATCTACGTTGGCCACTCTGTTTAGTGCATTTGTCAGACCAAAACTAGAGTATGCTACAGTTATTTGAAATCCTCATGCTGATATCGACTTAAATATTTAAGTTTTAAAGTTAATGGTGTCTACCCGCACTCCACAGTTGGACTTATTGAACAAATTCTATTTGAATGATCTAGCCTCGCGTCGTACTTACTTTTCTCTATTGTTCTTACACAAACTAAACTAAACTATAAATAACATTGATTGTCCGAGTATTTTTAGTTATTTATTGTGCTACGAATTAAATCTAGATATCTTTTCTTGTTCTGTTAATGACATAAGACGTTGTGTTTTAAATTCGTTTGCAGTCTAATTAATCTGTTGTAATTTGAACTGCAATATTTGTAATTATTAACTGTATACTGGCTTGTATTTGTTTTGTTATGACATAATGTGCGCCACAAAAAATTATCAGAGACATACCCAACACGGAAAATAATACCAGTGTGACTTCTTTGCGGAAAAACAACAATTCTGTGTATTTAAATCCCTATACTGTTAACGAAATCCTTAAATTATTAAAAATAAAATTAAAAAATAAAAGATCATATGGTGCAGATGATGTACCAATGTTCTTAATAAAACGTGTGATTGGTTGCATGATACAACCAATGTGGCACCTTTCCAGATGTCTTAAAATCCGGGAAAATTGTTCTTTGTTTCAAGGGAGGTAATCCTTCTTGTATAGAGAGTTATAGACCTGTTACTCAGCCTGTTGTTTTTTCTAAAATATTTGAATATTGTTTTTTTGGACCGTTTATTATACTTTAAAAAAAAAATTAACATTCCCTCAGATAACCAACACGGTTTTCGCAGAGAGAGGTCAACTAGTATCTAATGGGTATCTTCTGTGATCTCAGTAAAGCATTCGATTGCGTTGATCACAAATTAATATCTAAATTATACACATATGGTATTCGAGACTTAGCTGTGACGTGGGTAAAAACTTTCCCTTGAGAATGGGACTCAATATGTTTCTATTAATTAAGATAATTCTGACAAGTAGTACCAAGTAAAACAAGGTGTCCCACAGGGCTCGGTTCTAGGTCTATTGCTCTATCTGTTGTACGTGAATGAAATAGATACTCTTTCCAGTAGTACACATTTTACAATATATGCTGATAGCACCTCCCTGATTACATCTAATATCAATGAGAATGCATTATAGGCTAATTGTGATACTTTATTAAGTAATCTAACAGAGTGGTTCTACCAGAATTCTCTGTATATCAATATAAACAAAACCAAAATTTTAGAATTTCATTGTGCCCACAAAAATTGAAGCACTTTTAATTTTACATTAAACAATGTTTGTTTGACTACTAATGATGAAACAGTAAAATTTTTAGGACTTCATATTGATAAGAATTTAAATTGGAAAATTCATTGTGAAATATTGAGAAGGAAACTTTCTTCTCTTACATACCTATTTCGAAATTTAAGGACGGTATTTGATCTGGAACAACTTCTGTGCATATACTACGCCCAAGTTCATTCTCGTCTCAGATATGGTTTTTGTTTCTGGGGAAGTTCTACACTCTCCTCACAAGTTTTTATTGCCCAGAGAAGAATAATGAGATGGTATGGTTGGAGTTTCAAGTACTTATTCGTGTAGAAATATTTTTAAGTCTCAATATTTTAACTTTACCATGTTTGTTTGTCTTCGAGTTTTGTTTGTATGTTTTTCAAAATAGAAATAAATTTGCATTGAATAGTTCAGTTCATCAGTGTAATACAAGGCAAATTATACATTTTCACGTTCCGTTCACTAAGAAACAGATCATTTCAAATTCTCCTAATTATTTATGATAAAAAATGTTAAACAAACTGCCTGACGAAATAAAAATAATTAAACATGAATTTTTATATAAAGGTGCATTAAAAACGTATTTATTAGATAAATATTATTATTCTGTCAGAAATTTTAACATGTGGACTTATCTTAGTATGTAAGTGTGACAATTCCTATACGTGTAATATGTCTAACGGAAATAAATTATATTATTATTATCAATTCTTTTATGATGCAAAAATATATGAGATACCATTATTTATTCTGCAGTATTTGTTGCACTTAAATTTGGAAACCAAAGGGGCTATAAAATTAAATAATATTTTATTGGTCCTGTCCAACTTTATATGTTTCTGTTTCAGTTTCATCAAACTTTGAAGACATACTTGAAAGATCACGTGTGGGATTTTCATTTTTACGTTACTAAAACGTGGCCGGAACAGCCTGTGATACTTCATTTTCCTGGAATGACTAGAACGGTAAGGTGTTTATCGTAGTCCTATATAATCAATAGTTTTTTTTAAATGGCATGCCAATGTTGTGTCTGTTCAGCTTTGTTGTAATCTGATATTATGACTATCTGCATATTTTGAAGTGCATATAATAATTGTTCTCTACCTGCCGACTAGCATTTTTATACAACACGCAAGGTCAAGGTCGTTCCATGGCCAGCCTAGCTTAGACTTTCATGTATGAAGTATACCTGTTCATCCCATTCTTCTACATTCCGGCTGAAGTGATGTTTATTCCTTAAATTATGTATCGTTTATTTTTATATCTTTATTACATGTAATAATTGAACTCTTATTCAAATGTTTACTATTTTTATTATCGGCAAATGTCATGTAATTGTTATGAGCCGCATTTATCGACATTCTCTTTTTATCTTTATACCTTCAACCATATTGTCGAACGGTGAACCAAAATAAACTTAATAGCTTATCAAATTTAAAAAGAAAAATCAATTTTGTAATTTCTTTAATTAAGCTATTGAAAATTTTTTATAACTGTTATGGTAGAACATTCAAAATACATGGTATTACAGAATAGACGTCATCAAATGTATTTTTCCAGAAACTATCAACATTTTTTCCTGCTGAAAATCCCTCTTTTTTTTAATAAACTTTTATTAGAGAAATTTTTCTGTATTAATTCCTGTTTAAAAGTTGTAAGCAATATCGTCTAAAAGAGTCTCAAAAGAAATACCACCTTAAAATCACATTAGCGATCGAAGAATCAAGTAGTCGTTGGAAATTAATTGAATATCACAAAATGCCTGTCATTACAGTACGAACGTCAAGCGTATAACTTTTGCGCTTACAAAATAATTGACCGAATGGTAAGAAACAATGTTAATACAGGTAGACTGTTACAGTATTTTGAATAAAATCCAAGAAATTCTATAAGAGAGGCTAACCGGGAATTGAATTTGGATAAATCAAAAGTTCGACGAATTTTAAAGACTAATGGGTATTATGACTACAACGTTCACAATTTGGAGTATTTGCCTGAGCGTCACATTGAAAACATTTATTTTATAGCTCAAATTGTAGTAAATGTAGAAATTGTTGCTTAGAACCTATTTCGTCATGTTTTTTGGACGGACGAAAGTCGATTTATCAGTAAAGGTTTGTCAAGCAGGCTCATCAAACACTACTGGTCGATTGAACATATCAACATTCTAAATCCAGTCTAGAACCTAGGCAATTTTGGAGTAATAATTGTATGGTGTGGCATCATCGGTAGCTATTTAATTAGGCCTTATTTTTATGATCATACATTCAACAGCGTAAGTTACCTAAAGGACCCCGCACAAAAAGATAGGAAATGCACTCTCGGTCAAATTGTCTGAATTGTTTGATATGTTATACATTTTGTCATCCTGAACAAAAGTCTCAATGGGCACTAAGCTCCAAAGTCCATGGTTTGGCTCCTATGGAGCTCCGAAGCTCCGTGACTCCACCATAGTATAGAAACCTCTAAAACGCATGTCACCTTTTTGAAAATCATATTTTAATTATTTTAATGTATGCCCTCAAGTTTTTGAGGATGCTGAATTTGAAGGTGATGTCAAATCGATAATATTGACAGTTGACAGCTGTCAAATAGCTGTCAAATGCTTCAAAGAAAAACAAATCTTATATTAAAGAATGTTATCATATGTTTTTGAGGACGCTGAATTCAAATAAGATGTCAAATCGATAATATTGACAGTTGACAGCTGTCAAATACCTGTCAAATGCTCTTAAATAAAATCTTACATCCAGGAATAGAAACTTATGTTTTTGAAGACGCTGAATTCAAACATGACTTTAAAATAAGTTTGTTGAAACCAATGAAATTGACAGTTGGCAGCTGTCACCTTACAGACCCCTGTGCACGTCTGCCCAATCATAATCATAGTTGCGTAATAATAATAGCTGTTAACCTCAAGCCTGCCGAACGACAGCACGATAAACACAAAGTATATAAACCATATATAGAGAGTAAGCGACGCTATTTGACAGATATTTGACAGCTGTCAACTGTCAATATAATCGATTTGACATCTTATTTGAATTCAGCGTCCTCAAAAACATATGATAACATCCTTTAATATGAGATTTCTTTTTTTTAGCATTTGACAGCTGTCAACTGTCGATTTGACATCTTATTTGATTTCAGCGTCTTCAAAAACATATGTGAACATTCTTTTATATAAGCTTTGTTTTTCTTTGAAGCATTTGACAGCTATTTGACAGCTGTCAACTGTCAATATTATCGATTTGACATCATATTCAAATTCAGCTACCTCAAAAACTTAAGGGCATACATTAAAATAATTAAAATATGATTTTCAAAAAGGTGACATGCGTTTTAGAGGTTTCTATACTATGGTGGAGTCACGGAGCTTCGGAGCTCCATAGGAGCCAAACCATGGACTTTGGAGCTTAGTGCCCATTGAGACTTTTGTTCAGGATGACAAAATGTATAACATATCAAAAATTCAGACAATTTGACCGAGAGTGCATTTCCTATCTTTTTGTGCGGGGTTCTTTCCTACAAGAGAAACTTTCTACACTTCTGGAGAATGTGCCATTGCAGCTTATGAGAAACCTATGGTTTCAGCACGACGGAGCTCCATTCCACAAGGCCAGAATTGTACAGCAATATGTAGATTAATGGACCTATTCAGTGGCCCGAAAAATCACCAGATCTAACACCCCTCGATTGTTGTTATGAGGGGTTTTAAAAAATAAGATTTTCAAAATACCTTAGCGAGATATTAATCATTTGAAAGTAAAAAAATCACAAACGCTTGTAATGAGTTCAACGGCGTTGTTAAACACAGCCCACAAAGAAGGCAAAGATTGGATATGTGTCTTGGAATTAGAGGAGGGCATAATATATAGAGAATAGATTGTAATATGTATGAGGGCGTTTGCCTCATTTTGTAGGTTTAATTATTGTTATGATCACCTTTTGTTTTGAAAATGACCACAGAAAATACTAAAGCCAAAGTACGAATAAAAGGTGAATGTTCGGAAGGCTTTACTATTGATACAGGACTGAGACAAGGAGACCCACTCTCAACGCTTCTTTTTAATTTAGTACTAGAAAAGGTCATAAGAGATAGTGAGTTGAACAGAGAAGAACACATATTGTTTAAAAGTCACCAAATAGTAAGTTATGCAGATGACGTGGCCATTATTGCTAGAGATATAGTAGGAAATTAGAAGTAATGAGAAAACTTGTGGAGGAAGCAAGTAAAGTGGGATTGCAGATAAATCAAGAGAAAAGTAAGCTGCTGAGAATAGGAGAACAAAAAAGGATACAAATTTTAAATTGAGAACAGAGCATGGAGAGATGGAGTTTGAAGAAGTTCAAGAATATGTGTATTTGGGGGCGCTAATAACAGCTAACTGTGATGAGGAACAAGAAATAAATAGGAGAATAATAAAAGCAAACAGAAGTTCGGCAGCAGTCAACCACTTATTGAAATCAAAAAATTTGTCCAGAGTAAAATTTAGAATGTATAAAACAATTTTGAGACCGACAGCGCTGTATGGTAGTGAAACCTGGGTTCTCAATAAGAAGTCAAGAAAACCTTTTAAGGTGGGAAAGGAAGATCTTAAGAAGAATTCTAGGTGGTAAGAGGACAGAGGAAGGCTATGTAAGGAGAAATAATGAGGAAATATATGGAATGTACCAGGCACCAACAATAGACGAATGTGTAAAAGCCAGGAGAGTGCAGTGGCTAGGGCATCTAGAACGTATGGAGGATGAAAGGGCAGTTAAGAAAATAGTAGGGAGTAAACCTAACTACAAGAAAAAAAGAGGTAGACCGAGGAAGCGATGGAGAGAGGCAGTGGCAATAGATCTAAGGGAGGAAAATGTAACGGATTGGAAAAGAAAGGCGAAGGACAGAATGGAGTGGAGGAGAATAACACAGCTCTGAGCCTAAAAGGCCTGTAAACAGCTTTATATATATAATCCTTTCATTTATTGTTAATGATGTTTATGCATTTTACAACTTACAATCAATTATTTTCCAACGACTACTTGATATTTCCACCGTTAATGAAAAATGAAAAAGGAGATCTTTTTTCACGGGAAACAAAATTTGGGTATGTTTCTGGAAAAAATATAATTGACGACGTCATTAGTCGTTTTTGTCAAACCCCAAAAATAATACTTTCGATTGAAAATGGAGCTTACCTCATCCCATTTAAAACCATGTGTCCCAAATTTTATTTAAATTTTTCGTATCCTCATAGTAGCCCATATTGTTGAGTTTGAGACACTCTGTACAATCTTTAAGGGCCTCAGAAACGATCAATAAAATTGAAATTATTATTGACATTGATATTTATTATTTATTGATAAACTCATTGATCGTGTAGGAGGCGATTGACACGATTATCAATCGAATGATGGAAATTGATACAAAGTTTGATTGAAGCACATTTATGAGGACCATTGATGGCAGCCAATTGATTGTGTAACAGCGCAATTGACAATCGTTTCATCAGTTGCTCATCAGCTCGCCAAACAGCGAACATGGCAGATATATTGGGCTCCATATAATCTTTTTCTTTCGTCATCAAACGAGATAATTTGCTGAGATTATAACATTCTTTGTACCACTGTCTCATCTTTTCTTGCTTCCGAGTGCACACAGCTAAAATTAAGGCAAGATTCTCAAATATGTGTTTGAGACCATTAATAGATCAAACAAATAATGATGAAATTATTTTAAATACTAAATGAAATAGTGTTAAGCTCACGGCGAGACACCTTACATACACACATGCACTCCCTGAAGTTCACAAAACAAAAAAGTATTGACGTGTTGATTGCAGCTCCATCAATTGCATTGATCAATTGAAATTGTCAGTAATATTGTCAATTTTATTGATCGTCTCAAAGGCCCTTTAGAGCTTATTTTAAGAAAAAATATTGCTCTTGTTTTTATTCCACCCCCTACTGTATATTTTTTGTGTAGCCGAACGGAAAACTATACGAGAGCTTCAGCGTATTTTGTCCCTGCGATCAGCTAGAGTATATGCAGCTCCTAGCCGAAGAAGACGTGTTGATAGACTGGACTCAACCCATCTACCTAAATTTCACTCACGCCAAGATCATGGCTAAGATAGAGAAGTTCTACGCGGGCATTGGAACGATTGAGAAGCTCTATGGGGACGTATATGGTCTAACAGAACCCATGGAGGAAAAGGAGGAGGACAGTACCGAAATGTAAGTATTCAGATATTCAGTTGATTGGATAATAGTCATTTATATACCAAGTCAGTAAAGTGATTCTTTATTGAACGAGCCTCAGATTATGAACCGAGCAAGTGAAGCGAGCTAGGCGAGTAACAAACAAGTTCGATAAAGACACTTTACTGACGTGGTGTATACATTTTATTATGACGAAGTAAAAAGAACAGCAAATCTACTTATTTTTTTGTTATATAGGTGTTAAACGTTAACGTGCACCCTGACATATTATAGAAATGAAGTCGAAGGAGTTTCGATTGAAAATGTTTGAATTATTATATACAGAGTATCCCAACGAAAATTTGACCCCCCCTATAATTGGAAAACCGAATAATATTTCAAAATTCGCCGAGACCCGTCGATTTTTGTTGCCTAGCAAACCCAACTTAAAAATTTCAAATGCAACTACCCCACTTGTGGCACATCATTTTAAAGCCCTTTTCATTGCAAATACAGTGACGTACCATTTTTATAAATCGGTTGAGATTTGATAGAATTATTGGTTACAAACGAAAAGATGACAAACCAACTTACGCGTAGTAATTTCTACACAAATGCCCACCAGTAATAAGTTTTTCATCTACTACACATGACCGCATTACCTAATTGTTATTGATGTGTCTAAATCCGCATTTAATCAGGGAATTTCATACTCAGACACCTCAAAAATTGAATGTTTGGGCAGGCATTTTGGGCGACCATCTTGTTGGACCATTTTTGATCCAAGGTAATCTCGATGGAAACACCTATCTAGAATTATTGGAAAGTGACGACAATTTACTAGAAAATTAAATAACCTTCCAACAAGATGGTGCGCCCCGCACTATGCTGTGCGCCAATTTTTGGATGACCATTTCCCGGGGCATTGGATTGGCAGAAGAGGTCCCGTCGAATGGCCACCAAGATTTCCGGATCTGTCCCCTTTGGACTTTTTTCTGTGGGGTCATTTAAAATCACGAGTGTACGCCACTCAGCCGGAAACATTGCAAGTGCTACATCAGAGAATTGTAGAAGAATGCCGATTAATAACTGCGGATGTCTTTAATAATGTTCGAACAGAATTTGAAAACAGACTGTATTATTGTTTGGAAGTTAACGGGGGTCATTTTGAGCAATTCATTAAAT
This sequence comes from Monochamus saltuarius, assembly GCA_025584915.1. Taxonomy (NCBI): domain Eukaryota; kingdom Metazoa; phylum Arthropoda; class Insecta; order Coleoptera; family Cerambycidae; genus Monochamus; species Monochamus saltuarius. The sequence continues at coordinate 36,012,136 of CM046728.1, forward strand.
AAATCTGATCTTTTTTATTTCATTTCTGACTTTTTGTAAACTTATAGACACATCAATAACAATTAGGTAATGCGGTCATGTGTAGTAGATGAAAACTTATTAGTGGTGGGCATTTGTGTAGAAATTATTACGCGTAAGTTGGTTTGTCATTTTTCGTTTGTAACCAATAATTCTGTCAAATCTCAACCGATTTCTAAAAACGGTACGTCACTGTATTCGCAATGAAAAGGGCTTTAAAATGATGTGCCACAAGTGGGGTAGTTGTATTTGAAATTTTTAAGTTGGGGTTGCTAGGCATTAGGGGGATGAACATATAGAGTTGGCTTGACTGTCAAAAAAGCTCCCCCCAAGAACAAAAATCGGCGGGTCTCAGACAATTTTGAAATATTATTCGGTTTTCCAATTATAGGGGGGGTCAAATTTTCGTTAGGATACCCTGTATGTTAACAATTTGAAAATCTTTAATAGAATTATCATTGATAACAATTATGGTCTCAGTTTGACCTTCACCTAAAATCGTCTTTGCGATTTTCGTTTTGTTGGGCACAGATTGCTCAACATAAGAATCTACCATCGTGTCGCTTTTCCACCCTCCGTGACATTTGGTGGACGTGTGACGAGAACAATGTCTCGTATAAAGTTCTGGTAACTGCAGATAGTTGGAAATTTTGCTTGGTACACTTCCAAATGCATGGATTCCAATTGGCTGGACTGTGCATTTACCATTTCTATAAGTTAGGAAAAATCGGTCGTGGGGCGTCTGTTTCGGACGCACAGCTAAATACTTGTTCAATAATTCTACAGATTTTACTTTTCCTTCAAACTCTGAAGTGACTACAAATATTCGAGACCTGTTGGTTTTTGCTTTAGTTACATGAACAACCAGAATTGTTTCTTTGTGTTCTATGTCACTTTTAAATTCAAAAGTCCTTCATTACGTAAAGCCAAAGAAATTCTAAACACAAATCTAAAATAATTACTACATTTACATAAAAGTATTTTTGAAAAGATAGCATAAACTACCTTCATTATTAGGTAGATTTCATTCGGTGTATTTAGCCAAACTGTAAGTATTTCTTCTTGTGAACGAGTTTTGAACTTTTTTGGAATTGATTTTCTCCCTTTATTTTTTTAAAGCTGTAATTTTTTTATATTTACTAATGTCAACGTCATTTTTTGCTGAAAGGGTTGCTTTCACCATGGAATAATACGACCACATTGAAGGACTCTTCGATAATTCGATAAAATATGCCAGTAAAAGATTTTCACTATATTTTTTAATTTCATGTTTCTTGTGCCATTCCATGAATATGCCATACTGACGATTGTATTTTTCAACTGATTTTTGTGATAGAATTTCTAAATACGTTTATAACGATGTGTACTGAATGTCTTCTTCCATCATTTATTATAATTTCAGTATTTTATTTCAACTGCTAGGAGATGGCACGTCATGAATTTGATGTCTTAATGTAGCACTTTGGGCACCTACCCAATTTTAAACACGGATATCAACGTTATTTCTGAACAAAACTGGTATACTTGCATATTTATAGGTAGTTTAATTATATTGATAAAGATTTATACAATTTAATTGACAACTTTTTATTTAAATTCGTAATGTTGGAGTGATGCATAAGGATGTACCATTTTTGCTTCTTATTGTAATTTTACCTTGGAAATAGACTTATATCAAAGTTGTTTCAACGTCATATTATGGAGATTCTTTTCTTGTTTCACGTGAACGATATTTCATGCTCCGGCCAACATTGAATTACACCTGAGAAACCTATAGAAAATAGCAACGGTTAGTTATCAGCAGTGTCATCAGACATATGCCTGTATTGAGCTTGTTAGCTGTGCCATAGGTGAGGCCACCGATGATTAACTCTGGTTTTTCGTGATATAATAGTCAGAAGGACATGGGTGGGAGATATATAAGTGGCTTAACCTATGGCACACTAACAAGAGCATCTTTCTTCCAAGTTGGATCAATATCCTTGAATGGAGAAATACGTATATTCCCTTTATAAGAGACAGGCTTCTGTGGCATTTGTCAATTTCCTTGCAAGCTACGTTGTAGTTGGTGTAGATTTATCGTTTTGTGTTTGTAAAATGGGGAACAAATCCTTCATTCGGAATTTTTATTTACATGTATGGTTTAAAGCCAATGGAGCTGGTTTATTGTTTTGCAATGTAAATGGCAATAACAAGATGCTGCAAAATCAACAACTTCCTCAATTATTTATTACGTTATGTTTATTAAGGTATATGTTTAAAGAACACAAAGAAAAAAGTAGGAAGTAAAAAAATTAAATTAAATATTTAGTCATCTTCGAAGATGTGAAGGAAATTCATGTCATTATGTCAATTTTCAAATTGTAATGAAATAGAGTACTCCTTACAAGCAGTTATGAAGTCATTTAGTTCTTAGGATATACAAATCACTAGTTGATAATTCTCTAACAATTTGTCTGTGTCTTAAAATAATAAAAATTTCAAATTAAATTTTTAAAATTGTTTTACTTGCCATCCTGAATTTTTGAGGCCTTTCCAAATTAAGGATAGTAGTAGAAATTATGTTTCGGTTTCTGTAACATTTTTAGCATTTATAAGGCTCATGACATAACAGAAATTATATTTTTATAGATTAACCTTCTATTAATCCGATTGCTCTGTTTTCCAAATTAGTGGTCTCTCCATATACTAAGCTGGTGTCTACACATATACAATATTGCCTCTGCTTTTGTTGCATTGTAGTTTCCATGTCGATTAATCGTTCTTGTACTCGATCTCTTTGTTTGTTAATATTAATCCGACATAGAACAAACTTTAACTTGTATTTACTTTCAAACTAGGAATGTTGTATTTTACTTATGTAAATGGCAATAAATTGAAACTGAGTTGTATAATATATTATATATCATATGTCATACGTCAATTACTAGAAATACGATTAAAACTGCTGACCAATAAAACGCCCCTGTTACATTTAAGGGCAGGTTATTTCAAGCAGTTTCTCAACTGGGTCACGTGATCATTGTTAAGTAACTGGGAGAAATACACTAAACAGAAGCGTCAATCATACGAATTTCTGATTAACCTACCAGTTACCCTTAACAGGTCTGGATGTGATCAATCATATTATTATTATTATAAGTACGTTTTAGAATAGTTTGCATCGATTTCTCCCTATTTTTGCAGTGTATTCGCAGAGGACGCGGAGATGTTGCAGTTGACGCCCGAGCATGCCCAGATGATCCACGACCTGTACCCCGCCAACCACATGGAATGCGTGGAGGTGTTCGAGAAGCTGATAGAGAAACTACCTTGCTACGGCGTATTCTCCGCCGCGGGAGACTTGGCGGCCTGGATGGTGCAGTCCTACTACGGCGCCATGTTCTCCATGCAGACGAGACCTGAGTACAGGAGGAAGGGTTACGGTCTCATTCTTGCCAAACACCTGACCAAACTGGTAATTTGCAAGGTTCTACCTTTGCCGTAGCACCTAAAAACTTTTATTTCATACTAATATTATAAACAAATAAACCCTTAGTTACCGTAACTATAAACATGTTCATAACTCCCTTGGGAGTTATACTAAGTGTATTTAAAAAAAGAAACAATTTCCCGAATTGCAAGAATTTTCCGTTCAACTGTTGTCACTACCCATGACTGTAGTCAAACATGAAGTCGATGTTCCACTTCTTCCATGTGACATGCCAGCCAACATTCTTGCAGTATAATTTTTCAATTCCATGCTGACAGCCAAATACCCTTCTGCTACCGTTGAACTTCGCCATCCCCCATGTCTCTTCAATGACGTCATATTTGCGCATTGACCAAAGCAGTCGCAAAAGTCCTCCGCAGATAATGTCTCGTGATAGCTTCTGGATCTGGTAAAATGCTTCCTCACTAAATCCAATGCAGAGAATTCACTTTCTTCCACAATTGTAAATTTCTTACAGATATCTGTTTTACTTTCCGGAATGTCAACCACCATAACCGAGCCCCTATCTTCAATATGATTAATCTTCATATTAAAAAATTCTTGACCTATACAGTATACACTATACAGCCCCCGAAATAACTCACTTTTTCGTTTGAGAAACGCTTGCAGTTGATGAAACTTTCTCCCAACTGTATTATTATAAATTGTCATCATTGATTTTAACATTGACCACTAGTCCACATGGAATTCGGACTGTACGATTCAGACTGTAAGAAAAATAAATCAATATCACTTATACCTGAACGTGGAAAAATAAATACGAGTACATACATATGACTTAAAAGTAAGCCAACATAGTTTTACTTATATTTTTGTTTTCAATATAGGTAGTTAACATTCCGACACTGCAAGAATTTGTCATATTCTTTTTTATACGTTGGTTCCGACTTGCTAATAGTGCGGTAAGAGCTTTCTCAGCCTTTTGTAACAAATCCTGAAATCTCACTTCTCTCCAGGTATTCATTAATTTTCACAAATTGATAAATTTAGTAAACTTTTATTTACAAACTTGTCAGGCTTACTTAATTATTAAACAACGTTCGTTCTATTTTGAAAACCTACACAATTTTCATATTTCATTAGTATGTATATGTGAAATAAAAAGAAATTTGGTTTTCATATTTCATTAGTATGAAATAAAAATATTTATCTATCACGTGAGTTATTGGATGTTAATAATCCCGGGAAAATTAGCAATCTGTTGCCCTCGATAATTAACATCCTCATATCTCCCATAAATAACTATTATAGAGGGTGTTCCGGTTTATTTGGAACAAATTGAAACGGTAGACAGAATAAGCGATTTTAAGAGAAAAGTATATATGAACATGGTCTCATTCTCGATCAGTAGCGCAGTTAGGCTAGTTTCAAAAAAATAAATTTATTTTTTTTATTACCAAGTCCGTATTACACACAACGCCTTCAAATTTGATACATGTACTGCTCAACTAGTCTCGGATATTATACAAGTTCATTTTTTGAAATAGGTATGCAGGGTGTTATTTTTTCAAGGATCTGCTATCATGAAACTCTTCAGAAATTTTTTCTTGTACGTCCCTGATAAAGTTTAAAACGTTTTTTTACTCGCCTGATTCATTGTTTAAATTTCGTCTCTCTTGACTTTTGAATGTATTCTTGTAAATTTTCTTGTACCCTTAAATATTGTTTTATAAAATTCTTAATTTTACTTGTTGATAATTTCACTTCGATACACGAAAATTAACGTTTTACAAGAATTTCATTTGTTTATTTTATCATATTTAACTTTCTTTCCGCTAATAACAACCCGTGTAGCATTATTTCCATCATTTTCGGAACGTATAACATCTGCCGCAGTTTGTGAATAATTTGCACAAGTTACGGATGTCTCTTCTTGTAAGGCTATAGCTATATTTTCCTTGGAGTTCCTCAACATAACTTTCTGCTACAGAGGAGCTCTTCCTTCGACCATGCCGTTAAATGGTTGTAAGATCAGCACCTTTGTTGGCCAATAAAGCTGTTGCAGTGCGCCTCATATATGAAGCAACTATTGAGGGTACCTACCTTCATCAATGTGTTGATTCCAACAGGCTGAAAACTACATTTCTCATTGATGTATCTTAAAAAGAATCTGTTTTGCGTTAAGCAAATTGGGCGCATACAAATATATTTTCTGCATATTTCAACAGAATGCATGCAAAATCCTTCTTCTATAATTGCAAATTTTCTTTAAATGCACGCCTTGGTGCCAAGTATTGAAACAAGTAGATAACTGCCAACGTCCTGTACATCAGTCATTTTTAAATTTGTCAATTTGCAGCACCATAAAACAAACTTCTGATAGATTTTCTCATATAAATGTTTTTTATTTGGGTGGAAGCAATGCCAGTTTGGCAGTTTCTAAAATATCATCTGTCAATAAAACATCATCGCTGGTGTCGATTTTCATTATCTTTTAAGTTAAAATTGCGCACGACTCCACAAAATAAAATTGTTGATTTGGTTACTAAAGCTGCTCAGCCACTGTCCGCGCACTGGGACAAAGCGACAGAAGGAAAATGACTGCATGATTTTCAACTTTAATCGATGTGGGTGTATATATGCTTCGTGCCAGTGTGTGGACCTAAAATCCCTTCACTTTGCTTCGCTTGTCCTCAGTGGGCGTGCAGCTTAAGTTTCTATGGACATGTTACATAAAATATGATTCCTCCATTAAACGTAAAATTCTTGAGTATTTGGTGATGTATATATATGGCAGTTTCAAATTTATTTTGTAATACAGTGTGTCTCAAAAGTCATGCGCAATTCTAAAAAATGTAACGAGTGACGGCGGTAGAAGGACAAAGTTCTATTTCCAGTGGTAACCATATTTTTTGCTCTATATGAAAGTGTAGTCTTTCTGATTCATTTCATGTACAATATGTAGAGGGTTGGCTAATTTCTTTTTTCCCACGGGATAGCTCAGTTTAGGCGCCTGAACACAACCAATTTCTGTTGAAATAACCCACTATATTTGATTTTCTGCAGCTTGACAATGACACAGCATGTCGACAAACTCTCTCTGCTTATTTCTGATTGTTTCAGGTGTTATTTGTCTAATCTCATACCGAATGCGTTGCTTCAGGTCTTTAATGTTATACGATACAGTGTCAGACCGTATAACATTAAGGATCTGAAGAAAAAATCAATTGAAGTCAAATCAGAAGACCAAGCCACTCAATTTTCCTTCTTCTGCCAATCCAACGATGAAAATTGATGGTTCAAATAGTTTCTTACAACGCTGCGTAAGATGGTGGAGCGTCGTTATGATAAAACTGGATAAGGTTTTAGAAGAACAGTAATCAGGTCCTTTAATAATTTAACGTACCTCAAACCATTCAAATTCCCGTCGATGGAATACGGCCCGAGTATTCGGTTTTTTACGATAGCTTTCCACACATTTACTTTATCAGGGTATGCACTTCTTGCATCCAACGTGGATTTTTGGAGGTCTAATATTGACGATTATATCTGTTGATTATGCCGTTCAACAAAACCTAGGTTTGTTAGAGAAGATGATATTGGCAACGAAATAATCGTTACAGCGATTTATTCATGAATTCCATACGACGATCAAAATCGTCCTCGAAGCTTGTAGGGATGGTATCTTTGTCTCTTAAGACTTATGTGTTCGGTCCTATGGCTAACCTCAATATCTCGACATGGTAGTTGCATAGGGATTATTACCAACTGCAAGAAAATCATCTAGTTGAATATTTTCAGGTACTGGAAGGAAAGACTAAAATCCTAACACGATTTACGGATTTTGAAAGAGGAATCAAAGTGATTCATCCGGTGTTAATAAAAAATGAGCAGCAAACCTTTACTATTGGATACACTATAAGAATGAGTGGTATGTTCAACCGTAGTACATGCTAATACTTCTTGAAAAAGTATTTATTACTATGCATTTCCTTTTCTAAGTATATACTCTAGGTACTTCAAATGAACTGCAACTGCCCCACCACATTTCATTGAAACTCATGTTAACTGGTTTATTTAGCGTTTGAAGTACAGTGCCTTCATAAATGATTACAAGCCACGTGACCAGAACTGTGATTCTCGAAGAACAACTCGTATGCAAATAGATGTCTTGTCTCTCTCAATTGCCGCAGCGAGGAAAAGGATATTCATATATGAATTGCTCTGCGATTGATTTGAAGAATCTCGACCACGATCACGTGGCTTGTAATCATTTATGAAGGCACTGTATTTTGGATACAGTCTATTGATTTACACCAATGTCAACACCAACTCCTTCCTGGAATCCAGGATATCCTGTAAATACTATACATTATTTATATTTTACCAACGTCACACGTTGGGTATATAAAGGTTTTCAAAAACAGTTTCATTTTCTAAGTAGGTGATAAGTAAATAAATTATGAAGGTAAGCTGGTATAATGGCACTATTTATAATAAATACTTGAATAGTTTACGATATACATTGTTATTAGATCTTCTTCTCTGACTGTATACTTTTCAAGCACTCTCATCATAAAAGCTACCGGTTCATCGAATTTAAAATCGCATTTTGCAGTCTGCAAAGTTCCTCAAACACTAACTTCACTTAAACTGGAGTGAATACACCCCACTTTTAGTAGATATTATGAAATAATGAAGTAGGTACTTCTGATTTTCTTCTATGTACTTTGTCCATAGCAGAACGGAGTAAATACTTGCCGTTGTAGTAGATACTTCATGTGCGAAGTAGGTACTTGAAACATCAGTATGTCCTACGTTTTATGCATACCACCGATTCTTTTGTGCACACACTACTTTGTATTGATGGAAGGAGGTTCTAGAAACTGTTGGACTCAGCTATCCCGTTGACAAAGAGAAATTCGAAGTTTACGTTTTTTTTTATTTTTCTACAAAATTTTCCCTACCAACCTATTTTAAAAAACATCCTTGTATCTCTCCCATCGCCACTTGTTACATTTTTAACAATTGAACTTCACCAAAGTTCATGCTCCAAAAAAACAAAATAATTGATCTGTCCGAGTGATTTTTTCCAAAAACTGACAGCTTCCAAAATACTCATGACTTTTGAGATACACTGTATGAGTAATGAAATTAATGTGGAAAATATTCGATCGTGTATAAGATATTGTATGCATCTTGGTCGTAAACGTTGTTTAACACTCTAGCGTGAAAAAGTCCTGCTTTTATATCACGCCGCGGGAGTTAAACGCCTCAATTACGACCTAGACACATAAATAACTATTACTACAGGTACAAGAACGCGGCTACCTCCCCTTCGTGGTAATCCGTCCCGAAAACGACGCCTCCAAGGGCCTCTACTCCAAGCTGGGCTTCAAGAAGCACTTCGAGACAGTGCGCGCCATCTTGCGGCCACACGAAATGGCCAGCGACGCGCAGGGCGGAGGGACGCCCAACGGCACCGACTCTGGCGCCGGAGACAACCAGTAAGAGCTTCTTTTACCAGTAAGAGATTAAGAAATGCCTGCGACGCACACACCTCAGCTAAGACGGCTTCTAGCCACGATTCTTCTATGGTTTTTTAGGTTATGTGCCATCCAGTTTGGTATCTTATCATTTGAATGATGAATATAGTGAGACATGTGAGATTTATCAACTGGATTTCCTTTAATCTCATATCATGCCCTTTTCAATAGATCTACAATGTTCTACTTGTGTAACATTTAACATTTGCCTCATGATTTTTATCATTGAAAATAATTTTAAAGAACATAAAGCCATCGTGTTTGTGAGAAGAGAAATAGAAGCTTGGCATTAAGATTTAGTTACATCTTGGAGGACGAGCCATGGATTCTTAATTCCATTTCTACATTACGACTCGGTAAAATAATGTCTGATCTTGCAAATAAGTCAAATTAAACCATTTGCCTTTCAAAATGCTGCAACCACTGTCAAAAAGTTGATAATTTCATATTTCTCAAGTAGACTTTACCTTTGTTTTTTATAGCAAAAGTTTCCCAAGAATATCACCTTCTTGATTCAGTTTTCAATTGGATTATGGCAGTGGTGCCTAAACTATTTTACCTGTAGCCTCATTACTTTGTTCAATCTTCATGTAAACTTATAAACTTTCTGTTTGGTCTTAAAGCTTTCACAACCTGAGTTGTTTGATTTATTATAATTTTTCGGAGTTTCATGCCATGCCTAGGTAACTACTTGCCGTCAATAACAGAGTTAGTGTGCACTTTCCTTCCTTAGCTGAAAGTCTTTGACGTGCACTTGTTGTTCTCGGACTAGACTCTGCGGAGTGGACCCGCTATTATAACCTCTAGGCTTGCTCTTCTATTGATTTTAGTTCATATTGTTAGATCTACAGACGTATAGTCGGAACCACTGCACATACAACTGGTCTCATCATGTACTTTCAAATTCTATGATTGAAAGTATTCGATGCGATTACAGTGGCTAGTGCGGGATTGCTCAAGAAACTACCCTTGTTTGAGGAGTGGGTTCGACTGTGGCGACTGTAGTACCAACAGTAGGAACCGAAATCTGCTAGCGTCTTCAAAGAGTCCAGTCCAACAATAAGGACAAATAAAAGATTCCCATATAAAGCTAGGGACGTACACATTAATTCTGTGACTGGCGGCGACTAGTTATCTAAGCCACGCATAACATCTCGAAAAATCATACATCAAATTTGAATCTCTAGGATAGGGTCAAGTTTCGTTTCATTTAATTTTGAAATGAAGACACCTAGCCGTAACGTTTGGGTACCACTGCACCGGAAGATGACTCTCAACTAGCACTGATGCCTTTGCCATTTTTGACTATTCCCTATAAAAACGGCTGAAATTTATGTTATCAATAATTCGTGTCTGAGTTTATTCTAACACATCAAAACGTGGATATAGACTGAAATATATTTGAAAATTACATTTCAAAGCATTTCCTAGAGACCAACCGAACCATACTTTTTAATGACGAGGGGAATGTATTCTACACAGGGTGGAAATAATTATATATCGCGGTATTGAAGTTAGAAAAACTTATAGTCTTCTCAAAATGCATGTACCGCTCTGAAATTTGTTTGCTTCAGTATTATTTTCAGTTCCTAACTAGTTTTTGCTTGTTTTTTCTTGTCTTATTGTTTCTTCTTGTATTCATGATATTTTTATCCAATCATCAGACGCAAACTGTTTTGATGTAAAATATTAGCCAAGAGCAAAAATTCGAAATTTGTATGCATATATTTTGAGAAGACAGTGTTGCACAGGGTACTGTACTAGGCCATTCGCATACTAATAGAAGTTCTCGTCAAACTTTTCTGCAGTGTCTATGGCCACGAAAGTTACTTCTGACTTCACCCTGTATAGACTGTATCCGTCCCTGTCTGTGGTGCTCATGTAAAAAGGGCGAAAATTTTGCGAAATAGGGTCAAATAGGAAGAGTTCCAAAACTTCGTTAAATTGATTCGACTGTGATAATGCTTTCCCATTGAGGAATTTCCAAATTTGTATATTCTGGAAAATTACTACTTCGCAAAATTTTCACGCAAAACGAAAGGTGACTAAAATTCATTATTATTGGAAGAGGATTGGCCAAGAGCTTTTTCGAACCCTAGTCAACTTATTGAGAAATTTTATTTGCTTTGGTGTACGCAGGACGGTCAAAATTGAACAAATTTTAATGACAGAAAACTGTTAACAAAAGTCAAAAATATCAATTCTTACACACAAAGAGCGATTTTTCGAGCAGAAATTAAAAATATTTGTGTGAATTTTTAGAAATCTGTAAATTTTGACTTTCACTGTCATGCCATGGAAGCTAACTATAATGTTTTATATTTTTCTTAAAAACTATTCCTTTTCCAATGGATTGTTTGTTAAATTTTTTAGCATTGTGTCATTAATTGTATTTACTGAAGTTTATATTAAACATATTTTTTAAAGTAGTTTTCGCAATCATTCATATCCATACTCATACCCATCTACAGGGTGTTCGTCAGCGGCACGACTACGTGAATATCTTGAAAAATTCAAATTTCGGAGAAAATATTCCGTTTTGAGCACCCTGTATATTGAAAGAAAAATTCAGTAGATGACCAAAATATAACAGAAATTGATTCATTCCATTTTTTTTTAATTTATACAATTATTATTGAAATTAATGTTAAAATATAACTGATACAGAAATTAAGAAATAAAAACTAAAATAAGAATTTGTTCACTAAATGCAATTTTTAAGCGCTACTTTCACTTTATTCTATAATTGTATTTTGTATTAGTTTATAGGTCTTGATACATTTTTTTAACAGTACTCACCTTTGAGCTTGGCGTTCCAATTTTCCAAAATATTTTACCATCTAAGTCAAGTGCTTCAGGTAGAAACAACCCTTAGATACTGAATCAATCTGAAATTATGTGTAGAAGACATTATTATTTAATATAAGGGCTGTGCGAAAATTACAGATACATTTTATCCATTCCTGATTATAAACTCTTGAATTTTTGAGCTAAAATTTAAAACTAAAATTAAAGCGACGACACTAAACTTGAATTTTAGATTAAATGTCATTTACTATAACTAAAACTTGCTTATTTAGTTTTAGTATTAACGGTATTAGATACAATTTTTCATAAAAAAAGATAGATATATAAAAAGATGAAACTGCTAGTTTCACTACATTGATTTTTTTACTGAATTATTAATTTTAACTAAAGTTAACTTCTTTTGATATTATAATTTAATTGTGATATCAAACTAATAATTAAAATTTAAAAAATGATTTTATCATCAAAACTAGAATGAAGTTTTGAAACTAAAATTTAAACAATTACTTTTTGGCAACTAAAATTTTATTTAAGTAGAAATTTTAGCTACAGTTATAGCCTAGAGAAACTGAATTTTAGATGGAATATCTCTTTACAAAAATTAATTTATTTGATTTTTATTAAAAGAGTAAAACTTTCCCTAATACCAGTGTTAATATCGAACAAAAATTTAATTATTACCTGAAATTGCATACTATTATTTTAACTGCTTCATTTGGAGCTAAAATTAATTGTGATACAAATACTTTGGAATTGATTTTGTTTTTCTGAAGTAGAATTCAAGATACTATTTTGTCACAACTAACATTTAATTATAATAGGAAAATGTGAGCTCCAATGAAAAATTAAAGAAACGACACTAAACTTGAATTTTATATTTCATATGCAAGCTAAAATTAACTTATTAATTAAGTTTCTAGTATTATTATAAGTAATACATACCAAAAACCTGTTTATAAGTAGACTAATATTCTAGTCCCTGTTCCTATAATCTATGATACACCAAAGGATTAACATCAAAACAACAATTTAATTTCTACTTAAAACTGCACACTAAAACATTGATAGCTTATTTTAGAACAAAAATGAATCGTCTTAATAGTTCTTTACAATTATAATATTAAAATCAGAACTAATTTTACTAAATTAAAATCGTTACAAAATGTCTTCATTCAAGCTACAATCAAATCCTAGTAATTAATTTTGCACAACTAAAATTTAATTACAATAGGAGAATGTGAGCTAAAATTAAAATTTAATATATTAAGTTAAAATTAACGTCTCTGATCCTGTATCAGAATATTTTTAGTGGCTTTACTAAAATTCTAGTATCAAAGTCCGAACTAATTTTACAAAATTAACATTGTTACCAAATTCATTCAAAGTTAAAATTATATTTTTTCTGAACTAAAATTCAAGCGACTAAAATTACAGTAGAGTATACGTATAGAATTGTGCTTTTGCTTCAAACCGAGGATTGTTAAGTTGTCAAGTGACAAAGTATATTTTTAAAGTAAACTGTGATAACACCCTAAGTTGTATAGTTTCCGTTGTGCTGTAGGACTATAGTTTAGTTTACCACGTATTTAGTTTTAGGAATTGCGAAAATTCGATCTAAGAATGGCTGTGAACTTCATTAGTGACCCTATGCCTCTTTCAGATTGATTCAAAGAGCTCATATTAACTCTCTTTTTCTAGGTTACGTATAGTTAGTCAGAGGTTTAATGATAATTGATAACAAATACATACATCCCACTAAACAAATCGGTGTTCGCTGAATTTTAGCGCAGGCCTTCCCTTAGCGCATCGCGGTACCAACGTCGGAGTTTTGCTCAAAACTACTCGTAGTACAAATATTTTTAAAAGTCACAGCTGAGAAGGGCAACCGCCGTTCTTTTGTTTGGTGGGACCTCCCATTATTTTGGTGTTGAATCGCTTTAGATTTATGGTACGTAGTCAAAGATGAAGTCGTTTATAGCCGACGGAACGCTGTTGGTCGCAGAGCCTCAAAATATTGCTGTCATATCATTTTCGAGGCTGCCAGTCCAACAGTGTCTCGCTGCAAGTTTTTATATTACGTACGTTTAGTCCTATCTTGAACATGTACGTACCATACCTTATTATAAAACATATTAATGAATAAAAATATAATTGAATTTCTACATTTTCTTTCAATGGAGCAACATGGAATCAGGTGGTAACGCTAGTGTTTCCACCAAATGTGAATTTGAGGCTTTCACTGTCCTTGCCGTTATTAAAACTATTATTGGTTTTTTGGATTGTTATGCCGTGGCTTAGGTAACTACGAATGAAGAAGGTTTTTGGGAATCTCCACTGAAGATGTCGACAGTGAAGAGTGTTGACTATAGCTTCGCAGATCTCAGGTTGGACTTGGCGACGACCTTAATATTTAAATACAGGGTTAACTATGACTTAGTACAAATATTTAAGAGGGGATAGGGGAAAATAAGAATTAACGGAATCGAGGGAATTAATATGTGTTTCCCCTAAAGTTATGTCTGGAGCTTGCCTGGACATTTTAGTAATGTTTTGTTTATTGATCGCAGTGAGGAATGTACATACAGGTATTCCTTAAAAGTTATGTTGGACCAGTGCCTGAGTCTTGGAAATATTTTTGCACAGTATATGTCGATTCTTTAGGCCCATTAAAACTTACCATCGATACTTTTCAATGATTTTATTGGGACCTATTATTACTCTTAAGGCCACTGTATGTCTCACCACAGAATAATCAAGTTTATGATGTTTTGGGTGCTGAGGTTAGGAGGAATAAGACATATATACTTAATAAAGGTGCGATTAAATAAAATTATTGATCTTATCATTGTTAAGCAAAAAGTTTATATAAACATGAGTCGATCTCGATCAGTAGCGGAGCTACAGGGGTCAAAGTTATTTATTTTTTCTATTAATTAAAATATCTCGCTCATTCTATCATTTATTTTGACATGGTTAATGCCTATAATGATCATTTAAGCATTTTAAAGATTTTAAAATCTACAGGGTGATACGTTTTTGTGAGGTAAATTTTGTTAATATTTTGTTCAATTTTGTTCGAGAAAACAACCGTTTTCGAGATAAATAATATTCGTTCTAAAACATGTTAATTTGCCTGTTTCGCTTAAATTTTATTCTTGGACAAAATTCGTTAAAATGCAATAAATTGTACTAAAATTGCACATGTTTGAACGGATATGCTTATTTATCTCAAAAACGGTTGTCAAACAAAATACAAAAAAAACTAACCACCCAATTTGCTAACTGGAAGATGTCAGAGGCGTACTACGAAAAGTTTGATAAAGAAGCCTCAACCCCCAAAAACGTATCACCCTGTAGATTTTAAAAATCTTTAAAATGCTTGAAATGATGTCCTTATAGAAAGTATTAACCACACCAAATTTTAAATTGATATTTTGAAAAGTGAGCGAGATATTTTAATTAATAGAAAAAAATAAACTTTGACCCTGTAGCATCCGTGATCGAGATCGACTCATGTTTATATAAACTTTTGCTTAAAATGATAAGATCTATCAATAAAACCTGAATCACCCTGTATACTTAATAAAGGTGCGATTAAATAAAATTATTGATGTCTTGTTTGTTAATTGTTACAATTTAAATGTTCCTCAAATGAAATATTGAAAAACGTTTACATGTCTTTGGTGGCGATGCAATGTCTCATTCTATCAGTTATTTTGACATGGATGCCTAAATGATGCATAAATAAGAGTAAACATTTTGTGAGCAAATTTTGTTAATATTTTGTTAATCCTTGATAATACCCAGGTGAGACGGATACTATATTTCCGTTATTTGTTGGGTCATGTGCAGTTCAGTTATTGGATGTTTAAGATTATTTGTCTTTGTGGAAAACACAAGAAAATGGGGCTCTTAAAAACTGTCACATACAAAGAAATAAGAGGCCAGTTGCAAAATTTCTTTTTCAATGTTGGTATGCTACTAATAGCTGCTGCCTGCCTAAATTTCCAAGTCTTGGAAATTGCATGATATTCGACTCACCGGCGAACGTTATCATTAGTGTGACACCTGATGTACATCGTGAAATGAGCATCTTGAGGCATGTGCGAACAAGTATGAATCTTTTCATATATTTTCAGGTATTAACAATATTGTGTGAAACTAACTACTCAGTGGACAAAAGCCCCAACCTGCGTTGAATTACACCCACAATATCTACCCATATATTCCTTATTATTAGCTTTTGTAACATTTTTTACTGTTTAAGAAAGGTATTTTAAGCTAATATGTATCAAATCTCCTACAATTCCTATCAATGAAGTCATATGCATGCTCTCTGATACCAAACATCTAGGTATGCTAATGAACACCCACAGACAAAACTCTATTTAATAATTATCTAAAAAATGTATTCTATTTACTAACCTGATATACCCTATATATGGAGTGGGAACTCGAAATTCAACCACAATAGAAGAGATCTGATCTATTTCTGCATTTTTTGAATTGCTTCATCAGGTGGCCTCCTTTAACTTGAGTCAAATATCTAACTATAAAAATTATTTGAAATTAAATGTCAAAATGAAATTAAATAATGTCGACAGCGTCAAACTGATTAACTGTCAAGTATCATAACGACCTACTAAAATAAATAAAAATGTACCTTTTATGTATAGTTTTTTCATATATTTTCAGGTATTAACAATATTGTGTGAAACTAACTACTCAGTGGAACCTTTCTTAAACAGTAAAAAAATGTTACAAAAGCTAATAATAAGGAATATATGGGTAGATATTGTGGGTGTAATTCAACGCAGGTTGGGGCTTTTGTCCACTGAGTAGTTAGTTTCACACAATATTGTTAATACCTGAAAATATATGAAAAAACTATACATAAAAGGTACATTTTTATTTATTTTAGTAGGTCGTTATGATACTTGACAGTTAATCAGTTTGACGCTGTCGACATTATTTAATTTCATTTTGACATTTAATTTCAAATAATTTTAATTTATTGGTATAATAATTTTTATAGTTAGATATTTAACTCAAGTTAAAGGAGGCCACCTGATGAAGCAATCCAATATTAAAATGCAGAAATAGAGCAGATCTCTTCTATTGTGGTTGAATTTCGAGTTCCCACTCCATATATAGGGTATATCAGGTTAGTAAATAGAATACATTTTTTAGATAATTATTAAATAGAGTTTTGTCTGTGGGTGTTCATTAGCATACCTAGATGTTTGGTATCAGTTGGAATTGTAGGAGATTTGATACATATTAGCTTAAAATACCTTTCTTAAATAGTAAAAAAGTATGAATCTCTCGCGTATGAGACCTTAAGTCAGAATGGTCGAGCATTTGTGAAAAATATAGCTCGTGTTAAAAATGTAATAAAGATGACTCTCAATAAGGCTTTTTGGGCCTTTAAAGTTGCTTTTGCTTTAATACGAAATGTTACAACTGAGTTACTGAGTGCATGTGTGTAGCTTATGACGACGTCAGCGTTGCAGAACCTGATGGCACTGCCTAAGCTGAAAGGAAAAATTGTATGTGTGTAGCTTATGACGACGTCAGCGTTGCAGAACCTGATGGCACTGCCTAAGCTGAAACAAAAATTTGTATGCGTGTAGCTTATGACGACGTCAGCGTCGTAGAACCTGATGGCATTGTCTGAGCATGAATATAATTTTGAATGCATGGCTAATATTTGTATGTCTGTGTATGGCTTTGCACGATATCAGTATCGTAGAACCTGATGGAACTGTCTGAGCGATACCTAGTATAAGCTTAAGATTATGATTGTAAACATGTCAGCGGCGCAGAACCTGACGGAGTTTAAACACGTTGGTATACACCGAAGAGAACTGTATATAAGAGATTTTAAATGTTTTAAGTGTTTAGTAATGTAAATTTCTAAAGGAATTGTCTCGCCACTTTGGTATATTACTAGACGGAATTGCAGACTTGAGAGCACAAGGTTTTGTTAAATAAATAGTAGCCCACTATAGAATGGCTTGTGGCTTTGAACGGAAAAATACCTTGTAGAATTACGAGAGGAGGTGCAATTTAAGTTTGATCATTTATTTGCTGCACGAAAATTGATGCTACTGTGTACTCTGATATCATTGGAAGTAACCTAGATTACCATATTCCGATAGTAGGTAATGACTATGATTTGTTGTTAAGACGTAAAAAATTGTCGAAGTCGAATAGTGTGACTTGTTATCTGCTTTTATTATTTCAGAACTCATCAAAACAACAAACAGTAAGTAATTATGTCAAAAATTGTGACAAACCTGTAGACCCTAAGGACATCAGAATTACAGAATCTGGTGGAGGATTCTAGTACAGGTAACGAATTTAACATACATGTTTAATCAGGACAGTATACCTGGTGAAGTAAGTAATCAGTAATGATGAACGTAAAATTGTTATCAACAGAATGTGTTATGATTAATTATCTGACGAAATTGCAAAACTGAAAATCTTAACTGTGATTTAAGTAAACTAAGAAATGTATAGCTGAATCAGCTTATAGTAGGTCAAGCTCGTATGACTAAATGACTTATTGTCGTAGTGGTTTTTAGGCTTTCACGGCCAGTGCTGTAATTTGATACATGGTGATTTTCCGGGTTGTTATGCCGTGACCTCGGTAACTGGTAGCTGCCAGAAATAGAGTTAAAATGCACATCCCTAGCATTAGCTGGGATACTTTTACCTGCCCTGGTTGTTCTCGGGCTAGGCTCTGTGGGGACAGAACCGCTATCGGTGTCTCTGGGCCTGTCCATATATTGATTTCGGTTCCTACTGTTGGTATTACGACTGCTACGGTCGGATACTGGTGGTCCTCCGAGGCGTTCCGTAGCCGCCGCTGTAACTGGTCGCATCCCATGCTTCCAAACGTTTCATCACGTGAGTCACCACTGAAGATGCCGACAGTGAAGAGCGGCTGATTAGTCACTTTATAGTCTAACTAGTTGTATTTAGACGAGAATGTTATTTCACTTGTGAAATTCAAATTATGTATTACCAAAGTTGAATGATTTGCTGTGCTGTTGATTTAAAAAAAAATAACTTCGAGAGCGAAGTTCCTGCATGCCAGGTTGGCCGTGTTAGATATATGAATCGTATCGGCCTGGTGTTTATAAACATTATTGGGCTATGTCGTCACCAAGCCCAAGCCGCCTCCTGTCAGCGGGGATTCGTGATTAGACTCTGAACACGAGCGCTGCCTGGATTGAAAGGCCGCTGGTTATTTTGTAATTAGTGAAATAATTGTAATCACATATAATTAATATTCGTGTATTACATGTGTAATGGTAGTGTTACTCAGTGAGTTGTATTTACTAGTCAAATAAGTAAATATACAAGTGTTTATTTGTAATGTTTAACTTTTGAGATGATTTATTAATGTAAATCTCAAGCTTGCGGGCGATTTATTACCCCTAAATCTAACAATATATTCTAAATTTGAAAGATGTTTCCTAACTAATTATTAATTATGGACGTCAAAGATGTTTTTTCTGATGATGACTAGACAATAGATTAGTAGATCTTCATTCAAGCTCGACTAGCTCGAGTAATAGTGGTGATGAAGTAGAAACATTAGAAACATTAATAAGTTCGTTATTTAAAAGATAAAAACGAAATTAAATTAAATAATATGTAGAAGAAATTGTACCTAAATATTCTGATAGAGTTTTTAAAATATTTTAGGATAAATAAAACTTAATTTGATTATTTGGTTCTTTCACAAGAATTGTGAAATACCTATTCAAAAAACTTTCAAAGATTTGTTAAAGATAAAGCAGGTTGCTGACTGCGCATGTCCAGTGCATTTTACTGCTGCTCGGCCTGGGTGTAGATAAATTACACTAGTGTAACTAACACTGGGGCAATGGAATAAAAAAGTGTGGTGTAAAATACAATACTCTCTGGCAAAGGAACGTTTTCGGGCTATTCAGTGCAGCTGGTACTACACTCTCTGTGCAAAGGAATAGACCTACTATGTCAGGTAGGTATGTATTTGTTATTTCATTAGTACTATTTGAATAGACTATCTTTCACTTTTTTTCAAATATTAGTAGATATTTTTTATTGCATCCTTAATGACATAAAATCTTTGTACTTAAAATGATTAGATCTAATTTTAGTGTTTGTTTGTATATGCTTATTTTATATTTTTTAACTTTTACTTTTTATATATGCATATTGTACTATTTGTGTGTTCTGTAACTGCGTTACTTGTACCTGTTGAACAGTGAAATGTAGATAAAATAAATAAATAATTAAATATTATGCCTTCTCGGCAGTATCATTCTTGCTAATTGCCTTCATGAATTCATGCACTTTCACAAATGATTTTAAGTCAACCCCTTTGTTTATCCTCAACATACAATTTTGAATGGACAGCCCACATAGTCGACGCCTTGTACTGCTCCGACATTTTCTGAAGGTAACCAAGTACAACTCGTTAATCTATATCTGTTATCTTTTGCTCTTCCATCCATTTGATAAACTTGTATTCATTTTTTATAAGCGTTTCCAATTTTTGCCAAATTAATCGCGATTCTGCTTTACTATTTAAGTAATCAATATTAGAACTTATTTTTAAACAATATACAACCAGTAACAACTGTCGTGACAAGAATTAATCTTATGTGACAGATTACATATTAATTTCTATTTTTCTCATTTTCATGACAACAAAAGGTGTACTGATGTCACATCGCGAGTCATTTTACATTATTAGTTCTTATTTCCATCCATTTTTTGTAGTATTAATACCAGTATTTATAATTTCAAAATGTACCGATAAAAAAATAGCGCAAAGCATTCGTAAACAACTGATCCTTACAACACTTGCTCGTGCTAAAAAAATCGCGCGTGTTTTAAAAACCTTAATATCCGGTTATACTTTAATATACTATTTCTTCTAAAGCAAAAAGTTAAAAATAGTGAATCACCGTGTACAGGGAAGCTGATTATGACTGTTGGGGGGTATTTTGTGGAGCATCTAATCAGAACTATGTTTTTGCTTTTATCGGACTCAACACCAGTGGCGGCTGGTGCTAAGGGGCACAAGGGCACGTGCCCACCCTTCACTGTACATGTCACGAAGAAATATATGATGCTATTATAGATTTATATATTTTTTTGTAATTCTATTATCGGTTGCGAAAAACTACAACTTATTTCCCGTCAACCATCCACGCGCCGAACTATATCAAACTTTATTTCCTGGGAACCCAAGAATTGTCTCCAAACGTGGCTCATTTTCCGACGTTCGGGACTCCTCGGAGTAAATGAAATTCGCCGATTTAAAGCCGACAAAGGGCACTGAAATACGTGTCTCTGTCCCTTCTCCACTAGTCTCCACTGTCTCCAATCTCCATCACTCCGTCTCCCTCCGGCATTCAGTTTTCAGTTATCAGTAGTCGCTTGCTTTGTTTAGTACGTACTTGTATATACAAATATATTTCGCTTGCAGAATAGTTGTGTAAACAAATTTGTGTTTTAACTTTGCTGGTTTTAAAGGCGATTTCTCATTATAGATATAATTATGTGTATTTGTACATACTTATTAAAAGAAATGGATCCGGAACCAGAAATAAATTCTGTTCAGTATCTGTTAAAAAACAATCCAGTGCCATTTGATCAAAAATATTTAATTAAAGGAAAGGTAGGCCTACTGATTTATATATTAATTACGAATCTACAAGTAAAGCTAGAACATATAATAGAGTTTTTAATAGAAACATATACGAGAAATATGGTTGTTCTGTGACAAATAAATTGTTATGTTTTGTTTGTTTCATAAGTTACAGCGTGGACCAAATACGGACTTGACGATTTAAAGCACATAGCGGATAGGGCCAAAAAACATGAAAATTCTGTGGCTCATTTAAAAGTGTTTTAGGAAAAACTGACATACGTGAACAATTAGATATACTCGCGTCAAGAATTCAGACGTCTACGTCACGGCTGACGTTACACATTTGTTTTTATTGTCAACGTAATTTTCGATATTTGGTCGCGTTATAAACAGTCATTTTTTGCAATTTAGTGCAATATATAATGCAAACTTTTAGTCGAGTATGTAGTTTTATAACTATCAGTTGCAGTTTCTTAAATATTTTGATGAAAACATAATGAATTATTTAGTTGTTCGTATGACGTAAGTTGTCTGAATTCTTGTCGCGAGTATAGTGCGTATTTGCGCTATAAGTTAGGACCTCGGTTAGAACATAATAAACAGGTGGAAAAAATCGTCACATTTTGCGTCGTTTAATAATGTGTATAAAGTTTTTTGTGGAGCCTTCGAATTAGCCTTGCAAAGTCATGATGAGAAGACTGTCCAAAAATCCAGACATTTATATAGGTTTAATTAATTTTTCTGCAGAATTACATTCTGTTCTTGCAATACATTTAAATGAATCTAAATTTATTTTTTGTGCCCACCCTTTGAAAAACCCACGGGCCGCCACTGCTCAACACACCAAAATACATGAGACATCATAATTCTAATCCCCATATAATAATTTTTGTATATAAATCTGTAATTATTAAATTAAAACAGAAACTCATATAAATAATTACGGATTTGAAGAAACAAAGAACTATAATTACGAAATATGTTTATTTTCAGTACATTTGGTTTTTACATACAATAAATAGTAAAAAAAATAATTATTAATACTACTGCGACAAATTTAATTATTGCTATGACTAGTCAATGAAATAGAATAAACACCACAAAATATACATGATCTTTCATTGGAATGCACAATAATAATAACAATTTTAACCCAATATATTATTAAAATTCACTTTCATTTTACAATTTCTTATCCTTTTTATTATAAATATAAGGCACCTATACTATTGTTATTATCTACAAATTCATTCAGACCTAAGTCACATATTATCACATGCTACCTAATATGTTTTAGTTTTCGATAGCTATTATTCATTAAAGATTAAAAAGTGCATTTTGTGATGTTTTAACATATTACAATAATTGTAATATATAGTTCTTACAAATTAACGCCTTTAGTTGTCTGAGATGTATAAAAAAGTACACAATTTTTATTTACATTACTGTTGTGTATATACAAGCATCTTTTCCACAGGCAAATGATAATTAAATAGGAGTAAAATAAATTTAAAGAACTTTTGGATAACACCTTATTCCAAGAAGTAGTTTTTACGAATAATAAAATAATATTAAAAGAGAATATTTACATCATTTATAAAAGTTTTATCTAAGGTTGGAACCTTCTATTATTAGTTCTCCTGCGACGTCTTCTGACATACTGGTAACCAAATATTACTACTAACAAACAGCTTACAAACACCAATAGACCAACTCCAGCATACATTGCTGTGTCACTTCCATGTGATGGCTCTTTAATTGGGACAGAGAGGGTAGCGTTCACCTTAGGTTGATCGCCTTGAACAGAATCTTGACGTTTCCCGTCTTTCATATCCTCCATAACGACTGCAGGTGGTGGAATAGAGGTAGTTGTGGTAGTAGTCGTGGTGGTAGTAGTGGTGGTTGTAGTAGTTGTGACAATAGGTGCTTGCTCCATAGGAGCTTCCTCAAGGTACTGTTCCAAAGGCTGGAAATATTCTAACAAAGCTGAAGCGGAAAGATCTAGTCCGTAATTTAACGTTACTAAGTACACCCAATCCGTTGTAGGTCTTTCTCTAATCATGGATCTGTGGAAAAAGTGTTTTATGAGCTTTTTTAAAATAAAATGACGCACATAAAGACTGATAATGTTAATATGGATACACATTTTCTTAACAGGATGATCCTTCAAAAATATTGAAATGTCAGAACACGTGTCTGGCGGAAATAATCACATAATAGTTAAAATATTAATATCGACTACATTGCCAAAGAATGTAAACCAAACCACGTGCCTGGAAACGCGATATGATTTGTGTGATGTTACAGCGCGGCTTGTTTCCATGGATACAGGTGCAGGTTACGTTGTTGGTGATGTAAACACGTGTTTGTTTTTTGTATTTTTGTGGCATGTGTGGGTCATAGATACGTAGTGTAAATACTGTGTAGGTAATGCGACTGTTTTGTGGGGCGTGGTGAGACTAAATTTTTAAATACCTCATTATTGAGGATCTAAGTGTGTATAATTTGTCGAGAATTATTAGGAATCAGTACACTATCATACACACATTGTAGTTCAAATTTCCACTATCAAAAATGTTTGTTGTTAAAGAGAAAAATATCTCGAATAAAAGTCCAAGAATCAGGATTAAGAGTTCATCAAAAGCAACTAAAAACATGTTGAATAAAAAAGTTTCCATTGAAAATGATTTATCCAAGTATGTAAAAAATGATCTAATATTCAACTACTCTAAAGTAACCGAACAAGAGATCAACATTATTTTTGCTGCCTTATATGGTTTGAAGATTTTTTGTTTCTAGATCTTCTAATAATTGGAAATTTTTCAATATACTCACTGAAAGTTTGCATCGTTTCCAAACTCAAAAGCAATATTTCCTTCAGGATCAGCCGCCTGGCTTCGATAATGATTGACAAACTGGAAAGCCAGAATAATTCCAAAAAATTTGCTAAAAATAATTAATTGTCACATATTTTCAAACAGCAACATAACAAATCCGCTCATTTACCTTATGTATGGTCTATTTGATGTGATGTATTCATCCCTCAAAAAGTCGCGCTCTGCACCAGATACACTTTTTATACCCTGATATTCATTCCTACAAGCAAAAAAACTCTTTAACTCTATAGTTAATTATATAAATAGAAAGTTTAAAATCAATAGTAGATAGAAGGGTTTCCATATGCGTCATACCCATGAATTATGAACAATTTTACCTGACTTTCCACCAGTATTCTGCAACGTTAGCAGATGGGAGTTCTAATTCTTGCAACCTCCATTCGTCAGCTGCTAGGTAATAAGGTAACTGAGGAAGAAATCTTAGAGCAGCCAGCAGAAGCTTCGTCATTTTTACTGACTCGTCAGTAATATTAGCGACGGTTTTCACACCATGGTAATGGATGCTTTCAGTTGCTAGCAAGGGTCCTAGAAGCGAATAGTATGAGATGATATGTAAATTCAAAATATTTTGTTGTCAATAAAACTTTGGCTGAGAAATGTGCTTCATTAATAAGACTAAGTTGCTTACTATGTAACAAAGAGTCCAATTTTCTGATGCATATAAGGATGAAATTATATTTTATATAAACATAAAAAAAAAATACCTAATGCAGCAATGGCTTCGTCCAGGCCAGAATATCTTAAATTCTGACGCATCAGTGAAGAGTAATCTTGATTTCTCAAGGCTATTCTGAAAGCAGTTTCATGTGCGTCTAAATAGCTGGCCCAAGAAGATTCGTTGCAATCATATACTCTGAAAATCATTCATGAACATGATTCTAAAGTTTTTGATATTTATCTTTAAATGTAATGCAAGGACTTCTCACATAAACTTACTCAGAATAGCCGTCATTACAAAAACTGAAGATGTGGGGCTCGCAGTAGGTCATATTGAAACTGCTGTTCTCCCAAAATTTTTGTCCTAGCGTGCCTAGAGATGTAGCATGAGTAAGGTTATCAGCTAATATGTAGATTTCTGCAAGACTCTAAAAAAGAAGTTGATAGTAATTCTACATTGTCTATGAAGAGTTTTACGAGAGTGGATCAAATCAGTCGCCTAAATTCGAAACCCGACAAGTCCATTAAAACGAATTTTAGGAAAATCACAAAAAACCGCTCTAGCTTAAATTTTTTTTGTTATTAATCAACGAGACATAGTACTATTTTCTTTCGACATGTTAGAAACCAAAAATATGCCAAATAAAATCTATGGTCCCCCATTTGGTTGTTATTTTAGTTTAAATTTTGGACATGTCGGGATTTGCTTGTTACCATTGTGGACATGTCGGGTTTTGACATAAAATTATGGTTTTAAAAACGAAAAAACCACTGAATAGGTAGGTATCTAATCGTTTATTAACGATGTTTATTACAAAGAAAACATAAACATAATTAAATATCAAAATTTAAACTTTCTTCTAAACAAAAAAACTTGGGAACTTCTACTTCCACCAGAGGTTGGGCTGGAGTTGGGTTTGCATTCTCCACTGCTGTTGATCGTTCAAAACATTTTTAAAAATAAGAGGCTTTCCTCCTGTTGCCAATCCTCTCCAAAATGTTTTTGAAGTAATTGGGTTATGCTGACCAGTAAAGCACAGGATGCACGAATTATTATAATTATTAGCACGTATCACGCTCTAAACTTCTAATTAATCAACTTGATTACTGAAACGGAATGAAAACAAGACCACGCCACCGCGTTTGTAAAACAGGTGATCTGTTTTGGCCTCCCATTGGCTGGCCTGGACATGTCGGACTTTGAAAACAAAACCTTTGTGGACATGTCGGTTTTTGCATGTAAACCTAATTTTCAAGACGAAATTCACCGTGTTATATGTCGGAATTTGCTCTGAAGGAATATCAGAGCGTGTAGACCTCTAACTGACGAATAAAATGGTATAAAAGTCGAACTTGAAAAATATGTGACTTGTCGGGTTTTGAATTTAGACGACTGAAATGTAAACTGCAAAAACACTTTTCGATGTGGCGGCTTCTCTAGATTGTCGCCATTCCGTGCTTGTTCGCAGTTGACAATGCGATTTAAAAATCACGTTTCTCTGCTTGAAAGCGCTCCAGAAGCCTTACACGAACTATCAGACGGTTTGCTTCTGATTCTCCAGAGGCGAGGAACTGACTTTGCTGAGACTATTCTGTAACCCAAGTAATCGGAAATGATTGATCGACCACTTCCGTATTAGGTCAAGAATCGCAGGAATATTCGCCTCATTGATGCTTGTCTAGGATCGACATATCTGGTTCTCGTGTTTCGCTAATTATCAAGTACTTTGGAATTTTAAAAGGGTCTTGTTGGCAAACTGTACAGTTAGTTGTCGTAAATGTTCGGCGGGTTTTACGCCATCTCACAAAAAAAAAAATAATAATAATTCGTTACTCAATGAACGTGAGCATCTCTTGCTTAGACAAAGTGCTACTGACGGTTTTTGTAAACCATGTCGATAGATTCCTCCACTATTTATATCCCCATGTAATACACATATATCGAGCATAGACTTAATCAATCTATGGTATCAGACATCCCACCCTATGCTTTACCAAGTGAGTGTTAAAATATGAATTCTAGTTTCTATTTGATCCACCTTCGTGTTATTAAAGAATATAAAATAAAAAATAAATATGTTTTTGCAAAGTATAGTTACTTTATTTTATCTTTAGTTTAATTGGATATTTTGCCACACTTCTGACTTTGTATAACCAAAAAATCTCACACTGAAGAAACAGATAAGTAAAAAATAACAAAAATCACATCACTATCGCGCACTTTCGTATTTTTGACGTTTCGAATAACTCTCTGTTTTCGATTTCAAAAATTGCAAACGTATTAAACGTAAGCCAATTTTGACAGTTTAAAATATGTAAAATATTTACTTAATAGTTCATGAGTCGAGACGTTTCTCCAACATAATGTTTTATGCTGTACATGCAGTTTTTTTGAATTTTGTAAATCATTTTTTGGCCGTGTTTTTTGTAAAAAGAATCGTAAAGTATTAGTTGGAGAAACGCTCGACCTATGAACGTTAGAGTTAAGGAATATAAAAAGGTGGGAATTTGAAAAATCAAAAATTTGGGAACACTCTTGGAAAAACGGTCCTTTGATTCAATGGGGTTCAGCAAAAATTTTAGAGGAGGATAATGCAACAAAAAGAATATTAAAAGAGACCGCGATGATTTTATTGAACGGAGATGTGTCTCAGTAAATATTGATCATTGTGGGCTACATTTGTATCAAGAGGAAATAACAATAAAATAGAAATCATTTAACATCTCTATGGAAGCACTTAAACAAATTTTAAACTGTCAAACTTGACTTAAGTCTAATACATTTGCAATTTTTGCAAACGAAAACAAAGAGTTTTTCGAAACGTCAAAAAATACGAGCGTACGCGACAGTGATGTGATTTTTTACTTATCTGCTTTTTCAGTATGAGATTTTTCGGACAAACTTGGTTTCAAAAATAACCCTCTACTGATCATTTTGGCGCAAGGGTTTATTCAATTAATACTTATTTTTCAGAAGTGTGGCAAAATTACCAGTTAAACTAAAGAAAAACTAGAATTATGCCACAAATAAATAGCTTCAGAAAATATAGTTACCTTATATTTAAGGAAAGTTTCAACGTCATAATGTAGTTGAGGATGTGGTAAAATAATGTCTGCTATGTAACTCCAATCGTTTCCAAAATTGCTTCCTACAAAAACAAATAAACTTTATCTACAACGTTATTCTTAAAAATTATATTAAACAAAATAAAGACAACATATTTAACAGTTTGCTTTACCTAATAGAAATACTGGGATTTCAGAAGTCTCATTTATCTTGTAATAATTGTTCAACCTATTTCTAACAAATTTTTGCAATTTTAGGTATAATGGCTTTATTTCTTGCCAGAATTCCCTAGCCTTCGAATACGCTCCACTAAAATCATTCAAATGCTCCCAGTAAATAGCCACATCATCATGATCTAAAAAAAAATAAATAAAATGCACCAAATGCTTTATACCTTACAGAGTGAATCGCTGTCGGTTCGACCCCCGCAGCCGGTAGACCGTATGTAAGCTATATTCGTGGAGAGGATTGTCACCCTCTCTGCGGGTATGGTAGGGTGGAAGAATGTTGGCTTGGGTCAATGTGAGAGATTGATATCGGTCATTAATTAGGGGGTAGTCAACCCCCTAATTAATGAGGTTTTCCAGGTTTCCCTCATTCCTGCAATGAATGGTAGTTAGGGCCTACCAACGTAAGTCGTTCCTGGGCGCAAATGCGGCCTGCTTGACAATAATATGCCGTCCCTTCTCCCGCATAAGTCTTCGACTTCTGGGCTAATCCTCGTTATTAGAATGAGAGTTAAAGTTACTATCATTATTACTATTATTATTATTATTAAAGTAATGGTTTTTACAATTTTACCAATAATTTTCCAAAAAAATCTAATCATTATTTTTTATTCGACAAAGCAACATTCTACAGTGTTTAAGGTATCAACACATGAGGTCACTAATTCGAGGTCGTGCTTCAAGGACAATTAAATTTAGCAAACCTACTCAAATAGCACACGACATTTACGAGACGTCCGTTTTGAGTCCACTCTACGTCGGTACATCCAGCACCAATTATGGACGTCCCATGAAGTGTAGCTCTCAGAGACGTCCTTAATATTACGTACGTTGCACGTCCAATGTAGATCGTGACTTTTATGATCTAGTATAGACGTTCTTAGGACATCCGACAGTTTACGTACTTCTCAGACGCGTCCTTATTATTACTTCCGCCGGATGTCAATTTTTACATAAATTAAATAAAAACAAAAATGTGTTTTGTCTTCTGGGGTAGCACTGAAGCACTTTCCCATAAAGACTAAATTAGGTAACAGCAACCAACATCAAAAATTTTTTGGTTTAATGATGAACTTCGAGGTATGAGAAATCAACTACACTTTCTACAAGAAAACTACAAGTTGCATCCATTGGAGGGTAGCAAAGCGTTGGTTAGATCGTATAAATCCCGTTATGTTAATGAATTTCGTAATAAGAAAAAGCGGGCTCATGATAACTACATATATGATCATAACAATCCGACACAGGCTATGTGGAAAATTGTAAATAGTAACAAAACAAAAGTCAATGCACCATCAAATAACATTTCAGCTGAAGAATTTAATACATATTTCGTAAATGTAGCTGCAAATATTATTGACGGACTTCCACGGAATATCATGGTATACACGGACTATATGAATTAATTCACGAAAAGCATCTTCAATTTTTTCAAGGTTTCCACAGAAGTTCTAAAGCATACAATTCATAACTTAAAAAATAAAAAATCTAAAGATGTTTATCACATGTGCACGGAAATACTAAAATCAATACCTGTGATTTTAGAACCATTAAAAACTTACTTAATATCTGTATTTCTCAAAATGTATTTCCTAATTGTATACAAATTTCTAAGGTAGTTCCAATTTACAAAAAAAGGATATCGCAATGATCCATCTTCCGGCCTATCTCTGTTATTCCCTACTTTTCTAAGATATTTAAAAATATCTTAAAAACTCAGATAGTCAATTAGAAAGATAATTTTTTTTATTTCTAATCAATTCGGGTTTAGAAACAACTTTTCGACAATCTTATCCATTGACAAATTGATAAGTACAATTAATTCTGGCTTTGAACAAAAACAGTTTTTATGTTCAGAATTCTTACGTTTGATTGCGTGTCATACGCAATTCTTTCAAATAAATTGCATTACTATGGTTTTACAATTCAGAGTATTGATTTAATAACATCATATCTTACCAATAGACAACAATATGTAACTCAAAACAACAGATCTACTTATCTCACCCTTAGTGCGGAGGCACCCCAAGGGTCTGTGCTTGGGCCCGTATTGTTCTTAATATATGTGAATGATCTGTCGCGTTCGAGCGATGATTCATTATTAACTATCCAGTTCGCAGTTGACACTAATATCAAGGGACAAGACAGTGATCTGAACGAGTTACTTAATAGAACTAAACAAGCCGAGTTGATGATGCAAGAATGGTTTCTTTCGAATCATCTCAGTCTAAAGAAAACTAAGACAAACTATGATATTTAGCTTACATCTAAATAATCCGGAATCTGTTAGATTTTTGGGTGTGCATTTAGACCCTAAGCTATTATGGAATTACCATACAACACATATTTGCAACAAAATTTCAAAAAATCTGTTTTTACTACGTAGCTTAACTCATCAAGTGTCGTTATCAACTTTGATTACAGCATACCATGGCCTCATTCATTCAGTGTTATCTTATGCTATACTAATCTGGGGACATGCTACTTCAGCTTCTTGTGTATTTAGTTTGCAGAAGAAAGCTATAAGAATAATATCAGGACTCAAATTCAGAGATGATTGCAGACAATAATTACATTTTGTTAGGCGAGACACTGTCATGGTACTAGATATATAACCATGCTTCATAACCCGTACCTGAGGCTTACTAAAACAAGAGATGAAACAACATATTGAGGTATAAAGCTTTATAACAAATTATCATACCAAACAAAAAAATTAAATTTCATGTTTTAAGCGTAGGGTAAAAATGTTTTATTAAGTAATGCTTTTTACAGTAGGTATAGAAGAATTGTTTAATGCAAATGTACCGTAAATGTGTATATGGATGTGTGTGTTGCTGTTTTAATGATTTTATTATGTTACATGTGTGTATTTGATTTGTCATATTTTTTTCTTTGTATTTTATTTAGTTTCTACTACTGAATGGAGGGTAGCGGTAGATATTTTCAACCTCTCATAAAACAAAACTCATAGTACATGGTGAATTTGTTGAACTAAACTTTTGACATTTAATTTATCGTGACTTGATTATCCAAAATTTAAAAAAACTTGATGGTGTTGTAAAGATACTTAAATGCCTTTTAAAATGATGTATCGTACAAGATGATTTTCTATTTTGAGGGTGAAGGTGGGGTGATGTTATGGGTAGAAATTTAGGAAGTGAGCATATTCACAAAATATGTGTCCCTCAAAAGTTGAAGGGTCCAATCGCTTTTTTTATTTAGTTTATGCAACGGAACGAACAAAACGTGGATAGCAGCTGAAGGTTACCTAGATAAAATACTGAACAAAAATGGTCAAAAAAAAAAACAATCATCAGTTAATTTGTATAAAATGCTTACTTAGTTTGTAGGCTAATGTACAAGCTAGTTTCTTTATTTTTACCATACATATACGTTTTCGATGTGTGACATGAATTTAAATTATTATGTATAAGTGTACAAGTTACATATCGAATATAAAAGTGTTTTATTGCCCTTGTCATGTCACCAGAAACGTGATGAGAATGAATTGCATAATGCAAATTTATTTATTTAAAATGTTTTTAATCCTATACGCAGTAACAACATCTGTTTGTATTTAGGAAGGAATAACAATAACAAAATCTGTTTGTGCAAAATTCAAGTTAGATCATGTCCTGGGAAAGAAGTCAAATGAAGTCATTTGTAAATCAAGATTAATTATTTTTAATATACAGGATATCCTAAAATTCGCGTCTCTGGCTCATAAAAAACAAACGAAAAAGGACAGAACATATCTTCTCAGATGGCATGAATTGAAGCTTACCGAGGTTTATTTCTCATAAAAAAAAATAAATAAATAAACGCCATTAATTTTTTTCCATGAACATACACATATTTTATGATAACTAAAATCATATTTTTACAAATATTTTTTATATAGAACTTTTTTCCATCTCTTCTCCTTAGAATGTTGATGACGAACATACAAAAATATATTCGATTATATTTGTCATGCTGTCACAAGTTTGTGCTATGTATCATTATTAATAACTAACCCTGTATATACATTTTAAAACTGTTCTCCAAGAATGAAAAAGTTGGCATAATTTTAATTTATGGTAAATCTACACCCAAAAAATGTCAGAAAAGTCTTATATCATCAGAGATATGTAGAGCATCAGGCTCCTTATGCAAACATATTTTCTAGATAAAAAAGAATTTTGCGTGGTATCGAAAATACATTGTCATCAAGAAAAGGGAAAGACATTTCAAAATTAGTGTGCGGTGATGCTGCCATACCTGTGATATTACTATTTTTTGAAAAAAACCATAGAAATTCTGTACGACAGGTAACTTCTGTATTGGCTATTGTGAAAATTAAATTTTAAAATCTTCAAACATTATTTTCTTGAAATTTTTGTTATGTAACACCATAATTTTTCATGATGTATGTATGTAGAATGGCACGCTCTTTCAAATGACATGGTAAAAATTGGGGGTTGCTATTTAAAAAGTTGCCGATGACGTAATATCTCGAACAACGATGTGGGTCGTATGTCAAAAAGTGCCTTTTTTTAAAACAAAATCGACGTTTTGAAAACTTCTCAATTTAAAAAATAATGAATTTATTCGTTACTTTTCGAAAGCATTGTATAAACAATGTTCGTAAAAAGATGATTTTAGATATCTTAAAATATGGACTCGTGGGAAAAAATTGACATCATTTTATTTGGTTTTTGAATTTTGAAGCAAAATGATTTCCAAGTGAGTGGACCTTAGTGAGTCATGCCATCTCAGCAGTTTTTACTATCGTTTTTCGTTTGTTATGGACCCGAGACCCGAACTTTCGGATACCCTGTACACTCGTCGCAATATAAAGGTTTCTAGCCCGAGTCAGTGTCTATAATTATGTTGACTTAACCCGCTTGCCCATCACATTATGTGCTTTAACAAAATCAATTATTGAGACTTATTGACATGAAACATGACCCAATCACTGATGCCTCCAAAAATTCTTATTACCTAATAGTCTACTGGCTCATCCCATAAATCATACTGTACGTGTTAGGTTGTAATCCTTTATATTGCGGCCACTGCACATATTCCACGATCCCTACCCCAAATATTCTAAAGTAAAAAATGTTGAAATTTGTGTCAAACTTCTAAAATATTGATCTTTTATGCAAGAAACATTCGTAAATGTTCAAAACTAACCATAATTAATAAATTAATATTTGACTCCTTTTTTCTTAAGAAATACTGTAACTTTTTTTCTATAAAAGCAAATATTATGTAAGCAATAATTATATACCGTCCACATATGTGTTAGACAAATTTAAAATTATCACATGTTGTAGATGTCTATCCTATTATAACACGGATCGAATTTAGTTGAAATATTTGTTATACTTTAGGAGATATTTAAGAGCACATATTTTTTTAAGATTAAAAAATATGTCCTTTCTAAAAAAGTTTATATCAAAAGCTAGTCGAATTTTGTTAAATTAAATTTAATCAATTCTCTATATACAGGGTGTTTCAGAACTTATCTAAAAAATTGGAAATAGATGCGTCATGAAAATGGAGTAAATATCGTAAAAAAAGTTTTTGTAAAATCCTTATAGTTTCCGAGTAAAAAATTATTGGAGTTGTAGTGTTTTCAACCTTTACATCGTTGGACTACTTGGTCTTTAGACAGGTGATTCTGAATATTGATATCCGATTACTTTTTGTAGGTACTAAAGTTTTCGTGATGCCAGTCTTTACATTAGTTTTTCAAGTGCCAAAAATGACTTACGTGTTTAATAGTAACTCGGAGTTAATGGATATCGTTCTAGTTTATGGCGATGTGAAAATATTTTAGCTGAACGATTTCCTGGTAAATATGTGCCAAATGCAGCTACCGCAGCGTGCAGTGAATGCAAGTGTATGCAATACGAGGGAAATTTGAAACCGAATCATGTAGGTCCAGGGCGTCAACGGCGTATTGCAGCAGTATCATACACGAGGCTCAATTAAATTACAGCGTGTCTAATCATTATCACCAAGGGATTGAACGAGGGGAACCGGTACCATGGCCGCCACGATCTCCTGACTAAATCATTTGTACTCCTTTTTGTGGAGATATTTCAAAAATGAAGAGTGTAGCCGGGTCACCGACCTACATCTAAGATCCCTACAATTACATTTTAAGGCTTACGGTGAGCGCTCTATCAAACGATATATAAGATCTGTTCCAAAAACCGTTAAGAACTGGTTCAGAACCGTGAGAAATATTTAACCAACACCGTCTTACGCTGCATTCGCCGAGAGTACATTAACAACTGAACTGACTGACTAATTCTGGACGGTTCGGAATCGATTCTTGCTGTGTTGGAACAAACCCGTAGTTTTTGCTCAGTAGCTCCTTAACGGATAATGATAAAAATATGCGTTTTTTTTTTTAATAGACTACAAATATTATTTTACGTCGGCGTTGTGTTTTGAAATTTTGAAAAAGTGTTTTTTTAAATTAATTTTGCGTATTTTCAAAATTTTAAAACAGCGCCGACGTAAAATAATATTTGTAGTCTATTAAAAAAAACCGCATATTTTTATCATTTTTCGTTGAGGAGTTACTGAGCGAAAACTATATCCCTTTTGATCGAGCGCTCACCGTAAGCCTTAATGACATTTGCATTAAGGCAATAAACAAATCAATGCCAATAAAACCATTAAAGTACGCTCTGGCCTGAGCCCAATTATAATCAAATAAAGGGATGGTCAGAGATTAACCAGCCCCCTAAACCTTCCTCGAGAGGTTCAGTAAAAACCAAGGCAGTTACTGGTCGCTCGTCTTCCGCTAAACATCCGTCCAGACTTCTGTATTGGTGGAACATTCTTTCCCAGTTGTTATATCTTTATTAATATATTTTATCGTGTTACAAACCGTGGACTTATTATTTCTAATCTAACAACCCCACAAAGTGGATACCTACTATTGTGATGATTTACGCAAACGTATCATAGTTGTTGCCAATAATTTGCGAGTTCAGAACAGACAAGAAGCAGGAATATTTGTGTTAGTTAGTAGTAGAAACTAGGTAAGACGGGCCCAAAATTTTATTGTAACATCAGACATGTCAAACTATTTTATTAATTAAAATCGCAAATTAATTCTATTAATAATTAATAGCAATAGCCGCAAAAGCAATTGAATTTGCTGTATATAGTAGGTGTTATACAATGTTATTTGTTTCTTTCCTTATTATCAAATATCTTTCCATTTCTTGTCTGGTGGCTGATGGCATGCTTTGCCGCTTTATCAGGTTCTACAGTGAACCAGTTTCCAGTGTCATGTAGAAGTGTATTTTTAAATCATTTTCGATCCGCTCTTTTTGATTTTTTTTTGTATTTGTAAGAATCCCATGTACATTAAAATACATTTTTAGATATGTTCTGAATCATCTTCTACATTTTTAAACATGTTAATCTCGTTAAGTTTTGTACGAGTATTTATTTAAGTGTATTATGCTAATATGTATAAGTTAATTTTAAAAGACCTTCGTTAATTTCAATGGGGAAATTGCATGATTTTTTCAAATACGTGGAAATGAAAGAATGTATTATTTTACTACATACTTAAGTATGTGGACGCAATACGAGTAGAATGAGTTCATAAGTTTAGGTTAGGTCTTTAGTATCTCCTCTGGGGGTTAGGTAGAAGAGTTAGTTTGTCGTGTGTAATATTTATTAAGTGTTATTGTCAGAATGTGACACAAAACTCGGTTTACATTCTATGGCAATTATTAATGTTAATATTTTAATTAAAAGTGATTATTTCCGTCAGACACATGTTCTGACCTTTCAATATGTTTGAAAGATTACCCTGTAATACATTCATTCATGCAACTTTCCCATTGTCTTATATTACCAGCTTTAAAAAGAAATGACATATCTAACAACAATGATGTAAATTTATCGTACGTACATAAATATGGAAATTTTGAAATGGTAAACAAGGTACTTATATTTTTTGGTTGTTCCATTTACGAGAATAAAAAAATATATATGTTTAACATGATCTATAAATAAAATAAAGAAAACATTTCCACTGTAACAAAATATTTACTATTAGATGCCAAACACAAAAGTCTTAATGTAAACATATTATGCTGTTTATTACGCCCACTAATTGCAATAGAGCTGCCTGCCAATTTCGATGATTTATTTGACCTTTAACATTGACAAATTAGTAATTAAATTACTACTATATTCAATCGAGTTTAACTTTGAGAACAATATAAATATGACACTATTAGGTCCGGTAGACATTTAGGGAACATTTATGTCCACATTAAAAACTGTTACATCTACAGTGTTTCATAGTTATTCACACCTATGAGTGTAAGAAGCACTTTGCCAGAAGTGCTTAAAACATCGATTTCGCAATGAATTTCATACAAAAATTTTTGTGAAAGCGGAGAATTTGATATTATTATGCTTTTATTTGAATTTATAAACATTTTGATAAGTGGACAATCTCCTTTGAAAACATTGTTTATGCATTGTTTAATGTCAAGTTCAAATGTCGCGCGTGGCCGTGTTTCCTACAAAGTTTCGCAAAACAATCGCCAAAAAATGACTGATAATGATGAGTCTTTGAATATTAAACAAGCTGCGCTATACACGTTAGTGCCTGAAAAAATTATACGAAAACTCCTACAATAACTTCGAAACCTGGGCCAAAGAAAAACGTATTGACAATTTTACAGAAAATGTATTACTAGCCTATTTTTTAGAGCTATCCAGTACGTTAAGACCGTCAACTTTGTGAACAAAATATTCGATGCTGCACACCTTGATTTACTCGAACAAAAACGTAGATGCAAATTACAAAGGAAAACTTTGGCATATTAGCCAAAGAAATCAAAAATATTTACGAAGCTGGAAATAGAACTGTTTATGAAACAACAAGCCGAGGATAAAGAATTTCTGTTAGCCAAAGT
This sequence comes from Monochamus saltuarius, assembly GCA_025584915.1. Lineage (NCBI taxonomy): Eukaryota > Metazoa > Arthropoda > Insecta > Coleoptera > Cerambycidae > Monochamus > Monochamus saltuarius. The sequence goes on from CM046728.1 coordinate 36,049,398, forward strand.
TGTTTTAATCGTTGGAGTATTTGGAGCATGTAGGAGGGAAGAAATCACATTTTTGACAGTATATGCAATAAAAGACTGTTAGTTATTTATTGCTGTCAAAATTCCGAACACAAAAACTCATGTCCCAAGAATGTTTACGATTACTGGGGGATCAGAAGAGGGTATTAATTTTTTAAATATATTTCGTAGGTATGCAACACTCTTTCTTGACATATCAAAGTAATAATTGCTGTACCCTGTCAGTTGGAATCAATAAAATTGGAGGTATGCGGAAAAAGATAGAGCGGTATTCTTTGGACCGTTCAGCGCTAATGAATACACTGGCACTGGCCATTGCTTCCGGCGCACCTCTACAACAATATTGGCAGATTCTGGAGCGAACATGACACTTTTAAAGATCACACTCAATAAGAAATTATAAAAAGGTCACGCAGAAGCAGAAGTTAGCAGTATTGCCACTGCTAGCAATTTATTTATTCCGACTGCTAGTACTTGCATTGATGTTACAGAAGAGAAGCTGGATGCATCAATCTAGTATTCACTTTAACAATTTACGTAATTGCACCTTTAAAATTTATAATAAACAAATATTTTCATTGTTTCCAATGTTTCATTTTATATTTAGGCATTAGTGCCTGAAAGAGTGTTATTTTGAAATTGTAATCAATATCAAAATTTGTTAATTTCGAAACGCTTTCACAAAAAATATATTTTGCAGCTGGAAAATGATACGTTCAACCTAGAATATGCAGAGTGATTCGTTTTTCATGGTACACCATTGTTATATAGGAAGCCGTAAAATATACGGGGTGATTCAAATTGGAAGTTGCGCCTTTTCTTGATAACTAAAATACATCAAACATATTCAAGATATATGCTGCCGTTGTTGAAATATTGCGAAAAAATTGAAAATATCGTTATTAGAAAATGCCGTCTAATGACATTAGACAACAGAAAAAGCTGAAATTTGATTCACAAGGATAAAATACACCAGAAAGAAAATTTCTACGGCCAATAATTTCGGCTGTGGAAAATTATTTTTTTTTTCTTATGGGGGCCATTTTGAATCTTGACAGTAATAGACGGATAATAAAATTACAAATACGGCAATATGTAGCGATTATTTTATTTGCAGTAGCCATAAAAATGTTCACTAGGAGCCTCCCTATGATTTATTTTCATTTCTAAAGCAGTAAAGCAGGCTAACAAGCCGGAAACCGGTCTATGTCTGGTGGAGCGGCCGACAAAGATTCTTGGCTGTTCACACAGATACTGCTGATAGGAGTAATTCAATACCGGTCGGGGCATTAGTCCGCGGAGTAGTTGTTTCCTGCAATATCATTTACAGATTTAATGGCTCGTCACCTATGTCGAGAGGTCTGCGTTAAGTGCCTGCTGTAATGTAGGTCGCTTCCTGTAAGTCGAGCCGCTTAGGCCGAGCAGGAAATAAGCAGACCACTTATATCTCACCTGCTCTCAGTTTATATGTGAACATACATAGGAAGGAACAGCGAGTTCAATGTCGGTCACCTCACCTATAGCATACTGATGAGGGCTAACAAGCTCGAAACCGGTCTATGTCTGGTGGTGGGTCCGACAAGGGTTCTTGGCTGTTCATACAGATACTGCAGGAGTAATTCAATGCCGGTCGGGGCATTAGTCCGCGGAGTAGTTGTTTCCTGCAGTATCATTTACAGATTTAATGGATCGTCGGTCAGGGCGAGAGGTCTGCGTTAAGTACCTGCTGCAATATAGGTCGCTTCCTGTAAGTCGAGCCGCTTAGGCCGAGCAGGAAGTAAGCAGACCACTTATATCTCACATTTCTAAAGCACTTTTTATACGTACCATTTAACTTTGCTGCCTTTTTTGTCAGTTCTAAAATTGCTGAAAAATTGTCTGAAGTGGGACCGAAAACGTGCTGCCAAGAAAACCAGGTTGTATTCAGTAAGTCCACGTCTCTGGAGGTTTTCAAAATATATTGATATTCTAGAAAAAATACATAAACAGATATGCTTAGCCTTTAAATTTAAAATTATATTTTTCTCATTTAAATTAGAGAAATGGAAACTTAGACATTTTTGGTGAAAAAGAAAAATATCAATATGCCAAAACCGCACAAGAGATTGCGTTTTTATTTGATTTATTTATTTGAAAGAGGTCTTACTAATATCATAAGTAAAAGTAGTAAATGTAATTTGAAATTTATTGTCTATATTTATTTTGTATAAAAATCATGGTAACTGAACTCCAGTAAGATAACAAAAAGTTTACCTCCTTTGGTAAATAGGCATCCCTCGGTATTGTTTGAACATGGTACTTTTACAACACTCTCTAGCTCCTCCTTATCATTATGGTAAGATACTAACTGAAACAAATGCAACTCGTTATTCACAGCTGAACGCAGCTGGCCACGAATATCATACATATCACTAATATTATTCCAAAGTCAAAAATTATGTTTTATGAATTTATTCGTTAATAATTACTAAGGTCCGTGGATGATTCGTTCACGGCCTAAACGCTAGGGACGGATTCAAGACACCGCGGTAACATACAGGGCGTCCAGAAATGCTGAGCAATCACTTCAGAGGGTGATTCTACGGGAAAGAGTAAGTCAAAAACTGAATATAAATATAAGTCGACAAATGAACTCTAAGAGTAATTTGAAGGATCAGGGTAAAATAATTAAATTTGGATCAGTTTTTTATGCTAAATTAAAAAATTTACACGAAATTTAAGGAATTTGTTCAGAAATGTATTAAACAATAAGGCCGGTTTAGAATATTTTTAGCTCCAACTTTTGTGTTAGAAATTCTTTTTGAACTTGAACCAGAGAAATTCAAAATCTAATGCTCTTTTCATTAAACAGGTATTTTTGTTCAACTTAAAATGCACAATTTTCGAATCAAAATGGACTTTAAGATCGCCGTATTTCTCACCGTAGAATGATCAAATTTGTGGTGTTTCTTAGGTACTGAAATCTCGAAAAATAAAACACGTAGAGCAAAAGTAATATAAAAAATAAAATTACTGATGTTTTGTATATCCACTTTTACTATTTAAACTCTCCTCAAATAAAATGTATTTGTATGACGCACATTATTTAGCTATTCTAACCCCACATTTTAACAATTATTTTCACATACTTATAAACAAAAGTGAACAATCTTTTATACAGAACTATGCAAGTTTATGTTATAACAGTGTTTATATCTATAGTTGAATTTAAAAAAAATACGTATTTTGAAAGATTTCAGTACCTAAAAATTTGCTGGATAGATCGCTTTCTGACGTTATACAGGGTCGGAAATCGCTGATGGTCTATCTGGCTTTACATGAGAACGACAAGGTAACGCATAGAAATCCGTGCGATAGACAAAGATGACTATATTGACGACGTTTTAAAATCTAAATAGTCACCGCCCGTTTCGTCATTCAACAAATAAAATCCACTCCCACTTATATCTCAGCGACAAATCGTCATCTTCGCTCGGTTAGAAGTGGGAGTGACTGCTCAGATGTTATTCTAATTTATAAAACGTCTTCCTATAGCCATCCTTGTCTATCGCACGGATTTCTATACTTTACTTTGTCGCTCTCATGTAAAGGCAAATAGATCATCAGCGATTTCCGACCCTGTATATTGATTTTACTTCGGTACCTTTGAATATTCGCTGGTGGCATGAGATAACATTCTTGTTATTTGCTTAACTCTATATTATTCAATTCTTAATAGTATATTATTTAACGAGCGGTAATGCAGCTCATAGCTCACGCAGATGAAGTTTGCAGCACGAGCCGCAGGCGAGTGCTGTAATTCATCAAGTGAGTTATGATCATTACTGCAAGTTGAATAGTATACTTTATCTACGGCTATAACATCTTTTTTAGGTCTATTATTAGAAATTGATTTGAAAACGTCAAAATTATTTTGTTAAAATATCAAATGACATTAGTCCCGTCAATGATAATAATTGACAGATCCGCCTACTGACAGGCGTTGGCAATTTAATAATTTTAAAATCTTTTAATTATTCATTCCTTTTCACTTGTTAAAAATTCTTTCCATTTTATACCAATGAAACGTATTTATAGACTTAAAAATTTCCAAGAATTTACTGCGTACGCTATTTATTATCATTGCATTATCATTGTAGAAGCTCAGCGTGATTTATAATAACTCACTACAAAAACTCACGCTATTTGTTTATTGATACTATTAATTGCTCAAAAGCAGTTGAATAATTAATATATAATAATAATAATGTTAATTCATAATATTTGTTGCAGACTAACAATAAAGAAATTAAATAAACAATCTACTCGATAAGTGAGAACACCAAACTTGTTTCGAGATAAATTAATAGGAGTAGATAAATATCTAAAATTACTTGTATTTGAAGACAACACTATTTCAAGAATACGGCGCCCTTAAATAGTACATGCAAATTGTTACGTAATACTCGTATATAAATTTTATTTTATTTTTTTACTTAACTTTACATTACATTAAACTATTTTTACTTTGTCAGTTCTAATAATGCACTGGAAACGAACCAAATGTGTCAAAGATAGCTTCGAGTATCCTTTTTTAAAACTTGGCATACCTTGAAACAAATATATATGATGCATTAAAGACAATTAAAATGTTTACGTTACATCGAATGTACTACTTTACTCAAACGGCGCATTTTATTGAAGTAGAACAAGAATACTTGTTTAATGAAAAAAATAATAGATTTTGCTTTTGTAAAAAAATATAATAAAAAAGTTAGGGCTAAAACAACAAAATGTTTACATCTAGTGTAAATTTTCATATTCAGCATAAAAAACTGATTTATTGTTTAATATTTTATTTACCTTGAACAGTTTCGGTAATACAAAAATCATCTTCAGAGTCGACCCTTGAAAAGGCTGTAGCTCCCTTAGGGTCCATTTTTTTTTCGTAAAATCACCCCCTGAGATATTTACTCATAATTTTTGGATACCCAGAAGTAATACTAATTGAGATTGTGGATACCTAGTAATATTAAACAACAGTTTCTAGGGAATGTGTGAACATAAATAATAACAGCTTCTCTATTTTCACACCACGACCTCACACTGGCATTGGTTTTTGAAACACAAATAATTACGTGAGAAATTGACAAAGTAAGATCCCTGTATAGGCTGTATAACCAGATTACAGATAAAAAAAACGTCAAGTTGGCATTTTGACAATGGTTACTACGATACTAAAAAAGTCAAACATACAAACTTAAATTAGTTGCATTTTTGATAGGTGGTCATAAAAAAAGTGAGCAATTCAGAAGAAATTATTTGTACTCCTCCCTCAACTGAAAGAAGCCGCTGAAAATTTGAAAAAACATGTGTTACCTAAGAAGGGTCGTGTAAGGTACGATAAAGTTTATGATGTTTTCAAAAGTTGGTGCTTCCAAGAAGGTATTCAGAGAGCTGTTTCCGAAACTATTGCGCTGGCATATTTTAGCAAAATTGCCGAAATCAAAAAGCCGTCAACCCTTTGGTTTTGGTCATTCAAAAAGTCAAGCATTTTGATATGCTACCTATAAAGATTGCACTCACAATTGGTGTGTCAGGTGCATGTCGAAGTGACAAACTGTATAAAATGAAATTGACTGATATTAATGCCGTGTAAAATAAGAAAGAAAGGAGCTTAATGAATCATAGTCTTAAAAGAAACAGGTGGATTTTAATGGCTAGATGGATCCAGAGAAAACAGATGGAGGGAACAACGAAGCAACTGCGGACAACGTTGTTTCTGGGTTTTTGCCCTTCATCAGCGCAGTGCAGCTTAAAAACAAGATGGAATAAGAAGGAAGGGCAAAGGACACGAACACAAGATGATAACAAGTAGCAAGCCTATCTCTATTTGCGGCTTCGTGTCACACAGCCTCGGTATTGAGGCCAGGAGCAACAGTCGCCTCGGAAGAGTCCAGCAACTACTGTCAGGGTTCTTGTATATTTGCTGGACTCTCTTCCGCGGGGACTGTTGCTCCTGGCCTCAATACCGAGGCTGTGTGACACGAAGCCGCAAAAACCCAGAAACAACGTTGTCGGCAGTTGCTTCGTTGTTCCCCTTCAACTGTTTTTTCTGGATCCATCTAGCCACTAAAATCCACCTGTCTCGTGGAAAATAAGGTTCACATCGAAATTTTAACATCAAAAACCTCCCACTCAATAGTATTTATAGTGAGTAATGAAAAATGGGTAACGTTAATTAAAACATATGTTGTAAGTACTTCGTTTAGACGTTGTAAATGAAAACTTCTTTTTACAATTAAGATTCGGTATAATTACTTGCCAGCCATTTGGCCACAATTCAATAAGATAATTTCCCAAAAAATTGCAGTATTTCTAAAGATTGTGAAACATACACAGGACACTACTTCCGAAGAACGGGAGCCACACTATTGGTAAATAGAGGTGATAGCATTCTCCAGTTGAAGATATTAGAAGGACGGAAATCTTCCACCATAGCGGAAGGGTACGTCGACAAGTCTACAGATTCTCAGTTAAAATTGCCACAATAATACAATAATTCTACGCTGGATGTTCAGCATGGATTAACAATTTATGTTGCCGCTTATAACCAATCTAATGTTACAATTAATTTAGTAAAATACTTAATGTCAATAAAATTTGTAGAGAATGTTTTAATGTACAATAAGATATATTTTGAAACATTTTGGTTATTCAATGAATGTTGACATTTACTTGGGTTGTAATCACTTTCCATCTTGATAAATGTCACTTTCTATCTGGATATATGCCAAAAATAGTTTATGTTTCTTTTAAACTTAGTGTAAGTTTGAAATATTAACATTACATATTATATGGTTGTAAATAAAATAAATTTCACCGTTTTGAGATCAAAGTCAGTATTGGGTATCGTTATATTTGTGATTCGTGTGATGCTATTATAGACGGAAAAAATATTTAAGAAGTATTAGATATCGGAAAATGGCACCCATATAATGAAACATGTATACTCTCGACAAAGATTCAGACAACTTACGTCATACGAACAAATGAATAATTCATTATATTTTCATCAAAATATTTAAGAAACTGCAACTGATAGTAATAAAACTATATACTACACTAAAAGTTTGCATTATATATTGCACTAAATTGCAAAAAATGATAGTTTTTAACGCGACCAAATATCGAAAATTACGTTGACAATAAAAACAAATGTGTAACGTCAGCCGTGACGTAAGACGTCTGAATTCTTGACGCGAGTATATCACATACACTGTTTTTTGTTTATTTTTTGGACATTTAATTTAGTCCAATTTTATTAAAGTGGGGAAAATACTATAATACTTCTATCACATAAAACAAATTTCGCATGCAATCTTTACTATGCAAAAGTAACTTTACCCCCGTACCGTATTCCACTCTTCTTCAGGCAAAAGTCCATCACCTGGCTTTACTAAAAATGTATAGTTTCTTTCCAGTTCCTGTGGGATATAGTCATAGCCTTTGAAAATTTTCGATTCCACCTTTAGCAAACTTCCGTACGCTTTATCTGCAGCTATCTAAAACAAAGGACTCTTGTTATAAACAAATAAACCTGTCACGCTCACTCAAAAAGGGTTTCTCTAAGTAAGATGGCATTAAGAGCAGGTGTTTGACCCGTAGGTGAATGCTCAAATGGTTTAAATGAAGAACAAACTGTACTGATTACTAGTTAACAATTTATTCTAAATAACTTGTTATCTTACAAGTTGTTGGTTTAAAGATTCGTTACAAACTAGACTACTTGTCGATGGTGTACATTTCTTTTCCCTGAACTACGGACATAACTATCGTGACGGATGGGGATGCTAGGTAATTCCAGCTTTAATACCCTTAATTAATTTGGTACGTCAGAACCGTACAGTAGGGTTGCCAACTCTCCCGGATTTTGCTGGATGTCCCGGGTTTTAGGTATCTTAAACCCGTCTCGAATAAACCATTTATGAGACAATAATTGTTCGGGAAATCGTTTAAAAATTAGGGTTTACAAAAATAAAACAGTATTGCAGAAAAATTTCAGGATTTTTTTCTTGCTCAGAAGAGGACAACCCTGTCGCCATAATTTACATTTGGAAATTATATCCCGTTAACTGCGTATTTTTGGCGGCAAATATGATGATCTAACTCTACTTATCTTTATAAAAAAATGCCTCATTTAAAATATTCAACTGTAACAACCTATTACAGTTGAAGTTTTAAAATTGTTTTTCCGCTGTAATTTTTTTAGTTTTTCACGTATCACTTTGATATTTTGTAAAGATACACACATCGTCAAAAGTCTTGTATATAAAATGATTCGATTAAACCTAGTGGTTTTTTTAATGTGGTAAAAAAGTACATGTACTTAAGTAACAAAAAAGACAATACAAAATTATAGACCATGAACCTTTACTTTATTACCAATGTTTTTACAAATCTGTTCAGTTTGGCAGTGTATTCAGCCTTTGAATTTGTGTACATTATAATGACAGGACGTGAAATTTCTGCGTTTACCCGAGCAAGAATGACTCCTTTACATGATGCAGGACATTATAATCATAAGATATCGAACATGGAGCTCCACAAGGCTCTGTTCTTGGACCACTTTTGTTCTTGTTATATTCGGCGGATCTTGATGACCTCATAACTATCCCTCATAGTTTTTATGGTGACGACACAAAATTATATGGAAATCCACTAGAACAGCACAACACCATTCAAAGGAATCTTACAGCGATTGATGGCTGGTGTAAAACTTGGTTAATTCCTCTAAATTCGAATAAATACACTGTACTTCACATGGGCAACAAAATCCTCATAACTATTACACCACAGATAAATCTCCAGTTAAAGCAGTAGAGGAATAGAATGACTTAGGTATGACAATAACTACAGATCTTTCCTGGTCCACACATATTTCCAAAATCACAAAAAGCTAATCAAAGATTCTACATGCTATTTAAAGCATTTCAAAATTCCAGCCTTAGATTGTTTTCCCTTCTATTTAAATCCTACGTAAGGCCTGTGGTGGAGTATGCTGGTATCATATGGTCACCTCGATTGATTAGAGACATTAACCTACTAGAAAATGTTCAACGCAAATGCAGTAGACAAGTGACTACTCTGAGGAAACAAACTTATCATGAGAGGCTGCAAATTCTAAATCTCCCACTACTTTCCGAACGCAGATCTAGAGGTGATATGATTTTCACGTACAAATTGTTACATAATTTTTTCAATCAAGAAATTGGTGCGTTGCTGACATTAAACACAGATGACCGCTTACGTGGCAACCAGTTGAAACTACGCAAGGAAAACTTCAAGACATCCATAAGACAGAGTTTTTATTCAAACAGAGTGTTTAACCGATGGAATCAATTACCTAGTAATGTTGTAACTACTGGAAGTGTTAACAGTTTTAAGCATAACTATGATTTTAAAAATAATGAACTGATATGATGTTTCAATTGTAGTGTTGTTTAATCCATTAAGATGTCATACTTACTTTTAATGTTTCAACTTATTAAATATGTTATAATTCCTTTGTAATTTGAGCATAATAGGTTTTGGCCTCTGCACATTCCCTTTAGTTTAATAATAATAATAATGTTGGGCATTCCTAGATCATCTGTTGTACGAATAGTACACAGATATGATGAATTTGATACAGTGGAAAACAGATCACGTACTGGACGTCCTCGAGTATTTAATGAAAGGGAGGATCGGTATTTGGTGCAATTTATCCTTAGACACTGCACATTTCCAGCTTCAGCTCTCAGGGCCCATTTTCAAGGTACGCTTCGCGGTGTTATATCGACATATAGTATTCGAAGATGACTCCACAACGTAATTTTACGGGCATGAAGATCATTACGGGTCCCCACTCTACTTCCAAGGCATCGTGCTTCCCGTCTCTAGTGGGCGCGAGAGCATAGGGGTTGGCTTTTACGCCAGTGGCGGTGGGTCTTATTTAATGAAGAAACCAGAATTGGGCTGGTTACTGATGACAATCAACAAAGTGTCTGGAGAAAACCAGGTCGTCAACAGCGACTTTTCCCCGTAAAGTTGCTCCCTATGAAGAGGGTATCGTAATGTTTTGGGGTGGAATAATGTTCAACCGCCTCACCCCATTCATTCGCATACCACAGAATATAACCAGTCAAATTTACATCGAATAAGTTATTACGCTCATTATCTACCCCTATGTAATGATTAGGTGAACATTTTGTGTTTATGGACGACAACGCTGGACCACATCGCGCAAGAAGGGTTCAAGAGACACTCGAAGCAGGACATATCAATATATTAGATTGGCCAGCTAACTCTCCTGACATGAATTCTATTCAAAACATGTGGGCTAGAGCCATTCATAATCATATTCCTCCACCTCAGACTACAGATGAGTTAGTCGTGGCTGCAGAAGGAAATGGAACAATATTCAGCAAGAAATCGTTAATCGCGTGATTATCTCAATGTACACACGTGTCGATATGATATTGGAACGAGGTGGAGGTCATACCGACTATTAGTCAAGTAGAGAACTTGCTTTGTTACTTCTTTCTGAAAACAAGCGTAGAAACTCTAATCTATATCGACGTATTTCCTAAACGACGCCACATCCGCCATATTATGTAAAAGTTAATAAGTATTTCTAAAAGTATTTATCCAGTTTTGCTTAAAATCAATTGCTTTACAAAGACACAATAATTATTTGTATTCAGATATTAGAGATGACTGTTATTTGTTGGCAATTTAATTTCAATAGACATGCTAGGCAACGAGAATATTTGGAAGGAATTTGAAATAGATTACTACAACCTGATAATCAATTAAAAATTCTGTTTAGGAATTTAGAGAAAAAAAGACGAAAACTTTGTTCACATTGCAGATTATCCACAAACTAATTCAGGACGAGTATCTGGAGCTGTAAAATCAGTATGACTTCCATTTTCAAAACCTTGCAGGTTGAAAAATACTATCCATAGCATTTTACACCAGTGCAAATTTTATTGCTTGTGGATATGTTACACACAATACTCGAATTCGGACAATGTCCGAAAAAAGTATGCAAAACTAGTTCTGAGCCCAGAAAAATTCCCATACCCGAAGATATACATTTAAACGGTTTCTGTATATTACAAAATACAGTGAACTAGTTTTGAGCATTATAAATTGTTCAAAACTAGTTTTGTGCATTTTGGAATGTTCAGAATTAGTTCTATTGATTTTCTTATAGTTACATTAATTAAAAGTAGGATTATACCATTTTTGTCATTATATTTTTTGAACTCAAAACTAGTTTTGCATACATTTTGGAGTGTTGTATGTGTTATAACCTTCAGAAAATGAAGGAAACTAGTTTTGACTGATTTATAATGCCCAGAACTAGTTCTACTATTTTACAATAGTCAAAAGTCGTTTAAACGTAAAATTTCGGGTATGGGAATTCTTCTGGGCTCAGGACTAGTTTTGCATACTTTTTTCGGACATTGTCCGAATTCGAGTATTGTGTGTAACAAATATACCTTAAACATATCCAATTTGCAAGGGAATTTTGCCGCCTACTACGTTAAAATATTGTATAATGAACTATGCAGCTGTTTGTTGAAAAGCTATTTTATCTAAAATTTACCATTTCCGAAACTATAACTTTTTCCCCCAAAAACAATCTAGAAAAAGATTTTTTAATAAAAAACGTGATACCGTTAGGGCCAAAAAAGTTACTCTCACAATTACGTCACAAACATGGCGGATGTGGCGCACTTTAGGGAATACGTTGAAATAGACAACAGATTATGATTTCTCATTAACATCTGTACCCAAATTTTTAAGTTCATACAATCAAACACAGTGTAATTATTACAAAAAAATTACTTTTTAAATTCCAACTTTGACACCCTGTATCTTTTTTATCATCAACATTTTATTAAAAGAAGTTGGCGTAATATTTTGAAGTGAAAAATGTATTTGCTATTACTGATGGACCGCCCGAAGTAACTCATGAAATACGGCAACATTTAAAATATATTAAATGAAAGATATTCTCCTACAACTTGCGCAAACTTGCCAAAACCGATGCATGCCATGGTACCGTAATCGACCAATGTGCGCTTATTTTAAGACAACATCTCTTACCTTTTCATTGAAATCCCCGTGAAGAATCCCCGATCTCAACGCTGTTGATAAAGCATCGCACGCGTCTGTCAGTTCCATATCTGCCAACTGCAGTTCTGCCATCAATTTTTTGGTAGAAAAACTACCCTTGACGAAGCAGTTACACACTATTAAGGCATATATCCACACATTTGATGCCATTTTTATCTGAAACGGAAAGAACTCTGTAATCTATTTATGTCAGATATTTGATTTTATTCCTCATCGTACCGGCCTCGTCTATATTACTCACAGACAAAGGTCAAGGATGATTCAGAATTTTATGATTTTAGAGTATATTAGCATATCGCTAACAAGGCGGATATTCTATATGTATCCATATGTTTTCTATACTGACGCAATCAGTCAAACAGGTAAGGTCATAAACTGTTCAAAAGCTGGTACAACGATTAAGTTTGATACTTTAAATATAAAATAGTAATCAAGGAGAGGTTATTGATATGAAACAAGTTTTTAATGTATTGTTACTCCAAGTAACATAATTTTTATTTAGAATATTAGATTTCGTAAACTTCCGAAACTAAACATAATTTCCTATATATTTTTTTCACTATTCGTCATTATTTGTCGTATGGGTTATAAGAATCACCCAGTATAAATAATTCTGAAACAATACAGTAAGCATGGAATAATTTTGGAAGAGTCTGTTTGCGTAAATATAAATGTTCTGTGTAAGTTGCATATTTCTGTGTCAGATATACTCAACGCTATAACAAAAATTAAGGTCAATCTGTGCAAGGCTTCTGACAATACCGGCTTTTCTTATTAAAGATTGTGCAGTTGTGTTTTGTCACCAATTGATTATTTTATTTTATTTTATATTGAACTCTGGATATTTTACTTCTCCTTGGAAGTTGTCAAGAGTTACCACTATTCATAAAAAAGAAACAAACACGAATGTGCGAATTACACACACAATTTCAATTCTGAGTAACTTCTGTAACATTTTAGAAATAATTATTCATTCTCATATAATACATATTACAACTGTTCCAGTCTTATCTAACAAATCGGTATCAGTTTGTTCAGTATAGGAGTTTTAAATCTAACACTTTCCCTCAGACGTCTGGTGTTCTCCAAACATCTATTTTGGGCCCACTAATATTTATAATATCATATTCTTCCTTGAATTTTCGAGTGCGTAGCAAGCTTAACAGTTTATTTCTGATACCACAAGGTCGTACTAATATTTTGGTTAAATCACCATTATGCTGAATGCAAAGTATTTATCATAATATTGAAGAAACTTTATATGTATTGTCGTGTACATTTCTTGATATAAAGCAGCATTTTATGTAACCTCTTATTGTTCTATTATTTTTCTGTCTTATGGGTATAAGTATTTTTCTATTTTTCCTAAATTTGATTTTGAATTATAATTGGGCTTTACCCATTGGATATTTTATTGTAATAAATAAATAAATAAAACCAATGTGAGACGGAGGATTTATATTATGAATATTCCCGAATCAAATGCACATTTTATTTTAGCTTCGATATGAAATGATTTTGTTTTTAATTCTATAATTATAGTATAATAGTGTGTTTATTTTCCAATTGACCATTTTTATCCCAGAATTCTATAGGAGACTGCTACTAATTGCACCGGAAACAATTAATTGTCACACAGGAAACTAACCGCACCTTCCCCAACATGAAAAGAAAGCATTTTGATGGGCCATCAGTAAAAAAAACCTAATATATCACGATTATTTTTACAGTGACATTTTGTCTAATTATGTGCAGTAGGTAATAAACCATTTAAAAAATGAGGTCAACTAGGGACCTATCTAATTTTTTTATACATCTAATTATTTGAATATATTAGGAAATACTTCACACATCTAACAAGTGAACATTGGACCTGAGTAAACATTTTAATCATGCAGAAACTAAATGTGTCTTGCTTTTAACAAATATTTGAAATTTTGTACATACATTTTCAAAATTCTATAGCATAATTAAACAATGCAGCAATCCTATTTTCTCATAAACTACTAATTCTAAATACGATCAGGTTATTTTCATATATATATTGTGCAACAAGCAAATCAACATTTATGCAGTATTGATATTCTTGATTTGTACATAGGTAAAGGCTAATTTTAAATTCAACTCAGCTTCAAAGAATTATAAATTAAGAAAGGTAAATGCACCAGTACCTGACATGTTTAAAATATTTTTATTGTTTATCATAATTAGTTTGCTTTCTTTTTAGGATATAGAAATATAAAAATTTAAATTTAGTAGAGCACCTGTCGTATATGCATGTATTGGTATTGCAATTGATGAATAAATTTATTTTTTTTATTTTTTATTAATGTATTTTTTTGTTATGCGTTTGTATCTGTAGCTGACAGTGAAATATATTTATGTACCAATAGCTGACATGTCAGCTTCACCTGTAGATGACATCAATTTAGAGGGATAACCTATAGATGAGAGGCAGCATTTTTTATTTAGAAAATAAAATACAAGGAAATTGTACTAATTGACATTTTTATTTTTCATGTATGCGCTCTCCATAAGTAACAACTTCAGGATTGTCTAGTATACCTATAATCTGTTCGAAACCTATAGTTGACACATCTTTTTCGTTTGCGATGTATGTTTTTTTGGCCGTATCTATGCAGTTTAGGGCCATAACGTTGTACTTTATTAAAGCATTCTTGAATTATGCAGACATACTTATAACATTGCGAATTCCTTTTACCTCCCATAAATTTGACAAAGATAAATGTCCCAGTCTTTCATATAGTTTTCTTCCGATTCTTCAACTTCAATGTTAAGAGAATCATTAGATTCATCATACTGCACAGGGTTTTAAAAAAAGAGTGTAAAATATTTCAGGAGGTAATAGTATGAACCAAAATAAACAGAAAAGTCTTAATAAACATGGGTCCGCAAAGTAACGGTTGCGGAGATATGGACCACTACTCGTTTTTCAAACATTTTATTTTATTAGGAATAAACCGACAAAGGAAGCTTTTAACAAACAAAATACAAAGTCACAGAAGATGTTCAAAGTGCCCTCCGTCCATTTCCAAGCAGGCACGACATCTTCGTCTCAACGATATTCGAACTCTTTCGAAAACACCCTCCTTGGTTTGGATTTCTTGACACTTTTGATTAATCCGTAGCTGCAGCTCTTCTAGACTATTTACAGGAGTACCATACACTAATGTCTTCAAATATCCCCAAATAAAGAAATCTAGAGGGTTCAGATCAGGCGATCTTGGAGGCCATAAAACAGGTCCGGCCGGTTTCAACAGAATTCTTATCCAATCCACAATTCTTTCTTCCTCCTCAGCATTAAAAAGGGTTCAGGTCCCATTTTCCGTTATTCTGGATTAACTCCTCTAACTTTATACAATAAAGTTGTCTTAGGTACGTTATGAATGCGCGCAGATGTAGCCACTGCCATAGCTCTCTGACTGATTCAACTAGATATATCAAAAATTTTGTCAGCCATGCTGGAATAAAGTTGTAAATTTTAACTATTTTAAAAATACTCAAAATTTATTGTTTTTGTGGAGAAAATAAATTCTTAACCCGTACCAGTCCGGAATATTTCTCTTCAGTCAGCTACAAGTACACGAGATTTATTAAAGTTGCACCTATACCTGACTGACAGGTCATCTAATGGTGCAGGCAATTTTTCCTACTATATTATGTACCTGTAGCTGACCCCATTCAAAATCAAAATTCCACAAAGGTTAGATTTTATTTAACCTCTCCGGTACTGAATTAAAGGTTTTTTGTTTCATATAGAATGATTTAGAGTTGATGAATTTAAAAATTCCCGATTTTACATAACTTAAACTTACCTCTGTATTGGTCAAGCCTTACTAGAAAACACTACTCGTCTTAATAAGTTCAGGTTTGTGTGATGATTGGATGGTGACATTTGCTATATACTTCAACTGGCATTTAAAGTTACACTTTCAACCGCAAAATAAGTCTAATACTTTATAGAAATTTGTTAATCAGCAGATTTCTGTAATTTAGGATGTTATTATTATAGGATTATAAATTTGATGTCAGACACAGGTGCACTGTCAGCTACTGGTGCATTTACCTAATATATTTATTTTTATGTTGAACTCATCCACAAATTTAAAAGTGCATTTCGCACAATTACAGGGTGATTGAGAACTTAGGTAAAAAAATTTGGAAATAGAATATTTTTTTTGTAAAATCCGTATAGTGTCAAAAAAAAAATATTGAAGTTCAAGTAGTTTCAACTTAAGGCGATTTAAAATATCTGATTACTTATCGTATTAACTTCTTGTGATGCAAGTAATTATATTAGTTTTTCAAATATCAAAAATGGCTTATGTATAGCAACTCGCAGTTGATGTGTGCAGTAGGTGCAGAAATTAAAATCAGGTCGCACAAAACGTACTTTTTCGAAGTTCTAAGAAAATACGAAAAAATGTCCAACTATATGCAGTAATTACCACATTTTAAATTAAATTTCTAGCAAGGACAAAGTAATTACCTAAAATTGAATAGAACTTCTTTATCAAAACAAGTTTGTAACGTGCTTACAGTATTTTAAATAGTAAACAACTAATCTTTCCATCCCAAAGGCTATTTATGTGATACATTAAAACACTTTTAAGTATTTTGCAAATCATCGCTGTTAGCAAATCATAAACAATAATTATTTAATTTTATTTAACACTGTATAAGTGATAAAGAAACAGCATAACATTTGCAGATCATATATTGCACTGATACGAATGGTTTTAAACATTTGAAACTAGTACCACAACTTCTTTGAAACTACTTTTGGTAAACAGCAATAGCAAAAATTGAGAACTATACCTCTACCTAAATCTTACTTAGATGAATTTGCAGTTTTCTCGATTCCTTAATATACTTCCTAGATTCATAATTTTTAATAGTAAAGTGAATAAATCAATAACATCATTACAAACTATTAATTTCTGGAACAAGGTTTGTTTTTCTGGAAATTTAAATAATGAAGAAAACAAGTGGAATTTTATAGAAAAGATTTCATGACTATGATTTATATTCCACTGTTCTACCACTCTTGAATTATTTATTTATTTATTCTTAGGATAGAGAATATTTTTTTATTATTTCAAACCGTACATTCAAAATGTTCATTTTAAATAAGTTTACAAAAGTCTAGAATAGTTCACGTTTCCTATACCTATCTATTAATTTTATTATTCAATTATATTTATCCCCGATTAGTATTATTATTTTATTATTGAAGAAGCATTACCATTACTCTAACATTTATTTTTTTTATTGAATTCGGCAAGTAACAGCAAAACAGCATATTATTGAATCGTGAAATATAATAACGTACAAACTACGCCATACAAAGTGTGAAAATGTTAGGTTATGTTGTGTTAACATCGCTTGTTACAAAATAATAGACTTACCTGAACAAACGAAAAAAGCACTGCTGGCACTTAATGTAGGTAAGTATGAAGAAAACAAACTCACATAACAGTTGAACCGAACAAACCTTTGACCTATGATAATTATCAGAATAAATAGAAACGAATAAAGACACAATGTATTTTCACTTAAGCATGTTGTAGGCACATTTACAATTTTTGTTGGCAGGGTACTTTAAAAAATAGCGATATATACCTATAAACGTACAAACTGGTATTATTCAATGAACGTGTAAGTAACCGTGTACGAATTCTACCTGAGTGACTAGATGCCCCGGACTGTACTAGTAGAAATCGAGTGCGACAATCATCAGACCTTAAAATCATGCAGCTTTATTATTAGTCTATCCCAGTGGCGTGACTTGGAGTAGATGCGCTTACGAGGAACTCTAGCCTTTATATACTCCCAAGGAGTCAAATTCACCGTAATAGCAGCGTCTATAAATATTCTGATTTTCCAAACACTGTAATAGCAATGCAACTGAAATTAAATGTTCCACAGGGATACAATTCTGGTCCTCTTTATATATCGAATTAATATAAACATATTTTTTCAGTATAAGATCTGTAAAATAATATCTTACATATGTGCACAGCAGCAGATAACTCTGTCAAATATTTATTACATTCAGTATCATTTATATTATTTGAATATAACGAAGGAAACTATATTCATCTTCTCACCACTCAACAAGAACACAACTAGCGAAAAGCAATCCTAAAGGCATACTGTCAGGATGTGTAGGACACCCTAAGTCAATCCTATTGCTTCTGTAGGATGTTTCACGTATGTCCTAATGGGATAGATCAGAAAATCCTTAACATGAACCAGTAATGTCCATCTCAAGAAAATTTATAATATATTTGGGATTAAAGAGAATCTTTATTTATCTTTATTGTTGAGGCATTTTATTGTAAGAGTTTTAGTAACAAATTGCCTTCTTTTGGTGGAAGTCCTTAAATCTGAAGGTGTAGATAGCAATGTGCCATAATGCCCTATATATCTATTGGCACAATGCATTAGATATATGTAATAGGAAGAAGATAGTTCATTTAGTTGTTGCTCATAACTGTTGACAATTACAAGTCATCAGGATCCAAGCGGCATTGCGATTAGCACCTTTAGACCTGATAACCTTTGCCACAGAAGAGTAATTTGTTACTTATACTATTATAATAAGGTGGTAATAACTAATAATAGTAAAAAGTATTAATGACGATCAAAATGCGTTGAAAATTTATCACAGATAACATACTCAAGAATAGTTCCTGATTTAAATTAAATCATAAATTTTTGAAACAAAACATACCGGTAGGATACGAAACACTGAAATTTGATCTGTGACATGACAGACAGCTATGCAATAGTCAATGTTGGTTATACATGCAATCTTTAACGATCTAAATAATACTATAATATGGTCCAATTCTAGTACCAGTATCTCAAACTTTTACTTCATAAAACAATTTTCAACACCTATTGCAGAACACACATACTTGTATTCTAGAGCAATATCTATCTTAGTTTGTTTGATTTCTGTTTCTGTGAACATCGAAAATAAAATGGACAAAGTAAAATCAAGAAAACAGACTATTCCACAGTATGGCAACGTTGAATATATTTTTTCTCTTAAAATTACAGTTCAATTCATTATTTCCTAGTCTTTACGAATTTGTATGAATTCTTGGATTGAATAGTAAGGCCTATATAATTATTTCCAATGTTTTCATAATTTTAATCCAACATACTTGTATTAAAG
Organism: Monochamus saltuarius; assembly: GCA_025584915.1. Taxonomy (NCBI): domain Eukaryota; kingdom Metazoa; phylum Arthropoda; class Insecta; order Coleoptera; family Cerambycidae; genus Monochamus; species Monochamus saltuarius. The sequence continues at coordinate 36,068,791 of CM046728.1, forward strand.
GTCCTTAATACAGATTTTAATATTAGTAGGGGCAGTTTCATGTTTAGTGTACAACAGATTTGTACCGTATTTAACATTGATAAGATGCTATACATTCATAATTAATTCTTGAATATTATTTTTAAAGGCAAAAGCCGGTTCAAATAGTTTATAAAAGATTTTGATATTACGATGTATTAAAGAAATTATCCATAGCCATGTTAGTAGGTCTAAATTGGAAGAATTCACTTATGTTAATGAAAAGAACGTGTTATTATACGGAAATTATTAAGTTATACTTCAGACCTCCGAAAATATTAAATCCTACTTTTATTTCTAACTATAACAGTCCGCTGTGCTTAAACAAAAACAAAAAGTCTAGCCACGATACATTAATTAACATGTTTTTGCATTTTAAGAATTGCCTTTCGAGCGGCTTCCTTTAAAAATGGAATTAATATTTGAATGTATGTAAATATAAGTAAATCAATTCAACCCCATGTTTCCATGAATTTAAGTTTTGCATAACATAAAAATTGGTTGCACAAATATACTTCCCAAAATATGTTTTTAGTGCTACGACACTGGATGAATATGAGGGCAATTATCAATGGTCAAAAGTCGTTGTGATAAAATATCAAGAGAGTATTTCTGATAACGACATATCAAATATATGTTTCATTGCTAAACGAAATTCACTTTGATGCTAACTCTATTTGTTATCCCAGAAAGGGCTATAATATTAAATGAAATTATTTTAATATTATTATTATCATTAACTTAATAACTTATGCGAAGTATAGGAAATTAGGTGTGACTTATAAAATAATAATAATAATATAGGTACTGACTTGATTATTATAAATCGCTATTATTACATATATCATTAAATATGCGTTTGTTTGAAAATGGTAAAATATATCGAATATTGTATAGAATCTACAGCTTTGCAGTAAATTAATAGTCGAATATAACTGCGAATAAAAAATGTCAAATTTGGTAACATCGTCAGAATTGTATAAATTCTGAAACTTAATTTTGACCTTACTTGAATAACGAAGCATGTTAAATTCCAATTGAAATAGTGAAAGTTATATTTTATATTTACAGTTACTCTATCACTCAAATTTCCAGATTGGTGAGGTAACGGTTTAGAAATTATGACTGAAATTCAGTATTTAACTTCTTACTTGAAAGCCTTGTATATTCGTAAGGAAGCCAGATATGAAAAAAAATGTAACATTATTTTGACTTTCCCAGTATGCCCTTTCATTTTTGACCAGTAGTTTCTGGACACCCTGTATTTATAAAACAATTACAAACATTTAACCTTTACAGAATAATATTGTACAATCTCTTCTTTACAGAAATCTTTAACTTTTGGTCCAATCTTTATGAGCTTTCCCTGTAATTTTTTTAAGTCACTGACTAATTATTATCTCAGCTTCATATCTATAAATAAGTATTATAAATGTTTAGATATTATATACATGGGTAGCTACTGATGGTATTATTATTATTATTATTATTATTATTATTATTGTAACAATATTATTTACTAGGCAAATTATAAAATTGTTGAATATGCAAAAACTGGATATGCCGTCCATAAACAGATGAAGTTGATTGTTTCTTGAAGAAAATCCATTGAAATATTGAACATTCATGTAGGTGAAGTGGAATTATAGCTTTAAGTTTAGTATAAATTTTTTTAATGATTCTAGTTTAGGCTACCCATCCTCAAGAAAGAAAACTCCACTGCAAATATATAAGAAACTATGAATAAATAAGAGTATCAAGCGAGTTTTAAAAATGGGAAATCAACAAGGGGCAAAATCTACATGGTGAAGGACATTCTTAGGACATGCTATGAATATGGTATTAAAGCAATGATCTTAGACTTTAGAAAAGCAAATAATTATGTCAAAAGGAATGTACTAAATAGGATGATGAAACAATTTGAGATACCAACTAAACTGATTACTAAAATCAAAGTCTGAATAAAAGGTGAATGTTCAGAGGAATACGCTGTCGATACAGGACAGGCACAAGGACCCACTTTCAACGCTTCTTTTTAATTTAATACTAGAAAAGGTCGTAAGAAATAATCAGGTAAACTGAGAAAGACATCTATTGTTTAAAATTCACGAAATGGTAAGTTAAGCAGATGATGTTGCTATAATTGAAAGAGATAGTACGGAAATAAAAAAGATAACGGCAGAGCGGGTAGAGTAAACAGGTAAAGTGGAACCGCCGGTAAATCAAGGGAAAAGTAAATTCTTAGAAGAGCGTATTTAGCAGCGCTGATAACAACTAGGGTTGTAGATACAAAATAATTTTGAGGGCGACGTCCTTATATGAGAGCTATATCTTGATCCTCATTAAGAAGTCATGAGAAAACTTGTTGAGGTGCGAAAGAAAGATCTTAACAAGAATTCTAAAGGGAAATAAAATTAAGGATGACTGTCGGGAAAAATTATGAAAACATATATAAGATGTACCAGGCCCAAAAATAGATGATGAGAAGTTGTGATATTCAGAAAAGTGCTGTGGCTAAAGCCTCTAGAACGAATGTGAGATGAAAGGATAGCTAAAGTAAATAGTACGGAGTAAACCTAAGTATAAAAAGAAAAGAGGCAGACCAAAGAAGCGATGAAGAGGCAATTGCAATAGATTTAAGAGAGGACAATGTGACAGATAGGAATAGGAAAGATTAGACAAAAATAACGGAACTCTTGGCCGAAATTGCCTGTTAACAGTTTTATATTTATTTGCAAACAAACAAATCCGAAATACAAAATTGCAAACATGCAAAAACATAATCCGTTGCTATTGAAAGTTGGTTATCTCGAAGTGTCAAGATATCATAGGTACATGTCTTTCTGTTAAGAGTTACAGAGCTGATATCGCGCCTAAAGACTGAATTGGCAAATTCTTCACCTTCAAACTACCGTAACTTTGCAGGCGTGCAGTAGATAGTGCTACAAAATTGCAGACTAAGGTATAAGTAAGACTAAACAAAAGTTCTTGTAACGTAATTATTTGTATTTTCTTAATGAAGTAAATAATTGTTTTTCTGAAACCTCGAACTGTAACGTGCTAGAATATTGCAATCTATTACCTGTTATTGTTCAAGGATTGTATACCCATCCTTGGTTATTGTTAACCTCACAGTATAGATGATAATAATTGTGCATCGTATATTCGTATTGTGATTACAGAGTTTCGTTTATTTATATCTAGTATCTGCTTGATGTTTGCGAGTGTATATAAACAAAAATGGTACATTTATTAGTGACGACCTTAATATTTAAACAAATTTAATCATATTCATGCCAGCTAGTCGATAGACACATCCCATTTATTCAGATGCAGGGGCTCGATTCTCGAGTTTAGTGGAACACATTCCCTCAGAAAGTGATGTAAATTCTCATGAGTAAATGCAAATCTGTATTCTTGATCATCAGGATATTCAATAAATAACGCAATAAATAATATTTTTTATTTGCGACAGTTTATTTCCTAATTATAAGAACCTACTGCTGAACTGAACGAAAAAATTATATATACTTTAAATGTACAATGTCATCTGTAGACGTTCAACCCATGTTTTCGAAATCAAAATGGATTATTAGCGCCACAGCCCAACACCTGAATATTTACAGCAGTTACTGATTATTCAATTTATTTTTATTCCAGTAGTACAAGTGAATAGTTGTGTAAAGTGTTTTGCAAAGTAATAAACTTAATATGAATAATGTTAGATATTATAAATTACCAGTACACGGTAAGATGTGTGTGATGATTTTAACTTTTTGTAGGTATATGTTTGCACTTCGGTTTCTACAACCATGAATTTAGCGTTCTAATTGCGCTCCTGGTAATGACTTCATCTGCGAACGAAGTGCGGGGATCTGCTGTGAGACGTCAGACGTCTCCGAAATAACCGTTTTCTGAGAAGTGGTTTAGAGCGTATCAGGCGTAGTACTGATAAACGGAACCGAAATCAATCTATGGACAGATTCAGCGATAATGATCCGCCCTTAGAACGCACCCCGGGCAGGCCAAAGATTTTCAATTAATGATAGGGAAATGTACATTAATTCTGTGACTGGCAGCGACCAGTTACCTAGGTCATGGCATAACAGGGTTGTTTGTCAAATACAGCTTCCGTTCTAACCTTATGATAAAATTACAAGGTGCATTATTTAGAAATACTTAAAAATTGTGTACATAATCAACTTTGTACATAAATTATTTGCCACGAATTTATTTGTTTTTTCCGAATTCTAATTCTTAGTGACTCTGGAGCCTTTAAAAGAATATGGTGTGTGGTTATACAGTGTGGAAGAAAAGTATGGAATAAATTCATTATTTCTAAAACAACGAAGTTTCATGAAATTTCCTCGGACCCGTCGATTTTGCTTTTTAATAAGACTCTTTTTTCTATACCAACGCATCTCCGACGTTCATTTGTTTGCGTGATGACGTCATCGGATATTTTTTTAAATAGAACCCCTATATTTTTTCATCGGATTCTTGTAGAGCTTAACTTGCTGAATTCAAAAATGTATAATTTCAATACTTTATTCCTTCAACTTTCCGAAAAAAATAATAATAACCGATCTGCTGTCTAGTAAAATAGACTTTTATTAGTTAATTAAAACTTGCTCCATCTTAATACGAATTTCCATTGAGGAAAAATATAAAAGCGCGTGGACGTCTATAAACGGCTTTGTAAAATTGCGAACATTACAGCTTTAAGATAAAATGTTGCATTATGACGGTTCTAGGACAATGGAGACTAATCATTTCTAATAATCTTTGACAATCTATCTTATTATGTAATAATTATAAAAAAAAAACAGAATGATATTTACGCCCACTTAAAAGGCTAGCCATCTAATGAGTCATAAGAAACTCATTTTGAGGAAATCCCACGGGAGGATAAACACCAGTACATTTGAAACATAACAATTTTAAAAACTTACTTGAATGGATTCGATTCTGTCAATATGCACGTTATAGATAGAATACCATACCGAGGCAAGCATACTCAAGCTTAGGGCGTACAAATGCAAATGCTATTGCAAAGTAGTTTAATAGCCTTAGGCTCAGTAAAGTCACGACTACAGCGGGTTATAAATCAATATGTTTTAGAGGCATCAGATATAATACACTCAACATGACTGTTGAAAGAAATTCTTTATCGAAAATTACCCCAAGATCACGGAAACAAGTCTCAGCAATGACGCTCCTTTGATATTGTAATCAAAGATAATTGTGGTAGTTTTTAGACAAAAGGAGGATAATACATTGCATTTCTTTACATTCAAATGAATATTCTTCAACTGGCACCAATCTTCAAGTTTGTTAAGATTATGTTGAATTCGATCACAATCACCAACATACCAACACTGCACATCAGATAACTGAGTTATCCGCATACAAAATGCAATTGATGTCTAAGTCATCACCTATATCGTTCATAAACATATTAAATAACAGTGGTCCAATAACGGATCCTTGAGGGACACCTGACGTGGAAGGGTATTATACAGACTTGAAACCATTGAACACAACATACTGTTGGGGAGGTACGATATTAAAAGATTTACGAGAGGTTCAGAAATACAAAAGAAGTAGATAATGATCAAGTCTGTCGAACGCCTTCGAAAAATCAGTATACATATAACGTCCACCTGAGTATGATTATCCAACGATTCGTTTGATAAATTGAGTTACAGACGCTAAGTTTGATACGGTAGATCTACCTTTCACAAAGCCATGCTGAGATGAAGAAATCATGCGACCAATGCTTCCGTATAAAAATTCATGAAGTAAAGATTCAAAAGTTTTTGAAAAATTGCAGATAAGAGAGACCGGACGGAAATTTTCAATATTTATTCGACAACCCTTTTTGAAAACAGGGCATGCTTTAGAAAGCTTCCATAGATTAGGAAATGTAGAAGTACTGAGGCATAGATTAAATAAATAAGTTAGGGGAGGAGCAAGAACACATGCGCAATCTTTAAGAATAAAAGCAGGTATCAAATGCGGTCCAGTTGTCATCTTAGGTTTAGAGTTCTTTAAATCAGATAAAACTTGGTTCTTCTCAAACATTGCAATATGTACATGGTTTGTAAAAGACACGTTACAATTAACTGCACCATTAAGTTCCTTTCACGATTCAGTCATATTTCTCTACCTCAAATTTAAAAGCGTCGTTTAATGGGAGTTAATCCTTTTCTTCACTACTCGATGGGTAATATCGAAAAGTATCGTTTTATGTATATGTATACGTGAAAATAGCAGCTTTTTGGAGTTAGCCATTTCAGTTCTATATCTCCCCCTACTTCCTAAACGCCCTCTGTGGAGGTAGAAGAAGAAACAGAAACTCAAAATATAGTAAAACGTATATGTGGGGTTTTCGAGGTCGCTGAACACGAATTCGGGATCAAAATTTATCTATACCACCACGACAGCTGTCTGAAGTAGTGGAATTTTCGGAAATTCAATAAAAGATCAGAATCCTTAAGTTTTCGGGTACGCTGAGCAAGAAGTTCCAGTTCTTAGAAATCGTGCAATTTTACATAATTTCTCCTCTAAACCAAAAAGTTAACAGGCAGCACAAAATATAGTGAATCACCCTGTATACGGAAGATAGAGGATCTGCATCTTAGCCTTAGCAATACGTCCAGTCAGAACATTTTTTTTTCCTTTTATCGAACTCAACACATCAAAATGCATGAGACATCATAGTCCAAATCCCCATATCATACTTTTTCATATAAATCTGTAATTATTACCTTAAAATAGGAACTCATACAGATAATTACGGGTTTGAAGAAACAAAGCACTAAAATTACGAAATATTTTTGTTTTCAGTACCTACATTTGGTTTTTACATACAATAAATAGTAAAAAAAATAATTATTAATACTACTACGACAAATTTAATTACGACAACGTCAAAAGTCTTTGACCTCCTGTATATAAAATGATTCGATTAAACCTAGTGGTTTTTCTTAATGTGGCAAAAAAAGTACATGTACTTAGGGAACAAAAAAGACAATAAAAAATTGCAGACCATGAACAGTTACTTTATTACCAATGATTTTACAAATCTGGTCAGTTTGGCAGTGTATTTAGATAAGTATTCCTTTGAATTTTTGTACATTATATGCCAGAACGTGAAATTTTTACATGATGTAGGACATTCTAATAATCAGATATCGAACATGTTGGGCATTCCTAGATCATCTGTTGTACGAATAGTACACAGATATGAAGAATTTGATACAGTGGAAAATAGACCACGTAGTGGATGTCCTCGAGTATCTAATAAAAGGGAGGACCGGTATTTGGTGCAATATGCCCGTAGACACCTCACATCTTCAGCTTCAGCTCTCAAAGCCCACTTTCAAGGTACGTTTCGCCATGTTATATCAACACCTACTATTCGAAGACGACTCCACACTCCAAATTTATGTGCTATTAGACCATTACGGGTCCCCACGGCATCGTACTACCTGTCTCCAGTGGGCGCGAGGGCATCGACAAAGAGTCTGGAGAGAACGTCAACAGCGACTTCATTTTCCCCGTGAAGTTGCTCCGTATGAAGGGGGTACCGTAATGTTTTGGGGTGGAATAATGTTCAACCGCCGCACCACATTCATTCGCATGCCACAGAATATGACCAGTCAAATTTGCATCGAATATGTTATTACGCCCATTATCTACCTCTACGTAATGATTAGGTGAAAATTTTGTGTTTATGGACGACAACGCTCGACCACATCGCGCAAGAAGGGTTCAAGAAGCAGGACATATCAATAGATTAGATTCATAATCATATTATTCATATTCCTCCACCTCAGACTACAGATGAGTTAGTCGTGGCTGCAGAAGGGAATGGAACAATATTCCACAAGAAATCGTTAATCACTTGATTATCTCAATGCACAGACGTGTCAATATGCTATTGGAACGTGGTGGAGATCATACCGACTGTTAGTCAAGTAAAGAACTTGCTTTGTAACTTTTTTTTGATTTAATAAATTTTGTCAAAAATGTCACACATTTGCTGGTTTTTAATTTTACTCAGTTTATCGAACGCATTCGTTTCGCAAAAGAAAAGATTCAGAAAACAATATGCTTTTATTGGGTATTTGGTTTTCTGACAAAAATATTTCTTTAACAAGAATGAGGGAAGTCCAAGACTTTTGACGGTGTGTGTATTATTGGTTCTCCTTCGACGTCTTCTGACATGCCGCTACTACTACCACCAAACAGCTTATAAACACCAATAGACCAACTCCACCATATATTGCTAAGTCAGTTATATAATAATAATAATAATAATAATAAATGCCTTTATTTTTGGTACAACACATAGATATTACACAATAAAAATAATAATAAAGACAACATCTTTATGTACCTAAAATCTCAAGGGGAAGTTCACAAACGTGCTCTACCACTTAACCCTTGAATTACAATAATAGCTAATTTATTTGTCGCATCATTGAGCAGACAAATTTAAGGTAAAATCACAAATAAAGAATATAAATAAGCAAGTTTAATACAATCAATAATAGAAATAACAAGTTTCTGATTAAAAATAAAAATAATATATAAAATAATATTAACAATAATATTTATACAACTTAATAATTAGTAAATAGAGTGACAGGCTAGAACGAGAAGGACAGTTAACAATATGACAAGTAATTTATTTTTAAAACCATATTTTTAAAAGTTTATATACTGTTCTCAAACAATAACTTTTTTACACAGATTTTAAACTTGGCATCGTTGAATAAATGAATATGTTGAGGAATTTTGTTGTAAAGTTTACTAATAATGAACTTATAACTCCTTTCATACAATGATGTTTTATGATGTGGAGGAGTAAGTAAGCCTTTAAATTTTACATTTAGATTGTGTACATCAGTCCTAAATGTAAGCTTATTATATAGATAAGGTGGAGTTTTGGTAGTTATAATTTTATGAAACATACATAGCGAGTGCAGCTTTCTACGGTTGTGCATATTCAGCCAACGCAATTCAGACAGTTTGTGCGTAACGTGATCATATTTCCTTATCCCATATATAAATCGAATACAAGAGTGTTGAACTCGTTGGATGCGCTTTACAAAACTTTGATCCAGACATGGTCCATATACTGAGTCACAATAACTGAATTGACTTAGAACAAGAATGTCACAAAGCATTTTTTTTGTATCATAATTTAAATAACCGCGATGTGGGTATAACAATCTTAAAGAGGCATAGGCTTTCTGAATGAGTTTGGTTACTTGATCTCTAAACCGTAATGTGTTATCAAGGACCAAACCAAGATTTTTTACACTGTCTAATATTTGCAAGCGTGACCCCATCAATTCAATATTCAGTGAATCTTTTAAGGTAATAACTTTAGATTTACTTCCAAATAAAATTGCAGCAGATTTATTTGGATTAATAACCAATGAATGCTGCAAAGACATTTCACATATATTATTTAAGTCAGTGACAATTTTATGATTAGCTTGATCATAGTTATTAGCTAAAAATGAAAAGTAAATCTGCGTATCATCAGCGTACATATGCATGGTGCAATGGCGAACAAATTTGACAAACTGGCTCGTATATATTGTGAATAATAAGGGGCCTAGGATTGATCCCTGTGGAACTCCGCAATGAAGTGCTCGAGACTGGGCAAAATTATCTGATATCCTAACAGCTTGCATACGATTTTCAATATATGACTGTAGTAATAAGGTAGCTTCATTACTTACTCCACACGACTTGAGTATGGCAATCAAAATCTCATGATTTATGGTGTCAAAAGCTTTGCTGAAGTCAAGTAATATCATAGCTGTAACTTTACCATCATCAATTGCTTGTATAACATCATCTATAATATGCATCAAAGCTGTTGTACAACTAAAACCCGATCTGAAACCTGATTGGGTAGAGGGAGTATGGAATGAACGTGCAAATATTTCCTTAATTGTATTTCCATTAGTTTTTCAGCTATCTTGGAGAAACCGGGCAAAATACTTATAGGTCTTAAGTCGGAATATGTTTTAGGATCACTAATTTTGGGTAACGGTATTATTATTGCATGTTTCCATAATGTTGGAAATTTTTTCTATAAACATAGTGTTTATAATATGCACGATATATTTTACTACATAAGGGCAGCACAATTTAATCAAATTAATCCCGATACCGTCAGAACCGCAAGCTGAATTCTTTAAATTTAGTATAACACTAATTACTTCATCTACAGAAACCATTGAAAATTCAAAATGAGTATTAGATATGGTATTTTGTTCATAGTAATTAATTATATTTCTATTATCTACATTATCATTCTTAGGAATAGCATCTATAAAATAATTATTTAATTCATCCGGATTAGATAAGTGTACAGGTAAGAGTGATTTAGAAGAAGTAGTTATATCAAGTTGTTTAAGCTCAGTCCAGATATTTTTCATATTTTTATTACGTGCAATCCAGTTAAAATATGCCCTTTTTCTGACTTTACAGCCTGATTTGTTAGATTTCTCATTTCTTTATAATAATTCCACTTGCCTTCGGATGGAGATTTCTTAAAATTAGACTTTGCCTTGTCTCTCAGAGACATAAGCAATTTAACATTATCAGTAAGCCATGGAGCTTTCTTTGTGCATATTCTAGATGTCTTTAATGGTATATGCTTATTGAAGAGATTTACTAAATTTTTATTAAAGCAATTAATTTTTCCATCAATATCATTTAAATAGAAAATCTCATCAAGTGGTAAATTTTGCAAGTCTAAGTTAAATTGAATATCGTCAAAATTTTTGAAATCACGGTAAGTACAATACATTGACTGAAATGCAGGCTTTACTGTTTTTATTTTACAGAGCACTAATTCATGATTAGAAATATCATTATCTATCACTTCTATTGAATAAGCAGGGTTACTGTCATTGCATAAGATCACATCTATTAGGGAAGAGGAGGTGCGAGTATAATGCGTTGCCTCATTTACTAGCTGAATAAAACCAACCAAATCTAGCATTGATGAAATATATTGTTTTGCAGGTGACTCAACTTTATAAAAATCTATATTTATGTCTCCAAAACAGTAAATATTTTCACTATATTGCATCTAAATTGAAAGCGATTCCTCCAACTCATCAACAAATAATTTAACATTCATCTTAGGAGGTCTGTAACAGACTCCAAATACAAAGTGTTGACCATGAATTGCAGCTGATATCCACAACTGCTCTATTTTGTCACTGGTATTAATTAAAGTAAATTTAAAAGTATTATTTAGATAAAGGGCCACTCCTCCACCTCTGGTTTGCCGATCTTTGCGTATTACCGAATAGCCATTAACATTAAGAGACGCGTTGTTTATTGAATCATTAAGCCAAGTTTCGGTCAAAGCAAAAACATCAATTTTTTATCGTGTATAAGCTGCCTAACAGAATTTAATTTGGGAACCAAAGAACAAACGTTTAAATGTCCTCCTCTGATATACCTATCACTCATTATCAAACTGAAAATAGAACACAAATGTATAATATTTTATTAGATATATGTATATTAAGTATATCAAATTATAAATTATTGTGGATTTGTAATTTAAAGAAAAGAAAAAAGTGTAAAAAATAAAATCTATATCAGTACAGACGTATGCGCGGGTAAGAAATTAATTGATAATTTGTACCCATACAAAAAACAACAGTAACAAAAAAGAAAGATTACAGAGTGAGAAACTAATAATAAAGTAATACAAACTTAAGTAGGTACCTTCTTAAATGTTTGGATTTGAATTTTGAAGATTATCCATTACATTAGTATCTGAATATTTTATAATATTGTTTTGAACTTTAGCGTAAACCATTCCATCTCTGGTCCAAACATTGCGATAATTAAACTTCTCGCATGCTTCTAGATACAACTTTAGCCGTAAGGGAGTTAAATCTTCTTTGATATAAATATGAGTAGATTTGAGCTTTGATGTAAGATTAAATAATAATTTCTTCTGTTCATGGTCGTAGAATTTAATTACGATGCTCCTTGGTTTATTATTGCGGACGACCTACCCTGTAGCAGGATTCAATATTGCCGGTCTTCAACTAGATGTGTGTTTAATACATCCAGCACATTTTGTGTGGTTTTTTTCTCTTCAGGAACGCCAAAAATACGAACGTTTTTATTGAGCATACTTTGTTCAATTTTATCCAGACAAGAGTTTAAACGTTTATTTTCTTCGGATAACAAAATATTTTCTTGAGCCAATTTATCAACAATAGTTGCCTGGTTTTGCATAAATTCCTTCATCATAGTATTTACGCTTTTCATGACTACAGACGTCACTTTTTCAACAAATTCTTGTGAATTCAATGCAAGTAAAACGGCATCATTCACAGCCTCCATAATCTCAGGTATTTTTGATTGCTCAACAACTTTAGTTAGTTTGTTTTTCGCTGTTCTAGTTTCTCTATCAGTCGACATTATCGAGAATAGATATATGGGTATTATAATTAGTTTTATTTAAGACCGCGGCACACTACAAATGTACGTCTACTCAGCACGACTGATCATAATAGAATATATATGAGATGACCCATTATTTGGTGCAGCGAAGGTAGCGCTCACCTTAGGTTGATCGCCTTGAACGCAATCCTGACGTTTCCCGTCTTTCATGTACTCCATAACGACTGCAGGTGGTGGAGTAGAGGTTGTTGTGGTAGTAGTGGCGGTGGTGGTAGTAGTGGTGGTGGTGGTGGTGGTGGTACTAGTTGTTGTGTCAATAGGTGCTTGCTCCTGAAGGTACTGTTCCAAAGGATGGAAATATTCCAACAAAGCTGAAGTGGAAAGATCTAGTCCATAATTAAACTTTACTAAGTACACCCAATTCGTTGTAGGTCTTTCTCTAATCATCGACCTGTGGAGAAAGTTTTTATAGAGTTTTTTAAAAGAAAATGTATCTAAAGACTGATAATGTTAATATGGATACCTACACATGGTGTAAATATTTTTTTAACAAGGATTTTCAATGATCCTTCAATGGGGAAGTTGCATGAATTTTTTATTAGTTGGAAATGTATTACAGGGTAATCTTTCAAACATATTGAAAGGCCAGAACATGTGTGGCGGCAATAATCACATATTAATTCAAAAATTAGCAGTAATAAATTGATATAGAATTTTTGTGGGTCATAGATACATAATGTAAATACTGTGTAGGTAATGCGATAATTATTAGTGGTGATGTGATAAACTTACGGTATTGTTAAACGTAACTTATTCCTTTGTTTACAACATTTTATAAATGCTTCAAATAACATTCTACATCACGTAAATGGTACGAGCAAATACAGAACATGTTATTTGGAATAGATTAATAGAAAAGTTTAACAACTTCACATTTGAATTTTTTCGATAAACTTAAACCTACCTGTATTTCCAATTAAACTTACATTAAATATTATTTTCATAAACAAACAATGTTGCAATGCTTTCTTTCGTCGCGCTTCATCGCCCTACACCACATTTTTAATTTCATTTTATAACACGGTGAAATATTCTTTATTTGGTGCTCTATGCTATATTCGTACATACTCGTAATGGCATAATGCAATACTTCTTCCATTTGCCCGGTGAGATGCACTTTCTGTGCCCATGAGTCTAGTGTGCAACTTTATTCAATACCAATGTCTATTTAATACATTAGCATCTAATAAAATCACAAATGACAAATTAACTCTTCTAAATGTATGTACTGCGTTGTCCGAAAGCATGTAAATCGTATACAGATATGAACTAAAGCACACTACTGTATTTAGGTACACGTGTGAACGGCGTCAGACGTCACAGGTCTACGCTATGATGACGACTGTTTTGTGGAGGCGTGGTGAAACTAAATTTTTATATGAAGGGTACAGGGGAAAAATAAGCCAAGTCCATTTTTATCGAAATTGCGATAACGGTGCCATCTTGTAGTAAATTTATAACTCTTTCTATGGGTAAGTCAGTCAGGGGATTAACCAGACAAGTCCGAAGATATGCCTAATGTAAAATATTCTATACACGAGAAAAACAGGCTAAGTCCGCGCGCTACAGGAGAAGAACAAGTTAAGTCCCTAAAGTCTAGGCATGAGGATATTAGTGTTAGACTATTGTTCTGTTATTAAGATGAAAGTGAAAAGTGAAAGAAACGCGGGTGCAGCAATGGAAGTATGTAATAATCATGATAGTGATGCCTCTGAAGATATAATTGTATAAAATAATGTTTTTACATTATTTTTCTTTAGGACTGATTAATATATCAGCAGAAAAATATAATAATCTGCAATGTTTAAAACAATTTTGTGGCCCAACTGCCCAAGAGTACCTGAGTATACCACACAATTAAGTGTTATTTTTTTTATTTTGTTCAGAAATGCCTATGTTAGTTTTCCATGAATAAAATGTATCACAAACAAAATATTTTCATTAAAACCGGGGGAAAATCGGCTAAATCACGATAATCTAAGATGAGATCCTAAACTGTGTTAATATCCGTTACCTTATGGAACTAATATCTATAGAGAATAATAGAAAATCTGATATTTTTTAATATTTTCAAGTAGCAAGTTTACAACGTCAATTTAGAATCAAGTTATATGGAATATTAATCTAAAAAGGTCTATAACACCAATACAGTTATTTGTGACTTAACTTGTTTTTCCCCTGTGCCCTTCATATGAACTTTTTAGGTTTATTTTCCCATAAAATTGTCTAGGACAAACGTCATTACGATTACAAAAATACATTCTTTCTTTTGCACGTATTTGGAAAAATCATACGATTTTCCCATTATTGAGGATCTACGTGTTTGTTCAATTGCTCGAGGACCATTGGGATTTAGTACACTATCATACACACAATGCAGTTAAAGTTTCCACTATCAAAAATGTGTTGTTAGAGAGAAAAATATCTCGAATAAAAGTACAAGATTCAGGATGTTATGATTTAAATAGGAATAATATTGTGCAAAATTTTTAATAATTTTCATCTGCGCTTAGCAAACAAGTTTCCATAGAAAATGATTTATCCAAGTCTGTAAAAAATTATTAAAAATACAACTTCTCTTAAGCAACTTTAATTTTTTAAGAATCACAGAGACCAAAATTATTTGTGCATTCTTATTTGGTTTGAAGATTTTTATTTCTAGATATTCTAGGAATTTGAAATGTTTCAATCTACTCACTGAAATTTTGTATCCTTTCCAAACTCAAAAGCAATACTTCCTTCAGGATCAGCCATCTGGCTTCGATAATAATTGACGAACTGGAAAGCCAGAATAATTCCAAAAAATTTGCTAAAAATAATTCATTGTCAAATATAAACAGTAACATAACAAATCCACTTATTTACCTTATGTATGGTCTATTTGATGTGATGTATTCATCCCTCAAAAAGTCGGGTTCTAGACCTAACACACTTTTTATACCCTGATATTCATTCCTACAATTAAAATATATTTTAACTCTATAGTGAATTATTTAAATCGAAAGTTTAAAATCAATAGTAGATACAGGAGTTTCCATATGCGTCATACTCATGAAATATTGACATTTTTACCTGACTTTCCACCAATATTCTGCAACGTTATAGGATGGGAGTTCTAATTCTTGCAACCTCCATTCGTCAGCTGCTAGATAATAAGGTAACTGAGGCAGAAATCTTAGAGCAGCCAGCAGAAGCTTTGTCATTTTTACAGTCTCATCAGTAATATCAGCAACGGTTTTCACACCATAGTAATGAATGCTTTCAGTTGCTAGCAAGGGTCCTAGAAACGCAGAGTATGAGCTGATATGTAAATTCAAAATATTTTGTTGTCAGTAAAACTTTGGCTAAAAAATGTACTTCATTAATGTGACTAATCTGCTTACTATCATATGTAAGAGTCCAATTTGTTGATTTTATATAAAAATAAGAATACCTAATGCAGCAATGGCTTCATCAAGACCGGAAAATCGCAAATTCTGACGCATCAGCGAAAAGTAATCTTGATTTCTCAAGGCTATTCTGAAAGTAGTTTCATGCGCGTCTAAGTAGCTGACCCAAGAAGATTCGTTGCAATCATATACTCTGAAAAACATTAATGAACATTATTCTAAAGCCTTTGATATTTATTTTTAAACTAAATTTGAGGACTTCTCACATAAACTTACTCAGAATAGTTGTCCTCGCAAAAACTGAAGATATGGGGTTTGCAGTAGGTCATATCGAATCTGCTCTTCTTCCAAAATTTTTGTCCTAGCGTACCTAGAGATGTAGCATGAGTAAGGTTATCAGCTAATATGTAGATTTCTGCAAGAGTCTAAAAAAAAGAAATTGATAGTAATTCTACATTATTTGTGAAGAGGTATTACGAGAGTGGATCAAATGTAAACCGGCAAAGTATCCCTGCAGAAAGTCTTTTCGAGGTGGTGGCTTCTTTAGGTTGTTGCAACTCCGTGTTTGTTCGTAGTTGACAATGCGATTTAAAAATCACGGTTCTCTGCTTGAAAGCGCTCCAGAAGCCTCACACGAACTGTCAGACGGTTTGCTTCTCATTTCCAGAGGCGAGGAACTGTTCTAACTGAGACTATTTGGTAACCAAAGTAATCGAAAATGATTGATCGACCACTTCCGTATCAGATCAAAAATCGCAGGAATATTCACCTCATTGATGCTTGTCCAGGGTCGAGGTATCTAATTTTCGTACTTTACCAATTCTCAGCTATACAGTTTGTACTTGGAATTTTAAAATAGTCCTGTTGGCAAACTGTACAGTTAATTGTCATAAAAGTTGGCGGGGTTTACGCCTTCTCGCAAAAATCTAATAATAATGCGTTACTCAATGGACATGTGCACCGCTTGCTTATATATGTATGGTGCTAGTAACGGCTTTATAAACCGCGTTGATAGTTTCCTCCACCTCTTATATCCTCATGTTATATGTATCAAGACATCGCACCATTCGCCTTAAAATAGGATTTCGGGTTTATATTTGATCCACCTTCGTGTTATTAAAGAATATAAAATAAAGAATAAATACGTTTTTGCATGGCTGAAAAGTAGTTACCTTATATTTAAGGAAAGTTTCAACATCATAATGTAGTTGAGGATGTGGTAAAATGATGTCTGCTATATAACTCCAATCATTGCCAAAATTAGTTCCTACAGAAACAAATTAACTCTAAAACATCATTCTTAAAAGTTATGAATTTATATGAAACAAATTTAAGGAAAAATATTTAACAGTTTGCTTTACCTAGTAGGAATACTGGGATTTCAGAAGTCTCATTTATCTTGTAATAATTGTTCAGCCTATTCCTAACAAATGTTTGCAGTTTTAAGTATAATGGCTTTATTTCTTGCCAGAATTCCCTAGCCTTCGAATACGCTCCACTGAAAACATTGAGATACTCCCAGTAACCAGTCACATCATTATGATCTAAAAAAAAACATAAAATACACGAAATACCTCTCAAAGTAATGGTTTTTACAAATTTTCACAAAATTTTAATCATTAATTTTACATTCGACAAGGCAACATTAGACAATGCTTAACACATGAGGTCTCAATTTCGAAGGTAGTGCTTCAAGAACAATTAAATTTAGCAAATCCAACCTATTCACATAGCACACGATATCTACGAGACGTCTGTTTTGACTCCATTTTACGTCAGTACGTCCAGGACCAATTATAGACGTCCAAGAGTGTAGCTCTCAGGGACGTCTTTAGTATTACGTATGTCGGACGGTCATTTTAGGTCGTGACTTTTCTGAACTAGTATGGTATGTACCTCTCTGACGCGCCCTTATATTACTTCCGCCGGATGTCCATATTTAGGACCACAAAAATAAAATAAAAACAAAAAAGTGATTTGTCTTCTGGGAACAGCACTGAAGCACTTCAGACAAAGAGTTTTGTAAAAAAAACTAATGTAAAACAAGAATAGAGAATAAATTTTGTTTATTTATAGTGCAACTGTGAAAAATAAAACAAACTAAATTTGGCGGTAATAGTAGGGGAAAGTGGTCCAGATTCGGCATATTAGCCTTTAAAAGCCAAATATGAGAAAAGTGGTAACATTATTCAAAAACTAATAATTTTGAATGAAACTATGCTTTATTAGGAACTTGTCTCAAGCGATAGAAAGTCTAGATTCAGAGAGTAAGCTAATATATTTTTTTACTAAATACTAAAAGTACCCCACTGTGAGGTTAACATTAAATTTAAACACTCGATGTTCTTGCAGTTCCAGGATTGGAAGAAAAAGGCAAAACAGCTGCAATGTCTTTTTTCTGTATTACTGAAATGTGGCAGTCAGAAAACTATTTGTATCAGATTTAGGACTCAGAAATTTGATCTCATATTTCTCATTTTGGAGAGAAGTTATTTGACCCATGTAAAAAATTTCTTTTCTTGGAAACCAGAAATTTCAGAAGGACAAAGTTTCCCATGTCAATATCCTCACTACCGGAAATTAATTTTAGGTCTTCAAAATCTTCTTCGTCGTCTGACGAGCAATGTTGCAATACAATATTAGCGCTCCACTCGCTTGATGTAGAAATATTTCGTGTTCTGCCTACTGTAATCAAATCTTTTTTAAATGATGCCTTCTACTGTTTTAAAGCTAGTTCTCTTTTCCGTTCTGCTTCTAAGTTTTGTATTTTTTAGTATTCTGGTGTGTTTGCATATATTGTTGATTGTGCTTTCCCGTTAGTTTAGGTTGGAGTTTTCCTTTATGGATACAAGCTTTAATTCCTGATTTGTAGTGAACATTTGATGAGCTGTATGTTTGCTTGAATAAGAAGCCTCCTCTTCACTTTCATTGCCTGAATTGACCCACCTGGCCAGAAGCTCTTCTTTTAATTTTTTCTTTAAAATGATCTTGATTCTAGACTGTAGGGTTTGTATTTTAACCTGGTATTCTTTGCAGCTTTGTACTGACTTAAAGTGTCTGTGTAAAGCTTTAATAGCCAGTTTTATATTTTTTTCACTAATGTGTGCGATTAGTCATTTTTATGTAATTCTTTGGCACAAATAATTTAAGAATAACTTTATTGGAGATGAAAAAGATTAATATATATAAAAAATTTACATTGGGAACATTTGGCTAGTAGCCGAAACTTCTCCACCTGCTGGATAAAAAGTACATAATTTCTTATCATATGCATATACAAATTGACTTGTAAATCAAACAAACAATTATACCAAAGAAAGACTTACCTTAGATACGAAATAAATCACAATGTGAACAAAATGTAGAACGTCTCTAAATCACACCTGCTTACATACTGCCAAGGCCAGACACTGTTTTTTCTCACAACTTGGGTTGGTTTGGGCGTCAAATTCAAACGCAATTCGGATTTAATGGGGGTAGCCTAATGATCACTATGGCCGAATGTGTACCACTTTCCCCTATAGTACTGTCTAGTGTCAAAAGTTAAAAGTGTCATTGTGTTACTGATGGAGCTTTGTAACAAAATATATATTTTTAATCTAAATTTTATAATTATGTATGTGATTGAGTATTTCGTTGCTGTGACTTTTAAAAATCGGAGGATCCTGTTTGTTAAAAGGAATATATGCCTTACTGTAAGGTTAATGTCAATAAACTAAACAAAAGATAAAAATTAGTTAAAAGTAGTAGTTCTAAATTTTATAATTATGTATGTGATTGAGTATTTCGTTGCTGTGACTTTTAAAAATCGGAGGATCCTGTTTGTTAAAAGGAATATATGCCTTACTGTAAGGTTAATGTCAATAAACTAAACAAAAGATAAAAAATTAGTTAAAAAAACATATTAAATTTTGTATAATATATTTTTTAATGAGCATATTTATTTATTCTTTGTGGAAAATTATAAATAATTTTGTATATCCCAAAATTGTCCCCTCTGGAACCCTCTGTATGTATGTTTTTACACATCTGGTAGGTACACTCTTAAAGGGTCCAAAACGTCCATTTGTGAGTCATTGATGGATATCCCAAAGATTTAGAGCGACGACATTGAGAATTAGTTGTACTACTAATTATCTACTTTGTTTTTATTAAACATAAAAATATGATTTGAGGATTTATTTTGTTCCAATAAACTGCAAAGCTATACCTGAATTGGTTGCAGACGGCATTAGTTCATATTTTTCATTTTAAAATTAGAAATTTGAACTAAAGACTTTGACTTATCCCACGACTTAAGTATTCAAAAAATACATCTGAAGCGAAGCCAACTAGTTATACAGTGTGGGCTACCGAGCATCTGCCAACCAAGTTTTTTTTTTCATTTGGATGCAAAACTAAAAAGAAACGGTTATAGAATCCGGGGATAAACTTCACCCTTAAAGTTTTAAATAGAAAGTAGAAATGTGTGGTACGTCATTTTAAGGAGCATTCAGTAGACTCATTTAGTGTGACGTCACGTAGGTAGGCAACCCGCAACAAATTGCCATAGTTGAAATTGTACAGACCGAATCTGACTCTTGTGTACTATTTATACAGTGATTCATAACTTATTTAAAAAAAATGGGAGTAGATATGCGTCATGAAAAATTGAGTCAATATACATAGTAAAAAAATGTTCCATATAGTTTCCGAGTAAAAAATTATTGAAGTATTTACATTAGTTTTGCAAGTGTCAACAATGTTTTACGTGTATAGCAACTCGAAGTTGATGGATATCGTTTTAATTCATCGCGTTGTGAAAATGCTTTAGCAGAACGGTTTTCCGGTAAACATGTGCCAAATGCAGTTGCTTTTACCTACAGCGGTATGCAGCGAGAGCAAGTCTAGTGCAAACCGAGCGTGACACACGAAATTTAAAACCGAATCGTGGAAGAGATGGAGGTTCAGGGCGTCCACGGCGTATTGCAGCAGTCTGAAGTATCATACACGAGGCTCAATTATATCCGTACCATGTACAGCGTGTCCAAGCATTAATACCATTGAACGAGGACGACCGATTACATACCACGATTTTCTAACTTTAAATCATTTGGACTTCTTTTTATGCGGATTTTTAAAATATGAAGTGTATCGCACCGAAGTGAACACTGTTAATGATTTACGCAAACGTGCCATAGCCGCTGCCAAATTAATTGTATTATAACAATAGAGGCAAAAGCAGATTAATTTGCTGTATACAATAGGTGTTATAAAATGTTAATTATTGCTTTCCTTGGGAATTTCTTTCCATTTTTTGTCCGATCGCTGATTGCATGCTTTGCAGCCTTATCAGATTTTACGTTGGATCAGTTTCCAGTGCCGTGTCGAAGTATTTTTAATAGTCCCCTGTACATTCAAAACCTTTTTAGATAAATTCTGAATTGCCCTGTATATTTTTGGACATGTTAATAAGTTATTTAAGTGTATTTTGCTATTATAAGTTAATTTTGAAAGACCTTAGTTAATTTCAATTGTCTTATATCACCATCTTTAAAAAGAAATTACATCTAACAACAATGATGTAAATTTATCATAAGTACATACATATGTAAAATTTCAAATGGTAAACAAGGTCCTTTCTATTGCAATTATATTTCTTGATTGTTCCATTTGCAAGAATAAAAAAATATATATCCGAATGATGTTTACCATAATCTATAAATAAAATATAGAAAACATTTACAGTGTAACAAAATTATTAGATGGCAAACATAAAAGTATGCATGTAAACATCTTAAGCTGTTTATTAGAATCATATTTAACAAGTAGGCAATTTATGGTCAGATATCAAAACTTTACTTCTCCTTCTTTTTCTGCATCTTCAGGTGTACCGCAAGGCTCTAATTTAGGACCACTTTTGTTTTTACTCTTTATTAATGATCTCCCAGAGATTGTTTCTTGTGAAAAATTGCTTTTTGCTGATGATTTTAAATTATTCTCTTCAATAAATTCTACTTCAGATTGTGATCGTCTCCAACTTTGTATGGATCGTATGTTGTCATGGTGTGAGTTAAATTGTTTGTCCCTTAATACTTCTAAATGTAAAACAATGTCCTTCACTCGTAGAACCAACTTTATTATTTATAATTTTACTGTTTAAGAAAGGTATTTTAAGCTAATATGTATCAAATCTCCTACAATTCCTATCAATGAAGTCATATGTATGTTCTCTGATACCAAACATCTAGGTATGCTAATGAACATCCACAGACAAAACTCTATTCAATAATTATCTAAAAAATTTAATATATTTACTAACCTCTGGAGTGGGAACTCGAAATTCAACCACAATAATTGAGATCTCACTTATTTCTGCGTTTTATTTTGGATCGGGGTAGATATTGTGGGTGTAATTCAACGCAGGTTGGGGCTTTTGTCCACTGAGTAGTTAGTTTCACACAATATTGTTAATACCTGAAAATATATGAGAAAAAAATTTATTATTTATAATTATAACATTGATGGATATATCATAGGTCGGGTTTCTTTATTCAAGGACTTAGGTATTACATTTGACAGCAAACTTACTTTCATCGAGCATATAAATAATGTTGTGTCCTGTGCATTTCGAACTTATGGTTTTATATACCGTAACTGTAAAGATTTTACAAATATACGCACATTCAAAATTTTATTTTGCTCTCTAGTCAGATCACAAATGGAATACGGATCTATAATATGGTATCCAAGTTATAATATACATCGTCAAAGGTTGGAGTCCGTTCAAAGACGTTTTTTAAAGTTTTTAGCTTTTTTGCAAGATGGTGTTTATCCCCCGCAAGGTTTCGAACATAATGATCTTCTGAATCGTTTTGATATGGTTTCACTGGGGATACGTCGTAATGTCTCTTTAATTCGTTATTTGTTTAATATTCTGAATAATAAAATTGACTGTTCGGATTTGTTGAGTAAAATCTCATTTCGTGTATCACGTGGTAACTCAAGACAGCAAACTTTGTTCTACTCTGGTATTTCTAGGACCAATATGTTGGCTAAATCACCAATATATTTGATGTGCGATGTGTTTAATAAAATTGGAAAAGACTGTGATATTTTTAATGATACTTTAAATGAAATCTGTAAACATGTGTCTCGCTTAGGATAATATGTATTTAATTTATATATATTTTTTTTAAGTCTTTTTATTGCCTACTTATTACTGTGTAGTACTTATTCCTGTAATTGGGTTTAATCCTGTTGGAATAATAAAGCATTATTATTATTATTATTATTATTACATTAATCGCAATGGAGCTTTAACATTGACAAATTAATAATTAAATTACTGCTATATATTCAATCAAGTTTAACTTTAAGAACAATATAAATATCACACTATTAAGTCCAGTAGACATTTATGGTATATTTATAGACACATTAAAAATTGAAAATTACATCTATAGTGTTTCATGGTTATCCACACCTACGAGTGTAAGAAGCACTTTGTGCCCAAAAGTGCTTAAAACATATCGATTTCGCAATTATATTTATACGAGATTTTTTTTGTGAAAGCGGACAATTTGATATTTGTATACTTTTTTGTATTTTTAAACATTTTGAAAAGTAGGCCGGCAATTTGCTTCTATAGTATTTCCTACAAAATTTTGCGAAAAAATCACTAAAAATGAGTGGTAATGACGAGTCGTTGGATACTGATTTTGCGCAATTTATTTAATGGTGGAAAAATCTCTATTTGTAACAAATTTTGTCCACTACCTATAACATTTTTTATCATTTTCATCATGAAACTGTTATGGTAGATTATAAGAAGCTCAAAACAAATTTATTAACACCACATAATAATGAAAGAGGCAATAATATTTGTAGTGTTTCGCAAATTGCAGTTGTCAAAAGTTAAGATTTTTCCGCCATAAATAATTAAAACAGAAGTTGCAAAAATCCCTGAATTTCGCGTCCGTGAGGACAAGGCTTAAGTGTGATATCCGCGGAGTGCGCATCAGGTAGGTGTAAATGGGTGGTGGTGGGCAATCACCGTACAAAAGGACGGTATTCTAATTTGTAGAGAGGATGACACAGGTGGCACATTTAAAGTAAATTGTTAATGTGCTAGATTCAGCCGACGTCAACTTATTTTTGATAATTTTTTGTGCTTTAACTATTCTCAAGTGGCACTCTTAGGTAATCATACCACCCGTATCTTCCGTACTCATCTCTGTATTGTGAATTAGTCACTCTCTATTATTTTCGACCTTGGGTAATTGATAATACAAGATAAAAATTTTAAATTTTGAAATATTCTTATTATTCTTATTATCTAACGCCTCGAAATTGGTAAAAACTGTTATATCACTATTTCTACTCTAAAAATAATGGATGATATGTAATGTAATTATTTTTGTTATTTTTGTATATTTTTTATAACTGAACGCATTCAAATTTAGTACGTCTATGAAATGTTGCTCCTCGCACGCTTCGCTCGTCACGTTGTCAGCAAGCTAGCGATTAGTCACTCTACAATTTTCGCCGCCTACTATAGCCTATTTCCTGAAGCTATCCAGTACGTTAAGGCCGTCAACTTTTTGGAATAAATATTCGATGCTTTGCACCATAATTTACCTGAACAAAAACGTAGATATTAGCAAATTTACCAACCTAATTGCAGTTACGAAACTGGAAATGGAACGTTTTATGAAACAAGCAGAGGATACAGAATTTCTGTTAGCCAAAGTTGTTTTAATCGTTGGAGTATTTGGACCAAGATTGTCAGTCATTTATTAGTGTCAAAATTCCGAACACAGACAAGATCCAAGAATGTTTACGGTTACTTAGGGATCACTAGATGGTATCAATATTTCGTAAATAGATAACACTTTCTTTTGACATATCGAAGTAATAAATTCTGTATCCTGCCAATCGGAATCAATACAATTTAAGGTATGCGAAAAAAGATAGTGGAATTGCTTGGACTCTCTGACGATAATTAATACACTGGCACTTGCTTTCCGCGCAGCTCTGCAACAATTTTGGCAGATTTTGGAGTAGACAAGACAGTTTTAAAGTGACATGGAGGTTGGCGATCAACAGAAAAACGAAATAGCAAAAAGAATCATAGGTCAGAAAGATACACCAAATAAAATATTTTAAGTTCACGTAGAAGGAGAGGCTAGCAGTATTGCCACTATTAGCAATTTATTCATTCTGACTACTAGTACTTGCATGGCTGTTACAGAAGAGAAGGTCAATGCCTATAGTATTCACATTAACAACTTACGTAATTGTCCTTTAAAATTTATAATAAATATTTTCATTGTTTCTAATGTTTCATTTTTATTTTTAGGCACTAGTGCCTAAAATATTGTCATTTTGAAATTGTAATCAATATCAAAATTTGTCAAATTCGAAACGCTTTCACAAAATATATATATTTTTCAATTAGAAAATGACACCTTCAATTTAAAACATATAGGGTCGTTCGTTTTTCATGGGCATTATTGCTATCTAGAAAACCGTAAAATGTATAAAGTGATTGGAATTAAAAAAAATTGCGCTTTTTCATATCAAACAGATTCAACATATCTGCTGCCGTTGTTGAAATATTGTGAAAAAATTAAAAGCAGCGCTGTTAGAAAATGCCATCTAGCGTCAGTATTTAACAGCAGAAAAAACTGAAATTTGGTACAGAGAGATAACAATATAAGAGAAATCGGTTTTCGTCCAAAGAAAATTTCTTGACAACTTGGCATGAAGAATAAAGTTACAAACATGGTAATATGTAACAATACTATTTCATGTGCAGTGGCCATAAGAAAATCTTCATTAGAAGCCTTCCAATGATTTATTTTCATTTCTGTAGCAACTTGTATACGTACCATTTAAGATTGCTGCCTTTTTCGTCAGTTCTAAAATTGCTGAATAATTATCTGAAGTGTCACCGAAACCGTACTGCCAAGACATCCAGGTTGAAAAGAGCAGGTCCACGTCTCTGGAGGTTTTTAAAATATGTTGATGTTCTAGAAAAAAGTCATAAACAGATATACTTTACTAGCCTTTAAATTTAAATAAATTTAAAATTATATTTTTCTCATTTAATTTAGAGAATAAGAACTATGGTTAAAAAGAAAAATATCAATATGCCAAACCCCCTTCCGCAAAAGAGATTGCGTCCACATTTGATTCATCTATTAGAAAGGGGTTTTACTAACATCATAAGTAAAAGTAGTAAGTAAATGTAATTTGAAAATTATTGGCTATATTTATTTTAAATAAAAATCGTGCTAACTGAATTCCAGTAAGATAACAAAAAGTTTACCTCCATTAGTAAACAGGCATCCCTCAGTATTGTCTGAACATGGTACTGTTACAACACTTCTACTACTACTACTACTTAGCTTCTCGTTATCATTATGGTAAGATACTAACTAAAACAAATGCAACTCATTCACAGTTGACCACGCATATCATACATATCACTAAAATTACTCCAAAGTCAAAAATTATCTTTTATGAATTTATTCGTTAATAATTACTAAGGTCCGTGGATGACCCGTTCGACCTCAACGCCAGGGACGGACTCACGATACCGTGATAACATGCCCTGTAGTCCGGAAGTGATGAGTAAACATTTCAGAGGGTGATTCTACGGCAAAAAGTAAGACAAAAACTTAATTTAAGTAAACATAGGTTGACAAATGAACTCTAAGAGTCATTTGAAGGATTCAAGGTATCCATATCCATAATTAAAGTTTGAATACTTAATCAGTTGTTTTATGCTGAGTTCGAAAATTTACAAGAAATTTGATGACTTTTTTAGCTCCAACTTTTTTGTTATAAATTCTTTTTGAGGTTATGTCATGGAAAATCAAAATGTAATGCTCTTTTCATTAAATAGGTACTTTTGTTCGAGTTAGAATACATCATTCTCGAGTAAAATGAGTTTTGAATACTACGCGCAAATTGTTACGTAATATATAAATTAAACTATTTTTGTCAGTTCTAATAATGCTCCGAAAACGAACCAAATGTATCAAAGATCGCTTCGAGTATCCTTTATTAAAACTTGGCATACCTTTAAACAATTCTGTATATGAAGTATTAAAGAAATTAAAATTAAAACCGTGCATTTTATTGAAGTAGAACAAGAGTACTTGAAGTGAAAGAAACAGTAGATTATCCATTTGTAAAAGAAAATATAACAAAAAAATTAGGACTACAACAAATGTTTAAATTTAATGTAAATTTTCGTATTCGGCATAAAAAATTTATTTATTGTTCAAAATTGTATTACTTTACCTTGAAAAGTTTTGGTAATAGAAAAATTATCTTCAGAGCCGACCCTTGAAAAGTCTGTAGCTTCCTTAGTGTCCATTGGTTTTCGCAGAATCACCCCTCAAATATTTGCTCATAATTTTCGGATACCCAGAAGTAATACTCACGTATTACCTCTTAATTGAGATTGTGTAGTCATATTAAAGTACAGTTTCTACAGAAAATGTATTCGAATTGAATGTATCGGTAACATAAAGAATAACAGCTCTTCTATTTTCACACCACGATCTCACATTGCGTTAAAATTTCTGTATAACCTCAAATATAACATCAGGTTGGCATTTTGACAATGGTTACTATGCTATTAAAAAAGTCAAACGTACAAACTTAAATTAGTTGCATTTTTGATAGATTATCATTTAAGAACCCTTAAGACAAGGTCGATGAGGATGTACTACATCTTTCAATCTCTTGCTCTCAGGGTGAAAGCGAAACCTGGACCGGTATCAACTGCCCCTGGACCTCCGGAGCAGGAGCAGATGGAGATAGAGACTGGAGAGCCGGAATTGCATGCGAATGCAACTGCCTCCTCAACTCCTCCATTCCTGGCGCAAGAAGCAGAGGAAATCCTCCCCTCCTTCTAGGAGGTTCGAGAGGATAAGAACAGCCACCATAATTCTTCAAGATGGTTGGTGGTATTAAGGTAAGTGTTGTAGAGTGTAACCTGCAACACAGTCGAGCGGCCACGGCTGCGTTATGCCGTCGTCTTGATGTGGAGCAGGATACACTTGCACTAATACAGGAACTCTGGGTAGTCAAGTCCAGGATCTCGGGTTTAACTAACTGGGCGTATTTTCAGTATACCAATACAGACAGGCCGAGGACGGCGATATACACCCCTCGCCACATCAAACTCCAACCACTACAACACCTTTCAACATCTGATCTGACTGCCGTGAAAGTGGACTGTGTAGTCAAGGGTAAACAAACTGTGGTTGTCATGGCATCAGTCTACCTCCCAGAGAATTCGGCCATTCCGCCACCAACAAGGGAAATGGAGGAACTGGTAGCACACTGCCGCGCACAGAAATGGGAACTTATCATGGCCTGTGACACTAATTCACACCATATAGCTTGGCGCAGTGAAGACAACAATACAAGAGGTAAGTCTTTATATGATTATATTAAGACTAGCAACCTTTATATAAGCAATAAAGGCTGCGTACCGACATTTGTTAACTCTAGAAGTCAGACATTAATAGACGTCACTTAACTAACTACGTAACGTACGTAGTTAGTTACACGACGTAACTACGGCGTGTATATCTGAGGTAATCCGGACCTGGCATGTGGCAGATACTGCCTCTTTGTTAGATCATCGCTAGATAAATTTTAAGATTAATCTCACTAAGACTCGTTTAAAACTGTTTCGGGACCCTCGAGGAACTGACAAGGATAGATATCTATGTCACCTCCGGGAGAACCTGGTAGCGGTACGAGATCAGGAGCCTAAAAATAATGGAGAGATTGAGGTATTTGTGGATAACGTACAATCTGCCATAAAGAGAACCTTTACAACATCGTGCCCCCTCAGATCAGCCCAGCAGTCTAGTGCAACTGCTAGTTGGTGGAACCGGGAGCTGAGCGAACTGAGAAAGACGGCCAGGATATCATTCAATAAGACAAAAATGACTCAGACTGGGAACTGTACAAAACCCACTTGACTTTTCAAAAAACTAGTTAGGAAAGACAAAGGGATGCTTGGAGAGCCTACTTCGAGGAGATTGAAGACTTCTCGCAGGCTGCTAGGCTATGTACAAAAGGAAAATACCATGATTTGGGCTTACTAACTAGAGAAGATGATGAAAAAACCATTAATCTAAATGAAAGTCTGGAACTGCTGATGCAGACCCACTTCCCAGGATCCACACCAATGGAACGGGAAGAATGGTCAGACGAAATTGAGAATCAACCTTCGGTCATGGAATGGCAGCTTGCCAACCAGACTGTTACTAAAGATAAAATAAGATGGGCAGTGCAAACCTTTTCACCCTTCAAATCGCCAGGCATTGACGGCATTTATCCATCCCTTTTACAATGGGGCTTGGATGCTTTAATGTCGCACCTGGAACAGATGTTTAGGCTGTGCTTTGCACACCTCTACATTCCGAAGATTTGGAGAGAAGTAAGGGTTGTGTTTATTTCCAAAACAGGTAGGTTGGACTACACCACCCCAAAGGCGTATCGACCCATCAGCCGGACCTCGTTTCTGTTGAAAACGATGGAGAAGTTGTGTGAACGATACATAAGGGACAGTGTACTGACGGGTAGACAGTCAACATGCATACACTCCAGGGCGATCCACCAAGTGGTGGGCAGGATCGAAAAATCACTGGACAATAAACATTCCACCCTGGGAGTATTCATAGATATAGAGGGAGCATTTGATAAAACAACCTTTCCCAAAATAAATTCAGCTCTTATGGAAAGGGGAGTGAGTGAGAACATTGCCGCGTTACCTAATTATATGCTACCTATAAAGCTTGCACTCATAATTGGTGTGTCAGATGGATGTCGAAGTGACGAACTGTATAAAATAAAATTGACTGATGTTAATATCGTGGAAAATAACATTCATATCGAAATTCCAACATCAAAAACCTACCAGTCAAGAGAGATGTTTTGCTCTTTATTTAAATGTTCTAAATGAAAATTTCTTTTTACAATTAAGATTTGGTAAAATCACTCGCCAGACATTTGACCATAATTCGATAATTTCCTAAATAGTTGCAGTGTGGCTAAAACTTCCTCATTGTGAAACATACACGGGTCACTCTTCCGAAGAACGGCAGCCACACTATTGCTAAATAGCAGTGACGACATTTTTCAGTTGAAGAGATTAGAGGGATAGAAATCTTCCATCGTAGTGGAAGGGTACGTCGACAAGTCTACAGATTGTCAGGTTGAAATTGCTACAAAAATACCAGGCGAAATGCCAAATTCCAGTACTAAAATCATTACCATTTCTACGCAGGATGTTCGGCATGGTTTAACAATTTCTGTTGCCGCTTATAACTAATCGAATGTTACAATTTATTTAGTAAAATAATTTGTAATAATGTGAATTAAATTTGTTGAAAATATTTGAATGTACAATAAGATATTTTTTTAAACAAACATTTTGATCATTCAATGAATGGTGACATTTACCTGGGTTGAAAGTGATATTTGCCTGGGTAGAAAGTAGTCACATTTTGAAATATCAACATTAGATATATGTAAATAAAATAAATTTCACCTTAAATTTCAGATCAAAAGTCAGCAATTAGTCATATCATTATATTTGTGATTTGTGTGATGGTATTATATACGGAAGAAATATAAATCGGACACTGTTTTTTTTTTGTTTATTTTTTGGGCGTTTAATTTAGTCTTTAATTTTATTCAAGTGGGAAAAAAATCCCACACACTATCATATACAACAAATTTCTCATGCAATTTTTACTATGCAAAAGCAACTTTACCCCCGTACCATATTCCACTCTTCTTCAGGCAAAAGTCCATCACCTGGCCTTACTAAAAATGTATAGTTTCTTTCCAGTTCCTGTGGGATATCTTTATAGCGCTTGAGCATTTTCGATTCTACCTTTAGCAAACTTCCGTACGCTTTATCTGCAGCTATCTAAAACAAGAGACTCTTGTTATAAACAAATAAACCTGTCACGCTCACTGAAAAAGGGTTTCTCTAAGTAAGATGGCACAACTTGGGTAAGATTTGGTCAGGTCATTAAAGATAAATGCATAAACGACACGCATCGGTTAAATATTCCTAACAGACATTTCAACGTATAAACATACGCATCTAATCTATTTCATTATTGCAGATAATTTAAAAATATAAACGGCATTAAGAGTAGGGTTGCCAACTGTCCCGGATTTTGCAGGACGTCCCGGGTTCTAGGTATTTTAAACCCGTCTCGCATAAACCATCTGTGAGACAATAATTGTTCCGAAAATCGTTTAAAAATTAGAGTTTACAAAAATAAAACAGTATTGCAGAAATATTTCGGGATTTTTTTGCTTGCTCAGAAGAGGACAACCCTGTCGCATAATTTACGTTTAGAAATTATATCCCGTTAACTGCGTATTTTTGGCGGCAAAATATGATGATCTAACTCTACTTATCTTTATTAAAAAATGCCTCATTTAAAAGATTCAACTGTAACACCCTGTTACAGCTGAAGTTTTAAAATTGTTTTTCCGCTCTAATTTCTTTAGTTTTTCACGTATCACTCCACAACGCAAATTTACGGGTTAGAAGACCATTACGGGTCCCCACTCTACTTCCAAGGTATCGTGCTTACCGTCTCCAGTGGGCGCGAGAGCATAGGGGTTGACTTTTACGCCAGTGGCGGTGGGTCTTATTTACTGAAGAAACCAGAATTGGGCTAGTTACTGATGACAATCGACAAAGAGTCTGGAGAGAACCAGGTCGTCAACAGCGGCTTCATTTGACGCAAAGATATATTACTACAACTTGCACAACCTTGTCTAAAACCGATGCATGCTATGGTACCGTAATTGACCAATGTGCGCTTATTTTAAGATAACATCTCTTACCTTTTTATTGAAATCCCCGTAAAGAATCCCCGATCTCAACGCTGTTGATAAAGCATCGCACGCGTTTGACAGTTCCCAATCTGCCCATTTCAGTTCATCCATCAATTCATCTGTATAAAAACTACCCTTGACAAAGCAGGGACACACAATTAAGGCATATATCCACACATTTGATGCCATTTTATCTGAAACGGAAAGAACTGTAATCTATTTATGTCAGATATTTGATTTTAGTCCTCATCGTAACAGCCTCGTCTATATTACTCACAGACAAAGGTCAAGGATGATTCAATAATTTATGATTCTAAAGTATATTAGCATATCGCTTACAAGGCGGATAATCTATTGTTCAATATGTTTTCTATACTTACGCAATCAGTCAAACAGGTAAGGTCATAAACTGTTCAAAAGCCGGTACAAAGATGAAGTTTCATACTTTAAATATAAAATACTTAGTAATCAAGGAGAGGTTATTGATATGAAACAAGTTTTTAATGGATTCTTGCTCCAAGTAGCATGATTTTTATTTAAAATACTAGATTTCGTAAACTTCCGAAACTAAAAATAATTTCCTATATTTTTTTTCACTATTCGTCATTATTTGTCGTATAGGTTAAGCATCACCCTGTATAAATAATTCTGATACAATACAGTAAGCGTGGAATCATTTTGGAAGACAGTCTGATTGCGTATACATAAATGTTCTGGGTAAGTTGCATATTTCTGAGTCAGATATACTCAAGGCTATAACAAAAATTAAGGCCAATATGTGCAAGGCTTTTGACTTAATCCCGGCTTTTCTTATTAAAGATTGTGCAGTTGTGTTTTGTAACCAATTGATTATTTTATTTAATCTTATATTGAACTCTGGGTATTTTTCTTCTCCTTGGAAGTTGTCAAGAGTTACTATTCATAAAAAAGAAGCAAACACGAATGTGCGAATTACACGCCAATTTCAATTCTGAGTAACTTCTGTAACATTTTAAAAATAATTATTCATTCTTATAATATATTACATATTACAACTGTTCCAGTCTTAACTAACAAATCGGTATCAGTTTGTTCAGTATAGGAGTTTTAAATCTAACACTTTCCCTCAGACGTCTGGTATTCGCCAAGCATCTATTTTGGGCCCACTAATATTTATAATATGTATTAACGACATTATGAAAAACCTTAATGTTCATTGTCTCCTATATGCTGACGATGTAAAATTGAACTGTGGAATTGCCCGTTCTGATTGCCTGATTGCGAAAACTTATAAAGCAGTTTTATTACTTTTAACAACTGGTGTATTGAAAATAACCTGCCTTTAAATGGTGCCAAGTAAGTGTATGGTTATGTCCTTTGCCTGCACGGTACGACCTCTCATATTCAATTACACACTTAACAGTAATGTCCTTGAGAGGCCTGAATTTATTAAAGATCTAGGTATTTTATTTGATTCTCAAATTAGATTTTTGCATCACATGGAGGTCTGCATATCTGAGACATATAGAAATTTATATTATACGGTACTCCAAAGGATTTAAAGATCTTACCACGCTTTGCCTGTTATATAATACCTTTGTTAGGTCTAAACTCGGATATGGCCCTGTGATATGGAACCCGATATATGAGACTCAGATTTTTAAATTTGAAACGGTTCAGAGGAAATTTTTTAAATTTGCAACATTTATCCTAGATGGTTTTTATCCTAGAGGTACACCACAGGGCATATTTTACAATAATTTATTTCTAGGCATCAAATGCATTTTTTAAATTAATTCATTACATTACTAAATGAGAACCTTTGCTAAATTATTTGAATTTTCGAGTGCCTAGCTTTAGTAGCCGGCTTAACAGTTTGTTTTTCCACACCACAAGCCCGTACTAATATTTTGGTTAAATCACCATTACTTCGAATCCAAAGTAATTATCATAATATTGAAGAAACTTTATATACACGGTTTTTCAACGAAAAGTAGCCACCCTAAGTATATTTTATTACTATCTTTTGGTTGAAAATTGCCAAGGAATGTCAACAAAGATAACAAAGGAAACACCCTTTTAAATAAAATCAGAATTTCTGCCATCAACCCCTTAGCCGCCACAGCCACCCCTGTAAATTTTCAAATGGTACCATACCATATGTGTCACATCGACATCGTTGCAAAGGTTATTTCATTCTACTATTCATTTTGTATATTCGCGTGAAATTGAGAGATAAAAATATTAACAAACCTTTTTCTGTTTATTTTGGTTCAACAATACCGATACTTTTCCACCTTCTGTTTTTACCTCAGTCAGTCAACTTCCAGTTCATTTTAAATTAAAACTATCAACATGGTGTACGTGACTGCCGAAAGAATCGAGAATATGAAAGGAAAAGGCATTTTGATGGGTCGTCAGTGAAAAATAAAGCTAATAGGGAGTTCTATTTTTTTTATCTGTCTAATAAGTGAACATTGGACCAGAGTAAACATTTTAATCATGTGGAAACAAAATGTTTCTTGTTTTCAACAAATATTAGAAATTTTGTAGATACATTTTTAAAATTCTATAACATAATTAAACAATGCAGCAATGCTTCTCGTAAACTACTAATTCTAACTACGACCGATCTTTATCGGTCAGTGGTCGCGCGGTTTAAGGCGTCAGTACTTGAATCGAGGTGACTGGATCGCTATGGGTTCGACCTCCGCAGCCGGTAGACCGTATATAGCTATATTCATGGAGAGATTGGCACCCCCTCTGCGGGTATGGTAGGGTGGAAGAATGTTGGCTTGGGTCAATGTGAGAGATTGATACCGGTTGACATTTGACTACCCCCCTAATTAATGAGGTTTTCCAGGTTTCCCTCATTCCTGCACTGAATGGTGGTTAGGGCCTACCAACGTAAGTCGTTCCTGGGTGCAAATGCGGCCTGCTTAATAATAATATGCCGCCCTCTGTCCCGCACAAGTCTTCGACTTCTGGGCTAATCCTCGTGATTAGAATGAGGGGTAGAGAGGGAAACCTGGAAAAACCTCATTAATTAGGGGGGTAGTCAAATATCAACCGGTATCAATCTCTCACATTGACCCAAGCTAACATTATTCCAACCTACCATACCCGCAGAGGGGGTGCCAATCCACTCCACGAATATGGCTTATATACGGTCTACCGGCAGCTGGGCGCGAACCAACTCCGATCTAGTCACCTCGTTTCAAGTACTGACGCCTTAAACCGCGCGACCACTGACCAATTAAAATGGGATGAAGTAAGCCCCATTGGCAATCGGAAGTATTATCTTTGGCATTTAACATAAATAACTAATGACGTCATCGATTATATTTATTCCAGAAATATACTCAAGTTTTTTTCACGTTAAAAAGCTCTTTTTTGCTGTATTACTTCCCGTTTAAAAGTTGTAAGTAATATCGTCTAAAAGAGTCTCAAAATAAGTTCCACCTAAATATCGCATTAGCAGTCGTTGGAAAATAATTGAATATTCGTTGTTTAGAGTGCACAAATGTTATTAAAAGGATTAAACTCGATAATTCTTTAAAAGTTAAAACAAAAGGTGATAATAATAACTACCTTAATAGCACACGATGTCCAGTGGACGTCCATTTAATATCCATTTAACGTACAGACGTCCATGAACCATAAATGGACATTCGATGGATATCCATTCCTGGACTTATATTGATAGAATATACATTGGACATCCGATGGATCTCCTTTATGGGATATATTTTGTTGGTACATATATTGGATATCAAAAAACGGACGTCCGACTTTGGACATACTTTGGACCTTAACTGGAACTTAAAAAATGAGGCAAACCCCCTCATACTACATACATATTGCAATCTATTCTCTATATGACCTCCTCTCATTTCAAGATACATATCCAGTCTTCGCCGCTTAACTCATTACAAGCATTTGTGTTTTTCAAATGATTAATATCTCGCGAAGGTGTTTTGTAAACCTTATTTTTTTAAATCCTCCATAAAAAATCGAGGATTGTTAGATCTGGTGATTTTCGGGCCACTGAATAAGTTCATTAATACCAATCCATTTTTATGGGAAATATTGCTGCACAATCCTGGCTTTGTGGGGTACAGATACGTAGCGCTAAAACCGCAGATTTATTCTTAGCTGCAAAGGCACATTCTCTAGAAGTGCATGAAGTTCAATATATGTTTATAAAAATAAGGCTCAATTAAATGCCTACCGATAATGCCGCGCCATACATTTATTATAAAATAGCATTGGTTTTGGACTGGATTTACAATATGGGGATTTTCAATGGACCAGTAGTGTTCGTTGCGCCCATTTCGCAAACCATTACCAAAGTTTACAGAATAAATATTCCTTAAACTTTGCCATTACTGACAAACCGAGTTCCTTCGTCCAATGAACGTACCGAAAAAGGTTCTGATCAACAGTTTCTACATTTACTACAATTTGAGCAATAAAATTAAGTCTGTTTTAAATGTAACACTCAGGCAAATACTACAAATTGTGAATTTTGTAGTCATTACTATATATTAAAATCCGTTGTTTTTTCTCGCCCACCGGGGTGAGAAAAGGGGCATTTTGCGTCCCAAAAGGCTTTTTTCGCGAGCGGCGCAGCGGCGAGCCGAAGGGCGCGAAGCGCCCTTCGGTCCCGCGGTTGTCTGTTAGGCGTATTTTGGTTGGTTCGTTTTACTTTTTTCGCGGCGAATTTTGCGTTTTTCCCGAGGTCTGCGGCCGCTACTTTTCCGTTTTCGCGAGGAAACGAGACAAAAGTCGAAAACCACGCCCATTATCGGAAGCCAGAAAGCCGCCCGGAGGCCGGTTTCGCTCCGCGCGACGTTTTTCACGGGAGCCCGTCGGGGACGCGGCCGCGGGCGAGTCACTTTATTTGGTTCTTTCTCCGTCGCGACGAGCCGCTCGGCGGGCCGTTTTTCGCGTTTTTCAGGTAAATTTTCCGTTTTTCGGAGGGTCCTCGCCGGCCGTTCTCGGCGAGAGGGATGGAGATAGCGCGGGAGGAGCTTATCGCCCGGGAATCGGAGAAACGTCAGTCGGATATGGGTAGACGTCAAACTATTTCGGATTCGATATTTTCGTATTTTCCCGCATTCCTTTCCACAAAGCCATGTCGAAACGTAAACTTTGAACATTCTACAATGTGTCGCGTGCCTCAGATTTAGGTTTAAAATTCGATTTTATAGTGAAAATAGCGAAAGTTTTGGTCAATTACACGTTCGGGGGCATTCGCGTTCGCTCGGCCGTCCGAAACGTCAAACGGCTAGCCGGACGGTGCACGGCCGGTGACAGCTCCGGATAAAACGTAGGAACGTTCGCTAAACGGGCAGATCTGAGACCCGCCAAGGCCGGAAAAGGTAAATTTAAAGTCCCTAGATGCTTTCTGTTATGCGAGCGTTGGGTTTTGAATTCGAATTTGTATCGAATTTTGCGTAATACCGAACCGAGACGTGGAGAAGAGCCTGGCAATATGGCGGGTCCTCACAAAACCTTCAAAACGTTACATTTTGCAAAGTAAGTACCCTTTATTTCCATAAAGCCATATCGAAACGTAAACTTTGAACCTTCTACAATGTGTCGTGTGCCTCAGATCTGTTTTTAAAATTCGATTTTATAGTAAAATTGCGAAAATTTGCGACGTCAAATGGCGAGTGCGCGGTGACATTTCCGAATAAATCGCAGAAAATTTCGCTAAATGGGCCGACCGGAGCCCCCTAAAGGTCGAAAACGGTAAATCTGAAGTCTCTAGATACGTTGTGTTATGCGAGCGTTTGGTTTTGAATTCGTTTTTGTATCGAAATTTGCGAAAATCCTAAGCAAGACGGGGTCAAATTGACGTAAGCCATAGAACAGCTGTCAAATATTTCCATCCGCTATTGCTATTTGCATTGAACTTTGCATAAATAGAACGAATAGGTAGGTAGTATCAGTGAGCTAGACAATATGGCAGACCAAGACGGGGTCAAAATGACGGAAGCCATAGAACAGCTGTCAAATATTTCCATCCGCTATTGCTATTTGCATTGAACTTTGCATAAATAGAATGAATAGGTGGTATCAGTGAGCTAGACAATATGGCACACTTCAAGTCGCTTCGCTTATATACAGTGCGACTCAAAAAGCTCGATGTACGGGGTGTTACGATAAAAATTGACGAGAAAAAATAAAAATTACAGATTCGAGGAAATTTTCGGTTCTTTCGCTTCGAGGGGTTCTCTGACGTGCGTAGGACCGTTTTATATACAAAGTGTTGGAAAAATGTCGAACGTTAAAAAATGTAAAAATTAAGGAACTGAAAATTTTTTGGTACGAAACTTCCGTCGGGGACTCTTACCGCACTAATTATCGAAAAAATACGGGTGTTTAAAAATTCGAACTGTTCCCTAAAAATCCTGGACATTCGTGGATTTAAAATTTTTTTTTGCTTTCTGATGAAACTTTTACAATAGTTTGTAGAAAAACTGTAAAAATATATACTTTGGTATTATTATGTATATGAATACATACTTATGAAAAATACAGCGTGTAAAATAAAAACCATTCTCTACATCCACAAAATTTATGGATTTTATTTTTTTATGAAACTTTTGACGATTGTAAAAATCATACTAATGAGAAAATACAGGGTGCTTAACGAAACCAAACCATACTCTAAGAATCCTCACAATAATTCATTGAATATTTTTCATGAAACTTTTCACAATGGTCTGTAAGAAAACTATGTATACTAATTAAAAACTACTGGGTGTTTAAAAACTGAACCAATATTGAAACTCCCAAAATTCATGGAAATTTTTTATTTATTAAACTTCCATCAAGGATTTATTATGACACTCACTAACGAAGCAAATACAGAGTGTTTAATAATAACGAACCATTCTCTAAAAATCCTCAAAATTCATGGAATTAAAAATTCTTTTGATGAAACTTTATACAATGTTCTGTAGGAAAAATATACTAATTAAGAAATACAGAGGGTTTAAAAACCTAACCATTTCCTAAAAATCAACAAAACTCATGGAATTAAAAATTATTTTTGATAAAACCTTATACAATGGTTTGTAAAAATCTATACTAATGAAAAATACAGGAGGTTTAAAAACCTAACCATTTCCTAAAAATCAACAAAATTCATGGAATTAAAAATTCTATTTGATGAAATTTTATACAATGTTCTGTAGGAAAAATATACTAATTAAGAAATACAGAGTGTTTAAAAATAACGAACCATTCTCTAAAATTCCTCAAAGTTCATGGAATTAGAAAATTCATTTTGATGAAACTTTGTACAATAGTTTTAAAACATCTATACTAATGAAAAATACAGGAGGTTTCAAAAAACCGAACTGTTCCTAAAAATCCTAAACATTCGTGGATTTAAATTTTTTTTTGCTTTCTGATGAAACTTTTACAATAGTTTGTAAAAACTATAAAAATATATACTTTGGTATTATTATGTATATGAATACATACTTATGAAAAATACAGGGTGTAAAATAAAGAACCATTCTCTACAGCCACAAAATTTATGGAATTTAATTTTTTTTATTAAACTTTTCACGATTATAAAAAATTATACTAATGAAAAAATACAGGGTGCTTAACGAAACCAAACCATACTCTAAGAATCCCCACAATAATTCATTGAATATTTTTTATGAAACTTTTGACAATGGTCTGTAAGAAATCTATACTTATTAAAAAAATTCTGGGTGTTTAAGAAAACTGAACCAATATTGAAACTCCCAAAATTCATGGAAATTTTTTTTTATTTATTAAACTTCCATCAAGGATTTATTATGACACTCATTAACGAAGCAAATACAGAGTGTTTAATAATAACGAACCATTCTCTAAAAATCCTCAAAACTCATGGAATTAAATAATTCTATTTGATGAAATTTTATACAATGTTCTGTAGGAAAAATATACTAATTAAGAAATACAGAGTGTTTAAAAATAACGAACCATTCTCTAAAATTCCTCAAAATTCATTGAATTAAAAAATTCTTTTTTATGAAACTTTATACAATGTTCTATAGGAAAAATATCCTAATTAAGAAATACAGAGGATTTAAAAATACCGAACCATTCTCTAAAAATCAACAAAATTCATGGAATTATAAAATTCTTTTTGATGAAACTTTTACAATGTTCTGTAGGAAGAATATACTATTGAACAAATACGGGTGTTTAAAAACCAAACTGTTCCCTAAAAATCCTGAAAATTCGTGGATTTAAAATTTTTTTGCTTTCTGATGAAACTTTTACATTAGTTTGTCAAAAACTATAAAAATATATACTTAGGTTTTATTATGTATATAAATACATACGTAAGAAAAATACAGGGTGTAATATATAGATCCATTCTCTAGATCCACAAAATTTATGGAATTAATTTTTTTATGAAACTTTTCACGATTGTAAAAAATTATACCGATGAAAAATACGGGTGTTTAACAAAACCAAACCATTCTCTAAAAATCCTCAC
Source organism: Monochamus saltuarius (assembly GCA_025584915.1). Classification (NCBI taxonomy): domain Eukaryota; kingdom Metazoa; phylum Arthropoda; class Insecta; order Coleoptera; family Cerambycidae; genus Monochamus; species Monochamus saltuarius. The sequence goes on from CM046728.1 coordinate 36,109,099, forward strand.
AATTCATGGAATATTTTCTAATGAAACTTTTCACAACGGTCTGTAAGAAAACTATACTAATTAAAAACTACTGGTGTTTAAAAACCGACCTTTCTCTAGAAACCTTCATGGAAGTATAATATTCCTTTGATGAAACGTTTAACAATGGTCTATATAGAAACTATTTTAATGAAAACAATACAGGGTGTTTAAGAAAACTGAACCAATATTGAAACTCCCAAAATTCATGGAATAAAATTATTTGTTTTGCTTCGGATGGGTTGTCGGATGTACGAAAGACCGTTTTATATACAAAGTGTTGGAAAAATGTTGAACGTTAAAAAAGTCTCAAAATTAAGAGAACTGACTAATTTATTTTACTCAACTTCCATCGGAGGTCTCTTAACGCACTAATTATCGAAAAATACATGGTGTTTAAAAAACTAACCCTACTAAGAAAGGTCAAGTCGGCGAATGCCGACTTGCCACCTTTCTAGTTCTTATATATTAAAATCCGTTGTTTTCTCGCCCCCTCCGGGCGGGCGTAAATGTTGGGTTTTGCATTACCAAAGGCTTTTGAGGCGAGCCGCGCAGCGGCGAGCCGAAGGGCGCGAAGCGCCCTTCGGTCCCGCGGTTGTCGCTTAGGCGTATTTAGGTGGGTTCTTTTTACCTCTTTCGGTGCGAATTTTGCGTTTTTCCCGAGGTCCGCGGCCGCCGGTTTTCGATTTTCGCGAGGAAACGAGAGAAAAGTCGAAAACCACGCCCATTATCGGAAGTCCGGAAGCCGCCCGGAGGCCGACGGCTCCGCGCGACGTTTTTCGGGCGAGCCTGTCGGGGACGCGGGCGCGGGCGAGTCTCCTTATTTGGTCCTTTCTCCGTCGCGACGAGGCGCTCGGCGGGCCGTTTTTCGCGTTTTTCTAGGTAAATTTTCCGTTTTTCGGAGGGTCCTCGCCGGCCGTTCTCGGCGAGAGGGATGGAGATAGCGCGGGAGGAGCTTATCGCCCGGGAATCGGAGAAACGTCAGTCGGATATGGGTAGACGTCAAACTATTTCCGATTCGATATTTTCGTATTTTCCCCATTCATTTCAACAAAGCCATATCGAAACGTAAACTTTGAACCTTCTACAATGTGTCGCGTGCCTCAGATTTAGGTTTAAAATTCGATTTTATAGGGAAAATAACGAAAATTAGGGTCAATTACGCGTTCGGGGGCATTCGCGTTCGCTCGGCCGTCCGAAACGTCAAACGGCTAGCCGGACGGTGCGGTGCCGTTGACAGCTCCGGATAAAACTTGGGAACGTTCGCTAAACCGGCCGATGGGAGGCCCCCCAAAAGCCAGAAACGGTAAGTTTAAAGTCTCTAGATACTTTCTGTTATGCGAGCGCTGGGTTTTGAGTTCCAATTTGTATCGAATTTTGCGTAATACCAAACAGAGACGTGGAGAAGAGCCTGGCAATATGGCGGGTCCTCACAAAACCTTCAAAATGTTACATTTTGCAAAGTAAGTACCTCTTTATTTCCATAAAGCCATATCGAAACGTAAACTTTGAACCTTCTACAATGTGTCGTGTGCCTCAGATCTGTTTTTAAAATTCGATTTTATAGTAATAATTGCGAAAATTTGCGACGTCAAATGGCGAGTGCGCGGTGACATTTCCGAATAAATCGCAGAAAATTTCGCTAAATGGGCAGACCGGAGCCCCCCAAAGGTCGAAAACGGTAAATCTGAAGTCTCTAGATACGTTGTGTTATGCGAGCGTTTGGTTTTGAATTCGTTTTTGTATCGAAATTTGCGAAAATCCTAAGCAAGACGGGGTCAAAATAACGTAAGCCATAGAACAGCTGTCAAATATTTCCATCCGCTATTGCTATTTGCATTGAACTTTGCATAAATAGAATGAATAGGTAGGTGGTATCAGTGAGCTAGACAATATGGCAGACCAAGACGGGGTCAAAATGACGGAAGCCATAGAACAGCTGTCAAATATTTCCATCCGCTATTGCTATTTGCATTGAACTTTGCATAAATAGAATGAATAGGTGGTATCAGTGAGCTAGACAATATGGCACACTTCAAGTCGCTTCGCTTATATACAGTGCGACTCAAAAAAGCTCGATGTACGGGGTGTTACGATAAAAATTGACGAGTAAATAATAAATATTACAGATTCGATGAAATTTTCTGTTCTTTCGCTTCGGAGGGGTACTATTACGTGCGTAGGAACGTTTTATATACAAATTGTTGGAAAAATGTCGAAAGTTAAAAAAATGTAAAAATTAATGGAACTGAAAAATTTCTTGGTACCAAACTTCCGTCCGGGGACTCTTACCTCACTAATTATCGAAAAAAATACTGGGGGTTTAAAAAATACGAACAGTTCACTAAAAATCCTGGACATTCGTGGATTTAAAATTTTTTTGCTTTCTGATGAAACTTTTACAATAGTTTGTAGAAAAACTGTAAAAACATATACTTTGGTATTATTATGTATATGAATACATACTTATGAAAAATACAGCGTGTAAAATAAAAACCATTCTCTACATCCACAAAATTTATGGATTTTATTTCTTTTATGAAATTTTGACGATTGTAAAAATCATACTAATGAGAAAATACAGGGTGCTTAACGAAACCAAACCATACTCTAAGAATCCTCACAATAATTCATTGAATATTTTTTCATGAAACTTTTCACAATGGTCTGTAAGAAAACTATGTATACTAATTAAAAACTACTGGGTGTTTAAAAACTGAACCAATATTGAAACTCACAAAATTCATGGAAATTTTCTTTATTTATTAAACTTACATAAAGGATTAATTATGACACTCACTAACGAAGCAAATACAGAGTGGTTAATAATAACGAAACAATCACTAAAAATCATCAAAATTCATGGAATTAAAAATTCTTTTGATGAAACTTTATACAATGTTCTGTAGGAAAAATATACTAATTAAGAAATACAGAGGGTTTAAAAACCTAACCATTTTCTAAAAATCAACAAAACTCATGGAATTAAAAATTATTTTTGATAAAACCTTATACAATGGTTTGTAAAAATCTATACTAATGAAAAATACAGGAGGTTTAAAAACCTAACCATTTCCTAAAAATCAACAAAATTCATGGAATTAAAAATCTCGATTTGATGAAATTTTATACAATGTTCTGTAGGAAAAATATACTAATTAAGAAATACAGAGTGTTTAAAAATAACGAACCATTCTCTAAAATTCCTCAAAGTTCATTGAATTAGAAAATTCATTTTGATGAAACTTTGTACAATAGTTTTAAAACATCTATACTAATGAAAAATACAGGAGGTTTCAAAAACTGAACTGTTCCCTAAAAATCCTAAACATTCGTGGATTTAAATTTTTTTTTGCTTTCTGATGAAACTTTTACAATAGTTTGTAAAAACTATAAAAAATATATACTTTGGTATTATTATGTATATGAATACATACTTATGAAAAATACAGGGTGTAAAATAAAGAACCATTCTCTACAGCCACAAAATTTATGGAATTTAATTTTTTATTAAACTTTTCACGATTATAAAAATTATACTAATGAAAAATACAGGGTGCTTAACGAAACCAAACCATACTCTAAGAATCCCCACAATAATTCATTGAATATTTTTTATGAAACTTTTCACAATGGTCTGTAAGAAAACTATACTAATTAAAAATTCTGGGTGTTTAAGAAAACTGAACCAATATTGAAACTCCCAAAATTCATGGAAATTTTTTATTTATTAAACTTCCATCAAGGATTTATTATGACACTCATTAACGAAGCAAATACAGAGTGTTTAATAATAACGAACCATTCTCTAAAAATCCTCAAAATTCATGGAATTAAATAATTCTTTTGATGAAACTTTATACAATGTTCTGTAGGAAAAATATACTAATTAAAAATACAGAGTGTTTAAAAATAACGAACCATTCTCTAAAATTCCTCAAAATTCATGGAATTAAAAATTCTTTTGATGAAACTTTATACAATGTTCTACAGGAAAAATATCCTAATTAAGAAATACAGAGGATTTAAAAACCGAACCATTCTCTAAAAATCAACAATATTCATGGAATTAAAAATTCTTTTGATGAAACTTTTACAATGTTCTGTAGGAAGAATATACTATTGAACAAATACGGGGTGTTTAAAACCGAACTGTTCCTAAAAATCCTGAAAATTCGTGGATTTAAAATTTTTTTGCTTTCTGATGAAACTTTTACATTAGTTTGTCAAAAACTATAAAAATATATACTTAGGTTTTATTATGTATATAAATACATACGTATGAAAAATACAGGGTGTAATATATAGATCTATTCTCTAGATCCACAAAATTTATGGAATTAATTTTTTTATGAAACTTTTCACGATTGTAAAAAATTATACCCATGAAAAATACGGGTGTTTAACAAAACCAAACCATTCTCTAAAAATCCTCACAATTCATGGAATATTTTCTAATGAAACTTTTCACAACGGTCTGTAAGAAAACTATACTAATTAAAAACTACTGGGTGTTTAAAAACCGACCTTTCTCTAGAAACCTTCATGGAAGTATAATATTCCTTTGATGAAACGTTTAACAATGGTCTATATGGAAACTATTTTAATGAAAACAATACAGGGTGTTTAAGAAAACTGAACCAATATTGAAACTCCCAAAATTCATGGAATAAAATTATTTGTTTTGCTTCGGATGGGTTGTCGGATGTACGAAAGACCGTTTTATATACAAAGTGTTGGAAAAATGTTGAACGGTAAAAAATCTCAAAATTAAGAGAACTGACTAATTTATTTTACTCAACTTCCATCGGGGGTCTCTTAACGCACTAATTATCGAAATACATGGTGTTTAAAAAACTAACCCTACTAAGAAAGGTCAAGTCGGCGAATGCCGACTTGCCACCTTTCTAGTTCTTATATATTAAAATCCGTTGTTTTTTCTCTCTCGCGAAAAAGTGGCGTTTTGCCTTACCTAAGGCTTTTGAGGCGAGCCGCGCAGCGGCGAGCCCGGGTGCGCGAAGCCGAGTTCGGTCCTTCGGTTGTCCGGTGGGCGTATTTTGGTGATTCCTCTTTACGTTTTTCGGGGCGAATTTTGCGTTTTTCCGGAGGTCCGCGGCCGCCAGTTTTCCATTTTCGCGCGGATGTCGCGAAAAAAAGAGATGGATATAGCCGGGAATTCGAGAAACGTCAGTCAGATATGGGTAGACGTCCAACTATTTCGGATTCGATGTTTTCGTATTTTCCCGCATTCGTTTCCACAAAGCCATGTCGAAACGTAAACTTTGAACCTTCTACAATGTGTCGCGTGCCTCAGGTTTGAGTTTAAAATTCGATTTTATAGTGAAAATAACGAAAGTTTTACTCAATTACACGTTCGGCGGTATTCGCATTCGCTCGGCCGCCGGCCGTCCTAAACGTCAAACGGCTACCAGGACGGTGCACGGCCTGTGACAGCTCCCGATAAAACTTAGGAACGTTCGCTAAAAGGGTCGATCGGAGGGCCGCCAATGCCAGAAAAGGTATGTTTAAAGTCTCTAGATACTTTCCGTTATGCGAGCCCTGGATTTCGAGTTCGTTTTTCCATAAAAATTTGCTTAAATCCAAACCGAGACGGGGAGAAGAGCCTAGCAATATGGCGGGTCCTCACAAAACCTTCAAAACGATTACATTCTGAAAAGTAAGTACCCCTTTATTTCCATAAAGCCATATCGAAACGTACACTTTGAACCTTCTACAATGTGTCGTGTGCCTCAGGTTTAGGTTTAAAATTCGATTTTATAGTGAAAATAGCAAACATTTTCGTCGACTACAGAAACGTCAAATGGCGAGTGCGCGGTGACATTTCCGAATAAATCGCAGAAAATTTCGCTAAATGGGCCGACCGGAGGCCCCCAAACGCCGAAAACGGTAAATTTGAAGTCTCTAGATACGTTGTGTTATGCGAGCGTTTGGTTTTGAATTCGTTTTCGTATCGAAATTTGCGAAAATTCTAAGCAAGACGGGGTCAAAATGACGGAAGCCATAGAACAGTTGTCAAATATTTCCATCCGCTATTGCTATTTGCATTGAACTTTGCATAAATAGAATGAATAGGTGGTATCAGTGAGCTAGACAATATGGCAGACCAAGACGGGGTCAAAATGACGGAAGCCATAGAACAGCTGTCAAATATTTCCATCCGCTATTGCTATTTGCATTGAACTTTGCATAAATAGAATGAATAGGTGGTATCGGTGAGCTAGACAATATGGCAGACTTCAAGTCGCTTCGCTTATATACAGTGCGACTCAAAAAGCTCGATGTACGGGGTGTTACGATAAAATTGACGAGAAAAAATAAAAATTACAGATTCGAGGAAATTTTCGGTTTTTTCGCTTCAGAGGGGTTCTGTGACGTTCGTAGGCCCGTCTTAAATACAAAGTGTTGGAAAAATGTGAAACGTTAAAAAAATGTCAAAATTAAGGGAACTGAACATTTTTTTGGTACGAAACTTCCGTCGGGGGACTCTTACCGCACTAATTATCTACAAAAATACGGGGTGTTTAAAAAATCCGAACCATTCCCTAAAAATCCTGAACATTTGTGGATTAAAAAATTTTTTCTTCTTTCTGATGAAGCTTTTTACAATAGTTTGTAAAAAAACTATAAAAAATATATACTTTGGTATTATTATGTATATTAATAAATAATTAAGAAAAATACAGGGTGTAAAATAAAGAACCATTCTCTAGATCCACAAAATTTATGGAATTTATTTTTTTTTATGAAACTTTTCACGATTGTAAAAATATTATACTAATGAAAATATACAGGGTGCTTAACGAAACCAAACCATACTCTAAGAATCTCCACAATAATTCATTGAATATTTTTTTATTAACCTTTCACGATGGTCTCTAAGAAATATATACTAATTAAAAACTACTGGGTGTTTAAGAAAACTGAACAAATATTGAAACTCCCAAAATTCATGGAAAATTTTTTTATTTATTAAACTTCCATCAAGAATTTATTATGACACTCACTATCGAAGCAAATACAGAGTGTTTAATAATAACGAACCATTCTCTAAAAATTTTCAAAATTCATGGAATTAAAAAATTCTTTTTGATGAAACTTTATACAATGTTCTGTAGGAAAAATATACTAATTAAGAAATACAGAGTGTTTAAAAATAACGAACCATTCTCTAAAAATCCTCAAAATTCATGGAATTAGAAAATTCTTTTTGATGAAACTTTATACAATAGTTTGTAAAAATCTATATTAATGAAAAAATACAGGGGGTTTAAAAATACCGAACTGTTCCCTAAAAATCCTGAATAATAGGGGATTTAAAATTTTATTTCTTTCTGATGAAACTTTTTTCATTAGTTTGTCTAAAATCTATAAAAATATATACTTATGTTTTATTATGTATATAAATACATTCTTATGAAAAAATAGTGGGTGTAATATAACGAACCATTCTCTAGATCCACAAAATTTATGGAATTTATTTTTTTTTATGAAACTTTTCATGATTGTAAAAAAAATTATACTAATGAAAAAATACAGGGTGTTTAGCAAAACCAAACCATTCTCTAAGAATCCTCACAATTCATAGAATATTTTCTTATGAACACAATGGTCTGTAAGAAAATATACTAATTAAAAGACTACTGGGTGTTTAAAAAAAATGAACCATTTTCTATAAACCTTCATGGAAGTATAATATTCTCTTGATGAAACTTTTAACAATGGTCTATATGGAAACTATTTTCATGAGAACAATACGGGGTGTTTAAGAGAATCGAATCATTTTAAAAATTCTAAAACTTGAAATTAAAAACTCTTTTGGTTTTTGATGAAACTTTTAAGATAGTTTGTAAAAAATATAAAAATACATATTTAGGTATTATTATGTAGCTATATAAATACATACTTATGAAAAATACAGTGTGTAAAATAAAGACCAATTCTCTAGATCCACAAAATTTATGGAATTTAATTTTTTATGAAACTTTTCACGATTGTAAAAAATTATACTGATGAAAATGAAAAATACGGGGTGTTTAACAAAACCAAACCATTCTTTAAATATCCTCACAATTCATGGAATATTTTCTAATAAAACTTTTCACAACGGTCTGTAAGAAAACTATACTAATTAAAAACTACTGGGTGTTTAAAACTGACCGTTCTCTAGAAAGCTTCATGGAAGTATAATATTCCTTTGATGAAACTTTTAACAATGGTCTATATGGAAACTATTTTAATGAAAACAATACAGGGTGTTTAAGAAAACTGAACCAATATTAAAACTCCCAATATTCATGGAATAAATTTATTTTTTTGCTTCGGATGGGTTGTCGGATGTACGAAAGACCGTTTTATATACAAAGTGTTGGAAAAATGTTGAACGTTAAAAAAGTCTCAAAATTAAGAGAACTGACTAATTTATTTTACTCAACTTCCATCGGAGGTCTCTTAACGCACTAATTATCGAAAAATACATGGTGTTTAAAAAACTAACCCTACTAAGAAAGGTCAAGTCGGCGAATGCCGACTTGCCACCTTCTAGTTGGTCTTTAAAATCCGTTGAACGGTCGATTTATCCAAATTAAATTCCCAGGTAGGCTGCCGTATAGAATTTCGTGGAATTTGTTAGAAATACTGTAACAGTCTAGCTGTATTAACATTGTTTCTTACCCTTTGATCAATTAGTTGATTCTTCCAAACAACATCATCATTTCGCAGCAAGGTCGCTTCTAATCTTGAAAAGTTTTTATGATCAGGGATGAGGTGCTCTGGATACCTTTCTCGATATAACTCTACAGCTCTTCTAGATTTTTTTTTTGTAATTCGCTGTAAAGTAACAGTAAAAATACTTTCAATTGAAGATGGAGCTTACCTCATCCCATTTAACAAAACGTGTCACAATTTTTATTTGACACACCCTGTACTATTAAATTATTTCTATCAGTTCTTTTTAGCAATAGAAATTTTGAAACAGCTCTCAACTAGTTTTAAAAAAGACATACCTAGCGGGGAAGTAGATCATTACAGCCCAGGCTTTGTTAGAGGCTGGCATGATCCTTTCCGCGTGGTATGTATACTATTTTATTCACAATCGCTTAGTTACAAGCTTTTAAAAACATTAATTTTAAGAAAATTTGTTATCATAATTTAATAATTTTTTTGACAAAGAACTCATGAAGCTGTTGCTAGGCAATATTACTAGTTTATTAGTTTTGACAATTAAGTCAAAAAATATTCTTTCCAATACGAAATTTTAATCTTTTGGCTTAAACAAGTACATAATGTCTGACTTTGAACTAACCTGTATTCCTCCGGAAGTCCGAGAAACTGCGGACACTGCGCTTTACGGAATAATTCCGGAGAAAAGTAAAGAAAGGCACGAGAACATTTTTTCGTCTTACATTAAATGGTGCGCAATTAAAGGTGTGCAACATACTTCAGAAATGATACTGCTTGCTTATTTTGTTGACATGAGTAAAGAAAGTAAAGCTTCAACATTATGGTCTCGATAATCGATGTTGCGAGCTGTACTTACCATGACATTGCCATACTTCGGAAAAGTGACACGTGCTTCTAGCCGGAAAAGTACTTTTCCGGCTAGCGTGGAAGTGAAGGCAAGTAATGAGTCATTTCCCTAACGTTTTAAAGGTAAGAAATGTCTATATTACTAACCGATTGTGAGTAAAATAGTAGACTTACCTGAACAAACGAAAAAAGCAGTGTTGGCACTTAATGTAGGTAAGTATGAAGAACTCATTCTCAATGTCATAGCTATGAGACAAGATCTGCGGACAATCTTATGATTCCACGTTATAGACTAACCAAATCAAAGAAAATTCCTTAAATTTTCATTTATATAATATTGTGCCAACTAGTTTAAAGTCCTTGAATGTTAAAAATTTTAAACACAAAATTAAATCATTTCTTCTTAAACATTGTTTCTATTCTGTTAATGAGTTTCTAAACAGTTCTGATATGCATATATTATGGTAAGTGGCCTTGTCGCACCTTCTTAGGACAATATGTTTATATACTTATCTTGCTTTGTGTTTTTTGTTTGTAATCTTACTGTGATGTTTTTTTTTATATATATATATATATTATGATTTTGTGTATACCTATACATTTTTTTTGTATTTGACTTGCCATAAAAATTGTACGTAATTTAACATGGTCAATAAACTAAAACTAAACTAAACAAACTCACATAACAGTTGAATCAAACAAACCTTAGACTTATGATAATTATCATATTAAATAGAAACGAATAAAGACAAAATGTATTTTCACTTAAATATGTTGTAGGTATATTTACAATTTTTTTGGCTGGGTACTTTAAAAAATACCCTCGAAACTAATAAAAGTAACGCATAAACTAGTATTATTAATCGCGTAGGAATTCTATCTGAATGACTAGATGCCCCGAACTGTAATAGTAGTAAAAATCGAGGCTTTATTATTAGTCTGTCCCAGTAACGTGACTTGCTACGAGTCAAATACACCGTAATAGCTGCGTCTATAAATATTCTAATTCTCTAAATACTGTTAATAGCAATGCAACTGAAATTAAATGTTCCACAGGGATACAATTCTGGGCCTCTATTCATATCGGATTAATATAAGCATATTTCTCAATATAAGATTTGTAAAATAATACCGTACATATGTGTGCACAACAGCAGTATGTTTGAAAGTCTGAAAAATATTTATTACATTCGCTAACATTTATATTAATTCAACGTAACGAAGGAAATTACACACAACGTCAAAAGCCTTGGACTCCCCTCATTCTTGTGAAAGAAATCTTTCTGTCAGGATTCATGTCAGGATAGTTGGCTGCTTCGAGTGTCTCTTGAACCCTTTTTGCGCGATGAGGTGGAGCGTTGTCATCCATAAACACAAAATATTCACCTAATTCATTACGTCATTACCAGTCCAATTTTGGTTTCGTCTGTAAGTAAGACCCACCGCCATTGGCGTAAAAGCCAACTCTTATGCTCTCGCGCCCACTGGAGACGGGCAGCACGATGCCTTGGAAGTAGAGTAGGGACCCGTAATGGTCTTCTAGCACGTAAATTTGCGTTGTGGATGAATAGGTGTCGATATAACCGAGGGGGGGATGGGTGAAAGTAATGGGAACAGAGTTGTTGGTGGCACCATCTGTGATTTCTGCACACAACTTCCTTAAAATTAGTATAGTCATTATTTAATTCATCCTAGGAAAGTGACGATGCCATATTTCCCATAATTATTAAGATCTACGATAATTTTAATTTTTTTATTGATAATGAGCCTCGAATAACGTATAATAACATTAAATCAAAAATTTTGTTCTGATGCAAACATGTGTTGTGTTAAGAAACTTAAATTTTACACAATAATTGAAAATAAAGAACTTGTTTATTTATTTCTACTTACTACATATAGAAGATATTTTATTTGAAAGTTATTTATATACAGGGTGTTCCAGAATGATGGTCAAATATTTTACCAGTGTATTCCACACGCCATTTTAGAGGGGGGATCTTCATATAAAATTTTTCAATTTGGGTCCTCCCAGTTGAGATATTCAAGTCTCAAAATGGCGGAAAAAAATTGTTTTTTTATTTGTTTTTAAAAACGGTTACACTTAGAAATTACAATTTTGGTACACATTATCAGCTAATCAAAAACTATTTTGTGGTGGTATCTATTCCTTGGCTCATGTTTCTGGAGGGTGGAATAAGCAACCCCTAGATTTATTTCTTTTAGAACTTTTTCCTGCAATGGCCGATTTTAACAAAACTTTTTTAAATACTACATATAATTTTACTACCTTTTTCCCTCTTGTAATTTTTTCATACAACCAACAGTTTGCGCGGAAAAAAATAAAATAGTTGTCCTTACTCTAAAAATCTTTTCGTCACCGGTTACTGATAACCGCAGTAGGCGGTTGCTATGTTGATGTTTCTCTGTTGTATTGTCAAACAAATCAGTCTTGACAGTTTTTGCAAATATTTGTATCCAACTGACTCTTCCGTACAAATATTAGCGAATAAATTGAGGAAATATGCATACGGCAAAATTGGTAACAGTTATAGGAATTCCTTGATTAGAAATATTTGGAAAAACTGTCAATTATAGACCTAATGGCGATTTGCAATTCTCTATCACAATCTGACAATACTGCATTTGGTTTGGATTCGGTGGATCACGGATTAGTTAACTTTTTAAATTAACTTCAAACTTGAACTTGTATGTTTTTGTCTTTGTTTCTATCCAATGTAACTTAATATATATATATACCTTTCTTACATTAAATATATTTGTTGTATAACGTCCGTAACAATTTTTTTAATATTAAATTGAAAATACTGTATTCGCGTGATAAGTAAATTTTTAAAAATAAATATGAGTTTAAGAAAAATAAACAGTTGTGTGCCTGACTGCCAAGATGGAAAAAAGTTATTTTAATAGTTTTGGATTGTCGTATAAATAGATTTTTTTTTTAGTTTTTTACTGCCGACAAATGTAGAAGTAAGATACATTTGGATCAAACGTGTAGGTAATGATCGTTTATTAACAGTTCCTAAATCAAGAATTAGAAACTGCGTAATTTGTTTATCAGTTTCTTGATGTCTGTTTTGATGCAAATGGAAAACTACTTATTTTTTCTCTGCCAACAATAATTCCACTAGGTGAGATTTTCAATTTTCTGTACCTATATGTATATTAACTAAAATGTGCAGGAATTTATAAGATTTGTTATTTGTATTGCTATCACACATTAATACCACACCATACATCACACTTGATTTAGTTTTTTTTTTCGTGCAAATATGAGTACAATATTATGTAAAAACACATATTCTGTATCCCTATAATTTTTAAATTACTTTATGCCTTCTTATAATGTCAGAGCAAATATGACACATTTACATCCCACATCTGGTTTCTTTCATATAGTCAGCCACTTAACCAGGCAGATAACAATTCAGCTCAGATAAGCCTTCTTCTCTACCTTAAGAATTGTATTAAAATAAAAATTCATCTTTTCTTTTTCCCTTGTTTTAAAAGAAAAATTAACCCTTTATTTTATTAATAACAGTTTTCTAAAATTAAAAAAAAGTTATTACCTTATCTTTAAGCCTATCTCAACATTAACAATATATTTTTATACTAGATACAGTCGTGTAAGGACTTATTCTATATTTTATAAAAATACCTGCTGAACATTATACATAATTAATTATTAATTAATTTATTCAAGTGGTTTAAAACAACACACGTATTTTTTAATTTGGGTGTTAAAGATGCCTCTTCCCACGAAAATAGCTTCTTAAGAAAATGTCCATCGTTTGGATATATAACCCCAAAGAACATGAAAGGTATTTTTAATAAAATTAAAGTAAATAAGTTTTAGTTTGTACATGTGTATTTTAGATACTTTGGAGGCTACGTCTTCAAAATCTACTTGAACAAGAGAAAGTCGTGTGGGGTCAGTTAGAATTCCTAGTAAAGTGTATAGTAGAAGAAGACAATTGTTTAAAACATCAGAAAAAATATCCGATCCGACCACCAGCAAATACCTTCGAAACTCTCAACTGATAATTTGAACTTCCTGGGCCATCACAATATGTTGCTGCAGGGCCTTCAAAAAATAAAAACCTAAATTTGGATTCAAGTAGGTAATTTAAAAATCCAACGTGAGTATGTAATTATAAGATAGGTATTAAAAAAGGGATTTCAAAATCTAAATTAATCAATACATTTTAAAAATTAGCAATTTGTTAAGTATCACTGTTTTCCCTTCGAGAGAGCAGTGGGAGAGGCAGAAAACATGTTTCCCCCAGGATCTCTGATATGCTATACAGATGGATCCCGGGTAGGGGATGAGTTTTCTGGAGCAGGAATTTATCTGGAAAACCTGGACATCCGGCAGAGCTTTTCGCTGGGCACACACTCCACGGTTTTCCAGACGGAGGTTTTTGCTATTTTGATGGTAGCAAGCAAGGAAGAAGTAAGGAATTGTGTGGAGGAGAAAATCTTCATCTGCTCGGACAGCCAGGCTGCACTCAGGGCTCTTAGCTCTCCGGTGACTAGATCTAGTCTTGTCCAGGAGTGTGGAGATGCCCTGGAGTCCCTGGCCAGACAAAGAGAGGTGGAGTTGGTCTGGGTTCCTGGCCATAAGGGAATCCCCGGTAATGAGACGGCTGACTTGCTAGCTCGTCTTGGATCTGGGGCACCGTGCCAGGGACCCGAACCCTTTTTGGGAATTACGCGAGGTAGTATGAATAGTGCCTTTAATAAATGGGCCTATCAAACACTAGGAGGGAATTGGAGAAGGAACGGGGGTTGTATACAGGCCCATGACTTCTTCAATGAACCTAATAAATCTAGGACGAAGTGGATTCTGAGCCTTAGTCGAAGGTCCCTGAACCAAATGGTGGGGGGTCCACTGGAGACTCAGAAGGCATTTGAATTTGATAGGCATAGAGGATAGTCCCTTATGTCCGGAATGCGGAGAGGGGGAAGAGACCCCTATCCATTTTCTAGGATACTGTGCGGCTCTTGGAAGACTAAGATATAGAATCTTTGGCACCGAGGAGCTGCAAAGGGAAGAGATGAGGGGCCTACCATGGACCAGGATCCTGGCGTTCATTAGGGCGTCGGGTAGGTTCGAGGAAGGCCGAGGGCGAATAGTGGAGGGGTGATGGGATGCCAGGGTAGGCAAAAAGGGCCCACGTGTGGCCTACTTGCCAGGCTAAGGCCGCCCGCACTTTACTACTAAGTAGATATATTGAAAGTATATTTTCTCATTAAATTAAAACTGCACACTTAAAGTAATTTTAATCATGAATTTTTTTTTCAGATTGTGTTAGGAGACTTAATTTAAAAAGTTTGAATATGACTACGGAAAAACAACTTTCTTCGGAGACCAAGATTCTTTATGAAAGAATAAAGAACTGCGTATTACTCACAAACAAAATATTAGGAAAGTTAAATAAGTTTCTGTTTGTAAATTGGTAAATGTCAGATACTAATTTAAATAGTGAAAGTTTTATTACCATACGTTACTACTATCAGCCAAATTTCGAGATTGGTGGGGTAACGACTTAGAAATTATGACTGAAATTCAGTCTTCTTACTTTGAATTTTGTATATTCGTAAGGAAGCCAGATAGGAAAAATAGGCATTAAATGACATTATTTTGACTTCTCCTAACACCACTTTATTTTTGATCACTACTTTCTGGACACTTTGTATTTATAACACAATTGCAACAAAAAACAGATATTGACCCTTTACTGAATAATATTCTACAATCCCCTCTTCACACAAGTCTTTTACTTCTGGTCCGATCTTTATAGCCTTTCTTGTAAATTTCTTAAATTAATAGGTTGCAACTTTTATTTTTTCAACTTTCTAGATATTATATAAACAACTATAATCAACTGGTGATATTAAAATATATATTTTTCGTAACAATGTTATAACTAGGCAAATTATGAAACATTGTTGTTTTATACAGATATGACTTAGAGATAATAAAAAAGACTCTCAGAATATGTAAAAACTGAATATGCCGTCCATAAGGAGATAAAATTGATTATTTCTCGAAGAAAATCCATTGCCATACCATGCAAATTTATGTAGAAATGCACTTAGCCTATAAGTCTAGTATAATATTTATTAATCCTATTCGTTTCGGCTTTCCAGGAAAGAAATCTCAACAACAATATATAACAAACTATACACAAACAACAGTATCAAGCAAGTTTTAGAAATGAGAGATCAACATGGTGAAGGAAATCCTTACTACATGCTATGAATATAGGATTAAAGAAAATAAATATACTAAATAGGATGATGAAATAATTTAAGATACAAACTAAACTGATTAGGCTATTGGAAATTACATTAGAAAATACTATAAAAGCAAAGTGCGAATAAATGGCGAATGTTCAGCTAAATTCGCTATCGATAGAACAGACCCAAGGTTATCCACTCTCAACGCTTCTATTTAATTTAGTATTAGAAAAGTTCGTAAGAGATAATCAGATAAACTGAGAAGGACATCTATTTAAAAGTCATTAAATAGTAAGGTATGCAGATGATGTTGCTATAACTGGAAGAGATAGTACGGAATTAAAAAAGGTACCGATAAAGCTAGTGGAGGAAGAAAGTGGGGCCGCAGATAAATCAATGGAGAAGTAAACTTTTAGAAGATCGTATTTGGGGGCGCTGATAACAACTAAGAACAATCTTCAGGGCGACGACCTTATATGACAACTAAGCCTTGATCCTCAGTAACAAGTCAAAGGAAAACTTGTTGAGGTGGGAAAGAAAGATCTTAAGAAGAATTCTAGGGGAAAAGAAGGCTAAGCTAAAACGAATGGGAGATGAAAGCACAGCGAAAGTAAATAGTAGGAAGTAAACTTAACTATAAGAAAAAAAGAGGTAGACCGAAGTCATGGAGAGAGGCAGTTACGATAATAAATCTAAGAGAGGAAAATGGGACAGGCAGGAAAAGAAAGGCGAGAAACAGAAGCATATAGAGAAAAATAACGCAATTTTGTGCCGATATTGCCTGTAAACAGTTTTATGTTTATTTATAAACAAACAAATCCGAAATACAAAATTACAAACACGCAAAAACATAATTTGTTGTTACTGAAAGTTGGTTACCTTGAAGTGTCTTACTTTAAGAGTTACAGAGCTGATATCACGCTTCGAAACTGATTTGGCAAAAACTAAGCAAAAGTTCTTTTATAAGTTTTTCTAAAACCTCAAACTATAACGTGCAAAAACATTGCAATCTATTACCTATTATTGTTAACCTCAAACTATACATCAAAATAATTGTTCATCGTACACACTTCCTTCGTATCGTGATTAGAGAGTTTCCTTTATTTGTATCTAGTGTCTGCATGATATTTGCGAGTGTATATAAACAAAAATGGTATATTTATGACATGTTAATTTACGTCGAAGTTGGGCAAAATTCTCTAAACCTACGGTGGTAGTTTTCTGCAAGTAATGGCTCTCATTTTGAACACTTATTATAATTACTTCAAACTTTATTCTGTATTGCAAGAAAACCATCCACTGTAGGTTTGTTTAGAGTATTTCTGATTATTATGTAGAACCTGACATGGTGAACAATTATGCAAAATCTGTTTGTTCGTATAATTTTGTTACTGCTAGGCAAAGAAAAAAATTCAATAATGTTTCGTTTGGTACAATATATCATACAACAAAGTAAAGGCATTCATATTTCGAATACCTTGTATAACGACTACAGGAAAACTAAAAGCAATATGCAAAGGATATTCATACTGCTTTTGGTTGGCAATATAAGCATTTTTGTATTTTTTACGTTTCGAAGATTCCCATGGTGTGCATCACACAGTATATAGGTGTTACTTTAACTTTTGGGTAGAAACAGAAAATTATGTAGGTACCTACTCAAAATGTAGAAATTCCTTCTAATAAGACCTTTATTCGCTCTAAATTATATATTAATAAGGGTAATTACCTACATTGTAAAGTAATTGCATCCTGTTTTTCGAATTACATAAAAAATTTATAGCAACGTTTTTGTGGCTACTTATAAAACTTCTTAACGACCTTCAAGTTCCTTGGAATATAAATAGCACGTAATTTTAGAACAAGTGAAAAATGTATCATAAAGTATTTATAAATTATTCATCTGCAAATTTTGTAATATTCCAGCTCATAATTTTCCTTCACTTTGATGTTGCTCATTTGCTTACTTTTTATATTCCTTGTTTACTTAAATTTATAAGTTCCTGGAGCGGTTTCTAAAGAACGGATAATAAACGAATTAAATAAAACAATATTTATACTGATTATGCTTGTATTTGCAATATTTCATAACAACGCAAATATATGTTATTGTTTTATGTGTATTTACCATCTAACTCTGGTGTCAGCACTATCATTATTAACCAGCCAATTTCTACTGAACACTTTTGAAAAGTGTAAAATATGAAAACGAACCTCTGCATACCTAAAATTTACATAAAATATACATATAGTAGTTATTAATTATACATATAAGGGAATTAATAAGTCTTTAATCCACAAAAAAAAATGGACACTCGAGGCGCAGGATTAAAGGCTGGTTAATTTCCCAAATGTAGTTCCACATTTTATCCAGGACCACAGCTGAAATATTATGGTTTTCTTTTAATCAAGAACATTGATTGTGAGCTGAATACTAGAAAGTCTTGGAATCTTTTTTATAACATGCGTTTGTTTATTTGTCAACAGGAGTGAAAAAATTTGCAAAATTGCTGAGAATTTCTTCATTCCAGCAAGTGTATTCAAGAAGGGACTGGTGGAATTCGATAACCGGCGAAAAAAGGGGCATAGGAGAAGGAGCAATTACAAAAGAGGTGCTACTATCCTACTTTTTCGATGTTGAGAAACGGTTTGCTGCCTCTTCGATGTGGATAAAATATTCCATCCAATGTTCCAAATTCAATGTTGAAAGTGCACAAAGGTATTGATATTTCGAAGTATGGTAAACTTACTTCATATTTGAAAGTATATTCAAGAAATTATAAACCAAAGAAGACAAAAATACTGGAGAGAAACCACATCGAAGAATTTTTGAAAAAAGCACCGGATGCGGAGTATTTACAAGTTGAGGTAGGAAATACACGATTTTAAAATTTCAATTTATACATTGAGTGTTTTATTTTATACTCTTTACTGGTTGCAACGATCATGGGAGTCGCAGATGCTTGTTGATACAATGAATTAACCTTTTTGGATATAGCCCATGTCCAAGACAAAGGCAGTAACCTATACGTACTCATGATGCGAAAACAAATATTTCAAGAAGTTTCACGATCATGGAAGAAGGTTTTTCAGTCAATGCTGTAGAAATGTGTCGAAAATACATAAATATACTACACAATATATAGACATCAACACAATTTCAAAAACGTTTTCAAGAGTGATACAGAAAGTTTTACCGGACATGGAACGAGGCGTTCTTTCGCACCATTACTGGTCAATGCTGGGGGTGATATTACTGCAAAGCGTCATGGTGGTTGGAAATCGACTACGGTAGCGGAAAGTCATATTGACAATTCACTGTCCAGCTAGATGGCAACTACTGAAAAAATCCAGGTCATACCTGGCGAAGTTGTGGGCTCCTCCAGTCCTTCAGAAGCTCCTTATAGAGTGAATTAAAATAATTCCCGTCAAGATCGTTCTTGAGATAAATGTTAATATTAATAATAATAATTCTAAATAATATGCTATAAAATCGAAACGTGGTATTATGAGTTCTAATCCACGAGTTTGTTAAAAGGCCTTTAATCCACGGAGAACAGGCGTAAATCTTCTCAATATAGTGGTCGTGGATACAAAATATTTTTTTAAGTTAGGTTGATAGAACTTTGATTGCAGGGCGCATACATTAGTCACTAACATGATGCTTGAAACTGAATTTGGTTAACATTTTTATATTTGCAGCGCTCAGCAATGCAATTTTCATCTAACATCGAATGTGTAACTATGCAAACTAAATAAATAAATACGAAAGATTATCTTACGAAAGCATCCTAGCTATTCTAGCAACATAAATAGGTAACAGTAGTCTATAGACTACAAATTTTGCTTTGTCTCCTAATGCATATGGAACCACCACATCTGAATTAACATTTAGTTTAGTTTCATTTTAGTATATTGCCTTAGAAAATAAGTTTTCTTGATGTGTTCAGTGAAAGATTTATAAAAGACAAAATAAACTTTACATGATTTGAGTGTTTGCTTCACAGTAAAAATATTTTCTTTAATTTATGTTAAAGTTTTCATGAGATACAATTTAATCAGTTTGAAAATTGCCGTCGGCTCAGGTAAGAACGAAATTATTAAACAGATAAAATATGAGGTTTGCAAATATTTTCAAAACTAATTTTTTATTTATTTTATCACATTTACTTTTCAAATATTTCAATATCCTCAGCTAGCCTAAATTTTGTAGAAACTAGACGAGACATTTAATGTGAAGTCACTCATCTGTATACTTATCTATTGTTATTTGCAACAAAGGAGGAATAATAGGTACTGTCATTATATACTCAAATAATCAGGAATTATGTTCCAGTTGTCTAGAATAAAGGAAATGAGGAAAACAAAAAGAAGCAGGAAGGAAGCAGAATGAAAAGATAAAAGAACCAAAGAAGAAATTTAAAAAAAGTCAACATATTTGATAATAATAGGAAACTTTCTTGATTCTATATTAGTCAATAATTTGCAAGGACACAAGCAAGACAATGCAAGCAAAACTATGTTGAAGATCAAGAAGAATTTCATTTAATTTAAATCAAATGTCGTAAAAGTGAGTTTTGACACGTCTGATTCTTCAAATATGTTTGTGACTTTTCAGAGACAAAGTAGGTAATATATACTTTTTTGAAGAATACTATTTTTTTTTCTATTTGATATTTTTCGTTATGGTACCCATTCAGTTGTGTTATCAGTATGTTAGAATATGACACAGAATTCAGTTATAAAAGTAACAACTACATTTCACTTTAGATGATACCCTGATGATATCAAAATGTGCAAGCGAAATTTGTTCAATCTAGGAGTGTTACGTGGGTGTAATTTTCATTTTAATAAAATTCTAAAGATGTTAATACTTACAGCTACTAATGTGGCCAATGTTAGAGGAGAGAACTTGCCAATTGAGACATATACAGGACGTTGAATTCGGGACATGGTAAGGATCATAGAACGTTTAAATCTTAAACTTGAACCAAACCAATCGCATTCATACAAAGCCACTCCTGTTTGCGCACTCTAAAAACATCACGTGTTAGATTAAAACTCAAAGAAGTACATAATTTCTTATATTTTCATTGCCATCGTCATAAAAGCTTGGAAATAAATCTTTAGTGTCTAACCTTAGTTTATCAAATTTTAAAGGCGACTATTTCAATTAAACTTATGATCAAATCGCAATCAATGTTTATGCAATACATTCCATAATTAATAAAACTGAAGAAATGTAGCTGGTATTAGGTAATTGGAGTATAATGTGCAGTGTTGTGCATTATCTAGATTAATTTATCTGGATGAATCATCTAGATAAAATATCATCTTTTATCTACATATATGACCCTTCAACATATTATACAGCCCCACAATCTTTTCTCTCAGATCTGGAGGTCCGATCATGTTTATTGTATGTTTTTGGGGTCGCTGAATTCGAATCCAATGTTCATTTAACCCCACCACATCAGAATTTTGCCATAACCTCAAGAAATCCAATAAATCAAGCTTTTCAGCATTATTATAACTCAAACTTTAAACACAGAACTCAAGCTGTTAACCTTCAAACCCATAAACCAATTACGCCATAACCCCACAATCTCCAATAAAATTAATAACCGCTTTACTCAGTACTTGCACTTACCTTACATCACGCAATTTGTCACTGCTGTTTAAACAAAACATGTTCTACCCTACAAACTATTATTTTATAAGTTTGTGGGGTATCATATGTTTTTTAAAGAGCACTGGCAAATTGCATAGTGTAAGATAAGTTCAAGTACTGAGTAACGCGGTTATTGGGTTTATTTGTAATGGGGTTGTGGGGTTGACGTGATAGGATTAAATAGACCTTGGATTCGGATTCAGCAAGCCCAAAAAAATGCAGCAAACATGGTCTGATCACCAGATCTAAGAATTTTTTTTGGGGCTATGTTCTCTTTCTTGGTATATGATTTTACTGTTGTAACTGATAAACATTCATCAGACATATCATTCCGTCATATACTAAGCTGTACACATAGGAATACTTTTGATTCAGATATAGATGACACATATATATTCTACATTTTACCTCCTTCTAAAATAAAACGAAGACTAGTAGTAGACCAATGATGTATATGTTTGCAAATCCTGGTCTGTTTATTGATAATACAGAAAGAGATATGTATCTAAAATAAAAAAGAAAGTACGCAGCAATGCTGCTTTCATTTTCTAATATTGAAAGAATATTTTTAAAGTACACTACAATTTCAATACATTATTATCTTGTATTTGTATCTAGATAATATTTTTAAGTTTTATCTGTTATTTTATCTAGATGAAAATCTTATTTTTGCACAACACTGATCACTGATAATGTAATTAAGGAAATGTTTCTATTTCAAAGAAATATATCATTATACTTCCAATTCATTTTTAATATTATATTATTGGTTTTATTGCAATTATAAGCACTTACAGCAGTGGTGATCTCATTACCAAAATAACATATCATGGATAACTGTATCAAAACGCAAAAGAAATATTCCACTTGAGCAAAAAACTCAGGAGATGTCATGGAAACCTATGAAACAGTGTAACATTGAGAACAATGTTCATTAAAAGTTTAATAGTTTAAAATAACACTTACAGTGGATGCAGCGTACAAACATGAGGCAAAAATTATCAAAGATGCCAAGGTTTGTGCTAAGGTGACGAAGGTAAACACATTTTCTATATCATCTCGAATTCTAGAAAGTAAAAGAATCCTTCGAACCAAATAAAGTAACTTTTAGCATATGTCAAACACTATTTTTTGTACGAACGTCATTAAAAGTAAAAATCAACGCACTTCTTGAAATCCATTACATTGGAATCAACACATTTGCTAAGATCCTGTCAATATTGCTGAATTTCTTAATTTGCCTGATTCTCACCTTTATCCTGGACATTGCTTCCGATCTTTGACAAATTTGCAAAATTGACCATTGAATTACTTATTTCAATTGTTGTTTCTCTAACTGTTCATTTAATTAAGTAAATAATTATTTGTCATCAAAATTTCTTAATTGTGTTTTATTTTTGCACTAGAGTTAAAAGTACTTCGCTTCATTTACTTGTAGGACTAGAGCTAAATAGTTATTTATGCAACAAGTGCAAAAAGTAAGTGTTTATTGCACGTCGAGTGCAATAAGCACTTTTTGTACGAGTTGCCTACAATATTTTTTCTACGTTCATGCAAAAACCAAAAAATGTTATTTAGATGACACTAAGTCTAGAAAAATGTGACGTCAATTTGAACGTTTGTGTTTGTCATGATGACAAAACGCTGTAGTAGAATGACAGATGAACGCAATAAACATTTTATTGCAGTAGTGCAATAAAGATCCACTTTTTCCACTAAATATAGTTCAATAAAGTATTGTTTTTTTCATGAACGTAGAAAAAATAAATTACTTTTAACACTAAGGCCTTATCATGACATTTAAGGCACTGGCAGCATGCATTAAAAATTATACTTTTACTGACGTTTGTAGACAATATTTATTTATGATACAAGTTGGTGCGAAAAGTGCATAATTTGGTGTCCCGTGCTTAATACACATCGATTTTTACAAGATTTTTTGTGAAAGCAGATAATTTTATATCTTTATGTTTTTATTTGTATGTTTAAACATTTTGAAAAATCGGCAGGCAATCTGCAAGCTTTCGGATGTCAGCCCAAGAAATCAAAAATATTTACGAAGCTGGAAATAGAAACACTTTTTCTTGACAAATCGAAATAATAGATGCTGGACCATGCCAGTTGGAATCAATACAATTGGAGGTGTGACGCTATGGTCAGATAAATGTAGTAGACTGTATGAGATCTGGTAAATTAAAAATCAAGCACAACTTTAACGGATTTGGAAAAGGCTTACCTAACTGTCCTTTTGGTAGCCAAACGAAGGAAGGGCCCTTCAGGATCGGCACACGACACGGCACGTTCACAACTTTCGCCGACCGTATTCTGAGTGTGTCTACTTCTATATATGTAGAAACACAAAACCTTTTCCAACAAAAAACAAACGCGAAAAGAACCATATTGGAATATTGGAAATGAAGTTAATTTAAATTATGTTGTTGTAACAAATGAAGTTTTATTATATTTTTTAAAAATGATAAATTTGAGAATAATTTGCGGTGAAGCCGCACCATAACCGCCCACCAAAATATAATAAAAAAAATATATGCCTACTTATAATTTAATAATAAATTTAAATTGAATTAAAAGAAAATTAATATAGCAAAAAAAAATATATGTATATGTATTAGGAGGATAATTTATTGTTGAGGAAGGACAAAGTTTTACTAAAGGTCTTTGTATTATACCTCTTAGTTTTAACTGTAGCTACTCGAGCTATTCCATCAGTGCCAGGGTGGAGTTTTTCTACTCGTCCTAACGTCCATTGTAGAGGAGGAGCATTTTCGGTTTTAATAAGTACTACAGTACCCGGTTGAATTGAAGCCGCCGATTTATGCCATTTCTTACGCTGTTGCAGCGTATGTAAGTACTCTGAATGCCAACGTCGCCAAAAATCAGAATGCATGCGTTGCAAAAGTTGCCAACGATTTAGACGGTTAAGAGGTAAATGAGAGATATCTGGATCTGGTAACGCAGTTAAAGGCTCTAATGTCAAAAAATGACCTGGAGTTAATACCGAGAGATCATTGGGATCCGAACTCATGGGACACAGTGGTCTCGAGTTTAAAACAGCTTCTATCTGCGTTAGAACAGTGTAAAGCTCTTCATAGGTTAAGATTTGTTCCCCTATGACTCTAATCAAATGAGACTTGACACTTTTAATACCGGACTCCCAAATTCCTCCAAAGTGAGGTGCGGAAGGCGGATTAAAGGACCATTGAATTCCTTCCTGTTCTGTGGCAAGTTGCATACATTTTGAGAGTTCTTTCTGGGCTCCAATAAAGTTTGTTCCACAATCGGAAAATATTTGAGTGCAACGACCTCGACGGGCAATAAAACGTCGTAACGCAGCAAGGAAACATTCTGTGGATAAATCCGAGGCAACTTCCAAATGAAGTGCTTTTGTTGCAAAGCACACAAATAAACATAAGTAGGCCTTTTGTGATTTTACACCACGAGATTTGCCCAATGTTATGAAGAATGGACCGCCATAATCAACGCCTACACACTGAAATGGTTTAATTTGATTTACACGAGTTGGAGGCAGGTTACCCATTATGGGTTGAAGAGAACGTGGATTTGTTCTAAAACACTGGAGACATTTAGATAAACAATGACGAATAGCACGCCTGGCAGATAAAATCCAGACCTGCTGGGATAAAAGAAACTGAAGAGTTTGCGGACCAGGGTGAAGATAAGTTTTATGCAGCTCTTCGATTAAAAGTTCTGTGAGACGATGAGTTCGAGGAAGAAGTGCAGGATGCTTTTGGTCATATGATAACGAAGAATGACGCAGTCGACCACCTACTCTGATAATACCTTCTTTATCAATAAAGGGATTAATTTTTCGGAGAGATTTACTAAGAAGATGACCCTTTTCAAGCTTATCAATGTCATCGAGAAAGGATACATGTTGAACACGTTTTATTAACAAAAGTAAGGCATTATGTTGTGTTTTCAAATTTAAGTGGTTTTCTTTCATGTTAAAATTGTCAGTTTTTGGTGTCATCGCATCTCATAAGTGCATTGCTCGCGTAAGTGCAGTGTTTGCATGCATTGGGCAAGTTTGATTGCAAGTGCTGTTGCTTTATTAACTGTCAACTACAAATAAATCTATTGTAGTTAAATCTATCGTATTTCAATCGAACATGGGTTTTACCAAGGCGCAAGAAGTCGATATACAAAAAATAACAAAAAATTCTATCAAGGAATGTTTTGCCGACAGCGATTTCGTTGATATGTTTGCTACCAAATTTGCCACTGCTATTACAAAAAATCTTGAGCAACAGATAAATGAGTTAAGTTTAAAATGCACCAATTTGGAGAATATGGTTCAGGACTTGCAATCTGTCAATAATAATTTATCTAACAAACTGGATATGTTGGAACAGTCACAGAAGGAGGCTGCTGTGCGTATATATGGTGTTCCTGAAACTAAAGCTAGAAATAAAAATGAAAATTTGTTAAATGTTCTACAGGAAAATGTGTTTGCTAAATTTCCTGATGTTCACATTAGCGAACATTATATTCATAAAATGTATCGTATTGGTAAAAACGTGAACAAGAATACGCCCAGAGCAATATATGTCGAGTTTTACTCTAAATATCACAGCTCAGCACTTGTTCGTAATAGGAAGGTCCTGAAAAATACAAAAATATTTTTGGTTGAAGACCTGACCAAACTAGATATGGTCTACTGACTTTGGCTAAGGAGAAATTTGGTAAAACAAATGCATGGAGTTTACGTGGCAAGATCCATATAAAGAAAAACGATAATGTACACATTATACATAACAAGGAAGACCTGGAAAGGATACTGCAGTAGAAATGGGACCTCTGAGTAGTCAACGCCTACTGGTCAATTGCCTCTTTTTTTTCTCTTTTACTACTTTCATTATTTCCTTTATTTGTATACATTTAGTACAGTACAGTAGTACAGAATTTAGTTTAATTAATTTTCAACTTTTTAAGGGAATATTTACTTATTACCTTCTATACTATATACTTTTACATACATACATTGCATATTACTGTCTTACTTCTATTGTTTACATTACTTTGTACGTTTTAATATTTTATTTACATTAATTTGTAATTTGCATTTATCCTGTTACCTTTTTTTTATTGTAATGCTGCCTACTATTTAAATATATAATGAAAATTGCGCATTTAAATCTGCAGTCAATATTTACAGGTTTTGATGAATTTGTTAATTTAGTTCTTTATAATGATTTTGATGTCGTTATGGTGACTGAGACATGGATAAATAATAATATTGATGTACAAATTGTTGCCATTCCTGGGTATACATTTTTCCACAGAGACAGATTGAGTAGAGGAGGTGGTGTTGGTGCTTACGTGAAACACTCATACAACTGTCAAGAAATTGTTTTTGATTTTGCGGTAAGTGAACAACTGGAATACCTATTTGTTTCAATGAAAGTGCGTTCTTTTACTTTAGCTTTTGGAACATTTTACAGACCACCTAAAACTAATTTTAATGATTTTTTGAATGATTTTGATAATATATTATCTACAGTTTGCCCCACAGCTGATGAGGTTATTTGCCTTGGTGATTTTAATATTGACTTGTTTAATGTTTACAACCCTCTCGAACCTTGTTTTAATTCTTACAATTTTTCTCAGATTATTAATGAACCGACTAGAATCACTGGCACTTCCAGTACATTGATTGATCCTGTGTTTATTACCAATACTAATATTGTTGAATCTTTTGGTACCATTTCTGCTGATGGTATATCGGATCACAGAATGGTTTTTTGTAATCTAAAATTTATTCGAATTAAGACTACACCTAAACTTATATCCTATCGCTGTTATAAGCACTTTAGTTTAGGTATAATCTCTCTTGGTTTGAGCTAATTTATGAAAATAATATTGATGAAAAGATATTAATTTTTAATAAATTCTTGACAGCTGTATTTGATGTGCATGCTCCTATAAAAAATGTAAAAGTTACAAAACCTTGGGCTCCTTGGTTAACCCCAAATTTAAAATTAATTATGAAGCAAAGGGATAAGGCCCTTCAAAAATTTAAACGTACACGAGCACATACTGATTGGGTACAATATAAAGATCTTCGTAATTACTGTGTTGCTATGGTTCGTCGAGAAAAGAAAGGGTACTTAGAATTCATAGCTTCTCAAAAAAATTATAAGCAAACCTGGAAGGCACTCAACACACTTAATATAAATGCAAATAAAAATAAGAATTTGCCTTTTGATTTGGCTGACCCTGATAAGATTAACAACTACTTTGCTTCATTTTTACAAAATGTCTCTAATAAATGTGATGATCAAATAATCTTTTATAATAATAATAGGATAGATAAAGATATATCTTTTAAATTTTCTCTCACTACTGTAGATGAGGTTCATTCAATACTGAACAGTATTAAAACAGACGCATTTGGTGTTGACAATATTACTCCCACAATGTTGAAGTACTGCAGCCCTTTTATTGACCGCTATGTTACTCACATAATTAATTGTTGTATTGAGAGACAATACTTTCCTTTCATGTGAAACAGGCGATTGGTTTGCCTTTACCTAAAAAAAATAACCCTACCTCTCTTTCTGACTTGAGAATAATCAGTATTTTGCCTGCTCTTTCCAAAATTTTCGAAAAAATTTTATATAATCAAGTGTATAATTATTTCACAAATAGCGATCTTTTGCCTCAGACACAGTGTGGTTTCAGAAAGGGTAGTGGCACTTCGACTGCTCTAGTTACTGTCACAGATGACTTAATAAAAGCTCAAGACTTGGGATTAGTTAGTGTTGTGGCTTTATTGGATTTTTCTAAGGCCTTCGATACAATAAACCATAAGCTTCTGTGTTCTAAACTTAAATATTATGCATTTGACGATGATTCACTCACACTCATTAATTCTTATTTACATGGTAGATCTCAGCGTGTGCTTGTTAATAATATTTTCTCTTCCAGTTTAGAAATTCTTTCTGGCGTTCCTCAAGGTTCGATTTTGGGCCCCTTGCTTTTTATAATATATACTGCTGGAATATTAGAATCAGTTAAACAGTGTAAACTACAAGCATACGCTGATGATACTCAACTGTATTTTCACTTCAATGTTGAAGAATCTCGGCAGGCAAATGATATCATCAACTCTGAGTTAGAAACTATTAAACAGTTATCAGAGGAACATGATTTAAAATTGAATTCTAATAAATCTAAAATTATGTTTGTTGGTAGTAAGAATAAGGTACAAATTTTAAATCAAAATTTTAATATTTTGATTGATGGTGTTCCAGTTCTCACCTGTGACCATGCAAGAAATCTTGGAGTAATTCTTGACAATAATTTGCGTTTTAATGAGCATGTTAAAACTTTACTGCAGAAAGCTTATTCCTCTCTTAGATTGATTTACAGTAGTCGTCACGTTCTTAATAAAAAACTTAAAATTATGTTATGTGAGTCACTTGTTCTTTCCCATTTTAATTATTGTGATTATGTGTATGGTCCATGTCTTACTCAACATGAGAAAAGCAGAATTCAGAAAGTTCAAAATTCGTGTTGTCGTCTCATTTATGGCCTAAGAAAATATGATCATATTTCTCACAAAATTGATGAGAGCAAGTGGCTTAACATGGAGAATCGTAGGCGTCACCATCTCTGCTGTTTTGTTCATAAAATTATAACCGTTCCATCTCATCATTCACTTAGAACAAATTTTATTAAGCGTGGTAATGTTCATTTCAGAGATATTAGATTCAAAAATAAATTCACTATGCCCCATCACAGAAGTGCGTTTTTAGAAGATGTTTCACTTACAATGCCATCAAATTGTTTAATTCTCTTCCTGATGAATTTAAAAGATTTAATATTAACAAATTCAAATTTAAAACTAAACAATATCTGTTAAGTAGGCAGCAAATTTTGTAATTTTATAGTATGTTAATGTGGTTTTCTTAATCTCTACTTATTTGTTCTTTCATTTGTGTATATGTATGTATGTTTACTTATTTTTAGTATTACTGTGCTTTTCACTTTTAATTTTCTTGATGTTGCTTGCTTGTGGTTGAGTTGAGTAGCTTTAGCTAGACTTCGCCATGAGATAAGTGATATAACAACCAACATTTTTGCTGATTGATTCCGTTGATTGTATTTTTATGTTTAAATATTAATAAAGTCGATTTATTATTATTATTATTATTATTATTAT
Source organism: Monochamus saltuarius (assembly GCA_025584915.1). NCBI lineage: Eukaryota > Metazoa > Arthropoda > Insecta > Coleoptera > Cerambycidae > Monochamus > Monochamus saltuarius. The sequence continues at coordinate 36,138,801 of CM046728.1, forward strand.
GCATCTCATAAATAGTTAGGGGACCAAATACTTTAGAAGCGGGTGATCGGACATTTTTTATAAAACGGAGGCAGTGGGCAACAATACGTTTGATTTTTGGGAGAGAAGAAAATTTTTCTAGTAGTAAATTCAAAGCGTCAAGGGAAACGAAAGCAGAAAGAACAACTCTTTTTTCTTCCTCCAAAGAAACTGGATCATCTACATGAGAAAAAACTGGCCAAGTGGCTTTTGAGGACTTTAGCCATTTCGGCCCCGCCCACCATTGAACATTATTAACCAGTTCTTCTGGGTAAAGACCTCGGGAAGCAATATCTGCTGGATTATCTTTTGAACTAATATGATTCCAAAAATTGGGAGAAACTTTAGATTGGATACGACTTACACGGTTTGCAATAAAAGTTTTCCAGCGATGTGGGGGTGATTTTATCCAAGACAATGCTATTGTGGAATCGGACCAGGCATAAATATGTTGAAAACATAATTGTTCAGAATAAATATTAAGAATAAATGAAATCATATCGGAAAGCAATACCGCTGCACAAAGCTCTAATCGAGGTATAGAAAGTTTTTTCAAAGGGGCTACCTTAGACTTTGCGTAAATAAAAGAAACATGAGGAGTTTCATTAGAACATGAGAATAAGAAATATATAACGGCTACATAGCCCTTTTCCGAACTATCAGCGAATCCATGTAGCTCGCAATTTTGAAAATATTTTGGGACTATACAACGAGGAATTTGAAGAGATTCTAAAGAAGATAATTCTGCTTGATATCTAAGCCAACTATTAACAACAGTGCTGGGAGGAGTTTCATCCCAGTTTAAACCTAAGGTCCATAAATGCTGCATCAGACATTTTGCAAAAATGTTAATGGAGTTAGGAACCTAGAGGATCAAATACCTTAGCTATATCAGAAAGTATGGTTCTTTTAGTACAAGCCCTGTCGATTTGTGAAACAGAATAAGAAAAATAATCATGAGTAGGAAACCATTTTAAACCTAAAATTTTCACTACAGATATATCATCGTCAAAAGATAATGACTGTTGAGCATGATAAGAAGCGGGAATATCAGATAAAAGGCTGCTGTGATTGCTACTCCATTTTCTTAATTCGAATTGACCTCTTTGTAGTAGAGTAATAAGTTCCTGTTGAAGAAGCTTAGCATTTGCAATAGTGTCAGAGCCTGTAACAATATCATCCATATAAATGTCAGAAGCGAGTGCTTTAGCAGCTAGAGGAAAATTTTGGATTTCGTCATTCGCGAGTTGAACCAAAGTACGAAGTGCTAAGTAAGGAGAGGAAGATACACCATAAGTCACAGTTTTCAAACGAAACTGTTGCAGTGATTCGGAAGGAGAAAACCTCCATATAATTCTTTGATAGTCTCTATGATCCTGTCGTATTAAAATTTGTCGGTACATTTGTTTTATATCGGCTGTAAAAACGATATTATGAAATCTAAACTTAAGAAGAATAGATACTATATCTTTTGTAGCTTTGGACCAATAAACAAACAGTCATTTAGGAAATATTATCTGAAGTTTTACAAGAGGCGTCGAAGACTACTCTTAGTTTAGTTGTTGCACTCTCAGGCTTAAGAACGCAATGATGAGGAATGTAGTATATTTTGTATGGATTTTCAGGAAGACTAACAACCTTTTCCATGTGGTTACTATTTAAATAGTCTTTCATAAATTCGGAATATGCAGTGTATAAGGAGGGATCACGAAGTAATCGACGTTCCAATGAATAAAATCGACGAAGTGCAATAGAATATGAATCAACAAATAAAGGATCTGAATTTTTGAATGGCAAAGCCACTGTATATCTACCAGATATATCACGAGAATAGTTTGAAATAAAATTTTGTTCACATAGTGAATCTTCTGGAGATGAGGTTATTATTTGAGGTATTTCCTCAAGTTCCCAAAATTTTTTTAAAGTAGCATCCAATAAAATTCAGTAGACGTAAAAAAGGAAAAAACCGAATTGACAGTAGAACATTTTACTTTCCCCATAATAATCCAACCGAAAATGGTCTTGAAAGCTGATGGTTCATGAAGATCACCGATGATGCGTCCATCTTCCAATATTTGGGAAAATACATCAACACCCAGAAGCAAATCGATATTACCAGGAATATTGAAAGTCGGATCTGCTAAATATATATTGTGAAGATGTTTCCACTTTTCCACAGGAATAGGGACAGTTGGCATATCGAAACAAATTTTGGGTATTACTAAAGCATCAATGTTAAATACGGGAGAACTTTGACCACGAGGTCGAATTTGACATTCAACTGAATTAGAAGCAGATGAGGACATTTGTCCTAGACCGAAAATAGCGTGAGATATTTTTCTTGTATTCAACCCAAGTCGATTGACACAAGTATGTGAAATAAAATTTGCTTGACTTCCTCCATCTAGGAGAACACGAACCTTTTGGTAAAATCCTCGAGAATCTAAAATTTCAACAATAGCCGTTGAGAGTATATTAGTAGTATTATTGGAAGGAATGAGACTCGTAAGTGAATTTATTGGTTCAGAGTGAGAAGTAGAGGCACTAGCAGAAGTAGGTTGATTTATTGAATTTAAGAGTCAGGTAAGTTAGAAGACAATATTTGAGAGTCTAAGGAAGAAGATTGTTTACGAGGAAAGTGTAACAATGTATGATGTCTAGATTTACAAACGCGACAAGAATAATTTGAACGACAATTATTAGCACTATGTGTAGAATGGAGGCAGTTTCTGCACCAATTCTTTTCTTTTGCAATTTGAAATCTCTCTTGTGGAGATTTGGAAATAAATGTTGGACATTTTAAGAGAGAATGAGAAGAGCCACAAAAAGTACAAACAGGATTGGAAAAGTTAGACTCTTTATTACTAATCAAAAATGAAGAGCTAGGTTTATTACGAGGGATCGTTGACTTTTGAGAAGAGAAATAATTAGAATTTGTGGTGCATTTTTGAGAGGATAAAGTCATGGATTCAAGAGCTGTACACTGTTTCAATAAAAAGTCGTATAAGGTTTTGTAAGACGGAATATCATTGCACTTTTCTTGTAATTCAAAACGTTTAACTGAGGCCGAATCTAATTTTTGTATTAACAATTGAAATAATATAAAATCCCAACTATCTACAGGTAAATTCAAAACTTTAAGTGCTGCCAAATTTTCTTGAAAAATATTTAATAATTTTCTAAGAGCTTGAGGAGATTCAGAATTTAATTTAGGAGCATTAAATATCTCTTGCCAACAGGCATTTGCAAGAATTCTTTTATTTTGGTAACGATCAGTTAACATATTATACGCAATTATATAATTATCATTAGATAACTGTATGGATTTTATTAAACTCAGAGGTTCACGTTTTAAAGCCGAAAGTAAATACTGAAACATTTCTATATTAGAGAGACTGTCATTATTATGGATGAGAGATGAGTATAAATCAATAAAATTCGGCCAATCTTTATAATTCCCGTCGAACACAGGCAATGTGATTTTTGGCAGCTTAATATTTGAATAAGAACGATTACTCAACTAGGTACTTGATTGACTATTTTCAACCAAATTATGAAAAGATGTCTTAATTGAATAGTAAATATCCATAAAAGTTTTTCTAATTTCCTTATCTGGAATCAAATCGGCACCCTCAGTAACGGATAAAGCAGTAATTACAGATGCGTGATGACGTTCAAACTCATCGTAGATCCTATCAATATCATTGTATCTAATTTTAAATGAAGAAAGAGAATTGCTATCATCTTCAGCTCTTTGTGCTAAATCGTATAATTCATTAATTTGATCTACAGAGAGTTCACGTAAAGCACGCGTTTGTTTGACTTTGTTAGCCATATTGAAATGGAATATTTATTTATAATAAATAAACAAAAATGCAATAATTGCAACGGAATGGATGTACAACTTCTGTTTTGACGAGTTGAAATGTATAATACAAGAAACCGAAATGCACACTAGCCACCCTGTATAATTGAAATAAAAGATAGTAAAGGAATGTGGCAGGCGGCAAAAAACTGTAAGATAAAATTTGTATGAATAGAAATTAACTTATAGAAATTATATTAGTTTGAAATATGAATATTATTATTTAATAATGAAATTAATATATAATTTGTTACAACAACAATAAAGAAATGTTTAAATCCGGACTAGAAGGATCAACATGTGACGCTATGGTCAGACAAATGTAGTAGACTGTATGAGTTCTGGTAAATTAAAAATCAAGCACAACTTTAACGGATTTGGAAAAGGCTTACCTAACTGTCCTTTTGGTAGCCAAACGAAGGAAGGGCCCTTCAGGATCGGCACGTTCACAACTTTCGCCGACCGTATTCTGAGTGTGTCTACTTCTATATATGTAGAAACACAAAACCTTTTCCAACAAAAACAAACGCGAAAAAACCATATTGGAATATTGGAAATGAAGTTAATTTAAATTATGTTGTTGTAACAAATGAAGTTTTATTATATTTTTAAAAATGATAAATTTGAGAATAATTTGCGGTGAAGCCGCACCAGGAGGTATGCAAAAAGATAGCGGAATTCCTTGGACTCTCCAACGCTAATGAATACACTAGCCATTGCTTACGGCGCAGCTCTGCAATAATTTTGACAGATTCTGGAGCTGACATGACACTTTACAAGCGACATGGAGGTTGGCGATCAAGTTCAGTTGCCAAGGGTTATATCGAAAATTCTATTGAACAGAAAAACGAAATAGCAAAAATAATCATAGGTCAGAAAGATACACCAAATAAGACATTAAAAGAAGTTCACGATGAAGCAGAATCTACTAGCCACTACTAACAATATATTCATTCCGACTACTAATACTTGTATTGCTGCTCGAGAAGAGAAGCTGAATGCCTCTAGTATTCATTTTAACAATGTACAGGGTGATTCTTTTATCATGGGAAATGAGTTTTTCTCGTAAACGGCTGCATCAAATTGAGTTCTGAAAAAGTATTTTATTTGGGCTGATTGATGCTTGAAATTGCGTTGGATATGAAAGTTATAATTAAGCGACGCTGGGCGCCGCGACGCTTCAAATCTTTTTTGTCAGAAGCATACCATTTTTATTTCAGAAATTGGAAGATCTATTGAATAGAAACACTTCTTCCAAATACCATTTTTGTTTCATCTAAAACCATTAAAAAATTACAGACCAGTTTTTATGTGTTAAATTGGTTGATTGCCATGCAAAGAATGCATGGTTTTTAAATTTTACTAAAGCAGGTAGGCTTTGAAAAAACAAAATTGGCTTATATTAATTGATGTTTCAAATTGTGACTGTAATTTTAATTATTTCTATTAAAATAGTAATAAGAAATATGTTTACACATTCAGAAAAAGTTGACATGCTTTTGTTATACGGAGAAGCCCAAAAAAATGCTTTAACTGCAAGAAGATTATATGCGGAAAAATACCCCGAACGCAACCTTCCAGACCACAAAATTTTTGCTAGGTTTGAAAGTAGTTTGCGTCAAAACCCTAAAGAATTTGAAGGTAGGTTTTGTGTTTTTTTATAAATCTCCATAAATTCAATGAGCCAAATTTGCAGGTAAAAATTAAGAACAAAAACTGTCACGACGGATGAAAATGTGGCAATTATTTTAAATTACTTTAACAATCATCATGAAGCTTCTATAAGAGAGGCTTCAAGAGACTTAAATTTAAATTATAGCGTGATACAAAGAGTTTTAAAAAGCAACAAATACCATGACTATAAATTTCATAATTTGCAACAACTTTCGCTAAGAGATTGTGAGCGGAGGGAGGATTTTATTTGTCAGTTTTTTGTGTCTTTGGATGATAATCCTAATTTATTTTCTCATATATTATGGACAGACGAAAGTCATTTTGTTAGTCATGGATTACCAAACAAAAAAAATACCCATTATTGGTCGGACGAAAACCCGTATAAAATCAGGCAACATCAAAGGCAGGGCCACTTTGGCATAAATGTCTGGTACGGAATAGTCGGGCGGCACTTAGTAGGGCCATAATTTTATGAAGGCGCCTTGACAGGCGCAAGATACTTAGATTTTCTCCAAAATTACCTTCCTCTTTTGCTGGAACATGTGCCACTGCAAATCAGAAGACACTTATGGTTTCAACTAGATGGATCTCCTTGCCACAATGCGGCCATTGTTCAAAATTATTTGAATTAATTCTACCACGGAAGATGGTTGGGCACACACGGGCCCTTGAAATTTCCGCTTAGGTCCCCGGACTTGACACCCTTAGATTTCTTTTTATGGGGAACTTTAAAAAATATAGTGTATAAAACAAAATATAATAATTTAGATAATTTAAAACAAAAAATTATTGATGCGTGCAAGGGAATATCTGGTGATGTTTTAAGGAAAGTTACATCTTGCGAAATAAGAAAGCGGTACAATTTATGTTTAGATAACGATGGCGCCTATATCGAGCAATTGTTAAAATAAGATTTGTGAATTAAGAATTAATTTTTACTAAATACAGTTCATGTTATTCTTTAGTGTTTTATGTATTGGTTGTTGTTAGTGTAAACGTTCATTATTTCTTAAACAATTAAATTAGTGTTATTAAATGTAGTAACATTTTGTAAATTGTTTTCTTTAAATCCTAAATTATATTTGTGGTCAATATCAGCATAAAAGTTAGCCTGCCTGCTTTAGTGAAATTTAAAAAACCATGCATTCTTTGCATGGCAATTGACCAATTTAACACATAAAAACTGGTCTGTAATTTTTGAATGGTTTTAGATGAAAAAAAATGGTATTTGGAAAAAGTGCTTCTATTCAATAGATCTTCCAATTTCTTAAATAAAAATGGTATACTTCTGACAAAAAAAATTTTGAAACGTCGCGACGCCCAGCGTCGCTTAATTATAACTTTCATATCCATCGCAATTTCAAGCATCAATCAGCCCAAATAAAATACTATTTACAGAACTCAATTTGCTGCAGGAGAAAAACTCATTTCCCATGATAAAAGAATCACCCTGTACATATTGTTATTAAAATTTATAATAAATACATATTTTCAATGGTTCATTTTCACTGTTAGGCACTAGTGTCTTCTAATCAATATCAAAGTTTGTCAAATTCGAAAGGCTTTTATAAAAAATATCGTTATATTTAAAAGTATGCTACCAATATCGCACTACAGTGTATGATTAAACTATCTCATCTTTATCATATGATAGATATGATCACCTGCATATATTTTGTAAATGCAGGTAATCCATATCATTTTCATTTTATAAATAATTATTTAAGTAAGGTAAAACGAATCATTTTTATTCTCATCAAAATCAGTCAAAGATGGCTTATAGCATGCAACCAACAATACACTAAAGGTGATCTAAGGGTGTAGTAGTGTATGATATTGCAACGGTAAAATAAAGAAAGAAGTAGATCAATAATATAAGATTATTCTGAAATACAGCTTCTTGCAATGTTCACTAGAAGAATTATTAAAAATGTAAATGTATTTAGAATAGATTTATTTATAATAAATATCATCTATTTACTTTACCATTTTTAATATATTTTCATATACATTTTATGTTTGTCCATGGTAGAAAAGGAACATGCAAAATTAGGGGTTGTGATTTTGTTGTTACATAGTGTACTCACTCAAGAAGTTTGTTCAAATGTTTTGTGCAATGACTAAGTTCATCGTAGAGTGCCTTCTCCAAATCAGGGTTGTTTTCATCAAGGAAAATGTGATAGTTATCTGAAAGGTTTATTCTTTTCTTGCATCTTTCCCTGATAGTTCGAAATGCACCTTGAAGTATCTCCAACTGAGCCCTCAAGCAATTCATCAATGTCACGAAAATTCCATCGTGAACTAAAATAATAAAATACCAAATACCAAGTATTGGTAACCACAAGCATTTGCTTCTTATTTTGGTGATGTTTTGCTTTATTCTTTTGGTATAGCAAAGTATAAATTGATATTAAAGTATTTAAAACATACATAACATATTTAAAGAACATCCACAAATGCTTCACACTATTTTTTTATTGGTATAGTTTGAAATCGTAAATACTTGTATGAATAATACAAAATATTGAAATAAGAACTAATAATATAAAATGGTTGAATTCGTGTTGTGATATCAGCATACCTTTTGAAGTCATGAAAATGAGAAAATTAAAATTGATTTGTAATCTGTCACATAAGATTAACTCTTGTCCCGACAGTTGTTACTAGTTGTATATTGTTTAAAAATGAGTTCTAACATTGATTACTTAAATACTAAAGCAGAATCGCAATTAATATCGCAAAAATTTGAAAACGCTTATAAAGCAAAATACGATAAATTCATCAAATGGATGGAAGAGCAAAAGGTAACAGATATAGATGAACGAGCTGTCCTTGCTTACCTTTAGAAAATGACGGAGCAGTACAAGACGTCGGGTTTGTAGACTATCCATTTGAAATTGCAAAGTATGGTGAGAATAAACAAAAGGGTCGATTTAAAATCATTTGTAAATGTGCATGCATTCATGAAGGAAATTAGCAAGAATGATGTAGCCAAGAAAGCATATGTATTCAGGAAGACGATTTGCGGAAGTTTTTCACAGATGCACCGCACATTACGTATTTATTTGCGGTATCTTTGGATCTTGTAGAAAATGTGAAATGTGCAACTTACGCTTACATGACATCAAGGTAGAAGAAAGCGTGTTGCTTATTACTATCGGACCATATAAGCCAGTGACCAACGTTTTACTGTTGCCGACAGTAATGGAATTAGATATGTGCGTTTGGAGAAGCAGTATTTATCATTGCATCCCGAAAATGTAAATATAAGCCGAGTTTTCTTACGGTATGATAAGGGAAAGTGCACCAATCAAGTGGTTGGTATTCATATATTTGGATTATGTCCCTTGCAAATTGCACGTTATCTTAAACTAGACGATTATGAGAAATATGGCATGACAATAGATCAAATCCAGCGACAAGTAAAATGGAAATCGGCAGCTGTAGCGACTGATTACGTTGAAAGTATTAGCAATAAGAAGAATGTTTCAAAATTGGTGTCATTGATGGAAGTACAACCTGCAACCTCATTGACTTCCGCGAATGTTAGCATTATTAATTTGAACAGCATTTCCTCCGATTAAAAAAACTGAAGTATTAATATTTCAAAAAATACCAACTGTCTTTTCACATTCATTTAGAAAATTAAGATTATTGAATATTTGATTAAAGCATTTGAATCATTTGTTGTAATTTTTTATTTGACACTACAAGGTATTCCTGTGAGATCAATAATTAAAAAGGTGACATTTAGACATCACGTTTCTCGAGTAGTTGATTTTGTCATGGTGACTTTAAAACGCGCGTTTTTAAAAGTTGGATTTAAAAACGCTGAGGCATGCTTTAAATAAGCAAAAAAGGGTACGAATAAAAAAATATTCATCAAGATTTTCTCTGAAAAATTAATTAAGTAAACTTGTTTTGACTTGTTCTTGGTTTGGATCTAACATACTTGGCATTCATTTAAAATTTAATATTACATTTTTTGTGTAAAATATCAAATACAAAAAACTTTATATCTCTTACCTGCAATCAAGCATGCAAACACGTCTAGACTTAAGTTCATGAAAGAAAAAGCAACATGACATTGAAATTTGGTTTGCATGTTGAATGGGATGTAGAAATAATATGGTAAAAAATCGTAACAGGTTAAGTTTCCTGGCAAATTTTCCTCGTGAACCACTTTGCTCATGTTAATAGCGGATGAGAAGTGAGCGGTCATTCCAACAAAGTTGTACAAGACAAAGACCTAAAACGATCAGATAATATAAGTAACATACATAAATTTTCCGAAACTAATTATATGTTAATGCTCAAGTACATAAACAAGGCCCATATTATAGTATACTCGTTTTCTAAAGGCGAAGCAGGCAGTAAAATGTTGGTAAGGCGAAATAGAAAATTACCGAAAAGATGAGGAAACAAAAGAGAAAAATCATATTACTTCTGGATAATGCCATGGTATTAGAACACTAGACAACATTGACATTATTTTTTTACAATATCAAAATATTTCGCAAAAGTAAGATTCTTGAAAAATGTCTTGCGACTAAAATTTCAATGAGGAAGATGAAAACTCACTGCTTTCCTGATTTACATGATTTCAGCCTAGAAAATCGTAGATATATTAATAGCAATTTTTTGATCGAAAATCCTAGGTCTGACGTACCCACTCCTCACACATACACGGTTCGACTCGCTTGCGAGAAGGCAAACCGAAAGGCAAAATTTCAAGTGCTAGCAAGTTTTTGAGAAGTTCAGGCTGGTCCTTCAGGCCAACACAGCCATTAAGATTACGGTTTGCTACGGTTGTTTTATGTTGGTCAGTGATCGAGCGGTATAAGGCGTCAGTACTTGAATCGATGTGGCCTGTCCGCTGTGGGTTCGATCTCTGCGGTTGGTAGACCGTAGATGAGCTGTATTCGTGGAGACGATTGACACCCTCTCTGAGGGTATGGTAGGGTAGGGTAGAAGAATGTTGGCTTGGGTCAATGTGAGATATTGATTATGGTTACATTTGACTACCCCCATAATAAATAAGGTTTTCCAGGTTTCTTTCATTTCTGCACTGAATGGTGGTTAGGACCTACCAACGTAAGTCGTTCGTGGGGGCAAATGCGGCCGGTGTATTAATAGTATGCCGCCCCCTCTCCCGCACAAGTCTCCGACTTCTGGACTAATCCTCGCGATTAAAATGAGAGGTAGAGATATTATTATATTTTTGTCGGCAGATTTGCCATTCGGAAAGCCTACCGTATCGTACAAAATGGCTTGAAGACTATAGAATGATAACTTTGATTCTAACAAAGGGGTGAAATTCAGTATTAAAATAAGAAGGCGAAGGAGGAAAATTACCTTTTAGAGGAAAACTCCTACACTGAAATTTTAAATTAAGATGTGGTTGTATGGAGTCGTATTGTCTATAAAAAAATCTATGTCCAATTTATAATATTTGTTACGTCTTTAAGTAACATAATAAGTACATTTGGAAAGAGATTAATTGAAAGACACAGATTTTTTCCTTGGAAAATTAGTATTTGAAAAATTTACCTATTGTGCATTCAAATGGAGGGGGGGGGGTAATATTAACAAAATAAGTTTATATAAATTACATATTTGTTACTTTTCTATGAATTGATTCATTATATTTAAAATATGGTTTCATTAATTTTTTATTTATTTTTCTTTTTTGTTGCAATTTCGTAGAACCTACTTTATTACTTTAAAGCAAACAGAAAATTTGCAAAACGCTTTTACAATTCTTAGAACACCTACAGCAAAAGCCTTTCCTGTCCACATATTTATGTTGTTGATTTAAGACAATAAAATTCAACATACCAGGACTGATACGAAAGAAGTGATCCTTTTAGCTTTCTGTAAAATCAAACCAGGTTGAAAAGCACTTTGCGGTTCGTATACATAATCCTTATCCTGCAACTTGTCCATAATCTTCTGTAGGGTCTTACGTTGAAATACCAGAATATAAAACTTCAAAATACCCACCACGTGAGTAAACAACAGTCCAAATTGTCTCACAAACTTGTTGAGATCCTTTACAGTCTCACGGAAAATGATAACTTCACAAATCAAGAAAACGATGCCCAATGTGTAAGCAAATGTAACGTATGAGTAAAACAGGATCCTTAATACCAAGTGAATTTCTTTTCCTGGTAACCAGATCCCTGTCATTCTTTGCAAGGTTTTATTAACCCGGAAGAAGTCTTTGGGGTAACTTGTTCCAGACATTTCAAAGCCCCACTTGTATTTGCAGACCTCTGGCTTCCATAAAGATTTCTACCTGAAAATTAATGATAATTATACATTGTATTAGAAACTCGAATGTGCAAAAAATCTCCATTTGGTAATGAATAACTTAAAATAGGACATACATGGCATTATAATTAGTATAATTACTATGCTGTAGCTCATGACTTATGAATGCGGACACACAGATTTGTATTTTCCTTTCGTATATTTATTTAATTTTTTAATTGCAGTTTAGCATACTTTAAGCAATCTAATAACGGAAAAAGCTGTGTCGATACAGATATATAAAATAGCATTAGAGCTTCTGCTATTGGGTTAAATTAAATATATAATAATAAAATTTAATTTAATGAATCCACTGAGTATAAAACCCTTCTAATGCATAAATAATTTGAGAAAAATTAAGATTTTCATTAAAACCAAAGTTAGCCATAACGTTGACTGAGGTAAACGACAGGAACACATACAATCCAACAGTTGAAGAACTTTTTGTTTGTTTATTTAAACAGTTAAGGCAACCCAACAGAATTCTTACAAAAATTCCAATAATTGGGTTACACATAAAAACTATGTGTAGGCACTGCTCATACATAAATTAATAATACTAGACTAACTCACTAAATTAATTCTAGCACTAGACTAAACTAGACAGCAAAAAAGAAACCATAAATAACTTTAAGAAATAACTGCATAAAAACTGATATGGCATCATTTCTCACTTGGTATAAGGATCTATATAATAAATCTATGTCATTAAAATACTAATTGTATATTTTTGCATTAAATAAATTGGTGAATTAAGTAAATAAGTTGTAGAACCTTACTTAGTGAACGAGCTTAGTTGATCTAGTTAACCGTTTTTTAATGTTATAGTAAAAATTTCTTATGATATAGTTGCAATCAATCTTGTGATTAAATAATTTATAAATAAAAAGTACATAATTAATCAGTCTATGAGATGATAGTTTTAGTAAATTATAATGTCTCAATCTGATATAATATGATTTAAAATGAAGATGTCTATTAAATCTATAATTTAAAATATTAACAGACTTAATCTGAACTCTCTCTATACAATCAATATATTTATTATAAGTAGGATTCCAAACTACACTAGCATATTCAAGAACATAATATATATAGCAAAATTATAGATTTGGGATCGGTAAATGCTCTAGTTGTTCTCATAATAAAACCTAAATTACGATAAGCTTTTGTGGCAATGGATTCAATATAATAAATCAATCGCCAATTTTGAGTCAAGTATAATTCCCAAGTCTTTTACCGAATTGATCTTCTTAAGTTTACAATTGTCAATAAAGTAATCACAGGCGAAATTAGCAGGAAGTCGCGAAAATGTTACAGAACTGCATTTATCTATATTTAACAATAATTTATTCCTTTGACAATATTTCTGAAATCTAGACAGATCTATCTGCAAATTATGATTAAATTTGTGATTTCACTATAAATTTTTAAATCATCAGCATAGAGAAAGAATTGAGAATGATAAAAGCAGTCACCAATATCATATCAAAATAAAGAGAAAAGAAGAGGTCCAAGGTGCGACCCATGCGGAACACCAGAAATGACATCAGCTTAAGACGAAGAACAATTGTTCATTTTGACACATTGTCTTCTGTTACATACATACGACATTATCCATTTTAACAAAGTACCATGTATACCGATATTCTCAAGCTTTACAAACAGAGTGTTGTGGTGAACTTTATCAAACACCGTTGATCAGTATACACAGCATCTACATGCTTATGATTATACATTGAAACTATTACATTTTGAATCAATGGAACCAAGTTCGTCACCACAGATCGACCCTTAAAAAATCTTGGTTAATGTTCACTTGTTAAATGTTTAGTTTAACTTTTGGGAGTTACTGATATTGTTGCTAACATCTAGAAAACTGAAGGATTGCCTATTGAACCAAAAGATATCAGATCATAAAATGAAGAAAAATTCCACAGAACATCTCGTATGTAGTCCATTTACCTCACTGTTGATTATCACTGCTTAAAATATTGATGGAACGAAACCGACTAAGAAATACTTTTTACTGAAGTTAGGACAAACGTCTTTATCTACCAAATATTATTTGTGGAAAATTGTATGTTTGCATCAGAAATTATATAGAAAATTAAAAGAAACAACTTCTGTATGTTTTATTTGTTGTTGTAGGACAACAAACATTTTAAGACCACTTGAGATGAAATTCTATACAATGTATTTCAGTTTCAAATTGACTAACTCTTAGGAAGGATATATCTTTGAGTAATAATGCCACTTTGTAATATAAACTTGACATATCTGGGGCTGCGTAAAGGAGTTAGAGTGTTAAAGCTTACAAATAAATGAAGCTATATATTAATATCTTTGAAACTAATATAGTTATTCATAGCATATTTAATTTATATGTTACTGAGATAGGTTGCCAATCTGATTGAAGAATCAGTGGTGTATTTATGGGTAACTGGTGCCGATAATAAAAAAATATTTGTTTCGTTATTTTGAGAAATAAATTTTTTACGAATTTTTACAAAAATGAAACTTTGAGAACGTGTTGGAGAAAACATAATGTATAGTTTTTGTTCAAATATCACACAGGGGTTTTGAGGGGTCCGGATTAATATCACCTTCAGATTTTAAATAAAAAAAATTGCTAAACGTTTTATTGAGTTTCGGGGGTATAAAGAAATCATAGCAGGTCTTGGATCGCCATCTTAAATTCCGCAGTAGGGCCAGAGGAAGCGGTTTTAGATGTCATTTAAAATTAAAAAAAATATATTTTTGATTATCTTGAAGAATAAAGTTTTTACGGATTTGTACACAAATAAAAGTAGACACCCTGTATGTATAAAATCATCTCTAGTTGACTGATAACGTCATTTCACCAGTACTATTAAGCTACCGTAATATGGATATTGGAGTGCCTCAGGGATCGGTGCTGGGACCATTAATTTTTGTTATTTGTCAACGACTTACCGAGCTTTATCAACGCACCTCATCTTACGATGTTTGCCGATGACACGTCTCTTGTGGTGTCGGCGCGGACCCCTGAGGAACTCGTAGTGGTTTGTCAGGGTTTTATACAATCTTTTGTTGACTGGTGTGAAGCTAACGCACTTATTTTAAATGTTGATAAAACTGTAATAGTTTATTTTCGATCTTCGTATAATCCGCAGGCCAAACTACACCTTACTATTAATAATTCTGTTCTTCAATCTAGTGATAATACCAAGTTCTTGGGTGTCTATTTCGATTACCAATTGAATTGGTCTATACATATCGATATGCTCAATAAAACACTCAACAAATCACTGTATGCCATATCTCGAATAAGAAAAACTATGCCCTTATGTGCATTATTAAACGTTTATTACAGCTTAGTCTATAGCCACCTCTCCTACAATATAATTTTGTGGGGTAGTTCTGGTAGGAGTGGGAAGATCTTTGTAACCCAAAACGGATACTCAGAAATATATTTGGAGTTAATCCCCGGGAATCGTGTAAGAAAGTTTTCATTAACAATAAAATACTGACACTACCCTGTATTTATATTTATAAAACCCTATTATATATAAAAGAAAATATTTCTTCTTTAGTTAAAAATTCTCATTTTCATAACTATTCAACACGCAATGGTGATTTGTTGTGTATTCCGAAACATAATTCAAGTAAATACGAGATGTCTCCCAAGTACTTGGGATCCAAGCTATTCAATGTATTGCCAAATAAATTTAAATCCCTTGACAATGCATCATTCAAAAAATCTATTATGGCTTGGCTACTCAGCAAGTGTTATTATAGTGTCGATGAATTTATCAATGACAATAACTTTTAAAGTATTTGTATGTGTTTTGTCTTTTGTTTGTGACTTATCCTATGCATTTTATATGTCTTAAAGGATTAATAAATATTATTATTATTATTATTATTATTATTATTATTATTATTATTATTATTATTATTATTATTATTATTATTATTATTATTATTATTATTATTATTATTATTACACCTGCTGTTTAAAGTTTGTAAAATTTATAGCCAAATTCAAAAACTATACGTTTCCTGCTTCAAAAACACATTTAGGTTTTATTATGTTATATTACCAAAAAATATTATCAATCAGATTATTATATGTGAAAATTAATAGAATTTATAATTAAATTTTAGTGCACCTAACCTTCACATTCACTATGAATGCCTTTACAGACTAAAATCAACTGCATTTATTATAACTAAGACGGATTTTTACGACTTAGTTAGATGCAGTACAAAACTAACAAACGTATGCAGACGTTCTTGCACTAAATTATTCAGATCACATTGTTTTCAGAAATAAAATTGATATATGGCTAATTTATATTACTAGAAATTACATCTCATATTTTATTTAGGCGGTTTATGTTTGTATGCATCAAACTACAATATTAATGATCGTACTACCTTGGATGTGGATTTTACTGAAATTTCTAGACAGACAGGAGATAGTGTGTCCGTATATACTTTTTTAGCAAAAAGTAGGTACCTATAGGTATTACATTTATTTATTTTTTAATGTATACATAATGTATATGTAGAACAAAAAAATGAAGAAAACATAAAAGGAACAGGGCATTTCAATCTCACATTAGTGTTAGCTGCAGCAGTATACAAAGTAAGAGGAGTGTGACTTGCAGGCTTAACTGTTTAAAAGTTCAGTTGGTTTAAGTTTTTAAGATCTATACAGTCCACCATTATTTTGTGAAGACGTTGACTATCAATATCCAGCAAGATATTGCTGGATCAATATCCAGCAAGATATTGCTGGATGTTGATAGTTGAGTGATCTATTTCAGAAAGCAATTTTGATATTTTTAAAGATTTGTTTTCTTGTTTTTCTCCTACTCATGCAAAAACAAGTCATTGTCTCATTCATTTTAGTAAAAAGTAGCTTTTTTCCTCCAAAATAAATCCAAATCTATTAGTGCACTCACAGTGAAACTTTGTTTAAAAATTAACCTTTCTAAAAATTTTTATAGATTTACATGTCAAATAGGCTAAAAACCAATTTAAACAAATAAAAAGAATTTTAAAATTGCAATAATTGTTACTTAGTTTTAAAAGCAATGTATAATAATTAAGTCTTTAAGAGACTAATGTATATTATTGGCGATTGGAAGACAAAGCAGAGGTCCGTTGTGAGCAACTAGGGATAAATTTAATTTATGCTTTGTAGAGATATGCTACGGTTGTAAGACTCAGGTTTCCCTATTCTCCCTAACTACTTAACCACGGTAAATCCTCAGAAAGAAACACATGAATAAGCAGATTCAGATATGCACAGATGATCAGGCAGTTTTACACAGGTGTCAAGGCCCTGTCTTTTCTAGGGCGGAAAATTTGTTTAAAGATGACCTGGTTTCAGATCACAACAATATGCCGGTTAATTAAAGGGTCGACATGTTAGCCATACACTGTTAAAGAAGTCTATTTGTGGGGTTCGACCAGCGTTCGGCTTACTACAATGTTACATTGTAATATTAGACCAAACTTTATTATTTTAAAATCTATCGCGTTATATTGATTATCTTCTATTTTATCTAGATCGATACTTCCCACTTCAAGAACTCTGTCAGGCTGAAAAAGATCAAAATGCCAATAACGGCGCGTTATAGCTGATTTATGCTATAGTAATTGTATAACTGGCGTCGGCCATTTGCCTAAGCTACAACATAATCTGAAAAACCAAACTATATATACATATCAAATCAATTAAACTGATTAGGCTATTGAAAATGATATTAGAAAATACCAAAAGCAAAGTGAAAATAACAGGTTCAGAATATTTTGTTGTTGACACAGGATTGAGACCCACACTTCTTTATAATTTAGCACTAGAAAAAGTTATAAGCGATAGTCAGCTCAACAGAGGATATATATTGTTTGAAAGTCATCAAGTAGTAAGCTATGTAGGTGATGTGACTAAAATTGCAAAATAAAGTAGGAATTTAGAAAAGATAATGAGAAAACTGGTGAAGGAAGCAAATAAAGGGGGATTGTTAATAAATCAAGAAAAAAGTAGGCTATTAAAAATAGGAGAGCGAGAAAAAAGATATACATTGCAAGTTGAGGACACAGCAAGGGGAAATGGAATTTGAAGAAGTAGAAAAATATGTGTATTTGAGGGCGCTGATAACAATTGTGACGAGGAACAAGAAATTAATAGGAGAATATTGAAACTACTTAATGAAACATTTTGTCCAAAGGAGTGAAATTTAGAATGTACAAAACAGTATTAAGGCCGACGGTGCTGTATTAGAGCGAAACGTGAATCCTAAATAAAAAGTCAAGAGAAAACCTATTGAGGCGTGAAAGGAAGATCTTAAGATGAATCCTATGGGAAAGAAAACGAAGGAGGGTTATGTAAGGAGAAACGATGAGGACATATACGTATCAGTAACCAAAAATAGATGAAGTTGTGATATCCAGAGCAGTACAGTTGCTATGGTATCTAGAACGAATGAAAGATGCAAGGACAGTGAAAAAAGGATATGGAGTGAACTATAAGAAGGAAACAAGTAGATCGAGCAAACGGTGGAGAGAGGCAGAGTTAGATCTAAGAGAGAAAATAAAGGCGAGAAACGGAAGGGTGTGCATAATCGTTTATCCGATATTTGTTGAAGTATTTTAAGAAGCAGATTCGGTAAACGATAAAATAAGAGAAAAATATAGTTGTACTGGACGTTCATATGAGCTTATTGATTTGATTCGCGAAAGAGTTGTCAAAGACAGAAGTATTTATTAGTCGACATTCAGAAGTTGCACTCAGTAAGTCCATAACACGGCATATTTTACACAAGACTTTAGTCTTGAAGGCATATAAGATTCAAATAACAATAACTAAAGGCAATCTTCATACCATCAAACAACCATACTTCCCAACAAACCACTTATTTTAACAATATTATCACATTTAGGATGAGCAAGTAACTATAGTTCTGTCGCACAAGGAGCAATGTAGGTCCTGGACAGCCCAAAAGATATCCCCGAATACAAAAAGGTTTTTAATCAATTTTGAGGATCGAATAACGTTCGCTGAATTTCGTTCATTAAAAAAGTTTGATAGGCAATCCAGTACGGTCGTAAAACTACGTGGATCCATACACATTACGTAACATTAACAAATTACGCTTGACTTACAGAATCTTAATGCCAATAAAGAACTTATTGTGACAGCACTTTCCTTCAACCTCTATTTTTTAAATTTAATTTGATACTAATGTCAAGAAAATTCTTCTGCGTGGAAAGTTTCACGTCTCTGTCCAATTTTTAAAAACGGCACTAGATATGACATCAATAACTATCGACTCATTGCGCCCATTTACAATTTCTGCAAGAGAATATTTTGCATTATTATATCTACAACCATGTCAAAAATATTATTACCGTCAATCAGCATGGTTTTATGAACGGTAGGTTAACTAACTATAGCCAGTCTCGTGATAGTGCTCAACCCAATATATCGCTGAGGATTTGGATAACCGTGAACATGCTGACATTATTTACACAGATTTCTCATACGCATTTGATAAACTTGATCACAACATTTTAATTAAAAGGCTGAATGAATGTGGACTGTCGAAGGATATCGTTAACCAGTTTGTATCTTATTTGAATGATAGAACTCAATATGTACAGAAACGCTGATTTAGCCACTACTCATTACAGTCATAGGACCACTATTATTTAATATATTTTCAGATGATATAATACATTCTATCGATGTCAATTTATTAATGTACATTGATGACATGAAATACCATACCAAAGTTGAAACGTATGAGAACTGTGTACAACTACAAAATGCAAGTAGATTTGGTTAAGAATTGGTGTGTCGTTAATATACTGCTCTTAAATGCTACAAACTCCGTTATCTTTGATTGATATATTGGTAATTTGACTTTAGATCGGCCCATGACCTGGAGATTATATTTAATAATTACAATTTAAAAAAGTTCCCGTAAGAATCTGGGATTTGTTATACAAAATGGCAGAGATTTTGCAGATTATGATATTTTATTTACATTGTATATGTCATTGTAAGATCTCTGCGGGGATATTCCTTCATTTATTATACACAGTACACACAAATAGAAAGCAAACAAGCAAGTAAGTGAGCAAGCAAGAAAAACAAAGAAACAAATAAATAAACTAACAAAGAAACCAACGAACGAACAAACCAACAAACAAACAAATAAATTGACGACCTTGAACTACATCTGGTAATGAGCTAAATTCCCTCGCATTCTTTGTAATAGCTGTGAGTTCTATTGTATGAAACGACATGACGCAAGAATAGACCATGTGCTTTATGTAACCCCACAAAAAAATTTAGATTTCGACAGGATAAGCTTTGTGTCATAAGAATTGCAGTTATAAAGTTCTGGTTGCAAAACGTCACATATTAAGACTGTATTTTCTATCATACATTTTCATATCTTAACCTCCTTTACTATGTCCCAAAGTTTGTAATCTGATTTAGAAACGTCCTGTATATTACTCGCATTTCAGCTGCATACAGTTCGTTCATTCTTAGCTTTCATGGTACAACGAGATTTAACCATGTCAGACGATTTTGTTAAATTAGTTAAAGAAGCCATCAAGGACGGCAGATTGGGGCTATAAACAACCGTCCCACATTTTTTTTCGACAAAGTGTCGGCTCCCCTGCACTTCCATTAATTATCATTCGAATCCGAGAACAAATGAAGCATGGCAATCCAAGAAATTAAATCACGAGTCCCGTCACGTGTCAGGAGTTCAAATCCTTAAATCTCCGTGATCCCGTCGATTTGCCATGTAGGCAGATAGCACTAATTGTTTTTGTTTGATCAAGATTTCCACTGGTGGGGGCAGCCGATATCTCTATCAGTAGTTGCATGCCACCGGAGGAATTAGTTGAAATAGCACTCCGGGTTTTTCGGTCGGTTGCATGAGCGTTCAATTGGGCTTAGTTCTTGATCTTTGCGAGGGCGCCCTAAGAAGAGAATGATTTATAATAGTACCGCATCTACTGCAGTAATCTATAGACTACAGATTTTTTAAACTTATGTAAGTAATCTAATATAAATTTCCTAAATTCATATACAGCATGTCACAGATATAATCCACACTTTTTTTAAAAAAATCAGTAGTATTAAAAAGTTCCAGAGTTGTAGAATATACTGTATTTACTGTTGAATAAATATTAAACTAATCTATAGATTAAATATTTTTATATCCTATGCAAGTATTTTAACATACTTATAACATTTTTTCTTTAGTTTGATTGGGTGTTTGCCACACTTCTAAATATAATAAAGATTAATTAAATTAGTCCTTACGCCAAACGCATCAGTCAAGGTTATTTTTGAACCTAAGTTTGCTTAACCAAAAAATCTCACACTGAAAAAAGCAGATCACTATCGCGCACTTCCGTATTTTTGACGTAGTGAACCGTTTGACACACTCTTATCTCCGTTCAACAAAATAATCGCGGCTTGTGAAAACAGTCATTTGATTCAAAGGGGTTCGGAAAAAAATTTAGAAGAGGAAGATAATGCAACATAAAGAAAATTAAAAGAGACCGCGATTATTTTGTTAAACGGAGATAAGTGTGTGTTAAACTGTTCAGTAAACATTGATCATTGTTGGCTACAGTTGTATCAAGAAGAAGTAGTAATATTATGGAAGCAGATAAACAAATTTTAAACTATCAAACTTGACATACATTTACTATTTTTAGAACGAGAACAGAGAGTTTTCCGAAACGTCATAAATACGGAAGTGCGCGATAGTGATGTAATTTTTGTTATTTTTTACTTATCTGCTTTTTTCAGTGTGAGATATTTTGGTAAGGCAAACTTAGTTTAAAAAATAATCCTTGACTGATCGTTTGGCGCAAGGGCTTATTTAATTATCTTTATTTTTTTCAGACGTGTGGTAAAAACCCAAACAAACTAAAGAAAAACTAAAATTATGCCACAAATAAATAACTTCAGAAAATACTTATAACATGTTTAAGAAAAAAGAATTGCTGTTAAAAATTAGTACAAGTTCTGATTAATAGAGATATAGTTCTGCAAGTTTATGTCACTGTGATCCTAAAAAACACAAAATTTACAAAACTGTGTGTGCGTTAGGTTTAAAAAAAATTCGAAAGTTAAGTTTATATATTTGATAAACAATACTTTTTTGCTTCTTATATTGTTTTGTGTCGAAAAGAACATGTCCTTATAATCTCGTTTAGATAAGCATGATAAAGAATATATATAGTGTCTTTTAAAGCAAATATGTTCTTAAGAATATCGAATATATTAACTCTAAATATTGTAAATTCTATTAAAAAATATACTGATCCAAATGTCTTTTAGACTTTTTTAGGTTAGTACCTACTACAAACTCAGGGGCTGATGAAGCACTAAACAATAAAACAATTTATTGAACTATCCGCATATCTACTTCTAATTTTTGGGATACAGGGTGTTAAAAACATTTTTTAAATTTAGTTACGATTACATATTTTCTAAAAACTATTTACTGCCAGCTAGTTTATTTTCTCTTAATAACTTTCAAATGAAAATAAATATCAGGACCATATTTTATTCAGCACTGAAAGAAAACTTTAAAACACTCGGAAAAATTATAAAGGCCAGTGAAACACATTTTTTTAAAAATCATATGAGCTCCACAGCTAAGCGTATGATATTCTAGTTCCGGTAAAAAAGAATTTTAACTATTTATGTAACAAAAATTTCCAAACAAGGAAACAATTGATTTGTAAAATATATTAACTTCAACGTCATGTATGTTGGAAATGGCGAATTTTAGATTATTTTTCATATACAGTTGTTTTTTTTTAACTTTAAATGTGCTGAGGACACAGCTCAATATTATATAGAGTGTCCGAAATATAAATTCCATTATTCATAGGCTCCTATATCTGCTCAATCGCAACAAAAAACTTATGAAAAAAATATTTAAAACGAATAGTTTGTCTACAAGTATATTTCAAAGATAAAAATGCAACTACTTTAAAATGTAGACATTGCAAATTGAGGTACAACTAAGACTAATCAAAAACTATTTCAACGTAATTTGTTTATACAGGGTATCCCAACGAAAATTTAACACCCCCTATAATTGGAAAACTGAATAATATTTCAAAATTCGCCGAGACCCGTCGATTTTTGTTCTTAGGGGGAGCTTTTTTGACAGTCAAGCCAACTCGATATGTTCATCCCCCTAATGCCTAGCAACCCCAACTTAAAAATTTCAAATGCAACTACCCCACTTGTGGCACATCATTTTTAAGTCCTTTTCATTGCGAATACAGTGACGTACCGTTTTTAGAAATCGGTTGAGATTTGACAGAATTATTGGTTACAAACGAAAAGATGACAAACCAACTTAAGCGTAGTAATTTCTACACAAATGCCCACCACTAATAAGTTTTTAATCTACTACACATGACCGCATTACCTATTTGTTATTGATGTGTCTATCAGTTTACAAAAAAGTCAGAAATGAAATAAAAGCTGAAGCAAATAATAAATCAGATTTATTTGATGAATTGCTCAAAATGACCCCCGTTAACTTCCAAACAATAATACAGTCTGTTTTCAAATTCTGTTCGAACATTATTAAAGACATCCGCAGTTATTAATCGGCATTCTTCTACAATTCTCTGACGTAGCACTTGCAATGTTTCCGGCTGAGTGGCGTACACTCGTGATTTTAAATGACCCCACAGAAAAAAGTCCAAAGGGGACAGATCCGGAGATCTTGGTGGCCATTCGACGGGACCTCTTCTGCCAATCCAATGCCCCGGGAAATGGTCATCCAAAAATTGTCGCACAGCAGCAGCATAGTGCGGGGGCGCATCATGTTGTTCGAAGGTTATTTCATTTTCTAGTAAATTGTCCTCACTTTCTAAAATCTCTGTTATCCTGGGATCAATTGTACTTTCCAATAATTCTAGATAGGTGTTTCCATTGAGATTACCTTGGATGAAAAATGGTCCAACAAGATGGTCGCCCAAAATGCCTGCCCAAACATTCAATTTTTGAGGTGTCTGAGTATGAAATTCCCTGATTAAATGCGGATTAGTATCACTCCAATAACGACAATTGTGTCTGTTCACTTCGCCATTCAACATAAATGTGCATTCGTCGGAGAAACATGTATTGTAGAGAAGATTTCGCAAAATTGGTTACGGCGATCAAAGTCATCTTCATGTAACTCTTGAACCAGCGTCATCTTAAATGGATGAAACTTGTGTTTTTTCAAAATTCGATGAACACTGGAACGGGATACGCCAAAAGCTTGAGACACAGTTGTAATCGATTGCTTATTATCCATCTGTACATGACCCAAAACTGCCATTTCAACTGCTTCATTTCGAACTGGCCCAGTTACTTCACGTTTCTTGTTTAAAAGCGAACCTGTTGCAACAAATTTGTCAATCAGGTGTTTAACGTACTGGTGGTTTACATTTTTTTCAGGATGATTGGCATTAAAAATTCGTGCTGTAGCTTTAGCGCAATCGTGATTTCGATAATAAATTGCAACAATTTCTACTCTTTCCGCGATATAATAAACCATTTCGAACACACGTTCATACTTTCAATAACGGCTGAAACTAACGATTTCTTGGTCACAAGCAAAAACACCGACTTTTTTGTAGTACTGATTTTGTGTTATTTTGAAAAGGTCTGAATTCCTATAAACTTAAGTATCTTCTACTAATAACTATTTTAGTATCTAGTTTTATTTGCTTCAGCTTTTTTATTTCATTACTGACTTTTTTGTAAACTGATAGACACATCAATAACAATTAGGTAATGCGGTCATGTTTAGTAGATTAAAAACTTATTAGTGGTGGGCATTTGTGTAGAAATTACTACGCGTAAGTTGGTTTGTCATCTTTTTGTTTGTAACCAATAATTCTGTCAAATCTTAACCGATTTCTAAAAACGGTACGTCACTGTATTCGCAATGAAAACGGCTTTAAAGTGATGTGCCACAAGTGGGGTAGTTGCATTTGAAATTTTTAAGTTGGGGTTGCTAGGCATTAGGGGGATGAACATATCAAGTTGGCTTGACTGTCAAAAAAGCTCCCCCCAAGAACAAAAATCGACGGGTCTCGGCGAATTTTGAAATATTATTCGGTTTTCCAATTATAGGGTGGGTCAAATTTTCGTTGGGATACCCTGTATAAGTATTGTTCTTCAAAAAAGTTATGGAAAATATTAAATCCTTACTGTCTGAAAAACAAAGGATAGCAGACAATATCATAATATTTTATATTTTACCATTCGAGGTTACGGCATCATTTTCCAAAACATGCTGTATATTAAATAGACCTCATATTATATGCTACAATGAAAATAATTTTACTTTTGTATTGCCAAAATGTACTGCAAGCAAAATTCTTGGGTTACTAATGGCCATTTCCACCGTTTGGTTTAAGCTACGCTTACGATTTAAGGAACCTTAAAAATACAATTTGCCTTCCACCGTTTACTAAACGCGACATAAAATGTCTTTAACCTTCTTAAATATAAGCCCCCTAAAGGTTCTACATAACCTAATTCAATAATTTGGTTTTATTATTTCCACTGAAAAATAAACAGAAAAAAATGAACCATGATGAATATGATGAAAATGACATATTTAATAATGACTTAGATATATTAGAAATAATAGAGTATGGGTTTCCTCGAAAAGTGTACGAGAGAAGTCATCACTTTCATACGATGGATAATTTAACTTTTTTTAGAGGATACCGGCTGTATATAGAAACAGATGCACATTTAGACCTTAATCGAAGATCTGAATTTCCAAGTAATATGTAAGCTCTTAAACAGAATCACTGATAAGTTACAAAAAAAATACATTTATTTTTAATCTTTAGTAATAATTCTGTATCGCCAATAAAACGGCGTTCCAAAAAACTTTTTTAATGATTCTGCTCTGTGAATATTATTTGGCGACAGTGAGTTAAATTCACCTGCTATCATTTTTCTTGTACAGACATTATCGGATTATTTATTTTCCTCCGTACTTTTATAATTTGCTATTATGTTAATTAGTAATACTATTTCTTCATTGCTAAAATTTACCAATCGTGTTTTTTTTTGGGAATTATTTCCATTATAAATACTACCAATTCGAAAACAGAACTTAGCAGAACGACATCAAGTCAGAACAGTGACAGTGAAGTGTCACAGTCCTAGTTAAATTAAAATATATTAGTCTAAGAGCCAGTGGCCGGCAACCTATAAGTAAATGATTATACCTGAAATTTTGCACAGTGAGTCTCTTATACCTATCATTCATGATGGGGACTCGCTAAGCCCGGCGAGGCCGACTCAAGAGTTACTCAGGTGCGAGAAGTATGAAAATGTAATCAACTTCGTTATTAAATTAACAAAGCTGCCGTTTGAAAATTTTAAAATATACAATTATTATTATATAAAAATAACAAAGGCAGACGATTCCGTGTGTCGTGTATTTATATTTCTTCTATGTGTATAAATAAGTAACCACTGTTTCTTATCAGCTAGGTTTTTGTTAAAGTTCTTGTATGTATGGGATTTAAAATAAAGCAGTCTAAAATGAATAGTTGAATTTATTACACCGTGCTTCTAAGATCATGGCAGACACTTGTGGAATTGGCAAAAATTATAAATTTCAAAAGTATTTGATTAAATCTGATTTTTGACGTTAAAGAACTGTCAGAAATGTCAAGCATTGTAATCGACACCACCAAATCTCAGAACCTGTACCAGAAATAGAGGTTATTTGTTACTTATATCATTTTAATATAAACAGCTGCTAAATATAATAAATAATCAAAATAAATGCCTAATTTGTCAGATCTGAAATTTTAAAATTTTCAAACAGCAGCTTTGTTAATTTAATACCGAAGTTGGTTAAATTTTCATACCTCTCGCACCTGAGTAACAGTTGGGTCGGCCTCGCCGGGCTTAGCGAGTCATCACCTCATGAATGATAGGTATAAGAGACTCACTGTGGAAAATTTCAGGTATAATCATTTACTTATAGGTTGCCGGCCACTGGCTCTTAGACTATATGGTCACAGCACAGTTTTAAACTAGGCTTAAAATTATAACCGCCCTTAGTCAACTACACTTAAAAGGAATGCGGTGGAAATGGCCATAAGACTTATTCCTAGAATTTAGTACGGAATTCGATGAAATGAGGCAACAGTAAGAAACGTTTTTCTTACTAGAAGTAAACGAATTTCTATACATAGTTACATAATTTTCCAGTCATACATACATAGCTATACATATACGTACAATGCACATGTGTCTGATTTAAATTAAAATACATATTGAAGTATTTGTTTTCATGAATTGAAATATGTGCTTACTTACCTATCTCATACTTCTACGTACTATTAATTTTTACAGTTTACATTGAATGTAAAAAAGCAAAAGCTTTCAAGTTTGAAGACAAAGATGAACCCTTCGAACAAAATATGCAATTTACTAATCTCTCTGGTTATCCTGAACTGTTCCCAAGCTGTTCTGTCCACAAACGTGGAACTGGTTGTGAGGATTACAGGTGGACCCCTTGTAGCACAGCTATTGGCTCAAGAAAGCGGACATTACTACAAAGGTCCGGTAAGTAACTTTCATGATTCCGATGACGCATATACATATATTGAAATTTTTATTATACCTTGAATTTTGTATGATTAGTTTTATGGTGTATATCAAACTTTATTGATAGAAATAAAATACTCCGCAGTATATATTGCTATCAAATTGAGGTGACTTGAAAAGTTGTACGGTGTTAGAATGAACGTATGGCATTAACGTCGATTTATTTCTCAGTCTTATCCTTCTACAGTAGGTATAATAAGATAATAATAGTATCTTTTAGAAACTGAGCAAACGAAAGGATATCTAGTATATTATTACTTTTAAATTGCTTCAGGGTTCTAATCTGGAAATCTGAGTCCTTTTCTATTTTTTACTTTTATTAACGACATCACAACCATCCTTAATAGAATAAATTAATAACTTACAGATGATTTGAAGTCGTGTAATTATTATGCTCAGCTTAGGCGTGAGTGTAATTTCTGAACTGTTTTGTGTGACTTAAGTAAAGCCTTTGACTGTATCTCTCATAAGGTTCTCGTGGATAAACTCTATTTTTATGGCATACATGGTATTTCTTTAGAACTGATAAGTTCGTACTTAATAATAATAATAATAATAATAATAATAATGTTTATTATCGGAAAAAAATTTACAACTGACAAAATAATTAATTTAAAGTAAACATTATGGAACCCACAGAAGGTAAAACCTTTTTCGTGGGGTGACACAATAATGTAATACAACAAATACAACAATATAAAAACAAACATTATAATATTAACAGGTTACATTTTATGAACACCAATTATTGACACGTGAACATGCACATACACTTAAAAACATAATAACACATAACATATACAGAAGATGGTAAATTCTTACTTGAATAGAGGAAACTAGTTAATTTTTGTTTCAATTAACTGGTGTATTAAATTCCGTGGTTTACTAAGAATCCATTTTTTTACTTTAGATTTAAACAAATAATAAGAGTTTAGTGTTTTTAAGTGTTCAGGTAAGTTATTAAATATTTTTGGGCCAATATACGTGTAATGTCTCTGTCCTATTGATTTGCACATTTTTACATATACACAATTTTCTTTATGGCGAGTTTCATACAAATGCTGAATTATTTTTATTTCTTTTTTATTTTTGTACATATTTTGCAATACAGTGTAACAATAAAGTTGTCTAGGGTCCAATACTCCACACTCCGCATACAGATCGTCGGATGGATAACAGTGGTTTTTATTATATATAATCTTCAAAATCCATTTTTGGGCAATTTCTACATTTTTCAACCATTTTTAATGAATAGAATTCAATGCGTTTCCTACGATAACAGTTTATCAAATTACGCACCTATTCGGCATGGAATTCCTCAGGGGTCCGTACTGGGGCCACTGTTATTTGTTATTTATATTAATGACTTATACTATCACATGTATCCGGATGGGTGTATCTTATTTGCAGATGACACGACATTGACATGTTCTAATAAACATAGAGATACAGTCTTGAGGTTGGCCGAAAATGATTTAATTAAATCCGAATCATGGTTTACTTCAAATTACCTTAAATTAAATAAAGATAAAACATAAACCATTATATTTTCTAGTAATCACTTACATAATGATATGCATGTAAAACTGTTGGGGATCACTATTGATAGTTCTCTTAAGTGGGCGCATCACATTGAAGGTCTTTGTAAAAACCTTTCAAGTCAGATATATTAATAAGGAAACTCAGGTTGTGTCTAGATAATGTAACATTGGTTAGCGCTTATTATGGTGTTATACACTCATTTTTAAGTTATGGAGTGGTTTTGTGGGGTAATGCTTCAATGGCTAATCATGTGTTTAAACTCCAGAAGAAAGCTATACGCATAATCTGTAGAGTCGGACCTTTTGAACATTGCAAGCATTCATTTAAAAAGTTAAAAATTATGTCCCTGCCATCGCTTTACATATTTTATTCTTTGATTGAAATACATAAAAAATCTAACTCCTATCTAACTAATTTGGATGTTCACAATTATTTAACAAGAAACGCTAATCAACTCCGAACTTCTAAATTTAAGTTGCAAAAATCGCAACGTAATTCATTAAATTTAAATCTTTACAATAAGCTTCCAGTACATGTAAAAATGCTAAACAATGCTCAATTTAAAAATAATATTAGGAGAATTATGCTCGATGACTGTTTTTATTCTGTCGTCAATATATGGATGCTCCCACAGTTTATTTTTAATTATGTTTTAACTTTTATATTGCTGTTTGTTGTTAACATGTTCTATATAATTTTTATTGTTACTTGTTGTTTTACCTTTTTTAAATATGACTTATCACTACTTACATACTTTATGTACTTATTATGTGATCAATAAATATACTTACTACTAAATTTAAATCAGTTTTTTTTTAGGTAAATCTTTCCAAGGAAGTATAGTTAATAATACCTCCTTTCTCTCTTTAGAAAATACCAATATTTTGTCTAGATAAGAACATTAGGTATTTTTAAAGTTAATTATGGAAAACACAACCTACTTGGTGTGTAGAGTGTACATTGGTAACTTTAACCTTGCCTTGTCTTGCAGCGTCGTTTGTCAGTCCAAATGTCAAATTTTGCTGGAATGAAATTAAAAATTCATATAAATATTGCTTACTATAAATTGCTATTATGTAATTCTACAAAAATTATAATAAAATTTAATGAATTAGAAATCTGCTTTGTTTATTATTATTTTTTTTTGCAGCGTGTAGGGCTATTTCAATAAGATGCAATATACAGGGTGTCCAGAAACTCTCCTGACAAACGAAGACCGGAGATTCCTCAGATAGTTTTAAAACAATTTAACCCAATTCACCTAGTCCGAAAATGCTTCCTAAGGGAACTAGAGGTCTTTGAAGATGGCGCCTTGTAAATAGTTTTGTTTAAATACCTCCAGAACGCTTCTACTTAGAAAAACAAAAACTGGTATGCTTGTTTAGCCTTCAGAGATGAATTGATTCCATCAAATGCAAATTTCTAGTACCGGTCATAGGCGTCCGTTTTGGGTAGGTCAACGGTTATTTTAACGCATAACTTCTTTGTATTTAACTTTTAAGCATTTGTGACACTAGATTATTAACGAACAATTTTCAAATCCATTTTTCTAGAAAACGGTGTATCCTAATGACTTAAAGTAAGAGTGCCTTTTAGTACTAGAATACCTGAAAATTTAATAATCTAGTGTCACAAATGCTTAAAAGTTAAAGACAAAAAAGTTATGCGTTAAAATAACCGTTGACCTACCCAAAACGGACGCCTATGACCGGTACTAGAAATTCGCAATTGATGGAATCGATTCATCTCTGAAGGCTAAACAAGCATACCAGTTTTTCTAAGTAGAAGCGTTCTGGAGATATTTAAACAAAATTATTTACAAGGCTCCATCTTCAAAGAGCTCTAGTTCCCTTAGGAAGCATTTTTGGACTAGGTGAATTGGGTTAAATTGTCTTAAAATTATCTGAGGAATCTCCTGTCTTCGTTTGTCAGGAAAGTTTCTGGACACCCTGTAGAATTTGAATCAATTCGATTGTATTTTGCTTTAAAATTGAAGATATGGAAATCTTTTATCATTCGGAAGGTTAACTCAAGTTCTTTCAGTTACATCTTAAAATAATACTGCAATTTCTCTGAAACGTTAGTGTAGTCATGTTATCTCACATTCAAACAAAAAATATTTTTAATTTCACAAGTTTCTATTGTTTTTATTTACTAATTCATATTCACATAACAAATAGAAATAAATACGAAAATGTTTTTTTACTTGAAAAACTATTATTTATTCATCAGTACCTATAATTGTATCACCCTGTATGAATGGAAAATCTGACGTGAGTAAATATGAAAAGCATTGTTATAGCTATATCGCATACTTCTCTTTTATAAATATGGACGTTGAATGGTAAAATTATATATAATATTTTTGTAGATATCTACTTATATAAAAATATTTCTCTACGTTCATGCAAAAAACAAAACTTTATTGAACTATATTTAGTGGAAAAGTGGTTCTTTATTGCACTAGTGCAATAAAACGTTTATTGCATTCATCTGGCATTCTACTACAGCATTTTGTCATCATAACAAACATAAACGTTCAAATCGATGACATATTTTCCTAGACTTAGTGTCATCTAAATAAAACATTTTTTGATTTTTTCATGAACGTAGAAAAAATAACTATTATATATCTAGTACACAAAAGTACAAATTAATAAAACATAAATATCGTAACGAATATACCGACTTCACACAAAGCCAACAGCGGTTATGTAACGGTCCCTGGTGCGAACGATAGGCATATGTGACGTCATAGCGCCCACTGCACTAATTGAGGGCGGAGGGAACTTCGGACATTGATATCTCTTTTGTTTTTGGGTCAATTAATTTCATTGTTTCTAAAATAATATTGACAAATTCAGTTAAAATTTGATTATACTAATTGACCTCATTGCATAAAGAAGAACATTTTATAAATATATTTCATTTACCAAGTTTCAAGTTAATTGTTTGAAACGTTTTCCCGTTTCATAAACAATTATTAATATTTATTCAAACACTCTTAACGATGTATATTTTGCATACAGGGTGTTCTGAAATAAATGCAACATAGAGCAGGAGCAGATCCCTTATGACTTAATATGCGATGTTGCCAAACTCGATATTTGTAAATAAATTCAAATATTTGCATTTGCATTTTGAGAAATTCAAATTTGTTTCCAATTTCGATGTCACTAGTAGAGCGCGCCACTTATAGCATGGTCCTTTTGAGCGGCAAACTTAGTGTATCCATCTGACCATTGAAATAGTCGATTCTCCTACCTTTTTTATCTCAACATATACCTTGTTGAAGTCATTATGAGTAAGCGTTATGAAATATTCCGATTTGAAATATTTACTGCGCCAAGTAGAAACTGTTTTGGTGTGAGATAAAGATTTTTTGGTTTTGTGCAAAATTACAAGAAGATCGGCCTACTTTGATGAAATATTTGTGCTTCGATGAAGGCATTCTAGAAAATTCGGTATGCCGATATTTTTGTAATTTTGCACATCGTCATAATTTACTATTCTGAATAACTTTCTCATGTAACATTTTGCTGTATTGTCAGCGGAAAAGGCTCTTTATTTGAAACAATAACAGCTTCTACTCTGTGATTATTTCAAAGACGGTTGCTGCTAACGACTTTAGTAAGATATACCTTTTTCAGATAAAAAAGTAGGAAAATCGACTGGTTCAATAGTCAGATGAATTCACTAAGTCGCAAAAAAGTTCTGTCAATTAAAAGAAGCATAATGTGTCATAAGTGGCGCCCTCTATTAGTGACTTCAAAATTGGAAATAAATTTGAATTTCTCGCCCCCAAAAACCCAAGATCTTCAAAATTATTTGATTTTTTAACAAGTTACTTACAAATATCAAAATTAAAATTTTAACTTTGACACCCTGTATTTTTTTAACCGTTAACTTTCGACTATGGTAAATTTGGCAGCATCGCATTATTTTGTCGCCAGAATCTACTTTTGCTATATGTTGCATTTAATTCCGGACACCCTGTATAGCTAAACGTAAATTGTCGTGTTTTGATCTTAATACTCTAGACTAGTTCTATTTTTATTTGATGAAACAACTTTGTAGCTGAATTAAGAACCATCACGTAAAATATAACAAAGACGTTATACAATGATCACATTTTCATATCTTTTTCTGTAGATTTCAAGTAACCCTTCAATTCTATTTTAAATCTTTAATTAATTTGACGTGTCAAATTTAATTAACTCTGTTTCCAAGTAGGTCAGTTTGTGACATTTTCCCAACAAATTACTTCGCACGCCCGAAACAGGTTCTGTATCAGCATCAGCTTGACAAGCAGATAAGATAAGCACCCTGTCGCTTCCAATTTTTATTGTTCTCCGTGTTTGCAAACACGTTAGGTAGCGGGTGGAGGTGTATTTTAATAAACTTGATGCAACATATGGGAAATATACTACCAACTGTGATAAAGGGAAATTTATCTTATCGCCGTCCGAAAGCTTTCCTAATAATTCGAAAATCAGCGAAGGAAAAACCCACATCATGATTATGAATCAAATTTTATGACGTGTTAAGAGCAACATAATAAAAAATACGACAATGTACGAATATTAGTAAACGATGTGTTCGATATAAAGTTAAACCCATAAATTTACTAACATTTATAAACATTTGAAATATACAGGGTCCGCTATATAGCGATCGAGATATCGTACTGTCATTTTAGGTCTGACCAAAGTCTTCTTAGTAATAATAATAATATCTCTACCTCTCATTCTAATCACGAGGATTAGCCCAGAAGTCGAAGACTTGTGCGGGAGAGAGGGCGGCATATTATTATTAAGCAGGCCGCATTTGCGCCCAGGAACGACTTACGTTGGTAGGCCCTAACCACCATTCAGTGCAGGAATGAGGGAAACCTGGAAAACCTCATTAATTAAAGGGGTAGTCGAATGCCAACCGGTATCAATCTCTCACATTGAACCAAGTCAACATTCTTCCACCCTACCATACCCGCAGAGAGGGTGCCAATATCTCCACGAATATAGCTTATATACGGTCTACCGGCTGCAGGGGTCGAACCCACAGCGATCCAGTCACCTCGATTCAAGTACTGACGCCTTAAACCGCGCGACCACTGACCGATCCAATCATCAAGTCAACCATTTAATTTAAAAAAAAATATTATTTTTTTAATTGTACCGCCTCAGCGTGTTTAAATTCAACTTTTATAAACGAGGGTATTTTACCATGGCAAAGTCGACTCGCCGAGAAGTCTAAATGTCACCTTTTTTAATTATTGATCTGACAGGGATACCTTGTAGTGTCAAATGAAATATTACTATTGTATGTTTCATAAGCTTTATTCAAATATTCAACAATTTTATTTTTTTAAGTGAATGTGAAAAGTATTGTTGGTATTGTTCGAAATATTAATAATTCGGTTTTTAAACCGGAGGATATGTTGTTCAAATTAATACTGCTAGCCCAATAATTTTTGAAACATTCTTCTTATTGCTAATATACTCTCTTCATCGTAACCAGTCCCCACAGCTGCCGATTTGATCTATTGCCATGCTACCATTCGCCATAATGGAAGCGGACGTACATCGAAACGCGTGTCCAGTGTATTTCCCAAGATCTTCCAATTCAAGACAACGTGCAATTTGCAAGGGACAGAATCCAAATGTATTAATACTAACTAACTACTTGACTGGTGCACTTCCCCTT
The DNA here is from genome assembly GCA_025584915.1 of Monochamus saltuarius. Lineage (NCBI taxonomy): Eukaryota > Metazoa > Arthropoda > Insecta > Coleoptera > Cerambycidae > Monochamus > Monochamus saltuarius. The sequence goes on from CM046728.1 coordinate 36,173,606, forward strand.
ATCATAGCGTAAGAAAACTTGGTCTGTACTTACATTTTGGGGACGAAATGATAAATACTGCTTCACCAAACGCACATAACTAATCCCATCAGTCGGCAACAGTATAATGTCGAGCCTTCACTGTCTTAGATGGTTGGATAGTAATAACCAATACTCTTCCTTGATATCATGTAAGCGTAAGTTGCACAATTCACATCTTCTACAAAAGCCAAAGATACCGCAAATGACTTCAAAAATAAATACGTTATGTCTTCCTTAAATACATATGCCTTATTGGCTATATCATTCTTGCTAATTGCTTTCATGAATTTTTAATTCCATTTTCACAAGTGATTCTAAATCAACCCCTTTGTTTATCCTCAACATAGTCGACGCCTTGTACCGCTCCGATATTTTCTGAAGGTAAGTAAGCGCAACTCGTTCATCTGTATCTGTTATCTTTTGCTCTTCCATCCATTTGATGAATTTTTTAAAAGCGTTTTCCGATTTTTGCGGTATTAATTGCGATTCTGCTTTACTATTTAAGTAATCAATGTTAGAACTCATTTAAAACAACATACAACTAGTAACAACTGTCGTGACAAGAATTAATCTTCTGTGACAGATTAATTTTTGTTATTCTCATTTTCATGACAACAAAACGTATACCGATGTCACATCTCAAATTCAACCATTTTACATTATTAGTTCTCATTTCCATTTTTTGTAGTATTAATACCTATTCATTGCTCTATTTGCACTCTGACTTCGCCGCCGTGCTAGAAAAATCGAGCGTTTTTTAAAGACCTTAATATTCACTTATATTTTATTATATTATTTATTTTCTGAAACGAAAATATTTGACATTTTATCTCTCGTGACAGATAACAAAATGTCCCTTTTTTGAAATTACACAACTGCCGTTGATGGTCCTGGTTGCAAATTGGGTCTTATTTCAGCTAATGGACACGCTTAAACACTTTATTACATATTTCTGTTCTATGCACCACCGATTCATCAACAAACCATTCAGCGACCATTAATGATTTCCAACCACCATGTTTCATTAATGTCATCAAGTCTCTTTCAGATTCAACTAAAAGTGTAGCAGACGATTTTCGACATGCATAACCTGTATATGGCTTAGCATTTTCAGGTAGAAGAAAACTGGCTACTGTTTCAGGTATCTCATAAAATTTGTTTTTACCAACAACCTGATTGATACATTTTCGATTGCGATATACATAAAACAGGCGACAATCCTTTGCTGCTGCTGGACGAAGTGCTATTCTGTAATATTTAATATATTTTTCAGTAACTATAAATCTCATTTCTACATCATTCTTTGTTTGCTTAAATTTCAGAATTAATAATGTTCTGGAATCTTCAATATCATTTAATGTTATCTACAACAACAATCTTGATCATTAAATGAATTGATTTAGAAGCATTATTTAAAAAATTACTAATATGTGTACTCGTAAAATCGTTGATTTCTTGGGCATGTAACCTTTCTCATTTTACTTAAAAAATGCTATTAGTTTGTTTAATGTTGTAACGTACCTTTAATCATTGAATAATTACACCACACTGTTGATGGCTTTTGGTGTTACGTAATTCCGAAAAATAAGTCAATAACACCGTTTCCGAGAAAGAAACTGTATGTTTTTTTGCCTTCCTTTCCATAAATCTTGAATTTCCGCGATTAAACTGGCAATGACTTTAGTGGTGCTACTTTTGCTGCTTTTACTAATTCCGGTAGTGTGAATGTTCCGTTTTTGAACTTTGAATATTAGAAGTAATTTAAGTTTGCAATTTTTTAAACCCAATCAGAGAATTAAATTGACAGATGTCTTTAAAGGTTGCCTTAATAACTTAGGTCCAATACTATAAGTACAACAGTCTACCAGGAAACTCAAATTGTATGACTAATATGTTGTAATAATATGTTTTTCCAATATTAAATCGCTTTTCCCGTCACAAAAAAAAAATGTGTTATACACTGGTAAAAATATTAGATTTTAAAAAGATTGCAACTATAAATAGGCTAAAAACCCCGCTTACAATTTACAGTTTTGATCCTGTTCATAATTGTTTATTTTTATAGGTGCATAAATGGTGTCAGATGTATGCATTTGTTGAGCGTATTAGCAAGCTTTTACTTAAGAAATTATTTCAGAAGTTACCTATTTCAAAATAATTATGCAAATTATAAAGACATCTTGATTCGGAGAGTTCATATCTTTCCATTGTTTTTACGTAAAGAAACAAAGTGACTCTATAGACATATACGACATACAATCATGTTGTTGTCCATTTGTAATGGAAGAATGTCAAAACCATACATCATACAATCAAATACATATCCATTACGCGATACTCAAACTGAGCAACGAATCGTCAGTAAGCCGGCCACACATATAGAATTGGAAGACAGAAAAAGAAACACTTTCTGAAACAGTACTTCTATGAAATAACTTAAATCAACAACTAAAATGTCTATGTTTATATATCTTTATACTCAAGTGAATATTGCTTGCACTATTTATTTCTATCTTAAATACAGTAAGTTCCTGCTAATTTGTTATAACTATAACAATTGTAAGAGATTCTCAAACAATATTTTGTTCATATTTGTGCACATTGTTTGCTGATAGTTGCAGTATCACTGATTCTTGTATTATGTATATGTATGCTTCTTCCAGTTTCTTTATTGAATGCTCCTGAATACAGCAAAATATGAAAACGATCCTCTGCAAACCTAAAACAACAAAGAAATACGTTAAAATTACAGTTGATAGCTGTATAGAGAAGAGAACGAATATTAGTATTTCATAGAAAATTTAAGCTTAATTGTGACGTAACTAAAAACTCACCGCCATAAAAGTTATAAGAGTTAAAGGTGTAAATTTTCCTATGGACAAATAAAAAGGGCGTTGCATCCTACACATAATCATAATCATAGATTTCTTGTATCTCAAACTAGAGCTAAACCAGTCGCTTTCATACAAGGAACGTATTATTTCACTGCTCTAAAAAAGTTTTGTAGTAAAAAGTAGTCAAATTTTGAAAGTACTTACAGAGAACGTTATTTCATTTCCAAAATTGCATATCAACCAAAGTTGCAGTAAAATGCACAGAAAATATTCTCCTTGCGAAAAGAAAATTGGTGATGTTATTGGTACCTACAATTATTGGAATGTGAGACATCTTTTACAGTACAGAGTTTTCATAAAGATGTTGGCTTACCATTGTAGCAACAAACAAGCAAGAAGAGATTATCAAAATTGATCCTATAGTTTGGGCTAACGTAATGTAGGCAAAAATTTCTTCAAGGTCATCTCTAACTCTGAAACAAACAGTACTACAGAAGTCCTCATTGGAAACAAATCAGTTCTATCAAAAACTCATTACTCAAAAGTTGTTTTTTTTTTCATTTTATTTCTATAGAATGATAGTACATACTGCAAGAGTGAAGTAAGATGTTTGATACACTGGATTAATTCCTTATACAAAGCTTTTTCCAGCTGTGGACAATCGTCGTCGTGCATAGTTGCGTAGTCAACAGGAATGTTAAGCTTCGATGATGTTCTTAAACGAATGGTTAACAATGCTTTACACACCACGTCTAGTTGTGTCTTAAGACAATTCAACAAAGCACAGAATATACCATCCTCACCTACGTATAAATCATTAAAGCATATGGAATAAATAAATGCTCACAAACTTACTAGCAATAAACCAAGCAAAGGCACATAGTGCTATACCCATAAAGGTGAAGGCGTTTTCGCATTGGGTTTTGGTGTCAGCAGGAAAAGGAATTTGGAAATAAAATGGCAAAAAGTCATAACAAGTGACATTGCCCTCAAAGTACTGTCCTTTAACTTTCAAGATGATCGATGTCCAAGCAGAAGCAAATGCTGAAACTCCAGCCAAAGTGTAGAGAGAAAAAACCTGAAACAAAACCATTTCAATGGTAAAGAATCATTCACTTTTAAATATAAAGACAAGACAAGATGTGAACCAAAAGTCTTTAAGACACATACTAATACAATTTACTGAAGAAGATTTCGTATGGAAACGAGTATATACCCTGTGCGATGCTTCAAAAGATTATACAGCCAAATTAGGGAAAAAATTTACAGGTCCATATAAGGTTAGGAAAAAATTATTCGTAAATGTTTACGAGTTAGAGGATAATTTGCGTAAAAGTAAAGGAAATTATGTTAAGGATACTACTTCAGAAGACACTAATTTAGAAGAACATGAAAAATGGTAATTTTATTTTGGATTTTCGGGCCGAAATAGGACATAAATATTGTTCCTTCGGGTGGGTCTCATAGCTATTTTTTTAAGGCAAACATCAGCCAAAACACAAAGATAGTCACATTTTTTTAATAAGGCGAACATCCGCCAGTATCAAAATATTCATTTTTTTTCTCATAGAGAAAACATCAACCAATATAGTTAAAGTAAAGTTATAGTAAAATTAAACACGAATAGTATTTTACCTCTAATTGAGTGTAGGAGAGATTGAGTATGTATGTTGTATGAGAGTAGAGTAATATAGAAGTGGTTGTCTAGTATTTTTTTTAGATTCTTTTATCCTTAATCTTTCTTCTCATTGTTTTTTCCTTATTCAGTAAGCATTGTAGCAGGAAACGGGGAAATCGTTTACTGGTAACTCGTTTTGAGTAGGTCAATGAGAGTTGCATACAGACGATTACTTAGCTTAGTTTTTGTGGGAGCCATATCCTGATACCTAGAAATCTTCAATTTCTAGTTTCAGCCAGTATATGCTACAATATACACTTTCTTTGTGTCATTAGTGTAGAAGGAAATGGAGAAGTGAATTGCATATACCACACTTCGAGTATATCGGAGAGTGTTGTTTGCATTACACTTCACGCACACAAACTACACTGAATGTCCATCTTCTAATTTTTTTCTCTTTTCAAAACTTAAACTATTTTGTATGTATTTTGACTGTAGAATTCTAAGGAAATCTTGCTTCACAAAATTTCCTATAGAAAGAAGAGGGAGTATGTCACGAGTTCAAATTTGCCTAGAAATCTAATAGGTAAATAGTAGGCGTAAGATCTGTAACTGTACTTGAGTTCTTAACCTATAGAGGGAGCAATCATAGTATTAAGGGTCCTTATCCATTCCTTTCTATATACAATGGTTGAGCCATGCGTACCGGATAGTGTTCTGTGGCATTTTGAATCTTAATGTTGCCAAAAATCTAATGTTGGTAGCATGCACGACATAGTTATAAAACTGGCAAAGCGATTAAAAATCACGCCCTTTCATTTTGATATAAAACAATAAGTTAGCACAAAGTAGACAGTGGCCCCAGCGGCAAGCCATTTGCATGAACTATGCAGAACATGGCCATTCATATACATAGAGAAAGGATACTTCAATACATCATCATCAATACCAATCATTCCAAATTAATATAAAGTAAAATTATTGAGCAGCTATCGATGCAGCTTGTGGAAAATCTAACTAATAATAATTCCAGCAATAAAACTAGGAAATATCGTAAATCCAGAGATAATACCGCACGATAAAATTAATGATTTTGTTTGTGTATATCAGAGAACATCATATCTTCAACGGATATGATGTCACTGATGGATTAAAGCCATAAAAATGTCGTCGAATTATAAAAAACGATTACGTCGTATATTTTCAATGCTTTTAAGTTGACATATTAAGTGATGAGTGTTTAATTATGACAAAATATAACAAATCAAAAGTACCAAAAACTTACCAATATAGATACATTAAGACTTTTCCGTTTCGCCTCACGCAGCATTAACCTAGGTTGGAAATTTCCCGACGTTTCATATCTGAAACGTTTATCCTGCAACAAATCCATGACTTTAAGGATTCTACCACGTTTAGACAGCAGAAGGCAGGCCTTCAGTATTCCCACTACGTGCGTGAATAGTAGTCCAATGTGACTGAAGAACTTGGTAGGATCTTTAACAGTGTCCTCTAACTTGAAAATTTCGAAAACAAAGAAAGTTATGGAGGTGCCATATAAGAACATAATATAGATGTAGTAAAAACATTTCTTGAACAAGTTGTCGTGTTTGTCTGGAAGTCTTAAACCAGATATCAGTGATATAATTTCGTTGGCGTAAAAGAAATTGTTTGGATAACTTATATCTTCAGATGTGATCATGATTTTCTTTATCTTAAGTTAGAGAGCTTGTTGATAAATGATTTGACTATACATGTATCAATGAGTATACGGCAACCAAGCAATCAAATATAATATATAGTCATATGTTTGTATAAATTATTAAAAAACATTCTTGGTTGATAAAATTTGATGTACAATAATAAGGGGAAATTGGAGTGACACTCCACACAAAAAATTATTGATACTTTATTGTCAATTACAATAATTGTCTTAGTGAATTTTGTTAAAGCTAAGAAATTTCATTTAAACATCAGCGTTGTATTTAGTGAAGGATATTTCTTTATAAATCAGTTAGTGTTTGTTGTTATGTTTGAAAGTTTGTTAAAGGACTTTGGTTAAAATAAAGACTTTGTGTAATATTGATAATAACGGTCGATATAAGTCTTCGATTGTCGTTAAGACAAAAGAAAATGGAAGATGTGAGTAAAGGTATCTAACAATTTGGCACTTTTTAGAAAACCAGTTTTCCCCACTCTCACCTATACGAACTTCACACACATGAATAATTTAGTATAAAATGTAGTTTTATTATGAGAAAATATTGTCCACTAACTTGTGTGTACACATATTTTTGATAACTGTTATTAAAGTTTTCCATATAAAAGTTAAGAGGGAAATATGTATAATGAATACTTGAAGAATTTTTATTCCAAATTTTTGTTATTATGATATAAATAATCATTATTGAAATAAGAAAAGAAGTACTTTGCTTGTGCTTGTAAAAAAACTTCTAATGTACATTTTCTAAGTTTTTTCGTTAAGAACATTTTGTGCTCTTACTTTTCGTTTGCAAGTAATTACATTTCGTACAGATAATGCCTACGACATGCTCTATGTCTCCATGTAGTTAATTTTAACTTCTGCAAACTTTTGAAAATCGAAATTAATACATAGACGGGCCAGGAGCTACTGATTGCACATCCTCCCACACAGAGCCTGGCACAGGAATAACAGGGATAGGTAAAAAAAATTCCACTAAAGCTAGGAATGTACCAGTGCGTTGATCACGATCAGTTACCTAGGTCACAGTATAACAACCCATAAAATCATTATAGATCTAATAGTACTCTATGTCCCTAATAAATTATTTTCCTCTAAGCTAATGCCATTTAGGAATAGTACAATATTATATGTAAAATGTGTTATTTTTAAGTTCCTTTACAAAGCATAGTTTTTGTTCTTATTTTTCGTTTCAAATTATTTCCAAAGTTAGCGCCGTTTAGAAATGGTACAATATTATATCTAAAACGACTATTTTCTGCGCTGCTCTGCTGATGATTTGTGCCCTTACTTTTATGTATACTTCAGTAATAATTATAAAACTTTATTTTTATTGGTAAATTGAAATGCAAAATAAAAGATTTTATTAGTTCAAACCTGTATTTTGCAAAGAGTTCAGGTGGACTGTGGATTTATCAAATTTACTGATGATACTACTAAAACTTGGTTTAATATTATTAACCATATTCTATGAAGCTATTTATTTGTGGCATGATTCTAGTTTTTTTTTTAGTTAAAACACCCAATTAGACTGAAGAGAAATCATAACCATGTTATGACATAGGCTGAATTTTGTATTGAATTTTATTATACTAATTACTTACAATCAATGCAACTTATGAAGGTTTACATTCTGTTAATATATAGTGGTTTCCCAGGTTGTTATGCGGTGGTCTCGGTAAATAGTCGCTGCCAGCAACAGAATTAAAGTGCACATCCCTAGCTTTAGCGACAGGGAAACAAAACGGCGAAATGTTTGGAAGCATGGAATGAGACTAGTTAGAGAGACGACTACAAGACGTCTTGGAAGACCACCAGTATCCGAGGAATAGTTCCTACCGTATCAGTCGTAATACCAACAACAGGAATCAAAATCAATATATGAGCGGGCCCAGAAATACTGATAGCGTGTTTGCTCCCACATGGTTCTCCTACCTCAGAGTTTTACACAATGCACAATAAAGTGCATTCTTATGTTGAATAGGTAGTTTTTTGTATCACTTCTTATACTGACAGTAATTAGATAGTTATTGCAGGAGACAGCTAACTTTAGTTGATACCTATTTATTAGGGATTATTTATTTACCTATTGTTATAAACACAAACCTAGAAAAAATATAAATGGCACCGTAGCATAATATAGCTCATAAAAAAGATGGCTCTTCTCCAAGAGATCCTAGGCCCACAAAATGGATACTTTATTTTATTTTGGTGCTACTGCAGATTGCATAAATTTGATTTCATTTCAAATATCATTAGTACCTAAATATATCAAATAAATCAGTAAGTTTACAAGTTCCTTCACAAGATTTTTTTTAATCTTATGACAATTTATATGTACAATGGCAAAACTTTCTTGAGTCTACAAAGAATTTTGAGTGAAGTAAATGTTTGGTTTGTTTCAGTAGCTAAATTTGGACAGCTTTAACTAATCACAAAATTGTGTCTTATTAGAATTATATGTCGAGAATTTCCAATAGTCCCTAACTACTGCTAAATCGTATCCATGATTAGATTTTAAAATGGCTTTAACAAATTTATAATTATTTATATTTCAGAAAAATTGTATGTGATTTTATTAATCATAAATATTTGACCACACAAAACAAATTTTAGATTTGTGTTGAGCAGTCCCGAAAATAGGAGATAACAACATTTTAATAAAGATTGGAGATTTACGGTACAGTAAATAATGACCATAATTACAACATACCTTTATTCACAGATCGACAACTCTTTATTAAATAACATTCAAAAATGATTTTAAAAACATGACTTATAATAACATGGTAGACAGTAATTCGAATAGTTTTTGTCTTTCCTAAATAAATTATTTTGAATTGCTCTGTACATGCATATAATGAGTTGGATAAACTAGGCTAACTTTACTCGATATAGTTGTGACAAGAATTCAGACGACGTCGAACAAATGAATAATTCATTATATTTTCATCAACATATTTCAGACAACAGCGAAAATTTAAACTATATACTACACTAAATGTTTGCACTATATATTGCACTAAGTTACAAAAAAAATATGGTTTTTAAAGCGAAAAACTATTGAAAATTATGTTAATAACAAAAACAATTGCGTAATCTAATATACATCCTGTGTCGATACCCGAATATATACAGTTTTTATCCATTTAGATTTACAACTACATTTGCTGGTCTTTCAGTTTCCTTATGCAAATCAAAACTTAATACTTTTGTATTAAGGATTCTATACTAAAGAAGCAAATTTAAGATGACATCGAACCATGGAATTGTATAAAATGAAAGAACCTGGGCCCTCGAAAGTATTTTGTTAAACGCAAAATCAATTCCGCAAAGCTTTCCACACAACATTTTTTATATGAAGTTCAAAAAATAGTTTTAAATCGAGAGTGACACTCAGATCCCTAATAAAGTCTACTTTTTTCAGCAAAACATTATTTAGTATAACTAAAATTATAGTATTTTTTAGACGACTGAATGTAATGAATTGACATTTATTAATATTCAGGAATAATTTGTTAATATTACAGTAATTAGCCAAACGGTTGATATCGGATTGAATATTTAGCAAGAGATGAAATTCTTGAGAATATTTTTAGTAGTAAACAGTGCTTACAACAGAGTATCGAGAACGAGAACTAAAGTCATTAATAAAAAGAGAAAAAAGCCGGGGTCCCAAATGAGAGCCCTGTTGTATACTTGACGTAACGTGACAAAGTTCGACATAAAGTTACAGATTGGGTTTCCATAGTTTCAATAATTTTTTGTATATAGTTATAAATAATCTAAAATCCTTGCGAGCGAAACTGTGACAGCAACCCCGGCAGCAGCTAGTCTCAAATAAGTGAGCGGAAATATCCCAAAACCGTCAAAACCGGCGCATGCCGCACATGTGCCAGCTCAACGTGGCGCGAAATCTCTCGAAGCCGGCGCTTCTATCGATCAGTGAAAGCGTCGACGCCTGAAATTTCCATGCCGCGAAAATCGACGCTTTCTACCAGGACACCAGAAAACAGGAGAAGCGCGTCACGTGGCACCCGCGAGGGTCCTAAAACTGTATTGTACACCAATAAGCACCCCCTCATCGTGTTTTTAATCCAAATGAGCTATTTATAATAGCCGAGGCGCGAGACAATGGTTTGGCGCGTGCCAAAGGGAGATCGACGGCGGCTGTGAGGTGAACAAGAGAGGGATCAAATATGGGAGACATGTGTGCTGCCTCGTGCTGGTAGGGCAGATGTTGCGGCTGGCCTGACGGAAGCTTGATTACCGTAAACGGTAGCGTACGGATGGATACAGGGCGTTCGTGATTTAACGGGCTAGCGTTGGCGTTTATGGAAGAATAATGTACCTATCCTGGCGATCGGCCTGTCGTTATAATCAACAACTTTATGAAATGTTTTACTACTTTTTGAGGTCTATTATTTGTTGGTCTGCCTTGGACTTCATTAATAATTACTTAACAGATAGACAACGAATAATAGTTGCTTTTAATGATGATATAACTTTAATAATCTAGATAGAGGTGTTCCTCAGGGGAGTGTTTTGGGCCCCTTATTATTTACGCTCTATCCCAACTAGCAAAATAAATTTTATAAAGGTTGTATAAATTGCTATAATATAAATCTTATAGAAGCTTTAAATTCATATAACGTAGTTAAATGCCTTTATACGATACTTATAGAATCGAAAAGGGCCCACTTTTATAAAACACTTTGGTAATGTAACAGTTCTATAAAAAATGTATACAACACTTTTAAAACAATTTTATGCAGCAACTATAAAAACGTTTTGTAGGCTGTATTTTGGTAGTATTTAAAGAAACATTATATTTTTTAGTGAAGAATATTAGAACCAAATCATTTTAAGATTGGTGTATAACGCAGATTCATAATTATTTGTACTTATATTTAAAAACGGTGTCACTCAATGGCGATCATTTGTGTAAATGGAGATAGGTATAATACTTACAATATTATCATGTCAACAATCAGTGTTTCAACAACGAAAATTTTATTGCGCCGCAAATTTTATTGATAAACTATATATATGTTTGTGACAAAAAAATTATGCGCTTTAGTTTAGACCACATTTGTTTTAAAATTATAAAAAATAAATTAAAAAAATATTAAAATTATGCTTCCTTTAATTTATAATATCGTTGGGTAATTATATTTAACGATCTTGTTATAAAATAGTCTTTCAAAAATAGCAAAATTACGTTTTAGATATAATTTTAATAGGGCATTCAACTAATTTTCGATAATGGCGGCAGTCGCTGATCCAACAAATATTCATTTAATATGGCGACTTGTAATACAATGATTTTATTCCACATAAAACCTTAACAAAATATTTTAGTGTAAATTAGAACTTTATACGATAAAATAGTATAGTTATATTTAAAAATGTGTGTGCGCAAGTAGATAATGTTTGCATCGCAAGAAGTTGCCAAGTTTTATAAAAAAATTTGAAATTTAAAATATTATAATACTACCATTACCTATATTAATATTGTTAGGTATTAGCTAAGTACCTATTATTAGTTAATTATAATTTAAAACTAACCTAATTATTGCATTACCAAAAAATGTAATCAAAGTTACCTTCTCGTACTGGTTTTTCGTATTTTTTCGCAGCCATGAAGCGTTTTTAATGAGTTCTCGAACATGAACACTATCATTATTTATATAATAAAACCTATAAGTAAAATTGAACGCCTGCACGTTTGACTGGAAATATTACTTTCAAGAATTTGTTTGTATTCTTTCTTGATTAGTGCTTGGTAATACCTTAGGAGTTCAAAAATTAAGGTTAGGTTTGGAATTTTATTACGGTATATACAATAACTATGTTTTCTCAAGTCACAATTTTGTTCTATAACAGGTTTATAAAAACACAACTATAAAACTATTTTATAAATGAACGCATTTCGGGGTTAAAAATAATTTTATTAATTTCCTTATATATCCTTAATAAAACACGTTTATACAACTATTTTATAAGATTATAATTAAAAGTCATTTGCCTAAGTATACAACTCTTTCACAATATGTTTACAATCCTTATATATAATTTTTTTAAATGTTGTATAACGTATTATAATACTTTTATAACAATTTTAAAGAACTGAAAATTATTTGTTCTATAAAACACATAAAAACTATTATAAAACAATTTTATACAATTACTTTCTTCAGGAACCAAATTATGTCAATTATTTGCTCTATAAAACCAAACTGTTCATTAAACAACGCAATTCGATAGTTATAAAATAATTCGCTTCTTTTAAAGTTCCATTTTGCTAGTTGGGATACTACAGATTTTAGTAGTCGCTTAAATTTTTGTAATGCTCATCACTATGCCGATAATATGCAAATATATTATTCCTTTGAGTTGTCTGATGTTGAACTGGCCGCGAATTCTATTAAGAACGACTTAAATGGTATTCATGAAGTTTCAATTTCCCACGGTCTTAAATTGAATGAGTCAAATAGTGATATGCGTTTCAGAGCCCATGTGTATAATCTTTTGCAAAAATGTTATGGTAAACTTCGCACACTTTTTGTGTTTAAGGAGTTTCTTTTTAATCGCATAAAGTTAAAACTTTGTAATTTCTATAATTCTGTCGGCAATTGCATACTGTGATGTTGTATATTGGCCATCTTTGTTATCTGAAGATAAGGGTAGCCTTCTAAAGTTACAAAATATCTGTATTAGATTCTATTATAGACTTAGAAAGTATGACCACGTTTCTTCCTTCTATAATCAGACGGGATGGTTTAAGTTACAAGAGAAGTTCTTTATACATTTGTGTATACTAGTTTTCAAAATTGATAAATTTCATGAACCTGTGTATCTTTTTAATAGGCTTATTAAGGTCTGATGTTCATACAAGATCATTGCGGCACGTGGGTTCAATTTACCCAATTTGTTTCAAGCAACATTGACAACAGAGGTCAAGTAGACGTGGTATCCACGGACTTCTCAAAGGCATTCGACATGCTTAATCATGAATTATTAATATATAAGCTTGACCATTTGGGTTTTTGTAATAGTTTACCTAGACTTTTCCGATCACATCTTTCGCAACGTAAATTATATGTTTCATACAACGGTTTTAAATCTATTACTTTCTTAACCACTTCGGGTGTACCCCAAGGATCCAACCTAGGACCTCTTCATTTTATTTTATTTATTAACGATTTGTTTGTCACTAAGATTCGAAGGTGCTTTCTTAAGTTGTTGTTTTACCATGCTGATGGTTACTATCTACCTAGATGATATAACCTCAGTTTGTTGCTACAAAGATTTAATTTCGATTCTCTACATACCAGAAGAGTGCTTGCAAATTTGTCACTTTTGTATAAATTATTTCACAACCGAATTGATTCAGCATCTATGTTGAATATGTTTGACCTATGAGTTTCTAGACTTAAATCACGAGATGACTGTATGTTCTTTTGTCATAATGTAAGAACCAATTTAGGTAAGAAATCTCCAGTATATGTTACTGTGTATAATCTCAATTTTTTCGTGATATTTAAGTTAATTAGTACTTGACTTGTATAAGTTTTAAGCTTGTATAAGTATATCCATTTACTTAATTATTAAGTTGCTTTTGTTTTGTTAGAAATACTCTCACACTTTGCTTTTGTCCTGTAAATGGATTATATTTGTAGGACAATAAATACATTATTATTATTGTTATTATTTGTTTACAGTAAGTAGTAAGTAGTGTTCCGGTTGGCGCCAAACTCAAAACAAACATGCTCGACGCGTGTGAGATTTGGCCTGTCTGCGCGTATAATTGAAAACTATAATTATTAACATGTGCGAATGAATCACATGCGGGGCATATCGTTATACAATCTATTTTTAGGGTGGCGGCACGTGCTCTATCAATACACCTAAACACCTAAAGGCTCTCATGTTGTCCTGCTAAAATGCGTCGATTTCCGCGGCGTGCGAATCTCCGACGACGACGCGTCGCGACGTCAATTCGGCGGGTCCGGCGCGCCGCCAAAATTAGAAGCCCGCGAAACGTGTGGGAAAAATGGTGGGAATATTGACGTGTAGAGATGTAGAATGAAAGTGATATCGATATAATAAGGTATTTATTGTACAGGGTGTTAGACATTAGCTCAGCTATTGGTTCTGAACCATGAATTTGCAAATTGAAAACCAGAAACATAAAGTTATTTTTTGGAGTAAATTCAGGCATGACTATCTCATCAATCATAGTCCGTAGGAAAAAAAAGGATATAAATGTTTATATAACTGTTGTAATTTAAAACGAAATAAGCATAAAATGAAGATAGTAGTAAACCCATCCTTAATGCATTGAGTACCCATCACCTCTGCTAGAATACTTGAAAAAGGAGCTACACCGAATCTAGAACGAATATGCCAACAGACAACAATCAAAACTCTTTCTAATATTTATTAAGGTCAAGAAAAATGAAGAGTATTAGACAACAACCTATCTACTTTATACAGGGTGTCCGGAAAAGACGTGTACAACGGAAGACCACAGACTCCTGGGTTCAAAATAAACCGATTTAGCCCAATTTACCTATTTCCAAAATTGCTTCGTTTCGCCGCTAGGGAGCGCCAAAGCCCGCGAAAAATTTTTGTTTATTCCGAATATCTCGAAAACGACTTGATCGATGTTAACCATTTTTGGGCTACGCATTTATAAGTCTAACCGACACTTTTTGACATTATTTAAAATCTTTTGCAGTTATTAGAAATATAAGAAAAATCATGTATCATGCAAATATAAGCACATTTTTTTAACCCCCTGTACAATTACTCTCAGTTTTTCTATTAGTAGTTGACTTTATTTAGAAACTTTTTTACACTTTCAGAATTTTGAACAGATGAGTAGTTTAGGCAGAAAAATATTTTCGTATGTCAACAGCATCCGTTCTGCAACAAATAACGAAGTACCAGAAGTAGGCTCTGATATTTTAAGTATCAGTTGTATGTCAAATCTAATCAGCTACTGAAGTTAGTCTCTCGATTTATTATTTTGCTCAATTACTTAGTTACTTTAGATCTTACTTTATTTGTTGTTGTTATTGTTGTGGTTGTTTATGTTCCTCATTTTTCAATATTTCATCATGGATACGTATACATATTCCGAACAAGTAGATATGGTTTTGGTTTATGGAGTTTGTCAAGATAACTGCCGCAAAAGTGTTAGGGTCTACATGGACAGATTCCCTCATCGACGAGTGTCAAATCATCAAACTTTTGCCAACATCGAAAGGCGACTTCGCGAATTTGGTTCTTTACACCAAATTAATACAGTTCAAGGGCATCAACGTACCACGAAAACTATAAAGGTGAAGGAACAAATCCTAGATAAGATAGAAGAGAACCCAAAAATTAGTGCAAGACGCATTGAACAAGAAATAAGGATACCAAAAACCATAGTTCATGATGTTTTGAAGGAGCAGTTACTACATCCGTACCACATTCAATCGGTTCATGACCGGTTCATGAACCCTGAAAAACGTTTAGCATTTTGTAATTTTATACAAGAATAAAGAACCCATGATATCAATTTCCGCAAAAACATTTTATTTACAGATGAAGCATATTTTGCTAGGTCAGGAATTATTAATAACCATAACAAACACGTTTATACTGATGAAAACCACACTGTACTGAAATAAGACATTTTCAATATGAATTCAGAGTGGACGTGGAATTATAGACAACTTTATTATTGGCCCGGTTGTGTTTCCACATCGATTAAATGGAGTCAACTATTTAAATTTTTACAGCAAGTATTACCTAATTTATTGGACGATTTACCGTTACTACTTCGTCGTAACATGTGGTTTATGCACGATAGTGCACCCCATTTTACAATACCCGTTAGTCAGTATTTACATATTCTGTATCCTAACAGGCGGATTGGAAGAGAAAACGATGCTCCTATAAAATGGCCACCTCGAGCACCAGACTTACCTCCTTGCGATTATATTTTGTAAAGTATATGCCTACGCAGTTAATAATAATTTTTTTAGGCGCATCCAAGACGCAGTTAACCTTTTACGAGGTAATCCAGTAATCATGGAGAGCACTACAACTTCGTAAAACCGTAAAACGGATTACTTATTGCGTACGAGAAAACGGGTCACTGAGCATTTATTGTAAAGAGATCATAACTTTTTTTATTTGCTGTATTAATCTTATTATCTCGTATTTATTAAATAAAATATAAATGAGTTTTGGAATTTTCGTTATTTGTTGCAGAACGAATGCTGATATTGTTGACATACGAAAAATATTTTTTCTGCCTAAACTACTCATCTATTCAAAATTCTGAAAGTGTAAAAAAAGTTTCTAAATAAAGTCAACTACTAATAGAAAAAACTGAGAATCATTATACAGATTAAAAATATGTGCTTATATTTGCATGATACATGATTTTTCTTATATTTCTAATGACTGCAAAAGATTTTAAATAATGTCAAAAAGTATCGGTTAGACTAATAACTGCGTATCCCAAAATGGTTAACATCGATCAAGTCGTTTTCGAGATATTCGAAATAAACAAAAATTTTTCGCGAACTTTGGCGCTCCTAGCGGCGAAACAAAGCAATTTTGGAAATAAGTAAATTGGGCTAAATCGTCTTATTTTGAACCCAGGAGTCTGTGGTCTTCCGTTGTACACGTCTTTTCCGGACACCCTGTATATACAGATGGAGGGCAGGGACAATCTTATGACCAGCTGGGTATAATACAAGGTCCTATAGTATACAACGTCCCGTATATATACTAGTAGATACATTGAACAAACATGAGGACAAAATAATACGATGATGTCCAAGCAACACATATGGCATCTAAAGAATTACCGTGAAATCATGATGAACACCTACTATAGACATGGTTAAACTAAGATTGTAATGAGACTCGACAGAGGCAATAGAAATTCAGGAAAACTGAACTGAAATAATTTTAATCGAGATCAAATCTTAGAAGTATCTGGAATTTGGAATCTATTACAAATAGAGAATTGGAATTTCCAAAGTTCCAGATTTTGCCTTAAGTCCAATAACTTCAAACAATGCAGCCGTGAACAATTTTAGATTTATTCTTGAAGAAGGGAGTTATATGCTTTTGCTGTTCTAGCAGAATGGTCCATTATTTCAAATATCACTGTCTTTTCATTTTCGAAGCTGTTTAATTGCCGGTATCGCAATAATAGCCACATTATTGCTATAATTAACAGAAATATATTTTCACACTATTTATAAATCTGGGTAAACAATACGAATTCTTCTTTATCGTACTAAAGTGACTAAACGATACTGCAAATAGTAATACTATTATCAGTCATTCTAAATCCACCATTAAACTGTACTGCTATGCAAAGGTAAAATAATGTATGAAATATCGATTACCAATGTCGACTTGTTACATAGCTATATGTAGCAATAACTATATCACCAAAAAAACCTTTAAATTAATTATTTTATTCATGTATAAACTGCCTAATAAATTATATATCCAAAACAACTAATGTGAAAATATGTGGAATAGAGATTGCTAATCGTGTGAAAAAATGGTGGGAATATTGTCTTGTAGAGATGTAGAATGAAAGTGATGTCGAACAAGTCACACCTAAATATATACAGGGTGTTTCATAATATATGCGCAGGACTTTAGGATGTGATAGCTTGTCCAAAAATTTGAAAAAAAGTTTATATTAACTTACCCTCTAAAATGCACAATTTTCGAGATACAGGGTGTTGAAATTGTAAAAAATGTCGTTTTTTGCGAATATCTCCGGAACCGTTTGTCGTACAGAAAACAGCTTTTGTAAGCATTTACTTCTCATAATGAGCTATGCTCTGTGCGAGAATTTTTTTTTTAAAGTCATAATTGGTGAAGATTTTGAAGGGGAAGTTGGTGTTTTTCTCCCCAACTTCTACGCCACTGGAAAAAGTACGATATTGATACGCCCATTTGAACCGCTAATGTTTTCTACACAACAAATGTACTCTTGGTCATAAGATCTAAAGTTGACCGTTTTCGAGAAAAATCTACTTTTATGTTGAAAAACATGGTAAATTTTTTAAAATAATTTTTTTTTACCAATTAAACAAAATTTATTTAATCGTTAGAACAAGTAACAAAACCAAACGTAAACTTCAGTTGCAAAATTAAAAAAAAAAATCGTACACAGTAAAAATTTTATTTCAAAAATTGACCATTTTTTCAACATAAAAGTAGATTCTTCTCGAAAACGTTCAACTTTAGAGCTTATGACCAAGAGTACATTTTTTGTGTAGAAAACATTGGCGGTTCAAATGGGCGTCTCAAAACCGTACTTTTCTAGTGGCGTATAAGTTGGGGAGAAAAACACTCACTTCCCATACAAAATCTTCAAAAATTCTCCCACAGAACATAGCATAATATGAGTATTAAATGCCTACAAAAGCAGATTTCAGTACGATAAACGGTTCCGTAGATATTCGCAAAAACGAATTTTTTACAATTTCAACACCTTGCATCTCGAAAATCGTGCTTTTATAGGGTAAGTTAATACAAAATTTTTTTAAAATTTTTGGACGAGATATCACATCCTGAAGTACTGCGCTTATATTATGAAACACCCTATATATAAAGACGGAGGTTGGTACAATTTTTCATAGGATAAGCTGGAAAGGGAATAAAATAATATAATACAAGGTTAGGGGTGGGCAAAACCGGCTTGGAGCTATCGATTATCGATAAATAAAATAAGCCGATATTATCGATAGATTATCGATAATATAGAAAATTATCGATATATTAATAAATATTCCCAACCCAATATAAGGTCCTGTAGTTTACAACATCCCGTGTACATATAAGTATAAATATTGGACAAACATGAGGACAAAACAGCACGATGTCCAAGGAACACATATGGCATCTAAGGCATAATAACAGTGAAAACGCATTAAATGCGGAACACATGATGGATAAACATGGTTAAACTAAGACTAGTGAGACGGAGAAGAATCTACAGAGGCATTAGAAATCCAAAAAATTGAATTGAAATAATTTTAATCGAGACCAAACCTTAGGAGTATAAGCAATTTGGAATCGATCCATATACAAATTCAGAATTGGATCTTAAGTTTCGGATTTTGCTTTAGGAACTTTAAATCATGCTGTTGAAAATAATTGACCAGTGAACAATTTGAAATTGGTATTCGTATTTTTTCTAAAACAGTTAAATTATTCAAAAATTTGTTCCCAGTTTCACTGTTAACAGTTGTGAAGCTGACTAAACAATTTTTCGTAGAAGGTGTTTAATAATTATTTCATATATTGGACTGTTGTATGAAAAAATATATGAACATTTTAATTTTGCTAAAAGTGAAGATCTGTCAGTATCACACTATGAAATACCACCGTTGTTTTCTTAAATCTGAAATTATCCAAAAGCAAACAATTATTTTTCTGAGTACCATAGTATTACCTCTGGAATACCACAAGGTTCTCACATTGGACCTCTTCTTTTTGTCTTTTTATAAATGACATTGGTTCCTGCTTCAATTATTAAAATTACAATTTATTTGCGATGACCTTAAATTGTCAATGCCTGTTCAATCTGTGGATGACTGCATTAAACTTGAGGAAGATCTGTCCAGATTAAATGATTATTGCAAATCTCATAAACTTTTCCTTAATATTAATAAATGCCATAGTATAACATTTTCCAGAAAAGAACTTAATATTACTTACAATTACATCATTGGCGGTCATACTTTGAGAGTCGTTGGTGAAGTTAAGGTATAATTTTAGATAGCCTATTATCTTTTGAGACACATATTGACTCAATAGCACAAAAAGGTATGAGAACTCTAGGTTTTATATAGAAAGCAATATAAAGCATTTCACTAATCCTTCTTCAATTATTTTTTTGTATAATGCATTAATTGGAAGTAAATTGGAATCTGGTAGTCTGTTATGGAGCATTTTGTATGACAAATACATAGATCAACTTGAAAATGTTCAGAAAATATTTGTTGATGTGCTCAATTATAGATTTAACAGAAATTTATATTACGAACCATATGATGTCAGATTGTCGCTTTTTCTGTTATATTTTTGTACAAATTACTTGCCAATATTGTTGATTCTCCTTATATTGTCAGTCAAATTTCTTTTAATCATCATTCCCATTTTTTAGATATGCTTTTTTTATATTTCATCGTGTCGGACTAATTATGCAAGTAATTCTCCAATACGTATGTTACAGAAGAATTGTAATGATTACTTTATTCATCTAGATCTTTTTAATTCATAATTATCAAGTGTAAAATCATATGTTAATTCTTTACTACATTAGTGTTAATTGTATTCACTGTTTCTTTAGGTTTAATTAAGTTACTTACCACGAATTTGTATTTTTTTTTCTTTTGTGTAATCCTGTTATTGGGCATTGAATTGCCTGTTGGATTACCTATGTCGAAATAAATAAATAAATAAATAAAAGCATGTTGATATAGCAAGTTTGTATACTGTTTCTGGCAGTGTAGGTATCTATTTCTAACAGCTAATCCCTGGGCTACTAATAGCATCGGATCACAAGTATGTAACATCTGTCTGTTACATATGCGATCTAACCCCGTTAGTTTTGTCACCACACCCACTTATCATGAGTATCGAGGGGGTGATAGGACTGACAGGAGGCACGTGCCTCTCCGCTCAACGTCTGATTCCCTGGTACAGTGCGTCGCTGTATTATCTGAAAATTCGGCGCCGCGACGTTCCCCGAGGTGCGCCGCTATCGCAGATGTTTTCAGTTCCACAGACAGGTGTTCAAATCAATAACCTGCTTTGTTTTAATGTATACCGAAAGTTTAGCTACTGTGAATCGAGCCTGTATTGGGGACACATAGATTAGGAAAACACCAAATAAATGAATATATATGTTTATTGACCTACTTTTTTTTATCGTGATCAATGAAAAACCGATACGAATTTTCTAAAATAGTAATTATGCACTACAGGCACTTAGCTTCTTGGATATAAAATGAAAGCAAATATATGAAATACGATAAAAATAATTGATATTTGCGAAAATATTGGCTGTCAGTCATATAGTTACATATAGTTTATTTTGATTATTACAATCAAGCTAAAAAAGACTGTTTGTAGGAATATTGGCAGAATTTTAAATGGACTATCAAAATATACTACTATAGATGAAAGAACAACATGTTAAAAACGATCAATCTGCTTAGGAATATGTTTTGCGAGCCATAAATGCACAAGAAATATTGGCAATCAATCGGTGATTACAGTTGTTCAAGATTACCATCAGCATCAACCGACGAGCGTTATACTGCGCGAATGAATCAACATATGCGATCTTATTATCCGAGAAAAATAGCTGACGAATATAATATTATGTTATAAACATAAAACATCATCAGAAAAGTAAAAACTACAAAAGTAAGTTTACATACGTATACTAGAAAAATAATATAATATACAATAATGGTATATTATTCAACGAGCAACTAATATTATATAGTGATGCGGCACGAGCCGTAGGCAAGCATGGTAAATCATCCGAGTAAATTAGGCTTTTGGAAAGATCATCAACAAGTTTAAGAATATATTTGTAAACCCTAAATACAAAGGATTGCCTGCCTAAGCATAACTGGAGCTATGCGTACGATACCCACCATAGCAATGGAGGTGATGCCATGTCTGCCACCATTGAACATTTATCTAAAACATGTGGCTGCTTCATCTCAAAAATACTGATATTATGCCAGATGCAGGATGTGGAGAAGTGAAGGGTCGATTGTAGGATGGGTTTGTCAGGCAGGCACTGACAGTATTTCTTCCAAGTTTGTGTTCGATAGACCCTACACGGTACTTATCAGGAATGATAAGACCGCCAGCGAAGATGTAATTAATATCTTCACAGACGGATCAGAAATGAAGGAAGGTGCAGGATGTAAGATTTATTTTTGTCTTTATCCTCAGAAACATCGTACCTCCCCTATGTAAGATTTAGTCCAGATCCTTACACATTCGGTATCAGTCGGCAATTGATAGGCATGCTTCCGTGGTACAAAGGGAATTAGCAGATATAACCATAGCCGCCAAGGCAATTACCTGTAGATATACAACGGGTAAAATCATCAGAATCTACACAGATACTAGACAATCACTACTGATTTTACACTACACAACAACTAAATCAGCATGGGAATGCCATGAGGCATTGCTAGTAACCTCAACCAACAACAGCATATCTGTATGCTGGGTAAAGGAATACGACCGGTGCAATAGCAATAAAATGGCTGACAAGTGGCTAAGAGTGCGTCAGGTCTCAATATTTTTGACTTGGTTCCTTCAGTATGCTTCCGTTGTCAGCATTTGTTGAGATTATCAAAGAGAACACCCACAAATAGTTTAGAATGAAACAAATAGCTGTCAATTTGCCAAGAAGTTCCTAGAATACCCCTGAAAGGACGCAGCCAAATAATACCTGGAGATGTCTAGGGCAAATCTTTGCCTGGTAACAGGTATTCAAACTGGACACTGTTGGTTAAGGAAACCTTTATTACATGAGGAAATATGAAATACATCTTTGCGAATGAGAAGACGAGACAATACTCCATGTATTCTGTGTGCACAAGAGAATCCCTGTTGGGAAAACGATGGCTTCCTATGCCCTACATTAAGACCCATCGAGAGAAAAACCATTTATATTTATATATTTTTATTTTGATAAATATTTTTATTAAAATTCCTAATTCTTACAAATCTTCTTTTAAATTTTGGTATTGTATTTAGAAAATAAGAAAATGTAATGAAATCATTTGTATTTTTGCATAAAAATGTCATATTATAAGGTATCCATACTAATATGGTAATTTTGACATGCAAAGATTTTTTTTATTAAAATGTATTATTTTAAACAATTTTGGGGTTTCGCATCTCTGGGCAGTAATCCGTAGACACACTGCGTAATTATCGATAAAATTTACGTACATTCAAATTTAATTAGAAAAAGCGCTAGAAATAGTTTTCTAATTAAATTTTAGTTATAAGTCCAAAAATTCTGCTTGCCCTACACTACAGTATTTGTACAAACAGGTGCATGGGTTTACCGACACGTATATCCTAATTCCTTTGGAAAATATACACGAAAATCAAAAAAGAGGACTACAACCAAAGAAATTAATAGACGATGACAGGGTAAGATATCATTTTACATATTTTCATTTTTACAGTTCATAGTGTATTGCAGTTTTCTTTTAGTTTTATTGTTAGGTACATTTTTTTCTCCACTTTCGTCTTTCACTTCTGCTCTTCATATAATTATGAATTTGATGTTTATACTTTTAAGGTACTATGGGCAGAAGAACAGCATACCAAGGTACGACAGAAAAGGGACTTTACCACTATAGACCCGTCAGATATTCCTAAAACTAGAGTCAAACGATACGAAATTACGAAAAAGGTATTTAAGAGACCTGTGATTCCTCCAGTGGTTGACAAAACCTTCAACGATGAACTTTGGAGTCAACAATGGTATTTGGTAAGAATGTATTACAAAAAAACGTATTATATATACATAAAATGTATTCCCTATCTTTTCCAGCGTGATACAAGGACTAGGTATGACTTACCAAAATTAGATCTAAACGTTCTGCCTGTATACGATGCTGGCATAACCGGAAAAGGAGTGAGAATATCAATTTTAGACGACGGGTTAGAATACACCCATGACGATTTACGAGAAAACTATGTAAATATTATTTTATTATTAGATTCTAACATATGTTGCACACATTAAACCGAATTGAAATACTTCCTATTTTTATTGAAGGATCCGGAAATTAGTTGGGATTGTAACGAAGACGACGATGATCCCCTACCTAGATATGAAGTGACCAAGTCTAACAGCCATGGGACCAGATGCGCCGGTGAAGTGGCTATGTCTGCGAATAATGGAAAATGTGGAGTGGGTATTGCTTTCAACGCAAAAATTGGAGGTATATTCTTTGATTTGATGTATACGCTTATTTACAAACACTAACACACAGGTGTTAAAATGTTGGATGGATTAGTAACGGATAGGATAGAAGGAACAGCTTTAGGATACGCTCAGCATTTGGTGGACATTTACAGCGCTTCTTGGGGTCCCAGTGATGATGGAAAAACTGTAGACGGTCCTGGAAGGTTGGCTAAGGAAGCCCTAGAAAGAGGTGTTACTGAAGTAAGACATATTAATACTTTTGTATATCAGCTTTAATATATTTTTATAGGGTCGTGAAGGCAAAGGTTCCATCTACGTTTGGGCATCAGGAAATGGCGGAATCAAGAATGATAACTGCAACTGCGATGGTTATTTGGCCAGTCCATATACCATCTCCATAGGTAGTGCTTCTCAGAGAGGCGAGTTTCCGTGGTACGGGGAGGCTTGTGCTTCAACATTGGCGGTGACTTATTCCTCTGGAGCTTACAAGGATCAAATGATTGTAAGACACCGCATTTTATTCTATTTTTTTAAGTCTTACGCATATTTTAGTGGCGGCTTGTGACTTTTTAAACTACTGAGTCAAGCAAATTAGCATTGTTCAAAATACATATGAACTAAAGAATTAAAATATTTTGGAAACTTTTTCTTATTCATTATTTATAGGTCAATCAGAAAATACAAATACAGGATTATTTGAAATTTTTTATTTTTTTCCCGAAGTTTCAAGCTAATTTAATAGATTTCTATTTTATGCGCATGTTCTAATGCCGTTGTAATATTGTATTTACTTATACTTATCAATATTGATTTGTAGTTTAAAAAAATATAATGTAATTTTATTATGAAATATTGATAAATCGCTCGAAAACTTTTTAAATCGGAATATCCATTTTTACCAATGTTGAAAAGCGAGCTTATTAATTGAATAATTAATAATATCGTTAGCATATTGAACACGTTTTCCTGTACTTCTACTTAAGGCCCTGGGTATTGCCATTTAATTAATTAATTAATTAATTAATAATAAATTAATTTATTACGATTTTCTTAGGCAAATTTAGAAATGCCTCAACGTCACTGTTTACAAATCGCGCCGCCATTAATTGGTGTAACATTTGTGTGTTTACTGTAATTTATAGATATACATAGGAATTACATAGCCAATATATTATATTGTCACTGGAAGTAATAAATTGATTATATGATTCAAATGATTAATTAGTAACTCTTATTTGTTACTTATTCCTATCAAAATTTTATTGAGACACTGCCTCACCTGCTTTAAATAATTCTACTTTAAAATATATTGAATTAGAAGAGCTTAAGGCATAGCTTTCATGTTTCAGGCAACAACTGATTTGAATAACGGCTGCACAATAAAGCATACTGGCACTTCAGCATCGGCACCACTAGCAGCTGGGATCATTGCTTTGGCCCTTGAAGCAAAGTATGCAAATAAAACATTATTCTCTGTGACAAAAAAAAAACATAAATTTTTTTTTCTCGCAGCCCAAATTTGACATGGAGAGACGTGCAACATCTGATAGTATGGACATCTGAATTGGCACCTGTGGCGGACAACCCAGGATGGCAGAAGAACGCTGCTGGACTTTGGTTTAATAATAGATTTGGGTTTGGTCTTATGAATTCGTTTGGTTTAGTGGGAGCTGCAGCCAACTGGACCACTGTGCCTGCAAGGGGAACTTGCGAGATTGAAGCAATTTTCAAGTAATATTTTGACGTTTAAACAGACTTCTCAACAACACAGAATATATTTATATTTTAATGTTGTGCCGAAATGATATTTTCTGTTTACTTTTAAGGAAAAAATCTGCTATCTTGACATACGCTAATCCAGTAAAAATTAGGATATATACAAGTGGATGCAAGGGAACTGAGGACGAAATACAATATCTAGAACACGTGGAAGTAAGAACTAACATTAATTACACAGTGAGAGGAGCTCTACAAGTGTATTTAACATCTCCATCAGGTAATTCAACATTGAACTTGAACTGTAAACTGGAGGAAAAATAATTTATTTTTGTGTTTTAAAACAATGTTTTCTCTATATTCGAATGTTTTGTTAATCTAGACCAAAAACCAAACAAATACCAAAAAGCGTAATTAAATGCCATCTTTTGTTTTCTTCAGTTTGTCTATTTAGTTATTTTGCAACGTAATGTACTTGTTCAAAAGTTGAAGTATGAGTGAAAAATACTGACTATGCAACATACTGTCCTGGTGTTTGCTTTACTGGTAAAGCATACATTTCATATATCAACAAGGTGCGTTACATCTAATTTACGTAGATATATTAATATGTCTCTCAAGCCCCATCACCATGTGAGACTGCCATTGAATAGATAAAATCATTAAGCAAATAAAATTGAATTGGCAGCTTATCAATTGCTTCTAATTAGTGTTCTTGATATTATATTTATTTATATTAATGCCTACTATATTATTTTTAAAAATTCCTATAATTTTGGTGCTTTATAATCATTTTAGCTTAAAGACGTTCAGCTTTTGGAAGGATTTCAACAAATATCCAGACAAAGGAATGCGTGTATCCTATCACGTTCCTCTGAAAAATTTGGATTACCTTTGTTAAGTAAACTTAATGTATACTTACATAATGATTCTGAACTACATGATTTAGTATAATAGCTGCACTAGATTATGTGAACGTAAACTATCCAAGGAGAATTTAAAAACATGTGTGCGTCAAATTTCCTACCTTTCATCATTGGAATATCCTTCCAAATGAAGTTATCTCAGTAGCACAATAGATACTGCTCATATTATTGCACTATATTCAGATGCTGGTTTATGTTATTGTTGTTGTTTTCTTCTTTTTTTAGTGTAATATTGTATAAATAATGTATGTCTGTTCTGTATAAATTTCTAACACTGTTTTACTTCGAATCATTCGCCTCTGTCTAGATTATGTGTAATAAATATTCAATTTTTAAAATCCTATAAATTTTTGCATAAACTTCAACGTTATTGTCGTTTTCCCCCCTTTTCTAGTGTAGTATTGTATAAATAATTAATGTCTGTTCTGTATGAATTTCTAACACTGTTTTACTTTGAGTCTAATAGGCATTCGCCTCTGTCTAGATTATGTATAATAAATATTAATTTTTTTTATAAATCCTATAAAATTTTGCATAAACCTCAACATTTATCACAGTTTAAACGAACACAATTGATGTTAGTATGTTTACCTGTTCTACGACCTGAAAAAATAAGTAGGTATTATTGCTCAGTGTATCTTGTACTTTTAGGAACACAAGTGCAGTTACTAGCCCCCAGGAAGCTAGATGAAAGTGATAAGGGTTTTGTGAACTGGACTTTTATGTCCGTAATGACTTGGGGAGAGATTGCCGACGGAGTTTGGATTTTAACCGTATCAGACGCAGTAAGATCCTTGTGACAAATTTTTTGAAGGTTTTAAACCATTATTTTATTCAAATATGATTACTAACGCATTATTGTAATTTTCAAAACGTTTTAGGTGGGTCCTGATGAGAATTATGGAAACGTCGGTGCGACAACCCTTATCCTACATGGCACGAAGGATCTTCCCGACCATATGAAGGAAGGTCCTAGAAATTATAATCACAACTATAATAGGATCCATAACAGAGTCGGTACTTCAAGATCTCAGGCTATCTCAAGCCAGTATTATGATGATAATGTTATACCGGATAGCCTTGGTTATGCCAAAAGAGAATTTTCCAACGATGGCCTGGAATATTTTCCAAGAAGCTTTTATTTATATTAAAAATGTATTTATTATATGTATATAAATTATAGGAATAAAACTATGAGATTATTTCACTAACCTCTTTTTAAATTATAGTTAAATGATACATTCCACTCATTACTTGTTTATATGAAGAAAAAAGGTTGTCAATGAAGCCATATGGATACTCTCTGATACCATCTAGGTATGCTAATGAACAATTCTACAGACAAAGCTCTATTTCAATAATTATCTAATATAAAAATTAATTTAGAATCTTAAAACATTCTATAAATATCTAAGTTCACTTTTGAAACTGTGGGAATTCGAATATATGAGATCTGACTTATTTCTGCATTTTTAGGATTGTTTCTTCAGGTGACCTCATTTAAGTTGAGTCAAATGTATAACTATAAAAATTATTATACCAATAAATTAAAATTATTATAAAGTGACTTTAGCCTGCCAACCAATTTTAAATTTAACATGACAATTACCTACTTATTTAATGAAACAAATTTTACCCTTTATGTAATCGTTTTCTTAATATATTCTTAAGTATTAACAATATTGTGTGAGACTAACTACTCTGCAGACTAAAGGTTATATATTAGCTAAAAATACCTTTCTAATAAAGTAAAAAATGTTAAAAAATCTAAAAATAAATAATATATGGGTAGATATTGGGGCGTAATTCAACGCTGGTAGGGCTTTAGTCCGCAGAATAGTTAGTTTCACACAATACTGTTAATACCTAAACATATATACAAAAATTGAGAATATTTTTGAAATTTGCACTGCTATAGTATCAACATACACTTTCACAAATTTTCAGTCTGAAAAGTCTATGAAACTGAGATCTGGTGATATTATTGCCAATTTCTCTTTTAAATCATGAATATCGCTTCATACGTCTTCTCTACATTTTATTAATTTTAATGTTTAAAGAGGAATATACAGTGAATCCTCTGATTACTGCTTAAGAAGAATGAATAATTTATAAAACTGGGAAATAAATTAAAAATATTATTGCTACGTCATTTCACCAACATCTACACACAGTTTCAAAATATATTTTTTTAAGTTTTGGGTAACAATTTTGTTTATTATTTGCTGCGATATGTTTTCAATAGTACTTTATTTGATCTCGCAACAATTAATTATTTTGAATATTAATAATTCTGAAATCAGTACCATATAAAAATCCATAAAGGTGAGTTCAGAATACAGAAGTGATCAAAGCATATGTTCCATACCTTCATGCCGATCTATTGCCAAAAGTATTATATATAGAGTATTCACAAGCTGCATCTGAAAGTTACATTGCAAAAAGTGTGAATTAGATTTCTAGTGTGTAAAATCTAGGATGTATAAAATTTAGCTATATCATTTTTATTTATCAGGCTATTTTGAAATATAAAATTATTTTTTTAAAAGTTCTAAACAGATATAAAAAGTTTGACAACCCAGCTAGCATCTGCCAAAGTTTGTCATAGAGTTTGTAGAACACCCTGTATGTATAAAATTAATAGTTTAATATGTAAACTATGTACTTTTATGTAATATCTACAAATAACTCTGAAATGTGTTACACATAACATATATGTTAACACAGTAAATTGTATCAAACCTTTGACACATTACTTAATATATAAAAATATATACAATCTTATGTAGAAATCGATTAACACATGATTTTCTTTTGTGTTAAAATGCGTAATTATTTTATTATAATGTGAAACAGACGCAGAAATAAAATAAACTCAATAAAAAATATTCACTTTAATTTAAAATATAACGACACTTATAATAATTACATAACAATATAAAATGTTAATAAAATACACCATGTGGATTGAGGTTCATCATAATACACTAACACACAGAAGAATTTGAAAAAGTGGCACAGGTAAAATTTTGCAGGATAGAGTCGTTTCTTACAAACTTAACCTTATTAGATTAACTTCTTCAACAGGTTGTAATAATGATTCAAATGCACATATATAGGTTTTCCAAAAATACACAATTCCTTCTTTTTCTCAGATCACTCTATGAGTTGGACCAAAAGGCGACAAGGTTTTGAGCAGTAAACATCTAAAATTTGTATTTTACAGATATAATTGAAAAGATGCACTAAAATCTAATGTAGAAATATTCTTTAAATACGTAGGATTTTATTATTAAGTGTATAGTATAAAATACGTTTCCTAGGAGTAGCCCAATCAGGATAAAAGTAATGCTAAAATAAAAGTAACACAAAAATATTTAGCTTTTTGTAGAACATAATATTTACTACAATGTAGGTAGGACCAACTGCCCTAAATAATTTTTTGATAATTCTGTTAATTCTTGTAATGTAATGAACCACCAAATGAAACAGGCACATCATTTTATTTGTGAAAGTCGAAATAAATGTTGTATTTTATAAACGTAATAGTTATTTATATATAAAAAGCGTTAAGAAGGTGGTCAAACCCGTAGCGTGAAGATAATAGTCCGCGGCTGCTACACGCTTCGAGTACTAAATGCATTATGACGCACGAGATTTATACAAAACTTTATACACGGCCGGATTTAGAACACTTATAAATTTTCTATATATTTCTGGAGATAAATGTGACTATAACTAAAATCAAATAATTTCTGTTGAAGCCGAATTTACAGTTCTGACGGATGTCTAACAATAATATCAACAAACGCGGTTTTCCTGTACTCTTTTTATGTATATGAAAAACCTGTTGCAAAGTCACCGATTTTTTCATATATAATTGGTAAACTATTACTTTCAATAGTTATAGTAATGCAGAAGACATTCCGTGAACGTCTCTTGAAATTTTTAAAGTAGCGGAGGAAACGAAAAGAAATTTGTTGCCGAAAAATTAAAAAAACTTCAACTTCAAACAAAACTTATGATATTGTCTGAAACTATTTATTTGTGGCATAATTTTAGTTTGTCTTTAGTTTTATTGGGTTTTAGTTATACTTCTGAAAACAAATTTTCAGTGTGAGATTTCTTAGTTAGGCAAATTTAGTTTAAAAAATAACCCTTCACTTTTGGCGCAAGGGCTTATTTAATTAATCCTTATCTTTTTTTCAGAAGTGTGGCAAAAACCTAATCAAACTAAAGACAAACCAAAACTTATGATGATTTTATTAAATTGTGTTCCTTTTAAAACGTGAAACACTACACTGAAAATGTGATCCTAGCATATTTTTTGGAAAAATGTGAAAACTGTAAGTAGTCTTCTTTGTATGTTATTCCATATTAAAGGCAACGGTACATTATAACCTAACATTAGCAAATTTTCAAGATTAACAACATTCTTAAAAAGAAAAAATGGTGGTTACAAAGCAAATAAGTCGAAAATATTGACTAGCGAGGAAATTGACAGTTTTCTGAGAGATGCGTCCGATGAAATACTTTTAGTGAGCGAGGTAAGTTGTCATCTTCAAATGTAAAAGCATATATACCTAAATAATTTTATAAATTAGGAGGTACAGATTTTTTGGCATATGTGAAGCTTGTCGTAAAGAAGAGTTATGGAACATAACAATAGATAATATTCAGGATTTAGATTTTGCGGCATTGGGGTGTATACTTTACTCTTAAGATAGCCCCACAAGAAAAAATCGGCTAGAGGCAGATCGGGACTTCTCGCTGGCCAGTTAATACATCTGAGCGCTACTGCCATAGGTTCAGTACAGTATTTTTTAGCAAGGCGAAACCACTTTCCATTTTCATCAATTATTTCCAGAAAGAATCACAAACAAAAATGTAACCTTTAAGGTCTCTTTTAGTATAAAATTTATTTGGATATATAAATTTAATATTAACTTTTTTTATCTAATAAAATATTTCTGAAATACAAACGGTGTATCATACTTATACAAAATTAATACTTTAATTCCATACAAATAACTCTGACCAGTCTGACTCTACTTCTTACAGTTCGTGAGACCATCATTTTAGGAAGGGATTTGGGTGATGGCCAGCCGCTAGTCCCTCGATTTAACACGTCTTGAGATTTTTTTCCAATGAGTTCTCTGAAAGTTGGGCTCTATGCCAGTTCATCTCAAACAAAAGCATATTTAAAAATATTAGAAGAGTTATTGATAAAAGTTCACTGTTTCCTGTAAGAATGCTTTTGAAAAATGGATATCCTGATTACACAGCATTAGTAGAAGGCGTGACTGTCATTTTACTGTTCTATTTCATAAATAATGGTAATGACTGGTATTCGTAAATAATAAAATACAACAATATTATTTTATTTTAATTTAGTTGACACCCTTACTGAAAAATTCTTTATATGAGTTTAGCGGATTAAGCTACTCAACATTGAAACATCGTGTAAAAAAGTACAGAACAGCAGAACATTTCACATCGCGTATCTGTTGACCTATCCTGATTGGGCTGAACGATTAAACTACAGCTACATGATTATGAAGGACTAAATTGGCGATTTAACAGATTTTAGAGTCGAAACCATACAAATTTGAATTGGCAAGGTACTGAATATGTACAATCTGTTGCAATACTAATGTCACTCCCAATATTTAAACTACTAGATAGATCTCTATTGGTGAATGGACTAATGCTAAAAGTTGAAAGCATATTTCATTACAAATGCGTCAGCTGTTCAAAATAAGTCATCAAAGTCGTTTTAAAGAGTTCGAATATTATTGCAATAGACTGTACCTACTGACAAAGGGATGCTTGCGTGATATAAAATTGTATTCGACTCATATCATTTGTGTATTTCATTATTACTTTGTTAGACTTGTCAAGAAATCCGTTTTCTCTCCTTATTACCTTGCTATATCAAAATCATTAATTGGATGATATAATTAAAATAACAAACTATTTGTTATGGTGATATAAGGAACTAATTAAAATTGGATTTATATATACAGTGTGTAACACTTATAATATGTAAAAAGATCAGTATCAGTGATTGATCCTGCTTGGAGGAGTTTGAGAGTGTGGAAGATGCGCTTTCATATTTTTATGGGAAATTTAATAAAAAATAAAATGTCAGTATCGAACTTGTCTAGCAATATGGTCTTATAATAATATTCAGATGAATAAGCCGCAGGAAATTATGAACGTATTTGCAGATGTCTTAAATATCAGTTGTTTTAGTTACACTGAAGTAGATCCATTCAAGCAAATGGAACCCAAATTAACGACAGGCCCTGACAGTATCCCTGCATTTATGTTACCCAATTTTACATATGTTCTTGCTCGTCCCTTGAGTGTATTTATTATACAGAGTGAAAAGTTTAACTGTAACAAATTCTGTAAAATAAAGGTTTGTCGCAAAATGCCTAAAACACGTCAATTTTCATTTTCAGTGGGGCATATTACAAAGAGGTTTGATTATTTTTTTAATTATGTGGGGGTTGCAGCAATCCTCAATTTTTTTTAAATGAAACAAGAAATTGTTTATTTTCTCTTAGTCAATTTGAACTGAATGTGAATGATTTGTTAGTACTTGTTTGCTTTTCAACGTGCAAACTTAAAAACCAAAAATTAGAAAATGCTCTATTTAATCGAGACGCATCATATCTAAGTTTTAATGATGTTCGGATATGGGGACAGAAGTCGAACATAGACTGAAGTATTTCGTTTCTTTGCTCAAGTCCATCTAGACATGCCTCCAATTAATCTAAGCATGATTATCAAAATCGTAAAGCGATATCGGAAGTTGGGCGGCGTGACGGATGCTTCTTGACAAAAGTCTTTAAAAATCTAGAAGTAAACCCGATTGAACATGTTGCAAATTGAAGAAAATTCTGGTCACCAGCTAGGCAAATAGCTCGCGTTCAGGGTGTCAGTCACACAAGCGTTTTAAAAACTCTGAAAGAAGCCAAAAAGCCCCCATATAAGATGCAACACCTACACGAGTTTAAAGACGATGATCCTGATGGGATGGTGATGTTTCGCCCACCGCTTCGCCCCTGCCGTTTCGCTCCCATAAATAAATATGCTTTCATGAAATAAGGAAATAAACCATTTTTTATTTATATTTTTACAGGCCTATCAACGTATCGAAACCGATGGACACACCGAGCAATTTCTTCTTTTAATTCTGAAAATAGATTACTTCCCCAAAAATATTGATATTTTCAACACAAGAAAATTTGAACTTGCTATGTGCTTCTGAAAACTGGTATCCTGATGGCACATTCAGTACATTCCCAAATCTTTTGAGCAACTGTACACAATACATGTGAGACGGTTCGATACTGTGCTACCTGTTGTCTACGTTCTCTAATTTCTAATAAAGCAAAGGCATCGTACAAGAGGATGTCGCAAGAAATTAAAAATATTCGGCCAGGATTACAGCCAAGAACAGTTTTGATGGATTTTGAGCAGGGTGCAATTTCGGCATTTCAAGAAGAGTTTCTTGGAATACAGGTAGAGGGATGCTTTTTTCACTTATGTCAAAGTATTTACCGTCGTGTTCAACGCAAAGGTTTGCAGGTTAGAATTTTCATTCTCTATAATCCGCATATGCATATTTTAAAAACATAATTTATTTTCAGACACAGTATAATCAATCTCATAAGTTTGCTTTGTGGATTCGAAGGCTTGCTGCACTGGCTTTTATTCTAGTGGAATCAGTAGCTGATCAGTTTAACGCCCTCATTGAAAATGAGGACTTTCCTGAAAATACAGTGGCCATCGCTGATTATTTTGAAGACTGCTACATAGGACGGCGAAATAGAAGACAAAGGCGAGCTCCCCTATTTGCTGTTGAAATGTGGAATGTATATGATAGAACATTAAACGATCGTCACAGAACAAATAATAGCGTTGAAGGCTGGCACCGGGGCTTTCAAAATACTTGCGGTAATTTATTTCCAAACATACCAATTTATAAATGGACTAATAAAACAACAATCGCTACGCAGATATGAAATATCCCAATCATTGTTAGGTGTAAAACCAAAACTAAACCAAAAATATGCCAGAATTGCTAAAATAATTAAAAATATTGTACAATGTTATGGTAGGATAGAAAATATGACCTATTTGTTAGGCATTGCTAATAATTTTGAATTTTAATAAAAATAGTTATTTTAAAATTGGCTTCATTTTTATTTACTAAAATTATTGGGGGCGAACAAGTCGGGGGCAAAACGGTACAGGGGCGGAACGTCCAAGGGCGAAACGGCGGGGGCAAAACAGTGGGAGCTAAACGCTGGGGGCGAAACTTCATATAACCGATCCTGATAGTAGACTCGAGTTTTGCAAACGAATTATGGCTTCTTTCGATGGTGAGCAAATTGCTTTGGAATGGATGCTGTTTTCTGGTGAATCTACGTTCACATTACATGGGCACGTCAATTGGTGCAACTGACGTTATTGCGGTGACAAAAGTAATTATTGGGAATCGCATAGTAAGTCCTATATTTTTCAATGAAAATGTAACGAGACAAAAATACCTAACTATGCTACAAGATGAAATGGATCCTGCTTTAGCGGTTTTATTCCCCAATAATTTATTTAGATCCAGATCTTTTGACCAACGGATGTGGTTTTAACAAGACGGGGCACCACCACACTTTGCTTAAAATGTACGAATCTATTTCTACGACGTGTTCCGAATAGGTGGATTGGAAGAAGGGACCTAATTGAGTAGCAAACAAGATCACCCGACCTTACACCATTAAATTTTTTAATGGAGATATCTAAGAAAACAAGGTTTTTGGTGCTAAACCTAGCGATATCGGTTCAGCAAGCCTCAATAAAGAATTAGGGATGAAATTAGGCAAGTAACGCAGGAAGTGTCACAAAATGCTTTTTATTATCGATTAGGGTATAGTCAGCAACAAGGTAGAGAGAATTTAGAATATTTTTTGCATTAAAAATGTTTCAGTAAACATTCCTTATTTTATTGTTTTCCGACACATTGCTTATAAATATATATAAATATATATGAAAAAGGTTTAAAATAACCTACAATTTTATCTAAAAAAAGTTGGGTTGCTGCAACCCCCACATACTTAAGCATCTTTGTAATATGCTCCATTGAAAATAGAAATTGACGAGTTTCAGAAATTTTGCGACAATCTTTACTTATTCTTACAGAATTTGTTCCAATTAAACTTTCCACTCTGTATATGTTTGAAAATGGCCTCAATTTCTGAAATATGAAAATCGTTCAAGGTCTGTCCTATCTACAAAAAGGGTGATAAATTTAATATTGTTAATTTCAGACCTATCTCCATCTCCATTAGATATTTAAAATTTTTGCAGGGTCTATGAAATCCTTTTGCATAATCGGTTATATCAATATCTCAGCAGAATGTTAACTATACTTCAGCATGGGTTTATAAAGGGACCTGCTGCCACAACTAATTTATAAGAAAATTTCAATATCTATATATATTTTTATCTAAAACTATATATTACAAATATTCATTGTAAACTGTCCTTTAATTTTTCTTCATTATAAATATCCACATACTGTATATATAAAATGATAAAACTAATCAACACATCTTAATATTAGTAGTAGAAAAACACATCTGAGGATTAGGCTTTCGCTTACACAAACTTAAAAATCAATTTCCTATAAATATAGATATTATTGACTGAAAATATCTACCTAATATTTAAATATTATACCAGTATTCTACAAAACGTGCACAATTAAGAATAATAATAATCCATACCTTCATTCAAATAGATTTTAAATAATAATAAAAAGTAGAAACATTGTTATCATAATTATTATATACTCCACTATTCTATCATAATATGCTAGTCTTATCGAATTCTGGCATTGATGCTATACGGAATTGGACACAACTTGGATTGTATAGTGTACCACGGGTTTTCAAGATATGCGTTATTTTCATACATAGGTATATAATCTAATCATAAGACTCAGTTTCTAACTTATGCTACAATGGCGGCATCTCTGCTTGTGCCCTTTTCGTCTGGCTTCGTTCTCTTGGTCTATCTTCTTCCGAACTGCATCTAAAAAAAAAATGGTACTTAGTACGTAAATATCGCGGTTTGATGTATTAAAAACAACTTTAAGAATTTTGATTTGTTATAAAGAAGTACATACACTTATTTAATTATCATCAGGTAACATGAGGCTTTTCGCGATCCATGCCTATAATTCTTTTTTACATTTTTAGTCATATTATAAACACGCTGAAAATTTTTTGATAGTTCTAAGAGCCATGTAAATTTTGTTATTTCTTGCCATGCAACAAATCCCCCAATCATTTAAAACAATTATCTGATAATCGCAGGCAGAAATGTTTTCAATCACTATGACACCAAGATTTTTTAGGTTTGAGAGCTTCATATTTCAAACAAATTTCAAAATGTCACGTTGTGACAATAAAGACACTGCAAACAGATCCATTTAAACTTTCCAAACAGTCCAGTTCAGTATCATTAAATTTGTCAGAAGTAAACCAAATAATATTGTTCTGGGATGAAAATATCTCTGAAGGTCTTATGGGTATATTTTGTCATATTGATGCTTAGAATTAGGACGTAGAGGAGGCGAGGCAGTTGCATGTCTTTTGGATTTTTTCAAATCGAAAAAATAACGATGGCCTTCCAGAAATTCGCATTGATTATAATCCGGTGTTCAGTTAAACTTGCCTAAAAATCGTAAATGGTTTATTGCCAATAGTGAAAGTCAAAGCTACCCTGCACGCCTCTTTTATAAACTGATATCAAAACGAGGCGAACATAATACCTCACCACGGCTGTGGTGTCAAATCGAAACTAGAAATTTCTGGATTTCTGGAAGGAAAGGGAGGGTATGCTACAGCATTTAGGCCCCATTGGGCCCCTTTTACCTCCTCCCATTAGGAGATATATACCTGAGCCGTCAACCAACCTAATAAGGAGAAAAAAGGTGGTGACGTTTAATGTAGGCCATAGAAGACCATCGTTCTCTCAACACGGATTCTCTTATTGACGTGCCGGCAGTACACTCACAGAGTGCATGAAGTTTTGTCTCGTCTCCTGTTTGCAACCTCTACAAAAAGGGGTTTCGCACTTCTTCATGTAATAGAGGTGGTTCCTTAACCAACAATGTCCAGTTTGAATACCTGTCACCATACGAATATTTGTCCTAGACATAGCCAGATACTTTGTGTCTGTATCCTTGCAGGGGTATTTTAATAACACCTTAGCAAATTGACAAGCATTTGTTTCATCCCAATGTTTTCTAAACTCTTTGTGAGTGTCCTCTTTGATAATTTCAACAAATGCTGACAACGGAAACATACTTGAGGAACCAGGTCCAAAAATATTGAGATCCGATGCACTCCTAGCTTTATTGCCATTGCATGGATTGGGTGCCTTTACCCAGCATACAGATACGTTGTTATTGGTTGAGGCCACTACCAGTGCCCGATGGCATTCCTATGTTGATCTAGTTGTTATCTTATAACTACGTAAGATCAGTAGTGATTGTCTACTATCTGTATAGATTCTAATTGTTTTGTCCGTTATATGTATACGGGCAATTTCTTTGGTGGCTATTTTTATACCTGCTAATTCCGTTTGTAGCATGCCTATCCATTGCTCCCTGGTATCGAATATGTAAGGATCTGGAATAAATCCCAAATCCTGTACCCACCTTCTTTTTCGATCCGTCTGTGAAGATGTTGATTATATCTTCGCTGGCGGTCTCGTTGTTCCTGATAACTACCATGTAGGTTCTGTCAAGCACGAACTTGGGAGAAATACTGTCAGTGTCTGCCTGAAAAAGAAGCAACTTTTTGACGACCTCATTCCAAATGCGACTTCTAACTGCTCCACATCCTACATCAGGTGTAATACCAGTATTTTTAAGGAGCAGCATAGTTGTCGCAGCCACTTCTTTTAGAATTATCCAAAGGTTGCATATATAATATCACCTCTATTGCTATGGTAGGTGTCGTACGCATAGCTCCAGTTATGCTTAGGCAGGCAATCCTATGTACCTGGCGGAGCTTTTGTTTAGCTGTCGCGTGTTGGACTTTGGGCCACCAAACAACAGCTCCATTGGTCTCACAATGGCACTGTATATTCACATGACAATCTTTGGTTTCATTTCGCAAGTTTTACCAACGTTCCTGCGGCACTGCTCATAGGATATGTACGCCTTTTTTAGTCTTCTCTCCAAATGAAGATTCCATGTTAGCTTCGAATCAAGAGTGACTCCAAGGTATTTCTGATCATCTGATTCGAAGCTTAACGCAGCCTTTAGGAGAGTTGATGCTTTTATGAGCCCCATTTTCCTCTTCCTCACGAAGAGAACCATTTCTATCTTCCTGGGGTTGACGGACAGAGCATGGTCCTCACACCACTTTGCAATGGCTCTTGGGACTGTTTGCATTCTTTGACAAATAATTCCTTCAAACATTCCACTAATCAGCATGGTAAGATAATTGGCATAAGCGATGGTATAGATGACAATTTCCGAGTTGAGGTGGCGCAGGAGACTGTACAGAACCAAGTTCCATAGTAGTGGTGATAGAACACCTCTCTGCGGGGAGCCCCTTGCAACAATACCTCCCACGGGGGCATCCACGCTGATTTGTATGGCTCTTTTAGTAAGCATATTTGATATCCAACCACAGATCATAGGAGAAACTCCCCTTTCCACAAGAGCTGAATTGATTTTGCGGAAGGTTGGTTTATCAAATTCTCAACACTTGGTGAAGGGCAGTGTCGGTGGATCGCCCTGGAGTGTATGCATGTTGATAAGGGACTGTCTACCCGTCATCGTCAGTACACTGCCCCTTATGTATCGTTCACACAGATCTTCCATCATTTTCAACAAAAACGAGATCAACACTAGAAAACGGGAACCGATAATTGGTATGGCAATGTCCCTATTGGAAAAAATACTATTAATGGATGAACTAAATTATCTGCTGAGGCTATTGGCCTGAATGCAAAGGACACAAAGGTAACAAACCCTTCCAACAGGTCAAATAATGATGTGCACGAGCAGAAGTTCTGAAAATTACTGGTCATAACAAACTAAACTCCAGATACTCCAGAACAGATATTTCAAACTAAAGTTGTTGCTAAATTTGATATACATAAAAATCGTAAATTTTGCTGGATCAAACCAATTCACTTTCTGAATGACAGCAAACACCAACGAACGTACCTAGAATCTTTGTAGTTAATATACGAATATATTCACAAGAATATGCTATTGACTCGGATTCAAGAGACACACATTTGCTCTGGGTCAAAGGCTCAAAATAAAACTCATTTAATTTGTTATATATTAGTTAACTCGTTATTTAAAGTGGTTTAAAAAGTATTCGTCTATTATTTTACCTGCTAATGGTCTTCTTCCTATAGCTACTAAACTTTCGTACAATTCTTTGACTGGATTTACATCAGGTGCTAGGCCGTGTGCCCATATCAACATCATTCTGAAACCATGTTCCTTGTAGCTAGACGGGCCTGTAAAATGTTGTAAAATTTACAAGATGTAGCTTTAAAGACGCATTACAGGGTATCCTATTTTCGTTGTAATTGGAGGGTATCTCGTGAACTACAAGAAATAGAAGGGTGAACAAATAACACTGAACTACTTTTTCTAGAAAGTTAAGATGCTGCCATTATAATTTTCAACTCTACGTTTTTAAGATACAGGGCGATTTTAAAAAAACTGCTTTAAAACATTCTTCATATCTCAGAAATAAGCTGAGAAATTGGAAAATTGAACGTAGATTTCAGTGGCGTACTAGTATTTTCTCGACAGAATCTCTCTTTTAAAATATGACTCAAATACATTTTTTTTAATGGAATACTGTGAATATTTTGATACAACTTAATTGCATTATATGTTTTCTATTCTGTATAATTAAAAAGCATGGCCAACTATGCACCACGCATCATCAGTTTTATTAATTATAAAGGAATTAACTTTACTGGGTTAACCATAGATCATAAACAAAGCAAATAGTGTAATTTGAGGCTTGACCAAGTGACCCTATCCTCTTACCTAGTTTTCTAAGAGGGTGCACATTTTGAGATATTAATAGAAATATTGTTTACATTAGATCGTGACTCTGTAACAAATATTTCAAGTTTATTATTTGATTTTGTTGTTGCAACAATAGTCCCTTAAATTAACAGATGAATATCGAAAACGGTGGAAATTATTGAATAACGTAGTAAATGGAAAGCCCATCTATCGATTTAATGGTAGTGAATTATACGCTGAGGATTTGAAGTGCACCTTCTAACCCTAAGGATGAAATTTGTTATGTAAGAGGGAGTCTGCCCAAGCTTGAAAGCCTTGTAGTAATATACACTGCGTTTTGTGTTACGTTTTTCCCTGAAAATATAAACGTCCCCTAAAGTTCATCGAGAAATTGTGAGCTTCGCAACCAGTATCAAAAGCGAAAGGCGTATAAATTTAATATATGATAACTGCTTGACGCGGCAAATAAGAATTCAATTTGTCAAGAAATATTGACGGACAGAGTCAACAATATACTTAGAAAATGACAAGAAATGATGATCTCTTGAATGAAAATGAAAAAGGATTTGTAAACTATTCGATTTATATCTCGAATAAAATTTATATTAAATATACAGAGGTTGTAATGGCATGTTGCAACAAACTTAGAAGAGTGTTGTCTTTCATAAAAAGACCCATGAATATTGTTCTAATATTATTTCTAAGAGTATTTCGATCCACCAATACAATGGTGGGTAAAAAAACGGTATTATTTTACTAATGATTGCTTCTAACAAACTGATATAAAATTATTGAGATATATATTTCTGACACTTTTGCAATGTAAATTTTATTATTAGCGAAAATAACCCCTTCACTCTTTACCTGACTTCAGTGTTTACCAGGTAGTAAATTAGGTCAAGCTACAACGAAAACTCTAATATTTTGCCCTATCGCGCACGAGAGGGTTAAATAAAAAATATATAATTATTTTATCCATATCATTAAAATTATGTGACATCGGTTTTAATATAACATTAAAGAAAGCCTAGAGAGCTCACATCGAAAGTAATCTACTGTAACACTTACATTTTTTGTAATTTATTCTTTGTTACAACATGGACGTCTACAGTAATAATAATAATTTTTTACCTTGGTTTTTTTACAGGACCTCTAAGTAGAGGTCAAAAATCTAGAGGCCAAAAATTATGGATTTTTGTTATATAAATATGGGGTCTTAGAACAATCATTGTCCAGGTACAGCGTGTCAAAAATAAAAAAAAATCATTTTTTATTTCTAAACCCCTTGATATAATTTAACCAAATTCGGTGTGTATATATAATGTGACAATAGATATGAAACAAAAAATTACCAGCTATAGAAACTCACCCGTGACGGATGTGTGGGTATCATCCCCAACTAGCAAAATAAATTTTATAAAGGTTGTATAAATTGCTATAATATAAATCCTATAGGAGCTTCAAATTCATATTACGTAGTTAAATGCCTTTATGCGATGCTTATAGAATCAAAAAGGGTCCGCTTTTATAAAACACTTTGGTAATGTAACAGTTCTATAAAAAACACTTTTATATAGCAACTATAAAAACGTTTTGTGGTCTGTATTTTGGTATTATTTGAAGAAGCATTATATTTTTCAGTGGAGAATATTAGAACGAAATCATTTTAAGGTTAGTGTATACGCAGATTTATAATTATTTGTACTTACATTTGATAACGGGGTCACTCAATGGCGTTCATTTGTGTAAATGGTAGATAGGTATGATACTTACAATATTATCATAGCAACAATCAGTGTTTCAACAACGAAAATTTTATTGCGCCACAATTTTTTTTGATAAACTATAAATATGTTTGTGGCAAAAAAATTATGCGCTTTAGTTTAGTCCAAATTTCCTTTAAAAATATGAAAAATAAATTTAAAAACGGTTAAAATTATGCTTTCTTTAATTTATAATATAGTGGTGTAATTATATTTAATGATCTTGTTATAAAATAGTCTTCCAAAAATAGTAAAATTATGTTTTAGATATAATTTTAATAAGGCTTTCAACAAATTTTCCATAATGGCGGCAGTCGCTGATTCAACATATCTTCATTTAAAAATGGTGACTTATAAGACAATGATTTTATTCCACATAAAAGCATAACAAAATATGTTACTGTA
Source organism: Monochamus saltuarius (assembly GCA_025584915.1). NCBI lineage: Eukaryota > Metazoa > Arthropoda > Insecta > Coleoptera > Cerambycidae > Monochamus > Monochamus saltuarius. The sequence goes on from CM046728.1 coordinate 36,216,726, forward strand.
CATTAGAACTTTATACGATAAAATATTTTTATAGTCTTTAATATATTTAAAAATTTGAGTGCGCAAGTAGATAATGTTTGTATCGAAGGAAGTTGACAAATTTTATAGAAAATTTAGAAATTTAAAGTATTATGTACTATCATTATCTATATTAATATTGTTAGGTATTAGCTAAGTATTATTAGTTAATTATAATAATAGGTATTTAATTTTAAACTAACCTAATTATTGCATTACCAAAAAAAATAAGTGTCAAAGTTACTTTCTTGTACTAGTTTTTCGTATTTTTCGCAACCATGGAGCGTTTTTAATGTGAGTTCTCGAACATGGACACCATCATTATTTATATAATAAAACCTATAACTAAAATTGAACGTCGGCACGTTTGACTGGAAACGTAAAAATTTGTATTATTTCTTGATTAGTATTTGGTAATACACTATACCTTAGGAGTTTAGAAATTAAGGTTAGGTTTGAAATTTTGTTACGCGGTATATACAAAAAGTTTTTTTGTCAAGACACAATTTTGTTCTATAAAACATTTATAAAACAGGGAATATTTTTATAGATCAAGCATAACTATAAAACTATTTTATAAATAAAGCGCATTTCGAGGCTAAAAAATAATTTTATTATATATTCTTAATAAAACAAACTGTTATCTGATTTCATATTTTATATTTTCAAACTAAGTTTATTTTTTAAAACACATTATGGTTTGATATTGGCTTATGCATATTCAAATGCTGAAATGGTCAACATAATAATAATAATAATAATAATAATAATAATATCTCTACCCCTCATTCTAATCACGAGGATTAGCCCAGATGTCGAAGACTTGTGCGGGAGAAGGTGCGGCATATTATTATTAAGTAGGCCACATTTGCGCCCAGGAACGACTTACGTTGGTAGGCCCTAACCACCATTCAGTGCAGGAATGAGGGAAACCTGGAAAACCTCATTAATTAGGGGGGTAGTCAAATGTCAACCGATATCAATCTCTCACATTGACCCAAGCCAACATTCTTCCACCCTACCATACCCGCAGAAAGGGTGCCAATCTCTCCACGAATATAGCTTATATACGGTCTACCGGCTGCGGGGGTCGAACCCACAGCGATCCAGTCACCTCGATTCAAGTACTGACGCCTTAAACCGCGTGACCACTGACCGATCCGACATGGTTTACATTTTTGGTCTTGCAGATGGAAATGGTACTGAAGTAGGCGAATTTATATGGAAAGATTTCCAAATCATCCAATTCCAAATCTAAGAATGTTTTTCAACTTCTATAGGATTCAGGCTCACTTCGGAAAGGTCCATTTCCTAGACGACCTTTGAACCTGAGTTGGAAGAAGCTATTCTACACAAAATTGAAGAAGATCCAAATACCAGTACTAAGAAGATCACTGCAAATCTTAATGTGAATCATAAATTAGTTTGGTCCGTTGTGAAGCATCAACAGTTATACCCGTATCACATACAAAGGATTCAAGTCTTACTACCACAAGACTATCCTGCTCGCCTACAATTTTGCTACTGGATTTTGCAAAAAAATTAACAAAATGTTAATTTTACGACTGACATATTATTTATGGACGAAGCTAATCTTTCCAGAGATGCTATAATAAACTTCCATAGTTTGGTCTGATGAAAACCCTAAAGCCATAATGGAATATCAACTTCAACACCAGTTTTCTTTGAATGTATGGGTGGATATTATTGGAAATTTTCTTGCTGGGCGCAACTTTATACCAAGAAATTTAACCGATGAACAGACATTTTCTGTACCTGAACTACTTGACGATGTTCCATATGCGCTACGACAAAGAATGTGGTTTATGCACGACGAGGCTCCCCCACATTTTAGTTTGACTGCACGTGAAAAGTTCGATAATAACGTGACTGGACGAGGCACTCAAGAACCAGGTCAACCTCGGCCACCCAGATCACCCGATATGAACTTTACAGATTTTTTTGTTTGGGGACAAGACATTAGTTTACAAGGTTCACATGGAATCTGAGGAGCACTTACGTCAATAAATTATAGCTGGTTCTGATGAGATAAGAGCTACTGCTGAAATTGTTTAACGTGTTCGAGCTGTAATTTTAAGAAGATTTGAAGGATGTATTTTGGCTTAAGGTGGCCATTTCAACATTTGTTATTATAAATCATAGTAAAGTAATTCCATTGTTAATTAATTAATTTGTTATTATTTTAAGTAATGTAACTAGAAAGGTGGCAAGTTGGCGATAGCCTTTCTTCGGGCTAAAGCCCCCTGACCGCGCTGCGCGCGACATGTCCACCACTGCGTAGTGCCTTTTACTTAATTGCCATTACTGCGCGCGGCTCTACGCCTGTAAATAATAAAATGTAAACGTGACTTTGGCTGAACTCTCTATGGTGGGGAAAATCCGGCGCTCTATAATTTAGAAGAGTGGTTGGCATATTTTGGTAATTTTTAGTGTTTTCTCGAGTTTAGTTAATTTTTTTCAACATCGTGTATTTTAAATATTGAATCGGGTGATCTTTATGTGATGCTAAAAGTTTCATCATTTTTTTTTGAATTCCATGAATTTAAAGGGTTTTTAGAGAATGGTTCGTTATTTTTACCAAGTCGAACTCTGTATTTGCTCCGTTAGTTAGTGTCATAATAGATCCTTGACGGAAGTTTCATCAAAATTAATTAATTCTCTGTATTTTGAGTTTTTTTAACATTTTTCTCAACACTTTGTATATAAAACAGTCTTTCGCACGTTCGTTAACCGTTCCGAAGCGAAAAACCGAAAATGTTCTCGAATTCGGAATTTTTTTAGCCAATTTTTATTTTATCTATCAAGCCTTTTTGAATCACCCTATAAATTGAAGCGACAGGGCAATGAAATTACCGCTATATTGTCTAGATCATTTTTATCACGCTTTCACTCGTATTTATGCAAAGTTCAATGTAAAAACGACCTCAAACCCCAGTGCTCGGGTACGGGAAACTTTCTAGAGACTTCAAATTTACAGTTTTTGGTCTATGCCGGCCTCCAAGTTTTATTCCGAGATGCCATCGCCGGAGCATACGTTTGACGTTTCAGTGATAAACCCAGACCTAAGGCATGCTAGACATTTTAAAAAGTTAAAATAAATTCATAAAGTATAGTAAAAAAAAATAAAAAAATTTTATTATAAAAACAAAGTTGGTCTGTACCGGAATCAAACCACCGTCCTCTGGACTGATAAATCTAAATGCTACCAATCGAGCTACCTTTGCACATGTTGTTGCCATATTATTTCAGCGTCTATATTACCACATAATATGTAAACAAAAATATTTAAAGATACCAATTCAGATTTTGGGCTATAAAATCATCACCAAAGGACTCGGATATATCTCAGACAACACAATAACAACTTCTCGTAGCTGGAAGGGCCCGCAAATTGTTCCAGAACACATAATCTGTTTTAATTCATTTTGACGTTTGTTGAATTTCTACAAAAGGGTAAACAACAACAAATTAGATTGACATTTCTGACGTTTATGCCGTACAAAACGCATTTCGTCTGCCATTTGTCGAATGTCTAGAAAGAGGAGCAACCTACTCGCTCTATCCTCCTTCCACTCGAAGAAATCGCTATCTTCTATAAAGGGGCGTAACCTACTCAACTATCGTCTTTCCACAAAAAAATCCGCCGTTTTTGGCCGAAGAGCCTCGGGAAAATGGAAATTTAGCTAGGAAAACGCGAAAAAATCGGCATCAAAATACGCCGTAGGCAATCTAGAAAGACGGCGAAAGGCGTAGCGTTTAGCCGTTCGGCGCTGCACGGCTCGCAAAAAAGCCTTTGTGGCGGTAAAATGGTCAATTTTCGAGTGAAGTGTGCGAGCGAGAGTTACCTACAGCTTTTAATATATAATAATTATGCTGAAATATTTTTATGGAAAATAATGATCTGTAATACCTACACCTCCGCCACTGGTAAGCTTCTAAAGCTGGCAATTATTTGTTTCATACTTACTGTCATACTAAATATACACACCGAATTTGGTTAAATTATCTCAAGCAGTTTAAAAATTTAAAACTTATTTTTATAAATTTTGACCCGCTGTAGCTGGACAAGAAACACCATGCATATTATTATACAATTCAGTCAATGAATTTGGTCCCTTTATAGATTGGGAACCCATACCTAAAAACAATCGCAATTTTAATTTAATCACAACATGCCTTTCTAAAAGCCGCGAATTTAAGTAAAATAAAACAGTAAAGAAAGCTTGCCCACACTGATTTGGAACAAATACGTGAGAATGTAACACATTCTTGCGTCCCTTCCAGAGTTTACGCCCAAAGAAAACTCGAATTCTAAGTTTATTCCGTACCCTTCCCTCACTAACTCCATCAATCACACATTCCTTTCAAACACGTTAAGCATCCAGCTACAAATTTGAAGCACTTAACTAACAACTTTACCGTTATACTGGTGCTCTATAGCTTTTATCTGGTCCTCCGTGAAAGCCCAGTGACTGGCTAGCCTCTTCCACTCGCCGTGGCTCAAGTGCTTGTAGGCCAACTTGTACAGGACCTCCCTCAGCCTGAAAAGAGAACGACATTACATCCTTCGTTCGTGCAGGACAATTTATCTGAAGCGCCGCGAGGGGGACAATGCCCGTTTCGTTTCACGTTTTAAAACGCGGAGATAATAAAACTTCCTTGGGCGGAGGAGTGATATATGGCGGTTGTCGCCATAAATTTAATTTATCTTTTGAAAACAAATTTAAAATATTGGCCGCACGTAGGTCATGATCGTGACTGCTCGCGGACAAGTGACGCTTGTAACGCCAATAAGGTAGACATTTTAAATAGGCTATAAATGACTTTGGGCTTTTGTCGCGAACGAAATTGCACCCGTCCTGAAATAAAGTACAAGTAATCTTGAGAGTTCAATTTATTTGAAAAATATTGTGATATTTCAAAAAACTCTTGTATCTATCTATTCATACATCATGATTCAGTGCAAAAAATTTTAGTCATTCAAACTTATGAGGCCTTGAGGCAAGGATTCATAACCACTTGTTAAAAATAAATAACAAATCAAAAAATTTGAAATTTTCGAATTGATATTTTATAGATTTGTCCTATCTCTCTTCTCCGAACAAAACAAGGTTTACTTCGTCCAAGGAATAAGAAACGCTCAATTTTTTGTGATTTCATTCTACACACATCTACTTCCTCAATTAAATACCATTGCTTATACAAAATTCGCATTTTTGAGTTCTATCTTTATTCTACGACTCGGCGAGTGTGAACTAATTACAGTGTGGTTGACTTTAAATATTGAATTTAACTGTTATTCTTGTTGTATTTATTGGTTATAACAACCATACCAAATATGATGACATTGTGTTTCTCGAAAGCTCTCGTCATCTCGTCAAAGTTTGTAATAGACATTCCCAAATATCTTGTATATAGTTGTGGACAATTTTTCCATGCGCATTGTTGATAAATTTTGTTTCGTAAATAAGTTTGTACATTCGTTATATGAAACTTTTTCCCTGGCTCAAACATTAATTAATTCCTTACTTTAAAAAAAAGGGAAATATTTTCCTATAGAAATAAGATGTTGAGAAAAAACGAGCTTATAAACGAGCAATACAGCTTTGTGCAAAGGTTAAATGTATCTTGGAGGTCTAAAATAAAATTTATAAGATAAGTTAAGACTGTCCCAAGACGTTAATGGTGTTTTATTATATCACATAGGCGTCTAAGGGGTAAAATATTTACCAAGACCTAAACTAATCAAATGTTAATAAAAGTTTTGCTGCTGTTTATGTCTTTTTGTAGCGGACAAGAAAGGTCGACATAAAAATTGATTGTGTTTTATATCCTGCTCTATTACATTCGCCGTAGTTAAAAGAAGCTTCTTGGGAATAGAAATCTAAAAAAGAACGGTTTATTTAGTGGTAAGGAAGGTGAGTTTTCTTTATTTATTTTTTGTTCATGAGTAAAATAAATAATTACAGGACAATTAAGACCGAATCAACTAAGTAGTTATGGTCACAATACACAGTTAGGATCAATGCAATAAACAATATATATTAGAACTTTTCTCTCTACTGCCTCAATCGATCAACATGACTTTCATAAAAAGGGCTTCAAACAAGCGAGCAATATTCGAGATTATATCTTATATATGGAAAAACAAGGTTTTTAAAATCCGAATGTCATGAAATCCCGACCTTATCTGATTATAAATCCAAGCGCTTTAATGGAAGCAGACTGTATGATCTATGTAGGATGCAAAACTTAATTTCGAGTCAAAGTGGACTCCTTAGTTGTATCACAGCGAGCCAGCACATGCGTATCGATTTCATAATTGAATAATATTTTATTACGTTTACAAGTAAACTATACTGTTTTACATTTATTATTATCAAGAAATAGTGTGTCCAAAGATACCATCGACTCGATTTAGCTGCAGCTGAAGTTTAACACTGTCATCGACTGAGTTAACAGCATTGTACAGTTTCAAGTAATCTTCAAAGAACAATTTATGACAATCAATTACTCTATTGAGATCATTAACAAAGAGAGAAAAAGCAATGGGCCAAAATTTGACCCTTGCGGAACGCCAACCGTTACGAAATAACAAATGGAATTAAATCTGTTATATGTGATGTATTGAATTAATATTAGTGGAGGGCTTTTCCATAAATCGATGCTGGTCAAATGAGATATTTCTTATGAGAGGGATTTTAAAGATAAACAAAAACTGCATTTCATTGTGCTATGCAGATTTAAAATAGATATTGATTTAATTAAAAATAGGATATCATTAAATTGTTGCTTAAAATTATATTCATTAGTAAGATATTGGGTATTCACAGCGTAGACTTAAAAAATTAATGTTCCCAACTTATCAGTTTGTTTTGGATAAACAAAAGACTCAATCAAAACCTTATTGTTTCTACTGTACTAAAAATACAGATTTCTTCTCTTTTTCTATAGCATTATAGCAATATGTGTTTTTGGTCCTGAGGAAGATAATACACATTATCGAAACTTTGACGTGATAAAACAATAAGGTTTTGATTGAGTTTTATTTATTCAAAACAAACCGAAGTTGGGAACATTCAAATAGTCGAGAATAATTTAAAAAAGGTCTGTAAAAATGATGTACTACATTACAAAAATTATTTTGTTTAAGAATTATTAAAATACAGAAAATACTTCTTAGCAAGAGAAAAAAAAGTTGATCTAGGTTTATTTGGTTTTAAAAAAATAACACAGTCATACCTTTCAGATTCCTTTCCTTTTCCATCATCTTTGGAATTGGTCCTCCATTTTCGACTTAGCTTGGGTCTCAAACTCTCTTTCCTCCCACTGTTTGTTTGTTCTTCCTGAAAATAATGTATATGTTATTTTAATTAATTATTTTTCTTCGAGGTTTAATTCTAGAACTCAGGATCAAATATCTTTTCAAGTTTTATGTCAGTGTAAGTATTTTCAAAATAAAAATATTTTGAATATAAAATAATTGATATAAAATGAAGAAAGCCTCATTCAGAGAAATAAATTTTAATGTAAATAAGACTTGCTAACCAGTCTTGATTCGGCGTGATATTATAATTTTCAAATCCCAAACATGTAGGATACATAGTTACCGTTTTACTAGAAAAACTGTAAGGTACTCATTTTTATTGATCAAAATGGGATAAGCGTTTTATAAATAACTGTCAAATATAAAGACTGAAAAAATGCATTTTTGTGGCAAAATCCTCTTTAAAAAATTCATTATATCTTTATCACTACACGGTATACATACTAAATAAGCAAACGTGAAAATTATTACTAAAGATAGTATGTCGTTCGCACATCTCAGGTCCGTACTCAGGTCCGTCGGTTGAAAATCGTAATATTTAAACATTCCTAATTAAAAACAAATATCATCTTTAAAATAATGTCCAGTGTTGACGAACCTCACCCTGTTTATTTACCGGCATGTGTAAAGGTTGTGCGTGTCGGATCTTTGTAGAGACAATACCGCGTTGTTAGCAAATGTTATTTTCATGTCGAGTTTCTTGTTGGTTTGTCTGTTTCGGTGCTTGAATATGTTCCGTCGGCCTCCCACTCGTTCTACGGTGGAGAAATGGATTAAAGATTATCCAGATTTAGAATTTGACGGGACAGAATTAAAGTGCAAAATTTGTGAAAGAGTTATATCGTGGAATTATAAAACACGTATTGTGGAACATATGCGCTCGGCACAACACAAAGTTCGTGTGAGTAATAGTATGACAAACCGTGAACGTCAAAAACAATTTAACAACAACTTGGTAAAAGTGATGGTGGGGTGTAATATTCCTTTAAATAATCTAAATAATGCAGAGTTTAGGCAACTTTTGCAAAACTGTGTTAATGGAAAGTACAATAGTTACTGCACCCGCAGAACCCACGTTGAGAATCAACTATATGCCGGCAATGTACGAGGAAGTGAAAGAAAAATTACATCTGAGTTAAAGGATAAACATATATGGATTAGTGTTCATGTGCCATCAGTGAAAAATTATACATATTTTAAATATGTCCCAGTGACCTCTGTGGACGTTGAATGTACATTTTCGAAACTGAAATGGATTTTAAGCGATAAATGTCATAACTTAACAACTGAACATTTACAACAGTTGCTGGTTATTCAGTTTTATTTCAGTACTGAAAGTGAATAGTATAGTGTTTTGTAAACTACACCAATACAAGGTAAGACGTTGTTATTAACTGTAATTGACAATAAATGTACGTATTTACTTGACTTCCACAAACGTTAACGTTAGCGTCCTAAGTGCGCCCCTGGTAATGACGTCATGTGCGAACGATATACGGTCTCTAATTATTACACATATTTACATACACACAAAGGTTAAACATCTATTAAATATTTTATTTCGATAATTTTTTGCATGTTTACCTCTCTCCGTGAAAGTAAAAAATTATTCAATTTTTAGTTCTATCTGTATAGTTTTTTGGAGTTTGCATAGGTTGTGCTTTGATAACGTAACATTCTGTTTTAAAAAATTCTGCTCACATTTCCACGCCTAGTCACATCGTACTATGGTACTTAAGGATATCTGAGTCCCTCTAAAAACTCAAAAATCCGGCCCATCTCAAAGTCACTAAGCTCTAGGCTATAAAAATGTCGTTTGCAACAAACTTTATACAACACAAATGTGAGGATAAAATCTTTAAAACAGAAAGCTACTTTATCAAAATCTAAAAGCACATATAAATATGAAAATGTACTTATTTACTTCTTTGTCACGTAGTTGTTCACATTTTTCGTATGTTAAACGAAGTCATGTGTTAGACTATAACGTGACAACATTGTGTCTATATCGTCGCCTTTCTCACAAAGTGATCTAACTAGCATTTAGTAAATTTGTCAGGAGAGCTAAAAAATGAAAAAGGGGTAAGCTTAAATCAGCGCAGTCAGCTTAATTTTAAAGCAATTTATTTCTAATTTTTTTTATTTAGTTAGGTAATTTAGTCCACTTTAAGTATACAATGGTAGCCTTTGTAAAAATTTAAAGATAGTTTGTATTTTTATAATTACATGTAGATAAGCCACTACGTGAGACTTTTTTTTGTGTTATGCCAATTAGGTCTTAGTTTTGATACATTCCTAATTTTTTTAGAAAAAAAAAAATAAAACGACAGTTATATTGTTTTAAATTTTAATGAAAATAAAGTAAATAATGAGGCATAAAATGATATACTCAACTACAAAGCCGTTTTCATTTTACTTTCATAGTAATACAAAACAACATTCTTAGCTAATCTGTTCATGAGGTAGGTTTTTATAAAACTCTTGAATTTCGGGCAAACGAACTACGGGTGTGGGACCTTGACATAAGGAAATTAAGTCGTTCAATTTTCTTTTAGTGAGTTTCACAGGCTTTTTATTTAATGGTTGAAGTTGTATTTGCTTTATGTTTTTCAATAGTCTTTTAAGTTCTATGGCATCATAGTTATCGTTACAATGACTGCACTTGAAAAAAAGTTTGATGGGCTTATCTTTTGTTACCATAAACTGTTTGAAGATTGGCCCGTATGTGTCAATATTATTGTGATACTATGGGAGGAACTTAGCACACGAAGCGACTTATCTGAAGATAGGAATATTTTTTTGGATGCATTTAGACCAAAAGTGTTTTTATTAACCAAGTCTGAACTATTAGTAACGCAGATATGCGACTTCGTGAGACCAAAGAGTTGCATGAGAACAGTTAGACCACAAAATATTAAAATTTTTTTGATTTTGTTAGTTAGGTCCCTTTGTGAGAAAGGCGACGATATTTCATAAATATGTAAAAATTGCACTAATTTTCCGGCTAAATATAGTTTCATATAACGTATAAATCCTATACAACTGCATTCAGAATTTATGATTCAATTTGCAGCAGGCTTGTTTTCAATTTAATAGTTGCTGTTTAAGATAATAGCCGTTTTATAGCGTTAAACCTAACGGAAACGAGCATTTGTAATTAATTTTCCAAATAGGTACATCAAAATATTTATTGTATGTCAAACATTTTACTGTAGAGAAAAATGTTGTGCTGCTTTAGTTATACTTCACCGTATTTCTCATTGTAAGATGATCAAATTTGTGGTGTCTTCAGGTATAGAAATTTCGAAAAATAAAACACGTAGAGCAAAAATAATATTAAACATAAAGTTCCTGATATTTTTATTCATTGCTACTATTAAACTTTCCGCAAATAAAATAATAACTTTTAAAAAGCGTTTGTAAGACATGAATTATTTTGTAATTCTAACCACACATTTTAGTAATTGCTTTCATAAACTTAATAAAAGCGAATAATCTTACATGTAGTACTAAATGTATGTTATAACAATATTTATATCTACAGTTAAATTTTAACAAATGCATATTTTCTATACCTTAGGGTAGACCGTTTTTTTCGTTATTTATTCATTTTACTTCGGTACTTTTTATATTCGCAGGTGGCATGAAATGACATTCCTGTTATTTGTTAAGCCCCAGAGTATTCACTTATTAAATATTTAAAATTATTTGGATTTGTAGAAAACACTATTTCAAGAATACGGCGCCCTTAACCATTATTTCTACTTTTATGGTCACTAACGTTAATGTTTTTGTCACTTCCTTTTTAATTATATTGGACCTAATGAGAAATGAATGTAAAAATGCGAATAAACGACAACATTTAGGACCCATTAGTGATATGCCAACACATCACACCATACATGACAGCGAATATTACTTTATAGATATCTGGAAAATATATATAGTATTTAAAAAAACATAACAATATTACTAGACCCAATAGAACATTGAGAATAATAAATAGATTGCTTAATAAATATGTGCTAAAGCCATCCATTGTTTGAGATACAGGGCATATAATTTTAGAAAAACAAATTTTGGATGTAACTTTTCAAAGCACAACCAACGTATCCTTCAAAATTAAACAGAGGTACGTTTTGGGTAATGCTAACTGAATACGCTGGTGTTATAAATTTTCTGTACAAAGTAAGGAGGTAAACTCGCGTCAAGAATTCAGACGTCTTACGTCACGGCTGACGTTACACTTTTGTTTTTATTGTCAATGTAATTTTCCATATTTGGTAGCGTTAAAAACATTGTAATTTTTGTAATTTAGTGTAATATATAATGCAAACTTTTAGTGTAACATATAGTTTTATTACTATCAGTTGCAGTTACTTAAATACTTTGATGAAAATATAATGAATTATTCATTTGTTCGTATGACGTAAGTCGTCTGAATTCTTGTTGCAAGTATAGTTGCTAGCGCTTTCGCTGACGGCTTTTTCTGAAACCTTCTTTATGTTCTTCCCATTCTAGGTCACGTGAAATTGTGTCATCTAACTACTAGGCACACCTAACAAATTCTCCTAAAATCAACAGTATATCTGTGTATTAACCATTGGTACAAGGTTCCATTACTACTGTGCAGTAGTGCGTAACAAACTTCTTTACTCTATTTTAATTTCAATAAAAAATAATACTTTACAAATAAAGTTGTAAAACCATTAGGCATAGACTCTTGTCATAAACCGATAGACAGAAAACTAAAATGTTTGTAATAAAAGATATAGTTAGTGATTTATTCAACCATTCCGGTCAGTGGTCGCGCGGTTTAAGGCGGGTATGGTACTTGAATCGAGGTGACTAGATCGGAGTTGGTTCGCGCCCAGCTGCCGGTAGACCGTATATAAGCTATATTCGTGGAGAGGATTGGCACCCTCTCTGCGGGTATGGTAGGGTGGAATAATGTTAGGTTGGGTCAATGTGAGAGATTGATACCGGTTGATATTTGACTACCCCCCTAATTAATGAGGTTTTCCAGGTTTCCCTCATTCCTGCACTGAATAGTGGTTAGGGCCTACCAAAGTAAGTCGTTCCTGGGCGCAAATGCGGCCTACTTAATAATAATATGCCGCCCCCTCTCCCGCACAAGTCTCCGACTTCTGGGCTAATCCCTGTGATTAGAATGAGGGGTAGAGATATTATTATTATTATTATATTATTCTCGTTACACTGAATTAACGTTAGCCGTTTGTTTTCTGTCCGTCTACCAGCCTTTTGACATATAGTGGATGTTTACTTAAACTAGGTCATTGTCAGATATCATTGACACTAAGACATTAACATGTTGTAAAGTCATAGAAAGACAAATTGTTTTTATATTATTTTATATTATAATTTTCTATTGCACTTATGCTTGCTGTCACTTCGTTAGTTTTGCGCAGTTGATTGAAAAGGTTGATTTTGCATGTTTACTTCTCTCGGTGGAAGTATAAAATTAAATTTTCGCATAATTCGTACTTTGATAACGTAGCATTCTGTTTCTTCTCACATTTGGAAGTGTAATGTTTATTGCAAACGACACTTGTATACAGTTGATTATGTCTAGAGTATGTAGATTTGGACGGATTTCACAGCATAGTGACTATGAGAGGGGACGGATTGTTGGGTTGCGTGAAGCAGGTTTGTCGGTGAAGGACTAACAGATCGTTACGTATCATACAGTGTTATCAGACGTGGACTCAAAAAGGCATTGGGCACAGAATAGAGGCACCTGCCGTCGCAGAGGAACCACAGAGCGTGAAGATCGTCGATTGCAACTTTTAGCTCTACCGAGACCGATTAGCAGATGTCGGACTATTGTACATCAGTTTGAAGAACATGAGGAGGTGGTCGGTATGCGTATTGCATATATTGCCCAATAGTTTTAGCCTCTTGTCTTATAGTTCACACTGGATGCTGCTTCTCGTTCGTCAACATCAAGCTAACTGCTTGCAATGGTGGAAGAGAGGAATCAGTGTTACCAAGAATGGAATTAGGCGATCTTTAGTGATAAATTTCGTTTCTACCTAGGGACGCACGAAGTCGCACAGGGGTAAGAAGACTACGTGGCAATCCACAATTTGACGGAGAGTGTGATGGCCGTCACACAATAGGCGTTATAGTATAGAGTGCTATCGTTTATCGAAGCAGATCAACACTAGTTTTCATTGAAGGAGACATAACAGCCCAATGCTGCATCCAGGAAATGATGGAGCCATACTTTCACACCATGCAAACGCTATTTTCAACCAAGACAATTCTAGACCTCATGTTGCCAGACAAACAATAGCTTTTATGGATCAACCGCTTTTTCCGGCCACCAAGATAGCTAGATCTATCACCTATTGAACTTGTTTGAGACATGATTGACGTCTGACCGCTGCGGCAACACCCCCACGGACTTTAGCAGCCCTTACCTATGAAGCGCAGATAGCTTGGAATGAGATACCCCAAGAACTTACGGACAACCTTATTAGATCTGAGTCCAGGCGTATCAATGAGTATATTAAGAATCGTTAGTTCTAAACACACTATTGAACCAATATTTGCAGTAAGTTCTATGATCTTACTGAAAATATTAAAATTCAATAAGTAAGCGGTCCTGAACCTGTGTACAAAAATTATTAATATTTAATGAACATATTATTTTAATATATTTTATAACTTTACTTTGTGTTTTTAATTTTGAATTTGTAACTGTTTTATATTGTCAAATGTGTCGGCTTAGCAATTGTTGGTATATGAAATTGTACTTCCCAAGTTTCTAATCCCTTTCTCACAATAAAATGATGTATTAGAATTTTTCATACTACACAACCAAATCAAGGTAAGTGTAACATTGCATTTTATTACTTGTACTATATGTTGAAACAACCTACAAACCAGTCTCCGCTTGATTTGCTTTTCCAATATATTTTATAGAGCTTGAGTTCTTTTTCTCAAAAGGGATTCACTTGGCTATTGTACTTTATGATGTAGAAACGAATAAAATAGATGTTTTTAAACGTTATAATAACTGTATTGCATAGAAACTTGTCTCACAACTTGTGGAAAGTTAAACATAAACTATCATTAATAAAAAAACCTAACTGACTCTGAATTTTTGGTTAATCTTTGCAAAACTATCTTATCCTATGACAATGCAATTAAGAGATTGGGGTTTTTACATTGCCTGTTTATACTAAAAATGTCTCTACGTGTGACGGTATTCTGCAGTCTCATCGGTGCCTTAGCTAGGACTCCTGTGGGTTAGTTTGTGGGGAGTCTTTTCCTTCACAGGAGGAAACTTTTTCACCGTTTCTTAATATGTCCCCGCACCAAGCTTCTTATGGCGTTGTTAATCAACAACCAACTCCCTGGTTACCTGATTCCAAGGTAATTCCAGCAATGTCCTAACTTTCGGTAAGTTTCTCGAATTTATAGCTAGAATGTTTAGCTTTCTTTGTCTAGTATTATATTATTCCAGACAAACTGACCTCTCCCACTTAAAGTTACCCTGTATCTTTGAAACAAGTTCTAAGTAGAAAAAGATCATTTCATTCGCTTCTACATCGTGGCATTTCAAGGGATTGGATTAGCTATTTTATTAAATTGGAATCTGAACTAACGGGTACATCGATGTGAACAAAAAGCACTCACGTGGGCGGGATAGTCCAATCGCGCAGTCTTTATAATCATATCCACGATAGCTGTAAAGCTCCCTCTGGCGGCGATGTAAAGCGGTGTCCTGCCTCCTTGTTCCCGTTGCTCTATATCGGCTCCTGCGGCAAGTAGCAGCTTACATATCTCCGTGTGGCCCATCTCAGCGGCGATATGAATGGGCGACTGAAGCCTCTGTAAATTTATGTCATAAGTATGTTATTAATATCATTAGAATCGTTCGAAATTACCGCGTTGAGGCAGTTTAGTTCCGCCCCTCGACCTATTAACATGTCCACGACGTCCGCTTCGTTGGATTGGCACGCCATGTGAAGAGGTGTACTTCCAGACTGGAATAAATAAAAAAAATTGTAGATCCTTATTCCTAATAGAGAAATAGAGATCAGATAAATCTCCAGAACAAAAAAGTTTCTTGTTTTTCATAAAGGTTGTATCAAAAGTACTTTCTAAAGTAAGTTGTAAAGAATTATATTGATAAGACTCAGACAAGCATTTTAAACCACCTGAATACGTCGAAAGTCAATACAGCAACCGTAATATGTTTTGAAAATTAAATCTGAGTAGAATTAAAAATTATAAGCTTATTGTTTGCTAACATTTTTATCTTCTCCTTTTATGATCACCCAAACTCTATCAAAATATTAGTTCTGAACCTCATTGTATGCAAATATGTTGTAATATATAGTGCATGGGCAATCTTAATTGCTTTCAAGCATTGTCTTTGTTTCGTAAAAGTAACCACATTAGTTTTCGTTACATAAATAACTATGTATTTGATATGCCAGAACTTTTTAAAGACCTTTATTATTTTTGAGCATAAATTAACTTTCACTAAATATCTGGTAATGCATACCTGGGACAAGAATTTAAAATATAGTACAGAGTGTTAAAAAAAAAACAGTGTAAAATATTTCAGGAGGTCAGGAGGTAATAGTATGAACCAAAGTAAGCAGAACAGTCTTAATAAACATGGGTCTGCAAAGTAACGGTTGCGGAGATATGGACCACTATTCGTTTTTCAAACATTTTATTTTATTAGAAATAAACCGACAAAGGAAACTTTTAACAAACAAAAAACAACGTTACAGAAGATGTTCAAAGTGCCCTCCGTCCAAGCAGGCACGACATCTTCATCTCAACGATATTCGAACTCTTTCGCAAACACCCTCCTTCGTTTGGATTTCTTGACACTTTTGATTAATCCGTAGTTTCAGCTCTTCCAGGCTATTGACAGTAGTACCATACAATAATGTCCTCAAATATCTTCAAACAAAGAAATCCAGAGGGTTCAGATCAGGCGATCTTGGAGGCCATAAAACAGGTCCGGCCCTTCCTACCCATCTATGTGGAAAAGTTTAGCGTAAATGCTCTCTAACGGGCAAGTAGCTATGCCGATCCTGCTCCACAATTCAAGATGGCGACTGGAGCAGGATCGGCATAGCTTTCAGCCGTCTACGTCACAATGTTTGGGAGGGGTTACAAGTGTGTAGATAGATGACGCTAAGCTACTTTAATAATAATAATCGTATTATGCTCATGCTGAGCGAAAGCGTTTAACACTTGAAGTATATTGTTTAATCGATTTTCTTCTGATACAATGAGTGGTCAAAAGCGGGTTGTATTTAACTTAGACAATAATAAAACCATTATACTTATGGATCCTGATGGTTTGTTTGAAAAAGCAAGAAAATCAGATTGGATGCAGATGGCTAGAGATAGAGCTCGCTTTCAAAGAAGAATCAATGATGTCTCATTTATTATAAGTAGTGTTTTAGATAATAATCATCGATCACGTATTTACTATGAAAGATTTTGTTGCATGTCTATTACTATAAAATAAAGTTTTATTTTCATCACTCTGTATATTATTTTGTGGATACCTAACCTGTTTAGTGTAAGGGCTGTTATAAAAGTATGTAACACTCAGTTATTTCAATTATTATCAAATAAGAATCGTGCTGAGCGGAAGTGTTATTAATTGCAATATGCCTGTTCCAGTAAAGTACAAGTGCATCAAATGTGGTGGAGATTGCGACCTGCCAAATAGAAAATGTTTCACATGTGAAACTAAGGATTATTTTGAGGGTGCTGATGGATCAAAACATGTTCCTAGTTCTTACTTTGATAAAAGTGATTCCAAGTAACTGTTGCTGGTTGTGTCCAGTTCAACTTATTAGCCTTTCTACTATAAAAAGTAGGAGAGTAAATTATAATTCCAAATGTGAGATGGAGGGGGTACTAGAGAAATATGGGTGGGGTGGGTGAATAAGGTATATATATATATGCATATATGAGACTTATTTGAACAGTCAGTCTACTATATTCATTTATATTCAACATGGATCTGCAAAAGTTGAACAAGGCAACTTCATATAAAGAAATTAAAAATGTGAAAGATTTAGAAATAAATCAAAAGTTTAAAATAGTGAAGCTGAGGTTTAGTAAAACAAAATATGGTGACAGTGTTGTGGCTGAAACTGAAAATTTTTCCTGCTATTTACCAAGAAGATTTTACATGCATTTTGAGAAGGAAGGTATTGAAAACTTTAACGATTCTTTAAGAAGTCGACCTGTATATCTGGTTAGTAAAGGAAAAATTGGTTTAACAACGGACATTACATTTGTCCAAGACGATGCATGAAGAATTCATAAAAGGATTATTAATAGGTATTTGTCTACGGGTCTTATATTCCAGACAAATGTATTATTATACCTAGTTATAAAATAAAAATAATTTAGAAATAAATCAAAAGTTTAAAATAGTGAAGCTGAGGTTTAGTAAAACCAAATATGGTGACAGTGTTGTGGCTGAAACTGAAAATTTGTCCTGCTATTTACCAAGAAGATTTTACATGCATTTTGAGAAGAAAAGTATTGAAAACTTTAGCGATTCTTTAAGAAGTCGACCTGTATATCTGGTTAGTAAAGGAAAAAATTGGTTTAACAATGGACATTACATTTATCCAAGACGATGCATGAAGAATTCATAAAAGGATTATTAATATGTATTTGTCTACAGGTCTTATATTCCAGAGCAATGTGTTATTATACCTAGTTATAAAATAAAAATATTTGTATCGAATTAGCAATTTTATTATTCTACCTCGTACATATACTATAAATAAATCCTTGTATACTATATGTTCTGCTCCAGTGTATTACAGAAGCATTAAAAATTCATAAAAAGAATATTAATATTTTATTTTGAAGTAAAACTTTGTCTACAAGTCTTATATTTAATGTGAATGTTTTATTGTACCTAGTAAGAAAATAAAAATATATATTGAATTAGCAAATTTATTATTTTACCCGTACATATACTATAAAAACATAATACAGTGAATGTTTTGTCATAGTTTTTCTCCTGAAACTTGATCGAACCTTGTATATAAGCAGAATCTAACATTTTACACATATATGGTTATTATTATTTTATATAAAATAAATGTAACACATTACTGGAAATGAGTCGTAACGTTTCTATCGGACCATTTTTGTTGTAACCATGACCATAGACTTACAAGACAATTGAGTTTAGCATTGGTTACTTAAAAAATCTATAAAACAGTGCAACAATAACCACCCTAACATTTCGACATCTCATTTAGTTTAAAAATTTTTACTAGGTAACATATATTTTAAAATTTTTAATATTTGAATTATAAACTATAATCCATTGCATTAATAATATTTTATATGATGCTGAAAAGCTGCTATGTAGCACATATTTGACTTTAATGTTCACGAGAAAATATATTTATAATTAAAAATAAATAAATTTGTTATTTTACTTGTAATCAAAAACTAAATAATTTCAAAATATGCTTTATTATTTATTAGATATTCAGGTTTGACTTGGTAAAGAAAACAAATGAATAGATAATAATGCTATATATTTTTTAAAAACTATACTACAATACATAATTAAAAAACAAAATATAATATAAATATATACAAAAACAAAATATATACAAAAACAAAATATATACAAAAGAAGATTAAAATGAGCACTAATTAGATGAAATTAATAATTAATTATTAATTTCATTAAACTTTGCTGCGATGGCCTCATATTTTTTTAGTCTCGTTAGCAGAACGCTCCTCTTATCGATGGAGCGTTCTTGCTCATCGAGCAACCGAATTTGTTCCCTGAGGGTCTCTCTGTGGACCCTCAACGATTTTCGCTCCCCCTTTAGCCGCGATATGAGGTCATCGCTGTTTTTAATCTTCTTTTTTATAGAAGTCATCTTTCCATCCATCCGCTGGCGGAATTCTGCCCTCCGCTGCTTCTCTTCGTTGATTGCTCCTGTCCAATAATCTTCGGAATCCGAGGAGGAGGAGCAGGTCGAGGGCGTAGGCGACAGCGAGCGAATGGAAGATGAGGGCCGTCTAATGGTTTTCCGAGCCAAACCCAAATTTTTGCCTCTGCAACAAAAAATAACAGATAATAATTCATACATTTTTTACAATTTTTTTTAATATTTACCTAGAAGGAAGTGCAGGAATTTCCCTCGGCGGATTTTGGAAAACGTCCGCGTCATCCTCTTGTTCGAAGCACTTCCTTTTGGCAGCGGCCACCTTCGACGAACAACTTGGGCTTGGCCTGGTTGAAGCTTCCAATGAGGTAATTGCCTTCACGGCCAAATTGAGTTCCTCTGATATTCTGTAAAAACGAGAAAATAGTTTAATAAAACGTAGAAAACATTAGAAAAAAACTTACGCCTCATTGATGGCTTCATCCAAATGAGGATTCTGCATTTCCTGCTGATAGATCTCTTCAGATAAAAATTGAGACATTTTTAAAATGGTATAAAAATTAAGCGAAGCGAAGTTAAGACTGTTCCTACTAATAGGTTTGTATTAGAATGAATATACTCAACGAATGCAGTATGCTTATATATCAAATTGTTGCAACTTACACAGTAATATGAACATCCGGTGAATTCCGTTGAACTGTACAGGTCACTAACTTTCTCGTGTCAGATAAAATTCAGTTTCATACTTATTCTTTGAGAATTGTAATCCGACACCATTTCCTGCTGAGTTAACAAAAATGTAATTTGACACCACGTTTTGAAATTTGACACCGCGTTTTGTAATTTGACACCACGTTTTGAAATTTGACACCGCGTTTTGAAATTTGATACCGCGTTTTGTAATTTGACACCTTATTTTGAAATTTGACGCCGCGTTTTGAAATTTGATACCGCGTTTTGTAATTTGACGCCTTTGTTTTGAAAATTGACACCTTTGTTATGAAATTTGACACCGCGTTTTGTAATTTGATACCGCGCTTTGAAATTTGACACCTTATTTTGAAATTTGACGCCGCGTTTTGAAATTTGACACCGCGTTTTGTAATTTGACGCCTTTGTTTTGAAAATTGACACCTTTGTTATGAAATTTGACACCGCGTTTTTGAAATTTGATACCGCGCTTTGAAATTTGACACCTTATTTTGAAATTTGACGCCGCGTTTTGAAATTTGACACCGCGTTTTGAAATTTGATACCGCGTTTTGTAATTTGACACCTTATTTTTGAAATTTGACACCGCGTTTTGTAATTTGATACCGCGCTTTGAAATTTGACACCTTATTTTGAAATTTGACGCAGCGTTTTGAAATTTGACACCGCGTTTTGAAATTTGATACCGCGTTTTGTAATTTGACGCCTTTGTTTTGAAAATTGACACCTTTGTTATGAAATTTGACACCGCGTTTTGTAATTTGATACCGCGCTTTGAAATTTGACACCTTATTTTGAAATTTGACGCCGCGTTTTGAAATTTGACACCGTGTTATGTAATTTGATATCTATTTAAACAACACCAACATCATACATATAAAATTATGAATTTTAGTTCCTTTTTTTTTTTTTTTTAAGTCGCTTATTTTTTTTTATTGCATTTTTGAAAAATACTTTTGTTCTACAATTCAAAAAGTAACATTGCAACCCCTCATCCTTATGTAAAATTTGGCGCTACACCCACCCCAGATTTACCTACTATTTGTGAAACCAAAATTATACCATCGTTCGATAGCTTTCTCTTTCCTCTTCATAATAAAAAAATCAACTTTCTATCTCTTATAGTAATCAAGTTATAACGAAAAAACTGTTTAAGGGTATTTTGTTTTTTTCACCCCTAGCCCTTAAACGTGACGCTTGACGATGAAGTTTGTATAAACTTTTTTTCTTTACTCAACCTCTAATATGACTTGCTAGAATTTAAAAAAAATTCTACGATTGGTTTCATTTTCAGATTTCAGAAATTTCTTTGAAAATGTCCAAATTTTGGATGTGTATAGGATCTCTGTTATAGGTTTATTTTTGGGATAATCTGATACAGGGTCAATTAGGGAATGTCAAATCATGTAAGATTTTTCCATATTAAACAAAAAAATACGTGACCTTGACATACTACCTATTACGATTTTCAGAAAATAGCATTGGCCAAATTCATCTAATCTATTTCACTTCATACTATATGCTATATACTTTCGTTTTATGATTTTAAAAAAATCAAAAAAAATTTCAAAACCAAAATTTTTTTCAAAAATCATGTTTTTTTTCGAGACAGGTTTTTTCTGATGACAAATTCTGAAAGAGCACCCTCGAAAACATAAAGATACACAGTTTCATATTTTCACCTTTTCTATGCAAATAACTTTGAAATTTTAAATTTTTTAGATTCGTACTTTAAGTTAGGCCATATTTTCTATGTATTTAAGATGACTTAAAATCTTATTAAGTTATGTAAAGTGTTCCACCAAGACGTATTCAATAATGCTTAATGTTTCACAGATTCGTTATTCCTCCCACCACAATCATTATAAGCGCTGACTTGATCATTTAGAAAGTATATAAAGCAGTATCCTAGAGTTTGTAACCATATTACAGATATTAGTATCTGAGCTAAATAAAACATTATTTTTAAAGATCCTTCGAAAAAGATGACTTCCGACTGCGTGGTAGACATTCAGTGTTTTAAAATTAGTAACAAGAAGGACGACATCAGATGGGCCGTGAAGGAATTGGGGTTTATAATGGTAAAATCTCCTACCATTATATATTTAAACCCCTTTCCCCTTTCATCAGCTGTCATGGGAGCTACAAAAGAGGCGTATTGGGTAGTCAACTACCATCATGGTATTCCATGGAATGATGGCAACGAATCCCTCGAAGATCTTCCAAAAATTCTTAAGGCAGCAACCCAGACAGCTGGAATAATATATGTGAAGGGAATCAGAAGGCTGAATTCCTAAGGAAATATGTAGACAAACCGGTGGTTGAGCTTCTGGAACGTCCAAAATTGAAGCCCATGGTTCCGGAATGTTGGCACCACAAAATGCAGCATTGCGCATGTGCGTTAGCAAATGTTTACAGTTTATATAATTTTTATTTAGAATTTGCAAAATAAAGAAATAAATTATATATTTTTATTTTATTGTTTTCCCTGTAATATAGTTGCTGCAGTATATTTTTTAAGAACATATCATAAATTATATATTTATTAAGCGGTTGAGGTGTTACGTTTAACAATAGCAAATGCAAAAATGTAGATATATGCTTCAAAATGAGCTAACGTTTCAATTTATCTGCGCAAGCTCCTTGCGCATATAAAATGAGTTGTGTTCTTTAAGAAATCACACAGTTTATATTTACACTTCTCATACTAATCTGGTATACTTGCTGCTGCTGCTGCTGCTGTTGTTGTTATTTTCCTTGATTCAGTGCTACCGTACAGTGACATAAAGTAGACATGAATCCTGAAACCGTAACCTCTATTAGTTCTACAATTGTGAAAACTACTGAAGAAGCCGTAAAATTGGTAAAAACTAAAGAAGAGATAATAAGGCAAATAAAGTTAGTAAAAGGTAATGTGAAATTGTTGGAGACGGCGATTAAAAATAGAATTAACCGTCAAGAGGATACTGAAAATCCTTTTAAGTTAGAAGGAAACTTAGCATTATTGAAATATTATTTAGCTAAATTGCAACACTTACGATATACTTCTAGTAAAGTTGGAGCAGGCTTAGAGAACAATACTGCTGAAAAGAAGCGTAGTCGAAATTTAGTTTGGCATTCGATTGATTCTTGCTTCGACGGACGAGTGTGTACAGGATTAATTGCAAATTTAAGTATCAAAGATCCATTATGCTTCTTAAATAAGGCATTTAATAATTTTCAAAGAAAAATTAGATTATATCGTCAACAATCAATGCTTAAAGTTAATGTTGTATTAGTATGTAATTTTATTAAACCTCAAAGTGGTGATATTGATATGAAAACGTTTTCTACAAAAAATCATATAATCGATATAAATACTAATTTAAAAACTTGGTACAGGGATAACGTAATCCATACTTTAACAAATAAATTAGAAGAATTTAGTGAAAAAGATTCAGGATGGGCTCTTACAGAGGTTTTGCACTTAAAAGTCAATATTAACAAATTTTCACCTTTAAAAGGGAACATCAACTTATGTTAGTTTACCAGGTTTTATATCACGAAAAAAAGCTGTAATAAATGTAGAAAATAACGATTCATTTTGTTTTCTGTGGGCTATAATCTCCGCTCTATATCCAGCTAAAAATAAACATCCTGAAAGAATAACAAGTTATCCTCATTTTAAAGATGTTCTAAAATATGATTCCATCGAGTTTCCAATAAAACTTAATGATATAAAGAAGTTTGAAAAACTGAATAACTTGTCTATTAATTTGTATTGTATAGAAAATAAAAACGTTCTGCCGCTTTCTTTAAGCGATTATAGAAATAGTAACAGAGAACCCATTAATTTATTAGTGCTATCGACTGAAAATAATAATAATAATTTTACAGGATTCTCAAACGATAAGACATTTTCCACTTCGCATGGATAAAGAGAATGTCAGCACTACTTTCAAAACAACTATCTTCTCATGGACATAAAACTTTCATATGCTATAGGTGCTTAAATCATTTTAGTTCTGATGATTTACTTAAAGGACATTTAGTTTACTGCAATAACATGAATAAGTGTGCCCTCAAATTACCAAAGGAGTCGGATAAAATTTTACATTTCAAGCATTTCAGTTACAAAGAAAGAGTACCTTTTGTGATATATGCCGATCTTGAAAGTATTCTTGAACCGTGTGAAACCTTAGGAGTGGAACAGTACAATTCAGTTAATTATCAAAAGCATACACCATTCAGTGTAGCATATTATTTGAAATGTTCATATGATAATAATTTATCAAGACTCAAGCTATATCGAGGTGATGACTGTATAAAATGGTTTATTTCAGAACTACAAGATATTGCATTGAATATTGATAGTATCCTTAAAAATTCGAAAGAAATGGAAACTTTATCATTCGAACAAGAAATAAATTATGCTACCGCAACACACTGTCACATATGTACCAAACCATTTACATCGAGTGATATCAAAGTTCGTGATCATTGTCACCTCAGCTCTAAATACAGAGGTGCAGCTCATCAAGATTGTAATCTAAATTATCAAAACTCATTTAATATACCTGTTGTTTTTCATAATTTAAGCGGTTATGATGCAAATTTTATAATGAAACAATTGGCTACCGGTTTTGCAGGTCCAGTTCGATTGCTACCAGTTAATAAAGAAAAATATATTTCATTTACTAAAACGGTTGAAGGTACTGCTGTACACTTACGATTCATCGACTCATTCCGCTTTATGTCTAGTAGTCTTGATAAATTATCTTCTTATTTAGAAAATGAAAAGAAAACCATTGTTAAGGCTTATTGTAACACTGATCAAGAATTTAATTTATTAACAAGAAAGGGTATTTTTCCTTACGATTATATTGATTCGTGGGAAAAACTCACTGAGACATGTTTACCACCAAAAGCGAATTTCTATAGTCAATTGCATGATGAATGTATTAAAGATGAAGATTATCAGCATGCCCTTAATGTTTGGAAAACATTTAACATAAAAACGTTAGGTGATTATTCTGATTTATACTTGAAAAGTGATGTTCTCCTTCTTGCTGATATATTCGAAAATTTTCGACGAACTTGTTTACTAACATATGAATTGGATCCATTACATTTTTATACTGCTCCAGGTTTAGCGTTCGATGCTATGCTTAAAACGACTGGAGTACACTTAGAACTTTTAACGGATATCGAAAAACTTATGTTTATTGAGAGAGGTATTCGTGGTGGAGTGTCTCAGTGTTCCAATAGATATGCAAAAGCAAATAATAAATATATGGGAGATCTCTATGATTCAAGTCAAGAATCCGTATATCTAATGTATTTTGATATAAACAATTTATATGGGGCTGCAATGTCTGAATATTTACCATATGGAGAATTTGAATTTCTGAAAGAGAATGAAATTGAAAATTTAGATATAATAAATATTCCAGATAATGCAGAAGTTGGCTATATTTTCGATTGTGACTTAGAATATCCCAATTATCTACATCAAATTCATAGTGATCTACCTTTAGCTCCACAACACATGACACCACCAGTACCTTCAAGATCAAAATTAAAGAAATTATTACTAACATTGTATCCAAAAGTAATTATGTTGTTCATTATAGAAATTTAAAGCTGTATTTGAAGCATGGATTACGTTTAAAGAAAATTAACAGGGTTCTCAGATTCAAACAAGCTGCGTGGTTGAAAAAGTATATTGATTTAAACACCACGTTGCGTCAGCAAGCCAAAAATGATTTTGATAAGAATTTTTATAAATTAATGATAAATGCTGTGTACGGCAAATTAATGGAAAACGTACGGAAATATAGAGATGTCCGTATGACCACTAAATGGGACGGCCGTTATGGGGCTCAAAATTATATTGCAAAACCTAATTTCCACAGTTGTAGCATTTTTGATGATGATATGATTATTGTAGAAATGAATAAATTAGAAATTTTGTTTAATAA
The DNA here is from genome assembly GCA_025584915.1 of Monochamus saltuarius. Lineage (NCBI taxonomy): Eukaryota > Metazoa > Arthropoda > Insecta > Coleoptera > Cerambycidae > Monochamus > Monochamus saltuarius. The sequence goes on from CM046728.1 coordinate 36,242,705, forward strand.
ACCTATATACGCAGGATTCTGTGTTCTAGATATATCTAAAACCTTTCTGTATGAATTTCACTATGATTATATCTTGCAAAAATTTAAAAATAAAGCAAAACTCCTGTACACAGATACCGATAGCCTAATTTATCAATTGAATGTGCCTGATATTTATGAGTATATTAAAGAAGACAGTCAGAGGTTTGATACATCTGATTATGATCCTCATAATCCATATGGAATAGAACAGAAAAACAAGAAAGTGCCAGGTTTGATGAAAGATGAGAATAATGGAAAAATCATGCTAGAATTTGTAGGTCTTCGAGCAAAAATGTATGCTTATAAAGTTCATAATAACAAGATAGTTAAAAAGTCAAAGGGTTCTACATCTGCAAGTGTTAAGAAAATTACATTTGAAGATTACAAAAGAACTCTGTTCGATCATGAAATTATTTACAAGCCACAGCATCTAATTAGATCTAAAAGCATTGTGTTTATACAATTCGACAACATAAGATGATTCTTAACCCTTACGATGATAAAAGAATTTTAAATTCTAAGAGCACAGATACGAAGCCCTGGGGTTTTGAAAGAATTTCAGATGACAACGATAACATTCCAAACAAAAGAATTTGTATTCGATAAAATTATGTGTGGCAATGTCTACTGTAAACTGGATAGTGTGCTCGTGAGTCAGCAAATTACTGGTATATAAGTTGTAAGCTAACAGATCAAAATCAGTTTGTTTTCATCTCTCCAACATGACTATGAACAATCTGTGTAGTGAGATGCATATTGCTTTGCATTATGCAACCGTTAAAGTTTACAATAAATTTATCGAACGTTGCATTATCGAGTGCTGTTACAGTGAAGAAAGATACAAGTTATTAAAGTATCTTGGAAAGTTGTAATTCAGAGGAAGCCTTTAAGTGGTTATCGGAATATGATATACAACCTCCTTTACAATTCATTGAATTGTTGATGGACAAGAAAATGGAACTTGATGAGTTTATTCACAGCGTGTTGGCGGTGTGTCACAAAGAAGGATATGAATACGTATCCGTTAAACGATTGAATGATATTATACAAATATTACATCCCTCAATTAAAATATCATTCAAAATATACTTATTTCAATTGTTACTAGATGACAAATATTATCCATATCTTGACAATACCACTTTTCCACTAAGAAATATATTAAGTAATTATAAAACCATTGACAAAACGATGGATGAAGCCATGTGTAAAGCGGCATACTATGCCAGAAGCCGTACACTTCACAAATTGCGCACGCTACAAGAGTCTAAAAAGTTGCACTGGAAGTTTCAGCCATCTACAAATTTTCATCATGGTAATATTCTTAAATGGATTGAGGATAATATACAAAAAGCTGAACAAGATTTAGATGCTTGTTTAGGATGGAGCTGTGGTCCCGATTCCGCCCCATGGCCTTCTACACATTTGTATGATTATAATAGAACTCTTTGTATATTAAATGAAATTAAGGAATAAAATGATTTAAACAACTTTAAGACTTGTTTTTATTTATTAAGTAATATACAATAACAACTTACAATAATAACAAAAATAACTATCATTAATTATATGTTTTATAAAATCCTTACAGTACTAGTTAGAGGACTATATTTAACTAATCTATCATGAAGTATAAGAGCGTAACAACTTGTATTTGAAGGAATATTTTTATTAGTCTCGAATTCTAGTCGAATATCAACTGAACCAGATTTAAGACTTTCATTCTGATGAGAACAATCTATAACAATTAAAGGTGCATATTTCTTGAACTCTGCACGTGTATAAATAGGTTCATTTTCCTTTCCATAATACGATCGTTGAAACTTTGCATACATGTCAAACAAGGTTGCTATCTGATTGTTCTCAAAATTTATATTCAAATTGTCATAAGGAAACATCTCAGAATTAAGATACAGTTTCATATTAATTAAATTACAATGATCAAAGTGACTGAAATTTTTTCAATTTATTTTTACGATCAGTATGGAAACCTACAATTACAAATCTAGGTTTCTCAAGTTGCGTCGCCGTCTTGATATTCCAGGTGTGACGTTGAGTTTCTTGTAGGAGAGGATACTCATGCAGTTCCCAACCTCTAAAGGGAACTTCCAATTCCTTGTTCCTAGCTACATAGTCAACCAATTTCAATCTTTCCACATCTGACACTGATATATGAGGCATTTTCCACAATACTTTATTTAATACAACTTTAACTGACTCATCTGCAGAATTTATTATAGCGTTGGTATCCGAATTTGAGCGAATTAACACCAACTCCTGCCTCAAATTTAAAATAATTTTCTTAAAGTCTTCGCAGAATCCGAAAATGGTGGATAAATCGATTAAAACATTAAAATTTCCATGATCGTCAACTATAAGTGACCGTTCGTTGTTATTAAAAAACCATCCACTATTTTGTAGATATTGAGTATCACTTGTGTTGAATGACACGTATCCTTTTAGAATGGAGGTTAGACCTGGATGACGGATGCGATCTATTACATATCCACCCATTTCATATCTGATTTCATCAAATAAAAGCATGACACCATTATTCACAAATGTAGCAGTTTTGGAGGGTGTATTATCAGTTTTCAGTAATTTACCTTCAATATACAATGAACTTTCACTGGGTAATGTGTAGACATCCTGCTGTTGTATTGGAATGCGAATTTCATCATTATTATTCAAAGACGTAGATGCGTACGGTTGATGAGTATGTTTCTCAGAGTTAATAATAGTGTTGTCAAAATAAGCCCTCTCGTTGACATTTAATATATCCATTTTATTATCACTTCTTAAAAATTACCTTAAAACCAAGAGATTCGAGAAACTTTCGATTTCTTACTGTTATTGGTTTGATGGTTCGTGTAGAACTGATGGCAGGTTTTAAATATATACCTCCTATATAGCTTCGACTACTAGAACCGCCACGTTTGTTATACCTTATTACCATTGCACTTATTGATCACGCTTCCTTCAAATGTAGTCTTAATGACACCACCTCTCTTCCGAAATTGATGAGTTCACCATCTTGACTGACTATATTAACAACAATCTGATCGATAAATCGAGTGTTGATGGGTAAATAGACAACGTTACTTGGAGTCTCAACAATTTTGAAACCAGCTGGCACTGTAGGGAAAAATTCGTGAATAACGTGAGCTTGCCTGTCATTAATATAGGATCCACCCACAATATTGCATTCTATACAAATGGTATTTACACTAAAAATATCGACTGGAAAATCTGATACATGGTAACCAAATGCAGCCAATTTTCTTGGTTTAAAACCAAGCAAGTGTCCTATTGAATCTTTTAGTAAAATCTATGTCCTCACTGCACTTGATTCTACACTTCAGAGTGTTATTGTTAGCTTTAATAGAAATGAGCTTTTGATGCTCCTTAACAATTCCCTCTCTTATGCTGTCATCATTATCATGCCATCTGAAGTCATCTAAGGCTCGTTGTAGATATTTATTTATTGCATCAATATCATAGTTACCCTCTGGAATTTCAATGTATTTACCCTTGGAACCATAATAAAATTTGTTGTTCTTATTTTTCTCGATATTTGGAATTGAATTATAAGCCTCAAAGCTTATTAACCCTAAGACGTAGTCTTTACTATCATCTAATATAATTGGAGGAGTATACCTAGAAGTAAGAGTTGAACTTCTTCCAGACAGTAAAAGAATTCGACATCTTCGGTGTCGTGAAATATACTATTCAAATATAGCACTGCATTTTTAATTATACAAAAATTTCAGACATAGATGACCACAGTTGAATGTATTAAATTTAATGTTTGTAACTGTTCATGATTATACAATATTTTACACGGTCCATTTGTATTTAGGTAATGTACCAATTCTCGTGGAGGCCTTAAATTGCCATAGCTATCAAAATATACTGCTTTTTCTCCAGTTTTCTTATATGCAGTCCAGTGTGTCCCAGAGCCTCTTTCATTGTCTAGATTAATAATACCGCATTCTTTATAATGCACCCGACGTGGTAAACTATCTCTCATAAATATGCCTCGAAAATGTTGAATATTTAATTTCTTAGTCAATCTTATTAAATCCAAATTAGTAAGAGCTCGTTTCGGTAATTTTATCGGTAACGCTTGGAAGGTTTTGCGCCCTAAAAGACCAAAACCTTGCTTGTAAGGTCTCATGTATAGTCCTTTACCCATAGCTATTTCTTCCATTGCAGCATTGTGACGTTTACTTTCTTCAAGCTTTTGTTTTGCAGCTTTGGCATCATTAACAGCCTTTGCAATTCCTGCTGCTCCACCACCTAAAGCACCAAGCGCACTTAAGCCTGCAAATAATGGAATTAGTGGTAGAAATCCTCCTGTCTTAGGTATTGGTATTACTCGGGCAGCTTTAATATATTTCTTCTTCTTAACTTTATTAACAGCTTTTAATGCAACTTTAATAGCATCTTTCATATTCTGCACATTTTACCTTTTAGCGCTACTCGTGCTTGCTTTGTTACATCTTTAAATGCTAACGATCCACCAACCTTTTTAGATTTCGCTTTACGTTTACCAGTTTTACTTTTATTTCTTTTAGTTTTTCCATTAATGCATCCCATTCCTAATTTAACTTTAGCTTTCATTGCTGATGCCTTTTCTCCTATATATGCGTTTGGTGATTTAAATCTCTCCACAGCCTTCTCACCCAAAATTTTATCTGCCGTATGTCGTTGCTCCAAGTTTTCTCTCTGCTATAAGCCACGTCGTGTTCTTTACAAGCTTCGTCTAAACCATTAATACCCACATCACCTCTTGCTAATCTCTTCGCAAGTTTAGTACCAGGACCACAAAATTTATATCCTGGAATATGGAGCTCTACTGGTAAATTATTTATAGCAGAGTTCAATATACCGTTGCCAGATTTTCTTGTTATTCTAAGCATTTGGCATCACGAACTACTCACGAATGATGATAATACCAGTATCACATCTAATATATATATACACACACAATCATAGACTGAGCTTTATTTATAGTTTTGCTTCCGTCATGCGCATTATAAAACAGTCAATTGATTTACCTATTAACAACAATGATATCGCAGAAATAAAAATCTCGAAGAGACATGGAGAATTGTTACCATCTACAATCCGCTGCTTGGTTGTCGGTCCATCAAACTGTGGTAAAACTAATGTCATGATTAGTTTGATCGAGCATCCCAATGGATTAAAGTTTGAAAATATTTATATTTTTTCTAAGTCTCTCTATCAATCAAAATATCAGTATTTAGAAGAACTTCTAAAACCAATAAAAGGAATTGGATACTACGCCTTCAATAACTGCGACAACATTCTACCGCCTGAAGATGTTAAACAAAACTCAATATTTATTTTTGATGATGTAGCCTGTGATAAACAAAATGTTATGAGAGATTACTTCAGTATGGGGCGTCATAAAGACGTAGATTGCTTTTACCTTTGTCAAACTTATACACGTATTCCAAAACATCTAATACGTGATAACGCAAATATGTTGGTAGTCTTCAAACAAGATGATTTGAATCTGAAGCATATATATGAAGATCACATTAACAGCGATATGAGTTTTAATAAGTTTAAGGAAATTTGCTCACTGTGCTGGAAAGACAAATATAGTTTTATGGTGATTAATAAAGACAGTGACATTAATAAGGGTAGATATAGAAAGACATTTGATCATTACATACATATATAAAGAGAAATAAGCTCTGCTAACTTTATTCATCATTATTAGTATTCATACTGAACTGCTCTTAGCACTACGCTGTTTTAACTGTTAAGTATCTGTTTTTTACTGCCAGATACCTACTTTTTACTGCCAGCTACCTGTTTTTTACTGCCAGCTACCTGTTTTTACTGCCAGCTACCTGTTTTTACTGCCAGCTACCTGTATTTTACTGCCAGCTACCTGTTTTACTGCTTATTGAGGATCTATATCAAGTACTACAATTAGGAAGATTTGATGCTTTCAATATGAATAGAAAGGAAGTTGAAGTAAAAAATTGTTAATACAAAGGAGGAACATAGTAAAGCAAAAGCTGAATGCTCTGAAAGAAGGAAATATAATTCAAGAACAATCGTTTCTCCCTATCACGAAGCGTTTACAAACAATTGCCGAGAAACTTGATGGAGAGCCTAATATAAAAAGTGAGAAGCTTATAAAAGGAAGTGAAATCAAGGTTTTCGTTTAGCTCACCAAAGAAAAGCATAGCGAAATATAATAGATCGACGACTTCTGATGCACCAAGTTTCCTAGATACATCAGTTGTCGCAGAAGGAACTTCAAATGATAATGACATTGCTGATAGAGATAATGAGGAAAACAATGAGGAACTAGATGAAAGTGTAAAAGATGCAAAAGAATATATTCAAGACTTTGGTAAATCGCCCGATATGATGTACTATTTAAATCACCTTGATCCCTTACCTAGAGACTATGTTCATAAAATGATTGGTGATGTTCATAATGAGTTTGACTTTAGGTATGGTGTTAGATATGATCCGAGCATAATGAACTAAAAATTGGTAATGCATCTCTACAATTTGATGGTAATAATTTAATTATAGGAGGGTTAAATTATATTGGGACTCCTGGACTCTACGAATTAATTTTTAAGAAACATCCAAAAGGTTTCACAGAAGGTGATAAAAAAAACTACTTAGACATTGTTAAACGAACGAATGCTCATAAAAGAAACTACTCTGAAAATGAGCAAATTCAGGGTAATGCATCTTACAAATATAAAAAAATCATCTCCGCATTGAGTATACAACCACTAACATCACGAAGACCTCGCATCATAGCACCCTCAACTCGAAAGAGATTAGGTCTTGGTATGTTAATGGAAACCTCGAATAATCCAATCGACTACGTATACTGGGATGATCCCAATGAGCTTGTTGATAGATTAAGGCTTTTAGTTGCCTCTCAAGCCGCTGGCCATACAGGTCACTCTAACGAGATCGTCTCTATTATCGAAGAATTGCGTGAATCTAAAATTATTGAGTAGTAAGCAAAACTTACAGCTAACTTAAAAATGACAGTCGATAAATTTGGTAGACACATAAGTCAACCAAAGCATTCATCTGCGGATCATGAAGATTTTGAAGTAACGTTAACAAGCATCTCAGGAAACATAGTGAAGGAATTATATTATAATATTGTTTTAACATTTGAGTCTACAACCTTTCATGAAAACAGTAAGAACTATTTAATATCTGATATAAAAACATGTCAAGTTTTCTTCTACGAATCAGCTACGATTGAACATGCTACTGGTTACCCTACTGATATCATAACAATTATAAATGAAAAGGAATTTACTTTGGCAGAACTAGTCAACGTTATGCTACGTCGCAATGATAATATTTCATTTCGAGAAAAGATCCGGAAACAGAAAATAAAAATTTATTTGTAGAAATCGTTATACGAGTTCCTGTGGGGTTAAATATATAGAAATTTGTTTTACATACTGTAATTTTAATTGGAATCCAATATGAAATATCTCAACAACTTCAACAAATATGCAACAAATATAAAAGAAGATATTGTCAATGAATTACACAAGCCTGCCAGAATCAATTTTAAAAGACGTAGAACCGTAATAAAAGGTCTGAATGATTTAATACAAGCTGATTTAATTGACTTGATATCATATTCCAAGGAAAATAATGGATATAAGTATGTACTAATCGTTATTAATTGCTTCTCTAAATTCATATGGACAGAACCACTAGCGAGCAAATCAGCCCAGGATGTTACAATTGCAATGAATAGGATTTTACAACGTTTTAAAAATTCCGAAACATCTACAAACCGACATGGGAAAGGAATTCTATAATGAGAATTTCAAGAAACTGATGAAAAATATAAGATTAACCATTACATCGTTTATAGTACAAAACAGGCTTCGATTGTGGAACGCTCCATTAGAACTATAAAGAATATGCTTTGGCGTGCTTTCAGCTTAGGAGGAGAATATAAGTGGAATCATATTTTAGATAAAATTGTTGACAAATACAACAATACAGTCCATTCTACAACAAGGATGAAACCAATTAAAGTTACATCAAGGAATGAGAGATCATTATTAAAATCAACATATACTCATTTAAAAATTGCTAATAAAATAACAAAATTTAAAGTAGGCGACCATGTGAGAATTAGCAAATATAGAGAAGCTTTTAAGAAAGGATACACTCCAAACTGGTCTAGCGAGATTTTTATCATTAGGAAAATAAGATTAACCAACCCTACAACATATTTATTGAAAGATGAGAGTGGTAAAGAAATAACAGGAGGCTTCTATGAATTGGAATTACAAAGAGTAAAACATCCTGACGCTCACTTAGTTGAAAAGGTGTTACGAAAAAAGGGAAATAAAGTTTTTGTCAAATGGTTAGGTTACGATGACAAACATAATTCTTGGATTGATAAAAATAATGTATTGTAGCATGTTATATTGTATAAGAATTATAATAAATGATATACATTCTATATTCGATTTTTTATTTTAATAATTAACCCTATTAGTTACATAATAATGATAAGCAGGTCATCAACCCAGCTGACGTAGTCGACAGAAACCGACTATATACTTCCGCTCAGCACAAACGGTCCTCAACCTCTATCGCGCATGTGCCAGCCGCTGTGACGTAGACGGCTGAAAGCTATGCCGATCCTGCTCCAGTCGCCATCTTGAATTGTGGAGCAGGATCGGCATAGCTATTCTACTCGGGCATGGAAAAATGAGCTGGAGCACCATCATGCTGGAACCACATTTGTTGCCCCTGATTCAAAGGAATGTCTTCCAAAAACTCACAGTGTGTTCTGCAGAAAGTTGAGGTAAGCAGCGCCTGTTAATCGGTTTAGTAAAACTACCTAGAAACCTGTCACCTACAATACAAATCCAAATGTTTAATGAAAAACGTGTCTGATGTCCAAATTCTATTAGAGCATGAGGATATTCGTAGGCCCAAATATGCGTATTGTGAAAATTAAACACTACATTTCTTGTGAACCCGGCCTCATCAGTAAAAAGAATGTTTGCAAGAAAACGAGTGTTTTCAGCATCATGACGTAGAAATCAGCGACAAAAAACCAAACGTGCTTGATGATTTAAGGCCTGTACTCGCTGCACATGGTATAGATAAAGCAGTTGCTCGTGAAGGATTCTCCAAACAAGAGGACCACTAATTCCTACCTCGGCTGATATTCTCCGCACACTCGTACCTGGATTCTGCTCTACCAGTGCTAGAATTTCTTCTTCTGCTCTAGGAGTGGATAACCATCTTGGTCTTTCGGATAAATGGCACTGTTTGCTCAAGGAACCGGTATCACGCAATCTTTGGTGAATTCTTCCAAACATGCGTTGTGAAGGAATCTGGCGATTTGGATAAGCGTCAACATAAAGACGTCGCGCTTCGGTGGCGTTCCCATTAGCACGACCATACATGAAATGCATGTCTGTTAATTCTGCGTTAGAGTAACCAGCCATAGCGAAAGAAAACTTGTGCACTGAGAACAACTATCAAATACGTACTGTTTATTTCACTAAACATCAACCAACTACTATAAGAAAATACACAACGTTTTTGCAAAATAAAAAAGGGGCTAAAAACCATAAAACATTCCATATCTCCGGAACCGTTACTTTGCGGACCCATGTTTATTTTCTTTTATTTTGGTTCATACTATTACCTCCTTAAATATTTTACACTCTTTTTTTAACACCCTGTATTTTATGTAACAATAAAGAAATATATATTATGTATATTTAATAGTTTTGTTAGATCCAAATTGGAGTATGCTCTTGTAATTAGGTTTTTCATCGTTAGAGACAAATGCAGCAAAGTGTATCAAATTCAAATTGGATTGGATATACCCAGCTAAATGGTTTTCACAGGATCTACTGTTGAAAAGATGAGCAGTTTTATTAGGAGCATTACTATCAGACCCATTCTATTAAATTGAAAACTGTTCAAAGGCGTTTTCTTAAACTGTTGTCTTTTAAAATAGATGGCATTTACCCTGATATTGGTCTACCTCATGATTCTTTATTTCAGAGACATGGTTTTAAAAGCTTAAGTGTTCGTAGACAGTGTCATTCAACCATATTTTTGTTTAAAGTAATGAATAATGTTGCCGATGATCCAGGCACTTTACAAAACATGGATAAATATTCCTAGGTTCTTATCGCGCTTTGTTGTTACCTTCCATCTTCCTGTTCCTCGAATATCGAATGTTAATCAAATCTCCTTTATTTCAGTGGTGCACTAACTATAATGTAATAAGCAGCCAGCTCCATTCCATATTTAGCACAACTATTGGTTGTATTAAAAGTGTTCTTAGGTTAGTTTACTCTTGCCTTTAATGTTAACTCTAGTAATTTAGTACCTTTTCATCGTTCATTTCATCCTGTCATTAGTGTAAACTGTTGGATCTTGTAATTCAAAAAATAAAAAATAAAATGAAATCTATGAATTCTGAAACATTCTTATATTCTTATATAAATTTGTTAACAACGATATAGATAGCGTTACGTTTACCTCAACTGTTAGCTATGTACAGGGTGTCCAAAAATGATGCGTCAATATTCCAAGGGGTAATTCTACACGAAAAGTTAATACCACGAGGCCCTATACCATTTTTTGGAAACGATACATGGTGACAAAAAAAAATTATGATTTTCTTCTAATAACTTTTTTTGTTAGTCTACTGATCCACGTTCTTAATTTGACGCATATCCTCCAACGCCAAAAGTTCTAAACTGTCCTTAGCTTTCAAATAATTACTTAGAATTTTTTTGTTTGAACATTAGACTAGACTTTTTTTACTGTATTAGAAAGGCATTTTAAGCTAATATAAATCAAATCTTCTACAATTCCTATCAATAAAGTCTGATACCAAACATCTAGGTATGCTAATGAACAATTCCACAGACAAAGCTCTATTCAATAATTATTTAAAGAAATTAATCTAATTTACTAACCTGCTTTAATGAAACACTCTATAAATATCTAACTTCACTTTTTGGCAGTGGGAACACGACAATTCAACCACAATAGATGATATCTGACCTATTTCTGCATTTTTAGGATTGCTTCTTCAGGTGGCCTCTTTTAAATTGAATGAAATATCTAACTATAAAAATTATTTTATTTTCACACAATATTATTAATAGGTATCTAAAAAAAAATATATAAAAATTAGACTAGACTCCCAAAAAAGTTATTAGAAGAAAATCACACAAAAAATATTTTGACGTTCTGTAACACCCACTAATTTTGAGTTTTGGAAAACATGTTATAAGATTTTGTGACATAATTTTTCATATAGAATCGCCCGCGGAATATTATTTCCCGATACCCTGTATATCACGCTAGGTCTAACAATATATTCTTAATTCCCTTCTCTCGTACTACGTCCTTGCATGAAATGTTTACAAATTTTGGAAACATTGAAGATTGGCTGAACATATTTAACTATACAGGGTGTCTGTGAGAGGTTATGAAATCTCGAAGATGGAGATACTAGTGACCAAAATATGTCAATTAAGCCGAATATGTCTTATATAGATTATGTTGCAGGATAGGGTGGCCGGTCTTTGGCCCCTTTTGTTTTTTTCCTATTCCCTCCACAGTCCCTATGATAAAATAATAGGGTAACATAAAGGCTTTGTAAGTGACTAACTATTTGCCAAAATACTACCCTTGAGCCCTTTTACATATTAATTCATACAATACAATTACATATTAATACCCTGCCCCCCTCCCCCCCAAATAGTACCCCCGCTGATTTTTATTTATAAAGTACCTCAAAAGAAACAAATACCTACCACGTCCACGTCGTTGTTTCTGGGTAAAAGTAGTTTCAATAAAATCAGCGGGGGGGAGGGGTACTGTTTGGGGGGGGCAGGGTATGAGTGAATTAATATGTAAAAGGGCTCAAGAGTAGTAGTCTGGCAAATAGTTACTTACAAGGCGTTTATGCTACCCTATTATATTATCATAAAGACTGTGGAGTTAATAAGGGGGAGTGTATTTGAGGTTCTGTTTAGGGTCAAATCGACTATTTATGACCTACACTTGGCAAAAAAATATTTAAAAGAAACAAAAGGGGCCGAAAACCGACCAGATTGTATGATTTTGACGTGACAAATAAGAATGCTTTTCTACAAACGTCAAAAATTAAGAGGTTCGCGCATTGATAACAATATGCGAAATTACAATTTTTAATTTCCCACTTTACCATAACACTGTGCGCGAAATAGTGTGCGAAATACATTTTTCCCGCAGTACATGTAAACTATATTAGATTTTGTATTTTAACCTTTGTGATGCACATAAAGACATGAACAAAAAAACAAATTGTAGGAAATGAATGGTTCTTAATAAATATTGACCTTTTAAAGAAATTTGGTAACGAATTTATTCCACAGGGCGTTTTAAAATTAAGGTCATGAAGCAACCTTTCAAACATTTATCAAACGACTAAATACGTGGATTAAAGTTGATCATTTTATCTAAAGTTTTATAAAAAAATTATGAAAATCAGCCTAAAAACAAAAAATTTGTAACTCTTCAAACTTTACCAAAAATTTGACTGTTGCGTTTTTTTTGCACCTGAGTGTAGTATCTCCAGATTCGAAATACTCGCTGATTATTTCAACTATAATTTTGTTCCATTTATATATACAAGTAATATTGTTGTATTTACTGTTATCAAATTATTTTGACATTGATCCATTAGTTGTTATTCCATTTTGCCATGTTTTTATTTATTAATTGTTTTTGTTCTCGGTTTTTATATACCTACACTCGCTATAGCATAAATGTTTTCACTTCAATATCATATTTTATTTAAATTATGACGGTTTGCCGCTTGTCCTTCACACAACTGTCTAGACGAAATCAATTATTGACACGACCTAATTATTTATGCCTATTTATAGTCCATCGGCTCACCTCTTTAAAAGTAGGATACCTACGTGTTAGTTTGGGAAGCTACTGTTGCGACCACTGTATTTATTTGTGACTTTATTCATCCTGTAAAAGAGTTTTTATCTCGTTGACTGAATTAAAATAGATGAATAAATTATGAATGTTTCCGAAATACAAAGCTACAATCAACTGTAAATAATTCCCTGGGTGTGTCTTTGAAATTTGTAATTTAAAAATGTTATCAAGTGGAAATATTGATGACTTGAATTTAGTAGAACTGGTAAGAACGTAATACGTCAAATTAAAAACTGAAATTTATGTTCGCTTTTTTCTTCGACATAGAACTGGTAAATGTACCAAACAACCTATTGGTAAAAATACTATTGGCAATGTGCCAAAATTACGTGGTTTTTTAAACTGCCTAATCCAAATGCTTATACTGGGCACTGTTTTGAACCTCCCTCTTAGCCGATGTAGGGCAAATCTATTATTTAAAAAATCATGTTGGCTGCAAGTCTAATCGTGTCGCTGAGGAATTCATCAAAATTTCTACTGAAAACGACAAATAAACGGCTATGAAAACTCTAATCGAAAACGAAAATACTCCCTCGGAAACTGAAAATATTCCCTTAACATCCAAAGTTATTTCGTCAATATCTAAAATTTATTTATAAATTCCAAACAGACAAAACGTTGCCCATTTCATGGAATACTAATATAATATAGAATTAAGGAAATGCCTGACCGAATTACAAAAACAAACAAACTATAAATGTAATAAATCAATAAAAAATAGATAAAAATTATAACGATTTGCCGAGATGTAGCCAACGTAAAGGTATACAAAAATAAAAACATGTAGCCTTCTCAACAATAAATATTACGTATAATATTTGAAAACAAATTGTATGAACTAAAAAAATCAACATTATTATTATGAGAAACCTGATTTAACAATCTTAACATCACTTCCATAGGAGCATAATTCGTAGTTCTTCTTAAAGGAATAAGGAGAAGTTCGTGCATTCTCGTATTTTTAGAAGAAATTTTGAAACATACTCGAGATAATAAATAATAATCATTGGTCAAAGAGTTCAGCACCTTAAATCCAAATAATAATAAAGCAATTATTCACCGACTATATAACAAGTTAATTTTAAATTTTCTACATAATCCAATAGTGCGAATATTATTGTAATCTGGGAATCTATTATATTTTTTAAAATATAAATATTTTAAAAATTTCTTTTCAACTTATTCTATAATATCTACATACGTGTTAGGTTGAGAATACCATAACAATGAGCCGAATTCTAATTTTGGCCTAACTATTATGATATATGTGTGTATGTGTGTTATACATAGAAATGGTGAGCAAAACATTCAGGGGATAATTCTAGACCACAAATAAATGCTACCTCTTTCCATAACATTTTTTCCAAAACTGATTATTAACGGAGTTATGTTAGTTAAAATTTTATTTTCGATATTTGTAAATAACTTCTTAAGAAATCCAAATATTTACATAAAATTTGCAAATTGGGGATTTTTGCAGACGAGAAAATCAAATATGTTTCTAATTTTGACGTCACTAGTAGATGGCGCCACTTGTGGCACACCATGTTTCTTTTAAATGGCAAAACTTTTTGACATCTCATTGTAGGTAACTATCTGACTATCGAAACAATCGATTCTCCTACCTGTTTTATTTGAAAAGGGTATACCTTGCTAGTTGCTGAAGTCGGTAGGCGTCAAGAAGATCGGCGAGGTTTGATGAAACCTTTTTTCAACAAAGCACAAAGATTTTATCAAAGCAGGCCGATTTTTTAAAATTTTGCACATCTCCATAATTTACCGTTCTGAACAACTTTTTCAAGTAACATTTTGCTGTATTTTCAGTAGAAAAGGCACTTTAACTGAAACGATAACAGTTTTCAATCGGTGCACTGAATATTTCAAATGAGATTATTTCGAAAACTGTTACTCCTAACGACTTCAATACGGTATACCTTTTTCAGATATAACAGGTAGGAGAATCGATTGTTTCTATAGTCAGATGGATACACTAGGCAGCAAAAAAGTTCTGTTATTTAAAAGTGACATCAAAATTAGAAACATATTTGAATTTCTCGTCCGCAAAAATCCCCGATTTACAAATTTTATGCAAATATTTAGATTTCTTAAGAAGTTACATATTTACAAATATCGAAAATAAAATGTTAACTTTAGCACCCTGTAACTCCGTTAATAACCAGTTTTGGAAAAAATGTATAACATTAGAGCATTTATTTTCGGTCTAGAATTATCCCCGGAATTTTTTGCTCATCATTTCCGGACACCCTGTATATTATTATGTTCACACTCAAAATATATTTTCTCCTATCCCAGCAATATTAGACAAGTCAGCAGCAAGTTGTACATAGATAAGTATGGTAATGGTTATATTTTTGTTTTCGAAAATATGCAGTGACCTGCTTCTTTGTTACTCCCTGTATATTACAAATATTTCTTATTTATTAGTACAATAAATTAACACTGAAGTTTATTGAAAGTAAAAGAAACAGAAGGGTGATAACTTATCATCTAACACTTCGAACCCTTCAAAACTGTGGCATACAAAAAAGCCACTGATCCCATTTACTCAACCATAAAACCTTCTCAGCAAACTGAACTAATAAAATCCCTTTTTGTATCTTAGCAACCGCAACGTCAACTGACATCAGCTAACATGTCCGTTTCACTCATGACAGATGGAAGCAGATAATTCTTACTTTAAAGGACGTAGAGATAAATGTGCCAAAGGGCAGCTGCTAAAATACCCAAAGTCTTTTTAAGATAATTCTTCGAATTAGTCAAAGCATTTACTAAGTAAAAAATAACAATTGCATGTTTGTAAACACGGAATTCCAGGAAACAACTACTCTGCGGGCTAATGCCCCGACCAGCATTGAATTACACCTGGAAAACCTATAGCAACAGCTAGAGTCATTCGTCAGACGCCCACCAGACATATACAGGTTTCGAGCTTATTAGCTCTCATCAGTATGCCATAGGTGAGGTATCCGACGAATAATCCTAGCTGCTTTCGTCTGTCTAACCCGACAGAAGGGACCATGAGTACGCGGTGTAGAACTAACTACATCTATCGGCCGTTCGCTACTCCATGCCGGACTGAAAATGTCACAGGCACGAAGCGTTCTACATGCAGTAGACACCATTGAAAGCTGTCGACGTTTATCGCGATCGGCGAGAAACGATATTTTGCAAACACGGAATTCCAGGAAACAACTACTCTGCTACTCTGCTTCCAGGTGTAATTCAATGCTGGTCGGGGCATTAGCCGTCCTTATTTAATTGTTTACAATACAGCATTAAGTTCAGGGTATGGCACAACGCATGCGCGTTTATTAACTGTAAGTTGATTTCCATTATTTTATTTCAAAATACCTTATTCAAATTAAGGATTAGCAGATGGGGTATGGAAAGAACGAATGCGATTTAAAAGTGCAGTTTTTATGCGGATAATTAACCCTAAAAGATTACAACTACATTTCAGAACATTGCAAAACGGAAACTGCAGGACATCGGTAGCGTGAACTCAACTTTTGAAGACCGTGGACAAGAAACACTGCTACGTGTCTTAAATACGAAGACAAATTATATCATCCCGAGGAAAATCGAAACCAGTTACTGTGTGACGTGTGACGACATTGTTTATTATTATTTTTAATTAATTTTAAATTTTCTAAAAAACACATTCCTATTGGCAAACAACGTCGCTAGACGAGACCTTTAACATTGATAGATATATCCTACAAAAGAGCGCCAGGTTTAAAAAAGCTGTTTGATTGATCGGACATATTTTTATTTGGGCAATATGTAATTTTAGATCGTAGCTGCTTAATGAAAAATTTTTATTTTTACATCCTGCATTAGTTCTTTGGGGGATTGCACTTGCTTCAGAAACACCATTTATTGTACAGGATGTGTCAAATTCCATAGTATGGGCCTACTTTGAGAATACAAATCTTTTTTATAAAATTTGGGACACATGATGTTAAATGAAATCAGGTAAGCTCCATTTTCAGTAGAAAGTATTATCTTTGGAATTTGACAGAAGCGACTAATGACGTAATCAATTCTATTTTTTCCCATACACATACCTAAATTTTTTTCCTGTTAAAAAGCTCTCTTTTTTCTAATTAGGCCATTTTTGCCTTACTTTTCATTTAAAAGTTATAAGCAATATTAACCTAAACTAAAGAGTATCAAAAGAAATACCACCTATCATATTAGCGGTGGAAGATAATTGAATGTTGTTGTTGTTGTAAAGTGCATAAATGCCACAAAATACTTGTCATTACTCAATACGAACGTCAAAGGTATAACGTTTGCGCTTACAAAATGTTTTCTCATTCAAAAAAGTTGATATGTTGCCAATTTACGCCGTGTCACAAAACAAAAATCAAGAAGAGCTGTAGAGTTATAACGCGAAGGATATCCAGACCGCCTCATTCCTGATTATAGAACCTTTATAAGATTGCACCTTGCGCCGAAATGGTACGGGTAAGAAATAATGTTAATACAGCTAGACTGTACCTCCAACAAAATCCAGGAAATTCTATACGGCAGGCTAGCCGGAAATTGAATTTGAATGAATCAACCGTTCAACGAATTTTAAAGATCAATGGGTATTATGACTACAAAATTCATAATTTGCAATATTTGCCTAAGCGTCACATCGAAAACAGATTTAATTTTATACCAGTTGTAGAAAAAAAATATGTAGAAACTGTTGATCAAAACCTTTTTCGCCCCGTTCTTTGGACGGACAAAAGTCGGTTTGTCAGTAATGGTTTACCAAACAGGCGCAACGAACACTACAGTTTTGATCTAACAAAACTGAAATAAAGTAACCTCATGACTTTTAAATTTGTAAAATCGCAACAATTACGAACTATAAAACCGTATGCTTTATTTGCCTAGGAAACAACAGCATCTACGTGGTCATTGAACGATAGTTTACCATCAAACACAACACCAAGATCACGATACGTTTTTGGTCTTGACAGAATATTACCATCGATACTGTAATCAAATACAACGCAAGACAATCTATTAGAAAAAGACATGACATTGCATTTACCGATGTTCAACATTAATCCATTATTCATGCACCACGATTTCGCCGCATCGAGATTTTTTTGAAGATTAATGCAGTCGGAAATGTCGCGTATGGAATTATATATCTTCAAGTCATCGGCGTAAAAAAGATAGTTTACATTCAAATCACCAACCAGATCGTTAATGAATATATTAAACAAAAGGGGTCCAAAGATGGAACCTTGGGGAACTCCAGATGTAGCTACATATTCGTCACTGACTTAATACCATTATAGACTACGTGTTGTTCTCTATTGTGGAAATATGACTTAAAGAAACGTAATAATGAATCAGATAAACCAAACGTGCCCAGCTTTTGAAGTAAAATCGAGGGGTCTAGCCGATCGAACGCCTTGCTGATATCAGTATATATGACATCAGTTTGGAAGCCACTATCCATAGTTTCGGCTATAAATTGTGTGATACTGATTGGTCACTGTAGAACGACCTTTCATAAAACCATGCTAATACAGTGTAATTAAATTAGAAACGTTGCAGTAAATGAAGTCATGAAGTAAAATCTCCAGCACCTTACAGAAATTTCATATAATAGAAATGGGACGAAAATTGTAAATATTAAACTTATCGCCTTTTTTAAAAATTGAACATACTTTTGAACGCTTCCAAAGATCAGGTAATCGACACTCAGTAATACATAAAGTAAATAACTTCGATAAGGGACGAGAAAAATAACATAGGCGCAGTCCCTAATAAGAAATGCAGGTATACCATCTGGACCAGTAGTCATCTTCTTTAAGGCAGAAATAATTTCAGATTCCGTGAAATTACGAATATGTAAAAAATTATTAGTGCAGCTGTTTGTATTATGCAATAAATTACTGTTACTAGAAGATGTAGGTAGGTAAGAGTTGGAGAAAAAATCAGCAAAAGCATTAATGATATCATTAGGATTTTCTAAACGCTGTCCGTTGAAATGCATAGATTGTGATATATTTGTGGTGCCCTTCTTAGAATTAATAAATGACCAAAATTTATTGGGATTGCTCTCTGTGGAAGCTTCTGCACTTTTAATAGACAACAGATAAGACCTTCAATTCTAGTCCTTAGAGTTCTAAAACTATAAAGCTTTTTAACAGGAATGTGGGTATGTTTCTGAAAAAATATAATTGATGACGCCATTAGTCGTTTCTGTCAAATCCCAAAGATAATACTTTTGATTGAAAATGGAGATTATTTCATTCCATTTAACTTTCAGATTGTAAATTAATAATACTAATAATAATAGATCCCATTTTGCTGTTGTTTATTTTATTGTCCAATAGTAATATACTAAACATGTTCTGATTTTGAAAGATGATGGAGATTAACGTGCGAGTAATATCAAATACTTGTCGAATTTATTGTAGCTTTCTGAATCTCCTTTTATAATGAGGATATTAGCGGGTCATTTCTACGTTTAATTACGGCAATTTTCTTCCTTACCTTATTCTGCTTGTTGAGCAAGGCGTTGTGCTGTATAAGTAATTCCAAGATCCCTTTACACCCTAAGCTGCACGCTATGTGTAACGCTGTGGAACCCTTCTGGAAACAAAAATAAAAGCGTTAGTAACAAAGCAAGGGAATTATGCCTAATTTCATGATTATTTCACAAAGAAAACAGATACGTTTATCATTAAAGTATAGGTAAATCAAGTCTGGCTCCGTTGATAAGGTAAAAGTGAAGTTATTGTCTGAAGCTATTTATTTGTGGCATAATTTTATTTTTTTTTTAGTTTGATTGGATTTTTGCCACACTCCTGAAACAATAAAGATTAATTAAATAAGCCCTTGCAAAAAACAGATCAGTCAAGTGTTATTTTTTTTAAAAAAACATTGATCATTGTTGGCTACAGTTGTATCAAGAAGAAGTAAGTAACAATAAAATAAAAATCATTTAATATCTATATGGAAGCAGATAAACAAATTTTAAACTGTCAAACTTGACTTACTTTTAATACATTTACTATTTTGAGAACGAAAACAGAGAGTTTTTCGAAACGTCAAAAATACGGAAGTGCGCGATTATGATGTGATTTTTGTTATTTTTTACTTCTCTGCTTTTTTTAGTGTGAGATATTTTGGTTTTAAAAAAATAACCCTTGACTATTCCGTTCGGCGCAAGGGCTTATTTAATTAATTTTATTTTTTTCAGAAGTGTGGCAAAAACCCAATCAAACTGAAAGAAATTAAAAGTGAAGTATTGAGTTCAATCATTTACTTCTTAAATGATTATGGATGATCAGTTTATACTGAATTTGAACACGGCAAATATGTAATTTGTATTTAAGTATAAAATAAATTATTCTTCATAAATTATAGGATTATAAATTTGCACGAATTAAAATTATTAACAGGTATCTTATAATAAATGTGATATGATAAAATGATATGATTAAAATGCGACTATAGTGCAAAATAATAATACAGGGTGTCCCAAAATAGAAGGTCATACCATTAACCACATATTCTTTGGACAAAAATAATACGACTCATTATACCATTTTTTATTTGGGCGTCCCTGTTTCAATATACAGGATGTTAAAGTTACATTTTAAAAAACTATTTTTGTAAATAATCACATTGTTTTGTAAGATAGGTACTTAAAATTTTATGCAGGGAGCGTATTCGCCAAAACAGAGGACAGCCGCATGGTATGCAATAAAAATGGTTTAAGAAGTTAAAATATTTGCTAAGAAAGCAACCTTCAGAACATATTGAAGTTATTAAAATACCGGAGAACTGAATCCTAAATATTTATTTCAATTATTCATATCTTAAAAATTAACTTACAGTGTACGTAGTAAGTAAGTTACAGTGTAAAAATTATAGTTTAAAAAAACTAAATAAACACGCTTTAATAGCAAAGCGAACTAAAAAGTAGAAAATAATTTTGAAGTATCAAGAGCAATAGTATTACAGCAATAGAAAATTCCGACAATCAATTACGACTAATTAATTGGGAATAAAATTAAATTAGAAATTAAATTATCAATAAAGTAATTCAATTATAGGAAAAAAAGCGTGGGGTGCTTGATATTAAATGTTACAATTCATTCATTATGAAAATAGTAAATTTCACCCCACGCTTTTTTTACTATAATTGAATTACTTTATTAATAATTTAATTTTCTCTTTGGCTAATTCCTACGTTGCGAAGTAGGAAGTAGCCAAAATATAAATGATTGACAGTATAATATTGAAAGCGTTCAAAAATCTGTTTCTATAAAATATGCAAATTAAAATTGTTTTCAACGTTCTCGTATCTTTTTCCGAATTATAAAATTTTTACTTTATAATTTTACAAAATTTTAGGTTCAAAACTGCCTTCAAAATTTTTGCCAAAGTTTTCAAATTTTTGAATTGAAAATTTTTTCCGAAAATATTTATTTGAATATTTTTTAAATTATCAAATTTTCATTTATTTCTAAAATTTTTTAATTTTGATTTTATTAATTTCAAAATCCAAAATTATTTACAAAATTTTGTATTTAGATTTTTTTTAATTTTAAAATGTAATTTTTTCTCAAAAATTTGTATTTCAAAACTTCAAAAATATAAATTTTAAATTTTGTGAACTCCAAAATTTTATATTTTAAAATTTTGAATTCTGTATTTTTTCGAAATTTTTTTAATCAAAATTTATCGCTTCAAAAATTTTTGAATTCCAAAAATATTTTTGTCGAAATAAAATTTTTTCTTGACAATTTTTCACTTTTTTTTCAAAATGTTTAAATTCAAAATTTCTGTTAAAGTTCAGTTTCGTTTCCAATCCAAATTTTTCTTGAAGTTTATTGATTTAAAATTAATTCAGAAACTTATTTTTTAACTATTCCTATTATTTTTTTCTCAATATCTCAAATTATTTTAACTATTCCTATTATTTTTTTCTCAAAATCTCAAATTATTTGAATAAAACTTAGAAGTGGTCCATTATAATAAGTTTGACTTAATAATTCAATAATTTGCAAAATATATGTTGAAAAGTTCCGTAATGACATCTATCGTATCATAATCGTACCATTAATTTTCATTAAATATACTCTAGTGGTAAGAAGTCTTTTTAACACGCTTTTTACTTCTACTATCGGTAAAGAAGAATGTCATTATTGTCATTTACCATCGTTCTGTGGATTGTATACACTTAACCTGCAAACAAATCTAAATAGTTTTTTTTTCTGATGATCCTAGTCAGGACATTAGAACAAAGTTATTAAATAATTGTATTGTCATCAGTCCTTGACCCCTGTGCAAATTTTCAAGCTGATCAGACTTCTTGAAATTGGTGAAAATTACGCTGAAAGATTCCGTTACATACATAGATACATACATACATACAGGTGAAACTAATATAAAGCGTGGTAAAAAGGAAAAGCAATGTTTCATAATCACATAAACACCAGAAATACACACAAAAAAAATCTGTGCGTGGGTGCGTTGCCAGACAACAACAAGAAGGTGTACAATGATTATCCTAATAATAATATTATATATACGAACTAGCAAAATAAAATAGAAAATACAGCAGTGACATATTAAACTTACGAAATAGATATTTATTACATTGCACAGTAAATAATTCAATATTCTTACAAAAATACAATTATGTATAAAAAATAGACATATGTATAGGTACACATATACCCATATGTAACACTACGAATCACATAGAGGTAAAAACGAGATACAATCGCATACGCAGACATACAACTATTTTATTATTTTCTGCAGTTCAGTTATTTTTCATGTCAATCATTTGATGAGCAATATTCCTAGGTGTAATGGATAAATAATGCTTTAATTTCCTTGAGAATAAACTACTGGAATTAATTTTCTTCAAATAATCAGGAAGTGCATTGAATACTCTAGGGGCCAAAAATACATGAGATCTTTGCGATATTGTTTTATATATTTTTGGCACAACCAAACTACTATAAGGCTTACTTTTAGTATCGTACCCATGGTTTATAGTATAGTAGTAGTATAGTAATTATTTATGTACCAAAGGAGATACAGAGATGGTTATGCCCACAGGCGACAGGTTGCGAATCACCTAAGGGCATAATCATCCTAGTATCTCCTGTGGTGCATGCAACATATCCATAACAACTCGAGCGTCATTATTTTCGGGTTCTCATGGCAGAGGGCATTTGGAATATCTGAAGTGATATAGGTATGTTTATATATCTCATATCCTAGGTATTATAACTCATTTATAACGAAGTGAAATATAAAATACCTTTCGATTAGTGAAATTAAAAAAAAAAAACCGAAAATGACCCCATTGTTGATACGCTGATTTTCAGCACCCTTACACCTAATTTTCCATATTTGCCCGTATCGTAGTTTGGTCAAGTGGACACAATCCATCATACTGATCAATTCCAGGGTTGATTGATGTGGATTATTGTTAATTAAATTATTCTCTATTAAACTCAAACAAAAGGATCTGTCGGAAATGTTCATTGGTGTTGTTTATCTGCCAATATAAAAATTAATTTCCTATTCATTTTTGCCATGGAAATCAAAACCGCTATAAGCTCCTCATCCTCGTATTTTGAAATTAATGAATTGGACGAAATTGTGCAAATACAAAAAGTATAGTTTAAAGCAAAACATTGCTCATTTAAGCTGAGAGTCATCTCTAGCTTCAATTAGTCAGAATAAATTGCAGCGTTGAGGTTCATATTACAATTATTCTAGTCAAAAATAAAATCATAAAATATGAACAAATTAGGTTTAATAACCCTTTGATTTTAAAACAAATGCTTGCTTCAAATCTATGTAGAACTAAGGAGTTCATTCTGCAAATTTCTTATCTTAAGAAGCTTCAAAATGTATGAAACCAGGTAGAGAACAAGTCCGGACTACAGAATTAAATCGCAAAAAGCATGTTAGAGATATTATTCCTTTGAAATCCTTAGATAAAATAAAAGAAGGAAAATTTGAAGTAGTCTGGTACAAAAATGATTAAAACCGAAATGTAAAAAGGAACTTATGTATTAAATAATATTAATATAAATTTATTATTATACCAATTCTGAGCTAAAACATTCCCATATGTTCTTCATAAAGTTTTATTAGCTCAAAAGTTCATTCAAATTTAAGTATCTGTATTTTTAATATTTACTTTTCATTAAAGCGACGTTTACTCTTGAAATAATTAGGTAAATATGATAACATTAAAAACTTGAGCTGGATCGATGTCAGAGATTCACGTTTTTAATGGTGTTGGAGTCAGAGTCTATCAACAGGAGTCCCTCGTATTAAAAAAGTTAGTCGAATAAAGTAAGTAATGATGTGCAGCCATACTCATATATCCATTTAGAACACAATACAGATTTATTCCAGTAATCTATTCCTATCTAGTATTACATCCAACGCATTCATTCTCTAAACTAAACGATTGAAATGTTCATCTCCAAACATAGGTACCTATATACCAAGTGTTACAATATTTGTGATAATTAATTTTTTAATATTTTTTAATTTAACCGTGCTTTTCTACAATTATTGAAGTGTAGAAGAAAAACAAACTTTTTTATAACAAATATTTCTATACTTTTTTATTAGGAATGAATGGATTATTTAAATTATTTAACCAATAAAATCCAAAGTGGCTTCGTTACTTACCTAGAACTTCATAAACATGGTTTTTCTACTTTGTAAAAGCGAAAAGTAAAATTTAAATGTGGATTTTATTTAAACCTTTGTGTAGGTTTATTCAGATTTTATTAAAAACTTACCTAAGCAATGCTATTTCAGTTCTTAGGAAAAGTTTCTTGATAAACATTCTAAAAATTAGGAAATTAATTTAATGGTGATGGTGTTAGTTTTTGAATATTTTCAATCCAAGAAACTATGGATCGCTTATCTTTGCATTTGCTAGTCCATCTCTTCCAAAGGGATAATAAAGTTGAACTAGATACCACTTAAAAAGAAAATATTGCATACAGATATATTTATGTAGCAGAACACATGTATGACTATGATTAAGATTATAAATAGTACAGAAGTACTATATTTAATAATCTATAATTTGTGAAGAAACTTGGTCTAAATTTACATTATTTTAAAAGATACGGAACGTTTTATTTAAAAAACTCATGTTCGCTTTACAGGGTAGATAATTTCACGAGTTTTCTGCTTGAGTCTATACCACTAAAATGTACGATATGGAATGCGTTTAGTTCCATTGCGCATCCAAATAAAGGTACAAAACCCAAGAGCCGACAAAAGGAGGCACATGAAACTCAGCGAAGACATACTTCATTGGTTATGTATGTGGGTTCGAGAGAGACAACCATCTGCACGTACGATATAAATTGTGTTCTTAATTTCCCATTATTTTGTTTGTAAACACGTCACTGGCGTACAGTGTGGTTTCTTCTTTTATCTTGTATCTCGTTATTGTTATTCTTTGTGTATTTTTGTGGGTGTTATTTTTGGAACATGTCATGTTTTATAAGGGACTGTAAAATTAACCAGCATATAGCACGAAATAATTCTTCATATCCAGAATTCAATTTCATTTCAATTCACAATCAGCTAAGCCCCTACTGCTCCGCCATTGCAAGAGGCACAAAACAAAATATGGCGCTGATCATGAATAATCCATTCGCGCAGCTTTTAGCGCATTCCAGTCATCATAATATAAAATTACATTTCAGTGGTTTATACTGAAATCGAATTAGAATTTGTTTAGTGCAGTGTTGTATGTTGCCAAACTTAATTTAGAAATAATTTGCAGTGGTATTTTGTAAAATGAAAATTTGGAGTTGTTGGGGTGTTCTCTTTAAATAAAATAATGCCATTCCTGCATTTTAAATGGGCCACCCTGTATATTTTGCATATTTGAATTTTACGCGTAGTTTTAGGGCGACATTTACCAAATTGCCTACTTTTTACATCGTGCAAGCTGAAGTATTGAAAATTTATAGTTGAATTTGTTTAACATTGAACCCCAAAACTTGTTTTTCTAAGTATTATATATTTAATTAAACACTATTGTAGAATTTTACCTCTATCTATTCATATTACACTACCTTATAGCTATATCTCTTATTTTTCTGTTATTGACGGTTTTGTAATAAGTAGGTACACTGATAAAAATTTTACATAACTTTACGTTAGCAATTTGTGATCAGCGTCAGGTTATGTGGCTATTATGAAAAACATGTCTACGAGTTAATAAAGAAATTAAATACTGTTAAAGCTTTCTTTTTTATTTAAAGGAGACGGTGTCTGTAACAGATGAATTATCTCGATCGATATGTACCGAATAAGAAAGTGTTTGTAAGATTGATTCAAAAGATTATGAAAGTTTTGAACGCCAGTACGCTAATGTTGAACGAGAACAAACTCACTACACCAAACATTTTAAACATTTAATTTTTATTTATTTATTATTTAGTTTTCTATACTCATTCAAAAAAATAGTTGTCATAGAGCAGTACCTCACGGATGGCGTAAATATTTGCTTTCTAATAGAACTTGTTACCACATCTTCCAATTCAATAATGAAATATGACAACAATGTTGGATACGCTACGACTAGATATTCTCGACGCTGATCTGCCCAGTGGCGTAGTATGAAAATTACGAAGAAAGGTAACAAAAAATCAGATTTTATGACGGAATTTAAGAAAACAAATTTATATGTGTTTGTAATGGCCACAGACACCCCTCTATCCAAACCAGACACCCATTCAAAGTTACACCCTGTAAATTTAATGTAATTAATTTTTCATCAAATTTCCAGTTTATATTCTCATAATAAACATTCACAATTATTATCTTCACCTCTCCATGTCTGACTCACATTTGATTACCTTTAAAGAGAAATGTTTTTCATCCATCATTAGAGACATAAAAGTTTTACCACTACGCTATTGATTGCCAAGTCTCCATATACATTTTTCAATTAGCATATTTTACTGGCCTCTCGTGTAACACACACGTTGTTTTGTAACTGAAGCCGGTCATGAAAAAGACATCTCGTGCTTAATCGTAGAAATAAAACATCACCATTATATCGGCACTTATTAAGTTTCATCATTTGAATTAAGCAAATCCACCACTTACTCTACGCCTGTACTTACTACTTTTTCTTAGTTGCACTGCTACATTTTGCAAATAATATTATAGATTGGAGACCTTCATGGAACACAATAAACACTTAATCCAGTCATCTCTTCCACTCATCTGGTATTACATCCAACGCATTCATTCTCCAAACGATTAAAATGGTAATATCCATCGAATGAATCTATCAAAACCATATGATCCAAGTCCGAAGAACAGAAATCTGGATTTATCCTAATGACTTAGTTTTCTTTCTATTCTTTGTGTCTTTGCCTGCGTTCTTTTGTTTGCTTCTACATATTTTCTTTTTTCAAAATATATAGGAGTGAAGTTAAGAGTATTCCCAATTGTCTTTGGCTTTTCGATTTTTGAGTTACTTGAGGTACAGGTGACTTGATCCAGTGCTTTTCCTGACGTAATTTCCTATTCATGCTCTTCGGAAGTTTGTGCAGTTCCTGCTACAGGTGAACTTAGCGGTGATGGTGACTGCTTTTGAATATTTTCAATCCAAAAAACTTTCAACCATCTATTCCTGCATTTTCTGGTCTTCTCCTCGTCTCGACGGATAAGAAAAATTGAACAGATAACATTTACGAAACAGAATGTTTCAATCAGACAATCCAACAACCTGTCAAGTTTTAAAACTAATAAGCGCTGAGAGCAAGCAAATAAGATACATTTTGGTTATCGTTTTGTAAAGTTTCCTAGTTTTCAAATCAATTTTTTGTAGCATTTATTAAATTTTAATTTCTCTAGAATTTTGTTTTGTCGTTTTCAGGTAGTAATTATTAGTTATAATTTAAAATAATGCCTGTAACATGCACCATCGTCGGTTGCAGAAGTAGAAGTCGAGAGATCGACGTCAAAGATGGATTTCTGCAAATTAAAGATATGGTTTAATACTCTTCATACTAAGAAACCAAAGAGTTTGTGATAGGCATTGCTTATTGGTAAGTAAAATATTTTACTATTCGCTATTACACACTAATTATTGCAATAATTACGTCTTTTGAAGAAATTAAGTACGGAGTAGATCGATTTTGAATAATAAACTACTTGGAGTGTTAAGTAGTATAATATGCGGTTATAAACAGATTTGTTTTATAAAAATGTTGTATACAATAATAAATAATGGTACTCTTCTCTTAAGTATTTTCTTGTTTTCTTAATTTATGAGCACGCTGTATATCTGATCTAAGACAATTCTATGGGAATCTCATTTTTTTGAGAAGCAAAACTTTTTATAAAGAGACAAATTTAGATAAAGTCAAAAACAAAAGAGTTTCTCCTCTTGTCAACTCCATCCGTGGACACACTCTATATGTTACAGTTACATATATTTGCAAAATGTAAAGTTTAATGTAATAAAATAGTTATGTACCAAGAGAGATACTGGGACAGTTTGCATGGACAGAAAGCAAGTCGCTTAAGGTCATAATCATCTTAGTATATCCCGTGTTGCATATAACGTTTTATGTTTCACTTGATACGAAATAACAACTATAAAAGGTCATAACTTTGACGTTTCTTGTGGTTATAACTAATGCTACATATTTTCAAACATATCTATAATAACCCAAGCGTCATTGTTTTCGGATTCTCATGGCACTGGGCGTGAAAAGATCTATTTTGCCCGCTGTTATTTTTATATTCACAACTATTCTCGTCACTTCTCCATGTCTGACTCACATTTGATTACCTTTAAAGAGAATAGTTTTTTATCCATCATTATAGACATAAAAGTTTCAACACTACGTTATTATTTATTATTGATTGCCAAGTTTTCATATTAATTTTTCAATTTGCATATTTTACCGGCCTCTCGTGTAATACACACGTTATTTCGTAACTGAAGCTGGTCATGAAAAAGGTATCTCGTTCGTGATGGTAGAAATAAAACATCGCCATTATTATATCGGCCCGTATTAGGTTTCATCATTTGGATTCGGCAAATCCACCACTTACTCCGCACCCCGAAGCCAGATGCGCGAACCACAATCTATAAATAAACGTAATTACCTATTATTCCCTTTCCGACGACCCTACACGGATAAATTTAATTATCTGTATTCTCAAAGTTTCCACGGATTCGACTGGGTATCCTATTGATCCCAGAATACAGGCCTCTGCTCTACTCAGCAAATGTCCCCGGGGGATTCATAATTAGCGATTTGGCAATATCCGGCGGGTCTTGCCTGAAAAAGGCGCGCTGGATTACGGACTTGTTTACTTAAAATTATAAAAAGGCGCGCGATATTGAATCGAGAGCGTAAAAGGCAGCTTAACGCTCAGATGAATGGGTGAATCTAAAACAATAGCAATTATGAATTTAGAGAACTAAATTCTGAGAATATAAAATACAGAAATATAGCTCTGCATTAAGTAATTAGAGACCGATAGTTATATTCATTGCAATTTTTCAAGATAAGTATTGAACAATTTTCACAAGAATTTATATTTTTTTTATCAGTTATCTTAAAAAAAACATAGAACATCGCATCGCAGTATTTTATTATTTGTAATAAAAAAATTGATTTAGTTATGGAATTATTTAATCACTGATATCTCGCAAATAGTAAGATATAACGCATGACATGCAATCCAAATGAAAATCCAAATTTGTAATATAATACCTCTGAAGTGCGATGTTCGATAGTTTTTACAATGAAATCCTTGTAAAATAAGCCAAGGAATGCGTTTCAAGTTTCCAATGCATCAGAATAGCAAAGTTATAGCCCAATCTAACGATTTCGCTTGATCATCCTGTACAACAGTTGTACAATTCCAGAATGCAGAAGGATAAACTTAAATACAGTTACTGTATTTAAGTTCATCCTTCTAGATTCTGGAATTGTGAGAAGGTAGCCTTAAAAACCACAGCACTTGAGCCCCATTGAACCCAATGTGCTTTCTCCCATTAAGAAATCAATCCACCTGAACCGCTAATCAATCTTAATAAAGAGAAAATGATGTCGCTGCTCAGGGGATTCCTCTAATGTACATAGAAGGCCATCACTCTCCCAACAGGGATTCTCTTGTTGATGAGACTGATGTGCACTCACAGACTGCATGAAGCACGGTCTCGTCTTCCTGTTTGCAACTCCTACAAAGTGGTGTTTAATACTTCCTCATATAATACAGGTGCTTCCTTAGCCAACAATGTCCAATTTAAATACCTGTCACTAGACGAAGGTTCATTCTGGTCATAGCCAGGTATTTTTTGGCTGTATCCTTGTTAGGGCAAATTGAGAGCTATTTGTTTCATCCCACCGTCTTCTGACTTCTTTGTGGGTGTTCTCCATAATAATTTCAACGAAAGGTGACAGCGGGAGCATACTGGAGGGAACAGGTCCAAAGATATTGAGACCCGATGCACTCAGCTATTTTATTTCCATAGCACCGCTCGTGTCCCTTTACTCAGCACACATATATGCTGTTATCAGTTGAGGCCCCTTTCAGTGCTTGGTGGCATTCCCATGCTGGTCTAGATGTTATGATTACATAACTGACCAGCCCGTAAGTGAAGCCTGACAGAGAAAAAGTACAAACCAACGTTTCCTCCACTCATCAAAGGTAACAGCTGAGACTAAAGCATATTGTATTCTTATACGCATTCACTGCCCCTGCTAAGATAAGTTCACTGAACAATTTCAGTTACGACTCATTTTTGAAATAGGCATCAAATATAAAACGAGATCTTGCGTCACTTCCATCCAGCGAGGGGGCAACGGAAGAGCACGCATTACGCACATTTCATCTTAGTGCAGCGCTGGGAAACCAACTACCTGCAGACCTGCGAGGTTAGAAACGCAAAGACAATATCTTGGCTCTTGTGATGACTAAAAACGAAGCAACACCCAGAGAAATTTTAGACCTCATATTTTGTAGATGCACTAAAGATTGTAGCAGTAGAAGGTGTAGCTGCAAAAAGGCAGCGATGAGTTACTTTTGATTATGCTAAAACTGTCAGGGTCACTATTGAAACACCGCCTTCATTTTAATCAAAATTGACGGAGAAGACTTAGAGCTCACCTACGCGTCCTCCGGAGGCTGATGATGAAGATAAGGGTGATTCACAATTTGTGTTGCGATCGGTATTGATGCTGCAGCTAGAAGCACAACCCTCCCGGCCCAAGAGTACCAGGCCCAGTTAATTTCGTTTTGTTAAGGTATTTCATTTGCTAAGTTTCCTCCTTATTAGTTTTAATAAAATAAAATAAAATTTAGACTTGTTACAAATTCGGCACCTCTTTAAGTTTAAAATTAGCTTGAAAATTGGTAAGCTTTTGCCTATTTATGTATGAATGTATAATATATTAGCTTGTAAACTTTGTAATAAGAAGATAACGAGTTTTATTAAATTTTAGGGAGTTTTCTTGAAACATCATTTCTTTTAATAAAAATATTCAAATTGCTGTAATTTCTGCCTCATTGGAAATTAGCATATTTATATATATTCTTGAATAAAATTTATTGCACTAAAATATTCTCTTACGGGATTTTTGTGTAAAACAAGCAGTTGAAGAGTTACCAGGATAATTAGGATAAAAAACATGTGTGAATTTTTTTTAATTACCGATGTTTGAGTGGAGATATCTTTAAAACGGTGCATCGTAGCAAAAAAATAAATGAAACTAATGTACTAATTTACTATGTAAATAATTTTTCGTTGCAATCCACCGTTTTCAAATTATAAGCGAAAAACTAAAAAAGGGTACCTTTCAAACCCCCTCCCCCCTGCACAGAAAAAAATTCCCCCTCCCTCAAAACAGGCTACACCCCCTTTTCTATCGTTTATTGACTAGCCTCTAAATATTTGATTTTTCATGGTTTTCTAGATTTTTATGCCACTATATAAGTTACAGAATTAATGTGCACATCTCAGCTTTAACTGAGAATATTTGACCTGCACTTGTTAGTTTCGGGTTAAGTTCTGTAGATGGGGATCCACTTGATTTCGGTTCATATTGTTGATATTACAACTACTATAGTCAGAATTTCTCTATAGTTTCCAGACGTCTCGTATGAGCATCTGCAACTGATCACATCCCATCCTTCTAGAATGGGATACGATGCGAAAGAACGAGGGAGGACTGACACTATACAGGATGTGCAAACTTAGAAAATAACCCATTTCCAAGTACATTTAATAATTACATAAATAATTTAATGATACTTTATTGTATGAATATTTATAACCTTCAGTTTGTTAATGTTAATAAGTTCGAGGGATACCATGTAGTGTTCGGTATAACTGAGTGCTTAACTTTGTATGATTGGAATTTTAGGAAAGTCAAAACAAATTATTTTCATTAAGTTGATTTCTTCATTGTCTTTATAATGGAATGTAATAAAAATAATTGGTTTATATAATACACTAAGCGCTTCTGTCACTGTTCTCACTTTTCCACTGTGGAATATACGATACGGTTTGAAGTTGACATGAGCAAAAAAATTGACAATCCTGGACCTTACTTTACTTTGTAGGATGCATGGTGGTACTTGCGGTAGAAATATATTTGCAGAAGAATGTTACCTCAAAATAATTTAGTCAAAAAACTCGTTTGATACAGATAAGACAACATCATAGCATATCATTAGCCTCTAAGTTAAAGAAATAAGCAATTGATGAATATCAATTTTTCGGATGCAATTAGAATTAAAGTTAAAGGCGTAATATAATTTTTTCGCTGTATTTAACATTATTTTTCTATATTTTGTCGTATATAAGGAATATTTACTTACCAGATTTTCACTGTCTGGGTCTGCTCCAGCGTCCAACAACATGCGAACCAGTTCCGTCTGTTGATTCTGAGCAGCTACGTGGAGAGGGGTATTTCCTTCTTCATCTCTAGCCTCCATGTCGGCTTCGTGAGCTAAGAGAAGTTGGGCGACCTCACAATGACCTCTCTGACAAGCCACATGGAGGGCTGTCTTCGATTCCTGGAAAAGGTATTAGGACACTTTCACTAATGTTTAATATTTACTCAACAGCAATACAGTTCCTAGGTATATATTTTATGATAGAAAATTAATCTCAACATCACTATAAGAAAAAATAGTTGTTTCGTATTGTTTATAGAAAGAATTCGACATTCTGAGCTTTACTCTTTAAAAATCGGCTTTAGGAGAAGTACTTATAATTTATATTTAGTTTTAAGTTCAGTTGATATGAATGAATTGGCTTCAATTAATTCTTAAGCTTAATTAAAGATTGCGTGCAAATCTAAGTATAGTAGTCTATAAAAGCAATAACGAGCCATGAAATGTTGAACCCGTTTCATTAATTATTTATAATAATCACAATATTGGCTAAGGATCCACTTTCTCTAAATCACACCTTGATTGTGGGGGATCAATTATTTAAGTAAATAAATCAGCTGATTCCTTGTTTCACCTCGCTACGATCTGTCTGTATTAATAATTTAGTTTAAGCTTACTCCGCGGATTGTGGTGTAATTGCTTAGTAAAGCATTAATGCCGATCCAAGATAATTAAAGCTTCACATTTGTAAGAACTAGACAGTAACATTTGGTTAACTTCTCGAAATATTTTTACGAAGTTGAAATTTGCTCCATATTCTATTTGGGTAACATGATCATTATTATTATTATCGCCCTTATAAGTATCATTGTCACCACTATCGTCGTTAGGCTTTGGAGATATGTAAATAATTTGTCTAAAAAGTATCCAGTAAATTTGTTTCAATTTTTTACAAATAATTCACATATAAATAAGGATTCTGAAGAAGAAGAAAGGAAAATAATAAAAAAGACCTATTTTCAATTTAATATCCACTCACATAAGGAATACAAACATATAGTCCTAAAAATAGTAAAAGTAAAATGCAGGCTGATAATATTAAAATAAATAAGTATACATACAGGGTGTTACAGAATGATGGTCAAATATTTGTATCGGCCATTGCAGGAAAAAGTTCTGAAACAAATAAATCTAGGGGTTGCTTATTCCCGCCCTCCAGAAATATGAGTAAAGTAATAGTCACCACCACAAAATAGCTTTTGACTAGGTGATAATGCGTACCAAAATTGAAATTTCCAAGTGTTACCGTTTTTAAGGAAAAATAAAAAAAAACATTTTTTCCGCCATTTTGAAACTCCAATATCTCAACAGGAAAAACCCAAATTGAAAAATTTCGTATGAAGATCACCCCTGAAATGGCTTGTGGAATACACTGGTAAAATATTTGACTATCATTCTGGAACACCCTGTGTATAAAGCAGGGGTATATGTATACCCCTAGTGAAGTTATCTAAATCTTGTTAACGCTAAAATGTGCACTATTTATGTATTGAGGTTGGACTGTTGCGAGACAAATCAGTATTGCAATGCTTCCATTCGTCGCGCTTCATCTCGCTACACCACATTTTTTTATGTTTTTGGCATAGTGAAATATTTTTTATTAGGCACAGCGCACAGCACAACGCGAATACAGCATTCGTACACGATAACGTAATGAATCACTTGCCCGGTGAGATGAACTCTCTGTGCATATTTTCCGAGTCTATTTTGCAACTTTATTCAATACCAATGTCTATTTAACACAATAACACTTAACACAGCAGTAACGTAATTTCTTTATGGAATGACTTTCCGAGATATGCCTTGGGCTAGGTAACTGGATACTGTCTGTCACAGAATTAATGTGCACTCCCCTAATCTTAATTGGGAATCTTCAACCTACCCTGAGAAACAGTTATTATAAACAAATTAATAACAAGCATAACATTGCTTTATTTTTTTGTAGAATCAAGAAAACGCACTCCAGCGTTTTTTAAAGCTTGTTTAAAAATTCCGTAGCCTCCACCACATATTTTGACAAGCATTTGTACTGCTATAGGCACTTCTTTATTATGATAAGTATTTCGAAATTGTCTAACCTGTAATTTCAAACTTCGATGTAATTTTCGCATTAGCAATTTGGTATTGAACAAGATTGGAGATTATTATTATTATTCCCCAAAATGAATGAAGCATAGTTGAATACAACTTATCAATTGCAGAGCAGTTCTTTGTCTTTAGGAAAATTGTTTGAAATTGTGGACGATTTAAATGCGATTTTACAGACGTTAACAAATGAATCAGACATTCATGCTGCTGAAAACTTAAAAATTTCTTAAGCAAAAATCAAGATTAGGTAAAAATGCGTTATATTAGTATATGTCTTCGTAATAAACGAACGACTCAAGAAATTGCATATACCAATATTAAGTTATTATATATAGAACGACCATTTGCGAAGTAGAATTGAGGGTTTATATCGATGCAGGTATGCAGAAATACATACTATCATTGATAGCTGAGAAACAATATAGGTAATTCTATATATAATTATTTCTTGCAACTGTATGCAGCTGTGAACAGCACTAAAAGTTATTATTTGCTTGACTCGCAACGTTCAGCTTCTACCTGTCAGAATTTTAATTAAATTATTATTATTAAGTTTTGCTGGAAGAAATTGTTTGTCGTTTAGATTATCATTATAAAAGATGGCATAAGTTTTTTTAATCATTCCAATACTAGAATAGTCAGAAGAAAATTAAATACATACAGTACTACAGATACTACTACAGTTATACTAGGTACATAAATAATAAACGAAATGATAGTAAAAATAATAACAATGACGAATAATCGCTGTGAGATCTGGTGCTTTCAGGAAACGTGCATACTAATAAAAATCTGGAGAGACTGCTACCTTATTCTTCCTATCCAACTGCACCCCTACTTCAATGAGTCTCCTCACGACAGCAGCATTGCCAAAAAGGGCAGCGTGGAAAAGCGCAGTCTGTCCATCCGAATCTACAGCGTCAATTTTGACGTCTTCCAACGTGTCCAACAGGAAGTCCACCACCTCTATGCGATTGTTCCTTGCGGCACACATCAGCAGCGTGTATTGTGCCTAGATAAAAATTGTTTATGTGGGAGATAAAGTAGTGATCGATTCCTAATCTAATCTCAGTAAGGACGCGCGAAATGCGAAATTTTACGGCTCTTTTAGAACACCATAAATCTGGAAATACTAAATTGCTAGTAGCTACAACAAAGTATCGATATCATGATGGAAATGTTGTCTTAAAACTGCTATTGTAATACATTCTAGTTGAGGAGAAATCTCCAATAACTAGGCTTTCACACGAGTAGCACGAATTATACCAATAAAACAGCTAAAAAGAAGAAGTCTTACATAAAAATAGCCTTAGTAATATGTTAATTTCTTAGAACTACATCGCTTTAAAGTTTTCAAAAAAATATGGAAAATTGAATATAATTTGACAACCAAAGAAGCTACAAATGCCAAATTTTTCATTAACACAGAATGCAATTTCTCAATATTTTCTGCCCTTTGAAAAGGGCTTATATAAGCACCTATAAGTTATCTTTTACAACTTTTTTTGCTTACAAATGATTATAAGATAGCACTTTAAAACGTGTATCTTCTCCTTTCCGTTTTTGTTCTAAAACTAATCCTTTAACAATTCCTTGCCATTCGCATGGAAACTCTCGAGATTATAAAAAATATATCAGTGGTATGCAAATTTTTATTCTCATTAGATCTTTCGAGCATTTTTGGAGTGCTCTTCTGAGTTGCTACTCAGTTAATTTTATTTTCTCTGATCGTTTGGGAAGAATATATTTACTAATGATGAATTTTTTAGTATACTGCATTCTCATGTCGGAAAAACCGTGTCGCAAAAAAATAAAGCACCCAGATTGCCCAATTCCCCACAGATAGACTTCCACTTCAGTAGAAAAAAGACTTATCTTTGTTAAGAATAATTGATATGACAATATTTTATATCCTTTCTATCACTAGTCAGTGTCTTACATGACATACATAATAGAGTTATATTTTGTGAATCTTGCTTTCGTATTTGAATAATTAATGTGAATTTAGGGGTGAAAAGGCTGAGAAAAGTCAATTTCAGCACAATTTTAGCTTGTACATTTGGACGAGTATCGTATGGAGCTGGAGCTTTTATTTCTAGCTTCACACCTAGAATTTTTCAACAAATATATTTCGGCATTACTTGAGGATACACCATTACATGTACGCTAAGCCATAATGGTGCAAAAAGGCTATGAGATTATCTGATGACTAATTTACGGGATATTAAACTACTGCATCTAAAGACCACACATTTTTAGATATGGTTGAAATTTTGCACTGTTATTGGTTAAAAATTTGATTCATATGTGGCGTTTGTACCTGTTAGTTTTCATATATACTTTTTTGAATAATTCAGGCTATACATATGTATCTAGTTAGAGTTAGAATAGAATACCTATATATTCTAAGAGATGAATTTCTTACTAAGACTATTTTTTAGTATACCGTGGTACCATTGTAGCTATATATTGACTGGTACAATTTGTGCTACATCCTCTACAAGCTAGAAGCTGATTTTACATTATATAAGTGTGTTTGACATATATCTAAAGATTACTCCATTTATGAAAGCAATAATTGCTTGCAAATAAAATTTAATCATTATTTGTAGACAATAAAGCATTTATTTTCTTCTTAACATTTGCTTAATTTTTATTCATACGGTTTTGTTATCAATTAATATTATTAAGTATTATTGCTTTTGTTTAGGATCTTCCAAATATCTCCATTTTCAAAATAGTACGCACTACCCTATATGAACATAGTATCAAAATTAAATGTTCATATTAACAAACATTCGCTTACACAAAATATGTATTTTTCTTTTAAAAAAATAAATTGTATTTCTAATATGTAAGGGTTTTAAACACAGTAGGCCTTAAAATTAGGGAACGTGTACATTTCATAGATAGAGTAGGATCAAATGTTAGAATTGGTTCATGCTTCATTTAAAATTATGTGTCTAGTTAATATTTATAGAATGCAATTTTCTCCTAAAAATATTACAAAACCAGGTTTACTATTTAAATACAGGGTGGCCGGAAGTATATGGTATACCTTCGTGAGTGTATGGGGGAGGTCATAATTTTTGTTTCCTAAAATGCCCTTAACGGAGATACAGAGTCCCTAAGGGGTACCCAGCGATTTACCATTTCGGCTCTAACTTTTGAATCAACCTCTATAATTTAATTAAATTTTAATATTTTAGTCTTGTGTACTCAATCAATCTGACAATTTTGACAAGTGTTATCATAAAAACGACTGGTGTTTTGCAGTACCTTTTCTGATGTATTATTTCAATGACGTGTTATATAAAAACTTTTTTTTCGAAAACAGTCATTTTTATCGAAACAAATGTAGAGAACCTTTTTTAAAGAGAAATGACCTAAGTATTTACAAATTCAGTGTTCACCTCTATAAAATGACACCTGTCAAGATTTTGGCCCAACGAGTATGATGGTAAGTCCGTTCCTGACTTCCCTAACAGTGTAAAACATCTGCTGTAGTATGGGTTTATGACCCTATATGGCCTACATAAAATATTAAAATTTCATTAAATTATACAGGTCGGTTCAAAAGTTAGAGCCGAAAAGGTAAATCGCTGGGTACCTCTTAGGGGCTCTATATCTCCCCTATACACTCACGATATACTTACCGGACATCCTGTATTTCTCTTGAACTAGAAAATCCATAATCCTAATGAGTTTTGACTTCTGCTGGAATTGTTTCAGGAATAATTTCTTCTAATAATTGCCCTTTTGGAAACTACATGTTTGAATAATAAATGACTGTTACTGTAAAAAAAACCGATTTGTTAAAGGAAATGAAATAGCTATAATTTACGGTTGTTTCCGATAATTTCCAGTTCTGGTTGAATTCGGACAGCACTATGGTCACGCACTTTATCAAATTCATGGACCATGAATTTTTAAAGACTGAATTGATTCCCCATTGTACTGAGTGACTGCCACTAATAGTTTGATCAATGAAGCCCTTTTATAAATCTGGTGGGTAGGCATTTAAATTTTCAGCCTCATATCAAAACAGTGACATGCAATGTTTATTCGTTTACTAAATAATTTAAAAGAGACAAAAAAATAAATATAGAAAAGACGAGCAGAATAAATATTAGAAATCAGCAATTAAAGAATAGTGTTATGATTATGCGAGATAAATTTAGGTGATTGGAAATTACAGGTAAAGAACTCAGCTTGTGAATCTAATCATAAAAATAATGGAAAAGTTCATATGACACATACGAATTGTCAACATTAACAAACTTAAAGTAATAACATTATATCATTAAGATTGATTTAATTTTAGAACATTAAACTGCATCACACTATGAAGGTGACGAACCAAATTCTTTTGCATTCTTTAGAATAGCTGTGGGTCATTTTGAATAAAAAGACATCGCTCAGAGTTCGACCAATAAGTTTCTTTTGGCATATCATAGACCAATGGTCTCAAGTAACCCCACAGAAAAAAGTCTTCTTGATATAATTTTTCATTTGCTACAGAAATATGGTAGTAGGTTCAAGGTCTTACCTAACCTAACCTAACCTCACAGAAGAAAGTCTTCTTGATATAATTTTCATTATCATTCATTTCATTAACATCTCTGACAATTTCATTTTTATATAAATTTTGATGCCGTAAAAAATATTTAAAAAAACTACCTCGTAACAAATTTATACATCTACGTTATGCTCGGTTTTGAAAATTAAAGGTTAAAGACTTTTGGCAACGTATTTAAATAAAAAAATTACCTCATAAGAACATAGTACAACTTTAGTACACCTTATTTTTATTTAGATCAGAGAAGAAAATGAAGTTGATCAATTTGACGTAATAAAAAATCACAATTTTCTTGACATTCATTAGTTGCTTGCTTAAGTAATATTACATAAAAGAAATGCAATATGAAAATAGGTATACTAATTGCCATAAACAAATAGTAACTATAAGTAGCACAACACAATCTCAGTTACTGTTCAGTTAATTGCAGGTAGTACTTATTATTGTACGATTTTATGTCTACATTTATCTTATTTCATTAAATAATTTAAAATTACATTGGCAGTGGAATTTCTGGTGACCATTATTTTTGTCTTATTATGGCTTTCGACTCTGGAAGTTATTATCTTTTCTTATTATTTTTGCGCATTTTAAAAAGCCTGTTTCAGAACTGATGGTAAAACTTGCTGGAACAGTATTCAGAGAGCAATTACACAATGTAAACTTCAGGTTAAGGCAAAAAATTGCTGAAGTGCATAACCTCTCTTCGTCTACGACATACATCATTCAACTCTTCTGTATGAAAATGCTTACCGCAAATTCTTTGGTTATCTACGAGTAGATAAAAAGTATATTTTCGATTGAATTTTAGCACCTTCTATTCTGCTTTCTTCTTAATTACGGTTCTTTTGGGACACTATGGAAAGTAATAGATTCTTCAGTTTCCTTTCTTCATTTTGGTTTCACAAGTAGCCATAATATAAAATGTGCCTCCAGAATTATAACGCAACATAATTTGAGATTTGACATAAAAGTATGCATTCTCAATAGCACTAAAATAACAATCAAAACGTAACGGTAACAAATACCGGAACAACAATTGGCTCAGCGAAGGGAATCAACTCCTCTGTTTAGGAAGCTTGGTATAGATCCACGTCATTTCCATTCGAGTTTTCCAACAAGTATTGCGTCGCAACTCAGAGCGACAACATTTTTAGCACTTTCAATCTTATATGTTCATATATTGGCCTCCTTTATTATGCCTCAATGTTTGTTACCTCTACTCGCATAGGTATTAGACATTTTTGTTGAAAAAAAGTTGTTAAAGTTACTTAAAATGATAAAGGCATTTTGATGATAAAAATGGGACTAACTCCGCATTTGGTGTCTCAATAGGGTGCTTATTTAGATGTGCTTTTAAGAGTAAACCAAATTTATCATTCTATAACTCAGTTGATATTGTAGACAAATCCAAAGCAGAAAGCTGGAAGCGTTCATCATCGTAAGGAAATTATATAAATTTCCGTTATCAATGAATAAAAGTAAAATAAATCTGGTTCTCTCTCCAGTGTTAAAAATCATGTATTTACACAGGTATTTTTTTCTGGTAAAGACTTGGTTAAGTAACTTTGATGTTATGAACAAATAGGAATTGCAATTAATATTTTATTGTAATATACTTGTTACTTCTAGTGGTAAATTTGATGCCAGCCAGGAAATAGTGATATAAAGTAGTGTTCACATGATGTGACTGTAGGAGAAGGAAATTACTATTATAAAGTATGGTTGAAAATACACAACGCCAAAAGTCATGGACTACCTCTCATTCTTGTTAAAGAAATCTTTTTGTCAGAAACACCAAATACATTTATAAAAGTATATTGTTTTCTGTATCTTGTTTGTGAAAAGAATATGTTTGATAAACTGAGTACTTAGAAAATTTAAAAACCAGCAAATGTGTTACATTTTTGACAAAATTTATTAAATCAAAAAGAAGTGAAAAAGGAAGTTCTCTACTTTACTAATAGTCGGTATGACCTCCACCACATTCCAATAGCATATTGACACGTCTGTGCATTGAGATAATCAAGCGGTTAACGATCTCTTGCGGAATATTCTTCCATTCCTCTTCTGCCGCCACGACTAACTCCTGTGCAATCTGAGGTGGAGGAGTATGATTATGAATTACTCTAACAACGAAATCCCACATGCCTTCAATAGAATTTATGTCAGCAGAGTTGGCTGGCCAAT
Source organism: Monochamus saltuarius (assembly GCA_025584915.1). Lineage (NCBI taxonomy): Eukaryota > Metazoa > Arthropoda > Insecta > Coleoptera > Cerambycidae > Monochamus > Monochamus saltuarius. The sequence goes on from CM046728.1 coordinate 36,284,610, forward strand.
CTAATATATTGATATGTCCTGCTTCGAGTGTTGCTTGAACCCTTCTTGCGCAATGTGGTCGAGCATAAACAGAAAATTGCCACCTAATTAATTACGTAGGGGGTAGATAATGGGCGTAATAATTTGTTTGATGTAAATTTGACTGGTCATATTCTGAGGTATGCGAATTAATGGGGTGCAGCGGTTGAACATTATTCCACCCCAAACATTACGGTAACCCCTTCATACGGAGCAACTTCATGGGCAAAACGAAGTCGCTGTTGACGAGCTGGTTCTCTCCAGACTCTTTGCGATTGTCATTTGTCATCAGTAATCAGCCCTATTCTGGTTTCGTCTGTCAACCACTACGCATTGGAGACGGGCAGTACGATGCCTTGGAAGTATAATGGGGACCCGTAATGGTCTTCTAGCACGTACATTGGCGTTGCGGAGTTGTCTTCATTAGATACTCGAGGACGTCCACTACGTGGTTTGTTTTAAACTGTATCAACTTCTTCATATCTGTGTACTATGCGTACAACAGATGTTCTAGGAATGCTCAGCATGTTCGATATCTGATGATTAGAATGTCCTGCATATATGCAAAGCAGTCATTCTTGCTCGGGTAAACGCAGAAATTTCACGTCCTGGCATTATAAAGTAGAAAAATTCAAACACTTGGCTGAATACACTGCCAAACTAACAAGATTTGTAAAAACATTAGTAATAAAGTAAAGGTTCATGGTATGCAATTTTTATTGCCTTTTTTGTTCCCTAAATGCATGTACTTTTTTACCACATTAAGAAAATCCACTAGGTTTAATCGAATCATTTTATATAGTGTTGAAATAGTAATACAACCTACACTTATTTTTGCAGTATTTTTTTAAAGAACAATTTAAGTATTGCTGAAGGTTAAATTATCTTTTTTAATTTATTTATAGTTTCAGTTATGCGGGGTATATAAGTTTTTAAACTTAGCTTCATACCTCAAATATATAAAGATGCCTTTATACAGGGTGTCAGGAATATGAGTACCAATAGTGAAAGACTTTGTATACTGGACAAAGGCAACAAAAAACTCTTATGAATAAAATGTCTAATACAAAATTTTTCTACAAATACATTTCTAAAATAAAAATACACCTAAAATAAAGCGCCAAATTGTGTTACGAAATTGCAATCTAATAGTTATTTATGCAACAAGTACAAAAAGTAAGTGTTTTTGCTCGCGACGTGAAAAAAATAGCATATCTAATGATTTGATAAAAATAGCTGGTTATAAATGTTATCGGAGAGATAGAGGCGATAAAATTGGAGGAGGTATTTGTATTTATGTTAGGGAGTTTTTAAAAATAAAAATAATTGATAGTTTAAACAGTAACGAATTTTATGAACAACTATGGGTACGTGTGAAAGTTGGCATCACAGAAATTTGTCTGGGGGTCATTTATCGTTTACCCGATACTAGTGCAAATCAATTTTTAGACTTATTTGAAAACGACATTTCTGTGTTGTCTGTTGAATTTCAAAATCTTATATGTGTTGGCGATTTTAATATTGACCTATTGACTGATAATTATACAACAAAATCGTTTAATTCTTTGTTAGAAGGTGTCGAGCTCAAACAGATAGTAAATGAGCCAACACGCAAAGATCGCCTTTTGGATTTTATAATCATTAACGAACCATTAATATACTCCAATTTGAGTGTCACGGATATGAATCTATCAGATCATTTTCTTATTGAATGTAGGTATGTTTTAAATATAAATTTTATTATATACAGTTTTCTGTAAAAGGTGTCAATAACTACCCCAGTGTCGACAACTGTATGGTTTACCCTATAGTGAATTTGAATAAAAAGAAGTAATAATACTACGAAAACATATAGGGACTTTTCTAAATTCAATTTGGAAGCTTTTAACCAGGACCTCATTTCAAAGCCTTGGCATTTAATTTATGATAATGTATTATGTATTAATGAAAAAATAAAAATATTTAATAATCTAGTAACCCAATTGTTCAATTCTCACGCACCTTTTAAAACGGTTACTTTTAAAAAAAGAAACTACAAACCCTGGATTACTGATAATATTAAATTTATGATTAGTCTACGAAATAAAGCGTTTCATAAGTATAAAAAAACTAAAAAGAAAGAACATTGGGATTATTATAAAATTTAAGAAATTATATTACACAAGCTATACGTACAGAACAAAAGACATATTTTAAGCTCAAATTTTCCAACGCCAGTAATAAACAGAGATGGAGTATAATAAATAGGTTCGCAGGGTTTAAAAACAGTAATGATCTTCAGCTTACTTCAGATGTAGACGCTAATGATATAAATACACATTTTTTGCAAATAAACGGCAATATTGATAACGCAAATATGGAAATCCTCAATTTTATCGTAACAACCGTAAAACAAATTTTGATAATTTATTTGAACTAAATGAAGTGGATGAATATAGTATTATGCAGATAATTCTCAATATTAAAACTCAAGCTTATGGGAGTGATGGAATTAATATTACACTTATTAGATTTCTCTGTCCTTATTTAATCCCCATATAACATACCTCATAAATTTCTGTCTAAAAAATTTTGTTTTTCCAAATGCGTGGAAAGAAGGTCTAGTCATCCCCATCCCAAAAGTTGCCTGTCCAGAAAATTTAAATTAACTTCGTCCTATAACTATTCTTCAGACTCTCTCCAAAATTTTGGAGAGAATTGTAGAAAAACAAATAAGTGATCATATTGAGAAATATGACATTCTTCCATATACACAGTCAGGGTTTAGAACGGGATATAGTAGTGGAACTGCCCTTTTAAACATAACGGATGACTTTTTTAAGGAACTGGACAACGGAAAGTCTGGTGTGCTCATTTTGTTAGACTATAGCAAGGCATTCGACATGATCAATCATGAACTATTTTTGGAAATATTACATTTTATTATATCTATAACCTTTTTCAGAAACTATCTCATAGGTAGAACTTAAGGGGTAATATATAAAGGTGTAACGTCATCCATACAGCAAATTGGACGAGGTGTAGCCCAAGGCTCAATTCTTGGGCCCCTATTTTATACTATTTATACAAGCAATTTCTTCTCAGTATTGCAACATTGTAACGCACATATGTATGCTGACGATACGCAGTTATACAGGTTTTGAAACAAAATATGAGTTGACATCAATACAGGAAATAAATACTGACCTGGATGCCTTGCTAAAATTTCTTCTGATCATAATTTAATAGTTAATCCAGACAAGTCATCTGTTATGTTACTTGGTTCAACACAGTTGAACAATATTCCTATTCAACTTAACAATATTTTATTACAACCGACACAGAAATCTAAAAATTTGGGTATTGTACTCGACAGTAAATTAAAGTTCACTGACCACGTTTCACTCATTTTGCAAAAATCTTATTTAAAACTAAAAACATTATATCAATGTAGACATTTATTTGATGTGAAATTAAAAATACTACTCTGTGATTCTCTTGTTTTAATGTACTGTGATCTATGGTCCCTGTCTGTCTGTTTATGACTCTAACCGGCTGCAAAAATTACAAAACTCGTGTTTACGCCTTATATATGGGATACGAAAATTTGATAGAATTTCGTACACATTAGAAAAAGCTAAATGGCTGAATATGTCAAACCGAAGAAAATTACATGCGTTAACTTTATTTCACAAAATTATAATAGAAAGAAGCCCCCTATACCTTTGGAATAAAATTATTTATCGTAGAAACATTCACAGTACAAATACTCGTCAAAAAACTGCTATTGACATTCCGAAACACAAAACTCAGCTTTTTAAAAAATCTTACTCATACCAGATATCAAATCAATATAACAATATTCCTGTATCACTAAAAGATATGTCTTCAGCCTCGTTTAAAAACAAACTATTTCATATTATATTTAATGACCAGTGCACAAAGCTAGATTTATAAAGTTAGATTATTTGTTTATGTTACAATTGTTAGGTTAAATTATTGTTCTTTTGGATATGTCTGTGACATTGTAGGTGCATGCATATGTGGGATACAAAGAATGTAAATTAAATTTCTTTTAGGTCTTTGAGGAAGAACAGCTCTAGCTGATCAACTGACCTTTTGACCACACCTTTATTTATTTTTATTATTTTCTCTTGAGACATGTTATTTTGAATTTGGTCAATAAATACTATTATTATTATATTATATTATTATTATATTAAATTGTCCAACGAGGCCGCCAGGCCGAGTAGGACAACACGTCGAGTGCAATAAGCACTTTTTGTACGAGTTGCATACAATATTTTTCTAGGTTCATGCAAAAACCAAAAAAATGTTATTTAGATGACACTAAGTCTAGAAAAATGTGACGTCGATTTGAACGTTTATGTTTGTCATGATGACAAAACGCTGTAGTAGAACAACAGATGAATGCAATAAACATTTTATTGCACTAGTACAATAAAGAACCACTTTTTCCACTAAATATAGTTCAATAAAGTTTTGTTTTTTGCATGAACGTAGAAAAAGTACAATTAAAGCCAAGCAAATATTCCGAGCACACCCTGTATTTAATATTTCCATAATTACCTACTATAACACTATGAATCTTGTAGCCTGTACCATATATTTCTTTAAAAAAAACCTTCCACTAATTGCTAAAAATCTGAAGGTACAAATACTAATTTAATTTGTCTAAGCTAGATATTTAATACAAATATCAAAGACCTCGAAAATGTCATATTTGTCCATTACCAGAATTCATAGAATCCATTTGAACATAGCCTACATTGTGTAACCAATCAATGAAATACCAATCAGCAAAGCTGATACTATCGGAATCGCATTACAAATATTACATATCAATGGAAATGCAATCCAAAGACGTACTAAGTAACCAATGGATGAGTTCCGTTAATAGCTAATCCTTAAGAGAAATATCAATCTCCTCTGTAATTGCTAAGGATGGCGCTATTGATTTCATTCACTAATTGAGTATTCAACTCGCAAACATTGGACAAAAAATATATTTTTTATTTACACCACTTAATCAAATACAATAGACTCGATTTCCAAAAAGATTTTCGATAGCATCTATTAATGATTTAATAAAGATGTGGTGGTATGTTACAAAGAGGTTAATATACCTTAGTAGTGGCATGTGAGCAGGCACCTAAGTTTATGAGCATTTGGACGGCTAGAGGATGACCGTGCCAGGCAGCCATCTGAAGAGGTCGCATTCCGTACTGAAAGAGATATGGTTAGTATGGTTATTAAGGTTAGTATGGTTAGTTCGTAGTTAGTTATTAGAGAATATGGATCACTCGGATGAGATGGCATAATTGTCCTTTAGCACGAATTCAAATGTCTTTGTATTATTTGCATTTGAAAGTCAAATACATACTTCAAGTAATATACTGATACATTACCATTTCATCTTCACTGTGGTTTGGAATACTATGGACCGGTATTTTTACCTTCCAATAAAGGTGCTGATAACTATCTCGAAGATAAAATTATCCGGAGGTTAAAAACCGTAACATGTAACCAAAGTTTACAGAATAAAAATATATTTATTCTGTAAACTTTGACGTAACTGTCTTTTCAATTTGTGTTATGGTGCAAGTATCTAACCGTAGGTTAAGGTACTGAAACTGGTTTTAATAGAATTGTATGGAACTTCACCTAAGTAAGGAAGTGAGCAGCTGAAGGTCTATTTTTGATCGTTTGAAGAGCAATGGTTATACGACATTTTTATTCTACTGTCACGACATTTAATTGAGATAGGATAAAATATGCAGATTTAATATTTATTTATTTACCTTTGAGTTATATTCTATGTAGCATCTACAATTATTGATCAAATAACGTCCCTCACGATTGCTCTGAATCTGAAAAACTCGACATTTTTCCAAAATTTAGTATAAGTTCAAATTTGAATATTTAGTCCACTAATTAATTATTATTACATATCACTGACGAGAAGTGTCAACTTTATTCAAATTTTATAGGTTCAACTTCTCGATAAGTAAATATACAGTGTGGAAGAAAAGTATGGAATAAATTCATTATTTCTAAAACAACAAGTTTCATGAAATTTCCTCGGACCCGTCGATTTTGCTTTTTAAAAAGACTCTTTTTTCTATACCAACGCATTTCCGACGTTCATTTTTTTCGCGCGATTACGTCATCGGATATTTTTTTGCTGAATTCAAAAATGTATAATTTCAATACTTTATTCCTTCAACTTTCCGAAAAAAAAATAACCGATCCAATAAAATCGGCTTGAAAAAAATGTGAATATTTCCATTTGTGTCTGTGATGGGCTGGTTGAGAGTAAAATGGATATAGTGAATTCATCAACAGTTTCACCAAATAAGGACTCTTCATTTTTAAAACAATTTAACAATAAGTAACTAATTAATTAATTAATTAATAATTAAGTTCTGGTTGCCTCAATCGTATTTGACCCCCTAATTTATTATTTTGTTTTATTAGATTGCATGTTAGAATATTACATCTTTTGATAGCAAAAACAACAAATTAAATCAAGTCACCTCAGAAACTATTTCTGGCAGCTCTAATCAGAATTGACATCTCTCAACTGCAGCATTTATTGGATCGGTTATTATTTTTTTTTCTCGGAAAGCTGAAGGAATAAAGTATTGAAATTATATATTTTTGAATTCAGCAAGTTAAGCTCTACAATAATCAAATGAAAAAATATAGGGGTTCTATTTAAAAATATATCCGATGACGTCATCACGCGAAAACAAATTAACGTCGGAAATGCGTTGGAATAGAAAAAAGAGTCTTTTTACAAAGCTAAATCGACGGGTCCGAGGAAATTTCATGAAACTAGGTTGTTTTAGAAATAATGAATTTATTCCATACTTTTCTTCCACACTGTATAGCTAAAAGCACCAGTTATATTAAACTCCACATAACATTAATTTATCTGCTGATTAGGGTTAACAAGTGATGAAAAGACTCAGTTTTATGTTAAAAATTAAACTTATCGGCAACTTTAACGGAAGGTGAAAAAGTACCTGCCCTTAGGTGTATTTTTAAACTGGATATTAAAATAATAAAGAGATAAAATCAAATTTGGTTGAAATAATTAAATAAATATGTATCTGTAACATATTTATCTCACACTAGCCTATGACCCCTATTCAAAATTATACGCTATAAATGTATATGCCATCTCTCCCGAGCCTTCTCTACTGCTTATCTTTTTTCTCACTAGGTATTGAAATCTTGGTAATAAACTGTTGAAAGAGTATTCAAATTCTCATCTTTTGTATGCAAGTTTAGAAAATTCTTCTTTGTTTCGATACCAAGACATCAACATCAGGAGGATTTAAGTGAAGCATTGAAGAAATGAAAAATCCATTTAAATTTATGTAAAAATGTTAATAGAGGTTACCTTATCTCTAGCTTCGATATCACAGTTAGCTGCAATAAGCATTTCCATTATATCTAAGTTACCCCTAGCTGAAGCCCAATGTAGGGGCGCCCTTCCATACTGAAAATCATATATAATTGAATTGACTTCATTGAGTACCATAAAATAAGTATACATTAGTTTCCCGAATTCCATAATTTCGCATTTAAAACCTTTACAGTTTAAGAAAACATTCTATAACTTTTCATCTACCCACAATACAACTGTATTAGAAAGGTATTTTAAGCTAATATAAATCAAATCTATATTGTCGTTGAATTTTCGAGTTCCCACTGTTTTAAATGTGAAGTTAGATATTTATAGAGTGTTTTCATTAAACCAGGTTAGTAGATTTAGCTAGATTAATTTCTTTAGATAATTATTGAATAGAACTTTGTCTGTGGAATTGTTCATTAGCATAGATACCTAGATATTTGGTATCAGAGAGCATAGATATGACTTCATTGATAGAAATTGTAGGAGATTTGATTTATATTAGCTTAAAATACCTTCCTAATACAGTAAAAAAATTACATGTTTTGAGAACCCCATCTACTACAAATAAGAAACTAGATGTACATATCATTATTTACTCTCTTCCAGCAATGGAAAATCCTTTAAATGGTAAAAAACTAATTAAGCTATCATGCAGAATACTTTATTTAGTTAATTAGTCAATAATATTAATATACAAATTAATACATGGGTGACAGTGTAATATGTAGACAAAATACGACTGCAGAGAAACACCTGTCTCATTGTTGTTTTGAAGTCTTTTATAATTTGCAACTGTTATTTTGTATTTAATACAAATCTCGGATGTCATCTCCAAATAAATCATTTAGTGCCTTATACCCAGAAGCTCCTATCATAGGAAGATGTTAAAAATATGGTGTTTCTTTCACGTGTATGGAAAAAGAGAGTCGGGTAGTGTATTTTACATGGAACCAGCAAATTCTCACAAATGTCCAAAATAACATTTGTACAGAGGGACAAAACCTGTGGGTCCTTGCCATCGTCTTCTTCAAAAGATAGTTTAGAGTTTGCTTGAACTGGTTGGTTAAAGCAGGAATGATATACCATAATATCAACATTAAGGTCTTTATTAGAAAATATAGTACTTTTTCCAAGGTGGAAGACGACCAACAGAAGACACATTGAATCTTCATACTGTTTAACTACGGTGCTGTAAAGGATTTGGATATAGTTTTCTTTTGCTTGAATAAAATAATAACTAACACGGAACGGATTCGGAGAACAGAGGAAAACTGACCCTTGCGGTACACTAGTACTATTACACAAGTAATGAATATAGAACTAGCCATGTCGAATCATACAAAGATTTGGGTAGTACTTTTGATAAAAATCTGACTTTCGTCGAGCTTATCAATAATGTTGCAGCAAGTGCACTCCACACTTATCGATTTATATACCAAATTTGCAGGGAATTTAAAGACGTATTAGAGTTAAGTATGCTTCTATTATATGGTATCCTATATGTATATAACGTACATCGGCAAATGTTGGAGCCAGTTCAGAAATTTTTTTAAAAGTTTCTAGCTTTTTTCACCCATAGGATTTGAACATGTCAGTCTTTTAAAAAGTTGCGGCTTGAAAACACTGGATGTGCGTCATGATGATGCACTAGTTCCTTATCTTCACAACTTATTGAACAGCAAAGTGGATTGGTCTGAACTTTTAAGTACGATTTGTATTCGGGTTTCACGTGGTAATTTCAGACAACAGACAAATTTTTACTGTGGCATTTCTAGAACTAATGCATTAGCAATAATTCATCGTTGTTTTTACTGTGTAGTTTATTTAATAGAATTACAGCCAAATGTGATATTTATAATGAGAGTTTAAACGTTGTTTGTAAGTTGTATTTCGCACTTGGGATAAACTTATTTGTTAGTGTATTTTACTTATTAACTATAATTCATTTTATTGATTGGTGCTATATTTTATTTTCCCTCTTATTGTACTTTTATTTAATCCTGTAATTGGAATTATATCTTGTTGGAATAATAAATGAATAACTAATAACTGAATAACTAGTAATTACTCAACGCGTCGCCGAAATTGAATCACCAGACCACGGAAGTGTATTAGGTTAAATTACTTTGTTGTAGATATTTTGTCAAATGTTCAAGTTCTAGTACAATATAAACGAGACAAATTGTAGAAGGTTTGTTGCTATGGATCAATGACATCAGAAAATATCTTACATTAAAGACTTTTCGTATAATTAGCAACTATTTTCACATTCTACCTTTCTTGAAAATAGCAGTAACAACAGTGGCGGCTCTTTGTATGAAGCAACTAAGGCCGGGCCTCACTGTAAAATTTGGCTTTCACTGTATATTTTAATACCCCATAATTTCCAATCCGATTGCCTACTACATTTATCAAACATCAATGTAACAAAATAATATAATTGCTTCAATTTTACCCCTCGTATGTTATAACGTACCTCTGGTATAGATTTCAATATACGGCCGTTTCTGTTTCTACCCGCGTGGGGAGTCCGGGTCATCCACCAATCCCACACAGTGAGGCCGAATTTTGCGACCCTCAAATTGCGTCGCACATGTCTATACGTTATGGTTTCTTCCCCCACCACGCGAGACGGTTAAATTCGATGTTTTTTGCTCCATGTCCGCTCGAGACTGAAGCCCGATTTTTGGCGCCTCTAGTTTTTAGTTCAACGGCAAATGGACGATGTGATAGTGGCTACTGACCGTAGGTAACTTGTGAACTATAGATTATTTACGTGTGTGACTCAATTAATAGATTGTTCAGGTGTTAATATGTGTTCTCAATGTCCAGTGATTAGTGTTAGTGGTTGATTTGTTGAATGTGACTTCTTAAATATTCTGAAGATTAGTTGGTAAGCGCGGTGGTAAAGTTTTAAGGACAAAGCAGGTAGGATAAATTTAAAAAAATAAAAAACAACTTCCTTACATGGTAAGACTAAATTTAACATAGAATAGGAACCTAATTTAAATATATATTATCGATAGGCTCGTCGATAGTTATTTATAATAATGAATCCCTCTCACGATATTGTTTTATCTCTATTTGAAACGTCTTTTCAATACGCAATGAAATAGAGAAACGACAAATTTTGAAAAGTCGGCCAACACTTTAAAATATCCCGAATATACAAACAAATTTCCGGAAATATCGTTTGATTGTTTACTAAAAATGTATCTAAACATATTTAACATAGAACATTTACATACAAATTATTTTGCTTAGATGTAACAATTAATGCAATAAGTGTTTCAGTAGAACGAATCTTTTCGTGCCTTAAGCGCATTAAGACTTACTTAAGAAATACGATGACACAAGAGCGCTTAAACAACTTATCGATGATGGCTATAGAAAAAGAACTGTTGCAAAGTCTTAGCGCCGATTTCCCAATTTTATGAAGACATTATAAATATATTTGCGAATTTAAAAGACCGACGAATAGACTTGTTTTATAAGAAGTGAAAGTATTAAAACCTTTTTGGTAATGGTGGCTTTGTTTTGTATGTAAATAGATAAGTAGTTGAAAATTGGTTTTTATATTTTTTCATATTTTTTAGTGTTTTAAACACCTAGGAACAATTATTAACACTCTGTACAGCCGTATAACTTTTTGTTCACAAGTTACTTGCCATTGGTTCCTCCTAGTGCCTTAAAACTTTCAGCTCAACGGATCAGTTATTTGGAAAAGTTCTGTGAGTAATAAATCGTTTCAGGAAAGGTTTTATGGGATATCTTTGTCAAGTGCGGCACCTGGGACAGTATAATTAACTCAGGTAAAACAAATTTGGGATTAGGACACATTTGATATACATATTTAATATATTTATAGGCATCTTTTAAAGAAGTCAATCTACTACAATAACAAAGCATTAATGTGGAAGGTTAGATTCAAGAAAATAAAACTTCATTATAGGTATGTCGATTAGGATGGTTCAAAAATATATGTTTTTTCTGATTATGATTTTAAATAAACGCTTACGCCTTCTGTTTACGTACTCTGTATCTCTGTGATACCATTGCAGATTGATTCATCTAGAAATCATTAATACACTTACATGCAAAAAAACGCAACAAGTTAATATTTGGCAAAATTGGAAGTCTCATAATTTGTATTATTTTTTGTTCAATTTTTATAATTTTCTTAGCAAACTGTCGATAAAATGACTAATTTCAACTTGTATATCCTGTATTTTGATAAATGCTGGCGTTTTAGTCATTATACAGGGTTAACTAAAAGGTCGTTGTATAACCGTAACTTTAAAACACCCTGTGGATTAATGTCGTAACAAAATTCTTTCAAAATACAAAATTTTGATAATAAGCATTCCTTTCTCACCCTTTGTTTTTTGGTTCATGTACTTTAGAGTAATTGATGCATTTTTTAGATCTAAATGAATTTGTTACCAACAGTTTACTTTGAAAAATATTATTTGATGAGGTGACTTTGGTCGTTGTTGTCCTAATATCAGTTTGACAGCAATTTTTCTTTACGCAAGACCTATACTCCTACTATGGGTTTAAGTGAGGAAAATTGCGCAAAAGCTGCTGCTCTTGTTGAAGATGAACGTACTTATGAATATGTTGCAAAAATTCTTCTTTTTCATCGCTATGCCATCAAATGATTATTCGAATGTTTTAGACAAACTAAAGAAATTAATCTATCTAAATTTACTAACCTGGTTTAATGAAAACACTCTATAGATATCTAACTTCTGACAGTGGGAACTGGAAATTCAACCACAATAGATGAGATGTGACCTATTTCTGCATTTTTAAGATTGCTTCATCAGGTGGCCTCCTTTATGTTGAGTCAAATATCTAACTATAAAAATTATTATACCAATATAATAATAATAATAACAGTTGGATATTTGACTCAAAGGAGGCCACCTGATGAAGGAATCCTAAAAATGTAGAAATAGGTCAGATCTTATCTATTGTGGATGAATTTCCAGTTCATTAGGGTTATTCAATAATGTTTTAATTAACCCTACATAATAACTAAAATGCCGGCACTTATCAAAAGACATAATATACAAGTTGAAATTAGTCTTTTATATTCACTTTGCTAAAAAAAATTATAAAATTGAACTAAAAATAAAAAAATGATGAGACTTCAAACTATACCAAATATTAGCTTGTTGCTTTTTTACGTGTGAGATATGATTTTCATAAAAATGTTTAGTCTACTAGAAGAAAATTAATGACCAATTAAAATATTTTGAACATATTCCATGAAAAACTTATTTATGTTTTATTATACAGCACAGCAATGTCTCATTCACAAAAAAAATGAAAATAGGAGTCATTCTGTACATATATTTCAATATAAAATATTACTGCTGAAAAAGTTTTGTAATATAACGCTTTAATGTTTCTGAAATGTCATAATTCTGAGTGGAAAAAACATTTTAATTATTTAAAGGGTAACATCTCTTGAAATACGTACATATTAATATTTAAAATCTGTCTTTGTGTTTAATACAAATTATGTATTTAGTTAGATAAATATGAGCAAATATAAATCGGAATTTGTTTTTATTAAATTTATTATCACAGTAAAAGTAATATTTAATACTTGTTATTTTTCTACATAATCTCCACGTTTGTTAATAAATTCATTTTATCTACTTTCATTTAGTAATACGAGTTATACAGTCCTATAAATAGTTACACACTGATGCTAAACGATTTTTATTTACCTTTTTCTGTTAAATAAAACTCCGCTTTTTAGAAGAATGATTAATTTATTAATAAAAAAAACTATAAAACCTAAAGTCTATTATAAACATTAATAATACACTTTATCCAACTAGAAATTTCTATATCAGTAGATGTGATGGATGGAGTTCGAATTTCCAATCGTTAATTTCGTGTTTGATCTCATGATCTTCTTTAATATCTGTTTATGAGGACCTTCTAAAACAATGTCCAATGTATTCTTCAGGATTTTTCAATCCAAGCTTTGTTGCAATAATTTTTAGAATGCTTCCAAAAGTATTAACTCCGACAGGCTACGACTTGTGTGTAGAACACAAAGAACCGCCTGTGTTGTATTAGGAATTCAGCATATTTTCGAAAAATATTCAAACAGTTGATACTTACTACATTTTCTTTTATAATAACAAATTTTCGGACAATTTCTACTTTCGTGCATGGAATCACAATTTTTATATAGAGATATAGGTATAGGTATTGAATATGATCCAACATTAGCTTAGCCAATTATTGGCGACGATAGGCTCCAAAAAATGCCAATTATCATCACTTTCGTGAGTAAGAGTAAATGTTTTATCATCTGCATTACTCAGAGACTTCTTCGTTTGTAAAAATTCTGGTTTTTTTGACCTTGTATCCTTCAGAACTTCTATTCAAAAAATGCGATTAGTTGAGAAAATTTCTTTACATCGAGTAGTGAGTGAGAGCATAATGTAGATCGATTCTGTGAGCGTTGCTTTCCGGAAAAATAAGCCAAATAGATTTTCTCAGGCACCTTCTTTATCTTGTTAGTTTTGCAACAATCTTCAAACATTTGGTTCTCCGACTCATACCGCGTCTTGGATTTTGTTAGATCTAGACTTGAGATCGTTCCTTTTGCGACTGCTTCTATATTACAGCGTAAACTTCCATTAGAATCACTCACTTTGAAAAGCGCTTTCTATATTTATCGGTTTGTTTAACAAAGTTTTAACAGTTAACATGTGAAAGGTAATATAAAAAAAACTGATCCGGAAACAGCCGGTACTTTTTTTGTTCATAGAAAATACACCAGCTTCTTGTCACGTCATTTGACATTTTTTGATAAATAATTGTTTTCGAGTTATTAATGAAACTAGATAAAATTTTGAATATTCATGTTGTAAATTCATATTACACTCGTGTTGTAATATGAATCTTTACATCACTTGCACATAACTATTTCACACCGAATTGCAAGTTTCTGATTTCCTCATCCAATCCAACAATGGTTGGGTTTAGTTAATTACGCAAAAACTCTTCCACACCGTGATCATAATCAAAATATCATAATCACTCAAATCAGTCTTGACTATTTTTGCAAATATTTGTAAACATAACTGACTTCCGTACAATTAGCGAATAAATTGCCGGAATATGCATACGGCAGGATTGTCAACAGTTATAGGAAAACCATTGATTAGAAATATTTGCAAAAACTGTCAATTATATACCTAATGGCGATTTATTTGACAAGACAACAGAGAATCATCAACATAGCAACCGCCTACTGCGGTTATCAGTAACCGATGACGGTGATCTTTAGAGTAAGGAAAACTATTTTTATTTTTTTCTGCGCAAACTGTTGGCTGTATGAAAAAATACAAGAAGGAAAAAAGTAGTATAATTATATGTAGTATTTAAAAAATGTTTTGTTGAAGTCGGCCATTGCAGGAAAAAGTTCTGAACGAAATAAATCTAGGGGTTGCTTATTACCGCCCTCTAGAAACATGAGCCAAGGAATAGACACCACCTCAAAATAGCTTTTGACTAGCTGATAATGTGTACCAAAATTGAAGTTTCTAAGTGTAGCAGTTTTTAAGGAAAAATGAAAAAACTATTTTTTTCCGCCATTTTGAGACTCGAATATCTCAACAATAAGGACCCAAATTGAAAAATTTCATATAAAGATCCCCTCCTGCAATGGCTTGTGTAATACTCTGGTAAAATATTTGATCATCATTCTGGAACACCCTGTATAAATAGTGAGGTAAAAAACCAATACTTTCTAGGTAAATTATTAAGAGAGACTGAAAAGTTTAAATATCTGAGACATATTCAGTGATAAATAATCTAGCAATAGTGAATCTTGACTTGCCGTATTTAGGTCAATGACCTTGTCTTCAATACCTACTCAATAGCAAGCGCTAAAGAACTGTAGAATCGCCAAATAACAACAGAAACATTTAATTTAGAATTTTTATAAACACCAGGTGTAATTACTATGAAATATACCATAGCAATGGAGGTGATGCTATGTCTGCCACCTTTGGATATTTATCTAAAATAAGTGGCTGCGACAACTATGATTTGCCTCAAAGATACTGGTATTATACCTGATGTAAGATGTGGAGAAGTTAGAAATCGCCTGTGGAAAAGGATCGTCGGAAAGATGCCCCTTTTGCAGACACTAACAGTATTTCTCCCAAGTTTGTGTTTGACAGACCCTTCACGGTACTTATCAGGAATGAGGAGACCGCCAGCAAAGATGTAATTAACATCTTCACAGGCGGGTCAAAAAAGAAGGAAGATGCAGGATGTGGGACTTATTTCAGATAATAATAATAATAAATCAGATTTATTGACCATTATACAAATAAAAACAAAATAAAAAACAAAACATAATACCTATTTAATTTATACATGGTCAAAAGGACCTTTGATCAGATCCTTACATATTTCATACCACTGGGCAATGGATAGGCATGCTAACGTGATACAAACGGAATTAGCAGTTAAAACTATAGCCACCAAAGAAATTGCCCATAGACATACAACGAACAAAACCATTAGAATCTACACAGATAGTAGACAATCACTACTGACCTTACGCAATCATAAGATAACAACTAAATCAGCATGGGAATGCCATCAGCGTATCAGTAAGCTGGGTAAAGAGACACGACCGGTGCAATAGCAATAAAATAGCTGACAAGTTGACTGGGAGTGCATCGGGTCTCAATATTTTTAGACCTGGTCCTCCAGTATGCTTGCGTTGTCAACACTTGTTGAAATTATCAAAGAGCACACCCACAAAGAGTTTAGGAAACGTTGGGATGAAGCAAATGGCTGTCAATTTGCTAAGGAGTTCCTAGACTACTCCCGCAAGGAAACAGCCAAAAAGTACCTAGGACGAATCTTCGTCTGGTGACAGGTATTCAAACTGGACATTGGTGGCTAAGGAAGCACCTCTATTACATGAGGAAGTGCGAAACACCTCTTTGTAGTGGTTGCCAACAGGACGACGAGTCAAAACTTCATGAACTCTGTGAGTGCACTGCCATCTTGTCAATAAGAGAATCCGTGTTGGGAGAACGAAGGCCTTCTATGGCCTACATTAGAGAGATCCTCCTGAGCAACATCACTACCTTTTTCAACTTATTAGGTTGGTTGGCGACTCAGGTGGATTAATCTCCTAATGGAAGGAAGTACAAGGAGCCCAATGGGGCCTAAGTGTTGTGGCCTTTTTCCTACCCTACCCTCAATCCAAGAATTCTAGATTACTATGAAATAAAGAGTATTTAACAGATTAGTCTCATCATAAATGCTCAACCGCAGAAATCAGCACAGCTAAAAAGTTGGCAGGTTAGATTCTCGTTCACGGCGGAATAATCCGAAGCTCGTTTAGGTCCGTTTTCCTATGCCGCCGAAAGCCCGTCAATGAACTGGATCTTCAGCCGCCCGACTTCTTTAATTTCTCCCATATTATTCCATCACTTACCATCTTCGTATTGTTTAGGATTGTGCGTCTTGTTTGTTTGTTGTTTCTTGTTTGTGTTGCAAGTGTGGTATACAATTATAATTAAATTTACTATTTACCTAAATAAAAATGTAATTCAAATTTAATAATTCAAATTTAGTGTAACTAAATTTCACAAAATTGAATTTGATGAACAGGTCCGTGGCAAAATTTTTATAAGACATTTTAATAAAGACATAAATTTAAGAAACAATTGGATTTGTGGTTGTTACGAGAAATATGCCTTTTTATTTCCCGTCTGTGTTATTCGGAAATGATTACGACGAGATGCCCGGAGGAAAACGGTGTTAAGAGATCTGATTATGACACACTTAAGTGAGAAAATAAAAAAAATATGAAAACAGTAAAACTCATCTTCATAATCAAATATGATTTGAATTTTATTTGGGAATATCAACGTGTAAGCTCAAGTTGATTCTGCTTTAAAAAACATATCATAGAGGTCACAAAAAAATATGTATATTTTTTCCAAAATCATTTACTGTATAAATTTTTGCGGAGTTTTTGAACTTTCACTACGAAAATTCTAAAAACTGGTATTTTTGAAGTGAATTTTACTTCAGCACAGATATGCAGGTATTTTTGAAGGCATTTTACCAAATACTGCACAAAAACGCCTGTGCAGAGTGTATGGCTTTTCCAAAGTTGGAAATCATGTCCATATTTGTTTATTGGATACTACAAAGATTCTTGAAGTATTGTTTTTACTGTCAAATTTCCTTTATCCTCTATGTGACCAACCATTATGTTGTAAAGTTCATTGCGCCTGCAAACACCGACCAACCCAAAAATGGTGCCGACTTCTATTAGAAGTTTAATCAGGTGCTTCTTCCATAAATCTGGACATTGTTAGCTTGAAATATTAACATAAAAACATCTGCAAAATTGAGTGACAATGACGAGTATTTGGATATTGAACAAGCTGCTGAAGCTGCGCTGTCCACATTAATGCCCGAAAAATTTATATGAAAACTCCTACAACAACTTTGAAACCTGGGCCAAAGAAAAACATATTGAGCATTTCACAGAAGGTATTACTAGTCTATTTCCTGAAGCTGTCCAATACGTTAAGGCCGTCAACTTTGTGGAGTAAATATTCGCTCCGCGCCATGATTTTAGTAAATTTACAAGACATTATTAAAAGAGAACACTTTCGGATATCCGCCAAGGAAATCAAAAATATTTACGAAGCTGGAAATAGAAGACTTTATGAAACAAACCGAGGATGAAGAATTCCTGTTATTCAAAGTTGTTTTAATCGTTGGAGTATTTGAAACATGTAGGAGGCAAGAAATCACATATTTGACGGTAAATGCCATAAAAGATTGTCAGTCATTTATTACTGTCAAAATTTCGCACACAGAAACTCATGTCCCAAGAATGTTTATACGATTACTGAGGGATCAATATAGTCCAATAATAAAGAAAATAGCAAGCCGCCACCTGCCGCAATTTTTATTTCTGTTTTTGCTTACTGACGGGCATTGTCCCATTAAATAGATGACTGACCATTTTTTTTATGTTTGATATAACATTTAATACCATCACAAACGTTTTGAAGTGTATTAAACGAATTGCACAGTATTTATTTTTTTGTACATACATTGCGGCTGACTGACCAGCTCCGTCCCCACACTTAGCTGACTGACTGTCATAACTTTTATTTATATGCAATATACTACTTGTATAACAATTTTCAGGCTTAGTAAATTCATTTTATTACCTCGGCAGGTACGGCAGCTTCGATAGCGTACCTGAAACACCTGTTCTCAGTTTCGCTTGACTGACCGTGGTATGTTTGTGTACGCAACCACTGTAATAAACTATGAAAAAACTAGGCTTAGTAAATTCAGAGACTTTTTTTGGCGCTGGCTCTCCGTCTAATAGGTGGTATCAATTTTTTAGATATATTTTGTAAGTAGGCCAAACTTCGTCCACTCAATATGACGCATCAGTGATTTTTCTTGACATATGAAAGTAATAAATGCTGTAACCTGCAAGTTAGAATTAATACAATTGGAGGTATGCCAAAAAAAAGATAGCGGAATTCCTTGGACTCTCCA
Source organism: Monochamus saltuarius (assembly GCA_025584915.1). Classification (NCBI taxonomy): domain Eukaryota; kingdom Metazoa; phylum Arthropoda; class Insecta; order Coleoptera; family Cerambycidae; genus Monochamus; species Monochamus saltuarius. The sequence goes on from CM046728.1 coordinate 36,303,649, forward strand.
ACACCACTGACTACATTGGCCATTGCTTCCGGCGCATCTCTGCAGCAATGTTGGCAAACGTGGCAACGGTTGCTTCAAAATTTGTAGCATATTAGGAGCGCCGTGTTAGCGATTGTTATGGGTTGATTCGCTCATCTTTTGAAATATCAAGTCATTTTTTGTCTTTATTGGGCATTCCAAATACGTAGTTAAAATGACATTATGATCCCTTATATATCAAGACATCACACCGTGTTATTCACCTGACGGGCTTTAAAATGAAAATTCCGATTTATATTTGGTCCATCCCCTTTACCAATAAAAATAAAATCTTGCGGGTACTTAAAATTTTAAACCACCAGAAAATTGTTTAAATATGTTTCTCCTTTACGTTATGCAGTTCTCTTCAACCAGCTAAACTGCCACTCCTTTAACCTTTCTCAATCGCTAACGATACCATATTAAATATGTAAAAGGTGTTCAGTAGAATGCACCTGTGAACCTTCACCTTACGACTAGTGGCGGCTGAATGTGTCGTCGCTCGTTAGCAATTACATTAAAAACTGGACTGCGTGAAAGGATCGATGCCAGCAGGAAGAAAAACATTTGGAGTGAGGTTTTTACATAATATATAAGGACATTGCGAGTCATCAAAGTAATAATGATAAGTTGTGGTGTAATGGATTACTGTGATACGACGTTATGGACAAAAATTTATGTTTCTTTTGAAATTAATGTTGTGCTTGTAGACATGTGACATATCCTTCCGTATAGATAGACTTTTTTATGTGTTTTTAATACAATTTAAGGTATATCGTTTGACCTTGATTTCATGTTGCTGTACTGTCACGTACGGCGAGGCCCAAAATAAAAGAGAGTAATTCATTCGCAGTATTTTGATGAGCATGGAAAGTGACGGTTGCAGGGGACAAGCTTCCATAGACGTACCACTTAAGAGTGCAAAGAACAACAAATTTGGCACTTTTATAGCAATAACACGCTAATGAGTTTACAACCTCCCACATACCCCTACCTCATGCGCACTCCGCAGTTATCACACACATTTACATACACAGTATACACTACTGGTTATTAGCTACTAGCTACTGTCAAAGTTTACTGAATAAATATTAGTTATACCACTCTCTGCCAGCACTATGATGTTTTGAGATCAAAGCCGTACCTACTGTCGCACGTAAATACTGTTGCATAAAATGGCCAATTACGAGGGACTTAAAAAAGTAGTTTCTTTCCAATTGGGAAATAATAATATAATATAATACCTCTACCCTTCATTCTAATCACGAGGATTAGCCCAGAAGTCGAAGACTTGTGTAGAAGAGGGGGCGGCATATTATTATTAAGCTGCCGCATTTGCGCCCAAGAACGACTTACGTTGGTAGGCTCTAACCACCATTCACTGCAGGAATGAGGAAAATCTGGAAAATCTCATTAATTAGGGGGGTAGTCCAATGTCAACCGGTATCAATCTCTCACATTGACCCAAACCAACATTCTTCCACCCTGCCATACCCGCAGAGAGGGTGTCAATCTCTCCACGAATATAGCTTATATACGGTCTACCGGCAGCTGGGCGCGAACGAACTCCGATCTAGTCACCTCGATTCAAGTACTGATGCCTTAAACCGCGCGGCCACTGACCGATCCAAATATTTATATACGAGGAATATTTCAAAAGTGCATTATTGTAAGGCTGCTTATTGTATAAATATAATATTTGTAATAAATATAAATATTATAAAACGATTATAGGTAAATGTATAAAGTTTATAATTATTTTGTTAGTTAATCTTGGAAATCGTATATATTAACTTGTAAATTTTAAAATAACATATAAGTATTCTACTATATAAAAAATGAGCCATGAGAAAAATTTGCAATAAAATTTGTATTTAAATATTTTAAAAAAGCAATATACATTATTTTAAAACTAAAATAGGAAATAATAATATAATCTATATTGTTTACATGTTACAAATGCTGCAATATAGGTTTTTAATTGTTCTTTTAATGCAGCTTTTCTTCGACTCCTACACGAAACTGTTTGTGACGTTTTGCGGCCTTGATCTAAAATATAATAAAAATGCATTATATTCTTGTTTTGTAATTTAATAAACTATATGTTCTTTTAAGTAAACAAATGACATCCAATGTACAAGTACGTCCAGGTCGTTTTTAAGTATTTAATATTATTTACGTGATTTGGGTATTTCGATACGTATTAATTTGAAATTTTAACGCCAACATATTTTTGGAATTATTGTTATCAGAAACTCTGCTTGAATAAAAAATGTTTCAGTTTAAAATTTATATGACACCAGTACAAGAAAACTTACTTGTTGGTTCATACAAAAACACTGTTGGTATCGCATTTTTCTTTTTAGAAGTCGTAAAACTTTCATTTGAAAAATGTCTGCTTCAAATTCTAATTGTAACATAGCATTGGTCAGAAGTATTATTTACTTATCTGTAACTTCCAGTAAATACTAATTGTTTCTTCCAAATATTGCATCTGCAAAGAAACGATATTTACTTAAAACGCATACTAAACTGGGCATGTCAAATTTCCTGTAAAACATTCAAGAACACGTAAATATGCTTCAAGAAATATATATATAATTATCTGTTATTTTAAACAAAATGTTCATAAAACCAAAGTTTTTACCAAGAGTAACTTTCTAATTCCGTAAACTTTGATAAAAACAAGTTGTTTATAATTTAAAATAATGCCTAAATACAATCTATGAAATATAGGTATGTCTAATCCTTTATATTAGTTCATGAAATATAAAAAACATACCTTACTTTATCCTTTGGACAATGGAAAAAGGAAAAACCACGTCTTCACGGACAATTATTCACATATAAAAATTCTCCTCAAGTTGCCATTAATTTGCAAATGTCCCTCGACAGAGTTAACTCTCTTCCTTTAAAAATAAACAAATGTCAATGACCTTCACTAGGAAATCTTGCCTTGCCCTTGCATTTCGATTGCATTATTGATAATATGCAGTTAACAAAAGCTACTGAAATAAAAGATTTGGGAGATTTATTTGATGCCCAATTAAAGTTTTAACCATTTGCATCCATTTTTCAGAGCGCATCTATTCCAAAATTCTTTTAGATAAGTTCTGAATCGCCCTTTAAAAATTACGAAAATATAAAGTCCCTTTTTATCAATTTTGACGTTTCGCCTGACATTTGTCTTAAAAATACTTGCGACCATATTTTGATATGCAACCCGACAGAAACATATTCATCCACTAATAATCATCTATTAAAATTGTGTTTTAATAAAAGAAACAGATGAACGTAGTAAGCAAGTTGTCGAATCCTGTACTATTACTTTAAGTGCTAAGATAAATTATTACTATATTAACTGTTAGCTAATTATCCTCTTTCTTAATTGTGAAGAATAACGTCTAATAAGCAATATTACCTCTCCTCAAAAAAATTCCATCAAAAATCAAGTCATAAAAAACAATTCTAGCAAACTCATCAATTAACTCTTGGTATTAAATTAATCTAAATAGGATTATTATGTAATACTTTTACGGACTAATAACTTTTTATCTTTCTAAATTGATTATGTGAGTGTTATATACTTCTCTCTTTCTCGTTATCGATTACAAAACTAGAAAAAGTGTAATAACTCTAAACGTTCATAATTATATACTATTTACTAGATTTATTGGCCGATTCGAGGAGCTGAATAAATGTAATTTCATATTTGTCACAAATTTGACGGCGTTCTAAAATATCCAGTTGTGTTGGGGTCCCAAATGGCAAATGTTCAGTAATTATTTAATGTACTAAACGTGCAGCATTTTTAATTGCGCGTTAGGTTGGACCTTGGGGAAATATGTGCACTAATTATGAAAAAATCAATTACACACCCTTACAGGTCGGTTTCATGTCGAATAGCTGGGACATAGTATCGCCCATAATTCTCATATTAATAAAAAAAACTAACCGCAAGTGACAGAAAGAAATCGACCAGTAAAAAAATTCGGCTAAGATAGTCTACATTGTAATAAGAATTTTTCTTATTAGTGTTGTATCAAGCATAATGATTATTTATTTTTTATAATTTTGACATGCAAAGTAGCATCTTTTTTCTACAAAACTGTTAAAAGTGGGCTTTTTAATTGTCATTTTTGATGTTAAAAATGTCATTTTTTGACACGCGTGTTAAAAGTAACTGGTTGCTACGAAAATTTTGGTTCATAAACATTGCGATCTGTTTGGTATTTTTTGATTTCTTATTTTTATTGAGTTTAAAGTTCTTCCGATTGTTTTGTAGAATAAATAGCTATTTTCTACAAAACTGTTAAAAGTGGGCTTTTTAATTGTCATTTTTTATGTTAAAAATGTCATTTTTTGACACGCGTGTTAAAAGTAAGTTACTTTTAACACGCGTTTTAACTGGTTGCTACGAAAATTTTGGTTCATAAACATTGCGATCTGTGTGGTATTTTTTGATTTCTTATTTTTATTGATTTTAAAGTTCTTCCGATTGTTTTGTAGAAAAAATAGTATATCATAAATAGCTATTTTTATCAAAACAAGTGTCAAAAAGTTCTACTTTACGTAACTAGTTACATAATGAAAACCATTATGCAACTGGTTATGAAAAGTTCGTTATGTCACTAATTGCAAAAAAGAATTAAACAAAATACAACAGAAAAATAATAAAGTAACTTTTATTTAAGTCAGTAATTTTATAAATAACACTTTATTAATTATTTATTAATTATTATTATTTAATTATAAATATTCACAACGCAGTTGGTACAGTTAGTGAAACTAATTCCAGAAGAAATCTTATTTGTTGAACTTGCAGTAATATTCCGTGATATGTTATTGGTATTATTCTGTTCTCCAAGCACCGACATTGTTTTTTATTTTCTATAGAATTTTCAACATATTCTTCTGCAACAGAATTTGACTTCCAGCCGCCGTGTTGTTTTATTTTTAAAATATTGGCCCCAGAATCTGCAAGTAAAGTGGCCGAAGATGTTCTGAAACAGTGGTTAGTGAATAATGTACCATCAGCAAACCAATCATTTGAGCAGTCGTCTTTTGACCACTAATATTAATTCCTACTGGTTGTACACCACATATACCATTTTTATATCTAACAAAGAATCTCTTATGTTTAATATTTTCTGGGCGTAGGTTTATAAACTTCCTGATAATGTCACCGAAGTTTAGTCCTTCTATCTCCCGGAGTGATTACTCATCTGTAACATCTTCAAAGCGTAAAAATATTAATTCTGACTTCCGATATATACCGGCTTTTCCCACAACCAACACAACCTAAAGCAAAAAATGCGAATTAGTAAACTGACAACTAAATGAAGCAATTATTAGTTGTCTTAGCCATTAAACAATTATGGTCATCCACCGCCGCCAAAACTTCGCAATATTTACTTTCGAAAAAACGTTTGATTTCTTAGCGTGTTATCCATGGAACTGTCTTTTCAAAAATGCTATCAAACTATTGTATGTTTTAATGTCTATACCTTTTTTAAAAACAGCTCAGTTCTCAACATTGAGTACTGTGTCCATAGCGTAAAGGCCATCAAATTCTTCTTACCTTCAAAATATGCCAATAGTATCTTCTCACTGACGCGCTTTACTTTCTTTTGTTCATGCCATTTCTCAAATTTTTGATAAGCCAAGTCTACCACTTTGGATTTTTCAGGAATCAGTGAAAATGCGGCATTTATTGCCTCTTCTTCGATATCGCTCGGTATATCGTCAGAATCTGAATGAAAATCACACATTTTTCCTAACAAATGGTAATGGTAACGATCAGCGTCACAGAATAGATCAGCGTCTATTAATTGTCAAGCCAAATGACAAGAGAATATAAACTGACACTGATCTACTAGATAATTGTTATTTAAATTATACTTGTAAATCATCGAAATTAAAAGCATGTATTTCCAATTTTTTGTCAAGAAAAAATCTTGTATGTAATACGTTACGAAACATGATTTTATGTAACTCGAGCTTGCATTCGTTACATAAAATCATACTTTTTACAACTGATTACATAAATAGCTATTTTATTGTACTTCACTGAAGACACCTTATTTTCATCTGTATTAGCGTCTAATAATATAACATGGTCTTTTTCGGACTAGCGCAGGGAAACAGCGTATGAATTAGTTATACGTGGTTTAATCTAATAGAATATGTTAAGGAAACATATGTAAATTAAATGTACAATTTGTTGCATCTTGGAACATATTGTTACTGTTGATGCCCTACGTGCTTCAGCACGATTCTCTTGAAGTTCTGATGAGGGATTTGATTTTTTGAGAATGCTGTGGGCTATTTCCTTCTTGTTTTCTAAACAATCCTCAAGGTATGACTCAGCTATCGCTGCGGACTTCCACCCACCATGCCGTTTTATGTTTGTAATATTGGACCCAGAGTGAACTAATAATGTGACAGATGAGCGCCGAAAACAATGTCCTCTATCCGCTTCGGGGTTTGGAAGGCCTACGTAACCAGCGATGTTAGATGGCATTTTCCCTAAGCTGTTGATACCCACACATTGCTTAGTACATTTACCCCTTTCTAGAATAAGAAAAATCGAACGTAGGAGTTATATCTATGACGCAAAATAGCATAACTTCGAAAGATATCGAACCTATTTAATTGTTTCATCGTTGTTCACTACAACTTAGTTCATTTTTCTCCGTCGTTAAGAAGTTTTTGAAAGTATAGTTAAAAACCTGAAAGGGGTAGTTTATTTCAACCCTTTCCAGTTATTTTCAAAAACTGAAAAATATGTCACAAGTGTCTTTTGATGATGGAAACACTTCCACAAAATTATACCATTCCCACGCTTTTTGTTTCCGAGAAAAACAATAAAAACACTCTTTTTCGGTCGAACCCACAGCGATCCAGTCACCTCGATTCAAGTACTGACGCCTTAAACCGGGCGACCACTGACCGATCAACGATATACTTATATTACTTTTAAAATATGTCTCGTAAGCACGGTCGATTGATATACAAAGTATTGAACAGTGCTATATATTTTAAGGTAAGAAGTAAATAAATTCTGTAGATTTGGCAAGAAGCCAAATTTGATTATATCTAAATTATCACCTTTTACACCTCCTTTCTTTCGAGGTAGGATTTATATTGTAAACACCAACGTTTTTAGATGATGAGTACACCTGGAATAACTGTAAGTTCCAATTGATACAAGTATTTGTTTCTTCATCTAACTACCAACTCCTTGTATCCATTAGTAATCGAATAATGTAAATGGAAATGATGTAATAGACTAATGCAATTGAAATTATTGGTGTTACTAAAGTGATGCATACATTATCTGTTTTGTTTTTAATGTAATAAAGACAGGCATTAAAGCGGAAGAACATATTAAAGACTTACTTATAACTTACATTTTGAAGGCGCATTGTTTTTAGTTGAAATTGAAGAGCTTTGTACAATAACTGTGGAAGTCTTTTAAAAAGTTGAACCCTATTTATTTTAATTTTATTTTTAACAATTAAAATGTGCTTATTGCAATTACCAAGAAAGATAAAAAATAAAACTAATTTATGAACACTTTGTTATTAATACGAGCAATAGTTAAGTGGTTAAATAATTCAAGCTGACTACTAATTAAATGATAGTGCAACACTGAAAAAAGGATATTTGATTATCGTATAAGTTCGACGAACAGGAAGAAGGAGGGAACAACAGCGCGTGATAAGAACCTGGGAATATTTAACCATATATTTTGTAAAATGTCAGAATCATTTGCAGCATTGTTCATTACATTAAACAAAAATATAGTTGAATAACACTGTCTACGAACACTTAAGCTTTTAGAACCATGTCTCTGAAGTAAAGAATCATGAGGTATATCAATGTCAGGGTAAATACCATCTATTTTAAGAAACAATAGGCTGAGGATATGTTTTCAATTTAAAAGATTGAGTTTGATAGTGATGCCAAGGTACTAAGGCATATCATAGCTTTGACCTCACATAAGCATAGTATAATATTTTTAAAGTTTCAGTATTAGAAAAATACTATAGCGAGCTATACATTTAAATATTGTTGGATTTGTAAACGATGTTATTGCTTATTGAAATACATATGATTATCAAATATTACCCCTTAATCAGGTATGGTTGCTGGTCTTTCAATCATATTATTTACTTTATAATCATAGATCCAATTTTCTTTTATGGAAATAGAGCACTACGTTACACTTTGTGACATTAAACTTGAGATAGTTTAAGATGCACCTTTCTTCAACGCGTTTAAAATTATCATATAATGAAACTCAGTTGGTTTTAGAATGAATCGCACAGTAAATTTTTATAGAATCTGCATAAACAACGCATTGAACATCTATAACATTAACTATGCCATTTATAAAAATATCGAATAACAGAGGGCCCATGTTGCTTCCCTGAGGTACTCCAGATGAAGTTATGTATTCAGTAGATTTAATGCATTGAACATGACATATTGTTTTCTGCGCTTCATGTAAGAAATTAACAATTTAATTATTAAATTTAGTGGCAAGCGCCACGATATTAGTCTATAACTTAAGTAAGACATTATCTTGGTTTATGTTTTATTAGTTATAAAAATAGGTATAAAACAACTACAAAAATATTGCACGTTTGAGGACTATAAATAATTTTGAAAATTTGGACTTTTCTCTTTTGTGCCAAATTATATTTACTTGGATTTGGAGACACGTGAAACAGAAATATGATAAGAGAAAGAACAGTTTTTGTGTTGCTGTGTGTGATCAATAAAATCATAAGGGTGTTTGTTTTTTGAGAAAAGAGACCATTAATAAGAATTTAATACGTTATATTTTAAACTTTACATCTATGTTATCACTGAGGACATTTAGCAATTAGTAGAACTTAATAATCCACAGAAAAATATGTAAATGGTGTCCTAATTACATTTTAATTTCAGTAAGAGGAAGTGGAAGTAGAAGAACTTATAAAAAAAGAAATATACATAATTATAGAAGCTTTAAACAATAACAAAAGTCCAGGGAAAAACGGAATAACAGCAGACCAACCAAACTGGTTAGGCTATTGAAAATACTAAATCCAAAGGACTAATAAAAAGTGAATGTTCGGAAGGCTTTACTATTGACACAGGACTGACTCACTATCAACGCTTCTTTTTAATTTAGTATTAGAAAGGGTCATAAGAGATAGTCAGTTGAACAGAGAAAGATTGTTGGAATATTGTTTAAAAGTCACCAAATAGTAAGTTATGCAGATGACGTGACTATTATTGCTAGATATAGTAGGGAATTAGAAGAGGTAACGAGAAAACTTGTGGAGGAAGCACGTAAAGTGAGATTGCAGATAAATCAAGGGAAAAGTAAGCTTTTGAGAATAGGAGAACAAAAAAAAATACCAAGGAAGATCTTAAGAAGAATTATAGGGGGTAAGAAGACGGAGGAAGGCTATGTAAGGAGAAATAATGTACGCAATGTACCAAGCACCAACAATAGACCAAGTGGTAAAAGCCAGAAGAGTGCTAGGGCATCTAAAACGTATGGAAGATGAAAGGGCACTTAAGAAAATAGTAGGGAGTAAACCTAACTACAAGAAAAAAAGAGACAGACCGAGGAAGCGATGGAGAGAGCAGTGGCAATGGATCTAAGGGAGAAAAATGTAACGGATTGAAAAAGAAAGGCGAAGGACAGAATGGAGTGGAGGAGAATAACATAGCTGTGGGCCTAAAAGGCTTTATATATGTATAATTTCAGGTTAAATGTCAAACTTGTTTGTTTTCAAAGCCTTTTCAGTCAGTAAACTTAAATATCGTTGGTAAATTTTATATTTCTATCAAATCTACACAACAAATAGTAAGAAAAGTACTTATTTTTATAATGCATTTTAAGCCCTCTTTCTGTTTTTGAATTAAAATACAGGATACTTCCTTTATAAAAAAACACAAGTTGTGGTTATATCACAAAAACTATGTTCCTGAAAATGTGTCCAATATGTTATCAAGACTTCATTTATTCACATAAATTAATTCAAGTCAATTACTTGCGCTGCATTATTCTAGAAAATTTTTTTCTTTTTTTTTTTCTAATAACTACTAAATGTTTTAGTGCATTGTATTATATTATGTGAATGTCCCGACTGTTAAGCAGTAGGAATTATTGATTAGTTTATATACAGTATTCAGAATTACACTTTTGACATTTAAAAAAGATAAAATAGTAATAGTAAAAAGGTTATATTGGCCAGCTTTTAATATCAACCATTTTTTTTTTTTTGGGTAATATATACAGACATAAACGGTTCGCAGACAAAGATCTGAGCTGTAATGAGCACTGAGCCGAAATGTACACTAAATTATTTTTATTTTTCCCTTGTTATTAACTAGTTGTTTGTATCCAGCGCTATCTAGACGAAATATCTAAATTAGTCGAGGTAAATTACACCGTTTGCGCGGTAGACTCCCTCGGTCGTCTGTTTTAATTTTAAAAGTCTCAGGTGTCCAGCTGGGATGCCCTTGTGGTGTTTCACAAATAGGCATACGCAATTTAAATAAAAATAGAAGGTGGTTATGCTTTGATCTATAATATTCATCGAATAATTTAATAATATTAACTGTGCCCAGAAAGAACGGGTTCTACGGGGGTGAATGAAATATAAATCTCAGTTTGTTTTTTCTAAATTTATTATCGTAGTAAATGAAAATTGAAAACAATATACTTTTCTACACAGTTTCCAATAACATTAAGCCGTCACGCTAGGTACAAACTCCTATAGCCCGCGTTCCACTAAGTATGATTTTCTTGACGGTAGTTGTCGGTTTCTCTTCCTCAACGAGTGTTGCTCTTAACCTCGAAACCGAGACTGTGTGGGCTGTATGACATGAAGCTGCAAATGGAGATAAGTTGCTGCTTGTCATTCTCCTCTGTTCGTGTCTTTTGTCCTTCCTTCTTTCCCTTTTTGTTTTTTAAGTTGCACTGCGCTGATGAATAGTCCAAAAACAACGTTGTTCGCAGTTGCTTCGTTGTTTCTTTCCACCTGTTTTTTTCCTGATCCTATAGCCAATAAATTCTACTCTCAATTTCTTTTTCTATATGTTTTGAGACCCTGACGGCAGTTGTCGGTTTCTCTTCCTCAACGAGTGTTACTCCTAACCTCAAAACCAAGGCTGTGTGACACGAAGCTGCAAATAGAGATAGATTGCTGCTTGTCATTCTCCTGTGTTCGTGTCTTTTATCATTCCTTCTCTTTCCTTTTTGTTTTTAAGCTACACTGTGCTGATGTAGGGCAATAACCCAGAAACAGCGTTGTTCGCAGTTGCTTCTTTATTCCCTCCACCTGTTTTTTTTTTTAATATCATTCAGCCATAAAATTCCACTCTCAATTTCTTCTTGTATTTGTTCTGAGACTCTGGCAGCAGTTGTTGGTTGGTCTTCCTTAATGGCTGTTGCTTTTAGTCTCAAAACAGAGGTTGTGTGACATGAAGCTACAAATAGAGATAAGTTGCTGCTTGTCATTTTCCCGTGTTCGTTTCCTTTGACCCTCCTTTTTCTTCCTGATTTTTAAGCTGCACTGCACTAATGAAAGACAATTACACAGAAACAACGTTGTTCGCAGTTGCTTCATCGTTCCTTTGCACTTGTATTTTCCAGATCCTATATCCAATAAATGCCACTCTCAATTTCTTCTTGTTTTTGTTGTGAGACCCTGACAGCAGTTGCTGGTTTCTCTTCCTCAACAACTCTTAGCCTCAAAACCGAGGCTGTGTGATACGAAGCTGCAAATAGAGATAGGTTGCCGCTTGTCAGTATCCTATGTTCGTGTCCTTTGCCCTTCCTTCTTCTTCCTTCTAATTTTTAATCTGCACTGATGAAGGACATTTACCCAGAAACAAAGTTGTTCATAGTACCTTCGTTGCTCCTTTCCACCTGTCTTTTTTCACATCCTGTAGTCAATAAATTCCTGTCTCAATTTCTTCTTGTATTTGTTATTGGTTTCTCTTTCTCAACGACTGTTACTCTTTCCTTCTAAAAGTACAAAAGTAGATGGAATTTATTAACTGTAGAATCTACAGGCTACTAACGAATGAGACAACCTGCATAGATGAATAATTCGCTGGCAATTATTTCCAACAGTTAAAATGGAGGATGACTTAGGCCAACCCAAGAAATGAATTATATCTTAGTAAATAGAAATAGTATATCGTCGAAAATAAAATAGAATGAATAAAATAAAAAATGTTATCATAAATAAAATTCCATCTTCAATATAGCCCGATACTTGGAGTCTTGACTAAAAGTGTGCACTAATTTATGTTAATTAAGTAATGCTCATTTAGTAAATATCTACCTCTATATTTTCAGGTACATTTATTAGAACATTAACTTTAATGGTCCATTAAGCCGAACTAGAACATATGCAAAGGGTGGGCTTGCAAAAAAGCTATGAGAGAGACGAAGATATATGTTTGGTTATGTAAAATGAAACAGAATTCCTGAAATAAAGGAGTCGTATTTCTTGTGTTGGTTACACTGAAAGGTTTATGCAGCTCTAGTGACAGTTTGATATGGTGATACTTCAGTGTATGTTCCGCATAGAGTACCGAGCTTAAGTGACTCAAGTAATTACATAATATAGATATACAGGGTGTCTCTAGAAAGTCTATACAAAACACTAGTACAACTTTCTGAGACTAAAATATGAGGAGCTGTCCCAATTTACCTTAATCCAAAAGTTGATAGTTTCCGAAATACAGAGCGTCATAGTTCTTATTTTTTTAAATTTTCAGGAGTTTCAGTAGGCAATTAAACATTTCAATTCGATTCTCAGAAAATGCTGATCGAAGCGAACAGGTATACCTTTTTTGGACAAAACATGCCAAGAAACAAGAAATTATAACTAGAAATTTAATACACCTAGGTACAAAAAGTTATGAAACTTTAGATGTAATCGAAGTACTGCTGGTGGCGCCCTCTGCAATGTACACTAATGCTGTGATCAGATCTCGATTTATCATTCTAAAAAAGCCCTAAGTTCCAAATTTCATGCGAATGATGATATTATTAAGATAAATAATTCCAACAAAGTTTTTAAAAACAATTACTTTGACACCTTGTATTTCGGAAAATATCAACGTTTGGATTAAGGTAAATTGTGCGTGCTAGTATTTTGTACATACCTTTATTTAAGTAGCGTTCTAATGGAATTTCACCTATACTGAAAACCCATCAGTAGGACACCTATGATTGAGGAAAAGGAATACAGAAAGAGTTATATTTTCCTTAGGCGAGCTAAAGTATCCAAGTTCTCCACATACTTGGCGAACACGGTATCCCGTGTACATACGGTATGGAATGTCTTAAATAAGCAAGGAGATACATTAGAAAAAGGTTAAATTGACACAAACAATACAAACATTATCTATGGAATAACTACCAAATGAAATACATAGCATTCTATAGATCTGGATAATATCATGGGTCTGGGGTGGCAGAGTAGACTTTGGCCAACTTATTTCATTCGTTACAATATAGATCTGCTCTTGAAAATGACCGCGACAATGCTGTTGGTTACATCCAGATATAGGATTTTACTTGAGATATTTATTTTTGGGTGCGTGGCCATACGACTATACCCCATATATTCTTTATTATTAGCTTTTGTAACATTTGTTACTGTATTAGAAAGGTATTTTACGCTAATATATATATATATATATATATATATATATATCAAATTTCCTACAATTCCTATCAATGAAGTCATATGTATGCTCTCTGATACCAAACATCTAGGTAGGTAGATATTGTGGATGTAATTCAACGCTGGTTAGGGCTTTAGTCCACAGAGTAGTCAGTTTCACGCAATATTGTTAATACCTAAAAATATATAAATAAAAACGATTACATCAAGGGTCAAATTTTGTTATTAATTAAGTAGGTCGTCACGATGTTTAAATTCATTGACAGATTAATCACTTTTGACATTGTCGATATTTAATTTCAAATAATTTTAATTTATTGGTATAGTAATTTTTATAGTTAGATATTTGACTCAACTTAAAGGAGGCCACCTGAAGAAGCAGAAATAGGTCACATCTCATCTATTGTGGTTGAATTTTCGAGTTCCCACATTTTCAAGAGTGAACTTAGATATTTATAGAGTGTTTTCATTAAACCACGTTAGTAAATTTAGCTAGATTAATTCTTTTAGATCATTATTGAATAGATTTTGTTTGTGGAATTGTTCATTAGCATACATAGATGTTTGGTATCAGTGAACATACATATGACTTCATTGATAGGAATTGTAGGAGATTTGATATTAGCTTAAAATACCTTTCTAATACAGTAAAAAACATACCTGTGTACCAAGTGATACAATATTTGTGATAATTAATTGTTTAATATTTTTTAGTAAAAAACTAAATGTTACTTCATTACGGCTTTCTTCATTTGTCGGGAAAGGTGCCATCTCCACCTTGCTGCCCATCTCGCGAAGCTACTTGCACATCAATGGTGGTAATGGTTTACCATGATAGATTAATGGAAAGAATATCTAATGCAAATGAGGATGCGGCAGTTAATACATTAAAGATGGTATGTGTACGCTCCGTTTCCTACTGACGGTAATGCAAACAAAATTTCAAATGCAGATGGTGTCGCGCAACAATAATTTCAGAGGTTACAATTTCAACTGTGAATGTATACCGGCGTACACAACATTTTTCAATTAATTCCCAAATATGAACGGGATATTGATGAAGTTGCAACGCTGTGCGGTTATAGCATACATGGTCTATTGTGTTTGAGGGCATTGTCTGTGCTCTGGCAAATATTATAATCTATAACCAGACAATTCCTTGCCAGTGTTTCAAAATTTGTGCTTACTACGCTCACGACTTTAACATGCAGCTTCATAGCCCGTTTCAGATGACAGATTTCTCGCAATAGCGTTATAATAAAAAAATTCCCATTTTTGTAATGAGATAGTTTTTATACTTCTGCCATTATTTTTTGTCATATATATTGTATAAGTTATGACAAAATGAATCCAATGCAGTTTTGTGGTGACTAAAATATAATTTCAAAATGTAACCTACCCTAGTATCTAATAGTATAATACACCTTTTAGAAACTGCTGAGTTCTTCAGACCAGGCAGTATAATATCTATGCCGATCCTGCTCCACAATTCAAGATGGCTAATGGATCAGGATCGGCATAGCTTTCAGCCGTCTACGTCACAATGTTTGGGAGGGGTTACAAGTTTGTAGATAGATGGCGCTAAGCTACTTTAATAATAATAATCGTATTATGCTCATGCTGAGCGAAAGCGTTTAACACTTGAAGTATATTGTTTAATCGATTTTCTTCTGATACAATGAGTGGTCAAAAGCGGGTTGTGTTTAACTTAGACAATAATAAAACCATTATACTTATGGATCCTGATGGTTTGTTTGAAAAAGCAAGAAAATCAGATTGGATGCAGATGGCTAGAGATAGAGCTCGCTTTCAAAGAAGAATCAATGATGTCTCATTTATTATAAGTAGTGTTTTAGATAATAATCATCGATCACGTATTTACTATGAAAGATTTTGTTGCATGTCTATTACTATAAAATAAAGTTTTATTTTCATCACTGTATATTATTTTGTGGATACCTAACCTGTTTAGTGTAAGGGTATGTAACACTCAGTTATTTCAATTATTATCAAATAAGAATCGTGCTGAGCGGAAGTGTTATTAATTGCAATATGCCTGTTCCAGTAAAGTACAAGTGCATCAAATGTGGTGGAGATTGCGACCTGCCAAATAGAAAATGTTTCACATGTGAAACTAAGAATTATTTTGAGGGTGCTGATGGATCAAAACATGTTCCTAGTTCTTACTTTGATAAAAGTGATTCCAAGTAACTGTTGCTGGTTGTGTCCAGTTCAACTTATTAGCCTTTCTACTATAAAAGTAGGAGAGTAAATTATAATTCCAAATGTGGGATGGAGGGGTACTAGAGAAATATGGGTGGGGTGGGTGAATAAGGTATATATCCTGCAACGTTATACAGGGTGTTAAAAAAAGAGTGTAAAATATTTCAGGAGGTAATAGTATGAACCAAAATAAGCAGAAAAGTCTTAATAAACATGGATCTGCAAAGTAACGGTTGCGGAGATATGGACCAGTATTCGTTTTTCAAACATTTTATTTTATTAGGAATAAACCGACAAAGGAAGCTTTTAACAAACAAAAAACAAAGTTACAGAAGATGTTCATAGTGCCCTCCGTGGTGAATTCTTCCAAACATGCGTTGTGGAGGAATCTGGCGATTTGGATAAGCGTCAACATAAAGACGTCGCGCTTCGGTGGCGTTCCCATTAGCACGACCATACATGAAATGCATGTCTATGAATTCTGCGTTGGAGTAGCCAGCCATAGCTAAAGAAAACTTGTGCACTGAGAACAACTGTCAAATACGTACTGTTTGTTTCACTAAACATCAACCAACTATTATAAGAAACTACACAACGTTTCTGCAAAATAAAAAAAGGGGCTAAAAAACATAAAACGTTCCATATCTCCGCAACCGTTACTTTGCGGATTCATGTTTATTGAGACTTTTCTGCTTATTTTGGTTCATACTATTACCTCCTTAAATATGTTACACTCTTTTTTAACACCCTGTATTTGGAACAATATTATAGGGTAAAATAATTTTCAGGCAAGTAAACACAAATTCAATAAATTTCAAACTATTACGACTCTAAAATTGGTCTCTGTTATAACTTGATGTAATTTGAGTCAAAAGTTTCCCAGTTATGCTGAAGAAAGCGATGTAGAAGTTTTTAATAAACAAAATTTCTAAAGTAATTTTCGAAAAAAAATAATTACAAAATAGAAATGCATATAAAAGGCCCACATACGATGTGTTTCACTTTTATTTGTTCTCTTCAATTGTTCTGAATTTTTGGTAACTATTTTGACACCATGAGGTGATAATTTAGTCATAGGCATCACACAGTAAATAAAAAAATTAGTACCATTTTTCGAAAATTGGCATTGGCAATTTTTTTAGGAAATTATTTTTATCAGACCTATCTTAAACTTTTTTTGAGAACACGTGATAATATGATACTAAGTTTATTAAAACCTACTCATATACCCATATAACTACTGTTAAAAATATTTCACTCAAATTTGATACAAAGCCTTTCTCATTTGATCTATCGGATGCCTATGACTAAAATCTCTCATATTATTAGTTGCTTATTATATATTATCATAAAACTATCTAAATAATATGCGTTACTCGAATCAGAAGGATTTCTAACGAAGAATACGAATTTCATAAAAATATTTTCCTACAAAATCGGTCATTTTACAAAAACTAATCCCCTCTTTTAATCCTACGTGTGACGCCTATGACAAAATTAACACCTCACAGGGTCAAAATAGTTACTATATGATTATATATAGTAAAGAGCAACAAATAAACGAGTTAGAAGGTTGACTCTATGAAAAGTGAAATACGAAAAAATCAATCGAATTGCGCGTCCCAAAAATTTGTTCCTTCCGGCTTTAATGGGCCGCATTTTGTGAAATTTTGACACCAATCGATGGTTGAACAGCTTAAAGTGTACTACTTGAATCGATGTTTGCCACAATAGCGGGCTCAATTTCCAAAGATAGAAGACCGTGGATCAGCTATTTATTTAGAAAAGATTTGGCACCCTCTCTGTCCATATAGATGTAATAATGTGAAGGAACGTTGGTTTGGATCAATGAAAGAGATTGATTCCAGCCTGCGTTGATCATCTCCCTAATTGGTGAGGTTTTCCAGATTTTCCTCATTCTTACAGTAAATGGTGGTTAGGGCTTGCCAACCTAAGTCATTTCCTGAATGTGAAGCTTCCTACTTCTGGTCTCATCCTCGCAACAGGATGAAGGATATTATAGCATAACCAAAGAAAGCTATTGAAGCTCTAAAAAATATGAAATATATTTCTGAGAACAGTAAACTAAGTGATGTCTTCACAAAAATATTAGATTTCGATATTTCTAACGATTATTTAAATTTTTATAAAATATATTAACTAATAATTCCATTTGCAGCAAAATGGATTAGAGAAAAATATCTCCAGCCTTTGCCGTTTTTGTTTTGATAGTAATTGTTGATTTCCTATCTTGATTACCTTTTATTTTGAAACATTGTTTCACATACGTCCTCATACGTATATAACCAGTAAATCACGTTCTATGATATTGTACTCTCTCGTACCCCTATCGCCCCCCTAAAGTACCGGATGTCGTCACGCCACGAAAGATCAGTGTACCTCAAGCTACCAACGACACCACGTTGCAACGAGGAAAACTTATTTGAAGCTTCATTAGTTTTACACAATTCTAATACAGTGTAGCTAAAATTCTCTGGGGCTCCATCAAACGGTATAGATTCCTACCAAGAATAACCGCCAAGCTAAGTATCTAAAACCAGGAGCTAACAGGCAGCGCAGAGTGCAACTACAAACACCTGTTCTCGATGCATAACATCAAAGTACTGAAGTACTGTAAATTATTCCCATCTATCTCCTATCAAACTTTACGTTATTCTTTCCTGTAGCTCCAGACCTAGGATAATAAAAGTCGCCAAATAATTATTTAGTTAAAACATTGTATTATTAGCATTACATTGTGAATATCCTGAATAAATCCATTTATTTTGAAGGTTACTTCTTGTCATTTGCCGAGTTAGATACCGATGCATTAAAAGTAATATTTTAAAGCTTTGGGATTTACGACCCCAGAGTAGCTTGTATCAAACATAATTCCCGATAATTTTTTTCCTGTAAACTGTGAAAAAATAATATTTTGTAGGAAATTTGCCGATCCCTTAACGTGCTGGCTCCTAAAGATTATCGGATTGTAAATGCTCTATCTACAGTAGTAGTAATAAAAATTCACTGGTCAATGCCAATAACACTTACGTTATTTCTACAGTTAATATCTACAGGCTCCTTAAGTATCCTCCTAACGCCCTCAGTGTCGTTCTTGATCACTGCCTCGTGCAGCAGCAGGTCATTTCTCTGGATGATGGCCCTCCTCTCCAATTCCTCGGGGGTGGAAGTAGGTGAAGGACACCCCATTCTATAGGGGCAGCCCTGATCGGATTGAGAGGCGGTCCCCCGAGACATTAAGATATGATTATCTGTAACAAAAGGACGAAAGATATAGAGTTCAGTGAACAAAACAATATATTTTTTATCTATTCATAAAGATATGTTGATAATATAATAATATAATTAACACCGAATGTAATATGGAAAATGACAATGTGCGGCTTTTAGTTTTATTTTTTAGGCATTTTCTATAACTGGTGAAACAAGGGGTGATGTATGGAAAGTCTCTGGTTCTAATTTATATTTTTCTTTGCCTTCTACAGGTTCTAATTTCATCTGCATAGCAAAGCTGAGTATGAATACAGGAAAAGTATACAATCCATGAACACAGTACTCGTTAAACAAATTCTGAATACTTTATTTAAGTAAGTATTATAATAATCAAATATCTACCCCTCATTCTAATTACGAGGATTAGACTATTCAATGCAGGAATGAGGTAAACCTGGAAAATCTCATTAATTAGGGGGATAGTCAAATGTCAACCGGTATCAATATCTGACATTGATCCAAGCCTACATTATTGCACCCTACCATACCCACAAAGAGGGTGCCAATCCTCTCCGCAAATATAGCTGGCCTATATTCTATGAGTATGATTCTGAATGTTACCAATATATAGATTAGCATCTATATCTAATTAAATACATTAAAAGTGAAAATATAGGACTAGAGATTTACAGTACCAGTGGTTACTGGTACAGAAGAGCTCTGGGGCGCCGTCTTGCTGCAAATTTTTATAATAAAAAATGAATTAATTTAAAATTTAGTTTATAACGTCTCGATAAATACATAGTTTAGCCCTATGTTAAAAAATGTTAAATTTGTAAAGTGCGATTAATTCAACTTGCATATCTCATGTGAAAAATGCTGAATCATGATTACTGTCGGACATCACCGAAATACGCAGTAAAGTAACGAATATTTACTACGCTGTTTGAGATCTGTTTAGTTCGCCCGTGCCCGAAATCAAAACGTACATTGTGTGTATATAAAATATTTTTTATCATATTCAACATATTTGTTTACTTGTGATGTAAGATTTCGTAGCCTACGTAGTGCTTCTTGTGTGTTCTAAGATTGTAAAAGTTTAAGTGATATATTTGTTTCAAGTAATATAAAAAACTTAAAAACCACTTACGCTTGATAAGCGCATCGTCATGAAATCATAGCACACTGCTATAGCAGGTCGCTCTATGCCGAACGGGGTACTTCTTATAATCCTAGGCTTAAAATAGCAATGGGGAAATTGCGTGAAAAAACTATTTTAATCGAAAATGGCATTTGTTCTAATCATAGACTCGTAATTTTCTTTAGCTTTGTTGAGTTTTGCCACACTTCTGAAAAAATAATAAAGATTAATTAAATAAGCCCTTGCGCCAAACGGAACAGTCAAGGGTTATTTTCGAAACTAAGTTTGCCTAACCAAAAAATCTCACACTGAAAAAAGCAGATAAGTAAAAATAACAAAAATCACATCACTATCGCGCACTTCCGTGTTATTGACGTTTCGAAAAACTCTCTGTTTTCGTTCTCAAAATCGTAGTAAAATTTTTAAACGTATGTCAAGTTTGACAGTTTAAAATTTGTTTACCTGCTTCCATAGAGATGTTAAATGATTTTTATTTTATTGTTACTTACTTCTTCTTGATACAACTGTAGCCAACAATGATCGATGTTAACTGAACAGTTAGACACACACTTATCTCCGTTCAACAAAATAATCGCGGTCTCTTTTAATTTTCTTTTTGTTGCGTTATTTTGTTGAACGGAGATAAGTGTGTGTCTAACTGTTCAGTTAACATCGATCATTGTTGGCTACAGTTGTATCAAGAAGAAGTAAGTAACAATAAAATAAAAATCATTTAACATCTCTATGGAAGCAGGTAAACAAATTTTAAACTGTCAAACTTGACATACGTTTAAAAATTTTACTACGATTTTGAGAACGAAAACAGAGTTTTTCGAAACGTCAATAACACGGAAGTGCGCGATAGTGATGTGATTTTTGTTATTTTTACTTATCTGCTTTTTTCAGTGTGAGATTTTTTGGTTAGGCAAACTTAGTTTCGAAAATAACCCTTGACTGTTCCGTTTGGCGCAAGGGCTTATTTAATTAATCTTTATTATTTTTTCAGAAGTGTGGCAAAAACACAACAAAACTAAAGAAAAACTAAAATTATGCCACAAATAAATAGCTTCAGACAATATAGACTCGTAAAATAGGTATATCACCGGGCAAATGAATGAAGTACTGCATTATGCCATTATGTACAAATACAGTATAGGCGTCTAATAAAAAATATTTCACCACTATAAAGAAATAAAAAATGTTGTATAGGACGATAAAGCGCGAGGAAAATAGCATTGCAACATTGTTTGTTTCTAAATACCATTTTAATGTAAGTTTAATTGGACATACAGGTACGTTTAAGTTCATTGGAAAAGTCTTCTATAAAGTCGTAAAGAATCAATTCAACTTTTCTATTAAGCTAACACAATGTATTCAGGGCGTTTAAAAATCAATAGTAAGGCAAAATTACATTTTTTCTTATTTATTGTATTTAGTGCTTTGTTCCAAATAACATGCTCTGTGTTTACTCCTACCATTTACTTGAAGTAGAATGTTAATTGAAGAATTTATAAAATTTTACTGTCTAACTTCACTACATTAAATTACCTGTAATAAATAAGGATTTTTTAAGTGTTTAAGAAGAAATAAAATCAGTAGTAAATTGCAATAAAAATTTATTAAAAAAAATTAATAAATTTTAAATAATTATTCTTTACTTTTACTTATTATTATTCAAATTAAAACAAGTAGATTAATGTGAAATCAGATGGCATAATTTTATAAATACCTTGAGTAAAACAATCTCCCTGGCACTTTTGATACATAGTGATTTTCCGGTTTTTTATTAGCCGGGATTCCTTTACCTGCCCTGGTTGTTCTCGGGCTAGGCTCTGTGGGAACAGACCCGCTATCGGTGTCTCTGGGCCCGCCCGTTCGTTGATTACGGTTCCTATTGTTGGTATTACGACCGATACATTAGGAACCGTTTCTCGGACAATGATGGTCCTCCGAGGCGTTCCGTAGCCGCCGCTGTAACTGGTCGCATCCCATGCTTCCAAACGTTTCGCCGCTATTCACTGGAATCTTCAGTGGTGATTCCACAAAAGCTTCGTCGCGGCTGAGCAACTTCACCACATCACCCTAATAATTATGGCAATACCTACACAGTAGTATTTACA
The DNA here is from genome assembly GCA_025584915.1 of Monochamus saltuarius. Classification (NCBI taxonomy): domain Eukaryota; kingdom Metazoa; phylum Arthropoda; class Insecta; order Coleoptera; family Cerambycidae; genus Monochamus; species Monochamus saltuarius. Next base: position 36,326,097 of record CM046728.1, read on the forward strand.
CAATGTATCTATGACTCGCAAATGCCACAAAAATACAAGAAACAAACTCGCTGAACGGCGTGTAACGTCACACAAGAGTTTCTGGTTTTTCGGCCACATGGTTTTGTTTACATTCTATGGCAATTCATTAAAGTTAATATTTTAATTATTCTGTAATTATTGCCTCCAGACACATGTTCTGACCTTTAACCCTATGTTTGAAAGATTGCCCTGTAACACATTTCAAACTAATATAAAATTCATGCAACTTCCCTATTGACATCGTATCGTACTTATGTATTTTTTTCTGCATATTTATTATCAACAAACGTGAGTGGCTTCATGTGTCAAGCTATTTAAAATGGGTTCTTTACTTTGTCTTCTCGACACAAAAAAAAAACACAACGGTGTTGAGCAACAACTCATTTTGATATCTGCTACGAAAATCACTCTACTCTTCCAGATAAAAGTGCCACCACAGTGATTAGTTAAATTTTCCTAAATGAGCCTGAACTACTAGTTTTCCACTTGTGTTTATAAAATAATTTTTTGTGGATATTTGTTACCACACTTTCTACAAAAGATATTAGCCATTTCAGTATTCATTAACTTAAAATACCTTTCTAATACAGTAAAAAATGTTACAAAAGCTAATAATATAGAATAGATGGGTAGATATTGTGGGTGTAATTCAACGCTGGTCGGGGCTTTAGTCCGCAGAGTATCTTGCTACCTTCCTTTTAGCAGAGGACTGATTTAAATGTCCTGGTCTAAAAAGGTCCAAAGATGGAGGTGCAAAACCCTAGGCTAGCCGACAGCCGGAGCTGGTCGTGCAGTCTACCTTTTTTTTAAGGGAGGACCGTTTTTATTTTGTATGGGTGCCAGTAACCATTTTGCTCTAAGGTTTAAGGCTACGTAACCTTCGGCTACTAAAGATTAAGTTCAATTCTAACTAGTATTGATACAGCCTAATTACGAACTAATAGCATAAAGATAAATATAATAATAAATTGAGAGAAAAAGTATAATTATAACATTTATTTACCACTAATATGTTTCAAAACACCAAATAATCATTAACGTATTAAGAGAAAATAATAAACATTAGTAATTGTGAAATTTGGAATCGTTCGTGATCACGATAGGTGTACAGTATATGCACAGGCATTTGCTTACTAAGTTAATAACTATAATATATATTCACGAAATAATCACTAATTAATTAATTTGACCATATATAATCAATTAAGCAATTATATAAATATTTCTATATGTTGTTGGCTAGATTATAGGACTAAACGAAATTACTATGCAAGTAATTTATTATTAATTATTTAGAGAAAAATGTAACCTAATAATAATATTCAATTGCGTTTTCTTTTTCTTAGTCTATAACAATTGATAATCTTAATTAACTGGAAAGAGATACATATATATATATATAATTGTGTAATAACCAGAGACAATAACGGAAAAAAAAAATATATGTAGTAAAAGAAAATAGGAAGAGCTTATCTGCTTATGATGATGTCATTGATGTCCCTGTAGCTGTAGATGTGGTAGGAACGATGAAAACCCGAAGACAATCAGGAACAGGATTCACCAAAATCTAGGGTGGAGCCTGGATAGCATCCAATGTAGAGCCGTAAATCTACCTAGCAGCGAATGGGACTCTAGCAGATGGAGGTACATATGCACCGAAGCACACTGTATATTGTATGGGTTCACTAAAACCCGTGGCAAAAGCCCTATAAAGGATGACATCCTGTATAAGTGACTATTAAAAAAGGAGGCCTTTACTTACAAAGATGGTGGTTGGCTTTCTTTTCAATATTCCAGGGAGAATTATAGGGAATAAAATGTTCCAACCTGATATTACAATAATAATTGCTAAGTGCACTAAAATCCAGCTACTGCTGAATTGTATTCCACAAAAATAAACGATGCCTACCACCAAAATGCACCTAAAAGAATACAACTTTCCACAAAATTTCCAACTCAAAATCCTCTTCTGAGGTAACACAATTGTTATTTAAATAATTGGAAAAATTTGCTATACGAGACACACCTTAGCGAGCGCGGCTTGGAAATTATAATCCTAGAAAAACCGTCCCACTATCTTAATCCTGACAAAAACAGTTAATACTTTTGCGGGTCTTTAATGAATCGACGCGTTTAATTTTATATTTACTAAGGAAATGAAATTAAAGTTGCCTATGGTTTAGGTCTAGAACAATATTTAAATGTATTTGATGTACTGGGCGTTTCCAAGTTTCATTAATTATGCCGAAATAAAATTTAACCGTTACAACCTAGTTAGTTTCACACAATATTGTTAATACCTAAAAATATATAAAAAACGAATTAGCACATGAGCTTATAGAAATAACCGGTATATTATAAGGACTGCAACTGTTATTTATATGTAACCTTTGCAAGTGTGTTAAAATTTGATATCTGGATATGTAATTTATAAAAAAATTGGCCAACACAGTTGGTATTACAGATATATTGGTTTGTGTAGTGTCTGTCATTGTAATAGTCATTATGAAAACTATTCAAGTACTTTATCTGCTTGTGAGCTGCAAATAGTAGATACATGTAAAATTTTATTCACACTGTTACTTTTAAAAAGCCGCAAAACAGCAAATCATTCGATAATTCTTTATCGAAGAATAAATAAATGGAAAATTCAAAATAAACAGGACATAGATCAACCAGTGGTACTTAATGCCCATTTACCTCAATGTATACATGCACTAGCCATATAATTAGAACCCTAAAGGTCTATTTACACACATCAGTGCCGTGTCAGTATCAATGAAAAATAAAAAATGGTTGCTTAGATTTTAAATTGGCGTGTTTATACACATCCGTCACAGTGCCGTATCAGTGCTGTCAATGCTGCTTCAGGGTCGGCGGCGACGATATTTTTGTGATTCTACTGACGAACTGACCAGATTTTTATATTGCTTAGAAGGGATGAAAAGCTTATCGAGTTGGTACGAAATGTTGATCAACTGCATGATAAATATATGCAAATCACTTTGTTGATCGTCTACTAAGTCCTTTTTACGGACTACGGACGGATATGTGTAAACTGGCATCAATGATCGACCACAAATAACAGTGATACTGAACTGATACGTCACTGATGTGTGTAAATCGATGTCATAAAAACCAACGAAAAATGGGAGTGATAATTTATATTTTCCTGGAAATAGAGCAATTACAAATTAATTTATGCGCGAGCGGAAAATCAATTGCACTATACATAGATAATACTGCATCGGATATATTATTTAATAGCTTCACAATTTTATAACAGAAGTTACTGAACAAGGAAATTTTCAATTTGTAACATAATATTCAAACTATGATAAAGTTTGTTAATACCCATAAATTGCATTAAAATATTTGCTTTTCATTATTCTTCTGAAAGAATTGCAATTAATTTGAGAAACATACTCCAATAGTTAACTGCCGTCTATGTTTTTTTGAAAACGTGAGAACATAATTTTTGCATCTTATTTAGGACCAAATTTGAAATACTTTATGAATATTTGTAGATAAAGCTTTTTACAATTTTAATTATGCTTGTTTGATTAAAGAAAATGTTTATAAAAATACTATAAGAATTCATTTTTAAAATAAAGTTATATGCAAGAGAAAACAATAATAGGTTCCATGATTAGGTTTTAATAGTTTTTGGTACACTTACTCACTCAGGGCCACTTATTTATTGCATGATTACATTTTCAGCAAGGTCAAATAATCTATTGCAAAAATTGGTACAATAGTGTGTTGAGAATTTACGATTCCTAATGCACTCGTTGATACGTCTGAGCTCGGATCTAATAAGGTCGTCGATAAGTTCTTGGAGTATCTCATTCCAAGTTTAATTTATTTATTTATTTGGGATACTTATAGGACAAATCCAAGAATAGTAGCCACAAAGATAATATAAAAGTTATTTCATATATAATAGTACACAATAATATAAGTAGAGAAGTATACAATAACATATTTAAATTAATATTCTAAATAAACAAAGGAAAAAGTGCATTATTGCAACTAACAGAAATAAAAATTACTATACTAAGCAAAGTGAATGATTAGAGAACATGAAGAATATTTAGTTTTCTATGTTTTCTTTCTTTAATTTGCTTTTAATGGCAGCGTACGAAATTGTTTGAAAGTCGCCAATCTCATCATTCTACAAGAAGGTGCATTTTGTTATTTGTTCTCCTAAAAGGGATATTAAAGGGATAGGTGGATCTAAGGTGCCGAGGGGCAACATTAAAATTAATACTGGCCAATATTTGAGGAGCATCAATAGCATTAGTGACTAGTTTATACATAAATATGAGATCATTTAAAATTCTCCGGTTCTCTAATAAATTAAAATTGTGTCTCACAGCATCTATATTAGCGGCAACTAAATTATAATTATACATATAAGCAATTCACTTTAAGAATTTCTGTTGAACAGTTTCAATTCTGTGAATATATGAAGAATACATAGGATTCCAAATTGTAGATGCAAAATTTATTCTGCTATAAATATATGCATAACATAAGTGTAAATATGATTTAACATTTCTACAAGGTCTCGTCTGTCGATTTATAAGGCCTAACCACTGAAAACATTTAGTTACCAAATTATTAACATGCGAATCAAATATTAACTTCTCATCAAAAATTACACCCAGATCCTTAAATCTCTGAAGCTTTTTTATGTGACAACCGTTGATAACGTAATTGAAATTAAATTAGTTATCTGAACTTCATGCTTAAGAGCTGCTAAAGTCTGTGGGGAGTGTTGTAAATGCATCAATTTGCGGTCAGTCATGTCCCAGACATGTTCAATAAGTGATAGATTCGCTGATCTTGGCGGACAGGGTAAACGGTTGATCTGATGTTGATCCATAAAAGATTGTCTACCAACATGAGGTGTGCTGGAAATTGGCGTTTTGAATGGTGTGACGATATGAAATGTCATATGGCTCCACCACTTCCTGGATCATATTGCCTGTAATGAAAGCTAGTGATAATCTGCTCCCATGCACTCCATACCATAACACCTACTATATAATGGACATGAGGCTCTCTATCAAATTGTGAATTGCGTTTTTCACTATGTCATCATCTCACTCTTGCACGAACAGCGTGCATCCCAGGCAAAAACTGGATTTGTCGCTAAAGATCACCTTATACCATTCTTGGTCTCATTCAGTACTCTTCTCTACACTATTGTAAGCGCTTAGCCCTATGTTGACGAGTTAGAGGCAGTACACAATGTGGACAATAAGACAAGAAGCTAGAACATCATATTTAGCGATATACTGTACGCATAACGATAATCTTCACCCTCTGAGGTTTGTCTATGATGGTCGATGCCTCTTGAACTGTGTCTATGACTTTCCAGAATCTACGCCTGGTACGTAAGAATGTACTGGTCCTACGTCTCTCACCAACAATCCATTAATCCGCTCTCTCCCAAAGTCACTAAACAGATAAATCTGTCAAAATATACATACCATAGGCGTAATCGGCTGTAAAAATGTCGTTAGCAACAAGCTGCACAACACAAATGTGAGAATAAATGTTTTAAAGGAAGTACGTTATCAAAGTACGATCTATGCAAACTCCAAAATAACTTAACAGATAAACCTAAAAATTTAACCATTTTTTCCTTTCACCAAGAGAAGTAAACACGCAAAAAATTATGGAAATAAAATGATATTATGTACCTTCCTTTGTCACATAGTATACAGTGTGTCCACGGATGGAGTTGACAAGAGGAGAAAGTCTTTTGTTTTTGACTTTATCGAAAAATGTCACTTTTTATAAAAAGTTCTGCTTTTCGAAAAAATGAGACTATCATAGAAACGTCTTAGATCAAATATACAGGGTGCTCATAAATTAAAAAAACATGAAAATACTCAAGAGAGAAATACTATTATTTATTATTTTACACAACATTTTTATAAAAGAAATCTGTTTATAACCCAAAAAATCAAAATTTCAATTTTGACTTTTACTCTACACACTACGAATAGTTTATTTCTTGTTTTATGCGCTCTTTTAATATCATGTGGCAGATCATGGTCTAGCAGGATAATGGGCCAAATCTTACAATCCACCTTTCACCATTCTCTGAGCAAGGCTGTAAAATGAGCAGGACAGTAGTCCTGTTGCCAAAACAGGTTATTGCGTAGTTTTAGCTCTCGAGTATTTAAAAATGGCAAACCAAATGTTCCAAAATGTTTCGGCTGTCCTGCTCACAGGAAGATTTGGCCCAATCCTAACCTTACACACCTTGCCTTTTTTCTCCAAACAAAACATTTATTCAAATGGTTTGCCACATGATAGGGAAGTATTAAAAGAGCACATACGCCAAGGAATACATGAACTGAATGAGCCGCTAACTATTCGAATAATTTATTAAGTCAGCAGAAAAATGTGTTGAGGTGGGAGGTAGAGGTATACTCACGACATGAATTCAAACGACTTACGTCATACGAACAAATGAATAATTCATTACATTTTCATCAAAATATTTAAGAAACTGCAACTGATAGTAATGAAACTATATACTACACTAAATGTTTGCATTTTAAATTGCACTAAATTGCAAAAGAGTATTGTATTTAACGCGACCAAATATCGAAAATTACGTTGACAATAAAAACAAATGTGTAACGTTAGCCGTGACGTAAGACGTCTGAATTCTTGACGCGAGTATAGAGTAAATGTTAAAATTTAAATTTTGATTTTAAAATGTGTATTGGGACTCTATTTGAAGTTATAAACAGATTTGTTTCATAAAAATGTTGTATACAATAATAAATAACGGTACTTTTCTCTTGAGTATTTTCTTGTTCTCTTAATTTATGAGCACCCTGTATATCTGATCTAAGAAGTTTCTATGAGAATTTCATTTTCTCGGGAAGCAGAACTTTTTATAAAGAGTGACATTTTTCGATAAAGTCAAAAACAAAAGAGTTTCTCCTCTTGTCAACTCCATCCGTGGACACGCTGTATATGACCTATAGAAATAGGCATTAACACATCTGAAGTTTACATCTAAGCTGCAATGAAAATGCTTGGAAGAACTTATAGTTTTGAACAAGCATTTAATTATCTCTAATAAGGGTGTGGGGACATCTAAGTGCTGTGGACAACAAGAATTGAAACCAATTAAATAACTTGAATTTGAACTTGAACCAGAACCTCTTATGTTAGTGGCAAAAGCCACAGGAAGAAACTAAATAGAAGGATCTATATCCAACCGCCAAAAATCTAGAGAATGTCTCATCAGTAGCTTGTAGACTAGCGTGACGAGCGAACCGTGTGAGGAGCAACAGGTCATAGGCGTACTAAATTTGAAGGCGCTCAGATATAAAAAATATACAAAAAGATAGTAAAAATAACATAAAATTCATTATTTTTAGTAGATTCAGTGATATAACTGTTTTGCCGATTTAGAAAAATTAGATAATAAAAATGATAAGAGTTATTGCCAAATTTAAAGTTTTTATTATGTATTATCAATTGATAATAATGATGGACCTTGGGTAATTTCCCAAGGTCGAAAATAATAGTGACTAACATACAGCACATAGATGAGTACGAGAGGTAAGAGTTGCAGAGAATATGACTACCTAGGCGTGTCACTTGAGAAGGGATCAAAGCACACAAAATTATCAAACATAAGGTGACGTCAAGTAAACCTAGCACTTTAACAGTATACTTTAAATGTCCCTTCTTTGTCATCTCCTCCACAAATTAGAAGCCCGACCTTTTGAGGGGCGATGGTCTACCATCACTCACTTACACCTACCTGATGCGCACTCCTCAGGTATCACACTTTTAAGCCTTGTCTTCAGGGGCGAGAAATTCACAAATATTTGCGCACATTTCACAACTTTTGTTTTAATTTTTTATGGTGGAGATATCTCTATTTTTGACAAACAGTAAAAGAGTACATGCAAATATTAATGCTACTTTCATGATTATGTGGTGTTAATAAGTTTGTTTTGAGTTTCTGACAATCTATCATTACCGTCAATGACAGGTATATGATGAAAATGATAGAAAATGTTATAATTGACAAAATTCGTTAAAAGTAGAGATTTTCTCACCATTAAACAAAGCGCGCAAATATTCACAAAGTTCACATCCATAAGTACAGCATGCTTTAGAATACATTGCACTACATATACACACTATTCGCTATTGGCTACTAGCACTATCACTATAACGGTCACAAGTCCATTTAGAAAAAATTTGAGTAAATCGCAATTAAAGATTTCTGGTCCTTGTAACTACATTGTATTTTAAGCTGAATTTTAACAATCTTAGAAGTTATTTGTACTTAAGGATACTTACAGATACAATATGTTTAATTTCAATATGCATTCAAATTCTTGTGATAAGGGATATAGGCACTAGCCTATATTAATGAAAAAATCCTATGATGCTGTTAGGATACTTTGCATTTTATACATTTTAAAGGCGGTAAATTGAAAAATTTGGACTTAGGATAGTTTTATAGCAAAATATTGATATGTTTTACAACAAGCACTTAATAACCCATTTTTAGGAAAAATTGGACTTAGGATAGTTTTGCACAAAGCCAAGTGTAGTATATTCTTCGATTCAGATTCCAACTTTCCAATCTATATTTTAAATAGTTTCTTCGCCAAATTACTATTTTGCTTTTCAGTATACTCTTTACTATTTCCTTTTATAAGGAAATTCACATCAGGCATAATTCGTAAAAGCACTTTTCTATGTATTCTAAGCAAGTTTCATCTTGTAAAATTTAGTAACCTAATTTTTTTTATTGTCGAAAGCTCATTTTTAAAATATCATCTTCCTCGAGTTTCCTTTTTTTCTCTGTTGCGCAGTTGTACTTATTTACTACTTTTTATTGCGCTATACATACTCTTCTCAGGGACATCCTTGTTAATGAACTACATATTTCAACAGCATCACTTAGACTTGTATTTTGATCTCACGCCCTAATCTCTTCATAGACGTCATCATCCAATATTCCTCACTTATTAGATTAGGACATCAATTCGGCACAACCAATAGAAGTCGAACGTTTCGGTCTGGCGCATGCGTATTTGCTGCAGTAGAAGCTGTGTAATAGGGTATGCTGTCAGAGATATGCGGCACTTACAATTTTATAGGAAAATATGTGGACTGCATGTATTTTTCCTTGCGTTGATTGCTATAAATTATGAGCAGATTTATAACATGAGGCACTTTCTGGATTTTTGGTGGTTGGGTATTGAATAATCAGCGTCCGACATACTGAAACATTTGACCTAGCCAGATACCGAAATGGAAAGCTTTTGGTAAATAATTACATAGGTTTAAAAGAAAAATTTCCTATTTCATAGATGTGAACAAGATATTCTCATATCTGTACTTCCTTTTATTAGCATACAAATCGTTTGTATAAATTTTGACCGCATGTAGAATGAAACATTTCATTAAGACATATATGACACTCTCGACATTTCGATCTCAAGAATTTCCCACTCCAATTCTCAACAAAACGCCCTGTAATATGTCAATTAAATAATAAAGTTCCTGACATGAATATTTTACCGAACATATTAAATACACAAGAGACTTCGTTATCCTGACATAAATTCCTCTAAGACTTTACACATCCCAAATAGGGAAGTAATGCGACTGAAACAAAATTCTGTTTACCACCGAAAAAATAAAAATCTACGCCGACTCTTTATTAAAAGCAAATATTTGACTCTGACGAACATGCCAGCGAGGCGATGGATGATCGATAATAATTTATGGCATAAAATTCAGTTAATTGTGTTCTTCACATGCAGTGTTCGAGAATGAATCTATTCAAATAATGATTGAACTAGCTGAACCTTATCGATTTTTAAACATTTATTCGTAAAGTTAACAATAAACTGTAAAAATATTAAAATGTAAATGAGTGTCTAACGAGTTGTGTCACAAATTTTATTCTACAGGAGCTATGTATGTGGCCAGGATAATAAAGATACAATCACGTCAAAGTCAACTGATGACAAATAATTGTTGTCTTTAATGTCTTATAATAATAACATTTATTTTCAACATGCTATACCCAATTGTAGGAAATACAACAACAATACAATATGTATGTAAATTACAAATGATTAAAAGATATATACCTACAATAATACAAAAACGCAACACAAGATATAAAATATCTTTAGTTTTATTGAGTTTCTGCCACTCTTCTGAAAAAACATTTTCAGTGTGAGATTTTTTGGTTAGGCAAACTTAGTTTAAAAAATAAACCTTGACTGATCCGTTTGGCGCAAGGGCTTATTTAATTAATCTTTATTTGTATCAGGAGAGTGGCAAAAACCCAATAAAAACTAAAGAAAAACTAAAATTATGCCACAAATAAATAGCTTCAGCCAAAATATAAAATATCGACAACAACAAACATAAATAGAAAAACAAGTGAAATACTATGTTAATTTAGACATTCCAATATTTAAAGTTTTAATAGGGGAATCAGTGTTTATTCTACGAAAATGATAGATCATTAAAGCTCTGATACATCTTATACATAAGACTACAGAGCATTATGCAAATTTAGACAACAGTAACTCATAACAGTTTTCTTTATGCCAGTATGGATTGATGATCTTTTTTAAAGAATAAAACCGACGCTGTACAGACTCAAGTCTTGTGTGGTCGTTATATAGAGTGTAACAAACAAGCAGGACATCTCGGGTGTTAAATTTTATTTAAAATATTTTATTGCTCTTGATAATTTTCGTAAATCTCTTAATTTTTGAGATAAATTCGATTTATATGCATGCAACGTTATAGATAGTCGTAGCAAAATGAGATGCACTTAATAACATTTTTTAATTTCAAATTACAAGGAAACAATTTGTAATATTCTAACTTACTCTAAAATGTTCCAACATATTTTATACAGAGCATCTCTGAACATAGATCTAGCCAGATGTACCATTTTTACACGAAAAAATAGTTTTTAGCAACAGTAAAATCACAAGAGCTTTTGTTTTTATAGGATAAATATCTCTTTGTAACGAACTAATTTTGCCAATCAGTAATTTTATGGGGAAAAATGACAGTAAAAAATCAATCAATTTTATCAAATGCTAGTTTTTCGAGAAAACACTCGAGCTTTGTTGTTTTTGACAAGATAATTTAACGATCAAATATGTGAATTTATTTTTAGAGACACTCTGTATAAAATAAATGAGAACACTTTATAACAAGTTTTAATTTCATACAATTATTAAGTGTAGCTCCTTTTGCTACGACTATAATTAACGTTGCATGTTCAAAAATCGAATTTTATGAAAAATCATCAGGAGTAATAAAATATTTTACCACCATAAACTGGATACTAGATCATTGAGGCATATTCTATTTTCTATCTAATGAAGAAACAAAATAAGGTATTAAAAGTACGAACGTTAGAAAAGTCTCGCCAGTTGCGATATACGTATAAATCCATATGTAGAAAATGTACTACACAATATTATTAATATGCTCGATGGAAGTGAGTCTGTTGTCAAAAATTATTCCCAAATCCTTAGATCTTTCAACCCGATCAATATTGTAATCATTAGCACAGTAATTTTAAGCAATAAAATTAGTTTTACGGGTAAAGAACATTGACATTTGGAGATATTAAGCCACAATTATTGATTTAAAACATACCATAACAATATATTGTTTAACTTCATCTGAAACCGATCGCAATCTAAAGGACAATTTTTCATAGAATAAGTTTGGAAAAGCTGTAATTTTTCACATGATACTATATCTGAAAGATCGTTGATAAAAAGTAGAAACAAACGTGGTCCCAAATTCGAGCCTTGAGGGATACCCGAATGAGAAAATGGACGAAAAGTTTAATTTTGGGATCTAACTATGAAGTCCATATCTTCCAAATATGATGTTAAGTGTGAGATCAGTGAATCTGAAAATCTGAAGATACGCAATTTAGCTAATAAAATGTTACGATTTATTTGGCCGAAAGCCTTTTGGAAATCTGTAAATATGACGTCAATCTGTCCTCCAGCGTCTAAAGCATCTGAGACATATTGACAAAAAATTGGTAGGTTTGATATAGTAGATCTTCCTTTCATAAATCCATGCTGATGTACAGAAATCAATAATTGTTTAGTGCAGTAGTAAATTTCACTGTATAACGTGCTCAAAGATCTAGAAAAATTACAGAGCAATGAGATAGTTCTATAGTTCTTTACATCATTATGTTTATCATTCTTAAACATCGGAGACACATATGCACTTTTTTAAGGTGATGGAAACGTGGAATGGTAAATTTTTTTAATATATTTACTTTAAAAAAAGACAATAAGTGGTTAACATTCGAAATAAGTCGATTAATTTACACGAAAAATTACTTTTCGATACTACTACCAATCTTGAAAATATGCAGGCATCTCTAGTCAGTTGTAAACAAATGTAAATAATGAATGGGGTGTGCTAGATTGAGTCTGGCGATTAACGCGCTATTCTAATATTCAAAAGAAGTTGTCGGCTACGGTGATAAATAATTAAAGTAGTGATTTCCTTGAAAACTTATTATTGTTCTGTTCTGAATTGATAGAAAAAAAGAACCAGCGCGGCACGAGAGCCTGTAATTAGAAACAGAACTGGTAAAATTGTTTATGTCAGACATTGTTTAACTCTGTTTATGTGGAAAGTGAAGAAACAAATTAGATAAACCCTGTTAGTAACTATCAAATATAGTCGAAAATGGTGGAACAAAATTCATATATTTTTTTTCTAGTTGAGTTTAAAAGAAAATGCTGATTAAGACTTTTCTGCGATACTTCGATAGGAGGTCCTATATTTTATATAAATAATTCTACAGACGTATTCAGAGATATAAGGTTATACTTATTTTTTGTTGTTGTCGCAGTTGTCAAAAAGATATAACAAATGGTTTGCTTTTATGCCGCATTCTCTTATGTAATAATTGTATCTACTTTCATTACGTAGTATGGATTTCACAGTTCTATAAATAGGTTCGTATAGCACTAGTACTGTAATAAAAAAAACTTTATTAATATTTTTCTGTTATATAAAACCCGGCTTTTTAGATTTATTTTATAATTTATGTATTATTAAAATAATATATAGCCTAAACATATAAAAGCTATGGTTTCAATTCAAGCTTTGTTGCAATCATTTTTGGAATGCTTCCAAAAGTCTCCGGCAGGCTGGGAGGCACATCTTTCTTGTCTGTAGAATACAAAAGAAAACACCTGTGTGTTGCATTACAACGACGAAGTTCAGCAAATAAGGTTCTGCTCAACAGTTTCTAAATTTACCAAAATTTGAGCTATAAAATTAAGTACAAATTGTGAATTTTATAGTCATAAAACCCATTGGTGTTTAAAATTCGTTGAACGGTTGATTTATCCAAATTCCCAACTAGCCAGCCATATAGATTTTCGTGGATTTTTTTTAAATACTGTAACAGTCTAGCTGTATTAATACTGTTTCTTACCCTTCGGTCAATTATTTGATTCTTAGAAAGTGCATTTTTATTCCGTCGCCTACAATCTTGTAAGGGTTCTATCAGAAAGATCAGAAATGAGGCGCACCTTTCTCGATATAACTCTATTTTTTGTGACTCGCTGTTCTGATTAAAAAAACATTTTGTAAACATAAAAGTTATACGTTTGACGTTCGTATTCAGCAATGACAAGTATTTTGTGACATTTATGCACTTTAAACAACGAACATTCAATTATTTTCCAACGACTACTGGATCCTTCCACCGCTAATGTGAATTTTAGGTGGTATCTATTTCTTTTAACTATTTAGGACGATATTGCTTATAACTTTTAAACGGGAAATACTACAAAAAGATTTCTTTAATATAAGTTTATTAAAAAAAGAGCATTTTAACAGGAAAAAAAATGTGTGTATGTTTCTGGAAAAAATATAATTGATGCCGTCATTACTCGTTTCTGTCAAATCCCAAAGATAATACTAGATTGAAAATGGAACTTAACTCATCTCATTTAACACCACGTGTTCCAAATTTTATTTAAATTTTTTATATCCTCGCAGTAGGACCATACTATCGAGTTTGAGAGACCCTGTACAACGGACATAAATTTTAAAATTCTATGAAAATAAATTAGGAAGATAGGAGAGTAATTGTGTATTTTTTAAAATTATGAATAACTACTTATATACGAGAATTTTATGAAATTTTGTATATACGACGTGTTTTATTGCAGTACCTATTCTGGTGTATTATTTCAATGACGTGTTATACAAAACCTTTTTATTCGAAAACGGTCAATTTTATCGAAACAAATGTAGAGTACCTTTTTTAAATAGGAATGACCAAAGTATTTAAAAAATCAGTTTTCACCTCTATAAAATGACACCTGTCAAAATTTTGGCCCAATGAGTATGGTGGCAAGTCCGTTCCTGACTTCCCTGACAGTATAAAACATCTACTGTAGTATAGTTTTATGAGCCTTTATGGCCTACATAAAATATAAAAATTTCATTAAATTATACAGGTCGGTTCAAAAGTTAGAGCCGAAAAGGTAAATCGCTGGGTACCCCTTAGGGGCTCTGTATCTCCGTTAAGGGGCAAAATTATGACAAACTAGTGTTATTTTGACCTCCCATATACACTCACGAAAGTATGCCATATACTTTCCGGACACCCTGTATAGGTTTTAGCATAGCACAGAGGCGATCTTTGGGGCAAAATATGACAATATAGCTAAATATGTCGTAGTAAAATATTTCCGCAAAAAAAGAGGCAGGGTGTCAATTTGAAATTATTTTTTCGTTTTTTTTTTTTGTAATAACTTGAGTACTGCTCAACCGATTGCCACTAAATTTGGTAGGACGCAATTTTTAAGAAGAGGAATGATAAATCATGTATTAAATCATATTTGGCGATAGAAAGCGCCACATTTGCAATGTCTGATAAATTTCTCTTATTTTTTGTTGGCGAAACGTTCTGATTTGGTTGACTATAAAATTTTATCCGAGCGTCATTTCTACCTAAAAAGGTACTTGTACCTAATTTTTACCGTTTTCGAAAATATGTCCTAAAAGATTTCTTACATTTCAAAATTTCTATTGAAATTTATTTTCAGAAAATCAATATTGTGGCACTGATAAATGTATCAATTGTCTTATTTTATAAATATTCAGGGTAATTTTGCAAAAATAAACTCTTTACCATTTATATACATTTTCCAATTCTCTTAATAAGAGATTTCCTCACATCAAAAAATAAATTTGGTTGTCCCCTAATAAATATTCACAAATCAATTATGTAGCCGTCATTATTACTTTTGATATATCATGTTATGTTGTTTTTTGTTCGGGGAAAACAAGATTTTCTGAAAATAAATTTCAATAGAATTATTGAAGTTGCATGTAAGCAGAACTCTTTTCTCCAAATTTCCTCGAAATTTCCTCGGTATGGAAATAATGCACGGATAAGATTTTGTTGTTAACCCAACGTTTCGTCAAAAAATAAATTTGAAATTCATCATCAGGTATTGCTAATGTGGCACCCTCTACGGCCGAACCTGATTTGGTACATAAGTTATGATTCCTTTTCTTAAAAAATGTGTTCTTACAAAATTTGGTCACAATCGATTGAGGGGTACTCAAGTTATTATAAAAAAAACGAAACGATTTCAACTTTCACTCACTGTATCTTTTTCCACAGCAATATTTTACTGACATGTTTATCTAAGTCGTCATATTTGGTCCCACATACTCGTATGTCGCTCTCTGCTCTATGGCCCATATTTACGATCCGCCCTGTACATAATAATTGTCTTGATCTTATTATTTTTTACAATTAGATTAAAGATTACAGGGCATCCTAATTGCAATTTGTTTTAAAAATGTTCTCACCTATTTAACTGGAAAATGCCTGACGAAATATCAGTCTGAGATCCATGAGTTGATAATTAGTAGGTTCAGGTAGTCCCGAGTGTTGCCAGGAAAAACATTTGGTCACCTAGAATAGAACAATATAGATCAGAACACATTTATCATTTAAGAACTTGGCACAATAATTGATATTTAAGCGGTAAACTATATCTAAATAACAGTTTCGAAGGAAAATATATCATTTCAAAGCATATTGTGTTCTAGCATCTCGGATTTTTTCATTTAATTAATGGTGGAATATTGGTGGATATACAGGGTGTTCTGGGCGATTCCGCGCGCTGGAGACGATTGTCTACATTAATTTCTGAATTATAGTGTTTGTTACTTTTTTGGTGCCAATATAAAGAAAATATATGAATTTAGTAATAAAACTACATTTTCGGACCTAAATCCATATTTGAATTTTTAGTGTGCTTAGAAACGATAACATTTGAATGTTCGGTGTGAACTGAACATCGGTTTCCGACAGCACTTGTGCCGGTTTTCGACAGCACTTGTGCAAAACCGCTGTTACGAAGAATTTGAGCTTAAATTCTGCTGGTTAACCTTAAAGTGATAGCATTGTTTATTTGTTTATGCAAAAACATATAAGTACTTATTATTACTTTTCAAGCAATATTGACTACAATAAACCATTATTACTTAGTTTGTTGCACCCACGATATAAAAGATATGAAAGTTCGGTTTTTCACAGAAATAAAGTGTTAATGTTTTGAAACTTTATAAAAGTAAGAAGAAACAAAAGGAAAACTTAAATCAACCACGTTGACTCAAATTGGTTGCACCCGCGATCGCAATATTCGGGTCGCGGTGTAATAAGTTTGATTCTTAACATTATGGTGTTATTTATCATATTTTATTGATTTTCAAGCCTTGAATAGTAATATTATGCTATCTGTTATTAGTGGTTTATATTGAGTAAGTGTTAATGCTAATATTTCACACTTTTTTATAGACAGGTTGGTTAAAGTGACAGAAGAATAACGGAAAGAGACTGCATCACAGAAATATAAGAAAAAACTGAAAGAAAATGCAGAACTCTATGCAGATCGGTCAGTGGTCGCGCGGTTTAATACGTCAGTACTTGAATCTAGGTGACTAGATCGCTGCGGGTTCGATCCCCGCGGCTGGTAGACCGTATGGTATAAGCTATATTCGTAGAGACGATTGGCATATCCTCTGCGGGTATGGTATGGTGGAATAATGTTGGCTTAGATCAATGTGAGAGATTGATACCGGTGGACGTTTGACTACCCCTCTAATTAATGAGGTTCCCCAGGTTTCCCTCATTCCTGCACTGAATGGTGGTTAGGGCCTAACAACGTAAATCGTTCCTGGGCGCAAATGTGGCCTGCTTAATAATAAACGAGGGGTAGAAATATTATTATTATTATCATACCTGCCGATAACGGGCTCGTGATCGAAACGGAGAGGATTAATGAAAAGTAAAATTAATGCCGATGAAAATTTGAAAATGGTGGCCAAAATCAGATTAAAAGAAAGAATATAGGTGACCAGAAATCATCCTAAAGAAGTACAATTTCTGATGACAATAGAGGGTAAACACTTCATTCTAATCGTGAATAACATAGCCGACGGTCATTATGAAGATATTATTGAAAAAAAGAAACTACCAAGGAAGAAAATTGATGGCAATATCTTAATAGAATTATCGACAAAAATTGACTTATTTAAAAGAAATAATTAAATTAAGTAACAAAGAAGTGTACCAATTAGTAACACACATTGTTTGATCTCTTATTTATTTTATGTATGTGATTATAATGGCGTTTATGTCTACGTAATTTAGACGTGTTGTACCCGCGATAATTTGGCGTTGCACCCGCAATTGCTTAAGCAGTGAATAAATAACAATTTATTTTTGTTTTCCATATTTTTTTATTACTGATAGATTGATTAATTTGTTCTTTTTTAAAATATGAATGCATAATAAAATAAATGTTTCACAATTCACAGGCTTTTGTATTTTTGTTCTATGATCTGTGAAGGTGGGCCGATTATGTTGCACCCATGATAGCACATTAAACCTCTCTCGTGATTGTTTATCCATTTCATTTGAATAGTTATAAACGAATCAAAAGAGAACAGGTGTAAATGTAGCTTTCCAAATAATCATTTCATATTTTTTTAAATTATTTTATTAGTAGGAAACCTTAAATGAGTCTAAATGTTGCACCCGCGATAATGGAATCGCCCTTCTGTATGTTCAAACGTCTAAAACGATGCATTTAAAAAGGTATGTACGGTGCATTTAAGAAGGCATGTTTGTTAGTTTTTAGTCATAAACACTGTAACCGTGATAAATTGCATAATAATGTGCAAATTAGTGTCGATGGGGGTTTTTATGAGGAACCTGCAGTGGTGTCCCCTTTATTTAATGATATCTTCATAAACGCTCGTCGAAGAGTGGTTGATCAGATACCTAATATGGTAAACAATTCTAATTTCAATAATCTTTGCAAAGAAAATAGAACTCTCTGTATCTCAATCCATATACTACCGGACAAATCGCTCAACAGATACAAAGAATGTCCCAATCAACAGGGTGGCGTATCATACACGAGACTTTATTATATCTGTATCAAGGGATTCCACATATGAGTTAAATTTTGTGAATGGTTGCTGCAATAAAATGCTCAAAATCACAGATTTACAGCTGATGTGCTAGTTACAGATGAAGTTATTTTTACACGGAATGGGATATATACAATTCATAATACTCAGGTTTAGGATTTTGAAAATCTGCACATGATCCAACGGGATCATTTCAGTCCTTTAAACTTTTTTTTATGGGGAATTTGAAAAGTGCATTCGTAGAAACAGTGTAAGATGGGTCTAAATGTGTTTTCACATCAGTGAATAAAATTTTGAAGAGTTGTTGTATCAGGTACGACAAATTATTTTATTAATTAAAACCACAAATTTAATTAATTAATAATAACTACGCTAGCGGCAAAAGCAGTTGAATTTCATGATATATAGGGTAAATTATGACTAAGTACAAATATTTTAAGAAGGGATAGAAAAAATTAACAATTAACGGAATCACCCTTCAAAAAAATTCCAAACTTATTTATAAAGCGAAAAAAATAAATTGTTTCGGTATAAGCGGAGTAAGCAACCAGCAAGACAACAGTAAAATTTGCTGTCGTGTCATAAGTTTTGTGCTCTTCTTCAGTTTAGTTAGTATATTAATTTTAAATATTTTAAAATTAGTAAATAAAGGAATTTGTGTCGGGTATAATTATTCTCCCACCGCCGGTTTGTTTTTCTAGGTTATGGGACAAGACTGCAGCGGGTGCATTAAAAGTTTATATGTTAGTACCTATCTATTCCTTTCGTTCGATTTTCTTATAATAAATAGACATTTTATCTAATTGTACCGACGGGAAGTGTGTTTTATCGGTAGTGAGTGGTTGTAGTGAGTGAAAACACAAATACCAAATTTTTGGGCCTTCATGTAGACGAAAATGTCTCATGGATAGTTCATGTAGACTACATTGCTAGTAAATTAAATTCAGCTTATTTTGCAATAAGGAACCTAAAATACATTGTGAGCAAACAATATTTACTAAATGTTTACTATGCCTTAGCATATTCATATATTAAATATCTAATTATATACTGGGGTTCATCAACGCATGCACACCGAATATTTATCTTACAGAAGAGAATTCTTAGATTGATTTTTTCCTTAAATCCATTAGATTCTTGCAGAACAATATTTAAAGAAAACAATATACTGACTTTTTATTCAATACTTATTTATGAGGCGGCTATTTTTGTGAAACTTAACTCCGACAAATTCCCTTTACGAGACACTTTGCATACTCATAGTACAAGAAATGCGAGTCTTGTTATCATCCATACTATAATTTAAGCACTTTCAGAAGAGGTCCGTTCTTTTTATATGCCAATGTTTACAATAATTTACCTTTAAATATTAAAAATATTTGTACCTTACAGAAATTCAAAACAGAACTACGTAATTTTTTGTGTAAACATGCTTTTTATTCTCTACAGGAATTCTATTCTTGTGTTTTACCTATAAATACTTAGCGTAAAATTAGATTTAATATCTGTATGAAGTATTTCCGTAATTTTATCTCTAGATTAAAAAATATGTATTATTTCAAAATTTTCAAATATTGGGATTTCATATCACTGTTATATTTTGTATGTATATCCCACAGGGAACTGTACTTGTTCCCTTATTATTTAATATTTACGTTAATCAATTATTTCACTTAAGCAGTTGTGGAAAAATCATTAGTTTTGCCGATGACACTGCTGTTTTTTCATTGAGGTAGTATCTACCTCAATGTGTTTTTTATACAGCCGAATCTTGGAGTGCCCTCAAACAAAAGGTTGAGATGGATTTTAAAATTATAGTTGATTTCTTTCGTAGTAAACTTTTAACAATAAATATTGTCACGGAATTTGCCTCACTCCCAAACCGACGACTGTGGCACCGCGAATTGCCTAAGATTGCCCCGATCGCCCCTACGCCATTCTGGTAAACAAACAACATGCCGTGATCGAGATCGGCCTGGAATAATCGGGAATCGACGAGAAGCGTTCCAGTCGTACGAGAAAAGGGATCTAGAGATACTGGAATATATCTGGAATATTCGTTGGGTCTATAAAAGAAGAATAAACGGCCGAGTTAGTTAGTCTTGTATAAGTCTTGTATTACAGTGTTTAAGTAAAGTGTTTAGTTGGAGATATCAAAGTGATTTATATAGCGATTAATTAAATAAGTGTTTAGTTGACCTGTAATTAGTAGTGTTCAGTAGTTAATAAAGAAGTAATTAATTAACGGATTGTTTTTCTGGAAGTGAAAGAAAAGACGGATTGGGAAATCCGTGACAATTTGGTGTCGGAAGTGGATTTAGTTGGAAGTTTTAAAGAGCTTTCTGGAACCCTGTCCACAAAGTGGGTTTAAGTGGAAGTTGGAAGAACTTTCTGGAACCCTGTGCGTGGGTGGAATAAAGACCGAAGTGTGATATATCACCGCACTCGTCTTGTCGAAAGGAAGTGAACGGTGGTATTCGCGGAGGACAATCTGGAACATTCTAGAACTTTATACGGGAGTTAAACAAAGACATAAGTGTGACACATCACCGCACTCGTCGTCACTTAAGGAAGTGAACGGTGGTATTTGCGAAGGACATTCTCGAACATTCTAGAACTTTGTACGGGAGTGAGACAAAGACCCAAGTGTGACATATCACCGCACTCGTTGTGACTTGAGGAAGTGAACGGTGGTATTCGCGAAGGACATTCTCGAACATTCTAGAACTTTGTACGGGAGTGAGACAAAGACCCAAGTGTGACATATCGCCGCACTCGTCGTGACTCAAGGAAGTGAACGGTGATATTTCCGAAAGACATTCTCGAATATTCTAGAACTTTCTACCGAAGTGAGACAAAGACCCAAGTGTGGCATATCACCGCACTCGTCGTGACTTAAGGAAGTGAACGGTGTTATTTGCGAAGGACATTCTCGAACATTCTAGAACTTTATACCGAAGTGAGACTTAGACCCAAGTGTGGCATATCACTGCATTCGTTTCATTGTAAGGAAGTCAACGGTGACATTTACAAAAACATTCCTGGACATTCCAGAACATTCTAAAAAAATAAAGTGAATGCCTGTAACTAGAAGCCAAGTCAATATGGATGTACAAATGGCAAAACTGTTAGAAATGATGCAAACAATGCAAAGTAAAATGGAAGACCAGGCGAAAACGATGCAGGAGAAGTTAGAGGAACAAGGACGGACGATGCAAGAAAAATTTGAAGAACAAGGGCACCAGACGAAGACGACACAAGAAAAATTAGAAGAACAAGGACAAACAATGCAAAAGAAATTTCAAGAACAAGGGCATAAAATTGAAGATCAGACTCAAATGATGCAAGAGAAATTAGAAAAGAAATTAGAAGATCAGATGCAGATACTACAACAGGAAATGAAAGCTCAGACAAATGAAATGCAGACGAAGTTAGAAAAATTAGAATATACAGTAGAGGAGAAACTGTTAGAACAAAGAAAAGAAATTGACGAAGAACTGTTAGCACAAAAACAGGAAATACACGAAGAAATAAACCAGGTTAGAGAAGAGCTTCGACATAAATTAGACAAGATAACAAAGGAGGGCGTAATCAAATCAGAAGGACCGGTTATTCGAACTCAGAAGACGAGACCCCCTGAATTCGACGGTAAGGTTTCCTGGAATGTCTATCTGCGTCAGTTCGAAGCAGCAGCTGCAGCAAACGAATGGTCTGATTATGAAAAGGCTACAGCTCTGATAGTTGCTCTACGAGGGGAAGCTCTTGACGTCTTACAAGGAGTTCCTGCTGGGCAGCAGAGTAACTATGACCTTCTGAAACAGCATATGGAAATGAGATATGGGGATAAGCACCTGCAGCAAGTGTACCAGGCACAATTGAAAAATCGTCACCAGCAGAGTGGAGAGAATTTACAACATTTTGAGACAGACGTTGCCCGACTGGTTCGATTGGCATATCCAACAGCCCCGTCCGAATTTGTAGATCAGCTCTCCATCCAAGTCTTTATCGACGGCCTAAGAGATTGCGAAACACAGCAGGCACTACGGCTCGCTAGACCTAAAACGTTGAATGATGCTCTTTCGCATGCACTAGAATTTGAGGCAGCAAAGATGGCATCCGGTAGACATGTTAAAGTTCGGGCCATCAGTGATACCAGCGATAGTATGGCAAATGGAGACATAATCAAAACGTTGAAGGAGGTCATTGAGAAATTTAGCCCAACTGCCAATCCGAAGAGAGAACAACCTGGCAGCCGAAGAGATCGCCCTCTCCAATGTTGGAACTGTGGGCAGACGGGACATCTGAAGAGACAGTGTAGGGCCCCGGTCGCGGATCAGCAAAAACGCGACTCCCAGGCGGCAGCTGCACAGGAAAACTAGGCTCAGCCGGCTTAACGGGGCAAAAGCCGGCTGCGTCCTCCTACCATGCCCCACGAGAAGAAATTACGTTGTCACGTC
The DNA here is from genome assembly GCA_025584915.1 of Monochamus saltuarius. Classification (NCBI taxonomy): domain Eukaryota; kingdom Metazoa; phylum Arthropoda; class Insecta; order Coleoptera; family Cerambycidae; genus Monochamus; species Monochamus saltuarius. The sequence goes on from CM046728.1 coordinate 36,349,133, forward strand.
TCCAGGACTCTGACTCTTGCTAGTAGAAGGCATTATTTTTGGTCGTATGTTCCCTATGGTAATCGACACTGGAGCGGCAAGAACTATTGTACGACCGAATATTATTGGTGATTGGCGTATTAAGAGCCCTACCAAGCGTTATGTCCTTACAACAGCCAATGGACAACAACTGCCAGTCAAGGGGAATGCGAGCTTGACATAGAATTAGGAGACGTCAAATTCAAACACAGAGCCCTGGTAGCAGATATATCGGACAATGTCATACTCGGACTAGACTTACTACGAGCAAAAGGGGTGAACTTAGATTTGAATGCTGGTACGCTGCGGATAATGGGTGAGGAAGTAGTGCTAACGACCACCACTGAGAATAACGCTGTACGGAGACTCGTTGTTAAAGAAGATGTGGTACTACCTGGTCAGACCGAAATATTGGTTGCCACTGTAATGGATGGGAAATGTCTTGCAGTGTTGGAGTGGTGGAACCCAGTAATCCGGATCTGTTCAATAAATCTATAGTCACCGGCCGCACCCTGATTAAACCAGAGAAAACGACAATAGTACGGGTAGTAAACCTGAAAACTTTTCCACAGAAAATTACAAAAGGAACTGAAGTAGGACTCTGTGAACCTGTTACCATGTTCAGAACACTCAAACAAAACAACGAAATAGAGAAGAAACCAAACAAGACCAGTCTACCGGAATGTCTAAGGGACATCGTGGATAGGGCCAAAGAAAGATTAACAGAGATGGAGGTGGAACAACTGGAAGAGCTGCTAAGTGAAAATGAAGATGTGTTTGCACTTAAACCAGGCGACTTTGGGAGAACAAATGTAGTGAAGCATCGAATCGATACTGGTTCATCATCTCCTATAAAGCAGCCACCACGAGGACTTCCACTAGCCAAGCGAGAAGAAGTTAACAAGATGTTAATCGAGATGCAAAATCAAGGCACCATAGAGCCATCTCAGAGTCCTTGGGCTTCTCCTGTAGTTCTGGTCAAGAAGAAAGACGGCTCCACCCGATTTTGTGTGGACTACAGAAAATTAAATGACGTCACCAAGAAAGACAGTTACCCATTACCGAGGATTGACGATACTCTGGACACCTTGGCTGGTGCGCAATGGTTTTCCACTTTGGATTTAAAGAGTGGATATTGGCAAGTCGAGGTCAGCCCAGAAGACAAGGAAAAGACAGCATTCACTACCGGAAATGGATTGTGGCAGTTCAATGTAATGCCATTTGGTCTATGTAATGCCCCTGCCACTTTTGAACGACTGATGGAAACTGTACTTCATGGCCTGCATTGGGAGACCTGCTTGATTTACTTGGACGACGTGGTGGTGCTGGGACGCTCTTTCCAGGAGCACCTGAAGAACGTGTCCGAAGTGTTCAAGAAGTTGAAAGCAGCAAACCTGAAGTTGAACCCGAAGAAGTGCAGTCTGTTCCAAAAGGAGGTCAGATACTTAGGCCACATTATTACTCCACACGGTGTGAAAACAGACCCGGAGAAGACAGAGTGCATAAAGAACTGGCCGGTTCCTAAAGACAAACATCAAGTTCGAAGTTTTCTTGGCCTATGCACATACTATCGACGATTCGTCCAAGGATTCTCGGACATTGCCAAGCCTCTTCATAAACTCACAGAAGACAACATCCCGTTCGAATGGACGACGAAATGCCAGCAAGCCTTTGAGACGCTGAAAGAGGCCCTCTGCACTACCCCGATTTTGACATACCCAATACCTGGACAACCATTTATAGTGGACACGGACGCAAGCAACATTGGAATTGGCGGAGTTCTTTCCCAAATACAAGATGGCCAAGAGCGAGTACTGGGCTACTTCAGCAAAGTCCTGTCAAAAGCCGAAAAGAACTATTGTGTGACTCGGAAAGAATTACTTGCCATCGTCAAGAGCCTAGAACACTTTCATAAATACCTGTATGGCCAAGAATTCCTTCTAAGAACGGATCACGCTTCCCTTAAATGGCTGTTGCAGTTTAAGAACCCGGAAGGACAGATGGCCAGGTGGCTGGAACGGCTGCAAGAATATCACTTTGTTGTTGAACATCGAGCCGGCAGGAAACATGGAAATGCAGATGCCCTTTCTAGGAGACCCTGTCCTGTCAACTGCAAACACTGTAGTAGTCTTGAAAAGAAAGAGGACATCTCATCAGTTCCTTGTAAGGTGGTAGCAGCCCAACCTGAAGACAGATGGAGTTCAGCGGCGATTCGGGAAGACCAGCAAGCTGACTGTGACATCAAGCCCTTACTAGACTGGAAAGAAGCCAACAACCGACCCTCATGGGCTGAAGTCAGCAGTAAAAGCCCAACATTAAAGAGCTATTGGGCTCAATGGAATTCCTTGGTGTTGGAAGACGGTGTCCTAAAAGAGCATGGGAGAACAATGACGGAACGGAGGTCAAGAAACAAGTACTACTCCTGAGGACACGGGTCAAGGAAGTGCTGCAGGAAGTACATGGAGGTACTGGGGTGGACATTTCGGTATCAATAGGACTCTACAGAAGATTAGGGAGCGTTTCTACTGGTTGAGCTGTAGGACGGATGTAGAAGATTGGTGCCGAAAATGTGACGTATGTGCAGCCAGCAAGGGACCGAAGACCCGTTCCAGAGGCAAAATGCGCCAGTACATCGTAGGAGCACCGTTCGAGAGGATTGCCATTGATATCGCTGGCCCATTTCCGAAAACCCAAAGTGGGAACCGATATCTGCTAGTAGCCATGGACTACTTCAGTAAATGGCCGGAAGCCAATCAAGAGACCACAACCGTAGCAGAAGCGCTAGTCAACAACCTGTTCTGCAGATTTGGTGTGCCCATGGAACTACATTCAGATCAGGGCAGAAATTTCGAATCAGGTGTGTTCCGAAAGGTCTGCGAGCTTATGGGAATCCGGAAAACCAGGACCACCCCACTGCATCCCCAGTCAGATGGTATGGTGGAACGCTTCAACGCCACACTAGAAACCAATCTGAGGATGTTTGTGAACGAGAACCAAACAGACTGGGACAAGCTCATTCCACTCTTCCTGTTAGCTTACCGCTCAGCTGTCCATGAAACTACTGGGAAGACTCCCGCAAGGATCATCTTTGGAAGAGAGCTTCGCCTTCCCGCAGATTTGGTATTTGGTCGTCCTGCGGAACAGCCCACAGAGCCGGACAGTTATACCCATGAGCTAGAACGAAGACTAGCAGCCGTACACGATCAAGTCAGATCTCGAATGCGACTAGAGAGCGATCGCATGAAGACTCGATACGACGTCCGGGCCAATACAGTCGGATTCCAACAAGGTGACCTGGTGTGGCTATACAACCCCACGCGGAAGAAAGGAAGATCGCCTAAACTACAGAACCGTTGGGAGGGCCCCTACACCGTCATTAAAAGAATCAATGATGTCGTCTACCGGATACAGAGGACTCCCAGGAGTAAGATGAAGGTCGTCCATCTGGAGCGTCTGTCCCCGTATAGAGGTGTAGCCGATCGGGACGATCGGTTCTAAGGAGGGAGCAGTGTCACGGAATTTGCCCCACTCACTCCCAAACCGACGACTGTGGCACCGCGAATTGCCTAAGATTGCCCCGATCGCCCCTACGCCATTCTGGTAAACAAACAACATGCCGTGATCGAGATCGGCCTGGAATAATCGGGAATCGACGAGAAGCGTTCCAGTCGTACGAGAAAAGGGATCTAGAGATACTGGAATATATCTGGAATATTCGTTGGGTCTATAAAAGAAGAATAAACGGCCGAGTTAGTTAGTCTTGTATAAGTCTTGTATTACAGTGTTTAAGTAAAGTGTTTAGTTGGAGATATCAAAGTGATTTATATAGCGATTAATTAAATAAGTGTTTAGTTGACCTGTAATTAGTAGTGTTCAGTAGTTAATAAAGAAGTAATTAATTAACGGATTGTTTTTCTGGAAGTGAAAGAAAAGACGGATTGGGAAATCCGTGACAATATGGATAGAACTCATTTCGTTCCTTTCACAAGTTATTGCCAAATTTTGATACTCTAGAAATAATTACTGGTAATTATACTTACAATATAACATCTGTCAAGAATATAAAGTACCTTGGTATAATAATAGATTGTCATCTGCGCTGGGATTTGCAAGTTGAGAATGTTATAAAAAAACTTAGAGGGTTGTTGCCTAAATTCAAACTATGTAAGCAGTTTTGTAGTATTCAACAATTAAAAATACTATAGTATGCGTTAGCACAGTCACACTTGACATATAGAATTCTAGTATGGGGAGGTGTTACAAACAATTATTTAAAAACTTGAACTTATTCAAAAATGGATTATTAAAATAATATATAATAAACCTTATACTTTTCCTACAGATTCTCTTTTACGGATTCTGGTTTCCTCGATACAAGACAACTATATTATAAGGTTTTACTTTTGGAACAGTACAAGCAAAATAAGTGTTATGAAACTATTAGCCATAAATATGACACAAAAAGTAAACCTTTAGGCTAGCAGTACCAAAAACATACAAAACGATGGCACAGAGGTCTCATATATTTTTGGGCCCTAAGGTTTTTAATACAATTCCTGATTATTTAAAAAGAATCAATTCTAAAAGTTTATTTTCAAAAAAGTTACATAATTATTTATCTGTAATACCAAGAAAAAATGTCCATCGTATTATTTATATCAAGAATTATTAATTAACCTCAACAGCCACCACTCAAGAACCATTAAAATACTAATATTAATGTTTCTTATTAACTTGAATTGTTGTTTTTATTATAGTTGTAGTAGTTGTAGTATAGTTTATATTTTAATTGTTTCTTCTTTATGAAATTTTTGTAAGTATTGACGCATCATGTCCTGCTTAGGTTTTATGAATAAAGATTATACTACTACTAACTACTAATGTAGTTTTGGCAGTTTGTAACAAAATAATGAAAAACGAATGCCAAATACTAGAGCTAACTGGATTAACTGCTACCGAGCTATCATGTATTCTTACTAATAAAAATGTTAATTTGTCGTTTCTGCATTTAAAAACGCTAAAGCCATATAAGCTTTATCTATGGATCTAAGCATTCTAAGCCATCTTAGTAGATGCTTACCATAGGTGCCGAATTTCTGCAGGAGAAGAAGGTTTTGTCCCATTTTTTAAATATCGAGCTAAAAGTCTGGATTATGTTTTTTATTGTCTTTTAGGCCTCCCAGAGCACGTGGTAAAATGTTTGTACTTAGTCATAGTTAACCCTGTTATAAAATAATTTTTTTTTTTCGGAAGTTCTTTAAATTTTTTGTCCGACTACATGTTTTGTCTTGGGCAAGGTCAGGTTTTACAGTGGACCAGTTTTCAGTGCCGTGCAGAAGTGCATTTTGAAATCATTTTCGAACTTTTTTTTTTGATTTTTAGTTTAAAATGGTATTTGTAAAAGTCCTCTGTAAATTAATTTTTTTTTGAAGTTCTGAATCACGGCATTTACAAAAATCTCGTGGATAATTTTACCAGTCTGTATTTCTTAAACATCACTAAATATTTGTTGTTAATAAAACATTCGTAAATGAAGTGTTTTTTACCTTTTTCTCCTTCGATTTTCCAAACTAGAAACAGAGGCTTCGAAACACAGTAATTGGCAGTCCACAGTCGCTGCAGGGGGAAGTACGTCTTTATTAAACTGAAGAGCACTTTGAACGGAAATCCTCTAGTCTAGGGGAGGGTATTTGCATTTGCCAACACTAACAACATTCAGTGTTTCGCAACATCAAAGCGATTTGGGTCAATATCACGATGAGTTAGTCCAGAAGGGAGGTTCATGGGAGTTCAATGTTAAATCTTTCAGATCAGCGTATGGTGAACAATAAAAGATGATCACGTTAGTGAGAATGTAAGTGTATTTAACTTTGAAGTATATTTCAATAAAACTTGGTTATATATTTATAAACACTACATATTTTCCAATTAATTCAATTACAAGTATCTCAGTCGACATTTCATATTTTTATTTATTTTTCTGTTATAAGGTATTTATTTTTCCAAATTAGGAGGTTATGAAGAAACAGTTCTCTGGTTTCCCAATTGACCATATCAACTGTTCGATATTTACTTATGCTGCCTTCTTATGCACGATATTGATGCTACAATGTAAGTGCTTTTTAGCCTCACTTAATAGCAGTACACATTTTTTAAATATATTAATTTTGTTTCTGGCATGTTCTTAAGATGTCGGACGTATAATAAATAATATATGAATATAACAATTCAAAGTATCATATAGTTACGTAACATATACAGGATGCTGTGAAAATACTAGTATAAATTCAGGGCCTGATAGATTTTCAAAAAATATTACATTCGACCGAGTGAACTGAAAATTTGCTATGTGGGGTTTCTGGGGATGCTAAATACTTTGAAGTTATTAAATTTTGGATATATCATACAGGGAGTTCACTGCAGTACTACGCGGGAACATTTTGGGTCCTAACTTTTTTGAGATTAATCTTTTTGCCCCTTTTGTCACTTGCTGTTATGGCTGATTTTATTGTAAACAAAAAAGGTGCTCTTGTAAGTACTAAAATTTGCCAGATTTCGAGACCAACCAGCCATAATGCGCCAAAATCAAGCAGCTAGTATCCCAAATTGTTGTTTCTTATTTCAAGAAGGCTTTGGCACCTAGTTGCTATTACTATCAGCTTCATTAATAAATCTCAAAGTCAAAGTTATTATTTAATGGCAGTGATAGAAAGTAATGGTTAGTTTATTTCTGGAAAAGCTTAACACATACTGAATACAATTGAAAAAAAAAACAAGAATAACTAATTATTACTAACAGAAAATTAAAATTCAAGGAAAATAAAATCAAAATAAGTGTTCCAAATGTTGTCCGTTTTCACGAATATAAAAACGAATTCTTTTTTGTAATGAAAACAATGTGTATTTCAAAGGTTCTGAATCCTCTTTTAGATCCTCAGATGTTCTGCTGGATTTATTTCTGTTTCGTATACTTTTTGCTTGGCATAGCTCCAAACTACATAATCAAGGGGATTAAGAACTAGTGACCTTGGAGGCCAGTAAATTGGAGCATCTGCACCTCGACCAATATATCGCCCAGGAAAATTTTCATGAAGCCATTCTCTGCATACTCGAGTAAAACGTGGTGGAGCGCCATCATGCATGAAATAATTATTATTTCTTGCTTATAATAGAATATCATCTTCAATAATTTCGTGTTAAAAAATATAAATACTGGGTGCAATTTCAATTACCATCTTGAATGTGGTATCTCATTAACTGAATCCCCATCGTGGCAAGTCAAACATTTACTTTTGATGCCGATTTTTCGAGAGATCGAGAGTGGAGGTCATTTTTTCTATCTACTATAGTTAACGAGATAACCTATAAAAAGATCGAAATTTGCCCTCCCTGTACATTCACATTTTGATATAACTTCTGAATCATCCAATATAGTCTCTAAAACTTTTTCTTTAAGAATTATTTTTACAACATGAACAGCCAGGGTAAGTTGTCAGTTGCCCCACCTATAGCACACTGGTGAGAACTAATAAGCTCGAAACTTATATATGTCTGGTGATGTCGCTGACAAATGATTTTAATTAGTTAATTCCTGAAATTCTGGTTTTGCAATATGGTTATCGCCGACGGCGATAGAGAACGGGAAGGCAGCTCAACTCACTTTTTATTATTTTTATTGTCTTGTTCAACGTTTCAATTTTATATTTTGTTCGTAATTGATTCCTTACTGTGAAGTGGCACAAACAAATAAATAACAGGTAAAGAATATAGCAGTAGTATAAACTGCTTTATTTATAAAAAAGAAACTAAACTTTATAAACACACACAAATAATTGCACCCAGAGTTTTCTAGATATCAAAATTGAGATTTAGATAACATAATATACAAGGAAAAGTGAAAATTTTTTGACATTCGTCACATTTCGGTCTTTTTAAGTTTCACCGGAAATGACCCCAACTATGAAATTTTAAATTAAACATCACTAGTATATTTTTACATTTTTTTATTCTAAATATGACCGTACATGTTTGAGAAATATTTTAATCCACTTGATTTTTTATACCTATTTTATTTTTGCATCTAAAATGTCTTGAATGTGTTAAAATCAATATTCTGGATTCGTGAATGTGCTAAAATCGATGTTCTGGATATAGATGATCTAAGAAAAATTGAATCGTCAGGTTTTTCTATGTTTTTATTTATATTTTTTTTTCTTAAGTGGCAACGTTCTTTAGACACCCAGTACCTACTTAAATAATGCAGCAATCAAATTAAAAATTTGTTTAATACGAACTTAATTATGAGTTATTAAAGAAATACTAAGCTTCCAAACTTCTTAAATAAATTAAGATGCAAAAATAAAAATAGGTCTAAAAAATAGTCCTTAAATCGTTCTAGAATGAAAAATTGTTAAAATATACCGGATGTCCTGTTAAGGTCGGCCAGCGGCTGTATCTCGGAAATTAAAAAGTGATCACCAAAAGTCTATTAACATTTTTTTCTACATTCAAATTTTACCGCTTTTCTCCAAAAAATCAATAGTGAAGAAATATTATATTGAACTGTTTTGACTTTTATATTGATACTTTAAAAATTATTTATTTGACATTTTGCTCTATCCCTTAAAGTAAGGGGTAAGGGGGTAATCGTATTGTAAAAAAAGTCCCGACTACATTTAACAAACTTAGTTTTCTTTTAACTTTATTTAATAGCCAAATCATAATGTGTAACGATATTTAAATTTATGTTTAAGTTGGTACCGCCAGATGGCCCTATTTGATACCGTTAAAAGTTTAAACAATTTTCTATGAAAAATTAAATTAAAGACTAAATTTTTTATTTTATTATTACTACTCGTAAAATTATTTAAAAAATGACAAACCGGAAACTGATATTTTTTCTAAACTGAAGTTATGAGCGAAGATATTTTATAACTTACTAAAGATACTAAGGATACTAAATACACTAAATTGATTTGGCTATCAAATAGCTTTAAACTCTATCCAAGCCCTCTAAAATTGGTTAATGTAGTTGGGAGTCTTAAAACTTTCTGCAATTCTGCTCTCCCCATACCCCTTACTTTAAGAGATAGAGCAATATATCAATTAAATAATTTTTATAGTGTTAATAGGAGAGTCCAAAACCGTTCAACATAACATACCTCCACTACTAATTTTATAAAGGAAGTCCCACTTTTCGAAGTAGAAAATAATTTTAATAGACTTCTCGGTCACTTCTGTTATCAATATTTTTTTCTGGACGCTATAGGAGAAGTAGTTTCCGAGATACAACCGCTAGCCGACCTTAACGGAACACCAGGTACAGGGTGTTTCATTTAAATAGCAGACATGTGACATATATCGAAAAATTTAAATTTTTCCTGTATAGTATGTATGTCAAATCTCAATTCTATATCGTGAAAGCTCTGTGCGCTGCGTATCTCATAATATTCTTATTAAAAAGTTAGGATATTATGGATTTGCCTAGGGCAGTATACAGTTGTTGAGTTCTTATTTGACAAAGAGGCAACAATGTGTGAATTATAAAAATGTAAAATCTGTTTTAAAAACTATTAAATATGGGGTACCCCAGGGGTCGATACTGGGACTCATACTTTTTCTAATTTATATAAATGCCCTACTTAATTCTTTGGATCATGGTATTTCAGAAATCTTGTTTGTTGATGACACTAGCCTATCAGTAAGGAGTAAGATATTAGATTTGACTAATAATTCTCAGACTCAATTAACTGTTAATGAATGGTTTACTACTAATAAGCTATCCTTAAATATCTCTAAAACGGGGACCATGATATTTACATTACGGGTAGATTGAGTATGAACCTAATTCTGAAGCTGTTAAATTCTTGGTAGATTATTGAGACTCTAAATTACTGTGGGATCAACATACTAATTATGTATGCCAAAAAATGTTCTTACTTCGTAGCCTTGCAAGTAAAGTTTCAGTAAATATTCTAGTGACGGCATATTACAGTTATATACACTCTCACATATCGTACACTCTTATTGTGTGGGGTCATGCTACTTCTACTATGAGTGTGTTCGAGTAGCAAAGGAAGATAATTAGGATTATTTCCGGTCTTAGTTATAGAAACGACTGCAAAAATCAATTTATTAAATTGAACATCTTTACAGTTCCGTCAATGTACATATTGCAATGCTTGCTATACATAAAACAAAATTTAAAGAGTCTACAGACTAGAAGTGAAGTTCACACCTATAACGTTAGATGGATCTGTACATTATTTAATATTAAGTAAAACTAGAACCGGAACAGGTTGGTATTGGTATACATCTTTTTAATGTTGTTCCGGTGCACAAAATCTAAATTATAGGCAATTTAAAAACAAAATAAAAAAGTTTCTTGTACTAAACGTCTTCTATAATATTGACATGATATTTTAGCCATATTTACTTTATTGTTCTTTTATTTATTTTATTATATATATTTATATTTTAAATAAATAAAATAAATAAATAATATGTAAAAATAAGTATTAATTACGTTTTTATATATTCTTTTTAGAAATTGCTATTGTATTTGAGCCAAATTTTAACAGTAAATAAACGAGACATCAAGAATTATATTATTGTGCTTAATTTTATTCCACATGTTATTTTCCAGACTTACCTACGTAACATCGACAGAAACTGAATCATTTTGCGTCGAGAAATACGACGATCTTAAGTGAAAATTAAAAACCACCAGTAAAGATATTTAAATTCATTTAAATAAATTACAGACATATAACAAGCCGTAAAATAATAAATTTTATCTAGGTATACTACTTCCCTTCCGACCAGAGATAATAAAATTAGATTCTATAAAGTAAGGTTATTATGTAATATACTACGCAGTATTGGTTAGTGCTTCGTCGAATCATGAGGTATGTTGTCTTATAGAAATTTGTTACCGAGATATGTTTGATCTAAAGGAAAATCGATATGAGAAATGTAAATTATCACAGTAAATTATGACCGTAAGACTAACATAGGTATTTTAACAAAAATCAGTGCTGAAATAAAAGGATTAGTAGGCATATGCAAGTGTTTAAGTGGTGAACCAGAAAATCATTCAAACATAGGCGGGTCGAAAGTTGTAATAATAATATAAACATTAAAAAAACAATTAATATATATTTTTTTAATATTTAATTTATTAAAATATTATTTAGTATAATTATATGTATATTTTTAAATAATGAAAGAAAAAAAACACAACTGCCAAAAAAAATTCTCAGATCTGGAGGTCAGACTATATTTACTATATGATTTTGGGGTCGCTAAATCCGAATGTGGGATATGTTGAACCCCATCATATCAGGGTTTTGCCATAACCTCAAAAACCCTAATCATTTAGGCTCTTCTGCACTATTAACCGCATATAACACTCCACTCAAACTTTAAACACAAAACCCAAGCTGTTAACCTACAAATTCATAAACCAATGGCCCCATAACTCAATAAATACATAACCTCATAACCAATAAATCCAATAAGCGCGTTACTCGATACTTGAAGGTATCTCACATGAACAAATTTCACCTCATGTGTGCTAGTGTCCTAGCACACATGAGGTGTGTCTGCATCGAGGACACCTCCTCGTAGTGATGGCGGGCAAAGGAGTTGTTCTGTTATCCTGCTGAGTCCCTGGATCACGGTTATCATGCCGTCATGGCAAGCATACGCGCAAACGTTTCACGAGAAAGCGGATCCGATACCCAGAATCGGTGGCTAGTACGGGTGAGAAACCGGACCCGCCAGCATCGTCATTATGTCAAAGACAAAGTAACTGCCTGGATTAAATGTATTTATAGTAATATTTTATAGATTTTATTTTTTTTATTTTGTCTCTTATACTGCTTATACTTGATTGTACTAATTTGTTTTTTTTGTTGTATATTTGCTCTGTAAATGGGTGACCGTTGGGCAATAAACGCTATTATTTTATTAGCATTATTAATATTATCATAATTATTGTGCGACCGCAGCTCAATATTGGTTAGTGACTTGGCTAATGTAGAGTATAGTATGAAAAGAAAGCAACACCTAAGCGACTTGCAACATCATAATGATAACAAAGACGGTGATATCTTCTGTTACATTTATTGCAGTTCATCTGTTTCATCAAACACCCTTTTAAGGACTATATAATGTAAAAAATCCACTAGCGCAAACATCATGCTTCTTTGAAATTATTCTCATGCACTGAATTTTTCCCACCTGGCAACACTGCCTGATGCGGACATTGGAAGCACGCTGTAGTGGAAGTATGCGAGTAGCATGACACAAATACACGCAAGCGGCAAAGCACAATTCACCATCAAGATCCTCACTATCCAAATGTGTATATCGAAAAAGGAAGCGAACATGATCACAGTTTTTATTCTTTAATTTGACGTATCGTCTTACCAATTGTACTAAATTCAACTCATCAATATTTTCAGATGTTACAAGAAACTCTCTATACACTTTTGTTTTGGTACCATATCTTGGAAGCATACCTTTACCTTTACACATGTTCTCCAAGCAAGTTTGTGAGTTCTTCCCGTCGACATGCGTTCGACAAACTAATAATCAAAATAACAAAAAATAAATATTGGTTATAACTTCTTTTACTAAAATACATATTTTTAATATAGCTACCTGCATGACCAGACATTCATCACCGTCCCCATTCATTAAAAGTTTGGATATTTCCCTCTTTGTTAATACCTTATATTTTTCAGGTTTGTACTATTCTGATTTTCGCTTCAGGAATGCAATCAAATTTAAGTATTTTTTGAAATCGATATTCTTCTTGAGTGAAATTTATGTTCTTGTCATTAAGTAGTAGCACCCAAGTGTTGAAAGCTTCTGTGCTTTGCTTAGTTTGTTGAAATATACTAAAGATCCTTTCTCGTTAGTTATGTTAAATATCATTTTTTCTCTACACCATTTTTCATGGCAACCAAATACTTGTTCGTATTTGTACCGTGATTTCTCTGGTACGAAATTGAAAACAACACTGATAGCTTCCTTTAAGGTGGGGCTGACAGTAGCCGAGCGGCGAAGGCGGTGACAGAATAGATAGTTGCTGCCGGGGAAGCACGAACGGGCGGAAGTTGGTTCGAATCCAACACGGGGCAGAAATTTTTCTCTCCTACCCATGGATGTTTGTGATTGTAAGGGTAGTGTAAGTTAGTAGGTAAAGAGGGCCAAAAATGGCCTAATTACCAGGAACCTTCAATACCTTACCTTTTCCTTTACGGTATCTGACGGAAAATCATTGCTTAAACTCATATTTACAGTTTAACAGTTTTTATGTTCACAGTGACATACAAGAAATACTTCAATTGCAGCTATGTTTATTCCCATTGCTGTGGTAACTTTTTGAAAGACAATTTTTACATCTACCAAAATATATATAATGTATAATAAATACTGTTATTATTATTAATCCATTAATGTTACCTCGCCAGTTGTAGATAAAACGGTGTATGAAATACGTGGGATACTAAATTATTATCGCACTTATGATTATACGAAGAGGCCGTAGGCATATAGTAAGATATTCTTAGGATGTAACAAGTGTATAAAGTAGTAGGAAATGAACGACAAAACATGACAGATGAAAATAAGTCTTTTCGTGTTTTAAACGATTTGACAGCATGTAAATTTTTCTACATCCTAGAAAAACTTGTTTAATTGGCACAGTGAAGATATATATTTTATAATTTGCTTAGGTTCTTTTATCCGTCTTTAAAAATTCGTTAAAAATAGTGTTTTTCTACGTGCATGCAAACACAATACTTTATTGAACTATATTTAGTGGAAAAAGTGGTTCTTTATTGCACTCATCTGTCATTCTACTGCAGCGTTTTGTCATCATGACAAACATAAACCTTCAAATCGACGTCACATTTTTCTAGACTTAGTGTCATCTAAATATTTTTGGTTTTTGCATGAACGTAAAAAATATATCGTATGCAACTCGTACAAAAGTGCTTATTGCACTCGACTTGTTGACAATTTCTCGTCGCGTGCAATAACTTACTTTTGCACTTGTTGCATAAATAACTATTAAAAACGGCGATATTTTATAAATTTTGATTTTGAAATGAAGGGTCGTATAAAATATCATCACGGGCCGAATCTAGCCCCGGGCCGTAGGTTGCACATGCTATAATCGTCGACGTTTTGTTGTATTATTTCAACAACTTCAGGACTCTGGAGAAAAATGATAATTGTATTGTAATAAGAAAACGCTACAAATACACATACTATACAAACATTTAACAAAAAACTAAATTGAGACATATAATAGTATTACATTATCGTTTATGCACAATAAATTTGAAATGAATTCGACGAATCAGGTACATTCCTATAAATTTTTATGTTTTAGTTGTCCTAACCTTATAAATTTTTGTTCCGCCAGTTATAATTGCGAGTAAATTCAGTCAGAATTTCAGCAACAATAACAAAATATTAAAAAAATTTTGATAGCCAGTTTTTTAGATTTTTTCTTTAATTTTATTTAAAAGAGAAACCTATACAATGCATATGTATACCAATATTTCAATAGAATTTTATTATTTTCAAAATGTACATGATTTTATTTTACATTAATTTTGCCTATTAGATTTAATAACATACATTTTGATTTTTAAGATCCTGTTCTCGGTTTATACTATTTTTACATTTTTTAATATTAATCATTTCCTGTAGAAGCGTTTTGCTTTGTTTGCCAACAATTTCTGTATTATCAAATTTAAAGTTATGTAAATATTTTTGAGAATGCTCCGCAAAAGCTGTTTTATTCTATTGATTAAGTAATGACAAAGGTTTTACACTCTAGTGTGTTATTTTTTTTTTAAATATCAATATATATATATATATATATATATATATATATATATATTCAATATGCACCCTATCACAATCTGAATATGGTATGTATGAAGTTATAGCAAGATCACAAAAATAACTCTACAATACCAGTTATTTTTTATAGGGTCCCAATAAAGTGCTCGATATTTTAATATATTTTGCAATATAAAATAGGAGAAATGCTTGACTACTAGTGATGAATGCAGTATAAGAATGCTCGGTATTTAAATAGCATTTGCATAATAAAAATACTAAATGATCGATAAGTTTTAAAAGTATGTTTCGATATTTTATTAATTTTGCACGATACAAATTTCAAAAGTGTTCATTACTTTATGAATGATATTTAAATTTGGTTCGCAGATTTGAATCTAAAAGCGCGTGTGCGCAATAGAATGATTTGCAAGCAGTGAAATGAACAAACGACTGTCCCGGGCTGATTACATTGTTAAAAACCTAACTAACCTAACCTAACCTAATCTAACCTAACCTACAGTCAATTTTTCAAACTTAACAATTTATTTTTTCCAAATAATTTTGATAACTGTGCATTTACACTTTCTAGAGAGTAATTATTGTTTTTTACTGCATATATATATTTAACGGTTCATTTAATATTCTCATTAAATATTTAATATTTTTACCGAGTATTTAATATTCTTACGGAGTTTTTAATATTCTTATCCGGCGATGAATAGTTTTATCGAGCAATTAATATTTTTATCGAACATGTATTTTTTCTCTCGTGCAACTATTATTTCCAGTTTGCGAATACATTTTTCACTGAGAATTTATAATTTTCACGGAACAGTTATTATGTTTACCAAACATTTCTTAATGTATCGTGCATTCAAATAAAATATCCTATTTCTATATTATTTTATTCGGAAAACGTATCGTGAAGTTAAATAATTTAACGAGCGTTTAATTTGTTCCCTTTTTTTATAAACAATTACATCTTAAGAACACCTTGTACAAAATTTTACATAACCCTAAAATACTTGTTGATCTGTTTTATTTAATATCTATTCTGAACTTTAAAATTAAGAAAATTAAAGAGGAGCGGCATTTACCATTATAAGTAATTGAAAGTTAAAATTAAAATTTTGAAAATTTGTCGATTCTATCAACATGTTTGACACACAATATTTGACACCTTTCTTTCTAAAACATATACACATGATCATTATGTATACTCGCTGCAACATAAAGGTTTCTAGTCCCTATCATATTTTGTTTAAGTTATAACAATTTAATTAATAGCTTGCTTATTACTAGTTTCATATAAATAGTTCACCAGTTTACCCTTTCATAAGTAGTATAATTGTGTGGATACCTTATGTTGCAATCACGGTACATAGAAAAGTATTTATTTTAATGATTGATTTCCATATTATCAGTGTTATTTACGACATATAGAATAATTTGCCAATAACACATAAATTTCAAATCACCTACTTACAAATTATTTACTGATAGGAAAAATGAATAGAAATACAGCAAACCAGTAATATGTACGTTCTATATTTTTACTTTTTGAGCTGGTTCTTAATATGTGCTTCTTATGGGTAAGTATATAATTGCTTCAGTAATCAATTATGCACAGAGCCACAAAGAACATCGTATTCTTTTAAATGCTCCTGTTTATAATAAATTAAATACAGATTTAATTTTAACCAGTATTTACAGACATAAGTTACCCAATCGCCTTGGAGATGGCGAGGTCTATGATTTAGGCAAAATCATTTGAATACTCCATAGATAAGTCGCCAAATGTTGAACAAGCTGGTGGTCAACGTCTTTTTACAACGTTTGAATTCCGTGGTTTAAAATACGTACATTTTTAACTTAATTATTATTTTAAAAATTAAGATATGTAATTTATAATCATCACCATAAATACATGAAGTACGTATTGATATCAAGGACACTTTTTCATAATGCGGAAATTAAATGTCAAATGATTTATTCAAATGTGTATCCAACCATATTTTGGAAGTTAAAAGTACTACAAATTGTAATTTTCAATTGTGTTCTACAAATATTTATTTAGTGACAGCGTATGTTATTTTGCAATGTGGGGCGGTGTGATTTAAATAAGGACAGTGTATTGTGTACTAATATATTTATTGTTTGCGGGCACCCACAATGTTTGAGTCGATGTTTATGACTGAACAGACTGAATACAAAAATGTGACTGTAGGGTTAAAATGAGAGCCGACGTTCCCGAGGTAGTTTACCAGAAACAGTGTGTTTCTTAGTTGTCATCATGCAGAACCCTGATTTATGGGACGCCGGCGCCGGTCGTTTACGTACTTAAATAATAGCATTTACAATAGGTACATAATTTCTACATTTAACACTTAAGAACACACGTTGAAATTTAAACCAGAACTAACAAAAAGATATGAGTAGTGAATTTATATAAAGCAAGGAATATTTTAACTTATACCGTGTGTAAAGAAATATGTGAGTACAGAACTGATGAAAATATGAAGTGAATATATACAAAAATAAATATGTTACTTTATACAAGGTGTATATAAATATATGAGCCGCCACAGCAATAACAGTCGCCAAGTATGTTCTTTTAGTAGGTAGGTTTCATATTCGTAGATAGATAGAACATGTTTTTTTGAAAATCTTTAATAGCTCGAAGGCCGCTCGCTAAATGAAAAATGTGTAAGAGGTCTTGTTGCTCTAAAATAAATGAGGTTTCTAAAACTAGTGTAAAAAACAAAAGGAAATCCAGTGGCATAGATTTTCTGGTCAAAAATCAATAGGTGCTCCCCCATATCTACGCCCCTAGAGGGTCTGAAATGCAATTGATTATACCAAATTATAACCTACGCATCACTTTTTTTAATTTTTTTGACAAGCGAAGCATTTGTGGTCCTAGGTTTATAGGAGTTTTGGATGTAAAACTTGCTCTAGAATTCTTCGACACCCTGTATATTTTTTCTTTGGAAAATTTCCTTTATTTAATAAATACATATTTAATTATTCTTACATATCAAATCAATGTAACCTAAAAGTAAGGCATTTTCTAAATATGGTATTGTAGAAGTTTAGGATTGTTGTTCACATTATATAACTGGAAAATCATTTCTCTTTTACACACAGGCTAATTCTTTTGACTACAATGTGACAAGTTTGTATATCACACTATCCATAATAAGTATTTATTGACAAAAAATATCTAAACATTCATTGATACATTATACAGGGTGATTTAAAACTTATCAAAAAAATTTGGGAATAGATGTCATGAAAAACATAGTCAATAATTTTTTTGTAAAATCCTTATAGTTTCCGTGTAAAATATTACTGAAATTGTTGTATTTTCAAGCTAGCCAGGCAATTCCGAATATTGAATTCCGATCACTTATAGTAGGTATTAACGTTTTTTTGATGCGAGTATTTACATTAGTTGTTCAAGTGTCAAAAATGGCTTTAGTGTAAAGCAGCTCAGAGTTGATAGATATGATTTTAAATTATGGTGATTTGAAAATGCGTTAGCATAACCATTTTCCGGTGAACATATGCCAAATACAGCTATTTCTATCGTGGTGTACAGTGAGTGCAAGTGTAGTAAAACGCGAGAGGAAATTTGAAACTGAATTGTAGAAGAGATCGAGGTCCAGGGCATCCACGGCGTATTGCAGCAGTGCGTGTATCATATCCGAGGCCCAGATATATCCGTGCCATGTACAGAGTGTCCAAGAGTTAATACCAAGGGATTGAATGAGGAAGATCGATACGCTGGTGCGGCTGCGACTGACTGCGACTGCGACTCGTTGCCGACCAATAGACAGTCTGAATGTCCTCATCAACTCCACCATTTAGACTGCCTATTGGTCGGCGACGAGTCGCAGTCGCGTCGCAGCCGCAGTCGCACTAGCGAATCCGTACCTTAAGATGGATCCATAATTTTGTTGTTGTAATTTCACGTATATCAAATTATTTTATTAATTAAAACCACAAATTAATTATATCAATAACCAATAACAATAGCTACAAAATCAGTTGAATTTGTTGTATGAAATAGGTGTTATAAAATGTAATTTATCTCTTTCTTTGGGAATTTCTTTCAACTTTTTGTGCGATCGCCAATTGTATATATTTCTGTTGCCTTGTGCTTGATTGTATTGCCTTATCAGGTTTTACAGCGGACCAATTTCCAGAGCCGTGCAAAAATGTATTTCTATATTATTTTTGGACTGCCCTTTTGATTTTATTTTACAAAATTGTATTTGTAATAGTCCCTGTACATTCAAACAAATTTTGTTAGATAAGTTCTGTATCACCCTTTATATAATTGATCCAACATTGTTAATAATTAATTAATTCAACACAATTCGGTTTCGTAACTGTGGTTATTTATGAAGTTGTAAAAATTAGAATCATTATTACTTTGGAACTGCTGTGCACAATTCTTAAAACAAATATCTGGATAGTACCAATGCTCCTATCTCTTTTCAATCTTTAAAAGCCTATGTTGACTAACTATACCTGTATAAACATTGAATATAACTTGAATTTAGCTTAAAAACTTTACTTGGTACTCCCTTTCGGAAAATTGCTTCTCCAGAAACCAACAATATGATCTCAATGGTTATTTCCAACTGTGAATGCGATGATATACTTTAGTGTTGACATGAAGAGGTGAGATTTCAATCTAACTAATTTCATTATTTGGATCCCTGCCATCGATGTATACACGTTTTCTTCACTGTATGTACAACTTTAATTGGAGATGTCTTATTCAAAAGTAAATCAGAAACTAGTGAAACATTTGCGTTTAAATATCTAATTACGTCCAGTCTAATCTGCTGCACTTTTCTTTTTGGCCACAAGAGGTCGCATACCACTCAGGTGAAATTACGTTAGTTGTACAGTTTTCATCAGCGAGGTACACAACTACACAATCTAACTTTATGAGATATGGGAGTTCAATTTCAACTTATTATTTTGTGGTTCGTAAGTTCCATCTGAGCAACTCATACGTATATACCATTTTCTTGTCAAGTCATTAGTATCGCTGGGCATGCCTGCCACAATGTTTTATAATAATAATGCAAGTACTTCTCTACTTGATATAGTAAATTCTTTTTGCGGACTTATTTACTCCTCAATTAGTACACATGACCAAAATGATGTTTGTAATTTGCCTATCATCAACATACGTTCTTTCAGCGAACAAGAGGTTATAACAGCTATAAAGAAGTTGCAGCCTAAATTAACATCTGGACTTGATCTTGTTCCTTCATTTCCAGCCTGAAATCAAAAATCATTCCTAAGATTTGGAAATCTTCTAAGTCAGTCCGATACATAATAAAGGTGACAGATCTGATGTTACTAACTATAGACCGGTATCAATCAAGGTTTTTGAGTTTTGCTTCAAGACTCAATTTTTCCTTTAACATTAAATCAACTTTTACCCTATCAGCATGGTTTCTATAAACGTAGGTTTACGGCAACAAACCTTATGATTGTTACATAGGATATTGCTGTAACATTGGACGACGGTCATTAAATGGACGTAATATATTTAGATTTTACTAAAGCGTTCGACCGCTTAGATCACCGTCTTTTGCTACACAAATTGCATATTTTGGCATCTCTGACGATTTAATAACTTCATTTCAGTTTTATTTCGATGGTCGTACTCAATACTTTGAAATTCATGGCTTCAGATCTGCCCACATACTATACATCAGGTGTACCCCAGGGTTCGGTATTGGGTCCTCTGGTATTCAATTTGTTTATCAATAATATTGGCTACAAACTGGATACTAACTTTTTATTATATGCTGTTGATGTTAAATTGAATAAAAGGATCGAGTGTGTACAGGACTGCATCGAACTTCATAGAAATCTTGAATTAACCAGTGAATGGTGTAATACAAACAATCTTCAATAAACATAAAAAAATCCAATGTTATGTCTTTCACTAAAAAATCAACGCCAATTACTTATCACTACTCACTGAATGGCGTTCCTATTTCGCGAGTGGACATGTTCAGAGATCTTGGCGTTCTATTTGACAGCAAATTATTGTTTTCTTCTCACGTAAATGCAATAGTTTCTGAAGCTTGGTTTTATTGTTTCATGTACACGCGATTTTACAAATAGTGCTGCACTTGAGACTTTATGCGTCATATGATCTCTTGAGCTAGAATATGCGGCACTAGTATAGGCTCCGGGCTATAATGTTCTCGCTGAGAACAAATACAGCAAACGTTTGATTTTTAAAAGTGTCGGTTTTATCACAATGAGGCTTTCCACATTATCATGTGGAAAGCCTCGTTAATTGCTAAGAAGGTATAATTTTTCTTCCTCCAAATCTCTAAGATGTCTTTCAGGGCTCATTTCAGAAAGGTCCAATTTCTTCTCTTCCAAGACCTTTGCGTATTAGAACACCTGAGTTGGAAGAAGATGTTCTACACGAACTAGCTCAAATACTAGTACTGGGAAGATCTCTGCAAATCTTAATGTGAATCATAAATTACTTTAGTTCGTTCTGAAGAATCAACAGATATACCAATACCACATACAAAGTGTTCAAGCCTTACAAGACTACTCTGCTCGCATACAATTTTGCCACTGGATTTGGCTAAACAAAATATTGACTACTTTATGTACGACGGCTCTCCCACATTTTAGTTTGACTACTGGTGACTTTTGAAATGTACGAGGCATTCACAAACCAATTCAACCTTGGCCATCCAGATCACTCGATATGAATCCTTTGTTTGCGGACGATATTAGTTTACAAGGTTCACATCTGAGATTCACTTAAGTCAACAAATTATAGCTGGTTGCGATGCTACTCTTGGAATTTTTACACGTGTTCGAGCTGCAATTTCAAGAAAATCAGAAACATGTATTTTGACTGAAGAGAGATTTCCAGCATTTGTTATTTATATATTTTTTATTTTAAGTAATGTAATGAGTATAGTAAAAATGCACTTGATCAAATAAATCAATTTTGTTGTTCATGAGTTTGAAATACAAAAAAGTATAAAGAAACAAAAGTGAATATAATATAATGGCGCATATGACGACCTATTTTATTTGTAATTTATACAGAGGTATATTTATATATATTTCAAATAATGATCGATGGTACCCACATTTCCGACACTGATAAGTTTTTAAAGCTAGTAGTTTCTTGTTTCACACCTACTATCATATTAAATATGCACACCAAATTTGAGTTAGAAATTAAATACTGATTTTTTCATTTTTGACACACTGTAGACTCCACATTTATATAATAAAGAAAAACAATTTTCGTCAACAGAATACACCCATGGATTTTTAACTTATATATATAAAAAAAATAGTGGGGAGTTTAGAGGTTTTGGTTTTCACTAATCAGTGTATATACTAACAATAATATTATTTGTTGTTGACAAAAGGCAATTGGCAATTGAGAGAGTGATTTATCAGTCAGGAAACACCTATATTTTGATTTAATAAATTTGATTTTGGAAAAGCTGCTTTCGCAATTGTAGATGAAGGTCTGCTCTGCTTAGTTGTCAACAAAAATAGTAAGTGGCTGAGTAAAAATTTAAATTTCTCCTTTGACTTATAAGTCACTAAATCAGTTTTCTTCTGCAATTTTGTGTCAAGCGTATTTTATATGACTTAAATATGAAACTCGTCAGAATCCTTCATTACTTCAATGTGCTCTTTATAGCTTGGAAAACATGGAAAATATTTTTCTAGTATATGCTGTGCCTGTGTGTGTAGTGTAGTGTGTAGTTTTAAATGATTAATTTTAATATTAAATCCTCTTATGTGACCATATAAGGTGCAAAATTCTGCTGCTTTCTATGCAGCTTCACATTTAATTAATTAAAGAGGTGAAATGACATAATTTTATTTTTATGTGACCATATACATTTTTAGCAGCCTCCATATCGATTATATCTGCAACCTAAAGTGACAATGACATATCATAAATTGACAGACATGATAATTTATCTCTTTTTCTGTCACGAGGGGGTGCTATTTAATTTACAAAGTTATACATATACAATATTTAGCATTCTATAGCGACATCAATAATTATTTTGAACATTTACAATGGGTTATTGTATATTCCAAATAAACCACGTTTAAGAAATGATAGATGTCAAATGCAGAGGTGTTTGTTGTAGCTCGGCAGTAGAAATATTAGCCATTACAGATCCTGTCCAACATAGTGAAGGCCCCTTCCATGACGTAAAAAACGAGTTTTTGTACTACGTTGACACTTTCCAAGCCACAGCATTTAAGTACAACCTAAAAACCAAAGAACAAACTTCCCACAAGCTAGGTAAGATACAAGATGTACATCGGAAAGTATAACAAGTTATCCCTTTTACTCTAGATGGACATAATTCTATTGGTGTGGTAATTCCATCTGGGGAAAATCAAAATGAGTTTATAGTAGGAGCAGATAGAGACCTGTACAGGATGACATGGGGTAACAAAACAAACCCGAGTTTGGAAAAATTACTGAGAGTAGAAGATGAAAAACCTACCAATCAGTTTAATGACGGTAAAGTTGACAGTAGAGGAAGGTTATGGTTGGGTAAGTGGAACTACCATATCAAAGCAACGGAGGAAATCCAATTAATTGAAAAATATTGTCAGAAGCTATTTATTTGTGGCATAATTTTAGTTATTCTTTAGTTAAATTGGGCTTTTGCCACACTTCTGTTGCAGAAACGTATCGGCCAATGTTAGAGTTGAGGAACATAAAAGTTATATAAAAAGACGGGAATTTGAAAAATCTAAATTTTGTGAACACGCTTGGGAAAACGGTCATTTTAATCAATGGGGTTTGGCAAAAATTTTAGAGAAGAAAGCTAACGCGACAAAAAGAAAATTAAAATTGAATAAGTGTGTGTGAAACTGTTCAATAAACATTGATCATTGTTGGCTACACTTGTATCAGGAAGAAGTAACAATAAAATAAAAATCATTTAGCATCTCTATGGAAGCAGATAAACAAATTTTAAATTGTCAAACTTGACATATTTTCAATACATTTACTATTTTAAGAACGAAAACAGAGAGTTTTTCGAAACGTCAAACATACGGAAGTGCGCGATAGTGATGTGATTTTTGTTATTTTTTACTTATCTGCTTTTCTCAGTGTGAGATTTTTTGGTTAGGGAAACTTAGTTTCAAATAGAACCCTTGATTGATCCGTTTGGCGCAAGAGCTTTTTTAATTAGTCTTTATAATTTCAGAAGTGTGGCAAAAACCCAATCAAACTAAAGAAAAAGTAATTGAAAAATATCGACGTAAATGTAAAATTTATGACCTATTGCTTTAGTTGTCATATTGTAATATTGTTTATTACGCTCTAAAGTGGCCCCTGTAGGAGTAAAAAAAATCAAACTCAAACTGTGATATCACTGAATAGTAAAGAGCAGTTCTGTAGCTTGCGCGCAAAATTTAACAAGTCCACTGTAACTGATTTGAGAGAAATTATAAATTATATTAAACACAAGAAATTATAAAGGAACGATATATTTTTCATAGCAAGCATATGGGAATGAACTCAACTTACCACCAAAATATTATTAACATTATAATCTTATAAGTTGTATTGTGACCTTTGTATATTATTAAGTTTAGTCTGGTCCGATAGAAGGTCGAAATAGGAAAAAAGAAAACAGTTCATTACAAATTGCCAACGTTTCGTCCTGTATTAGGTCTTCCTCAGGGGTCTAATTTTTTCCGTTATTTAACAGTATGTGAAGAGTTTTGAAAATATTAAAAAACAAACATTTTTAAACTTGATTAAAAAACACATAAGTACAGTAAATTATTCTTTTTTAATTGTTTTTCTACTAAAATCATTAACACCATTACAGAATTACAGCAGTGCAGGCAACGCACTATTAATAGTACAATTCAAAACATATAAGTATATCAATTTTTTCTCTTTTTTTTAATTATAAATATAAAAAAATAATTACCTGTAGAATGTTTGCTTTCCTTTGTAAAAATATAAGTTGTTACCATTAGTTTAATAAAAAATAGGTAAATATCAAATTCATAAATTGTCATGTATTTAATATTCTGAGACAACTATGGTTCGTCTATCATTGAAGAATATTTATAAAAATAAGGTATCTACGTGCTGACTTTTACTTTCGCACTTTCTTTTGCCAACCAATAAAAATCAGAAAAAAACCATTAAGGCTTTTGCTATTTTTGTCTGCCCTGAGTCCTGGAGGAAGACCTAATTCAGGCCGACGGACTTGTTAAGTTTTGCAGAATTTTATGTAGGGGTCTATTGAGTTTTGTAAAGTAAAAATTTATATCGAAACAACAAAAGTATTGCTCCAAACGACAGTAAGCTGTATTAATAGCTCATTGGACTTGTTATGCTTTGCGTAAAATTTAACGACATTTACTAACTGTGATACCAAATGTGACTTGTAAAGTTTTGCTCCATAGCTCGATTTACCTATAGCTAGTTAACTTCTGCTCCAAAACTATAAAAGACTAGTTGCATATTATCCTTGTGAGCTAATTTTTAATATCAACTCATTTTTTCTTCATTTTGGAACTTTTGCGCGCAAGCTACAGAGTTTATGTATCATTTCATTGTTTATACTTTTTCAGTTTGTTACAACAGTAACTTATTTTTGTCTTTATCTGAGGATATAGACAAAAGGTATAGACCAGTAGGTATTAATTAGCGTAAATAACATCTAATTTTAAAAAATAACTAACAAATTATTTTGTATTTATGAATAATATTTTACAAAATAACTAAATTACGAATGGGCAGTTCCAATACATCCCATACGTTTTGTTTATTATGCTATGCTCTTAAGCAAGTTTCTAGAAGTTAGCATTAGTTATACAGGATTTTTCAAAAAACATGGCAGTACTGCTACAGCTAATAAAGTAGCATGATTATACAGGGTGACATACTTTTTCTTATGAAAAAATCATTATAGTACCCTAATAACCGGTACTATGTAAGCTGCAAATTTTATATTTTATATCTACCAACATACTAAAAAGTTATTCCAAATTCGCAAAAATGCCTCAAGGGATTTTGAAGTTATGAATTTTAAATTGATCCTATATCTCGGAAACGACGCCCTTGCAATCCTATGAGTATTTAACAAAATTACCTGAATTTTAAACATAAAATACGCCTCTGGATTTTCTACACGCAATTATAAAATACCCTGTATATTTCAACTCTCAAGTAGTTTTAGTTGTGTCAGAATAATGTTGTTTAAGTGGCTTACAATAGAAAAGTATCAATATTCAATACTAATTTCCAAATTTCAGTGCTTTATTATTATTTACGATCTTAGATATACAGTTATTTGAAAAAATATTTTGAATTTGTAGCCTATTAGAGCGCATTGCTCCGCCTATGATCATATATAACACTTTTCTCATCATATAATGTAGCAGGCTATTTTCGAACCACTTTATACAAGTGAAATGTAATTAAAAAATATTATGTTGCTCTAAATTATTTAATATATTAATTATTATAATTTTGTTTGGCATAATAATTGTTTTAGGCAGAGTAAACATTAATTTATCTTTACAATCTAATAAATTAATTAAGCTGGCAACATATTGTCAAGAATTACAGAAATAACACAATAATAACATTGTTTTTAACGTAATGTATCGTGTATTTTAATAAAGTAACAATGATTTAATTGCTGCACTCCAACTGCACTCTAAATATTACAAACATTTTAAACTTTGAGAATATTTTATAATATATTTGATTTGGGTTTTATAATAAAATTTTTATAAACATTTTCATATGCTTCATTTTTACATATACAGTATAAATTGATGTTTCCGAGAAATGCTTATAGATTTTGCATTGTTGTCACGTAGTTAAAAGCTATTTCCATGGCACAAATCTGGAGTTCTTACCCTCTCTGGTATGAGTTGTTTATGAAGTTAGGTTAGAAACAATTATAAAGTATTGTATATTTAGGACAGCTTTTCCATCTAATAAATGTATTTGCCAATTAAAGCTGTGCATGTTTTGTCATTGTAATATCTACGTTGACTTAGTCTTGAAATACGTCACGTAGAAAAACAAACTTAGTGTCAGTACTTGGTTACACCACAAATGTACTTCAAACAAATTCACATATGTCAAACCTTTACTATGACGGTTTAGTCATTTGCGTTCGACTGCTCAATATAAACTGAATGTGGAGGCCGGGAAACCGATCGTTTATATAATATGTTTCTAGGCTTCTCAATGCTTCCGCGGTCTCGAGATTGCGTGTAGAACCAAATCTAATATAACCTGAATGCTTCAGAAAACGTCAAAATGAAGGTATTACAAAAATTATAAATTTGAAAGCAAACAGGGACATAGTAAACTGAACAGGAAGATGATCAGGTTACTCCACTGGCTAACCTTCTCTATTTACAAGTAGGTAATGCAGTGCCGACACCATTCTTCTACATCGAAACAGCTTCCAAGCCAATAAAATCGCCCTCTGACTTGGTTCAAAGTCTTATTTTTTCCTAGACGTACGCCACATATATCGCTATGAAGAACTTTTGGTACTTTTTTCAGAGATAATATAGTTTGATAAATCATTTATTTGGCACCAAGGCTCTCCAATACTCTTTATATAACGTCGTACTGAATTATGAAGGAATCCCATAGCATCCAGTAATTTTTCAAATACGAAGATTTACTAGAAATGTCATTCCAGTTAGGTACATGCAAGTGTTCCACACGTATGTCCCGAAGTCTGATTATTTACCCTGTCCTCTGGACCAAATTATATTATCCCATTCATCCAGGCTTAGCAACTTAGTTCTTTAGCACAAATAATTTGTCTTTCTCTCAATTCATTTAGTTCAGTTAAAGTTACTATGCTGTTTTATAATTCTTCTTCCTCTGATAATTTCACTCTTTCTATTTCTTTCATCCAACTTGTTTTTATTTATATTTAACTTCAGCAGCAACTGTTCTTTATGTTTTAAGTTTTTCAGCAGTTCCTCTTTTTCTTTAACCTATTGAGCTTTTTTGTTTCATTTTATCCTGAATTAATTTTATGTCGTTGAACAGTTAATTATGATTAACTATACAATGTCGACAAACAACATTCAAAATCGCTGTGAAACGTATATTGGCTACCAAAATAGCACAAATTGTCTGCAATTATTGATTTGTGACATTATTTTATTTAATTGAAAATTTCAGCCACACTGCAAAGCTTTAAATAAATAATGCCTTGCACCAAATATATCAGCTTAGTGCAGTTTTATCTAAACATAAATATCTGGAAATGGAAAACTAGATCATTGTTTACTATTACACATTAAACAGCATATCAAATGATAATCTTAGTTCATTTTCAGGCTAAAAGTCAAATGCGATATATTTTCCTTTTCTATAAGTGATAAAAGTTGAAAAGCAGTTTTTATTGACTTTATATTAACAGTAAAACATTTCCGTTTCTTGAACAGGAACCTTAACGCGGAATGAAGACCTCTCTGTAGCTGATAAAGGAGGCAGCTTATACATGTTTAAAGGTGACGATCTGCAGAATTACGAAGAGAAAGAGCATAAACTTACGATAAGCAACGGTCTGGCTTGGTCCAAGGATGGCAAAAGTTTTTATTTTATAGACTCGGCACCAAGACTAGTGTATGGTTACGACTACGATGCAGAGACGGGAAAGATTGGTAAGAAGAAAGGTGGTAATGTGTGTTCAAGGTTCAAATATTTAACAATTGAAGACTAAAACTTAAAATGCTTGAAAGAGCTTGGATACATAAGTGTTATTTATTACCATCCGCACATTACCATTATATCAAATAATTCTTCATTAGAAATTTAAATACTTATGGTTAACTATTGTTAGTTATATTGACGTTAATTCTCTGAACTTTAACAGACTGTTATATTTTATGGTCACGAATATTTGTGCTGAAAGATAAAAACAGTATTCAGTAATTACAAACTACTTGTGTCATGTGTCACCATGTTTTGTTTGAAAGGTTAAAATTGGAAGAGAAATTTATTGTTCATTTGGTAACATTAATGTACAATTAATATTACTTGTGCAGTAAATTAAATCTTGGTAATAATGTGCATCCCAGAATTACTACAGTGCCTTCATAAATGATTAAAAGCCACGTGATCAGGGTGGAGATTTTCAAATCAATCGCAGAGCAATTCATATGCGAATATCCTTTTCCCACTACGGCAATTGAGAGAGACAAGAAATCTATTTGCATACGAGTTGTTCTTCGAGAATCACAGTCCTGGTCACGTGGTTTGTAATCATTTATGAAGGCACTATAACGTCACTAGAACAAATTTCTCATATCACGACACTGTTCTATTGTATTTCAATATTTTTTCAGTTACAAGGTACGAGGTGCATTGTATGACGTTATTTTTACGTAGTAGTTTTAGGTCATAACAGCCTCGCATTTTGAACTGTGCTTTTAGTATTATTATTTACAGAACTTTGTAATAGTCGGTGTTGCGTTTCGTTTTTACGTCTTCTGTGAATTAAATTTGGTGTTTGAATTTATAAAAAATACCAACCATTAGTTGAGGAAAGAAGTGGATTAAGTGAAGGAACATGCCAAAGGAGAGAATAAATGGACGGGAATTATTTCAAATGTGGTGTGACAGTGATCCCGAAAGTGACATACGTATTAAAGGAAATAACCTGTTTTGTTGTGTGTGAACGCATTATAAATTCTTCTGACAAAACTAGTGTGACAAAGTGACAAGAAATTTGAAGAGCGATGCCTGGTCCAGCGCTGAAGGCTGTATTTTTCTATGAACTTATAGATGCCTTTCTTACAAGCATTCCATTTAACAACTAAAGAGCCCCAAGTACGACATTAGAAAAATATATTGATCGAAAAATCCCTCATGAAAGTACGTTAAGACTAAAATATGTCGATAGGGTTTACAATAATGTACTGACATCAATACGCAAAGACATTGCTGACAATTTTGTTTATTTCATTATAGACGAAGGGGCGTTCAGTAGCCAATTTTCTAATTGGTGCGTTAAAAAGTGACACTGTCAGTGACAGCCACGGTCTATTAACTATACGGTCGGGGCCATCAGAGCCAGGTGACGTCACAAAATTCGTGCAAATAAAGACAAAATATAGGCATTCTCGAAAGATGGACTGAGATAGAGTCATACGTCGCAAAAGCCCTCAGTTTTTATTGGCTGATGATCCTGACCATGTATTTAATAGACCGTGAGTGACAGCCACCTACTGCTTACTAAGGTGTTGGATAAAATCAATCACGCAACCAATAGGTGTACCAATAGCAGTGATAGAACTTTTAACGGAGATTGCCGCCATGTTGGACATGTGACTGTCAAGTGTCAATGTTTTTCTTATTCAGTAAGAGTTGCCATTTCATCATGGAAAGACTAACACCACAGCAACGTTTACAAATTGTTAAAATATTTTACCAAAATCAAGAGTCGATCCGCTGTACGCATCGTGTTTTACGTGCAGTGTTTGGTAGGCATAATCGCCCAAGTGAATTGATGATTTGTCGTATTGTTGAACGTTTTGAAGGAATTTACACATTACATCCCCAAAAGCCACCAATTCGAAGATGATTTTCCTCGAAAACTCCTCGTCGATCGAAGCCCAATCCGCAAACTCATAACGCAACCGATGGTCGGCAGGTTTTAATTCCTGCGTCAGCACCAGTTTGTAAGGATGTAAACTCCAATCCTTATACAAAATACACCACGTTGATATTGTGGATAGGCCTAACTTTTGAGCCGTCTGACCCTGACCGATGTCGAAGAAGATTCATCAGCACTGGCTCGTACAGTTGCGATATTTTCTACAGAATGTGCAGTTCTTCTTCGAAATGGTGGCTTTTGAGGATGTAATGTGTAACTTCCTTCGAAACGTTCAACAAAATGACGAATCATCAATTCACTTGGGCGATTATACCCACCAAACACTGCACGTAAAGCACGGTGCGTAGAGCTGATCGACTCTTGCTTTTGGTAAAATATTTTAACAATTTCTTAACGTTGTTGTGGCGTTAGTCTTTCCATGATGAAATGGCAAGTATTACTGAATAAAAAAAACATTGACACTTGACAGTGACATGTTCAACATGGCGGCAATCTCCGTCAAAATTTCTATCACTGCTATTGGTACACCTTTTATTAACATTTTGTTATTGACTGTTTTTAATATAATATATGACCCGATCAAGATGCTTCTAATACAGCGCTTGTAATGCTGAGTGATGCAGCCGCATACATGTTAAAAGCAGAACAGATTTTATCTGAAAAATATACAAATATTATACATTTCACATGTGCTGCTCACACACTTAATCGAGTAGCTGAGAAAATAAGGGAAAGTTTCCCTTTAGTAAACACTTTTATATTAACTGTGCTAAAAAGTTTTCATTGAGGCGCCTACAAGAACAGACGTTTTTAGAGAGGCTTTACCAGGCATACATATACCTCCCGAACCAGCTTTAATCCTAATGACATCAGCGACACACATACATTGCAAGACTTACTGAAGGATCAAAATATTCGTGATGATATACGTTACATGATGGATACTATGGTTTCTTAGTTAGTGCAATAAGGAAATTGTAATCACATGAACTATTCCTAAAGGAATAATTTGACGTAATGAATGACGTACGAAAAAAATGCTAATGCCAAAATGCAAAGCGTGTTGAAAAAAAGATATACCATTTTGGAAAACATATGCAAAGTTTTAGCTGTTACATATCAGGCAAAATTAGTCATAAATGTAAATTTTTCGCGATTCTGTGGTTATCGTTATCGTTTAAATAATAGCGAAACCTTTAAACCTACAGTGTAAGACAGGAGAAGGTCCAAATAAGTCGCTAGAAATTTACGCTAGAAACTTAGTCGTTCAGGGAAAGAACAGAAAAAGTCCAGAATTACAGAGAAAAAGGCAAAACAGTCCAGTCATCTGCACCTTGTCACGGTGTTTGTTACAAGCATTCACAGTCTTTTATTCTATACTTCATTAGTACAAATAATAAACAATTAGTACCTACGTTAGTTAGTTAAATAGTGACGATAGGTGATACATCTCAAGATAAATTAGTACCTGCGATGTTTGAGAAACAAACCAGAAAACGACAAAGGCATGGACGATTGAAGAAGGTTTGCCAACAACTTAATCTTCAAAGCCATACTGCAGGAGAAAATGGTACCTGCAAAAAGAAGTGTTTTGAGCGTGTACCTCAAACGTGTCGAAATAAAATGTTACAAGAATTTAATTTAATGAAATCCCATGATTACCAAAACATGTACCTCAGCGTTCAAGACGTGGAGGTCTGCAGAAAAGCTTTTATTTTTATACGTGGCATCAGTAATAATAAAGTTTACTTTTTGATGGTATCTTTAAAGACAGATCGAACTGTTGCTAAAGATAGGAGGGGTACCCATGCAACAAGGCCACGGAAACTGTCACCTGGGATATTAAATTGCATTAAAGACCATATTAGCTCATTTCCTAGCAGAAGCAGTCATTATGATTTGAAAGAACCAAGAAAATTCATTTATATGAAACCTTGAACATAAAAAAATGTCTGCAATTTTTTTAGAAAAATATCTAAATCATTTTACACTATTAAAAAAAAATCGAAACTAACAGCAACGAACACATTTGAAAGAGAAGCAATATGCATGGACTATTTAAAAAATTGTCCGATACCTAACATAACCACTAATGATGTGTATTATAAACGGCAACTTCCGGTGTTCGATTCCAATATCCATATTCTGTCTACATCTGAAAGCATTTTCTACATGTACACAGAGACGGTAGCCAAAGGAGGGAGTGAGTATGCTCCATGGTTCATCATTTTATCTATAATTTCTTGGACATGCGTGTTAGGCATTTGGAAATATTTTGCGATTCTTGTAGCGGGCAAAACAAGAATGACTGTTTCTTCCGATTTCTGCACAACCTCGTTCATGTTGAAAAGAAATTTAAATCGATAAAAGTTACACTTCTTATTCGAGGCTACAGTTGCCTTACATGTGATAAAAATATGGGTTTAGTTAACCAAAACAGTAGGGCTGAAACACCAAATGCATGGATAGATATTTTTAGATAATCAAGAGTAAAACCCCTTTACAGTGGTTAATGCTGATTCCAAAAATATTTAGGAAGTGGACTGAGTACCTTTCCCCAAATTACAAAAAGATTACTCCCTTTAAGCCAGCCACTTAGAGAATATAAAAATGTGATAGAGCATCCTCGGTTAAGCTATTACAGAGAAACGTATAATGGTCCTTGGTTTTCAGCAATCCTTTGCGGATCGAGGAAGAATATTAGGATCAGAGAGAATCAGAGGGAACAACTTAGAAAAGGTGAAATCTTTTTGCCAGATTATTCATACAATGGTAAGTTAACGAGTAGATTTGCATGTTTGAAGTTATGATACTTAGTGCATTGATTGCAGGACCAATTCCGATAAAGAAATTGAAATTCGATAATCTTCAAGATCTTAAGATGTTATGTGGCAAAGACGCACAAGCAAATTTTTCCCAATTACCATATGACTAGCTTTTTTAAGTTTGTATTTTGTTATTTGACTATTGACAAATAAATATTATTTATTTTGCATCTCTTTAGTAACATTCTTTCTTATTTAGTTTAAGAAGTCCATGGAGCTTTCTGCTTTTTCCCCTGGTTTTCTGGAAATATTACAATGTGAACCATATTTTTAGTTAACTAAACTCCGCGAACCTTTATATCTAGTCATTATGTCGTTTCAAATACTTTTAACACAGAACCACACACCGCCTGAAGTTGTAGCCAGTTTTATACTAAAGTGGAAATGTTCAAAGCTTCTTCGAATGATTGAATAAGTTCTTGAATTGTAGGAAGAGATGAAGAGTGCCTAATCAGGGTTACAAATATTTAGTACGCCGTGCTATTCAAAATCAAGGTTGGCTGAAATGGATATTACTCAACTTCACGATAACTCACGTCTGTATATGTTTGCCCGTATAATCAATAACCTGAATGGCAAATTTATGACCGTCTGCTGTGATCTTAACCAGTGACAATCACCTCTTTCTAGACCCAAGCATTCGAGGAAATTGAGAAGTTAAAAACCTCAGTACGAACCTAGCCTTGAACAGACACTTCTGTTTTATATGTCTTGTAGAATGTTTGGCTTGTAAATGTTACCGTTCCACTATTTTAAAATAGTAACAATAAGGAAATAGCAATTTCTGTCATAATACTGCTTTCATTCTTATTGATTGTCGTCATTTATATTATTATTTAGTATTTATTTATAAAAACCGTTTATGTAGTAAATAAAGGTTTATTATTAATATAAAGTGTTAAGAGCATAAACGATACATTGATGATTCATCTTATTTTAATCGTCATCAAGGCTGAGT
Source organism: Monochamus saltuarius (assembly GCA_025584915.1). Taxonomy (NCBI): domain Eukaryota; kingdom Metazoa; phylum Arthropoda; class Insecta; order Coleoptera; family Cerambycidae; genus Monochamus; species Monochamus saltuarius. The sequence continues at coordinate 36,383,494 of CM046728.1, forward strand.
ACATATAAAAATCTAGAAACCCTATTAGTAAGCATGCTGTACATTTTATGACAACAGAATTTCAATTTATTTCCAGATGGCCAAAAAATTGTGCTCGACTTGAATAGCCATTCCGATTTGAAGGGTTTGCCTGATGGAATGACAATCGATACCTTTGATAATCTCTGGATTGCCCTATTCGGTGGACATTCGGTAAGTATACCGAGTAAATGTAATATGGTAAACAATCTACTAGGGTTCTTTTAAAAAGTAACATCAAATTTAGAGTATTTAGACATACATTAACTTTTATTCGCCTTAAATTTGATTTTACTGCTTTATATACCAGATATGTGCAATAAACACTAAAACTGAGACCATAAAGAATGTATTATAATATAATAAATATTAATACTTTTATCTCCTTCTGTACACTCGTCATTGAATGCAATGCAACTATTACATCGCTTCTGTCAGTCTTAAAGGATGTGAGGGAAACATATCTTAGACAATTGCTACAAAATTTTCACTCTTAACTGCTGAAACGTGAGGAAGAAAATGCAAATTCCTTAAGTACATTTAAATTTTTTTATACAGATTAATAAGGTTAAAGCACCGTTATGATATAATGGCTAACCAAAAACTTAGTCACGTTATGTGTGTCTTCAGACCCTACATCGTCATGATGCAGCTTCCAGCTTTTTGATTGAACTATTTCCCTTATCTGCGAGTGTAAAACAAGTTGAAACTATCTTGCACTGACTGATGAAGGAAGTTGGCCTTGTTCTCTTCTATCATTTTTGTGCTTTTCTATTTCATTTTTGGACCGCAACAGTAGATTTGGGTCACTCTCCTCTTAAATACTATGTTTCCAGAGGTTGTATGTTATATATCGAATATTACTATTTACTGTAGGTGACTTGACATTACATAAACTACTAGTGACGTACTACACTGATATTGCTACAAATGATGTTCAGCGGTGTTCAGATAAGGATAAGTAAGCACCTAGAGAAACTAGGAAGATAGTATAGTGTCATTGAGAGTATAAATATCAATCTCAGTCTTTCCTGAACATCTATGTAGTATGTATTTATGGTCAAAATAGTATTCCTGTTAAAACTAATAATCACTGGCGTCTTTATGCGAATAATAGGGGTTAATACTATATGTATACCAATGATCATTAAATTACAAATATTTTTGACTAGTCAGAAAACACAGCTATCATCATTCCGAAATATATTTCCTCCTAAAATATCTTTCAAGGGTCCAGAGACCTGATACCAAATGAACAAATGTTAGGGTTATGTGAAAATGATTTGAAAATAGTATTATTGCATTTTTATGAAAGAACTATTTTCATGAAGAAAAATATTCCCTTCAAAAATCGACAACTTCGCTTTGCTGTCAAGTGTGTTTATCAGTTCACTGCTAGATTGGTTTTCAAGCTGCCATGACTGATATCTTGATTCTTGATTTTTACCTATGAATGATTTCTGAATTTCAAGTTCTCAACCCTTGTTTTGGTTGAAATTATTTACATTTATGGATTTGTATTGTCTCTTGGAAGATTCTTGATCAGAATTCTCTTTCTCACCTGAATCTTGGTTTTATCCAGTTTCTCATAAGTTATTAGTCATTAGTCAATAAGTTCGTTAAATGCCTTGTATTTACTCTATGATCACCACAGCTGACTCACTGTTCTTATTCCTTAAGTGCTAACGTATTGTCCTGTACATGAATGTACGCGAGTTGCTGTCTATGTCAAAGTGTTGAAGTATACTTCTCTTGCAACATGAAAGGATGCCACTATTCTCTTTTTGAGGTGTTGGAGATGGTATTAACATTGTTTTCTTATGACGCGGTCTATATCTGCGATCACCTTATCTAAGGTCTTATCGTAGATGATGCCCTTCTTACTAATTTACCAACGGTAGTCGATAAAGTTTAGATGATACATTATCAACAAAGCTTCAGTTTTAGAGTTCCTACTAAAGAAGACAGCGATATTCATCTTGAAACGTAAATAAGTCTAAACTCATGACATAACAGCCAGTCCGGGAATTAGTCAACTAATATTCATTGTTTCTGATAATGGTTCAACCAAAATTCATAGTTTATGAATTTTCCGATAGTGATATAATTTTCAAAGTACGTCCACATAACAGAAAATAATGAACAAGAACTTTCCAGGTTTGTTCCAAGCACCGAAAGAATCAATTCCGAACCATCCGCAAATGCGGCCTGCTTAATAATAATATGCCGCCCCCTCTCCCGCACAAGTCTTCGATTTCTGGGCTAATCCTCGTTATTAGAATGAGGGGATATTATTGTATTATTATTATTATTATTATTATAAAGTTCAGTTCAGTTGTTAAAGTACTTTCAGCCAATGCGACGTAAGACGGAGCTGGTCAAACATTTCTGACCGTTCAAATCAGTCCTCAAAGGCCCTTGAAACAGTCCTTCCGATGAATAGTTTACACTGAAGATGAAGTACCACGTACTTAAATAAAATTTGCTTAATAGAGTATCTTCACGCAGTTTGATTTCAGATATTTAAAATTCTCATATTTTTAAAATTGCTATTTAGTATTTAAAATCATGTCCTAGGTAATCAACGTCGACCCCAAAACATCAAAAATTCTTAGAGTGGTGGAAATGCCAGTGACCTACATCACATCAGTTTGTTTTGGAGGTCCTGATTTGAACGTGCTCTTCGTGACATCTTCCAGGCTTCATCTTGACGACGACCAGGTGAAAGAGGAACCTTTAGCTGGAAGTGTGTTTACTGTTAGAAATTTAGGAGTTACAGGATTTCCTGATAGAAGATTTAATGTATCTGATTTAAATTAATGGATTAGAGATTAAATAATATATTAAAGTTATACAATTGCTAGCACTGATTGTATTTATTTCATTAGATATGTAGGAAGAACAAGATCCGTTTAATTGTTTATACTGCTCACAACATTTGACGATTGTTTTCATCAGGATTCAGATCAAAAAAGTATTGCGAATGATACCGTCCCGTCACGTCTAAGGACCTGTGCTTAATTTTTCAGAGGACGTTAATCGCAATGTCCTTTAAATTCTAACGGACTACAAATGTCAAAAATTAAAACCAAAAGTCATACATACTGTCTAAACTGCACATCTGATATAGGTTATAATTTATACTTTGTGCTGATAGCGAACCTTTTATAGCCAATGATAATTTGTTTAATTAGACAATGAAACATATTTTTTTACTGTATTAGAAAGGTATTTTAAGCTAATATAAATCAAATCTCTTACAATTCCTCTCAATGAAGTCATATGTATGCTCTCTGATACTAAACATCTAGGTATGCTAATGAAAAATTCCACAGACAAAGCTCTATTAAATAATTATCTAAAATAAAAATTAACCTAGTTAGTAAATTTAGATAAAGTTGTAATACTTATAGGTACGAACCATCCCTCTAGTATCTAATAGTGAGATTCTGTGTCCCTCTTTCCAAGCATGTTCAGCAACAGCGGATTCTTCAGACTGATATAACCATATCTGCCTCTCATGTTCTTTTTCCTGGATTCTACAGTTTGTTTGGGCATTCCCACGTATACTTTGTCACAGTCGCTATATAGCACCGAGTGACTAGACGAAGTATTGAAGATTAGTCACACTTGGATGCCTGGAAACAAGTAAACCGGCCGGTTCCTGAACCAGTCAACCAAAACAGTGAGGTAACCAACGCACCGATTAGTATTAAAACCCGACTTCGACATCGCGATAACCATTCAATCGCCACTCAAGATACGAGAAGCACTGAAGATGCCATCTGTTAAGTATGGCAAAACATCTGAAGTTAAGCATCGACTACGGCAAAACAGTCCAGAAAACATACATTATTCAATTGACACAACCCTCAAACTATATTACTTGCTCTTGTATTTAAGAATTTAAACTTAACTAAACTAAAAATCAAGAATAAATTCTACATCCGCCTAATATTTTCCTTCTACCGACGCCCTTCTTTCCGCCCAGCCACTCAATATCAATCGCTGGCTTTCCAGTGGTTAATTGCATCAACAAATGTGCCCTGCAATGGGTGTGGAAGATTTGATTTTGTAGAGAAAAGATTGGAGATCCTCCTACTACAAATGAACAGTAATATTTAGATGGCAAGGCTTTGCTAATATAGGTAAACACAAAATTAAAATGCATATATCTCATCACCATCCAATATGTCTGTAACTTTCGTCCTCTATGGGGAATCTGAAAATAGTTATAAAATTCAGATTTTTCATCCTAAAAAACATAATGCTTCTAATTTTAGCTTCAATAAGTTCAACAGTTTCAAAGTTATTGCATATATTTAAAAATAAGTTTTCATTTTCAACGTTTTGTACCTCTTAAACGAGTCACATTTTACTAAGACATATTTGGCTAAATTTATTAATATTACGAGTATATCATACTGCCTCTTTGTTGAAATTGAAAACTGAAGTTCGTGTAATTTTCAAAAAGAAAACTTCAATACCATCAGAAAAGGAATTTCTTATGTTTTTCTTTGTGCCACTTTAAGAATCCAATAAATATTTCAGCGTCCTATAAAATGCTGTATTCGACTCAATACATTAACACATTTTAAAATTCAAATTTTATTCTACACTTACCATTGATAAGGTGGCACGCAATTCATATTACCAGCAGGTCACAATTCGCTAAATAGCAACAGAAATATGTGCTACCTTAGCTTTTGAATCGCTATTTCAGTAGCTGTTAGGGTCGGCGACATTTCTATTTGTTTCACTAGTCACGCGATTTTGATTATTATCAAACTGAAAACTAAGTTTCCTGGCTACGTGGGACAGTATTTTTGTCACAACTCGTGCTATGTTGATTCTAAAGATAGCGTCTCGAGTAGCACTTAGAACTTTGTTGTTTTGTTAAGGATTTAAAGGTGGCAATTCTTTTTTCTCCTTCTACGAAAATAGAATGAGGTGGTGATGTTTAACGTCGTTTCTCTCTTTTTTCAATATTTTCTTAAATGAGTCCCGAGGAGAGCCCGTTAGGTAGCAGTTACACTGGATAAGGCTTCAAACGAAAAGTCATGGTAAACTCTTAAATCTTTTATCCATGCGCTCAAAAACATCCGTGTTAATCTGGTAATGGGACAGAATGGGCTTCAATTTACGCGAAAAGTTATTTAATTCACACCAAAAAACTGTGTTATTTAACTGACTGAAATTGAACGGAATCATCAGTAGATACGGAAGAAACATTTTTTAAATCATTAGCACAAACCAGTTCACGGTAGTCAATATAAAATGTCATCATTAATTAAAATTTAAAATAAAAGTAGGCCCATATTGGAACCCTGAGGTATTCTGGATTAGGGTGCTAACTAGAACTAAATCCGTTATAAGTAACGTAATGAAAACGTTTCGACAAATATGAAGTAAACAGTTTGAGAAGATTTCCACAAAGTCCGTTTTTTGCAGAAGCATACCGTGATCTATACGGTCGAAGGTCTTTGAATAGTACACAGTGTGGATACAAATTGTGGAATATTGCTTATATTTCTTAAAATATTTGTCATATCAATAACATGTTTTAATGAAAGTGTTAAGTGATATAAAGCAATCCGTCTTAGCACCAAAAATGTGGTTGCCAAGGTAACCTTTTTTAAACGGCACCATATACTTTTTTGGTGAAACGAGTACGAATACGAGTATATTATACCTTTCTAAATACGGTACAATACAATTTTAATAGCGTGACATAAGAAAACAATACAGTAAATTTATTTTTATAATTTTATTTTATATCCTAAATTAAGGAGTCGAAAAATCAAAGGATCAACGTTTTAAACTAATTTTAATAGGTTAAATGAAAAATAGAACGGATGTGAACTAATTCATTAATTGTTCAAAATGACGGCCATTATTGTTCAGGCACATTCTTAGTCTTAAAAACGAATCACTCAAGTTTGCCAACGTGTAGTGTCGAATTTGCCGTAGCTCGATTCTGATCCACGCTTTAAAATCTTCCAGATCTACTGGTCTTTCTTTGTAGACTATACTTTATAAGTAACCCCACAAAAATAATCACACGGATTCAAATCGGGTGACCTTGCCGGCATCTGCGCGACCTATCCACCTTGCAGGAAACATTTCATTTAGATATTCTCTTATGGCCCATCCATAATCTGGAGGAGCTTAATCTTGTTGAAACCACATTTTATGAATTGGACCTAGGGCCTCCAAAGCAGATACAATTTGTTCTCTCAAGATATTTGTCGGCAGTTAGGTTCCCATCAATAAAAAATGATCCAGTAATTTATTTTCTAGTATACCTGTCGAGACATTATTTTTTTCTGGTCGCTGGGTTTGAGTTTCTCTTATCCAGTGAGGATTTTCTTGACACTAATATCGATAATTTTGGTTATTATAAAATCCATGAAGAAAAATATTGGCTTCATCGGTGAACACAATCTTTTTGCCAAATTCCAAATCCATGTTAAATTTATCTAACACAGTTTTACAAAATTTAACACGTTTTGCAAAATCATTTTGCACAAGTTCTTGAACGAGCTGCATCTTGTATGGATGACACTTTTCCTTGTCAGTCCTCATACAGAAAAACTGTGTCTGTATCGTTGTATTAAATGGGATACACTGTATATTATTCCAGTTTTGAAAGAAACGTAAAGTTTCAGATGAACCATTTTAGAAACCCCGTGTATAAAATCTTGCTGTTTAGAAGAAGCAAGATGAAAGATTTGAAATTCGCCAAAGAATATGAGGTTTCATTAATCACCCTGTATATTCTATTTTAATTTTAATAAATCATTTCACGAATCATTAATATAATTCACATTTCTTTTCTTTTAGAGCCTCTAGATAGAAGTAAACATTTAAACAGGTTATTAATTTTCCGTTTTGACGCAAACATGTAGTTATTTTCCAAAATCTAAATTTACTTAGGTGTCACTTATAAAATCGGAAAATATAATGCACCTTGCAAAAATCATGAGTGAGCTAAATACGAACTCCTTACATCTTATTTTTAGATACCGTTGACATTATATTTTGAATTAAAGGCGGTGTAAACAGCAACAAAACCGTTCGTAAGCAAATAAATGTGTTATTAAGTTCAGTCATGAGGAGGTTTACGCAATCTTAAATAGAAAACAGAGAATGTTTTACACAAGATGTTCGAAAAATACATTCACAACGTGTAACCAGTGATTTTTTGGCTTATATTAAACCTATTTAACCCATCTTATCTGTATCAAAATTACTCTTATCGTTATAAACTGGATTCTTTTAATAAAACGTTTTGTTTGATTTCACTGAAATTAGGTGTTCATGCGAGTTTTTAGTATAGTAACCCAGGTAATTAATTATATTCCCAGAAATGGGAAAAACACCTCTCCCCTAAGCTGGCAACCGTATTACTTCCATTTCCAACGAATTTTGGAAGTATTCCTCAAGTTTAAAAACACAATTTAGAATGGGTTCCAAAGATGTTATTAAAAAACAGTTGCTTTCCATACTAGAGCTGTGCAATCGAAACATCTAATCGGATTTAGATGTCGAATCTAGACCTGACATTCGCTATATGGATTAGAATCTCCATTTATCTAAAAAAACAAGGAATCGAGACTGCTGACTGAACATTATTGAGAATCGAGAACTTGATATTCGAATACTGTTAAGAATAGAGTACCTGTCCGAGAAGTGAGAAGCCACTGTGCTTAGGCCTTTACTATCTCCACTTCCCTTTGCCCTGCACTCTCGTTTCAATAGCTGCGCAGATCGACTATGTAATTCTCACTTTTCAGTATTCACTATTCAGTTCTGAAGTAGCTAGGCACACAGACAGACGCTACAGGACAGGCACCTGGCACACGTTGTTTGATATTCCTTGTTCTCAACCGGATCTTGCTCAATTCCGGTGTTGGATTTAAAAATATTTCGTTTTCATATTTACATTTAGTTTTGCGAAATTTGTTCAACGTGTCCTAAGAACAGTTATATTGACAGTAGCGTTTGGAACTATACATGTACCTAAATAAAAAAATACTATGAAACTTGACGGGAAAAAATCAGTTGTTTGAAATTATTACTCATTAAACAAATAAACGAGAACAGTTACATGTTCAATATTTAAAAAAATAATAAAATATGTTAGAAACAACAAACCTTCAAAAACATATTAAAAAAATTCACTCCATACAATTTAACGAAAATCATTCTCCACCACCGGAGAAATTACAATTTAATAGAAACCAATAGTGAGAATTTTGCTTCGTCTACGTCTACATTGACTCAAAACAGTTTAAATATATCCACAAAGAGATCTGTATGCAGCGACCCTACATCAAATTTAAATTTACCTGTGCCAAATAAACGTCCTAAGCAGCTAAAAGTGAAGCTATTGGAGCCAATGCTAAATTTTGTTCTATATTAAAAAAATGCAAAACTTTAGTTGCTCATTTTAGTGTACTGGATGCAAAGAAACTAAAAACCACTCATATTCAGATGGGGTTTCTGGTATCAAAAGTAAAGCAAGATGTCTCGACTAGATAGAACTCTTCATTATTAATGATTGAAAGGCTTGTGGAAATTAAATATTCTCTGTCAATAGTTCTATCCAATTTGCCAAAAGCTCCTGATTGCTTAGATGCTTCTGAGTGGATGCGTATTAGACTGCGTTCCTATATTAAAATCCCTTGAAATTTTAACAACCCTTTTATCTGGCGAGCAGTATCCTACAATCTCATTTTTTTAGAAATTGTAAGTCGCGACTTGGGTGCCTCGAACACAACAAAATTGGGGCGAAAGCATCCTTTTAGATCATAGATTCAAGAAAATGGGATTTGGTTTAGAGGAAAATTCTAACATTAGGTATTTAAAAATGGATATCGGAAAAACGTACAAGTGTAATAAACCTTAAAAACATTATACGTGTACCGTAGAGACAGGTAAAGATTATTTTAATAATCCCAAGTAATTCAAATTTATCAAAATCATCTATATCAGTGTCCGAACATACAGAAAATCTATGGGATACTTTGACACCAAAATGGCTCAAGTGCAATTTGTAGTAACACCTACTACAACTGCATTACTTTCAATAAGGCAATATTTGAAACTTCCGCATATAGAAAGATAAAAAAAATCGGTTAGATTTTTGTAAAAACCACAAACTAATACTACCGAAATTATACGAACTAGCTATGAAATATCTAAGCATTCCAGGTACCTTCATCGGAAAGAGTTTTTTCCAAGGCTGGGCAATTAACAAATATTAGAAGAAATCGGCTTTTCCCAAAAAATTTGGATATAATAATATTTTGAAATTCTTATTTAAAATAGAATATGTGTTTAGTTAATTATTTCCAAAAATCTAATCATTTATTTTGTTTTATTTTATAATTGCCATTTTTAAAATTATTTAACATTTATTTATTTATTTATATGTATATTACATATTAAATACGTTTTGTTTAATTAATTTCTGAATTTAATAAACCCTTATTTTATTTACTAATATTTCGTAAGAAAATTACGCATTGTATGTTTTCGAACTCCAAATTAACATTAATAAGTACAAGTAAAATATTACAACGATATTGGACGATGCGCGTAAAATAAAAAATTTAGTAATTAATTTGAAATTGGTTGATTTCGTTTAACATTTCTATTATAAAAATTGAACATTTGAATTATATCAAGGAACAACCCCTGTATCTGACAGAAGGAAAAGAAAGGCCTTCATTGTCTTTCATGCTGCACAAAGTTGTGTAGGTTTCACGTATCCAGAGTTAATTTCGCTTTTGCAATACTCTTTAACGTATTCTCAAGAGAAATATATATACTCGCAAAGTATTTTATGAAAACAGTACAGGTCTTCCCCACAGTTTATTAGAAAAGTTTTGTTTAAGTAGAACCTGAAAGATATCTTGTTTTTGGTAAAACTTTTAATTATATCTTGGGAACAAGCTGATTTCCATAGCAAGCTAATATTGAAAAGGATATTGAAATATTATTATTATTATTATTATTTTATTAAAAAACCGTCGTGGATGCCTTTCTGGAAAATTATAGTAAACCGAGAATATGAAAAGCGAATATACAGAAAGTCTTTGTCATGTACAATCCATTGTCTCATTCATTTTTGAAAAAAGAATGCTTTGCCATTGGTTTGGCAATGGTTTGCTTAATGCAATTTCGATTTTGTATTGTTACAATCAGTTATATTATTACGTTGATGTAATATTCTCATATGTATTCTGAATTTGTTACTTATAATGTATTTATTTAATACATAACCAAACAGGCACATGCCGAACTACAGGACACGGTAGAAAGCACAAATATAGTAAAAGAACACAACAGTAATATAACACAGTGCATCTAACAAAATTGTTAAAAAAAATATTTCAGAACAGCTTATTTTAACTGTTGAATTGTACAAAAGAATATATGAACCCTGGACATCAGATCATTGGTGGGTGGTGTGGGAAGACATGCGTGGAATCCTCAAATTGGTATTACTAAATAATTCCTGACCATCTAAAAAAGTTATTCAGAACTTTATATAAAATATATCCTGAAGCGCTGATCTACTAATTGCAAGTGCGTGCAAATTAAATCTTAACAGCCATAAACTATGTAAGAAACCCACTGGAGGATATATATGATCCAATATGTGCCGACTTCAAGAACCACTTGTACACTTTCTGTAATGTAGCAATGTGAGTACCATAAATTAGGCTTACAGATGCGTATTCTAATTTAGAACATGTAGATATACAGAGCAATCGAAAAGTAGAGACATACGAGTATTAATAAACGCATTTGAGTTCCTTATTCTAATAAAGTTTTTGTGTCTCAAAACGGATTATCAGAAAAATATATGGTCTTGGTCCCAGAAACTTGCAGGACACATTCATTTGGAATAAATTACTAACTTTCCCTGTATCTTTATATTTAGGTCACTTATATATGTCAGGGAAAATATTAACTGACTAAATATAAATTCCCAATATCATAACTACCATCATGGTGCTCTTCTATGTATTCCCGAACATAAAACCACTAGATTTGAGAGGTCTGTAATATACCTAGGTATTAAGTTGTACAATAAGCTTCCCCTGAATATAGATCAATAGATATTAAATTTAAAAATGTGTTAAAGACTTTTGCTTGCCAAGTGTTATTATAGCGTTAACGAGTTTATGAATGATGTAATGTAACAAATGTTTATTTAACGAGCGCTCTGTTGTTTGTCCATTTTTGTTTTATGTTTTCTTTTGTGCTTTTGTATTGTTTTGACTTGTCCTATACATTTTAATGTCTTACTGGATTAAATAAATTATTATTATTATTATTATTATAAAGCCAAGGCATTAAATGCTAAAGAAATGATGGTTTATACAGGGTATTCCGGTTGGTTTGGAACAAATTGAAACGGTAGATAGAATAAGCAATTTTAAGAGGAAAACTTTATATGAACATGGTCTTTTTCTCGATCAGTAGCGGAGTTAAGGGGGGCCAAAGTTTAAAAAAATACTTTTTTTTTATTACCAAGTTCATATTGCACACAGAGCTTCCAAATTTGATACATGTACTGCTCAACTAGTCTGGGATATTATACAAGTTCATCTTTTATAATCGTTATACAGGGTGATCATTTTTTAAGGATCTGCTATCATGAAACCCTTCAGGATTTTTTTCTAGTACGTCCCTGGTAAAGTTTGAAATGTTTCGTCTCTCTTAACTTTTGAATGTATTCTTGTAAATTATCTTGTAAAACGTTAATTTTTGTGTATCGAAGCGAAACTATCAAAAAGTATCATATTCGAATATTACGTAAGATAATTTGTAAAAAGAAAACAATTTTATAAAAATTTTAGGGTGCAACCAAATTTTAAGTGCAATTATTATTTTTTGAAAATACCTACAGCTTATGTCTTCGATAGAGAAATTTTCAGAAATTTGTAAATGAAATATAGAAAGAAATTGTTTAGATATTATTGACATAAGCACCGTTTTCTAAAAATTCTTGACATTATGTATTCAACTTGAATTTTCGTTATTTTAATAACACATTTAATAAAAATACTGAAACCGGAACAAACATTGAAATATCAACAAACTTGCATTTTACTACTAAGAAGTAACAAACAAATAAATACATACATACATATGTATAGGCTACAGTTAACTTAAAAGAATATTCAGTGGTAAAATCTCCACAAATTCACTGTTATTTCAAATCTCATTACCAATTAATTATTCTCATCCAGATATACCGCATTCTTTTTAAAAACTTGTACATCTCTTATTTTATATAGATTTTCTGGACCCAAACCATGTAAATTGTGAAAATTTACCATTCCCAGACCAGAGAAAGTATACAAACTTCTCTATCGAAGGCGTAAGCTGCAGGTATTTTCAATAAATAATAATTGCACTCAAAATTTGGTTGCATCCTAAAATAGTAATTCTATAAAATTCTTAATTTTTTTACAAATTATTGTACGCAATATTAAAATATGATACTTTTTGATAATTTCGCTTCGATACACGAAAATTTACGTTTTAGAAGAAAATTTACAAGAATACATTCAGAAGTCAAGAAAGACGAAATTTAGACAGTGAATCAAGGGTGAAAAAAACATTTCAAACTTTACCAGGGACGTATAAGAAACATTTCTGAAGAGTTTAAGTATAGCAGAACCTTGAAAAATTATCACCTTGTATAACAATTTTAAAAAATGAGGTTGTATAATATCCGAAACTAGTTGAGCAGTACATGTATCAAATTTGGAGGCTGTGTGCAATACGATCTTGGTAATAAAAAAAATAAATTTATTTCTTTGAAACTTTAGCCCCCCGTAACTAATAATAATAATAATACAGGGTGTCCCGAAATAAATGCAACAAAATTTGGTCAGAAATTCTTAAGAGAAATTTAAGGGACCCGTATTTTTTACTTTTGATAACTGCGGCCCCCTTTCGGAGATATAGCCCCTGAAACAAGGCCCTAAAAATTTATTTTTTTATATCTCAGAGCTATATCGCACAAGAACCACCAAATTTGGTACACAGGGATTTTATGACATGTAGAATGCGATGCTGATAAGCTTTTTGGCAAGGGGCCCCCACAAGACACTTTTTCGGGGGCCCCCTTGGGCCCTGGATTGTTTATTGCGAATGCCAGCCACCTACGATTAACACTTTAAAATTTCATATGAACCTCGATATGCATCCAATCACATTTTGCCATTTTTTCGAAAAACGCTGCGTTTTTCGAAAACTTTTAAGAGACAAAAAGTTTTTAAATTCCTGGAGTTTCTAAGAGGCTACTAATTTTTAAAAATTAAATATGCAACTAAAGTTCGGTGGCCCCAAAGTCCAAGGGGGCCCCTGAAAAAGTGTCTTGTGGGGCCCCTTGCCAAAAAGCTTATCAGCATCACATTCTACATGTCATAAAATCCCTGTGTACCAAATTTGGTGGTTCTTGTGCGATATAGCTCTGAGATATAAAAAAAATTAAATTTTTAGGGGCTTGTTTCAGGGGGCCGCATTTATCAAAAGTAAAAAATACGGGTCCCTTAAATTTCTCTTAAGAATTTCTGACCAAATTTTGTTGCATTTATTTCAGGACACCCTGTATTTAATAATCCTCTCTGACATAAAAATGTATAGGACAAGTCAATTTACAAAGTACAACTATTAAACTTAATAATACAAACATAAAAATATATGAACATATACATACACATATATGAAAACAAACATATATATATTACATATAAATATAACAATATACATAACTTACACCAGATTGTCGTTTAGAAAATCATGAACACTATAATAACATTTGTGAAGCAACAGTTCTTTAATTGATTTTTTAAATGTTACCAAATCTTTGGATGTATAGAAAGTTGGTAGTTTATTATAAAGTGTAATGCCTTGATACATGGCAGACATTTCAAATTTGGCGGTTTTATGTTTAAGAACACAATAAATTGCCACTTCGTATGGAATATCCGTGATAGTATGAGTTTTTAGTAAAATAGTTTATATTACTTTTAACATATAATAACACTCTATAAATGTAGATACAGGGGAATGTTAATATTTTGTTAACTCCGCTACTGATCGAGAAAAAGATCATGTTCATATAAAGTTTTCCTCTTAAAATTGCTCATTATATCTACGGTTTCAACTTGTTCCAAACAAACCGGAACACCCTGTACATGTTTTATGAATGATAATTTAGGGTCGAAAATCACTCAAAGATCCTTTACATATCTAGGCCTGCAATGAAGATAGTCAGCTAATTAATCTGCAAAAGTGAAAGGATTTGATATCCTAGTAAATGCCATAACATTACATTTCGATGTATTTAAGGGTAAATTATTATTGCAGGAGCACCTGTCTATAGCTTCAAACACGCACTGTAATGCTTGACGATCACTGCCGGTATTTACTTCACATAGCACCTAAAGGTCATCCGCATATATCAAATAATGCACATGTAACTCAGACACAATATCATTCAAAGACATAACAAAGAAGAAGGGCCGAAGCGTTGAACCCTGAGGGACGCCAGACACTTTTCGAAACAGTAACCACGATACTGTACGAACTGTTATCTACTTTGCAGGTGAGATCGAAACAGTTGCAATGGCGACTTAGACAGGTCAAATATATCCAACTTGTGCATCAGAATATCGTGATCAAGTCTACCAAATGCCCTGGTAAAGTCAATATATATTATGTCAATTTGATCACGCAAAACTTCGTTCAGTAGATACGACACATCTGCAATTTTTCTTGACATATCGTAGTAATAAATGCCGTACCCTGCCAGTTAAAATCAATACAATTGGTAGTGTGCCAAAATTTATAGCGGAATTCCCTGGACTCTCCAATGCCATAAATACACTGGCCATTGCTTCCGGCGCAGCTCTGCAACAATGTTGGCAGATTCTGAAGCGGAGATGACACTTTTAAAGCGACATGAAAGTTGGCGATGTTCAGTTGCCGAGGGTTATATCGAAAATTCCATTGAAACAGAATCATAGGTTAGGAAGATACACCAAATAAAAAATTAAAAGAAGCTCACACAGAAGCAGAATCTATCCAACTACTAGTACTTGCACTGTTGTTAGAGAAGCTGGATGCCTCCAGTATTCACTTCTACAGTTTACATAATTGTAAGTTTAAAATTTAAAATAAATATTTTAATTGTTTTTATTGCCTCATTTTTACTTTATGCAAAAACAGTGTCAATTCGAAATTTTAATCAATATCAAACTGTGTCAATTTCAGAAAGATTTCACAAAAAACAATTTCCCTTTTTTATTTGTTCCACCCTCATTATAATATAAACGGCGGAAGATTTTGGTATGTCTAATAAAAATATATAAAGATAATAATAATAATAATAATAAATCTTTATTGTCATAAATTCAACAAACATGAACATTGACATTGTCAAGGTAGGAGAGTGTACATGAGAATAACAATAACAAATAATAAAATACAAGTAAGTATGTACATCACAATATCACATACATTTAACTGTACCATACAAAATATAAAAATATTAAAAATATAGAAAGTATAAAAATATTAAAAATATAAAATATCAAAAATATTATTTAATAGCCTTTTACTGGTCAATATATTCATTAAATGAGTAGAAGCACTTACTTATAAAAAATTGCTTTGTTTTTTTTTTAAACATATTATAATTATTTATCAACTTGTATTCCGAAGGAAGGCAATTATAGGCTTTTATAGCTCTATAGTGAACACTTTTTGAATAAAAATGAGAAAGATGAGAAATTAATGAGGATTAACTAGGATGTCATGTTTGTGGAATGTAGAGGATGTGATATATAAATCAAGAATTTTGAGGGGAAATGTATATACGAAGCAAAACTGTAATAAAAAGTCAATAAGTTATATTATATCTGATTAATCGAACGATTGACAAGTAGCGCTACCTGTATTTTCATTCGGTGTGTTCATATCATTGAATGAAATGATAACTGTATCATCCATCTGCAATTTTTTAACCCATGTCCTCTGACACTTTTTTAGTTGCAGATTGGAAACGGTGATATGTTTTTGTTTGTCACCGTTGTAGATATTGGCAAAGTGTCAAGGTGACAAATTCATAGTAATTGTTGATATGAAATCCTGTAAATTTCAGAAAGCGTCTCGAACAGAGGTGTTTTATTATGTTGCGGACTATTTTGGTACGTCTGCCGACACAAAATAAATACGTTGGAATTTATTTTCGTGTAACGCGACAGAATTAGGGTAGATGTGGATTTGTAAACTAATGCTATGGACATTTCAGATTTTATGCAATCTCTGTATTATGAAAGTAAATAGTGGGAAACTGGAGCATTCCAAAGCTTCCATCAGTTGTTATGCTAAGAAACGACAAATCTCAAATTATGTTGCGTTATAATTCTGAATGCACAATCTGTAGGTATAGTGTGGTTACTTGTAAAACCAAAATGAAAAAGGGAGACTAGCATATATTAGTCTCCATAGGTTCCCAAGAGGACCACAATTAAGAAACGAGTTCGATCTGGTACTATCGAAAACATGTTTTCCCAATAACCAAAGTATTTGCAGTATACACTTTCGAAAAGAAGGTTTAGAAGATGTATGCTTTGCAAGAACAATTAATGTAGCTTCCAAGAAATTATAACTCACAGGCATACATTCTTGGCTGCTGCTGTATATATTTATTACAGTAATAAATCAATTTTGTCTTAATCTGAAGTTTATATTGTGCAATTATTGTTCTATAAAGAGCGCTCTACCACGTATGTATTAGTACCAGTAGACAGGTTCTCCAAAAAGCCGTGAAATAAGAATTAAAAGGATATAGCAAGTAAACTTCTCAACTCGAAAGCCTCAGAACCTCCAAAAACAGAACAGAAAGCACCACAAACTCCAGTTAGCAATTAATTTCAAATTATTTAGTCAAATACGATTCGTGTAGATACAAAACTGCACTTACAATGAGGTTTGTAATAATAATAATAACTATGTCTGTTTTTATATTGCATTTCTATACTAATATTCTAAAGAAAATGAATAATATATGTTGTGTTTTATTGTTTTTTGATCCGATATAAATACAGACGTGGTTTACTAGAGAGTTTAGATGAAGTTCTAATTATGAAGTAAGTTTACATTTATACACGTTTCCAAAAGTTTTCAACCCTTAATTTTCAACACCAATCATGTAGATGTATAACTTTGTTGTGAAAGAGTTCAAGCTGTTTAGATATTTTTTATGTTATCAAAAGTTCAACCTAAACCAAAAACAAAAGTGGCAAAGGCGTTCTACTGAAATTTATAAAAAGGTTAAGCATTTTTATGGTATTTTAGTTTCTTAGAGGAAAAATATATACCATTACTGTATCTGTTTAGTGAAGTTAATGTGGCATGTTACGGGTAGGTACACGTACTTGTATATATGCTGATAATTGTGCAGTTGCTCGTGCACTTGATGAAATTGTATTTTTTTAAATGTATCAAATAAGTTGCTTACATCTGCAGGGTGATTGGGAGGAACCCCCATAATTCGAAAGGGACAAAAGTAAACAAAAAAGCCTAATAAACCTTTGGTCGAATACCAACGGTTACTGATATATCAATAAAATATTTTTACCCGAGTTGATTATTGTATATCTGGAAAACCTGGGCATCCGGCAGAGCTTTTCGCTGGGCACACACTCCACGGTTTTCCAGGCGGAGGTTTTTGCTATTTTGATGGTAGCAGGCAAGGAAGAAGTAAGTAATTGTGTGGAGGAGAAAATCTTCATCTGCTCTGACAGTCAGGCTGCACTCAGGGCCCTTAGCTCTCCGATGACGAGATCTAGTCTTGTTCAAGAGTGTGGAGATGCCCTGGAGTCCCTGGCCAGACAAAGGGAGGTTGAGTTAGTCTGGGTTCCTGGCCATAAGGGAATCCCCGGTAATGAGACGGCTGACTTGCTAGCTCGTCTCGGATCTGGGGCACCTTGCCAGGGACCCGAACCCTTTTTGGGAATTACGCGAGGTAGTATGAATAGTGCCCTTAATAAATGGGCCTATCAAACACTAGGAGGGAATTGGAGAAGGAACGGGGGATGTAGACAGGCCCACGACTTCTTCAATGAACCTAATAAATCTAGGACGAAGTGGCTGCTGAGCCTTAGTCGAAGGTCCCTGAACCAAATGGTGGGGGTCCTGACAGGCCACTGCAGACTCAGAAGGCATTTGAATTTGATAGGCATAGAGGAGAGTCCCTTATGTCCGAAATGCGGAGAGGGGGAGGATACCTCTGTCCATTTCCTAGGATATTGTGCGACTCTTGGAAGATTAAGATATAGGATCTTTGGCACTAAGGAGCTGCAAAGGGAAGATATGAGGGGCCTACCATGGACCAAGGTCCTGGCGTTTATTAGGGCGTCGGGTAGGTTCGAGGAAGGCGGAGGGCGAATAGTGGAGGGGGATGGGATGCCAGGGTAGGCAAAAGGGCCCATGTGTGGACTAATTGCCAGGCTGAGGCCGCCCGCACTTTACTACTACTACTACTACTTATTGTAATGCATCAGTAGAGAAGTGTTTATAGTAACTACATAATATGATGGGTAACAAATTTATAAGTGTTCTAAATACCGACCGTGTATGAAGTTTTGTATAAATCTCTCGCATCATAATGCGTCAAATACCCTAAGCGTCGGACTATTATCTTCACGCTACTGGTCTTAAACGCCTACTTAACGTTCTTGATATATAAATATCTATTAAAATTCTGGGTTTGAACATATGTATATATAATTCATGACTGCATATAAAATTTGTTGTAGATATCGTTAAACGTATGTTCGTATAAACCTATTTTATTTCAATTACATAGATTAAATGATATTGGTCAATGAAATCGAATAATGAGTAAGCCTTGAGAACTCTAAATTTGTAATATTTTTCCAGTGATTATAGTTATAGACTTCGTTTCTATACATCTAATAATATTTCAATTTCAAGCATTATTATAAAGGTAATCAATATCAGAAAAATGTATGTGGGTACTTTTCATTCGAGCCGATAAATGTAATCATTTAGTAGATAATAACTGCAGTTTTTCTTAAATAAATCAAATATTTAATAGTACTTTTCAGTTCTACACAAAATGAATGTTTACAACATATTGTTTAAAGTATCTGCAATAAATGTAATGACAGTAACTCTAATGGTCCAAGTTAAAAATCAGTGCTGCTGCATGCTTTTCTCAAGTGAAAGAAATGTTTTTATAAGAAATATTCAAAATGAGCACCCCTTCAATTCATTTATAAGTTATTTGTATAAATTTTAAGCTTGATCAAATCTTAGCATATGTAATTTTTGTTTAGACCCAATTTCAGCCTGCTACGCTGAAAATAAAACAATGTATTTTTTATATTTCCTTATAAAAAAGACAAGGCAAAAAAATCAACGCAACATAATAATAATGCATACCAAATTTTTTCACTTTATGTGGTGCAGTATAAAATTAGTATGGGAACAACATTTTAGAAATTACAGATATTAAATAATAATCTGCATAAAGTAGCAAAACAAAAATCAGCAAATAGTTATACCTACAGATCAATTAAGTTTGCCCATTTTGGTTTAGGTAGGCTTCCGCAGAAGTTGTCAATGGTTGAACAGTTTCCCGGTTAGTTGCCAAGATGTCAGTTTTAGTTTCTTGACATTTCCAGATTTCTTGATCGGAATTTATATTTACGTATACTTCAATGTGTTGGTCACTGTTTCATAACTATAAATTCATTATTTTCGTTTTTAAGGGCAGGTTGCTGGGTGCACACGGGCAGTGCAATGGCAATAAAGTAGCTGACTAGTTAGCTAGGAGTGGATCGGGTCTCAATATCTTTGGACCTGGTCCCTCCAGTATACTTCCGAAGTCAGTTTTTGTTGGAATTATCAAGGGGGCTCCCACAAAGAGTTTAGGAATCTGTGGGATGAAACAAAAAGCTGTCAATTTGCTAAGGAGTTCCTAGAGTACCCATGCACGGAAAAAGCGAAATAGTATTTGGCAATGTCTAGGATGAATCTTATTATGATTATGATTATTATTATATATGGCGGTTGCACATTTCGTAGTGTGTTTATTTAGAGAAATAATATGATTTAGTACGTCCATCAATAAAATAATGTATTTTTGCTGATTCTAACCCTATACAGGGTGAGTCAGTCATAATGTCATTAATTTTAAGAGGAGATAGGGAATAATGAGTATAATGCGAATACGTGATTAAAAAAAATCTAATTGCATATTTACGCCGAAAAAAAATATTTTCAACTCATTATTTAAACACCTTTTAGACTGTCACTGACCGGTCAGAGCCTTGGTCGGTTACAGCTGATAGTTCAACTCGATATCGACCTGATGCAATGTTGTCAAGTTGTAATATTTTTCTATATAGTACCTACCCACCTAGGTTTTAGACATCACAAATAAACGGTTGTACTGACTATTTTAGAATATCATTTTTTCTTGCTCAGTTCAACTTCAGCCAATAATAATTTAAAATGTTAATACCCAATAAAATCAAATAATTCTATTAAAAATTGCAAGTAACGCGGTCCACTCAGGTTTCCCGTAGAAAATACGGCCCAATCAAACGATAGCCGTACACTCGCGTGTCGATTTTTCTCTGAGCAAATGTAGCCGTTATGACTGCAACAAAACTCCAACGTGTCTAATAATAAACTGAGTACTAAACCATTTACGTACATTACATAAAAAACCTATACCCAATGGGTAAATTATTGAGAAGCTGAAAAGTGTTTCGTGTTTAAATACTAAGTACTTAATAAAAAACCATCATGTTGTCGACAGAAAACTGTCCAAGACCGAAATGGCACGCCGCTAATCGAGAGTTAATCTTGACCTTAACCTTATTAGGTCAATAACCTAGTTACCTAGTTTTTGTACTGTTATTTAACGACAAGGAGTAAAACTATATTTTTTTAATCTAGATACATGAATGAATTTTCCTTAAATATTGATTTATTTGTTAATAAAAACAAATGTAGATAATAAATAAATGTTTTCGAATGCTAGGCTATTACAGTTTAATAATTTTGATATTACGTTTTCACTACGTTTTACAAATAATATTACTCGTAAGTACAATTACCGCACACATAACCAAATGTACAATTTGTAGTTACGTACATCTAGCCTAGAAATGTATCTTTTTTAAGTAGTATGATACTAACCTGTTTACAGCCCACATAAGTATAACTGCATTTATCTGTCCATAGCACTTTATTAATAAAATTCAGTCGCATTTCGTAAACATTCTCCGTATAACACTACCATTTCCACATAATCGGAATTTGTAAAATTATGCGTTGTGAATTTACGCCAAATACGTGAGGTTAGACCGAAATAAACAAACTACTGCTTGTATTCTCTAAATCCCCCCTCCAATGTGTGGCATGATCTACAAATTTGAGGGGAAGAAATGTGAAATGCAGAGTGCTAAATGGAGGTAAATTTGAATAACACGCTTATGTGTTAGATGATATTATGTATGTAAATGTGGCATCCATGGTTAATACGGCAAGTCTGTGACATTAGAATTTCGTCGGGTGCGCCATCGTAGCGTACCAAGAGCGTCGTGTTACTGATTTTTCTAGGGTGATTTCTTTATTTTTTTCGATTTTCTGCCTTTATTAGGCCTCCCGAATACGTGGTTAAAATTAATGACATTATGACTGACTCACCCTATATATATAAGTACGGGCCTTAAGTATTTCCAGCTTTATCGTGCGATATCTCAAGACTGCTGCGGAAAAATTGTTTTCCAAAGTCCCTACTATCGAAAATTTTCCTTTAACTAGCACCAGTGGAATCTACAATTGGTTTTTACAGAATTAAAAAATCTATTTTTGTTATCAGCTTGGGCCAGGGAGTTTTATGTGAATTCTCCTTTATAAAACCCTCTCAATAGGCATGCATACGTTTAAAAACATTTAAAAGTTGAAACAACGAAAAAATATCGCTCAAGGAAACGTTATTTTTAACTGAAAAAAAAAAACGTTTATTAAACATTATTAAGCTACGTTTAAATAACGAAAATTAAACAATTAACACACGTTTACAGAAAACGTTTTATTTGGAGTTTCATTAATGTTTATAAAGACTTTCATGTCACGTTTTATATACTCTTCAGCAGTAATAAATGAAATAATATGGTACAGCTTATTTGCAAATGATTTATTGATGTTGATATTAATAATTCAGCTATGATTAGATATAGCGGAAAAACGAGAAACATCTATTCTGGAATCTAAGGGCTAATGCCTCGACTGTAATGTATTTACACTAGCTCTATAGCACGCTGTCAGGTTCAGAGTCCTGGTGGACCAGACTTATATCTACGGTTTTGAGCTAGTTACTTCGTTAGGCCCACGATAACGTGACTTCTTAATTTTATATCTAGCTGATAGAAGAATAGAATTATCGTAGGACGTGAGTGCACGAGATATAAGTGTCGACATCTTGTGGTTATTAGTTCACATATTACCGATTTGGACTTAAATTACACATTACATAAACGTTATAAAATAAACGTAAGTCTAGTGTTCACTTCAACCTTTTTTATACGTTTCAGTTTTTAACTAAAAATAAACATTACATCTTCAACGCAAAACATTTAATCAACCACTACAATGTTGTAAATACGTTATATAAACGTATATAATAATAATATCTCTACCCTCATTCTAATCACAGGATTATCCCAGAAGTCGGAGACTTGTGCGGGAGAAGGGGCGGCATATTATTATTAAGCAGGCCGCATTTGCGCCCAGGAACGACTTACGTTGGTAGGCCCTAACCACTATTCAGTGCAGGAATGAGGAAAACCTGGAAAACCTCATTAATTAGGGGGGTAGTCAAATATCAACCGGCATCAATCTCTCACATTGACCCAAGCTAACATTATTCCACCCTACCATATCCACAGAGAGGGTGCCAATCCTCTATGAATATAGCTTATATACGGTCTACCGGCAGCTGGGCTCGAACCAACTCCGTCTAGTCACCTCGATTCAAGTACTAACGCCTTAAACCGCGCGACCACTGACCGATATGTAACCATTGGGCATATTCTATACTTACACCTTATGCAGCTATGTAAATAAATACGTTTTAAGCCCGTATACAATATGATATGATAATATAATTTCCTACTGCCACAGTAATCATGATTTACTGTGGTGCCGGATAATGGCCAATATCTAGTTGAATTTCGGTATTACCTAATTGGTTCTTGGCACAGTTAAATAATATTAAAATATAAAACTGTATTATACATTTAATTACATTATAAAGTAAACAGTACCGGGAAACATTTTATTTCGATGTTCATTTCTACCTTCAGTTGAAAACATATGTAGTATCAATGTATTTTACACGTTTTATTTTTATGTTCCTAAAACGTTGTGTAGAAAACGTATTATTGACATTTGGATAACACGTTGAATATAAGTATTTAAAACGTTTAATTCGACGTTTTACAAATGTTGCACTTAACGCGCGGTTTAATATTATTAAAATAAGAACTTATATGTACGTTTGTATGTGTTAGTTGAATAGACAAAAAAAACGTAAACTTCTATTGTCCACTTCAACCTCTGGATGAAATGCGAATATTGTTAACGTATTTTAAACGATATATTTTATACTTTTAAGTTGTAAACTAAAAATAAACGTTGAAAATTAAAACGCAAAATTTTTTATCAACGTTTTAAAAATGTTACATATGCCCATTGGGCTCAATTTCCCCCTGGTATGTATAATGACTTAAAAAATTCCGCAGAAATATGGCACGCTCTTGAACCGCAATTCCGGTAAGACCCTAGCGGTTCCAGAGCAGTTCTACCGCAAGAGTATTGTCAAACTAACTCGAAGGTCCAGGGTCAAATTTAATAGTCTTTATTGTTGGCTTTTTCTAATTTCTTAAATTTCATTGTGGAAGAAGATAACTTTAACTCTGAAAATTCTAAGCATATGTATGTATAAGTATTGGTATGTAATCGTTTGTTTTTATTTTCTTTCATTTGTCAGTGTATTTTCAAATAGTTAAAAAATTACTGTCTGTAGGTGGGACCACGATTAAATAATTTGAGACACCAGTTGCAATACTGTTAAATCAAGAACTTTTCTCCTGGAACATTGGCAGCATTTTTTTTGTATGTGTTTATTTAGAAACCAATAGATACATATGTTTCGGGTACGAATACATCCCCAGATTTAAAATGTATGTTATGAATATACCAAATTTGAAATTAAAGTCGTCGTAAAATGAAATTTGTGGTGTTTTTTTAGGTACAGAAATCTCAAAAAATAAAACACGTGAAACAAAAATAACATCAAAAATAAAATTATTGATGTTTTATCCACTTTTACTATTACAATTTTCCTCAAATAATATAATAACAATTACTTTCTCATACTTAAAAAAAATGAAGAATCTTATATGCAGAACTATTTAAGTTTTTGTTATAACAATATGTACAGTTGAATTTAAAAAAAAACGTATCTCTGTCGTTATATATTCATTTTACTATTTTAAATATTTGCAGGTGGTATGCGATAACATTCCTGTTATTTGAAAAACTCTATATTATTTAGTTCTCAAATGTCTAAAATTACTTGTATTGGTAGAAAACACTATTTCAACAATACGGCGTTCTTAAAAACATTTTACAGTGTGGACCCTTTCTGATGGGTGATTATTGATGGAGATGTATCTTGGATACTATAAGAGATAGAAAAATGGTTAAATGAGGAAAGTTTTGGACAGTTCTATTGTTAATTTAATAGTGCTTGCATACTGGTCCTAGCTCTTCAGATTTTTAAATTATTTTGAAAAACAAATAAATGAGACATTTTCGAAATCGTTTCCAACTTATTTATTTGGAGGAATTTTTAAAATGAGAAAACATTTTTCACAGCAAGTTTTTTTGAAGATTTTAGCTGTGTATTTAGATTTTAATTGCGACGTTTCGGTTGCGAGAAACCGAAACAGTCATCAATTTTCATGTTTCAAATTTAAAAAACTGCTCTAAACAAAAAACTTACATACGGTTTTTGGAAACGCCAGAATTACTTTTTTCGAAATAAGTCAAAAACATGAAAAGCAATAGAACCGTCTAAAATATTTTCCATTCTCCATTTCTTTTAGTTTCCAAGATACCAATACATGCAACACCAAAATGGTCGACATTGTATATACGAAGATGTATTTCTTAAAAGATACAGTGTGTCAAAGTTGAACTTAACATTGTGTTGTGGCAATAACTTTGTCATATTTTCTCGGTTCTGTTTGAAGGTTGATAAAAGACACTTATTATAGTTAGTCAAATCCTCAGGAGTATTATTGTAAACGACGCCTAAAACAGAAACGTAAAAACTGGAAGGAAGAGGGGTACATTGCCTTTGCTATTTATTCTGATACAATTATAGACAATTTCGCCCAATTTAATTCAGAATAGTTTACTCCCTACTCTCGATAATTTTTTCTAAAACTCTTAATTCTCTTGGTAAATTCGGTTTTTGAAAGTCATGCAACGGTAGATATAAAAATGGGTTACACTTAAAAACATTATTAAATTTCAAGTTCAAAAAAAACGTCCAAGGAACAAATTTGTACAAAATTGAAGAGTAATATAATATTCAAAATAAAATTTTACACTACGACACTGGGAGAATTTACCCATGGGCGTACGTCAGAAAAATAGGATCGACAAAGTAACCCCTTCCCTTAGTTTCTTCTTCTTTCAGTTTGTTCTTTGGGCACCGTTTACAATACTCTTGAGGACTTAGTTAACCATAAGAAATTTTTTTATTAAATTTCAGACTGATACGTGCAGCTGGCGAAGTTATTGCGAAAAACAATTTTAAAATTTCAACACACTGCATCTTTTAAGGATAGCGTTTCAAGGACAATGAATCGTATTTACAGATGCACAAATAAAATTCATCTAGTAGATGGAGCTTCTTATTAGAGTACTCTGTATTTTAATACTACGTAGTATTAAAATATAATTCTGAAATTGAATCCTTTCGTTTAACTTTCCGCGGGGAAAATGCGCTAGGGAACACAAAAAAGTGAAATGTACCTTATCACTGTGTTCCAGACACTGAAAAATACTTAATAATTTACATACAAGTGTTACTAGTTTTTTAAAAGAATTCTGCTGGATGTGATACTGTTTATAATGTAGTAAACAATTTTTTCAATGAGAAGTTGATCTGTAAAATTCAGGATATTTTGTGATAAAACATAACAGTTGAAAATGATATTTTTTTTCTTATTATAAATAACCCATCAGCCTGGAAACTGTTATACAACCTGGAGAAAACTTGTTAGTAACATAGTGAAGAGATATTCTTTCTAGCATACTCAGATTTTTTTTAGACTGTCCCAACAAACAGCTATGAAATTCGTTGGAAATATAAAAACGGCCCCCTTAAGGAAGGCATTTTTGTATGTAGATAAGTAGGCTCAAATCGTCATATTTAGCCGCCAAAAGTAGACAGTTATTGGGGATGATCTGCTTTTTTACACCCTGTATATATTTATGATGCTATAATAGCGACTAAAGTAAAAAAGTGTTTGTTGACGTTTTTATAATATTAAAATATATATAAAATTCATTACAGTATATTTAAAAAAATCCATTCTCACCAGCTTCGCATTCAAGCAGAGTTGGTTGCCATGAGCACTGACACCCAGAACGAAAACAAACCTGTTGGAGTCGGTCCTCCCTCTCTGCAGTCCGGCGAAGATTTACACTCACTCGCGATGTCCTCTGCGATTCCGTGAACCGTCCACGGCGTCGAGACGGCGGAAACTGCCGCCGGTGGCGGCGCTTACATTCAGGAGCAACCTCGTGTGGTGGCAACAGTTACACGCAGGCGCCAACGCCTGTCAACACCCAATTCTGAGTGTTTTTTGTTTGGATTTTATGCCAAAAAATAAATATGTAACTAACGCTATTAAAATATACAGGGTGTTCCTTTTTTACAGTAACGGTAAAGGACAGAGTACGAGAAAATATAGCAGATGTCTTTTCTGTAATATTTTCCTATGTGGCATTTCGCTTCTGTAATACAAAGCTGTTAACATTAAAACAAATATTTTTTCGTTTTAACGTCCTATAATGATACAAAACGAAGTATAGAGAAAAATGTTATATAAAAGAGCCTCAAGAGCGCCATATTTTTCAAATACTGTTTTCTACAAATACACATAATTTAAAACATTTAAGAACAGAATAATATAAAGTTTCTTTCGCTTCCTCGGCCGCTTTAAAAATATCAAGCGTATAACTATCCAAATTCATATTTTACCATATGACATATATGTGAATTTACTATAGCGACCTAATATGGCGCATATGAAAACCGCGTTTGTTGATATTATTGCTAGGCATTCGTCATAACCGTCAAATCAACTCCAATTGCTTCATTGTAGTAATAGGGACATTTATTTCCAAAAATACGTAATATGATGTATAAGAAATTTATAAGTGTTTTAAGTACCGGCCGTGTATACAGTTTTGTATAAATCTCGTACGTCATAATGCGTTTAATACCCTAAAAGTCTCGGGTTGTTATCTTCACGCCAAGAGACTTAAACACCTACTTAACAGCCTTAAAATATAAATAACTATTAAAATTCTGGGTTTAAATGGCTTGACAAGTAAGGAACATTTGATGTTGTTAAAAGATGTGGCGCTAGAGATTATAATCTATGCCATTGAATATGAAATTTGTTGAAGATATCGTTGTATGTTCACATCAACATATTGTACATAGATTAAATTATATGAAAATGGTAGATGTTTTTCCTATAATAATTTTCTATGTGAAATTTCGCTTCTGTAATACGAAGCTTTCTTTATTATTTCGTTAAGGTCCTATAATATAAAACGAAATATAGAGAAAAATGTTATATAAAAGAGCCTCAAAGGCGCCATATTCTTGAAATAGTGTTTTCTACAAATACACATAATTTAGAACATTTAAGAACTGAATAATATAGACTTTAGTAAATAACGAGAAGGTTATCTCATGCCATCTATGAATATTCAAAGATACCGAAGTAAAACGCATACACAGGGTGTTCGAGAAAATGGTGGAAATCTCTCGGATGCAGATAGAACATGAAAGAATAAGATGACTAGTTCCTATACTTTTTTTCCTATAGGCCCTCCCTACGAATATATGTGTCCCTGAAGGACGCCGCTGGAAATCGGTGTTTCTTGCATAATTTTTAAATATAATTTAATAAAAATTTAATGTGATGGACACCAGTAAATACCTCTTAAAATAGCGTCCTTGAAACATATTTATCTTTTTTAGTTTATAAGGAACGGGCTAAGTCGTTTAATGGAATAAAATAGATAGCTGAGTGAAGCTAATTTAGACGATAAAAATTCACAATGTGTCTTTCAGTTCAAACATGAGTCCAAGTAAATGCCTAAAAATTTACAAGATGTATTATTTTGTACAATAAATTCAGTGCTGTCATTAACATTCAACATGATACTATCAATGTGTTTTTGTGCTGTGTGAAATCTGACAAGTTGTGTTTTATCAGAGTTAAAATATAACGATAAACTGTTAAACCAATTAATTAAATTCGAAATAACACGTTCACAACTATGTTTTAAATTAATGCACGATTTTTCTGATACTAACAGAGACGTATCATCTGCGTAAAGAACAAAGTGTTCTTCATCATTGAGATTAGTAATATTATTAATGTATAAGAGAAAAAATACAGGGCCCATAACGGAACCCTGGGGTACTCCCATATTTATGTCTATAGCATCTGACTTGTACGTATGAATGGTGTTCTTACTCTGATGGCTAATACTTACATACTGGTTCCGATCTTCACGAAACGATTTACCCAATTCAGAGACTTACCCCTTACCCCGTTATTACTTACAATGCAAATTAAATTGTTATGATCGACACAGTCGAATGCCCTGCTGAGATCACATAAAATTCCAACAGGGCACTCACCAGCATCAATGAATTGAATTAGCTGATCAATGAAACTATTAATTGCTGTGGTAGTAGACTTATTATGGCAAAAGCCGTGCTGATTTTCTGTTAAGATATTAAACTTATCAATAAAATTAAATAGTCTGTCTAAGAAAGCATATTCAAAAATTTTAGAAAATCCACTAGAAATTGTTTTAGGTATGTAATTATTTAATAGATGGGGATCAGATTTTTTTTATTACAAAGTGCGATACGAATGTCATTCAAACAACAGAAAGTTTCATTTTGAGATGTTTAATTTGTATAATCTGAAAAGATACAAAATTGAAAAAGAACACAGTGGTGTCCCAGGCGGCACCTAACCGAAATTATTGAAAAACTTCATAAAATGATTCAACATGCGAACGTAGGTCGAACTTTTTCTCGTAAACAGTTCATTTTATCGACAATAAATAAGTGTATCTTTTTTTTATTCAGTTTGTTATTCTAATGTCTTTATCATACAGGGTGTTAAAAATGTAGGCATTAAGTTGTAAAGCTTAGCCCGCCCCTGGTAAACTAAAAAAGCTAAACATGTTTCAAGGACACTATTTTAAGAGGTCCTTACTAGTGTTCATCACATTCAATTTTTATAGACAACATTTAAACACGCGTAACGTTTTACGTCGAATAACATGAGCTAGTCCATTTTTCGGATTATTCAAATCACAGGCGTCCCTTTTATGGGGGTAAAAAGGGTGTTAGAAACCTGTATTTTTTTAATTCAAGTAATTAAAATATGACCTTAGGAAATACTAAAAGCAAAGTACGAATAAAAGGTAAATGTTCGGAAGGTTTTACTATTGACACAGGATTGAGACAAGGATACCCACTCTCAACGCTTCTTTTTAATTTAGTACTACAAATGGTCATAAGAGATAGCAGAGAAGAACACAATATATTGTTTAAACGTCACCAAATAGTATGTTATGCAGATGACGTGGCCGCACACGGAAGACGCGGGTCCGCAGCCGTTCCAGAAGGCCAACATAGAATGGTTCAGTCACTGTTTGGCTAACAGGAACATATTCACGATGAATGATGCCGTGGATATCGAAAAAAACGATCAACATTGCCTTCAGTCGTGACTTGGACATCCTCGCTTTCATTGGCCGCTCTCCACCGTTTTCCACCCACCGCTGACTTTGTTTACGGGTTTCGGGGTCATAAACTCAAATATCCACGTCTCATCTCCAGTGACTACCCGATTCATACCGTCGCTCCGAATGCGGGACAACAAATCCTCGCAGTTCGATTTTCGCATGTCTTTCTGTTCACGGATGAGAACTTTTGGCACCATCTTTGCTCAAATCTTTCGCATATTCAAATGTTCGTGTAACATCTTGTGAACGGTTTTTCTGTTGACGTTTAACTCGTCAGACAACGCACAAATGCTTGGACGTCGGTCAGACGTGATCGGCGCACACAAACGGTCAACATTCCCGTCAGTAAGAGAGGTGACTGGAGCTCCTTCACGTGGATCGTATTCTACCGATTCACGCCCCTCCTTGAACAGATTTGCCCATTCAAACAAACGTGTTTTCGACATGCAGTCGTTTCCATACACCACTTGCAATTTTCGAACGTTTTCAGAGGTTTTTTCGCCAGATTTCACTAAAAATTTAATCACAACACGTTACTTGTAATTTGAATCCCTCATTTTGGCATTAAGTTCCGAGTTACAAATACATTCCCGGAACTTAATTGCCACACCTTGTATTTTGACGTGCATAAAAATTACACTTATATTAGTCAGTACATAAAGGTTTTGATAATTTTAATTATAGTTTACTCAGTATTTAATGTTGAAAGCCTCATCTTTTTTAATATTTATGTAATTATTAATACCTATTGTAAAATATTACCAATTAAATTATTTATTTCTTTTAATGCAAACTTTGCCACTATTACATTGCTAGAAAACGCTTACGCTAATGGGCGCCGCATCCAACTACGTACTATCCCTAACTCTCGTCGATGATGTCCGATTGTATTGACTATTTGTGTATTTTATAGACAGTTGCTTTGTTTATGTAGATTCTCAAACAAAGCCTCTCGAAATTCGTTGGGGATCACAAACCACAAAGGATACCGACGGGACATGTGTAACCGGTAATGAATAATAAGTTATGTTATGACAAGAGTTTATTTATTATCTTTCTTATTGTAGACAAAAAAAAAACGTTTACACTTTCCGAATCTGTATATAGGCAAGCCGCCCTCAGCACTCAGCTTGAGGGTCCGACTATGAATATGAGCACTAATAATGTTAATTTGATCTATGTATGTACTATCGTTTGCAATAATAATGACACTCATTAAAATGAATTTTGCGATTTCTTTAGTACTTCTGATGTATGTGTAATGGAATCTACTTCACATTTTTAATATTAGTTATTAGTATTGTTTCACTCACCGATAGAGATTTAATGAAATTTCTACTCAGAACTTTCAGAAGTTCAAAAACTGTTTTGAGAGAGGGTCATTATTATTGCAAACGACTGTACAATGGTGGTCAGCTTAAAGTCACCACTTGCATATTTTATCCCTTTCTAGCATCGTGTATAATAAATGCACTGAAATATACGATATGGAATGCGTAAAGTCCATTGCGCATCCAAATAAAGGTACCAAACCTAGGAGCAGACAAAAGGAGGCACATGAAACTCAGCAAAAACATACCTCATTGGTTATGCATATGGGTGCGAGAGAGACAACCATCTGCACGTACGATATGAATTGAGTTCTTATTTCCCCATTATTTTGTTTGTAAACACGTCATTGGCGTACAGTGTGGTTTTTTCTTTTATCTTGTAACTCGTTAATGTTATTCTTTGTGTATTTTTGTGGGTGTTATTGTTGGAACATGTCATGTTTTATAAGGGACTGTAGGACTAACCAGCATATAGCACGAAATAATTCCATTTCAATTCAGAATCAGCTAATGCCCGTATTCATAGTCGCACCCTCAAGCTGAGTGCTGAGAGCGACTTGCCTAAGGGTCCCTTAACACTCACACTCCCACTTGTTTCATAAACAGCACTCAACCATCCCTTAGGTGAGACGGTGAGATGCTGAGTTTGTGTTGGCAACGTTTACATATCCGACCGATCTTATTGGTTGTGGTATCGACCATGCGTATAGGTATAGCGCGATATTTAATTATTTTATTTCTTTATTACTTATTGTGACGATATAAAATTTTAAATTTTATTACAAGCTGCATTATTGCAATTTATGTCGTGTTTAGTGCATTATCAGAGACATATTTTTATTTTAAAGAATGGATAAAGTTGTGTTCATCGAACAAGAGAAATTATTTTTAGTGCAATTAGTTACTAATGAAAAAGATATTTTAGAAAATAAAAAAACTGATGGATGCACTTTAAAATAAAAAAATGAAGTATGGGAAAAATTGCTTCAATTTTTAACAGTCAAGGGTTGTCAAATCAAGACTTATTTCACATACCTATCTACAAATAAAAGTAAACAATTTTATATATAACACTGAGTGAGTTTTATATTATAAGAATATTTACATCTAAAATTAACCTTTGAAAATTGTTCAGGTGTCATGAGATAACATTGAAATTATTTGTTAAGCATTTTATAGACCAGTTATTAAATGTTTACAAAATTTTTATTTGCAGAAAACAGTATTTTAAGATTAAAATGCCGTAAAATATCACAAATTTATATAAATTATTTATGGTTGGTATTTCCATACCAATATTCTGCACTGTTTATATATTATATATGAATTATTTCCTAGAGTATTGTTATGCAGATTTTGTTTTAAATTATTTGGGTGAAAGAAGGTAGGTAAATATTTTACAACTCATTTCAAAACTATAAACCACATCTCTGTGTATCCTATAAATTTTTTTTTGCATATCTTACATATTTTTTAGGTAGGTACGCGATTAACTTGAGCCTCATTTTTATCTTCAAAAAAGTTATCAAACTCTTCCATTGTAAAAATTTAAAATAAAAACAGTTTTTCAAACAATAGTCAAAACAAACAGATGCATACACAATCTGAATCTAACCTATAAACATGGTTTGTGCTAAAAATCAGGCCCTCAAGGGATGTATCAACTACACTTAACTTGAGGGCGTGTTTTGCCGCCTTACCTCACGTGTTCTCGTTTATGAAATACGTAAGGGACCCTCAGGCTCATACTCACCCTTGAAGGCGAACTCTACTGCTCCGCCATTGCTAGAGACGCAAACCAAAATATGGCGCTGATCATGAATAATCCATTCGCGCAGCTCTTAGCGAATTCCAGTTATCATAATATAAAATTACATTTTAGTGAATAAATGGCACTAGAAAGGAATGGACCATGGAACTGGTGAGTTTAAGGTGAATCCCACTGAACCAACATATAAAATTAGTATTCAGAAGTGTCCATAGAGATCGCTGCCGCCATTTTGGTTCATTATTGCTGATAGTTAGTGAAGTAGAAGATATATTGGAAACAAGTTTGTTAGTCATAATAATCTTACACTAGAAATATTCGTATGCAAATAATTTTATAAGATGCTGTTGAAATACCTATCTAGTGCGTTTTTACATTCTTACTCCACCGTGAATTCTATTCTCGTCACCGTGACTTTGCTCTAAGAATTTCTAATGTATCTTGACAACATTAGTTTGGAGCAATTTATTTGTTTTTCTATGTAGCTGTTTCTTTCTACATTTAAAAAAATCTTAGAAGTACTGAACAGTTCACTTAAATTTTTTTATTTGCATCACAGTTTGCAAAACATTCACGGAAATTATTAATTATTAAAAAACAATTAATAACTGAAAATGTTTATTTTTTTCTCAACATTAAGTTTATAAAATGCTTCAAAACATAAACAATTGTTGTACTTTAATAAATTTCTACTAAAAATAAAACAAATGAAAAGTAGATTGAAGGAAAACCTTCCGAGATGTTATAGAAAATGATAAAAATATAGAAAGGATTTAGTTTTAATTTTTATTAAACTCAATTTTAAATATTACTATTAATTTCTAACTTTTCATGTTTTTAAAATATATTTCTTACTTTGCTTTATTTTTTAAACAGCACAAGAAAAAAACATTTTCATAATCCAAAATAATATTTTTAATTAGTAGTAAGAAGTGAATTAAAAACATATAACATTAAAAATAAAAGCTCCTTTAAAAAAAACAGTATCATAACTATTTTAAAAGCAGGTAAAAAAGGTTTCCACACAAATTTTCCATATTTTCAATAACATTAAAAATCAAATCATCTTCGAAGTACAAAATGTCCTTATTGCGTACTTTATCCACACTATATACAATCTCCAAAAAAAATACACCTTCCAACTTAAACGTAAACATCAAACCGACGCTACAATTGAACTAACAGGAGACACGCCCAACAAACCCCATATTACTCGAACCCAATAACGTACTTAATCCACTTCTGGTACCGTTTCGCCAATTCGATTTGCACAGCACTACAACTTCCGCTTAGATTCTCCGATAGGAAATGTTTCTCTGCATTCACTACGATCTGATACAACTGACACGACTCCACCCTGTTCAACGGCAATTTAAACGACTTGGGCCATGCATGACATTCCTCGCTGCCCGTACTCTTCACGTTTACCACCACGTCTGACCGGACAATGTTCTTATCATCCGAGGCGTTAATACTGCTTTGGCTTGCTCTGTTTCTGGCTTGGAAGTCCCCGTCGTGGTAATCGTATGCGAGCTTCAACAAGTGGTAGACGAGGAACCGCCGGTGATAGAACAGCGATTCGTGTTCGGGGAAGAGCTTGTTTAATTTGTCAACGAGGACGAATAAGTCGTATAGCAGTAAGGAGATGTAATTTATGTACATGTTGGTTTCTTCCAGCAATCCCGTTTTATTGGGTTTGCCTAGGAGGTAGACGAGGAGGTTGCTGAGCTCTCCGTCGTTGATCAGGTCGAGTTGCTTTATCACAAAGTTGTAGAATGATTCGAACAGGAGTACGATTTCTCTGTGGGATCGTACCAGTTTCAGCAGGTACTGGCGGTAGTGGTAGCCGGAATGTTCCGATACGTGGGTGTTGATCCATTCCTGGCTGTAGTTGAGTTCCGAGTATACTATGTCGTAGATGCTGGGACTGCTCGATGCTATATTTTCCATGCACCTAAAATATTTGAGTAATAGTTTTACTGTATTATTTATGCAATCAAAACTATTTTTTATCTAAAAAAAGTTTAATATCTAAAAGAACATTCAATTTTACATAAAAAATGTACTCTTGTTTAGGTTGCCTAACTTTATTTGTTTGAGTTTTTTTACATTTTAAAGTGTTAATGTAATTTGTGGTAATTTTCTAAGAGAAAGTTTTGACAGCCTAACATAATAAAATCACAAAAAACTCTGAGCATGTTTTCCAATACCATCAAATAAGAAAATACAGAATATATCGGATACGCCCATCACAACAACAAAATTAAGAATCAACAAGTTTTAATAAAAAAAAAACTTTAGTAAATATTTATTTACCAAATACGATGATTCCAGCTATGGTAGTTGTTCGGTGACTTCTCGGAAGCCATATGAACTACCATTAACTCGTTCTGCAATAGTCTCAGAGGTGCTTGTAAATCATTTCCAGATATCTTGCTAAGGATCCTTTTAAGCAGCCACCTTCTATATGAAAACGCCTCATTTGACTTGCTCTTGTGTGTTAACACGATTTTACTGAACAAAAAACAAGCAATTAAAACAATACACATATTGAACGTCTGATTCTACCTGAAATGTAATTCCCGTTCCACATTTAGTATGTCTAGCTCTACTAAAATGCGCCTCATATTCCAAAATGTGCCGACATCTGGATTTATTAATATGGCACCTATCAGGAGGGTATTTAATGTCTCTAATTTACTTGAAGGTACTTTTCTCCTCGACAACATCTCCTTGTGATCGAATAGTATGGAACAGGCATGGTTGTAAACATGTTTGACGCACCAAGACTCTAAGCCTACGTTATGCTGTTCGTACAGAACTGGTGATTTGTTTTTTGTGTTATCTTCGGTAGGTACGATAGAAAATTCCTGCCTTGAAAAAATGTATGTATTTAATTGGTAGACTACAGAAAACTACTTACAAATCCGGGTCTCTATTTATAATACTCTCCAATGTGCGCAAAATTTTATCCGACATTGCCTTTCCATCAGCCATTTCTTTTTTTTTAAATACCAGTAATCAGTAAAACAGTTATCAAAATACCAAACCTCAAATTTTACAAAATAGCAAAAATGACGTATGTCATATCGTCATATCACGTGTGTTGAGTGACACCATTTTTCTTCTTCCTCCTCTTTTTAGTACCTAGTTGTTAATGTGATAGCAGCAATGTTTGTAAAAAAATATAAAACTACTATATTACTATAGTATTTGCTATTCTACACAATGAACGACTTAACTTGTAAATAAACTTCAACACAGCTAGCGCAGAATTTTTTAAAACGACCGCAGATCACATTGATGGTGACGCCACTAATTATACAACCAGCATTGCAAGTCTCACATGAAAATTGGCATTACAATTTGTTTTAATTGTCAAGTATATTATCTAGGTAATTGTCTTAAGGCTGTATGACACGGTGTAACATTTAAAAGCTTTTTGTTTGATATTATAATTAAAGTGGTTCGTCCCGTATCATACAAGAAAAATGCACAATTTTGTACATATAAAACTTTAAATTAAAACTTGTTCTATTTTTATAAAATTCTGAATACATTTTTATGCGTACATTAATATAACCTCCAGTGCATCTTTCCTATGTTTGCTTAATTTATAGGTTTTGGTTATAATAACAATAATTATTACGAAAACTAAATATATAAATTTATGCTCATCCATGCAA
Source organism: Monochamus saltuarius (assembly GCA_025584915.1). Lineage (NCBI taxonomy): Eukaryota > Metazoa > Arthropoda > Insecta > Coleoptera > Cerambycidae > Monochamus > Monochamus saltuarius. The sequence goes on from CM046728.1 coordinate 36,420,525, forward strand.
AATTTTATATAAAATTTTATACCGTGTCATACGGCTTTTATGAGAGAGTTAAAATAAAACATATTATTTTCTTATTTCGCTGATCCGTGTGTATTTAAAAAATATTATTTAGCAGAACGTGTGTGTAGAAGTTAACTATATTCGCACCAATCACATAACATTGACGTTTACATATAAGCTCTTTTCCAACACGGGGAGGTTGTAAACCTGTCCCAAGTGGATAGCCAAATCGTTCACCGACTTACTGCAGCGGAGTTGTATCTAATATTAAACTGACTGACGGCTTCGGACAGGTTTCAAACTAGTATCAGGTGCCGTGTTGGAAAAGAGCTATAATATAAGTACTTATATTTAATATCATAATCCAGAGACAATATAAACTACATAAAGCAACAGAACTCATGTAAGATTTAAAACTAAAAACATCATTAAACTAATATAAAATTATAAATACATAAATTATTAGCCTAAAATACCTTTCTAATACAGTAAAAAATAAATTTATAAGTTGAAACAAATGAAATTAATTACTCAATTGTGGGCTTAATTCTGTTTTGTTATTGATATGACGCCACGGTTTAAAAAGTTTGTTTAAATCATTAAATATAATATTCTTCTATAGCATTTATGTGAAGAAATATCACTATTAACAGAGGTAATATGAAGCAAATTGTAACGTTTTTTTTTCAGCCAATTATTTCCACACTTAAATATAGGCACCATAGTCACAGTGCCAACACTAATAGTGCAATTACATTTATTACGCCGATATTTTTATATACCTAACATTAATTCTTTATTAAGTATTGTTAAAGCATGTATTATCCTCAATAAATTCAGAGAAAAAATTGTGGACCTTAGTGGTTGGCCATGCACATAGAAAATATAGCCATAATAATATATTTTCTATGGCCATGCATTAAGGTCAACAGCTTTATACAACTGACGCAGTCTATATTTCTTCTAGTCTTGTGTCATGGTCTATTTGAGTCCATCTGTTTTATAGTCAGTGGATTGGTTAATAATTGTTTTCGGTTTAACTTTCATGGTTTGAAATATTTAAATTTAGTGACAGCGGCATTAAAAATTTTCAATTCGATCAGTTATGGTTTTCTAAAGTGTATAATATTATATTTATTTATGTATATAAGTGTTATAGTTTATTTCTCATGTGAAGTGTTTGTAAAACTTTTATAAAAACTTTGATACCTACTACAACACCGATTAATCATGCAAGAACTTCCATTTTACAGGTATTTATAACATTTAATTTTGTTTAATACTGATTCGTATAACTATACGTTTTTATTTTATTGTGGTTTATTAAGTAAGGAAAGAAACTAGAAGAGATATTTTTAGACAACGGACAAATTATTCAAAGAAAATAGCCTAACAATACAAAACACCTGTTTTTATTTTCAGTAGATGTGTAAAAAGTATATGCATACAGAAGGTGCAAACACAAACAAATGTATTTATATTATAAATTATTATAATAAGCTCGTTAGGTTTATATTTTATAAAGCACCTAACTGCTTATATAATAGTGTCTAAAAGTGAAGCATAAATTTAAAATTTTTTTTTCAATAATACGCTCGTTCCTCGGCTCGTTCGTATATTATTGAATTGCCCATTTATTTATAATTTCATATAGGTACATACACATAAGCGCCCGAAGAAAATTTTCTTAGTGAGTCCAAAATGGAAATGTGCATAAGTATATATTATATATGTATGTTATTTACGTATTTACAGGGTGTTTCAGGTATCACTGGCATTCTTGGAAGGTGATTGTACGGTCATAATAAATGAGAATTATCTAAATACACCTATATCTAAAGTCTATTATATTTTTTATTTACTTTGGAAACCTTTCGCCATAGAACAACGATAATTCTAGGTTATAACACTATTTCTTAAGTTTAATTATTCAGTAAAAATCAGTATGTTTAAATATTCCCATTATTACCAGTGGCATAGAAATCGTTTGCCACTTTTATTTAGGTACAATAAAAATAGTACGTCTCTGCCTTGATACGTGAAGCTTTGATTATTTTAAACAAATAATACCTAATTATTCTTTGACATCATCAACGGTATCAACACTGCACCTGCATGGATTTTATATTGGTTTGAAAGGTATTAAGTACAGGGTAATCTTTTAGACATATTAAAAGGTCAGAATTGTGTCTGGTGCCAATAATCACATGATAATTAATTAATAAATTGCCATACAATGTAAACAAAACCACGTGGCCGAAAACGCGGTATCATTGGTGTGACGTGATACGAAGTTCAGGGCGGTTTATGTTTCCCTAGATGCAGCGATGCAGGTGCAATATGTTATGATGTTGATGATGCAAACAGGCGTTTATTTCTTGTTTTTGCATTGTTGTGCCTTTTAGGGCCATTGTTGTGCAAATTCCACATCGCTAAAGTGACCATATTTCGCATAGCTTGAAGAGGGACAGAAATGAAAATATCAGTTCTTCAGTGAGCACATAAAACTATATTTTTTTTTATTTTATTCCATCAAATCTTATAAGTATATCATATGAAAATAAACATTTATAATATGTTAGTCATAAACAGCTATACTCGCGGCAAGAATTCAGACGTCTTACGTCATGGCTGACGTTACACAATTGTTTTTATTGTGAATGTAATTTTCGATATTTGGTCTCGTTAAAAACAATCATGTTTTGTAATTTAGTGCAATATATAGGGTTAACTATGACTAAGTACAAAAATTTTAACCACGTGCTCAGGGAGGTCTAAAAGACAATAAAAAATTTATTTTGGAATTCTAGCTCGATGTTTAAAAAATGGGGCAAAACCCTCTTTTCCTACGGAAAGTCGGCGCCTATGACAATTAATCATCATCCGACATGGCTAGATATGTCAACAACCATGCGGTCGTTTTTATCAACATTGTCAAGTGTAGAAACGACGAAAATAAATATATTTATTAAAATAATAATGTCTAAGTACCTGATAGATACCAGCTAATCCGCTTAGCTGCAGTATATTGTATTGGTTCTTTCGTTGCACACTGCACATTTTCATTCCTTGCAGATTCATCATAATTAACATATCCGACATAAAATACTTTATTTAATTACTATAACACGTTTAAAATTAGTCACTTAGCTGATTTAAAGTAACAGTAAGTTCTAGGTTATGAATATTGCATTGCTAGTTGCCTACTTTCCATGCTTCAAACAATGCAGAAACGCGAAGTTAGCTATAATCTAAGGGTCATTTTTACAGAACACTGTGAACATCTTGGGATGTTATAGTTTAAAGTATTACTAATTATTTTATGCAAACATCGTCGATTACTGTTAATATTGTTGCTACTATTAGTATTAACAACACATGAACATTAAAAATTCTTCTTCTTCTTCTCCTTGTTTATGTGCCGTGAGTAGGCCATAAAAAGAAGAAGAGTGCACCTGGCATTAGTGACCTACAGATGTCGTTTGTAGATGTATAGTATACGGTTACAGTCTGATAGTTTGAAATAATTTTTCAGTACTTGTTTTTCGAAAATTTAATTTGCGTATTTTTTGTGTTTTTACAAACATGTTGTATTCAAATGCCTAGATGACGGATAAGGTGCTGATTTATGGGAGTGTGACAAATGCATATTATCGTGCAACAGCGTCAAAGACGTTTTCCGAGTATACAAAATATTATGATGAATCCTTTTTGAACCACATCGAACAGCTGTTTTATGCCGTGGCAGTAAACGTGTGGCAGTGTTTTTATGTATTTGTGTACATTTGCGTGTATTATGTTGTTATCATCTGTGCTTTTTCCCGACGTAAGTAATAGGACTTGGTCAAAACCGCCAAACCAAGTAGTTACCTCGATTTACACAAAAAGAACGATCGAGGAAGGAGAGGTCCACAGCAAGTACAAAAATCTTTGCAAGTTTTAATTTAAACAAGCAAGAAAACAGATGATTAAACATTCTTCAAATCTCTCCAAGTATCAATCCTGGAAATAAATATTAGTAAGATAAACGCCTGCTCCTGGACCATCCAGTGCTCCGAAACAAATAATAGTTGCGGTTTTTCCTGATGTAGAATTTGTTCCAGTTGAGAAATTTTATTTGACATGCATTGAATGTTTATATGAATGCCTTTTAATGTACATAAACAGCTATACTCGCGGCAAGAATTCAGACGTCTTACGTCACGGCTGACGTTACACAATTGTTTTTATTGTGAATGTAATTTTCGATATTTGGTCGCGTTAAAAACAATCATGTTTTGTAATTTAGTGCAATATATATTGCAAACTTTTAGTGTAGTATATAGTTTTATTACTAACAGTTACAGTTTCTTAAATATTTTGATGAAAATAAATGAATTATTTATTTGTTCGCATGACGTAAGTCTTGCCGCGAGTATAAGCAACAAAATTAAGAAAAATACTTGTCTTTTTGAGGAATTTGTTTAAAAATTGATTTATTTTTTAAAAGATCATTATAAAACTTAATACAGTCATTACTATAATTATATTTTACAGTAATGAAAGCTCTTTGTTTCTATACCGATTTAGATTTGGAAAATATTTCTTTAATAAAAGCTTGACAAAAGGGGTACTTACCTATACTGATTATAAAAGTGAGACAAAAGCGGGACGCGTGCTGAAACGGGACCGGCGGCTCAAAATCGGAACTGTCCCGACTAAATTGGGACGGATGGTCACTTATTGACACATGGCGGAAGGGGGTTTTGTGTAAGCATAATCGGTCAATACATTCTGTCTTATGCACATATTTGGAAAAGTCATGCAATTCACTGATAAAACATTAAATTAGGTTAGGTATTTTCCAAAATTTATTTAAAACGAACTGCAGACGCAACTCGATTATTGTAGAGTTTTATTTTATGATAACAAAAACAGAAGGTATGACCATACGTGAACAGTCTGAAATAAAGGCAAGCACCAACGGTGAAATTCAATAATTATATTTTTGTTTTCACTGGTATTACAATGGCATTTGTTTATTATAAAAAGTTAAACGAATGACCTACTTCTTTTTCACAAATCGTGAAGTTACTATTAATTATGATATCATATGTGTCTACTTGTCATACAAAAATTCTGACATTTCTTCAAAGCTGCACTTTAGAAGAAGCCAGCAAATTCCTTTTTTAAATGTCAGTCAGTATACAATAACTAATGTATACATAGAGTGATCAAAAAAGGGCGGATAATATCAGGAAAACTATTGATTTAATAAAAAAAATAGATAGATACCTATATTTAATCTTTGACATTAAGAGGAATATCGTTTATAATAAAGCCATGGATTGAAATGCAGTTTTATTATTCTTCAATTATTGAAGCTAAATATGGCAAATGTCATACATATTGCAATAGAATGAATACTAATAAGGTTTCGAATGACATAGGTGTCTTTAACATTATGATTTGCCGTTTTTAAATTGTTTTCCTAATTTTCTGCCCTTTCTACACACTCTACACCATAATTATGTAGAGACAGTGTCTGTTAAATTTGTAAAACATTTATGGAGAAACGGAACCTTCATTCTATTCTATAAGAACGTACTTAAACATATTAAGAAAAAAAATTAACCTAATCTAATTAAAAGCAAAGCAATAACATTGTGGCTTATGCAAAACAATTTTATATAATATTTTTATGCTACTTTGTCTGGAGCTGACGAAGCTTTCGGTAGGTGGTGGTTTTTAATTTTTTTGACGTTGTATTTGTCGGCTGAAATTGAATCACTTAAGAAATCATAAAACGAAAATTTAAAGTAGCTCTTACGTGGTACTACAATAATTTCCACTTCTGTTTCATCAGAACGCAAATAATCCAGCCACAACAGTTGTTCTATACTCAGCTTATGACTGCTTCTTTTAACCATCCTAAAATACTAAAAAAACATATGAAATTAATACCATTAATAATTGCTACAAAGAAAATAAATCGTAAAGTAAAAATCGTGTCGTGGATCGTCTTGCTGAGATGCAGATTTTTTGTAATGTAGTAAGATTTTCTTAGATATCAAATGCAAATGTATCTGTAAAATAAATAAGGGCAAAGCCAAAAGAATATCTTGCCGAGAGGGAAAAATGTTCTGTACTGTAAAGATACAAAACAATTAAATAAAATGTCAGACACCTGGGGCGTATAACACAAGCACTACAATTGTAACAATTGTAGAATATTACTTGTTCAATTGTTAAAATTCTGTAACATACCGCAACCTGTAACTATATATGCCAAACTTGTAATTACGGAGAAATTTTTATACTTGTAGAGCTGCTCTGTAACTCAACAAGAACACTTGCAAGTTTGTGTTACCGATTTTATTACAATTGTAAAAGAATTTTCACTTAACTGAAACCATGGATAGAATCTCCTACAAGTGTTAGTATAATAAATACGTTGCTCAACGCAGTCATGCTAAAATGTGCTCAAGTGAATCTAGTGAAGAAAATGCTGAGAGAGTTGAATATTGTTTTAGAGACCGAACAGACTTTGTTTTCCTGTGTGACGATGAGTTTGTAGTTAGATTTCAACTGAATAGAGTACAATTTAGGAATCTTCCTCAATATCTTTCTCCATCCCTTGAAAATAATAGTAATCGTTGGTAAAAGTTTTTAAAAACGTTTATCATTATTCCATTAATTATTGCAGCATAATAATTAATTACTTTATTAGAATTCACGGAAATAAAACATTAATTTCAGTAATAATATGTACAGAGTGATGCATTTATCCTGTAAAATACGTTACCTCGGAAACAGTAGCATAAAATTATTTTCTGAATTTTATTTTTGATATCCTTTGCTTAAAATATATGGTCTAAAATAAATATATTATTTCAACAAAAGGTGTCGAGACGGTCGAAATTTTGTGTACCACCCAGCTAGCAAAGTAGTTCTATAAATTTAGAGTAATAGAAGTTTTATATTCTGTTAATATTTTATAGTTGTATTTAGAATACTAAATTGTTGCATTAATGTGGCACATGAGACTATTTTGCCTTCAGAAACTGAATTGTTTTTTAAATTTGTTGCAAGAACGTTCTTAGAGCATAATTTATAGAGCACTTATAAGATAACAATAACACAATTTTACAGCAACGGTGCTTATAGAATCAAATTACTGTAAAACCGATGCAAAATACTGATTTATAGAATTATACCATCTCTTGTGACACTCTTATAAAATTATTCCGTAATGTCGCTTATAGTTTAATTATAGAACTATTGTATAAGGCGTTGTTAAGTTACAATTCTGCTGCGGAAAACAAATTACAAATATGGAAGCTGCTAACGAACTTAAGAGAAAAAGCTCTTTAAAGCAGTTGTAGAGAAAAATAATACAGTTGTTATAAAATCATTATAGAGTAAATAAGTAACAAAAGCCTTTTTGTTCCATAACGAAACGCTATAGAACTATCATTTTTTATATATGTAGGTTTCCCATAGCCCAATTTGACGAGACCTGCCTGTAATAATACGAAATATTTTGATCAAAGTATAATGGGGAAATTTGTATAACATAGTCGTGACTTGTAAAAATTATTATCTGCTTGCAGAAAGAAAATTTCGTTACGATAGATAAGATTTATTTGATTGCTAAGAGAAATTGATTTTCTTATAGAAATTTAGTAACATATTTAATTTAGACCATTCCAAATCTTAAACATTTTCACTTTTAGATGTTGAAGTTAAAGCATTTTAATAGATTTATTAAATAAGATTGAAATAAGTGAAATTACCACAATAAAATATGACAACACTGTGAATACTAAGTAGTTGCTTACGAAGCATATTTGCTCTATAATCATTGCAATCGACACAAAAATGTCATATTAGTGAGAATCCATTGGAAGTACAAGATGAAGCCTTTCTTTCTGTCGCCATATTGTGAAGAAGGAAAAACAAATCTTAATTAAAAATATGTTCAATATAAATAGGTGAAATGATACCAATAATATGGATATACTTACTTTCTGACTATTTTATGTACAGTTGGTTGTTACATTCATCAATTTAGACAAAAAATTTTTTATTAAATTTCCAGCATCATAGGAAATATAAGGTTAACTGAGGGCGCGTCAAAAAATTACCATTATGTACCACATATTTCACGATAAAACTTTTTCCGCATTAAAATGTACTGCTCCCTGATGGACAAACAAACTAAGCAATTCGTAATAATATAAGTAAGTACTCCTATGCAGGCTGATTAGGCCCATCGTATTGGTTCTTATTGGCCCGTTCATATTATTTCTAACATGTGCGATACAGAAACATTTTGTTTTTAAAAGATACAATTAAACGATTTTAAAGTTCTTTAAATATAACACCATGCAACACAAAAATTGTATAGCGAAGTGCTATAGAATTTTTATGAGATTGCTTTGTAACTGTGTTATAAAAATTCTTTAAGACTTGTATAATTATTTCCTGCAAGCTTTACAGAACCGCTTAAAGAACTAAAAGGTTCTATAGAACGGTGCCCATTTTTATGGTATAAGTGTTGTAAGAACGTTTTGAAAATGTTCTTAGAACAAACATTGCTCTATAAAATTTGCTCTGGAAACGTTCTTACAATTTTTACAGAACAAGAAATTGTTAGCTGGGCAGCCACATATCAATTTTTATTTTTTAAGGTCTGTGAATTCCTAACATTTTTTTAAGTCCACCGAATAACTTCTGCATCACCCCGTATATATTTATAAACTATTGAACAAAAGTAGCAGTACTTACCATAGCACCTTTTTTCAAGTCTTGCCAAAGTGTGTCCCAGGCGAGGTCCAATCTTTATCTGCCGGCATTAGACATACTTTTGACAAGATTTGCAAGCTCTTTCCACTTTTCTACTTTGTGCTCTTTTCGTAACGTATCGCTAAAAGCACCGAAAAGAATGCTTTTATTTTCTTTTACTTTCATTAAGATCTGCATTTTTCGTTCTCTGGTTATTATTTTGGACGACATTGTAATCACCTCGTGAAAACAAAACGAAAAAGAAAATAAATTAACCTCACTTTACGGATTTCTACATATTCTACAAGTCTTGTAGATTATTAGCTACATTTGTACGACTTTTTCCTATTTCCTACAAGTGTCGCGGTGAAGTTTGTGTTATAGAATATCTAAGGACTTGTAACTTCAAGTGAATTTCTTGCAAGTGCTACACTTGTTATACTTGTATAGCTTGTGTTATAGGCCCCTGGTGTTAAATTTTATTTTCAACCGAAAGTATCATCTTCGGGATTTGACGGAAACGACTTATGACGTCATCAATTATATTTTTTCCAGAATAAACTTTTATTAAAGACATTTTTCAGTATAACGTACTTATAACTTCCTGCGCTTCTGGAGAATGTGCCTCTATAATTATTATAGTCGCGGCAAGAATTGAGACGACTTACGAGAGTTGTTTTTATTGTCAACATAATTTGCGATATTTGGTCGCGTTAAAAACAATAATTGTTTGCAATTTAGTGCAAATATTTAGTGCAGTATATAGTTTTATTATTATCAATTGCAGTTTCATAAATATTCTGATGAAAATATAAAGAATTATTCATTTGTTCCTTGAATGTAAGTCGTCGGAAGGAAAAAGACCAGGATTGTGCAGCAACATTTAGATAACACTTTCCTAGATAGATTAGGATTAATGGCCCTATTCAGTGGCTCGAAAAGTCACCTCGATTTGTTTTATTGAGGATTTTAAAAAATAAGATTTACAAAACACCCTCGCTAGATAGTAATCATTTGAAAGAATAAATCGCAAACGCTTGTAATGAGTTAAAAGGCGAAATGTTACAAACGCAGCCCACAAAGAAGTCAGGCGAATATTGGATATGTGTCTTGAAATGAAATCTCATATATAGTCTGCTTAGAAATGAAAGAGAGTAATAAAATTATTATGTATGCAAATCGTAAATAATTGTAATACCTACTGGTGTTTATATTGAATATTTTTATATTATGTATTATCGGTATAGATGAGGTGTACATTTAAAAAAAATTCTGTGTGATCGAACCGTACTAAATTGTAGCTGGTAGCTAAAATTTAATCCCCGACAATCCGTCTTTGTCTATGCCGCTTCAATTTCTCGGTTCATTTCTCACCCATAAGTATACAATATAAAAACAGCATTTCAAAACATGAGGCAATTTTAAGCATTATAGTCGCATTAAGAGGGTTTTTAGTAATTCAAATAAAATTATTCAATATTATTATCAAAATATTTATTTAAATTTAATGAATAGACTTTTATTCTACACAAAAATATATGTATTTTGAAAATTCAAATTATGATGAGTAAATGTAGTGTTGTATAAATGTACAATAAAGAAAATAAAAAAGTAGGTATATTGAAATTCATCCGCTGAATATTCTGATGAATTATCTTCGTCTCCTAGATTTATAACGATAGGTTCCACAGTAACGTCAATTAAATTATCGAGTTCCCACATTTTCTCCTCTTCTTTTTGTACATGATCTTTGCCAGTTCTCTGAAGTTACTCGTTCCAAGGAATTTTTTAACAAAATTTTCACATAACTTAATTTAAACGTCGTATTATTTCTGCTTAGAAATGAAAGAGAGTAATAAAAGCTTATTATGTATGCAAATCGTAAATAATTGTAGTACCTACTGGTGTTTATATTCAATATTTTTATATTATGTATTATCGGTATAGATGAGGTGTATATTTAAAAAAAAAATTCTGTGATCGAACCGTACTAAATTGTAGCTGGTAGCTAAAATTTAATCTCCGATAATCCGTCTTTGTCTATGCCGCTTCAATTTCTCGGTTCATTTCTCACCCATAAGTAAACAATATAAAAACAGCAACATGATCTTTGCCAGTTCTCTGAAGTTACTCGTTCCAAGGAATTTTTTAACAAAATTTTCACATCACTTAATTTAAACGTCGTATTATTTCGCGCTACATCTCCTTTTACCTGCGTCCAGACTAATTCGATTGGGTTAAGTTCACAGTGATAAGGTGGTAACCGTAGTACCGTTATTTGGCGATTTGTTGCCATTTAATCGATAACATATTTTTTCTGATCTTTATTAAGATTGACAAGTGTCAAAAGTTTTTTTTCACCATATTTGTTTCAAAAGAAATGTTTTTTCCGGATAAACATTTAATTATATCGGCTTTCCTCCAAGCAGTCGTAGGCGTCCGCTCGGTCTGCCGTGAATGGTAACTGGCATTATCCATGACAATTACAGACCCCGGAGGAATAAGATCCAACATCTGTGTAAAATACTCTTCGAAAACATCTGCGTTCATGTCTTCGTGATAGTCACCTGTATTTTTAGATTCAAATAAAATTAAACCGCCATCTACAAAACCACTGGCACTGCCTATATGTATCACTATTAATCTTCGCCCTTTACCTGAAGGTGCCTTGAACCCGAGCATGAACCCTGTTGAAAGTCCATACAAAAATGCTTGTCGAAAACTTTTTACATTTTTATCTTGCCATACTTTTGTTACAGTATATCCCTCGAGGAGGTTCTCATGTGGGTAACCAATGTGTGGATAGTAGCCGTCTGATTTGAAACTTAAATTTTATTAGGAATCGACGCTGAATCAATTCTAAATTATTCATTTGAGCCATGCTGTGCGGGAACCATACAAGTGACGCGTATTCCAGTTTTGACCTAACAAAACTGAAATAAAGTAACCTCATGACTTTTAAATTTGTAAAATCGCGACAATTACGAATTATAAAACCGTATGCTATATTTGCCTCGGAAACAACAGCATCTACGTGGTCATTGAACGATAGTCTATCATCAAACACAAAACCAAGATCACGATACGTTTTTGGATCTATTGGTCAATTACCAAAGATGATTGCTCAAATGATTGGTTTGCCGAATTGTACATTATTCACGGGGCACTGTTTCACAGATTTTCGGTGAATTTACTTGCAGATTCTAGGGTCATATTTTAAAAATAAAACAACACGGCGGCTGAAAGTCAAATTCTTCTGCAGAATGGTATGTTGCAAATTCCATAGAATATAAAAATACAATTTCCGGTGAACTGTGTATTACCAATAACATATCACGGAATATTACTGCAAGTTCAACAAATAATATTTCTTCTGGAATTAACTTCACTAACTGTACCAACTGCGTTGTGAATATTTATAATTAAATAATAATACTAATTAATAAATAATTAATAAAGTGTTGGTGACTAATAAAATGTTATTTATAAAATTATTGACTTAAAGTTACTTTATTATTTTTGAAGTTATACTTCTTTGCGCCCGTTAGACACATTGGGATGGGATGTTGGTCGAGAAACCGCGTCACGCTCAAAAGGAAGAACAAATTTGGAAGAACAAATTTTTAAGAACAAATTTTTAAGAACTAATATAATAATAATATATATATATATTTTTTTAAGAATTTTTTTTTAAGATTTTTTTTTTTAAGAATTTTTTTTTTAAGAATTTTTTATTTTTGTACGTACGAGTGTTTTTTTTAAGATTTTTTTTTTACGTACGAGTGGGTGTATGAGAATGGCCAAAGAAGTATAACTTCCACCGTCTGGTCCGACGCAGACAATTTTTCTATTATATTTTGTTTAATTCTTTTTTGCAATTAGTGACATAACGAACTTTTCGTAACCAGTTGCATAATGGTTTTCATTATGTAACTAGTTACATAAAGTAGAACAGTTCGACACTTGTTTCGATAAAAAAGATGTTACTTTATATGTTAAAATTAGAAAAAGAATATTACAGCATACTTACTTTCTTCTTTTCTGTACCCGAAATGAGCAAATCTGGAAAACCCCTTCTGTGTTCCGTAAAGTTTTCTGCCATACGTCTGTATATCTTAGCTAAGATTCTTCTTCCAAAGCCTTGTACCAGATTCTCCAGTGTCTTGACATCTTTTATGATGTCATCAATTTTACAAATTGCAAACTCGTGGGAATGTTTGACGTAATTTTCTTTTAGAAAACTTATTACTTTGTTATCAGACCACTCGCTTTCGATTTCTCTCAAACGTTGCTCTATCTCATCTTGTCTGTTCGCATAGAAATAACGGCTATTCATATCCAACGGTTCGCTTTGTATGTCCGATACAAATGTTCCGGGGATGAATTTTCTGGCGTATATTATATTGTGGAAAAATAGCGTAAATGACGCTAAGATTATTTCGCCACCCCACGTAGAACTGAGCAATGTGTGATAATATTCCCGGTTGCTGAAAAAGGGGGTTATGTGTTAAATCCATTAGAATGAAAGGACCCCGCACGGTCCTTATGGAAATTGGGTCTCGGTCAAATTTGATGAAACTCTAGACTCTGTTAGTTCTCGACGAGTAGAACAAAATTTCTCATGGCCACTGAGTCCAAAAGTCTCCTGGTTTTGAGATATAGCTCTCTGAAGTTCGACTTTGGGTGCATTTTGCAGTATTACTAGTTTCACACTTACAATAGTTGTTCAAGCACGTATGCATGTACACGTGTAGTTGTATGTTTATACGTGTTTGAAGTTTATATGTGTTTGAATACACCCTCACACACACATATACAGGGTGGGTCAATGGAAACTTTTCACCCCGATTTTTTGGGTTTAAAATAAAAATCTGGGAAAACGCTCGGACACGTCGACTTTTGATTTGAGGGGGAACTATTTTTCAGTTTTAGCTTTAACCCCCTAGCTGGGGAGACAACAACCCCCCAAATTTGAATAGGGGGTAGGGATCGTGCTATACCTCTTTTTAAAGATCTCATCGAGTTCTTTATGACCCTACAATTTCGCCTCATTATTTTTATCCGTAACGAAATGACAGCTTGTCAAAATAAAAATACCTACTAATTTATTAATTAGGTCTACAAGTGAACTTTATCTAACAAACTGTTCAAAATGTTCGCCATTAGCATCCATGCAATAATAAAATCGATCCTCTATCTCTTGTCATTTGAAGTCTACAGTTTATAAAACACAGCCAGCTTCTCTTCAAGTTCTACAAGAATGCATAACGCATAACTGTAGAATGCCAAAGGATAACTGCCGATATGTTGCAGAAAGTTAGAGAAGAGATAGAGAATCGATTTTATTATTGCATGGATGTTAATGGCAAACATTTTGAACAGTTTGTTAGATAATAAAATTAGACCTAATTAATAAATTAGTAGGTATTTTTATTTTGACAAGCTGTCATTTCGTTACGGATAAAAATAATGAGGCAAAATTATAGGGTCATAAAGAACTCGATAAGATCTTTAAAAAGAGGTATGGCACGACCGCTACCCCCTATTCAAATTTGGGGGGTTGTTGTCTCCCCTGCTAGGGGGTTAAAGCTACGGGGATGAAAAAAACTGAAAAATAGTTCCCCCTCAAATCAAAAGTCGACGTGTCCGAGCGTTTTCCCAGATTTTTATTTTAAACCCAAAAAATCTGGGTGGAAAGTTTCCATTGGCCCACCCTGTATATATATGTGTGAGTGTGTGTAGTTGTATGTTTATACGTGTTTGAAGTTTATATGTGTTTGAATACACGTGTACATGCATACGTGCTTGAACAACTATTGTAAGTGTGAAACTAGTAATACTGCAAAATGCACCCAAAGTCGAACTTCAGAGAGCTATATCTCACAACCAGGAGACTTTTGGACTCAGTGGCCATGAGAACTTTTGTTCTACTCGTCAAGAACTAACAGAGTCCAGAGTTTCATCAAAGACATATGAACGTTCCTCTTAAAAATCGTGCACGTTATGCCTGCAAGGACCTGCACAATATGGACATGCAAAGCCTGTTCATGAAAGGTTCCCATGTTATTTAATGGAGCATTGCAGACTAGCATGGACCGGCACTACAGGTCATGTTGGTGGCCTGCAGTTTTTATTCTTTTGAAGAGATGCAATTGAAGGCAGATATACAAAAGAAAATTGGAAATCCTTTAACTACATGTTTGAAGAGTGTCAAATGTACTGTCATTATAATGCATTATACCAGGTATCCTTGTTGTATTGCTCTTAGACTGAATAAATAACCAAAAGGTTCGATTACTATATTTTTTCAAGATTTTGTATTAGATAGGCTGTTCTTATTTGAATTTTAGTTAAAGATTTCAAATATTTAAATTATTCAAGATAATAATTAGTTTCAAAGGCCATAGCCGGACATAGGCCATTCGATTCGGTATCAATAAAGACCAAGCCTTCTAAATTTTCAGCCCGCTAGCTCGAAAATACAGTTTTCAGTATTTTTACGATAACTCGAGCTGAAAATAATATTTTTACATGCGGTTTACGGCATTCGAAAGCACATTTAATTGGTTCTCTGTGATATTTTTTTCAGATTTTTCGGCTTGATATTTGTAACGTCATTTTCAGCACTTTCTCTTTTTCCGGCCCAAAATTGAAAAACGGTATTTTTTGGCATTCTTTATTACCTGTCAGATGATCTATTGCGAAAAAAATTTAAAGTGGTGCAAAAGGTCGAAAAAACGTCAAATATGAGATTTTGGTCATTTTTGGCCGATTTTTGACCGATTGTTGATCCTCTTGCGACGTTTCTGGGGGTATTGAGTCACCGTCAAGTCCCTCAGACACTCAAGCCCAAGTTTTGTTCCCTCAGGAAAGATTCTCCTCAAAAAAAGACCTTAGAAATCGTTCAAGCACCATCAAAACCCCAAGTCCCAGTTTCTGGTCCTCGCAATTTTTCCATTATAATTTTTTTCGTCCAAACCTCATATTTCAAGTTTATTTTCAACCATTCAAAACATTTCATCAAGGAACTGACCCTGGGAACACCATCAGCGGCCTCAAAAACACCCCAAGATTTTGATGGTGCTTGAACGATTTCTAAGGTCTGTTTTTGAGGAGAATCTTTCCTAAGGGAACAAAACTTAGGCTTGAGTGTCTGAGGGACTTGACGGTGACTTAATACCCCCAGAAACGTCGCAAGAGGATCAACAATCGGTCAAAACTCGGCCAAAAATGACCATAATTGCATATTTGATGTTTTTTCGACTTTTTGCACCACTTTAAATTTTTTTCGCAATAGATCATCTGAAAGGTAATAAATAATGCTAAAAAATACCGTTTTTCAATTTTGTGCCGGAAAAAGAGAAAGTACTGAAAATGACCTTACAAATATTGAAATGCCCCCCATTTCTCGGGTATCAAGCCGAAAAATCTGAAAAAAATATCACAGAGAGCCAATTAAATGTGCTTTCGAATGCCGTAAACCGCATCTAAAAATATTGTATTGTTTCTAAAAATGACAATTTCTAATAAAAAGTAAGGATACATGTTTGAAAATTTTGTCAGGGCAAAAAATAAGCAAAGGAACTACATACGTCAATCCCGATTTTCCATCGGTGATCCTTTCTGGGAAGTTCGTTATTCGCCTCGGTAGCAGCTTCACCTCAAGTTCCACAATATCATCCTTATTTTTTTGCAATATTCCGTCTTTCCGTACAAGTTTTCTCCCCATCTGAAATATCCTGTGGAGTTGAATGTCTGATAAATGTTGTTTTTCTTCATTTAGTACTTTTATGAGCTCTTCAGTAGCACGATTATAATCAAAGGGTTTCAAAAACTGAGTATAAATCCCAATCAAGTTGTAATACCAACCACCGATTTCGTGTGGAAATTCCGCTTTCATGTAGCGAATCATATACTCCAGCCATCCCTTAACCACGTTGGGATATTTATCGAGTAATTTGTCGGATGCATCTGACAAGGTACTCACGTACACAGCTTTGGCAGTGAATTGAATCAGATGTGGAGCCTCTTTAAGCCTTTCGTGATCGTTTCTGAAAACAGCCCCAAACTTATGCAAAATAAAATTATTATCAATACTTACCTTTTGGTTTTGATGAGTTTTAACTCGGCGAAAATCTTTCCACAAATCTGCCTAAGTTCTTCTAAATCATGTGAGGAGTCCTTAAATTCGATTTCATACATCTTAGCTTTTGAATAGCTGAAACGTTAGTGATTATTAGGGCTGTCAATCCCGGAAAACAATTTCGATCCCGGGATTTTGGGATTAGAAATTTATAATGAGATGGGGAAGAACAGAATGATAAATGTAAACAAATGTTATGTTATAATTAATATGAAAACTCATTTATATGAAATTTATTTTTTATTTACAGGGTGTCTAGTTACAATAATTTTAGGAGGTGATAGAATACTTGATTTTGAGTCTAGATACCAAGTGTTACAATATTTGTGATAATAAATGTTTTTAATACTTTTTAATTTAACCGTGCTTTTCTACAAATATTGAAGTGTAGAAAAAAAACGTTTTTATAACCAATATTTCTATAGTTTTTTATTAGAAATGATTTAACCAATAAAAACCAAAGTGGCTTCGTTACTTACCTAGAACTTCATAAACGTGGTTTTTCTACTTTGTAAAAGCGAAAAGTCAAATTTAAACGTGGATTTTATTTAAACCTCTGTGTGTATGTTTATTCAGATATTATTAAAAACTTACCTAAGCAATGCTCTTTCAGTTTTTAGGAAAAATTTTTTGATAAACATTTTAAAAATTAGGGAAATTAATAAGTATGCACGGAGGCATTTGCCAAAACAGCCGTTTACTATGTAATAAAAATGGTTTAAGAAATGAAGAGATTTGCTAACAAGAACGCAACGTTTAGAAAAGACTGAAGTTATTAAAACACCAGAGGCTTCAAAAAGCTAAATATTTATTTCAATTGTTCAAATCTTAAAAGCTAATTTAAAGTTACAGCGTAAAAAGGAAAAGCAGTGTTTCTGTTAAATAGCTTGGTATGCCATGAGTAAACAATTGTTCTTAGTTTCCATAGCAACCGTAAATGTAGATCAACTGTCAAACTGAACGTTGGAATCTCAGTTAATGTGTAAAGTGCAAATACCTTCATTTTTTAAATCATTTTTATTATATACTGAACGGCTGTCTTGTTTTGGCAAATGTGCTCCATGCATATATAAACGTGATTAATTTCCCTTAATTAATAATTTTTAGAATGTTCATCAACAAACTTTTCCTAAGAACTGAAAGAGCATTGCTTAGGTAAGTTTTTAATAATATCTAAATAAACGTACACGCAAAAGTTTAAATAAAATCCACGTTTAAATTGGACTCTTTTACAAAGTAAAAAAAACCATGTTTATGAAGTTCTAGGTAAGTAACAAAGCCACTTTGAATTTTTTTAGTTAAACCATTTAAATAATTCATTCATTGCTAATAAGAAGTATATAAATATTTGTTACAAAAAGGTTAATTTTTCTTGTACACTTCAATAATTGTAGAAAAACACGGTTAAATTAAAAAAATTATTAGCACATATATTGCAACACTATATAGATATATAGTAATATGTTTGTTTCAATCGACTCAAAATCACGTATTCTATCACCTCCTAAAATTATTGTAGCAACTTGCAAGAAAAATAAAAATATATATAAAAAAACTAATTTATCCAGCTCGTTTGGATTCAAACGAATTTTGGTACAGATATTTGCATAGGTTTCTTATATACCTGAGAAAATCGGCCCAACTAGTAAATATGGTGTATTTATCTATTGGATATTCAGGAAATGTAACATTATCCACCAATATACTTTTAAAGTAATCCTCCATCTTCAAAAATCTAGGATTAGTGTAAGTTCCTAGCAGATAAACGGTATAGAAAACTTCCTGGAAATGTTTACTTATTTTCATACAGATGCCCATTCTGTTCTGTATTTTTTCTCTTAATAAGTCTATTTTCAACTTGGTATTGCAGTGTCTCTGTATTAATTCAATAATCTCCTTCGTAGTTAATTTTTCTTCGGGTTTGTGTTTGTTGTATATTTTTAAACCCTCCTTTTCGAGATCATCGCATATTTTTATTAAATTCTCTTTACTTAGTTGGTTCAATAGGACCACTTCATGTTCGCTTTCATAATCTGAAAAAGAAAGTCATATCAAACGACGATTTTCCATACTGACCATTCATAGACAGTATAGTAAGAGTAAGAAATATGCTAACACTACAAATGGTTAAAATAAATATTTTTTTTAGTGATCCAATAAGCTGCTATATGGGAGTTCCACACGGTGCTGTGGTAGGCCCTAGTCTTTCAAGCGTAAATACAGATAAAACAAAAATTTTAACTTCCTCTATTACTCATGTCGATCAACCTTTAAAAAATAACATAAAGATCCATTGTTTAAATTATCAAGATGCTTACGGATGTAGCTGTTCTCTTATTTTTAGAAGAAAGGGGGTCGATTTTTCAAAAAAAAAGTATAAGCGATTTTTTTAGAAGAAAACTAGTAAGATATTCTTAATTAGCACCTTTAGAAATCCCCTTGTACAAGATTACATCGTTGTGTGTTCAAAGGTGTTTGAGATATATGCCTTCAAAAACAATTTTTTTTTAACTTACAATAATTTGTATCTGTAAAACAGGCTCTCAAATGAAAAAAATGTATTCTTTATTTTTTGTTCAGAATAATGGTACCTGCTGGTATGAAATGACATGATTCAGCTTTTTTATTTCATTTCTGACTATTTTGTAAACTGATAGACACATCAATAACAATTAGGTAATGCGGTCATGTGTAGTAGATGAAAAACTATTAGTGGTGGGCATTTGTGTAGAAATTACTACGCGTAAGTTGGTTTGTCATCTTTTCGTTTGTAACCAATAATTCTGTCAAATCTCAACCGATTTCTAAAAACGGTACGTCACTGTATTTGCAATGAAAAGGGCTTTAAATTAATGTGCCACAAGTGGGGTAGTTGCATTTGAAATTTTTAAGTTGGGGTTGCTAGGCATTAGGGGTATGAACATATCGAGTTGGCTTGACTGTCAAAAAAGCTCCCCCCAAGAACAAAAATCGACGGGTCTCGGCGAATTTTGAAATATTATTCGGTTTTCCAATTATAGGGGCGGTCAAATTTTCGTTGGGATACCCTGTATATCGTTGGACGATGCTATAGTACAGTTTAGTAAATAACAAAATATACTTACTAATGTCGATAATTCTCTTTTCTTTAAAAGCTGTGACTACTTCGAAAATATCGTTGTGTTCCATGTCTGGTCGCACTTTTTTAGAGAAATTAAATACGTTGTACCACTCCTTATGCCTAGTCAGCAGTTCTAAACATATGCACTGACTTTTGTTGTCTTCATCATTAAATAGTTTGATCAGTTTTTTTTCAGCATCTGGAAGATTTTTTATATATTTAGAAAATAATTCTCTTATTAATATGAGGCATCTTTCCGTGTACTTCGTTTTTTCATTTTTATTTTTTAAATATTTGCTTAACGAAATACCTTTGTTGGTAACCTCTGTTTTTGAGCAAACAGATTTAGAAGAATCACTTGATGATGATTTACTATTAATTTTATCTGCGGTAGTAGTTTTTTTTGTTTTGTTTCTATTCAGCGGTATATTAGTCGCTAGTTTTTCTTGGGGCGCAGATTTTGACTTTCTTTTATCTCTGATTTGCCATTCAGAGGTTCTTGATTCATCTACATTTTTCAATTTTTGTTCAATCTGTACTGGCGTTGTTGTTAACGACACATTTTGAAGTACTTGAATCTTGTTGCTATGGTTTAAATTTTTTTCAGCTGTCTTTTTGCAATCTGCAATAGATGTCGATTGATCCCTATAGGAATTTGATGGAAGTAGAGCCAATGAACAATCCGTATGCATAACTGTATCTTCTGAATATGTAACTACACATTTGTTGAAGTCGTTGGTTCCGCGTATTTGGTTCGTATTTGTCATGTTTCTGTTGTCTGAAATTTGTCGTTCCTCAGTTTTTGCTTCTTGCTCTGCTGATGAACGGATTGTTGTATATTGTGGTTGTAGTGGACAACTAGGTCCTGGTTTGTTTCTACGAATATTCTGTTTTCGGTTATCGAGGTTTATGTCAACATCTTCGATTTTCTTTTGTGAGGTATTAGCTTTAATATTTGACCTTGTGTTGTCATTAATTCTTATCTTATTACAGAGAGATGTTGTTGGCTTTAACTTCTTGAATTCATGTTTATCATTCACCACAGGCGTCTTGCTGAGAGTTTCTTCATTGCTCTCGACAAATTCTCTCTCATTGATCGAATTGTTATGCACTTTCAATTTTTTTCCGCTCCTTTCATGGTCTGTTTGTCTTTTTCTACTGGGAGTATCGTGACATTTGGCGCATTCTATGGTATCACTGCTACTTGTATTATTACTGCAGTTGTTCCCCAAGAGGTTCAATTTCGATGACGATTTTTCCTTTCCCGTTTCAATTCCTTTACAATTGGTAATTGTAGTTGTTCTGGAATCGTTCATAAATCCAGGGCACATTTTTAAAATGTCTTCGATACCAATATATGAACTATTTGAAAATATATTTGTGCTGAAATTTGAAGTTGAATGAGGTGTCGAACAAGCTAAGGGATATAGGGAAGTGTTTGATGCGTTTAGATCTATAATTGTTTGTTCTGTTCTTGATGGTGTTGATATATTTTTAAGGCCTAAAAATATGATTTCATTTAGGTACAATATTTTTTTAATCTTAATTTTTTTAAAGCCAGTCTGTTTCTGAGATGGCAAAGAAGTTAATGTTTTATATACCTGATGTTCCTGGTGCTTCATCATCAATGGTGTTCTGTGTTGTAAATTTAGATTTATCTGGAAATTTAACCACCTCCCCATTAGATATCATCTGATTTATGATGCTGATTATCCTTTTTTTTGATTTGCAGTTATCGGCTAGTGGCACATATTTCAAAATTTTTGGAATGTCGCCCTTGCATTTTATATAAGCGTCCTTTATTTCTTGTCTTTCATTTAGCGAACCTATGTATTCATTTTTAAAGTCCTCTATTCTGGACTCAACATTCCTGGAAGGCATTTTTTGCCAAAATTTGTGGAACCTGTAAACAAAATTATTTATATTATATGTGTACATTTTGATTTCAAAATAATTCCCTTTATTTTATTTTATTTTTCCATGTTTATTGAATTAATTGTATCTATAGAGAAATGTCGAAGAGTGTCTGTTACTAATTTCTTTTTACCATTATATCAGAGAATTGGGAACCACTTCTCAGCAGATAATTTCTTAGAAAGCTACATAACACATTAAAGAACACAGAGACTTGGGCAAATATATGTGTTGGCAATGTTGCCTACAGAAAGCGATTCAACTCTCCATCGTGTATCTAAATATTTCTTTCTACCGACGCATATCATCTTGCCTACAAAAACAATGTGGATGAAGTAATATATAAAAAATTTCATAAAATTTATAATTGAAAATTATTGTTAATCATGTTTTTATTAATGTGCCTTAATGTGTATTAATTGTTATTGATTTAATGCTATATACATATTTACCTATAAATTATAAATAAAATAGCCTAACGGATATCTAACCTCACTTTTTAAAATACCCCAATTTTTACAGGGCGACTGTGTGCGTGTGTATTAAATTATTAAATAATGATTTTTTATGACCTCTGTTGATTATTAAGTCAGTTATCACAGAGTACTTGGCATGCTTATCATTTGCTTATTAGCTAAGCTAGCATTTATGACGAGGCCGGCCTATTATTATTTTGTGTATTATTTATTGGACGTTAGCTGCGTGTGATTGGGCATTTTGAGGTATGGGGTATCCAAGGCTGTTATAACGTAATCAGTTACGTCCATGGTTCACATAGTAGAAGAGAAGTAGAAACAATAGAATTTATATAAACACACCAGGTAACAAATCAGACCACCAATTCAAACAAAACATCTAGTAACAAGACTAGATATTTGACGCACGTGTCGCACAGAGCCAACGGCCCGATTGTGTCACGAGCAGATAACAACAGTCAGATACTCCACATAACAACATTGACAAATAAACCACAAATAATAAGCAGGTTTCATCAGCAGTATACAGTAATTCATCATTTCAAAGTAACTCATTAAACAAATACTAAATTAGCTAATAAATAAATAATAAGCATGCTAAGATACGCAGTGATAACTCACCAAATGACTCACACAACACAGGTCACCAAAACTCCCCTTTTAATTTAATTTACCTGCACATGCATCAGCTTTCTTAAAGAAATAAAGTTATTCACCACTGTAAAAATCATATCAGGATCTGACCGAAAACTTAAGACATTATTATCAATGTTCTTGTTGACATTACGCCTACTTGCGTCAGCTAGTCGCTTTGTCAGTTGAATAGTTTCTCTTATTAAAAATACACACAAATATGTGAAAGCATTTAGTAATTTTTAGGTTATATTAAATTTTCTTTGTGAAATAATGCATTTGATAGATATTTCTGGAAGAAATTTAATTCAATTTTTGTTAAACTTTCGTTGATAAGCCACCAAAAAACAATTTTCTCAATATTATGTTAATATTTTGATGTATTTCTATTTTAGATATTAAAACAAACTACTTTTTGATTAAGTTATCAATTGTGACAGTTATACTATAATTTATTTTTTTATCTATTTCATAGAAGGATCATATAAATTTGAGGATTATTTAATACTAACGTCACATTTTATAGCCCATAGGGCACCGTTTTTATAAGAAATTTGCAACAAATTTTTAGCTAATTTTTGGATAACATTTATTAGAAAAAGTCAAACTATCTGAAAAACGAAGTTTTGTAGTGAATTTCTTCAAGAGCATTTTTTTTCAGAAAATAGGATCACATTTTAATATTTGTACTGAAAAACTACTTTTCACCATTGGCGTAGAAGTTATGGGGGTGCAAGGGTGAAAAAGACCCATACCTACACCACAGGGTCGAATTAAAAAATGTAGTTCACTTTAAAATATTAATCTTTTATTATGACTACTAAATACCAGGTTTGCAGAATATACAGGGTGTCAGGGATAATGTGGGAATTATCTCGGGTGCAGATAGAACATGAAAAAATAAGATGATGAAGTTCCTATAAAAAAATTTCCTACAGACCCTCTCTACGGAGATATGTGTCTCTGAAGAGCGCCGTTTTTCTTGAATATAATAATTTATAGTCTGTTTGGAAATGGAAGAGAGTAATAAAACCCCGATATAAGAACCATGGGCGTGGTAATATTTCGTTTCAGGTAATTATCGGGTAACACTAATGCTAACAGGTAATGGGTGTACATTAGTATATTTTACTGGATACATCATAGGGCAGGAGCCAGTGTATTGTGACAGATCAATCCAGTTTTAGAGCTGAATATACGAAGACGTGCTAGTGCAGTAGAGTAAAATTCGACTTGTGTTTAGTGACTATTGTGCCAGTGGTTATAATATTGATTGGGTAAAATGTCAAGCTTATCAGATTACGTACCTGCAATACGCGTGAAAAGATGTGCGCTGTCTCAGAATGAGAAGATTATTATATTAAATGTATTTAATGCATTGAAACACCAAAATCCTACCAACAGTGTTGACGACATCCTGGAAAAGTGTTCCAAAATGATAGGGATTGGAAAATCCACTATCTACATACTTTTAAAGGAAACAAAAAATGAACAAGATACTGTAAATCCTCCAAAATCATATACAGGCAGGTCAAAAGTCGTTATAGTGATTTCTTCAAAAATGTCAATCGCAGAAGAGTACACTCATTTTATTTTAAAAAAGAAATACCAACGCTAAACAAAATTTTAAGTGAACTTTCAGAGGACAATGATTTGCCAAAAATCAGTAGGAGCAAATTATGGGCCGTCTTACGAGAGTTGAATTTTTGCTGGGAAAAGCAGAACAGGAAGTCAGTTCTTATCGACAAAGATGAAATTATTTGTTGGCGAAGATCCTACTTAAGATCAATTAGAAAATTTCATGACGAAGGGAGGAATATTTATTATCTGGACGAAACTTTGGTCAACGAGGGATATGCTGTAGCCAAAGTACGGCAAGATAAAAATGTAAAAAGTTTTCGACAAGGGTTTTTGGATGGACTTTCAACAGGGTTCAAGACACATTCAGGTAACGGGCGAAGATTAATAGTGACACATATAGGTAGTGCCAGTGGTTTTATAGATGGCGGTTTACTTTTATTTGAATCTAAAAATACAGGTGACTATCACGAAGACATGAACCCAGATGTTTTCGAAGAGTATTTTACATAAATGTTGGATCTTATTCCTTCGGGGTCTGTAACTGTCATGGATAATGCCAGTTACCATTCACGGCAGACTGAGGGGACGCCTACGATTGCTTGGAGAAAAGCCGATATAATTCAATGGTTATCCGGAAAAAACATTTCTGTTGAAACAAATATGGTAAAAAAGGAACTTTTAACACTTGTCAACCTTAATAAAGATCAGAAAAAAAATGTTATCGATGAAATGGCAACAAATCGCCAAATAACGGTACTACGGTTACCACCTTATCACTGTGAACTTAACCCAATCGAGTTAGTCTGTGCGCAGGTAAAAGGAGATGTAGCGCGAAATAATACGACGTTTAAATTAAGTGACGTGAAAATTTTGTTAAAAAATTCCTTGGAACGAGTAACTGCAGATAACTGGCAAAGATGTATACATCATGTACAAAAAGAAGAGGAGAAAATGTGGGAACTCGATAATTTAATTGACGTTACTATGGAACCTATCGTTATAAATCTAGGAGACGAAGGTAATTCATCAGAATATTCAGAGGACGAATTTTAATAAACCTACTTTTTTATTTTATTTATTGTACGTTTATACAACACTACATTTACTCACCATAATTTGAATTTTCAAAATATATATACAGTATGCGCCAAAAGTATGGAATAAATTCAATAAAAACGAAACAATTATTTTTTGGGAAAAATCCTCGAACAGGTCGATTTTTAATTTAAAAAATACATATTTTAGCGTAAAATGCGATTTTCAAATGTCATTTGTTTTGGAGTAATGACGTCATCGATTTTTTTTAAATGGCAACACCATATTTTTTTCCTTGATTCTGGAAGATCGTTTAATTCTCTATCAGACAGTACTAAAATTTTGCCCTCTTACATCGGAAAGTTTTCGAGTAAATGACGATTGAATGTTAGAAAACGTAAATTTTATCCATAAAAAAGTAACAATTCTGAGGTACGTAAAATAAAATACAATTGATTAAATTTTATACTTAAATTAAATGTTCGAATTGCCATCCACCAACTTCTTGACAATGCGCAAGTCTGTCGTCAACTATTCCAGCCCACACATTTAATTTCTGAGGGTGTTGGGTATGTGCCTCTGCCATCCAATGAGGATCTTCCCGACTCCAATATCTGCAAGTTTGACGGTTTACTGTACCATTCAGACAAAATGTGGCCTAATCTGAAAAAAGTATTTGCCGGTGTAAATTTCTATTTCCTTGACATAAATCTATTAGTATTTCGCAAAAGTGTAAGCGGCGATCGGGATCATCTTCATTGAGTTCCTGCACAAGTTGAATTTTGTAGGGATATATATTTCCTTCCTCAAGATACGTAGCACTGTGCTCTGACTAGTGTCATTGTTTAATGCAACCAATCGTGAAAAATTATGAGGATTATCCACCATATTTATCAAAATGTTCTGTTTCTGATTTTCATTAATGCTTGGACGTCCAGGTTTTGGAATATTTACATTGCCAGTTTCTCTAAATTTAGACTCTACCTTACTGACTGTTGATTGGCTGATAGGGCGATCTGGATATTTTTCATTAAATAAATCGCAAACTTCCTGCTGAGTTCTAGTCAAATTTAATAATTTCTATGTCGCTTACAATACTTATTAGAAAGTCCGTGTGACAATGACACATTGCAAAGATTTTCACCTACGTGATGCATAAAAGAACTATGGAATTCGAAAAACTAAACTTGATAACGTTTTTTCTTTATTTTAATTGATTTACGTTTTCTAACATTCAATCGTCATTTACTCGAAAACTTTCCTATGTAAGAGGGCAACATTTTAGTACTGTCTGATAGAGAATTAAACGATCTCTCAGAATCAAGGAAAAAAATATGGTGTTGCCATTTATAAAAAAATCGATGACGTCGTTACTCGAAAACAAATGACATTCGAAAATCGCATTTTACGCTAAAATATGTATTTTTTAAATTAAAAATCGACCTATTCGAGGATTTTTCCCAAAAAATAATTGTTTCGTTTTTATTGAATTTATCCCATACTTTTGGCGCATACTGTATTTTTGTGTGGAATAGATGTCTATTCATTAAATTTAAATAAATATTTTGATAACAATATTTAATAATTTTATTTGAATTACTAAAAACCCTCTTAATCCGGTTATGATACTTAAAGTAGCCTCATGTTTTGAAATGCTGTTTTTATATTGTTTACTTATAAGAGAAATGGACCGAGAAATTGAAGCGGCATAGACAAAGACAGATTATCGGGAATTAAATTTTAGCTACCTGCTACAATTTAGTACAACCCGGCCACACAAAGTTTTTTTAAAAGTACACCTCATCTATAGCGATAATACATAATATAAAAATATTGAATATAAGCACCAGTACTACATATATTTACGATTTGCATACATAAGCTTTTATTACTCTTTTTCATTTCTAAACACTATAATAAAAATTTAAAGTGATGGATACTAGTACGGACCACTTAAAATAGTGTCCTTGAAAAATATTTAGCTTTTTTAGTTTACCAGGGGTGGGCTAAACTTTACAATTTAATGCCTAAATTTATAACACCCTATATATTAAAGACTATAAAATAATAAGTCTGGGTAGCTTCAATCTTAAACTAAAGTAAAGGTACTCCGGTTTATTGTCGATAAAATAAATCGTTTACGAGAAAAAGAATAATAAACGAATTCATGTTTTATTTTTAATAAAAAGCCCCATGATTTCTATTTTTTCTCGACAAGAAAGTGCGATACTAAAGTTATTCAAACAGGAAAGTTTAATTCTAAGATGTTTAATCCGAAAAATAATAATTTAAAAAAAAACGCAGTGGTGGTCCCGGGAGGCACCTTAACGAAATTATTGAAACTTCATAAGAGAGTTCCACATGCGAACATAGGTCGAACATTTTCTCATCATCATCATTTTTAGATAAGTTTTTAACGGAAACGGCTGCATCTTGAGACTTCAATAAGGTATACATTTCTTAGAAAAGGTAGGGGAAAATGTTTTTCAATTCCGAAATGACATACACCGTGACACAAAAAAGTTGAAGCGATTGGCCGCTTGTGGCGCCCTCTAGGAGATACAGCCAGTCGTCCATAAAATTTGAATTTCCCGTCCCAGGAAATCTCCGCATACAAAATTTCATGAATTTAACTCATAGTAGTCAAGAGTTATTAAAGAAAATGTAATTAATATTATTTTTTAAATTTGACATCCTGCATGTCCTAAACGAAACGTTTCCAGACCTAAGTTCACATGATTTTTTTTGCTTAAAATTGAACGTAGAATAACATACCGAAGTATGTACATTTCCTCCTGAAACACCCTGTAGAGTTTAGCTAATAATAGGCGCGAATATTTAAAGGTATCGAAGTAAAACGAATATATGACGATAGAAAGCGGTCTACCCAACAAAACATTTTTAGAAACAGAGACATTTCAACATACGTATTTCTTTATTCAACTACACAGTGTACATTTCATTCAGTTGGGGTTAGGCAGTCCTTATTTGTAGCAACTTACGGTAAGTGAGCCCTCACTTAATAATTACCAGAATAAACCGGAATTCGAGTCAGTGCGCATGCCCGATTGCGCGCGCCTCATTTTGCGCATGCAGTTGTGTTTCGCCCTCCTCTCTAACTTTAGAGCTATGGAAGGGTTATGGACGTTTTGTGCTCGTACACAACAATTTGTTAACTATGAAACTTCTTGTGATTTTTGTGCAATGGGTTAGTATTTTTGTTGTTTTATTATAAATATAGAAGTATATTTTAGACAGGGTGGTACCAAAATAAATTTCAAAATGGTTAGCTAGAAATAAATTGCCAATAATTGTTGCTGGTTTGTAACATTTCAACTTTGTATTTGCAAATTTTCCTGTGATTTTGAGTGCAATTTTCTCGTCGACAATCCAAATCTTTTGTTTATTTTTCTGTTGATTTGGTTATCATCTTGCAGATTGTATTTGAAAATGCTCCTTTGCAAACATATATTATTATATACTTAAATAGCGAATCTGCTACTTCTTTTATAATTATACACCTACTATCCCTGTATTATTCTGTTAAGTTTTAGTTTTAGTAGAAACTCGTTGACTCGTTGGGGTTATCAGTTGACTCACTTGGGGTTAATGAGTTGACTCGCTTGGGGTAGCCAAGAGATCCTAGCAAAACTGTCTACTTAGTGCAAGTGAGTTCTTTCCAGCAAATCAGTTTTTCTTGTGGTAAGGGGGTAACTCACTTGGCGCCTATTTAATGCAGATATTTTGCTACAGTTAATGGATTTTTACTAACCGTAGCAAAGTAATTCTCCGAGTGTATAGATATACATATTGTTATAACATAAATTTACACAATTCTGCATATAAGATTCTTTACTTTTGTTTATAAGTATGTGAAAATAATTTGTAAAATGTGGGTTTAGAATAGTAAAATAATGTGTGTCTTACTAATGCATTTTAAAAGTTATATTATTTGAGGATAATTTGAATAGTAAAAGTAAAACATCAATAATTTTATTTCTGACATTTCTGCACCTAAAAAATATCACACAAATTTTATCATTTTACGGCAAAAATACAATTTTTTATTTTTTTAAATATAGAAAGACGCTTAATCCTGTTTTTTTAATTTTGCGTTACCAACAGAATTCTATAATTTTCTTCATTGCATAAAGTAGTAAAGTTGCAGCAAAAGAATACAGTAAATAATTGTAATTATTTGCAAACAATTTGTTGAATCAGTCTTTAAATATAGCAGCGGCAACATTGCAAAATCAATCTGGCGCGAATATAGTTACTTATTTGCTTTCTGCTCTTATCTATCGGCTGGGAATTTGTTTATATATATATTATTGGCGGGAAGAGTGTAGAGCAAATATTACCAAACTGCTTTATGCAACTTTGTTAAATTCTTATAGCCACAGTCAATAAAATAATTTGAAATTCTCTTCTGTAGATATGAGATATAAATAATATGTTTATAAACATATTAATTTCAATTTTTTTTTAATTTTACATTCATGCACGTAGATAAGTAGTGTATAATAATAGATTATGATAACAAGTTTTGTCCGCAATACTTCAATGTCCAGTAATAGTAAGTTGCCTACTAAAATTTATAATTGATTGAATTTAGTATTATTTAAATGTGTATACAGGTTGTCCACTATAAGTGGGTCACTCTACGAATCTTCCAATACACGCCGCATGTTAAAAATTTGTAAATGTTTTTTGTTGTATTTTTAGTGACCTTTATGCTTACAAAAACAAATTTGCGATCCATGGCCAACTTTATGAGTAATATGGATCGATCAGTGGTCGCGCGGTTTAAGGCGTCAGTACTTGAATCGAGGTGACTGGATTGCTGTGGGTTCAACCCCCGTAGCCGGTAGGTATATAAGCTATATTCGTGGAGAGGTTGGCACCCTCTCTGCGGGTATGGTAGGGTGGATGTTGGCTTGGGTCAATGTGAGAGATTGATACCGGATGACATTTGACTACCCCCCTAATTAATGAGGTTTTCCAGGTTTCCCTCATTTCTGCACTGAATGGTGGTTAGGGCCTACCAACGTAAGTCGTTCCTGGGCGCAAATGCGGCCTGCTTAATAATAATATGCCGCCCCCTCTCCCGCACAAGTCTTCGACTTCTGGGCTAATCCTCGTGATTAGAATGAGGTGTAGAGATGTTATTACCCGGAAAAGCACCCAAACTTTAGGACTGTCTAGAACAAACTCATTTTGAAAAAAAATGATACTTGGTATAAGCAGATATTTGAAGTAGGTATCTTACGTAAGTTGTTGCGCTTTCTATGTAGGCAAAAAAAAATCCATCGAAGCATCGACATTATTTTCTCTTTCATTCTAGATACATACTATAAATTTGTTACCTATATGTCGCTTTTATCTTTTATATCGTAATTTTGATAAAAAAAATTGAAATAGTTTCGTGTTCTTTTAAGTTAATGTAGATAAAAATAATATATCTATCAACATATTAATTTCAATTTTTTTTAAATTTGACATAATCAGGTACGTAGATAAGTACTGTATAACAATAGATTATAATAACAAGTTCTGTCCGCAACACTGCAGTTTTTAATAGTATTATGTTGCCTACTAAAATTTATGATTGATTGATGATTTTAGTATTATTTAAATGTGTATACAGGTTGTCCACTATATGAGGCTCACTCCTATGAATCTCTTAACAACAACCCATGTTAAAAATCTTTAAAAATGTTTTCTGTAGCATTTTTGGAGGCTTATAAAAACAAATTTGAGATCCATGACCAACTTTGTGAGTAATAATAAAAAAAGGTATCCACATTTTAGGGCTGTAAATCGACATATTTGAAAAAACTAAATAGAAATAGGTATATTTGTTTAAAATAAATAGCAGTTACTGTAGTTAATTATTATATTAGGTTATAACTTCAAAGTACATGAATATTAATATATACAGGGTGTCTCAAACTCGATAGTATGAGCCTGTGGGGATACGAAAAATTTAAATAGAATCTGGGATACGTGGTATATAACGACTAATGACGTCATTAATTAGATTTTTTCCAGAAAGATACCTATTTTTTTTTCTGTTAAAAAGCTCTCTTTTTTTCTAATAAACTGTTATTAGAGAAAATTTTCTGTATTACTTCCCGTTTAAAAGTTATAAGCAATATCGTCCTAAAGAGTCGTTGAAAAATAAGCGAACGTTCGTTGTTTAAAATGCATACATTTCACAAAATATTTGTCATTACTCGAACGTCAAACGTATAAATTTTATGCTTACAAAATGTTTTCTTATTTAGAAAAAGTTAATATGTTGCTACGGTTGTTAATACTGATAAACCGACATTTGTCTGTCCTAAGAACGCGCCGAAAAAAGTTCTGATTAGTTTTTCTACATTTACTACAATTTGAGCTATAAAATTAAGGGTACCGTCACCGTATATCAGCAGAGTTGTCTGCAAGACAGTGAAATTGTAAACCCTTGACAGATACTACTACCTAGTAATAGCTAAACTATTTATGGTTCAAAATAACTCTTACTATGGTTAAATATGGTAATAATCAAAACAATTTATCGACATAGATACGCACATACAAAGTTTACCTTTTTCTTCTACAAAAAAGTTAACACTATTTTTTACTGCAGAAAAATACCTATAAAGGAGGGGAACTTAGGAAAGGTTAGGCTTACTTAGGCTTTTAAATGTGAAATATTAATTGTTGAAGTTTATGTAAAAATTCCATAACAGTTGCTTCCAACTTATATCTGGACATTTTTGAAGTTAAAAATTGTTTGAAAATACATACAAAATGTATACGTAATAATAAAACATATTATATATATATATGTTACGCCTAAAGTGTAAACTGGTAGCTGGCTAGCATCTTTTTTAGATTTTGAGATAAATATATCGAATAAGTTGATTTTTCATTTTTTCATTTTTCATTTTCTTATTCCAATGATATAGTAGTACACGGTCTTGTTAATTTTACATCTTGCTATAAAAAACGGAAATTTGTCTTTATTTGTACAGAGCTTATTTTCAATATACCAGATACAGCGTGTTCTGCCGATATAATAGGATTAAACTTTTTTGTAGGTATGTTTATTGCTTTTCTTTATAACGCAGTTGAATTCCCAATCGAAAAACCGCGCCCCGTTTTCGAGATATTCGAATTTCATCTTTCAATGCATGTTGACAATATTTACTAAAACTAACTACAGCAACAGTTTTAAATAAATAGTTTAATAATGAACAACAAATTTGCAATATTATTACAGTAGTACTATTTTAATAACTGAGTCTACTATTCACTTGTCTTGCCTTTGTCTCTATCTCCTTTTCATTTTCCCCACTTAATTGTTTTGTATGATACGATTTACAACCTACAATCTATGATGTCATTTCGTTAAGGTTGAATTCCCAATCGAAAAACCGCGCCCCGTTTTCGAGATATTCGAATTTCATATTTCAATGCATGTTGACAATATTCACTAAAACTAACTACAGCAACAGTTTTAAATAAATAGTTTAATAATGAACAACAAATTTGCAACATTATTACAGTAGTACTATTTTAATAACTGAGTCTACCATTCACTTGTCTTGCCTTTGTCTCTATCTCCTTTTCCTTTTCCCCACTTAATTGTTTTGTATGATACGATTTACAACCTACAATCTATGATGTCATTTCATTAAGGAAAACTATAATGTATGAAAAATGTATTAACAATGTCATCTGAAACTATTAACAATTTTAATTTCCATCGTTATTTTTAATCCAGTTACTATTTAGCCAGTGGCGTAGCTAGGCGTGGGCGAAGCGGCCCCTCGCCCACGGCCTCGCAATTAAAGGGGCCTCGCGCGTGGCCCCCTTGGGGGTGATTTAAAACCGAACGCCATGAACTCTAAATAGTACGAATAGCAGCTAAATGGCCTTACTAAAAATAAGCTTTACTACTACTATTACTACTCTCATTAATTTGCACACCCTGATGCATGTGCTCTCTTATCGACGTATATTTCAGTATTGAAGAGGTTACAAAAATATTTATTTTTAGCATTTACACACCTCATAATTATGAAATTTTGTAAACAAACTTTCTGATTTTTCACCATTATTTTCTTGAAAATATACAGGGTGACATTGGAAAATCACGCAATAAAGGACGAAAAAATAATAAAAAGTTATATACACTAATGTCCGATCGCCTTTTGTTTTAAGATACAGCATTTAAATTTTTTTTGTAAAATTTAAATTTTTTTAATATCCCGATTGTATGAAAATATTTGAACCAAAATTGATGCACACTGTGACCTTGCATGTAGCTATTATGTGTCACAATATTCAGTTCAATCAGCATCCAATGGTGGAAGAAAAGGGCCTCGCTGGTCGCTGGTGCGACTTCGCCCACGTCTAAATTAGTCCACGCTACGCCACTGTATTTAGCATATTATGAAATATGTAGTAAGTACCAACCATATAATAGTAACAATAAACATATAGTGCCAAAATATTACGAATACATTATATAAAGTTTCAAGTATTTCCTATTTAATTTGATTATTATTCAAACATCAATCATGATATCTGTGTGTAGTTCCCCCATTTTTTCCTTGTGCTTGTGCATTGAGGTTAAGATAGTTATCAAAACCGTAACCGTTCTTTTATTATGTATATACACTCACACTTTCAACATTACTTTTAGAGGTTAACAGAATATTACTTACTTGTTATTCCTGCAGGAATGCAGCAAATATAAAAACTGCACTTGACACTGTAGAATTCACGAATTCACTGATTCGGCATCTATCATCTATCTTCTTACCGTTTACAAACACAGACCGTTGCGATATGTGACTGTCAGCAAAATTTCATTTGAAACTTTTATCAAAACGTATTTTTAAACAGAGAGAACTGTATCGATAAGGCCAAGCCTAGTATATATAAGCATTAAGTGATAATGAATGATTTATTAATTTTTTTTTAGAGACATAAACGGTAGGTTAGTTTTGAAATTATAATGCCTATAATAACGATTATACAGGACGTCTCATAATTAAGGGATCAAAAGAAATTCTCAATTTTGTGCGATTTTTCAAATTGCTGTATCTTTGGTAAAAATGGTCGTATGTGAGTGAAAAAAAAATCAATTTGAAGATTGAAGTATCTAGTTTATGGATATTGCGATAAAACAATTTTCCAAGCAACAGTTAGCGCAAAATTCTAATGAATATCATGGAAAGAAAATTTTTCGAAATTTTGTGCACTCTTATTTTTAGTGTACGAACTTCAAAAATTTTTTTTCAACCTAACCACTATATGGATTGGATTAGTTGTTCCTCGCTGAGTTATCAGCCTTTGAATGAAAATGCGTTATTTTCCCTTCTCTCAGCAATATCTCAGAAACCAATGGTCGCTCAGAAAATAGAAGGGTGGTTTCGGAAACTTGTATTCATTCTCTACAATGTTCTTGCATGTTTTTTCAGGAAACACATTTTTTTTCATTCTTAGCATGACTAAAAATTTTTGAAAACCGTTACTTGAGGTCTTTCAGAAAATCACGTGCCACATTGAGAATATTGGGAAAATGAATTCTTATAGGTCATTGTACCCTCAAATGAACTACAAAGTTTGAACCTGATCCATCAAGCCGGTTTATTGTTTCATTGGATTGAATTTTTGAAAAAATCGAAGGTCCGCGTTTTTTTGCCTTTAGAGCTCATAATCTGTAAAAAAAATTAAAAAGAATTGTCTCCTAATTTTTTTCGACATTTTTATTGCGGAAAGCGTTTTAGGTCGTATATATATATTTTTAAATCAATGAAAAAATTTCTCTTTTCGAACCAATTTCCAGAAATTTTGCAAAACCGCCGGCATTAGAGTTACCCAAAGCGTACCACGTGAAGGTTGCACGGGCGGATTTACGCTTCTTTGTGTGTGTGTGTTTCTTTAAGAGAAATAAGACCCGGTGGTTCGTGAGTTCCACCGTATTTTATGACTCTAAACTCATTCTCCAAAGACTGTGTGTGTGTGTGTGTGAGGGTGAGGGTGAGGGTGTGTATGCGTGAGTGTGGTTTTAAAGAGAAATGAGACCCGGTGGTTCGTCAGTTCCACCGTATTTTATGACTCCAAACTCATTTTCTGAAGAGTGTGCGTGTGTGTATTCGTGTTTAATCCATTTAATAACGGGTATTGCCACCCCTGTTCTCTATAACAGCCCTCAAACGTTCAGCCATGTTGATGCATCGGGTGATTTCGGGTTGCGGAATGGTGTTTCAAATTCGCTGTAGTGCGCTCTCCAATTCGGCAATGTTATGCAAATTTGGATACTCCGGATACTCCCTATGCAATCGACGGCCCATTATATCCCAAACCAGATTTGGAATCATTGGCGGGTGTGGCAGCAAAGTGATGTCATATCGCTGAAAAAAGCGTCTGGTGACATTGGCTGTGTGTGGGCGTGCGTTATCCTGCATCAAAACAAATGATATCAGGTGTTGCCGGCGGAGCAGAACAATTGGCCTTGAAATTTGGTCGGAATGCACTAGACACAATATTATTTATATGCTCAATGAAAATGGTTGTCAAGAGTTATTCCTAAATCCTTAAAGCTTTCAACCCGATCAATATTGTAATCATTAACACGTAATCATGAGAAATAAAATTAATTTTACGTGAGGGACATTGACTTACATTTGGAGATGTTAACAGACAATTGATTTAAATCACACCATAACGATATACTGTTTAAGTTCATCTGAAGCCGATTACAAACTAAAGGAGAATGTATCTTTGAATACAGTTTGAAACTATCTGCAAATTGCGATTTTTTACATGATACCACATCTGAAAGATCATGATAAAAAGTAGAAACAAGAATGGTCCCAATTTCGTGCCTTGAGGGACACTCGAAGTGGGAGAAAATGGACGAGAAGTAAAATGTTGATATCTAACCATGAGGTGTCTATCTTCCAAATATGACTTTAAGAGTGAGACCAATGATTCCGAAAAAGTATATAAACGCAGGTTAGCTAATAACATGATATGATTTGGTCAAAAGCCTTTTGAAAATCTGTAAATATGACGTCAACCTGTCCTCTAGCATCTAAAGTATGTGACACATATTGGCAAAAATAGAAAATAAATCTTCCTTGCATAAATCTATGTTGATGTACATAAATCAATTTTTATGGAATTTCCCTAAAAATTCGACACTGTTTGAAGTTGAAGAAACTCAGCATTTGTAACGAAATCGACATTTACATTTTTGTGACATATGGTGAATCTCGTTTTTTACGATGTAGGCAAAATCTACTTTGAAAACAATTGAATGATAGCTGTCATATTGCTTTGACGGTAATCAACGCATATTAATTCCAGTGGTGGGGTTAAAGGGGTTCCTATCAATCTTTCTTGTAAAAAAATATAGCTGAATTGAAATTTTGCAAATCTTTTAGAAAAATATGAAAGATTTACACGGAAAAGGCTCTCTTGTCTAAAGTCGATAATACGTGGCGCTATTCGAAATGAACATCATTTTGCTCGATACATTTTCTAATAAACGACGGTTTTTCTTTCACATTTTTAAAAAACATTTGCAAAATTTCAATTCGGATATACTTTTTTTTACAAAAATATTCATATCTCAACCAATAGAATTAATATGCGATCATTTTTGGTATCGAATTATTTGCTCTCAAATACTATGTATTTTGCCGCAATATGACGAATTTTTTGTTACCGGTTTATTCGTAAAAAAATAAGTAAACAAAAAATAAAATTCAACGTTATTCCAGAAACGAATATTTTAAGATGAGGTTCTCTAAACACTCTTGCGTCAGAGCAGGGATGGAGCCCAACATGCCTTATTCAATTATTGCTCCTTTTCATCATACAGGGTTAAAATTGAAAAAACATTTTCGATTTTTTGCTATATTTTAACCTAAGGACCGATTATTTTGAAAATGTGTAGTCTTATGTTTTTTGAGATGGCAATTACGAATATACAGACAGTGTGAGGTCACGACTAGGGGGCGCTAGTTACTGTCGATTTAAAAATATGTCTAACTTTTTGTATTTTACGCTTTTGATTTTTTTTATAAAATACTATCAAACTACTCGTACCTTCAATTCCAAATA
Organism: Monochamus saltuarius; assembly: GCA_025584915.1. NCBI lineage: Eukaryota > Metazoa > Arthropoda > Insecta > Coleoptera > Cerambycidae > Monochamus > Monochamus saltuarius. Next base: position 36,458,305 of record CM046728.1, read on the forward strand.
GAAAAGGTATACTTGTTAGAAATCGGTGAACTCAACCGATTTCGAGAAACAGACGATTTAAGTTTTTGAGATTCGATGGGTATTAAATTAGAAAATTAGATAGTCTTAAGATATCAAAACTGAATTAACAATAAGACGAACACTAGAACAACTGTAAATTTTATTATCCATGTTATATCCAAATAATATTGTAGACATTTTGGAATAATAATAATAATAATAATAATAATAATAATAATAATAATAATAATAATAATAATAATAATAATAATAATAATAATAATAATAATAATAATAATAATAATAATAATAATAATAATAATAATAATAATAATAATAATAATAATAATAATAATAATAATAATAATAATAATAATAATAATAATAATAATAATAATAATAATAATAATAATAATAATAATAATAATAATAATAATAATAATAATAATAATAATAATAATAATAATAATAATAATAATAATAATAATAATAATAATAATAATAATAATAATAATAATAATAATAATAATAATAATAATAATAATAATAATAATAATAATAATAATAATAATAATAATAATAATAATAATAATAATAATAATAATAATAATAATAATAATAATAATAATAATAATAATAATAATAATAATAATAATAATAATAATAATAATAATAATAATAATAATAATAATAATAATAATAATAATAATAATAATAATAATAATAATAATAATAATAATAATAATAATAATAATAATAATAATAATAATAATAATAATAATAATAATAATAATAATAATAATAATAATAATAATAATAATAATAATAATAATAATAATAATAATAATAATAATAATAATAATAATAATAATAATAATAATAATAATAATAATAATAATAATAATAATAATAATAATAATAATAATAATAATAATAATAATAATAATAATAATAATAATAATAATAATAATAATAATAATAATAATAATAATAATAATAATAATAATAATAATAATAATAATAATAATAATAATAATAATAATAATAATAATAATAATAATAATAATAATAATAATAATAATAATAATAATAATAATAATAATAATAATAATAATAATAATAATAATAATAATAATAATAATAATAATAATAATAATAATAATAATAATAATAATAATAATAATAATAATAATAATAATAATAATAATAATAATAATAATAATAATAATAATAATAAGAATTTAAAATATGCGTCGAGCAACTCCCTGGAGAACATCGCCCAGAGCAGATCCAGCCAACGGCAATATTAGGCACTGCTCACATACTGCGGAAGGTATTGTCGTAAACCTGAAAAGAGAACACAATATAAGAACTACCCTCTACATTTACACTTACCTTACCTTAAATGCATGGATTGCGTTAGGTGAGAGTAACGATTCCAACCTAAACTTACCTACTACAATGGATTAACAGCAGTCCGCGCCACGCCTGACGAAGGACTCCAGGGTGTTGGTGAAAAAGACCCAACTAAGAGTTGAGGTTGTGTGACAAGGCATAATAATAATAATAATAATAATAATAATAATAATAATAATAATAATAATAATAATAATAATAATAATAATAATAATAATAATAATAATAATAATAATAATAATAATAATAATAATAATAATAATAATAATAATAATAATAATAATAATAATAATAATAATAATAATAATAATAATAATAATAATAATAATAATAATAATAATAATAATAATAATAATAATAATAATAATAATAATAATAATAATAATAATAATAATAATAATAATAATAATAATAATAATAATAATAATAATAATAATAATAATAATAATAATAATAATAATAATAATAATAATAATAATAATAATAATAATAATAATAATAATAATAATAATAATAATAATAATAATAATAATAATAATAATAATAATAATAATAATAATAATAATAATAATAATAATAATAATAATAATAATAATAATAATAATAATAATAATAATAATAATAATAATAATAATAATAATAATAATAATAATAATAATAATAATAATAATAATAATAATAATAATAATAATAATAATAATAATAATAATAATAATAATAATAATAATAATAATAATAATAATAATAATAATAATAATAATAATAATAATAATAATAATAATAATAATAATAATAATAATAATAATAATAATAATAATAATAATAATAATAATAATAATAATAATAATAATAATAATAATAATAATAATAATAATAATAATAATAATAATAATAATAATAATAATAATAATAATAATAATAATAATAATAATAATAATAATAATAATAATAATAATAATAATAATAATAATAATAATAATAATAATAATAATAATAATAATAATAATAATAATAATAATAATAATAATAATAATAATAATAATAATAATAATAATAATAATAATAATAATAATAATAATAATAATAATAATAATAATAATAATAATAATAATAATAATAATAATAATAATAATAATAATAATAATAATAATAATAATAATAATAATAATAATAATAATAATAATAATAATAATAATAATAATAATAATAATAATAATAATAATAATAATAATAATAATAATAATAATAATAATAATAATAATAATAATAATAATAATAATAATAATAATAATAATAATAATAATAATAATAATAATAATAATAATAATAATAATAATAATAATAATAATAATAATAATAATAATAATAATAATAATAATAATAATAATAATAATAATAATAATAATAATAATAATAATAATAATAATAATAATAATAATAATAATAATAATAATAATAATAATAATAATAATAATAATAATAATAATAATAATAATAATAATAATAATAATAATAATAATAATAATAATAATAATAATAATAATAATAATAATAATAATAATAATAATAATAATAATAATAATAATAATAATAATAATAATAATAATAATAATAATAATAATAATAATAATAATAATAATAATAATAATAATAATAATAATAATAATAATAATAATAATAATAATAATAATAATAATAATAATAATAATAATAATAATAATAATAATAATAATAATAATAATAATAATAATAATAATAATAATAATAATAATAATAATAATAATAATAATAATAATAATAATAATAATAATAATAATAATAATAATAATAATAATAATAATAATAATAATAATAATAATAATAATAATAATAATAATAATAATAATAATAATAATAATAATAATAATAATAATAATAATAATAATAATAATAATAATAATAATAATAATAATAATAATAATAATAATAATAATAATAATAATAATAATAATAATAATAATAATAATAATAATAATAATAATAATAATAATAATAATAATAATAATAATAATAATAATAATAATAATAATAATAATAATAATAATAATAATAATAATAATAATAATAATAATAATAATAATAATAATAATAATAATAATAATAATAATAATAATAATAATAATAATAATAATAATAACAGCGAGGGTCCAAGAGGGGTGTAGCTGGCTGTAAGGAGAACCTGCTCATCGACAGATGTATTACGCAGGACTCCGTGCAGTACAAGCGAAACCTCTCAATGGCCTGGATAGATTACCGCAAGGCATTTGATATGACATCACCTGAGCTAATAATCCACTTGCTCCAATGTCTTGCGGTGGCCGACCCCAGTAGTGAGATGTATTGAACAACTCATGCCGCTCTGGAGGACCCGCTTTACCATAACATCGGCTAATGCAAGGGTCCAGACAGAGCCGGTTTTGTTCAGGAGGGGAGTGTTCCAGGGAGATTCCCTGAGTCCCCTCTTGTTTTGCATCTCACTGCTGCCATTATCCGTTGCACTTCGTCGTACCCGGGGTTACAACTGCGGTACCCCAGGAGACCGGAGGCATAAGGTCACCCATTTGTTCTATATGGATGACCTTAAACTCTACGCCTCCGGAGAGAGGGATTTAAATCAGTCCTCAGAGTGGTACATGAGTACACGCAGGCGGTTGGGATGGAGTTCGGGCTGGACAAAGAGCTGAGGCAAGGCCGATGGGGGGATTATAAAAAATGCATCTCCATCGGAGTTTGTATCCAAGATCGTCCGTTCCGCGGCTATACTTCCCAAGAAATCGGGGAGGCCGTGGGATCTTGAGTTTGGAGTGTCTCCAAGACTATGAAGCAGGAGCAAAGGAGCGTTTGTCATCAGAGAGCGAGAAGAGCAGCCGATGAACTTGGTCTTAGCATCAGCGGGGAGCGGGGGAAAGCCAGACTCTGTCACCGAGTCGAGATCCTGCTCAGTTTCGAACTAATTAAAGCTCCAGGCTCATCGATAAGGATCTGCATGCTTGCTCAGTTAAAAGCTAATTAAAGCTGCAGAAACGCATCATCTTCTGACAGGGATAAGCCAATGCATGGTCTTTCTGACATCTAGAGGGGCTTTTGGCTCTGAGAGGGGCTTTGGGTCAGCGGAACTGAACTCTGAGACCGAGGGATTCATAATGGCTTGCCAAGATGGTGTAATGAACACATCGTCTATCGTCGTCTTGGGTATCGAGGTTCTTGATACCAGCTGCAGGGCCGGCTGCCGCCTAGAGGCGCATATCCAAAGTCTGCTTGTCCGGTATATGCAGCGTATATTCATTGTTTTTATCATTATATTCATGCCTTATGCTCCTTAGATAAGTTGTTAATTAATGCTGGATATAGAATTATTTATTCATTTTTTATCATCTTCACCCTCTCCTTCCAATCCTGATTGTGTCCTGTCGATTTGATCTTTGTCTTAAGAGAGAGAAAAAGAGGAAAAAGGAGGAAAAGAAATCTTCTAGATCTCTCTCTCTTTTCCACTTGTTTAATGTTGGTTGTGGTTAATGTTTCCTTTCTGCTTTCTTCTTAAAATCATACCGGCTTGTGTCGAAATCGGCATCGGCAGAGATCTTAGCCGGCAGAATGCAGAATCTCGTCCTTGGTCGTCTCTGCTAATCGATTTTTAGATGATGATTGAGTGAGAGTGGTTTGCTTGACTTACATCTAATGTGTGTGTGTGTCGGAAGGTGTAAAAAAAAAAAAAATAATAATAATAATAATAATAATAATAATAATAATAATAATAATAATAATAATAATAATAATAATAATAATAATAATAATAATAATAATAATAATAATAATATCTCTACCCCTCATTCTAATCACGAGGATTAGCCCAGAAGTCGAAGACTTGTGCGGGAGAGGGGCCGGCATATTATTATTAAGCAGGCTGCATTTGCGCCCATGAACGACAAATACACGCAAGCGGCAAAATACAATTCACCATCAAGATCCTCACTTTCCAAATCTGTATACGGTCTACCGGCTGCGGGGGTCGAACCCACAGCGATCCAGTCACCTCGATTCAAGTACTGACGCCTTAAACCGCGCGACCACTGACCGATCCAAAGTAACTCTGATAAGATAAGCATGTGTTGCATGAACAAAGAAATGGACTTCCTAAACCATTTTGTCGTCTCCACATCCGATGATTAAGCATGTAAGAACCTATATAAGGTTTTGTAACACAGCCCAGTAGAGTTCTTAAAGCGTTGATAAGTAGAGTTGTAGAAAAGAGTAGCAGAGTCCAGTTGAATTCAAATAGTTCACTTCAATATTAATAAACAGCTCTCAAGTTAAATTATAGTAAATTAAGTAATAAAAGTGTGAAAGTAAAGAATAAAGTTTGTAAAAAACCAAAACGGTCATTAGCGACGTAAGATGCATATCTACAACTACAAATTATTAATAATAAAAGATTCTATAAGTGACCACCAGCTTCATTGTACTTTCTTAGCTTCTTCTTTAAACCTTGCCTGACGTTGAATAAAGTTCTATGCAGCTTGATAATATTAACCGAGTCTTGAATCTTTTCCCACAGTTGTTCTTGACTATTAATAATGTCTTTGTAAACTATAGATTTAATATAGCCCTAAAAGTAAAAATCCAGCGGATTTAAATCAGGACTACGTGCAGGTCAAGGAACTTCGCTGCCGCGTCCAATCCAACGGTGTGGACAATTTCTATTATGATATTCTCTTACTTGCAGGGGGTCATGTGCAGGTGCAGCAAAATACAAAAACCAGAAGTTCTGTCGTAAATTTAATATCTTCAAGAAGCAGTGGCAAGTCATTCAATAGAAAATTTAAATATTTTTCCCCGTTATGTGGATGTGGTAGTACGAACGGCCCCACAATATTATCAGAAAGAATTCCACACCAAATATTGATAGAGAACTCTTGTTGAAAGTGTACTTCTCTTGGCAAATAAGAATTTTTAGTTCCCAAGAATGACTATTTCTCCAATTAGAAGTACCTTGTCGGATAAATGTGGCTTCGTCCGTAATATTTTATTATAAAATGTTAGGTCATCATTTTGTCGTTGGCGAAGAAACTGTGCAAACCGTAACCTAGCTAGAGGGTCTTGTGGCGTTAAATGTTGAACTGGAGTACAATGATAAGGATACAATTTTTAATTATAGCTATAAACATCAACGTAATTAGTTTACCTGGTCAGAGAAATATGCAAGTAAAGTTTTCTAGGTATCCATGTCCATATTACTAACTCGCAGAAAACCCATCCAATTCTTTTTTTATAAAGATTTTCTGATTTTTTGGAATAAGGCTTGATTCAGCTTCAGCGGCTATTTTCAGAATTTATTCACATGAATACATATTTTTGGAAAAAAATTTTGTTTGTGTATATAATACAATAATAATTTCATAATTAGAATTTAATTTTTTAAAACTTAAATTGTCTGTTAAAACTACAGTTTGACTATAAAATAGCGTATGAAATTCGTTTATAACGCACGATTATGGCATTCGTGAAATCTGTCAGAAGATGATCAAATTTCTGATGTTTTTAGGTAATCAAATCTGTTGAAATGAAATATATAGAACGAAAGTAAGGAAAAATAACATTCATGGTGTAGGTATTACTGTTTAAATATTACTCACATAATGTTATAATTATATATTATAATTATATAGAGTGACCCATTCGAAAGGGGGTCACCTTCATAACATTTTTATTTATGGAGCAATTTTGACGAATTTTTTTTTAAATGTGAAAGGGTAAAGTGTATTTTGGGGACAAACGGCATCCAGATTTTTTTTTAAACTAAGGCCTACGAGATAACATTCAGAGGCTGAAAAATCCGGTATCCATATTAACGATTTTTTTAGCAAAAAACTAAACACCACTGAATTCGGTGTCCTCTGAAATGGATCTGTACCAAATTTCATGAACCTTAGTGTAACCTTTGGTTTGGAACATCCCCTGTGAAGATACAATCTTTTAAATTGTTTTTTTCTGAGACACAAAAAATGTGACAAAAATGAGATTAAGAATACATTTCTGCTATCGAGAGGACACTCAGTAAACAATTCCCAGTTTATACCACTATTTTTTTGTGAACCTGTGCGTTGCATATGTATATCAAAAAAGAAATAAGAAATTATCGATTCTATATTACCAGTGGTATAATTCTAACACCGTACATTCGAAAAACTTCAGTAACTTCATAGTATGTAGTGTATGCAACCAAATATACAACAAGCTGTCTAAACAGTTGCATAAAATTGTCGACCGCTCTGGTACACAAATTAGGGTTCCAACAGAGAGAGAGAGAGAGAGAGGAAGTCATGAAATAAGCTAAAATCCTATTAAAATTGCGTATTAGCGAAACAAAGTAAACTACCAACGGGACACTTAACGCTATGCGTACAGAACAGGGACCCAAAAATATGGAAATGTATACAGCCCATTGTTTCCAACTCGCTTCTGTAACAAAAATAATGTGAGCCCTAGGTACGTCATTTGCATATAACTGTGTAAACCCTAAATTTACTAAGTGGGAGATTAGATTAAAAGGATTAGGCTTATACTTTGTAATTTAGTTATTGTCTGGTGCTGTTTGCACTAATTATGGGGATGTTAATCTGTTTCGCTCACCATTCGCTTTCAATTAGGGTAAAGTCACACATGAACTACGTATCTAAGAGATTTTTTTTAACAAATGAGAGAGTTTGGAAAATCATGACATATTTCTACCTTGGAAAGGTGCATATATACAGGGTGGTCGCGATGTAATGGGCCAAAATTCATGACTAGATTCCTGACGTAAAAATATTGCGATTTAGACAAACTCACCTTAGTCCAAAAGTTGATACTTACAGAGATACAGGGTGTTTAATGCAAAATATTATTTTAGTTTTTTCTTATTTATTTCATAATAAATGCTCATATCGAGATGCAATTTTGGTGTTAGGGGTTTTCTGGGGCGAGAGATTGAAATATATCTATGGTTTGTAGCTCATAGAGAGCGCCACCTGCGCTAGGTCGAATGCGTTGAAAACGACAGAACTTTTTTATCTTTCAAAAATCTAATTCTCAGGTAGCAAATTCTGATTTTACAACTTCTTTTACACAAAAAAGCTATACTTTTTGATAGTCGCTATTTTGCATCAATCTCGTAAAATTTGCCATTGAAAATTCCAATGTATTTGCATTCAATTACAAATCGGCAAATATGTTCAAGTAGGCTTATGTTAAAATCCAATTTTGACATTTTCCACTTATCTTAGTGCTGTCAGTAATATTACAGTATTATTCTTGCCTTATTAAAAGTGTTCTTTACTTTATGATCTAAATCATAGTGCGAGATAACATGCCACGCCATAATTTTCAAATGGAGAAATGCGCGATATGGTTTGCGTTTATGCGCGATCAGATTATGTTGGATGTCGAGCGCTTCGTCGGTATTCAGAGTTGTATCCGAATAGAAGGCAACCAAATCGGAAACTATTTCAAGAACTTTTTAAGACTTGTAGAAACTGGTAGTTTTCGTTCTAAAAGAGACAACGCAGGGCGTACTGTTACAGTTCACCAAGAAGAAGAAATTTTAATAAGAGTGACAGGAAATCCAGAAGTTAGCAGCAGGCAGGTAGCTAAAGAAACCGGTGTTAGTAAAACAACAGTTCTCAAAATCTTTCACATGGAAAATTTATATCCCTACCATTTTACACCCGTGCAAATTCTTTTAGCAGCAGACTTACCAGCTAGATTATAATTTGCTCATTTTATGCGCATTCAGCAAAACCTTGACCAGGAATTTTTGGATAATGTACTATTCACTGATGAAGCGACCTTTACTCGTGAGAATACTTTTCAATTTTAGAAACAAGTACTATGGGATAATGAAAATCCTCACGTAGTCAGTGAACGTCACTTCCAACATGAATTTAAGATAAACGTTTAGTGCGGAATCATAGAAAATCACCTTTTGGGTCCACATGAGCTTCCTCCAAATCTAAATGGTGACTTGTATTTAGATTTCCTGCAGCACCATTTAGTTGACTACCTCGACGATTTACCACTGAATACATGGCAAAATCTATTTTTCATGCAAGATGGAGCTCCCACTCATTATTCTGTCAGAGTACCGAACTATCTTGACCACATTTTTCCGGATCGTTGGATCGGTCGTGGGAGTCGAATATTATGGTCTCCTCGTAGTCCTGACTTTAATCCTATGGATTTTTGTTTCTGGGGCTACATGAAATCAGTTGTCTATAGAGAAACTATAAACACCCGCGAAGAGCTATGGTAGAAAATTGTAATTGCCGCCGAATCATTTCGTAACAAGAATCTCTATTTTAGAATACGGCAGTCTTTGAACAAACGCGTTAATAAATGTATTGAAGTTGGAGGCGGACATGTTGAACATTTATTGTAATATTCGATATTCAATTATTCATCACAATTTATAATTTGAAATAAACTATTGGTCTCTTTGACATTCGTACCTTATTTTGATTACTCGAATTACCAAAGCTAAATATCTTAAGAACGGTGCAAGATAGCGACTATCAAAAAGTATAGCTTTTTTGTGTAAAAGAAGTTGTAAAATCAGAATTTGCTACCTGAGAATTAGATTTTTGAAAGATTAAAAAGTTCTGTCGTTTTCAACGCATTCGACTTAGCGCAGGTGGCTCTCTCTATGAGCTACAAGCAAACCATGGATATATTTCTATCTCTCGCCCCAGAAAACCCCTAACACCAAAATTTCATCTCGATATGAGCATTTATCATGAAAGAAATAAGAGAAAACTAAAATAATATTTTGCATTAAACACCCTGTATCTCTGTAAGTATCAACTTTTGGACTAAGGTGAGTTCGTCTAAATCGCAATATTTTCACGTCAGGAATCTAGTCATGAATTTTGGCCCATTACATCGCGACCACCCTGTATTTTCAGATATATTTTGTTTACAAAAACTTTGGACGAAAATAGTTATAGTATTAAGAACAAAAAGTGACACATTTTTTGCAGTAATGTTACTTTCTGTTCAACAATCACTCAATAAATTATAGCTTTTCAATTATTAATTACAACGTGAATATTAATTATATGTACAGGGTGTTTTTAAATGAGGTAGCAAAAATGAGACCACAGATTCCTTAGGTGAAAATAAATCGATTTAACCTGACACAGTCGCATAATAAAAGAAGATACATGGTGTCAAAGTTAAAATTTTATTTTTGATATTTGAAGGTAACTTCTTAAAAAAATCAAATATTTATATAAAATTTGTAAATCAGGAGTTTTTGCAGGCGAGAAATTCAAATTTTTTCTAATTATGACGTCACTAGTAGAGATATTAGAATACCTAGATGTTTGGTATCAGAGAGCATACATATGATAGGAATTGTAGGAGAATTGACTTATATTAGCTTAAAATATGTTTATAATACAGTAACATTTTTTTACAGAAGCTAATAATAAAGCATATTGGGTAGATATTGTGTGTGTAATTCAACGCTAGTCGGGGCTTAGTCCGCAGAGTAGTTAGCTTCACACAATAGGATAAATAATAATAATAATAATTTATTTTGTTTTGGGACAATTACAAATTGTATAACAATAGTCAGTGGTGCGTATTGAAAATACATAAAGTAAAAACACATACAATTTAACCTAAGAAGCAAAAAACTCACTTAAGGAATAAAAACATCTGGACACTAGGAATAGCTTCAGTTTTGCTTTAAATTGATAAAAAGATATATTATCTTGTGTTGATTCGGAAGGTAATTTATTAAATAATTTAGGTCCCAAATAATTTGGTGACTTGTTAGTAACTGACAATTTAGAAAAAGGTACTCGAATATTATTCTTATTCCTAGTATTTACAGAATGTATGTCCCTGCACAAATAAAATTTTTGCTTATTTTTAAAAACATAAACACACATATCAAATATAAATAACGAACACAGAGTTAAAATTTTGTATTGCTTAAAAATATCTCTACATGTATGTTCAATGGGTACCCCAGCAATGGTACGCAAGATACGCTTCTGTGAAATAAAAACAGAATGTGACAGGGTGGAATCACCCCAGAAACAGACACCATAACGAAGACGCGATTCTACTTGTGCATAATACAAATTAATTAGTTGATTTTTTACCAAAATTGTTTTCATATTTTTAAATAAAAAATTTACGGAACTCAAGATGGAAACAAGGTGATTGCAATGCACTTTCCAGCTGAAAGTTTCGTCAAAGTAAATTCCTAGGAATTTAACACTGCCTGAAACATCACTCTCAATGACACAGTCATTAATTTTTATTGATAGGTCATCACATTTTTTCTGTCTATTATGAAATCTTATAACCTGCGTTTTATTTGCATTTAAATACAAATAATTCTGATTGAACCATGTACATATGCTTTTAATAGTTTGATCAATATGGATAATAAGATCATTATAGAAGTTACTTGAAATGATCAAAGACAAATCATCAGCATACATAGTGAAAGCTTTATTACCAATTACATCCTCTGTTGAATTGACATATCAAATAAAAAGCACAGGTCCCAGAATAGAGCCCTGTGGTACCCCCATTTCGACCAAACTAAAGTTAGAATTGACCACATTAAAAGCATCGAATTCAACATGTTGTATAGAGACATATTGTCTTCGGAATTTCAAAAACATTGTAACCATTCCAACGGAACACCTCTTATGCCGTAATTATACAGTTTGGAAAGTAAATTATCGTGATTGACGCAGTCAAACGCCCTGCTCAGATCACTAAAAATCCCAACAGGGCATTCGCCTGCGTCAATACATCTAATGATCTCTTCATAAAAAGAGTGTGTAGCAGTTATAGTCGATAGTCCTGAACGAAACCCATGTTGGTTATTAGATAGAATTTTGGTTTTATTTAAGAAATTCGTCAATCGTCAATCTAAGTAAGCATATTCAAAAATCTTGAAAAGCTGAGAGGAAGAGTAACTGGTCTGTAGTTTTCTAATGAAAAACGGTCATTTTTTTTAAAGACAGGTAATACTTTTCCAACCTTTAAAGTGTGAGGAAAAACACCATTTTGAAAGGATAGATTTACTAAATACGTTAGAGGCTGCATTATTAATTTTAAAACACATTTAATAAAAACATAGGAACATCGTCTGATCCTGCCAATTTCTTATTTTTAATTTATTTTTCAATAAATTTAATAGTTCACCTTCAGAGAAAGGGTTTAAAAATAAAGTATGATTCACTATGTTATTAACACAAACTCCATTACAAACGTTAACAGCAGATATTTTCTCAACAATATTTTTTGGCGTATCAATGAAAAAATTATTAAAGGCTGAAGCAACCTCAACAGGGTTCTCTATTACTACTCCATTATTTTTTATCGACATATTACTCCTATCTCTTCTCTTATTAGATTTCATTCACTATATTCCAAGCTGCTTTACTGGATCATCAGAATTATTAATTTTATTTTGGTAATATTTTTTTTTGTTTCTCTAATTGTAGATATATGCTTATTTTTAGCTGCTTTATAAAACGGAGCTAAGTCAGCGTAATTTTTTTAAATGAAAAAGTATTTTAAGATTAGAACTAGATTCTTTAACTTCATCAGACTAGATTATTCATATTAAAGTGATGCCTGCGTGCTGGAAAGAAACTGTTAAAATAATATAAAAAGACACTATTGAAGTAATCAAAGGCCTCATTTGTGTCAGAGAGTCGGTAGAGACAGTGCCAATCTTCTTTATATAAAGAGTTTTCAAATTGACCAAGTTATTTTCATTATAGTTTCTTCTAATAAAGGTTTTATTACAAGAAGTTGATGCATAGCAATCTAGTTCAAAAAGAATTGTTCTATGATCAGAGAAACTGTTATCCAGAACACAACATGTTCCATTGTCATGAAAATTTACGAAAATATTATCAATTAAGGTACAGCTGGTGTCAGTCACTCGAGTAGGCCACCCCACCACATCTTTTAAGTCAAAGCAAGAAAGAATTATACACAATTTTCTAAAATCAACATCACTAAAAGCATCACAGTTAAAATCACCACAAACTACAAAATTAATATTAGGCTTAAACAACAAATTTAAAACGTCGTTAATTTTATTCAAAAACAAGTTTACATCCCCAGAAGGAGCTCGATAACAGTTAACAATAATGATATTTTCATTGCGTTGCTTCAGTGAAACAACACAGCACTCAAAATGTTGTTCAACGCAAGAAATATTTATGTTCACTCTCCTAGCGTCTAAGTTCTTTTTACACCAAATTCCGACCCCACATTTTTTAAAGGTCTACAATAGGAACTAATCAATTTATAATTATCAATATGTATATTATCAACAACTTCTGTTTTAGCGCCAATTTCTACAAGACACAAAATATCTAAGTTTGAATAATCAGAAATATCTTCCTGTAACATGTTAATTTTGTCCAAGCTTAAGACATTAACATTCAACAATAGCATATTTGGATCAAAAACTACTTTACTGAACCCTTTTCTTTTGCGCATGTGTAAAAAACGACTGACACAGGTACCAAAGGGCCATAAATTTGGATCCATTGCTGCTTTAAAATGTTCCTCCAGTATAGATACCCTAAATGAGGCATATAACTCAGGATACTTAGGTGTCAAAGACTCGCACTTAACTTCTGCAAACTTGGGTTTTAACAAATCCACTAATTGAGTTGATGTCGTTTTCGGATCCAACCTGTATACATGTAGGTCTGTCAATCTTGGTACTCCTTTTAACACAGAAGTATCCTTATTGCTGCCAACAACCTTTTTTAAACGATGGTTATTAGCTTTCTTCTTATTATTAACTACCTGAATCCATTCGTTATTATTTCGTAGAGTTGACTGAGGCGATTCGTTAATAGTGTCTTTACTTAAATTGATATATTTATCAAACTTAATTTGATTCTCGACTTGTTGCACAGCGTTCGACATATCTTTCTCCTTTCTCCTTTTCTTCCTCTCTCCTATCTTCTCTTTTTTTAAATAAGTAGGTATGTCTACTTTAAAAATGATTGGCAGGTTAACGTCACTTTTGACATTGGCGATATTTACTTTCAAATAATTTAAATTTATTGGTATAATAATTGTTATAGTAGATATATGACTCGAAGGAGGTCAACTGAAGAAGCGTACCTAAAAATGCAGAAAAAAGTCAGATCTCAACTATTGTGGTTGAATTTTCGAGTCCCCACAGTTTCAAAAGTGATTTAGATATGTATAGAAAGTTTCCAATAAACCAGGTTAGTAAATTTAGCTAGATTAATTTTTATTTTAGTTAATTTTTGAATAGAGCATTGTCTATGGAGTTGTTCATTAGCAGAATTACATGTTTGATATCAGAGAGCATACATATGACTTTATTGATAGGAATCCATTACGTCTTGCCTTGTCAAGAAAGGCGAATTAATTATTATTTAAACTTCAGAAAGGGGCTATTACGGATCTGGTGCTCCGCCAGTACCACTGATAACCCTTTTCAGTTTTGAAAGTTCACGCGAACTCAATTCCGGAACTTCCGCTACCGGAGGAAAAGGTGAGGCAGGTCGGCGGCGCGATTCCAACACTCGTTAATCATTCCATCAAGGCTGGGACTGCTGCATCAGGCAACCGCGTTCACTTCTCACCTGTTAGCGTCAACTTTTATCTCTGGAAGTTCGTTAGCGGCTTCGAGGGGCGTACAGCCAAAGATAAGAACGTTCAAGGGCGTTATTATTGCTTACCGGCGTCCGACCGAGGAATTTTAACGTCAAATGTCAATATTAATGAAAAAAGAAAAAATATATTCAAGGTGTTTCACATTATAATGACTACTGTAACTTATACAAGATGATTCACATCTTATCCAAAAAAAATTGGAATATATGCGTCATTAAAAATGGAGTCAATATCGTAATTTTTTTTTATAAAATCCTTATAGTAAAAAAATATGTTGCAGTATGAGATATACGTGGTCTACTACTTCCTGCTCAGTCTAAGCGGCTCGACTTGTAAGAAGCGACCTACATTACAGCAGGTACTTAACCCTACATCACGTAATGTATCAGATTTGATACGTCCAAATATAAATGAATGTATTTTATTAAAATAATGCATTTAAGCCTCAAAACGTATTGTAACTGATCTGCTACATTTCTAATACCAGGGATATAAGGTCTACAATAGTAAATATTTTACTAGTAAAACTTAAAGCAACAGGTGGCGATACCAGTGCGGTTGTTTATATGTGTGTATGAAACTGTGTTCTAGAAATTGTCAATTTTTATTAGTTTTTCAGGCATTTAATATACAAATAAGGTAACACTGCTTTAGTATAATGTTATAACAAATTTTTTTGCTAAATATTGCACAATAGATCTTGCTTTTCTACATAAATGGTGTTTATTTCTAGGACGTATCATATCTGCTACATAACGGTTAGAGATAAGTTTAAAACCATAATATGGCTAACAAAATTTTAACTGAGAAGCAATTGGAATGGTATGCTGAACATATCTGGGACAGTGACGACGGCTTAGATGATGACGGATCGGATTTAGAATCAGAAAGCTCAGAAATAAATTTAGAAAATATAAATATTGAAAGCATTCCCGTAGAATTTGAAGATGGAATTATAGTTGGTCCCATGGATGAAGGTGAAGAGATAGAACCACCAGACACAGATGAATTTTTAGAACCTCCTGAAGTAGCAAGTTGCATACAGGAAGGGGAAGATTCTGATGATCAAACATTAGCAGAAATAGCGAGGAAAATGATGCCAAAGAAAAACAAATATTATTTGGAAAAAGAAAAATTTAGTTATACATGAGAATGTTAGATCTTTCAGAGGAAATGCTCAATTACCCCCTGAAATTATGAATCTGAGTACCCCATATACATTTTTCAAATATTTTTTTACCGACGAAATAATGAAAAATATTGTTGAACAATCAAATTTATTTTCTATAGAAAAAGATCCTAGTAAGCCTGCGAACTGAAAATGACTTACAAAGATATTTAGGTGTATGCTTATACATGTCTATTGTACACATGCCTAATCTTAGGTCTTATTGGGGACACAATTTAGGTTTTTTACAAATCAAGGAGGCAATGAGTGAAAAAAATTTGAAAAGGTGAGACAGTTTTTACATTTCAACGACAACAGTAAGATGTTGCCTAAAGACAACCCCGACTATGACAAACTGTATAAAATAAGGCCAGTGGTAAACGCGATGTTATCACGATTTCAAACTATTCCTCTTGAGTGTCATATATCTATTGATGAGCAAATGTGTGCCAGTAAAGGCAGACATAGTCTGCAGCAGTACATGCCTGCTAAACCACATAAATGGGGAATAAAGCTATTTATCATTGCTGGAGTGTCAGGGTTTGTTTACAACTTTGACGTGTATACTGGTAAAAGCAAAGCAAGTGAAGAGTTTGAATATGAAGAAATAGATATCGGAGTTACAGGCAACCTGGTTCAAAGGTTATGCCGTATTATACCAGCTAATCAGAATTACATTGTTTATTTTGATAATTTCTACACAAGTTTACCTTTAGTAACCTGTTTGGCCAAAAGAGGAATACCTTCATTGGGTACAATAAGGAGAACTAGGATACCAAATTGTAAACCATCGGAAAAAGATATGAATAAGAAGGAAAGGGGAAGTTCCTGTGAATATGTTTGTACAAATGATGGTGTTGATATTTCTTGTGTTTGTTGGAAAGATAACAAAACTGTTTGCCTTCTCTCGACCTACACTGGTGAACTACCTAAAACTACTCTAAATAGATTTGACAGGAAACAAAAAAAGAAAATTGATGTAAATTGTCCAAATATAATTGTAGAATATAATCGTCATATGGGTGGCGTAGATTTGATGGACAGTCTAATTGGGAGGTACAAAATAAAAATTCGATCAAAGAAATGTATATACGCCTATTTTATCATTTGTTGGATCAAGTTGTTGTCAATTCTTGGTTACTCTGCAGAAGAATGAAACAACAAAATGGAGAAACAGATATTATGAGACTAGCAGATTTTCGCTCAGAAATAGCTATATGTCTGTGCAAAATAGGGATAGAAACAAATTCTAGACGAGGTAGACCTTCCGACTTGGAACGTGAAATCCAAAAGAAAAAACAGCGTTCGGTAACAACAAGTTACGTACCTCCAAAAGATGTACGGCTGGACGAAACTGGTCACTGGCCCTTATACGATGAAAATCGTCAGAGGTGTAAATTACCAGCATGCAAATCCTTCTCCTTCATTAAATGTAAAAAATGCGGTCTACACTTTTGTCTCAAAAAAAAATAATAATTGTTTCTTAAGATTTCATACTACATAATATTTTTGTACTTTAAACACCTTGTATCAAATCTGCTACAAATAAAAATTTTGAAAAATATATATGTTGTGATAAATTTTTTAAATATTTTTTGCAGTTTTCTGAGTACATTTATTGCCTGAAAATATTTTTTTTGATATAAAACAAAAAATCGCGTGATGTAGGGTTAAGTTCAATTGTCGATCATCTCACCTCTAGCATACTGATGAGGGCTAATATGTCCGAAACCGGTTTATATCTGGTGGTGTGGCCGACACGGATTCTTAGCTGTTCACATAGATACTGCAGGTGTAATTCAATGCCGGTCGGGGCATTAGTCCGCGGAGTAGTTGTTTTCTGCAGTATCATTTATAGATATGTAGTAGTATTTTCAGCCTAAATCGCTGGACTACTGCAGTCTCTAGCCGGGCGATTTCAAATATTAAAATCCGATTACGCATAATAAGTATAAACGTTCTTGTGATACGAGTATTTACAAAGTAGTTTTTGAACTCAAAATTGATGGATGTCGTTTTAATTTATGGTGATGTAAAAATGATTTAGCAGGACGATTTCCCAGTAAATATGTGCCAAATGCAGCTACTTTTGTCGCAGTGTTGAGTGAGGGCAAGTGTAGTACAACGCGAGGGTGACATGGGAAATTTGAAATCGAATCGTGGAAGAGATGGAGGTCCAGAACTTCCACGGCGTATTGCAGCAATGTGGCGTATCACACACGAGGCTCAATTATATCCGTACCACGTACAGCGTGTCCAAGCATTACTACCAAGAAATTGGATGAGGAGGACTGGTACCATGACAGCCACGATCTTCTCACCTTAAATGATTTGCATTTATTTTTCTGGAGGAAATGAAGTATCGTACCGAAATGGACACTATTGATGATTTAAGCTTAAGCAAACGTATCATAGCGTACAAAAAGCTGTAAGAGTTTAGAAACTGGGTAAGACGGACCCAAAATTTTGTAGTAACATCAGGTATGTCAAGTTGTTTTATTAATTACAACCCCCAATTAATTATATTAATAATAATTAATAACAATAGCGGCAAAAGCAGTTACATTTGCTGTATAAAATGGGTGTTATATACAGGGTGAGTCAGTCATAATGTCATTAATTTTAAGAGGAGATAGGGAATAATGAGTATAATGCGAATACGCGATTAAAAAAAAATCTAAATGCATATTTACGCCAAAAAAATATTTTCAAATCATTATTTAAAACCCCTTTTCAGACTGTCACTGACCGTTCACAGCCTTGGTCGGTTACAGCTGACAGTTCAACTCGATGTCGATCTGATGCAATGTTGCCAAGTTGAAATATTTTTCTAGTACCTACCTACCTAGGCATTAGACATCATAAATAAACGATTGTACTGACTATTTTAGAATCTCATATTATTTCTTGCTCAGTTCTGCCAATAATAATTTAAAATGTTAATGTTCAATGAACGCTTTCCAATCAATTCTATTAAAAATTGCAAGTAACGCGGTCCATTCAGGTTCTCCGGTAGAAAATACGGCCCAATCAAATGATTCCCGTAAACTCCTGCCCATACGTTGAGAACAATAAAGCTAAACCGACGAGTAGCGTGTGGATTTTCGTCCGACCAAATGTGACTGTTATGACTGCAAAGAAATTAGCTTGGTTTGTTTAAAAAGTATTTAATATTGAAATTACAAAACTCCAACGTATCTAATAATAAACTGAGTAATAAACCATTTAGGTACTATCGTTTGCAATATTAATGACACTCACTAAAATGAATTTTGCAATTTATTTTGAACTTCTGACGTATTCATATTGAAATCTGCTTTAAATTTTTAACATTAGTTATTAGTTGTTTCACTTACCAAGAGAGATTTAATGATATTTCTATTCAGAACTTCCAGAAGTTCAAAAACTGTTTTAAGAGAGCGTCATTATTATTGCAAACGATTGTACATTACATAAAAACGTTTAAAACGTGTTTAAATACAAAGTAATAAAAAAAACCTTGTGTTGTCGACAAAACACTGTCCAAGACTAGGTCAATAACCTAGTTACCTAGTTTTTGTACTGTTATTTAACGACAAGGAGTAAAATTAACTTTTTTTTTATCTAGATACATGAATGAATTTTCCTTAAATATTGATTTATTTTTTAATAAAGACAAATGTAGATAATAAATAAATGTTTTCGAATGTTAGGTTATTTATTTTTAATAATTTTGATAT
The DNA here is from genome assembly GCA_025584915.1 of Monochamus saltuarius. Lineage (NCBI taxonomy): Eukaryota > Metazoa > Arthropoda > Insecta > Coleoptera > Cerambycidae > Monochamus > Monochamus saltuarius. The sequence goes on from CM046728.1 coordinate 36,478,327, forward strand.
TACGTTTTCACTACGTTTTACAATTGAATATGAATTTGTAGTATTAGTCGTAAGTATAATATAATTATTCAGTTTGTAATTAGCATTTACATACATCTAGCCTAGAAATTTATTGCTTTTTAAGTAGTATATGGTACTAACCTATTTAAAATTCCACTTCGAGTTTAACACATCCCGTATCGCGAACACATTGAAACACTTGGACAAAGGTTCGCGCACTTGGGTGAAGCCTATTAGGGAAACGTCTCCGGTATTCGACAGCAGCGGCATTCGCATTTCGTAAACATTCCCCGTATAAAACTAGCATTTCCGCATATTCTAAATTAGTAAAATTAGGCATTGTGATGTGAATTTACGACCAATACACGACCGAAATAAACAAACTACTGCTCGTATTCTCTCCATCCCCCCTCTAAATGTGTGGTGTGATCTCTAAATTTGGGGGGAAAGAAATGCGGGAAATGCGAAAGTGCGACTAAATGGTGGCAAATTTGAATAATACGCACGCTGAAGTGTTAGACCACGTTATGTATGGAAACATGTGGCAACGATGCCTTCCATCGGAATTAGATTATCATATGGCTGCGACATCAGAAAGTTTGAGCGTACCAGGAGCGTCGTGTTACAGATTTTTATAGGGTGATTTGTTTATTTTTTTAAAGGTCGAGTAAAAATTTTTTTTTTCGATTTTCTGCCTTTATTAGGCCTTCCGAATACGTGGTTAAAATTAATGACATTGACTCACCCTGTATAAAATGTTGATTTATTTCTTTCCTTGGGAATGTCTTTCAATTTTTTGTCCGGTCGTCGATTGGTATTAATGCTTGAACACGCTGTACATGGTACGGATATAATTGAGCCTCGTGTATGATACGCCACGCTGCCGCAATACATCCTGAACTTCCATCTCTCCCACGATTCGGTTTGAAATTCCCTCGCGTTGCACTACACTTGCACTCACTGCACACCGCGGTAAAAGTAGCTGCATTTGGCACATGTTTACCGGGAAATCGTTCTGCTAAAGAATTTTCACATTGCCATAAATTAAAACAATATTCATCAACTCCGAGTTGATACACGCAAGCCATTTTTGACTCTTGAAAAACTAATGTAAATACTTGCACACACGTTAATACCTACAAATGGTAATGGGATTTCAATATTCGGAATTGTCTGGCTAGAAACTACAGCAGCCCAGCAGTGTAAAGGTTGAAAATACTACAATTTCAATAATTTTTTACTCGAAAAATATGAGGATGTTACAAAATTTCTTTTTACGATATTGACTCAATTTTTTATGACGCATCTATTCCCAAATTCTTCAACCTGTATGTTAACAGAGATATTAGCACGCTTATCGAAAGCGATCATAATCCGACAAGTATTTTATCCATTATCTATATTTACCGCTCGCACGCAGTAGATGGTAAATCAAAGCGAAAAATTGTAGGTGTATGTTCCGAGGTTAATGAACTAATCTGAGAATATTGCCTTAGACAGATATATGCCTTCACAATTTAGATGAAAAAAGGCAATAATCAGTCCTTTTTCAGCACTAATAACACTTTTCATTTTTACATTATTTTTCTGAATTGTTATTGTTGTGCGCATACACAAACATATTTATAACTGCACTGTAGGATGGAATGTATGTATGGTGAACAACACTGCACTGATAAATGGAAATGAGGACAGAGCAACAAAAAATCTCTGTAACTCGGACCCATACTATCACACATAAATCTGTAAGAGACTTTGCCACCGAGCCCATCCATATTAATTGGATGGTTTGAAAGAAGAACTCTCTTAGTAAGGAGGATGTACAAAGGAACTAATAAGGCCTAAGTGTTGCAGTGGGAAGCAATTTCCGCTGCACCTCCGCACAATTACATACATACATACATACAACACTGCATTACCTGCAGATGGTTAACTGATAGAATTTAGTTTTAGAATTTTTAGTTCAGGAACTGATTCAGTGTCTGTTAGTTTTCGACCACCATCATCCATTCTGGCCTGCACACCATTGCCTTTCCAATATCCGCAAGTTGTATATTCTTATCTCTCTGAACCAAATTTCAGCCGTGTCTGTCTCTCCATTTTTTATAATATTTCAACAACGGCAGCAGATATCTTGACATTTGTTTGGTTTGTCTCAATGACCATGAAAATGTGCAACTTATATACAAGTGTTTTATACCGTTAAATTAGCTAGCAGGGAAGTGTATTTTTTTAAAGTTGTAAACAACGAATTTGTTTGAAACTGAATTGATTATGTTTATATCAATGTGTTCGATGTCAGAGCTACAGATTCACTCAATTGTAAAAGATATAGAGAAAATTTTTTTGTAGTAGTTACAATTTTGCCATCAAAATAAACAAACGAAAAGTCTTATATAACATGGGTCCCAATGCTAACCGTTTGCGAGAAAAAAGAATATACAGGGTGTCCGGAAAAGACGTGTACAACGGAAGACCACAGACTCCTGGGTTCAAATTAAGCCGATTTAGCCCAATTTACTTATTTCCAAAATTGCTTCGTTTAGCCGCTAGAGAGCGCCAAAGTTTGAGAAAAATTTTTGTTTATTCCGAATATCTCGAAAACGACTTGATCGATTTGAACCATTTTTGGGCTACGCAGTTATAAGTCTAACCGACACTTTTTGACGTTATTTATAATCTTTTGCAGTTATTAGAAATGTAAGAAAAATCATGTATCATGCAAATATAAGCACATATTTTTTTAACCTCCTGTACAATTACTCTCAGTTTTTTTTGTTAGTAGCTGACTTTATTTAGAAACTTTTTTTATACTCACAGAATTTTGAATAGATGAGTAGTTTAGGCAGAAAAAATATTTTCATATGTCAACAATATCAGCATTCGTTCTGCAACAAATAACGAAAATTCCAAAACTCTCATTTATATTTTATTTAATAAATACAAGATAATAAAATATAACAAAAAAGAGTTATGATCACTTTACAATAAATGCTCAAAGTGACCACCGTTTTCTCTTATGCAACAAGTAATCCGTTTTACGAAGTTGTAGTGCAGCCTCTCCATGATTCCTGCATTACCTCGTAAAATATTAACTGCGTCTTGGATTCGCCTAAACAATTCCTCTTCATTATTAACTGCAGAGGCATATACTTTAGTTTTTACTGCACCCCACAAAAAAATCGCAAGGGGTTAAGTCTGGTGCTCGAGGTGGCCATTTTATAGGAGCATCGTTTCCTCTTCCGATCCACCTGTTAGGATACAGATTATGTAAATATTGACGAACGGGTATTGTAAAATGAGGGGGTGCACCACCGAGCATAAGCCACATGTTACGACGAAGTAATAACGGCAAATCGTCCAACAAATTAGGTAATACTCGCTGTAAAAAATTTAAATAGTTGACCCCATTCAATCGATGTGGAAGCACAACCGGGCCAATAATAAAGTTGTCGATAATTCCCGCCCACACGTTTACTCTGAATTCATATTGAAAATGTCTTATTTCAGTACAGTGTGGATTTTCATCAGCATAAACGTGTTTGTTGTGGTTATTAATGATGCCTGACCTAGTGAAACATGCTTCATCTGTAAATAAAATGTTTTTGCTGAATTTGATATCATGGGCTCTTTGATCTTGTATAAAATTACAAAATGCTAAACGTTTTTCGGGGTCAATGGGTAGCAATTCATGTATCGATTGAATGTGGTACGGATGTAGTAATTGCTCCTTCAAAACATCATGAACTATGGTTTTGGTATCCCTATTTCATGTCCAATGCGTCTTGCACTAATTTTTGGGTTCTCTTCTATCTTATCTAGGATTTGTTCCTCCACCTCTATAGTTTTCGTAGTACGTTGACGCCCTTGAGCCGCATTCATTTGGTGGAAGGAACCAAATTCGCGAAGTCGCCTTTCGATGTTGGCAAAAGTTTGATGATTTGGCACTCGTCGATGAGGGAATCTGTCCATGTAGACCCTAACACTTTTGCGGCCGTTACCTTGACAAAATCCATAAACCAAAAGCATATCTACTTGTTCGGAATATGTATACGTATCCATGATGAAATAATGAAAAATGAGAAAAATAAACAAACACAACAATAACGACAACAAATAAAGTAAGATCTAAAGTAACTAAGTAATTGAGCAAGAAGAATACACCGAGAGACTAATTTCAGTAGCTGATTAGATTTGACACACAACTGACACTTAAAATAACAGAGCCAACTTCTGGTACTTCATTGTTGCAGAACGAATGCTGATATTGTTGACATACGAAAAATATTTGTTCTGCCTAAACTACTCATCTATTCAAAATTCTGAAAGTATAAAAAAAGTTTCTAAATAAAGTCAGCTACTAACAAAAAAAAAACTGAGAGAAATTGTACAGGAGGTTAAAAAAATATGTGCTTATATTTGCATGATACATCATTTTTCTTATATTTCTAATGACTGAAAAAGATTCTAAATAAGGTCAATAAGTGTCGGTTAGACTTATAACTGCGTGGCCTAAAAATGGTTAAAATCGATCAAGTCGTTTTCGAGATATTCGGAATAAACAAAAATTTTTCGCAAACTTTGGCGCTCTCTAGCGGCTAAACGAAGCAATTTTGGAAATAAGTAAATTGGGCTAAATCGGCTTATTTTGAACCCAGGAGTCTGTGGTCTTCCGTTGTACACGTCTTTTCCGGACACCCTGTATATCAGGTTTGATGTGCAAAAGTTCAATTAATTTAAGAATCATTCCGTATTTTTCTGCATAGAATATCATGAAATGAAATGTTTACTACCTCTGTTACACTTTCAACCAAGTATGCAAGTGCGCTCCATCAACTTCATCAGATTTTATAGGTTAAAGCTCTTGACACCATTCAATATATTAATAGTGAAAAGTAAACATTTGGCAGCATTGTACTCAATCAGTTGCAGATGCTACTACGATACATTTCAAAGGACCGCAAGAGTCTTAGAACCGAAATAAATATGTGGGCGGGCCTATAAATTCCGATCTCAGATTGCACGTCCATCCACACAGAGCCTTGCATGAGAACAACAAGGACAAGTCAAAGATTCCTAGCTAAGTCTAAGAAAGGGTATAGCAAATCTGTGACTGGTCATGACCAACGATCTGAGCTATGCCATAACCGTAAAAACCAAAGTTGTTTGAATAACAGCACATGCCGTTAAAGACTTAGCGTCATGTTTGACGGCTTGTATGGATAAAACTGATGTTAATCTCTGGCGAATGTGTTATTTATCTCTGCTAGCCTGACCAAATACAAAACAATTCAATTTGACCCGTTCCTCTTAAAATACAATCTCTTCACTGTCCGTAGCAGCATCAGTGTATTTATATTTTTAATTCCTATGTACGGCTGGTTCAAACAGGAATTAAAACTTTCCACTTAGAGAGCAAAGTTTGGAACACAGTAAGCGCCGACTATCAATCATGTGCATCTAGCCACCTGTTCGTCGTAATTCTGAATTGATTCAGAGTGGGAGCAGAGCTCGAACAACTGCAAACTCGTGGATTTATTTAGAAAAACAAGAGGCTCTAGTCGCAAGTGGCGACCTACATATTCCGATTCATGCAAATGGAGTAAAGAAGCTTATATAATTTATGTGCGACTGGCATTTTCTATCTAAATTCGTATTTGGAGTACAAAAACCGCCGTAAATTCGTGCCGGAGAAAAATTCGATTCAGTTTTATTTTTCAAGTATAAAAACATGTAGAATTCTAATCAATTTCCGGGCTCTTATAAGGATTTATGGTTTGTGAGAAAGAATAACGTGTAGCTGAATGAAATTATAGAAATGTACAGGGTGATTCAGTCATAATGTCATTAATTTTAAGAGAAGATAGGGAAAATGAGTAAAATACGAATACGCGATTTAACAGCATATTATTTAACGAGCGGTAATGCAGGTCATAACTCACGCAGATTCATCAAGTGAATTATGACCATTAGCATAAGTTGAATACTATACTTTATCTACGACTATAGCATCTTTTTTAGGACTATTATTAGAAATTGACTTGAAAACGTCAAAATTATTTTGTTAAAATATTAAATGACATTAGTCCCCTCAATCATAATAATTGACAGTTCCGCCTACTGACAGGCGTTGGCAATTTAATAATTTTAAAATCTTTTAATTATTCATTTCTTTCCACTTTTACTGCTTACACTATTTCAGCGTGAGTAATAACTGACTATAAAAACTCACGCTATTTGTTTATTGATACTATTAATTGCTCAAAAGCAGTTGAATAATTAATATATAAATTAATAGGAGTAGATAAAAATAATAATAAATGCATAATTACGCCGGAAAAAATAAAATCGTTATTTTAGCCCCCTATTCAGACTGCCACTGACCGCTGGGTGCGATTCAGTGATGAATGAATTTTACGTCAAATGTTGACAAAACGCTTAATGAATACCTTAAATATGCAGCAATTTTTAAAGGTACTTACCTCAAAGAATATTCAAAATGCATACATTTTAGATTGCAAACAAGAAGTTTGTTACCGATAAGGTGATTTATTTATATTTTGAAAGGTCGAGTAAACATCTTCTTCGATTTTCTGTCTTTATTAGGCCTTCTGAATACGTGTTTAAAATTAGTGACTCAATCACCCTGTATAAATTATTACAAGACATGATACGACAATTTGGTTAGCCGTGAAAAAGGGATTGGGTGCTATTAAATCTACAATTAATAATAAATTTAGTAATAAAATCATCTTCATTCTGTTTTTCAAAATGTGTACTAGTATCTAATAATAAATTCTACGCAATACACTACTACACTCTACTAAGGTGCAACTATGTTGTCCAATCGCGTTGGCTAGTGAATGAGGCTCTTAAGTGAACTCACTATTCGTTTCAAGCCTAAAGTTTCCCTCCTGCCAACACACCTCCTTGTAGAATGTTGAGAAGTTAAAAGTAGCCTGTAGAATGGAGTCGTCAGAAAGATGTTCCTTCTGTAGGCAGACACTGGCAGTACTCATTAGAAGTGAGGAGGAGACCGTCAGTGGGGATGTAATCAACATATCTTTACAGAGAGATCAAAAAGGGAGGAAAAAGCAGGATGTGCATGTATATCTATATATACAATATTAGAGGGCAATAGATAGGCATGCTACAGAGCCTGTCGACAATTATTACTGGTCTTCGTGATCAGCATGGAAATACTATCAAGCATTGGCAGTGGCTTCAGTCGCCTACTGTATATCTGTATGCTGGGTTAAGGGACACGAATGGTCTAACGGCAATAAAGAAACTGACAAGCTAGCCAGAAGTGTATCAGATTTCAATAGTTTTGGACTTAGTGTGCTCCAGTGTGCTTCCGATGTCAGCATTTGTTGAATTATCAAGAGGAACACACACAAAGAGTTTAGGAAGCGATGGGATGAAACAGGTAGCTCTCAATTACTGATAAGTTTCCGAAGGATACATCCAAAAAATGCCTAGCTTTGTTTTGGATAAATCTTCGCCTGGTGGTAGGTATTCAAACTTGATACTGTTGGTAAAGGAAATACTTTACTATAGAGGAAGTCCGACACATCTCCTTATAGAGATTGCGAAGAGGAAGACGGGACAGTATTTCATTCACTCTGTGATGGCAGTGCCGTATCGTCAACAATAGAATCTGTGCTGGGAGAATGATAGTCTTTTATGGCCTATATCGGAGAAATCCTCTTGAACAACATCATCATCTTTTTTTTTCTCTACTAGATTGGTTACCGGCTTAGGTGGATTGATCTCTTAATGGGAGGAAGTACAAGGTGCCCAATGGCGCATAAATGCTGTAGCTGGGTGGAATTCATAGATCACACTTAAAGTTAAGTGTGCATTTGGCTTTGCAATTTACGAGATAAAACTGCAGGGTGACAACTTACTGATAGTTTCGTACCACACTTAAAAAAGTTTCTATTGAGTTTAGAAATGAAACAAAGGACATCTTATTTAAGTATACCGTAAATGAAGTCACACTTAAGTGACAAAATTTCAGATTCCAGAACACACCTCGCTTTGCCTGGCAACTCGATATCTATTGCTAACTTAAGGTTAATCTTTATGACAAATTTCCCAGATATTCACGTGTATTATTTATTTAATTAATTTTTTATTTTTGTTAACTGTAATACCGGCAGTATATGCTCGCAGTATATACTTGATGTTCTCACCTCGTCCTCGAAGGACACTGTTTTCCACGATCATCTACTTCACTTGTAGACGTCACAGGAACAGACTTTCTAACTATAAAACGGCATAGGGGTTGGAAGTCCAACACCTTGTGTGAAGGCTATGTTGATACGTCTCTTGAAAACAAGAAAAAAATCGCCCCAAAGTTCTTGGAGGAGAGTTTTCCGTCATTGAAGCTACTTCAAGTGCTTACAAAAAAATTAATCATTGTTAATACAAATACAAAGCAGCTGCATTCATCTAGGATTAATCTTACAAATTGCCCAAGTTGTGTTGTTAATATTTATAACAAGTAATTCAATTTAAGTTAAATTATCTATTAATTGTCAAATTGATAAACCTGTTGGCTTTTAATAAAAATAACAATTAAGCGGTGATGTCTTTTTTTAATATTTTACTAGTGGTGACCTTCATTATTCAATTGAAACGGTGCCAAATAAATGCTGTAATGAGGCTCTTATAAATCAGTTGTAGATAAACATATTTAATACCTGTTAGGATTAAATTTTATAAAGGTTCCATTATATGCAGAAAGCGGCTACTTTGTTTATGTGAAGTGTTACAACATTTTATAGTTTTGGGATGTTTGTAACGATATTTCGAATAACGATGTACAAAAGGCTTGTTCGCGTAACAGTGGTAAAAAGTAAACAGTTTTAATTCTATGTAAAAATGTTGGTAACACTGATTCCTCATTTGTTTGCTCCCGCATAAATTTGCATATAACCACGTCCACATCACTGGACTAATTTAAAAGTTTTCGTTATTTATGTTCGTGCATCGTACACCAAACACGATTTGCGGATTGACATGACAACAAAACATGGCGTCAGCACTGCTACTAGATGGGAAGCCGCGGATCTGCAAAAAAAGGTCAATGCGGTTGTTTTGTTTGTCCACTGAGCCTGTTTTCCAAACGATAAATATTCATGTACGGTAATTTGCTTATTTAAATACGGGGATAGTTTGGCCAGATATAAAGGTTTTTTAAAAATTGTCTAGGTAAAATGCGACACTTATACAGGGTCTTAGAGGTTTGAGTGCCATAATTTTAACGAGCGATATTTCCTATACACGATGGTCCGTAAGTAGCGGTCCATGGAGACATACTAAATTTTTCACTTCAAAGTATTACGTTTTAAGCCATCTTGCCTTAATAAAATGTTGATAATAAAAAAGATATCGAAGTTGGAATTTAAAAAGTGATGTTTTGTAATAATTACACTGCGTCAACTTAAAAATTTGAGAATAGATGCTTTTGGATATGAAAAATCATAATTTGTTGTTTATTTTGACGTATTTTCTAGGGGGCGCCACATCCGCCGTATTTGTGACGAATGTCATTTTTTCTGTGACGGGAAAAAAGTTTGATATTTTATCTCTCTTGACAAGTAACAAAATGTCACTTTTTATGAAATTACTTTTTTCCCGGATACGTACGCATATGAATGCGGATATATTTAATTTTAGAATACAGAAAACTTACATTCCCTTAATGTCAAAACTACAGTTATTAAATGGGCATTACATGAAGGGCATATTCCTCGAACGATTGGGAATGTCTGCTATAGTGGAATTTTCTTGAGTTCAAATTATATTTTCTGTCATGGACTCAACTGCCGTTGATGGTTTTGGTCGCAAATTTGGTCTTATTTCAGCTAATGCATTTTATTAGATATTTCTGTCCTATGCGCCACCATTCATCAACATACCCTTCAGCGACCGTTGATGACTTCCAGCCACCATGTTTCTTTAGTGTTATCAAGTTTCTCTAGATTCAACTAAAAAAGTAGCAGACGATCTTCGAAATGGATGACCTATATATGACTGAGCATTTTTAAGTTGAAGAAAGTTGGCTGCTGTTTCAGGTATCTTATAAAATTGATTTTTACCAACAATCTGATTGATACATTTTCCATTGCGATATGCATACGAGGCAATTAAGTTCCGGGAGTTTAGTTATAACTCGGAAACTGACAACACTGCATCGTTCCTCAACGTAGAGAGGGGGGACATTCCTTTTAGTTTCAGTCCAAGGTTGAAGTCGATAGCAAGTTTGGTTTGCGTTTTATGTGTATATTTTTGAAGTAACTTTTTTAGTGGCGTCCTGAAAATGTGAAAATCCATCTGCGGGGATTTGTTGTGCCGCAATCGAAGCGACGGTAGAGACTGGATGAGTCGGGTAGTCACTGAAGATGAGACATGGATATTTCTTGCCTACAAAGGAAAAACAGTATATGTGAGAAAAGTAAGTTTTGAGAAAAAACATTTTTTGCAATTTTGCAGTGCCGTTTTATCAATTTAAAAGACATATTAACGAAATTTGAGGTGTAAAATGACTGGTACGTTGTCATACATCTTGTAACAAAAATAACTTAATTTTTTTGAAAATGTGCTGGTAAAGTAGTGTATACTGTTTTACTCTATTTTATGTAACATGCTTTATGTTTTATTACTTGAGGAAAATAGTATAAACAATTGATAAACAGTTTTACCATGGAAATAAATTAGCAATATCTTTAATAAAACGATGTATTTTTAAAATGTAAATGCAAAAAACAAAACAAAATATACATTCTCTCTTAACTAAAGGCAGACTAAAGACCTTCTGCAATTAAATCAGCTGAGGTGTCATTTTTGGGAAGCTCGACCCAGAACTGCTTCCTACTTGCTGGCATTTTAGGCACAAGGTCAGTAACAATTTTTGATTTTTTGCTTACAGATATTCCTCTGTAGTTGGTCATCGTATCAGGTATATTTAATTTCCGGTCGTACCACGGTAAAATAGTATATGTAATTTTATACTGTTTTACAATTGCAATAGCTTCCATGTTCTAAAGAAGTATGAAATATGTTAGTGTATAACAGTATATAGCAAACATATCCTGTTTTACCATTGTGAAATTCAAAATAACCTAGAACGTATTATGTATGTATTTATATATTTTTTTGCCATACAAATTTTTAATTTGAGTTGTAATCAATGCAGTCTAAGACAACGTATACTATTCTGGCATGGTAGAATTTGCAGAGTATACTGTTTTGCCACAGCAGTAAATCAACTTCAACAGCTCATATACTGTTTTACCAGTGATTTATTTAGAAAACTAAATAAGGTAGAAACTATGTGAAAATTGCATGACAAAGAGCGCGAAAAATTACATAATATGGGCGCGAAATTTTTTCACATATACTATTTTGCCTTAGCAGGCAAGGTTTGAGTATGACCTCGAGATCCGTAAACAAAGTCATCAGTGGGTGGAAAAGGGTGGAGAGCGGCCAACGAGAGCGAAGATGTCCAAGTCACGACTGAAGGCAATGTTGATCGTTTTTTTCTATATGCACGGCATCATTCCTCGTGAATATATTTCTGCCGGCCAAACAGTGATTGGACAGTTCTATTTTCGCATCCTGGAACGGCTGCGGGCCCGCGTTTTCCGTGTGCAACCCGAACTCGCCGAGAACGGCTAGTTCTTGCACCACGACAACACACGTCAGCCCATTCCTCGTTCATTGTGCTAGAGTTTTTGGCAAAAAAAAGGCATTCCAACGTTGCCGCACCCACCCTATAGCCCCCTGCGATTTTTTTATTCCCCAAGATGAAGTCGCACCTCAAGGAAAGTCATCACGGCAGCGTACAGGAGATCAAAGAAGCTGTAACCGTGGTGTTGAACGGGTTAACTTCGAAGGATTGCCAAGAGTGCTTCCAATTGTGGGAGCAACGTTGGAATCATTGTGTAGAGTTAGAGGGAGATTATTGTGAAAGTTATTGTCTAAAGCTATTTATTTGTGGCATAGTTTTAGTTTTTTTCTTTAGTTTTTTTTGGGTTTTTGCCACACTTCTGAAAAAATAATAGAGATTAATTAAATAAGCCCTTGCGCCAAACGAAACAGTCAAGGGTTATTTTTGAAACTATGTTTGCCTAATAACCAAAAAATCTCACACTGAAAAAACAGATAAGTAAAAATAACAAAAATCACATCACTATCGCGCACTTCCGTGTTATTGACGTTTCGAAAACCTCTCTGTTTTCGTTCTCAAAATCGTATTAAAAATGTTAAACGTATGTCAAGTTTGACAGTTTAAAATTTATTTTTAAATATTTATTCATGATAATGATGAAGCAAACAGGCTGTAGCCTAATTACATGCTTCTTACCTTACACAAAACATTAACAATTAAGTCAATATAAAAGATAACCTCTAGTATAGCATGGAAATAATAATAATAATAATAATAATAATAATAATAATAATAATAATAATAATAATAATAATAATAATAATAATAATATCTCTACCCCTCATTCTAATCACAGGGATTAGCCCAAAAGTCGGAGACTTGTGCGGGAGAGGGGGCGGCATATTATTATTAAGCAGGCCGCATTTGCGCCCAGGAACGACTTACGTTGGTAGGCCCTAACCACTATTCAGTGCAGGAATGAGGAAAACCTGGAAAACCTCATTAATTAGGGGGGTGGTCAAATGTCAACCGGCATCAATCTCTCACATTGACCCAAGCTAACATTATTCCACCCTACCATACCCACAGAGAGGGTGCCAATCCTCTCCACGAATATAGCTTATATACGGTCTACCTGCAGCTGGGCTCGAACCAACTCCGTCTAGTCACCTCGATTCAAGTACTAACGCCTTAAACCGCGCGACCACTGACCGATCCAATGTATACATACATATGGCAAACACCACTAAATAATCAAATAACTGCAGGGGCAGGCACAACTGAAAAAAATAAATCAATCTGAAATTGACTTCAACGTTCTTTTAAATTTAAAACTCCTAACATCATAAGCTCCAGAAGTAAGAATATTTAAGATACTTGTTACCTACAATACTAAAGCTGTTCACAAGAGAGCAACTTAAGGAAACTTTAAAGACACAGTGCGGGGGACGTATGCAAAAACATTAGAATAATTTGATCCCTTCAAGTCGCGGTACTTTAAGATCATTTAGAATAGTAAGATAATGATCAAACTGTGGATTGGCGCGATGTTTTGAACAATTTGAATTGTTTGCTTGGACTGTTTGGATGGACTCCAAATGACAGCACGACATTCTAGACGAGAACGAACAAAGTTATATAAGTACTTTATGGTATCAATGTTTTTAAAATCATAGGTTGCACGCTTAATAAAACCTAAGAGTTTATATGCCTCAGCAGTGATAGTTTGAATGTGATCATTAAATTTTAAGTCATTTTGAAAAGTAATACCTCTTTTATTGTTAAACATCTAGTTAAATGGGTGTCACTAATTTTATAAGAAAGAACGGTAGAATTGGTTGTCGATTATGACATTATTTTACATATATCTAAATTAATATATAATTTATTTTTGACAGACCATTCATACAAAGCATCCAAATCCTGCTGCATAATTTTAAAATCCAAATCAGCTTTAACTTCTCTAAAAATGTTGAAGTCATGAACTCATATGCAAAGAGTGTTTACTCAGACTGAATACATTTGAGATGTTCTTTGACAAAGACTAGGAAAAGAAGAAGCCCAAGATTGGACCCCTGCGGCACGCCAATTCCTGATACAAACTGATACCTACTAGCAAGAGAAGATGACATAAATACTATTATATGATCACTCAGTCCATGATGCATTAACGTAGCCAGGAGAATGTCATGATTAACTTTGTCAAAAGCCACCTGCCCACATCCAGAACCTGACAGACTTCATTAACAAACATGGCGAGATTAGTTTCCATGAACCTCTTTTTACAAAACCCATGTTAAATGCTGAAAAAAATAATAATGCTGAAGATGAGCATGGAGTTTCTTATATAAAATATATTCATAAAGTTTGGCTACAGCATTTAAAATGGCAATTGGACGATAATTACTGCATTAACTTCTTTCAATTTTTTTATAAACTGGAATCAGTTTAGTTTGCTTAAATTTAGTAGGGAATATACCGCTATTAATGGATTTCTAAAATAATAATAATAATGGATAAATATAAGGATAATATTCTTATTAGTAAACCAATAAGTAAGACACCAGCAAAAGAAGCTTGATTTATATGAAAGGATCCATACCTTTCAATGAACTCCAGTTCAAAAAAACACAACTTAACACGAATACTATTGGGGAAGGTCATCGCCACACATGTTTACATTCCCATTTCCATCAAACTCTTCTGAGTCACCTCCACTTATGATTATCACCTGTTAGCTCCACGGATGCGGCGCCCGGCCACGCGGGCGCAGTCGCGCACTCAAAAGCGGCACTTTGCGTCCTCAAACTCCGAATTTTCAGCTTTCCAGTCAGTGTCGTCTTCGCTCGAGTCGCGACGGGCGGAAGGGAAAAACCGGAAAACTCGCGGAAAACCACGCGCTACGTGCTGTCGTGCTTCTCTGGTCCCGTTAATTTCGGGTGTGCAGTGAATTTTAACATGGAACATCCGGTGAGGGTCTTTGTTATCGGGGTTTTTCTCTGTGCCCTGTGCGAAGGTACGTAGTTTTTTATGTCCGCTTAAGCGACGTCATAAGGACCGAAAATATGTTAAAACTTTTCAACTGCTTAAATGTAGCTCCGTTGTTAAAAACCTTTAAATGTGCAAAAGGAGATTTATACTTGAAACAACTTTTTATCTTCCTGGATCAAAAATTTAGAGAATTTTAAATTATGTCTCTCTTTTGATATCCTTAATAAATTCTTTGTAATGTTAAAATTGCCCAGTTGCTGAAATGTAATTAAGTTGCAAAATGAAACAAATTTAACTCAGTCGATGAATATCAATAAATATAATGATTAATATCATTAAAAAACCTGTCAAGAGCATTATAGACCTGAAACAATTCTTTGTTGTCTTCATAGGCTAAAAAATTAAAGAGTTTTAGGTTATTTGTACGCCTTTGGTTCTTTACTGTATTAGAAAGGTATTTTAAGCTAATATAAATCAAATCTCCTACAATTCCTATCAATGAAGTCATATGTATGCTCTCTGATACCAAACATATAGGTATGCTAATGAACAATTCCACAGACACAGCTCTATTCAAAAATTATCTAAAGAAATTAATCTATCTAATCTAAATTTACTAACCTGGTTTAATGAAAACACTCTATAAATATCTAACTTCCACTTTTGACAGTGGGAACTCGAAAATTCAACCACAATAGATGGATCTGACCTATTTCTGCATTTTTTGGATCGCTTCTTCAGGTGGCCTCCTTTAAGTTGAGTCAAATATCTAACTATAAAAATTATTATATAAATTAAAATTATTTGAAATTAAATATCTTTGGTTTTCTCAAAAATATCATTATAATGTTAAAATTACCCAACTGCTTAAATATAACTCAGTTTATGAATATCAATAAATAAGTCTATCAAGAGCCTAATAGACTTGAAACAATTTTTTGTCATCTTTATAGACTAAAAATTGGGAAAATTTTAGATTCACAGGTCCTGTGTTATTTTTAGGTTATTTGTATGTTTTGGTTCTTTTCTTAAAAAATTCATTATAATGTTAAAATAGTCCAAATACTTAAATTTGATATCATTAAACAAGTCTAAGAAGAAGAACTTTATAGGCCTGAAACAATTTTTTGTCATCTTCCTGGGCTAAAACTGAAGAATATTAAATTATTTATGTTATTTGGCTCTTTTAAACATTCATTATATTGTTAAAATCGTCCAGCTACTTAAATTTAAATCAGTTGCTGAATATCATTAAAAAGTCTATCAAGAGCCTTACAGACTTGAGAAATTTTTTTGTTATCTTCATAGGCTAAAAATTTTTAGAATTTCAGATTTGTATCTTTTGTTAAATCATTATAATGTTAAAATTGTCGATTAAATGTAAGTAACTTGTCAAATAGATCTATCAAGAGCCATATATATATATATACAGGGTGTCCAGAAGCTCTCCTGACAAACGAAGACCGGAGATTCCTCAGATAATTTTAAGGCAATTTAACCCAATTCACATAGTCCAAACATGCATCCTAATCGAACTAGATCTCTTTGAATATGGCGCCTTGTAAATAGTTTTGTTTAAATACCTCCAGAACGCTTCTACTTAGAAAAACAAAAACTGGTACGCTTGTTTAGCCTTCAGAGATGAATCGATTCCATCAATTGCGAATTTCTAGTACCGCTCATAGGCGTCCGTTTTGGGTAGGTCAACGGTTATTTTAACGCATAACTTTTTTGTCTTTAACTTTTAAGCATTTGTGACACTAGATTATTAAATTTTCAGGTATTCTAGTACTAAAAGGTACACTTACTTTAAGTCATTAGGATACACCGTTTTCTAGAAAAATGGATTTGAAAATTTTTCGTTAATAATCTAGTGTCACAAATGCTTAAAAGTTAAATACAAAGAAGTTGACCTACCCAAAACGGACGCCTATGATCGGTACTAGAAATTCGCATTTCTAAGTAGAAGCGTTCTGGAGGTATTTAAACAAAACTATTTACAAGGCGCCATCTTCAAAGAGCTCTAATTCCCTTAGGAAGCATTTTTGGACTAGGTGAATTGGGTTAAATTGTCTTAAAATTATCTGAGGAATCTCCGGTCTTCGTTTGTCAGGAGAGTTTCTGGACACCCTGTATAGGCCTGAAACAATGTTTCATCATTTTCCTAAGCCAACTATTTTGAGGCCTTCCTGGGCCAAAGAAATTGAGAATTTTAGATTATTTGAATATTTTGGCTTTATATTCAGTATAATGTTAAAACTTTCTAAAAATCATTAAATAAAGAGTCATATGCACACCCATGAGTTTTATCGATCTGAACGAATATTTTGCCAGCCTCCTGGACTAAATATTTTGAAGTTTAAATTATTTATATCTTTCGGTTCTCTTCATAAATTCGTTACAATGATAGAATTGTTATATTGCTTAAATCCAACTCAGCCTGTCAATGACCTTATAATCTGAAAAGAGCCAGAGAGAAAGAGACATCTTCTTGGATCAAAAAATTTTGAGAACCTTAGATTATTTGTATCTCTTGGTTCTCTTCATAAATCTATTATAATGTTAAAGTTATCCAATTGACTAAATGAGGCCTGAAATGGGGATTCTAGCTTATTTGATTTTTTATCTTCAAAAGACTGACATATTCAGATCATACTATAAAATTGTACCTACATCGTAAGCATTTATTTGTGACCGTGAATAAAATTTTTTTTAACATTAAATCGCTCTAAAATGCAGCAGTGGTATTTCACAATTGAAAATCAGATATAACTATTAAAAATCTCATTTACGACAGCGCATTATCAGGCCTTAAATAAATGTTTTATACAAATGGAGACGTCTTAGTTTGCTTATCCTTTTTCTATTTCTTTCTCTCAATTTTGATATAAAGATTTCTTGGCCATCTTGGCATTTCCTCCGCTCATATGATTTTTAGGTGGTATTTCTTTTGAGTACTATTTAGGACGATATTGATTATAACTTTTAAACGGTTTAAAAGTAATACAGAATAATTTTTCTAATTATTAGAAAAAAGAGCTTTCAACAGGAAAAAAAAATTCATTAGTTGTTTCTCTTAAATCCCAAAGATAATACTTTCGATTGAAAATCGAGCTTATCTCATCCCAAATTTTATTTTTGAATTTTTTGTATCGTCACAGTAGGCCCATAATATCGAGTTGAGACACCCAGTACAGCTGTTCATTTGACTTTCATGTATGCCTTTGGGAGATGGCATCTTTACTGTTTTTTGTAAATAGAGTTAGAAGATGGTAGAAGTAATACGAATACCCCTGTTCAAGAAAGGTTTCATAACTTGCGATATTTCTCTAAAAAAACTGGTTCTAAATTCGTAATTCTTAGGACCTGCTTAAATATACCTAATGTTAAAGCGAAAGCGTAAATCACAGTGTGAAGAGAATTATGAATCATCCAGTGCTTTCTGCATGAATAACTAATTATTTAATTGTTCCGCGGGAGGTATTAAACCTTTGCTCAAGATTAAGGTCAGACCGTGAGATAATTTGCAACTTCTGCTGGGTAATTTTTCAAAGAGCAACCCTCATTTGTTACATTCGTGTATTAGGAAAATTTAAATTAATTTCACGTCGTCGGGTCCTTCTTGTTATTCGGTGGGATCGAGGAAACCTTCTGGATATTATCTTTGGTTCGTACTTCATCCTAACTTTCATGTAAGCGAGTAAAAAGTATAACTGCCGATAAAAGGCCGATCAAAGTAGACTCTGTAAAGGCAGATACATATTGATGTGATGTCATGTCACGCCGCCCTGTATAATAATTGCTACTTCATAGTTGGGAAATTGCCAAAATAGAATTTTTTTATAGTTATTGGTCTCGGTTATGGAGCATTCAACTGTTTTTTTATAAACGCTATATTGGATTGTAACACAACAGATCGAGAATATAATTACAAACACATCAATTGTAACACTACTGTTTGTTCATGACATACAGATTCGGAAATTGCGGATCTTTACAGAGAAAGTAGAAATTGCCGCTTCATTCCAGGGAAGGTACGAACTTTAAGAGGGGCGGCGACGTGCATTGGTCTAGCATTCCCCACTACTACGGTAATCGGTTCCGTATCGCCAACGCCAATTCGCCATTACAAATCTAACTGTCCGGTCAACTGATGCCAGTGTTGTCAGATCTCATGCATTCCGAAGAAATCTCATGCTCTCATATTTTGATTACAATATCTCATGCTTTTTAATAGACACAAAAAGAAATAATAAAATTATTAAAATTAATCTTTGAAATCTACCAAAACAAAGACCTAACGAGAAATAAAGGCAAAATCGAGGGCAAAATTGAATAGATAGAGGTAGGTATCTACAATATTTGGGTACTTGAAATGTCCTTTATTGTAGACTGCTCTCTTAATAATTAACAATGAATACATAAACGGGTATGACAGTCTACGGATATGCGGTGTGTGTGCTGTATTCACGCTGTATTGCAGTGATGTTTAACTCTATTCCGTAAGGGAAAATATTTGTATAGACTTTTTAATGAAATTGCTATCTGAATTATCTGTTAGTTGCTCCTTATCTATTTTTTGTTCAAAATTGGTAATTTTTTTCAAAAATATAGGTACAAATATATGTATTACATATTTGAAAAAGTTAAGTAAATAATATTTTCAGGTTTCTGCCTCGATACATTTCCTTAAATGAGCAAAAATATTTTTTGTAAATATGAGGGGGCTATTTTTTTTGTTTCTCACGTACACCGTCAATTGTGCTTCTACATTATTTGAATTTTATCAACCTCAAGAGAAATTAACAAACGGCATTTTTATGTGAAATCGACAGAAATTCAGCGTTTGCTGTCCATATTATTAATTTTTGTAGTAAGTACGTTACCTAATCTAAATTTTCGTTCATTGATGTAAATATCTCCAGATACTGCGCAAGTGAATTTGTCATAGTTTTGATGTGGGACTTTTTGTCATAGAAGCTATGTCATGGGACCAAATTTTAGCAAAATCGCATGTCATTTGAAATTTACAAAAAATAAAAAAATAGTATGTTTGCCAAGCTATGGACATTAGGTACTATGTTTTTTACAGTAAGGACTGCACTCCACTGTATTCTTTAAATTTTTTGTCCCTACAAATTTGTATTTTTTAAGTGTATATTTTGATATAGCATTGTATTATATTAAGTTTATTTTTGGAAAGTCAAACCAAATTACGTTACAGGTACTTAAGCACATGACTACTATTTTCTTTGATACCTTGCTGATCTCTAAATTCTCTCAGTTACCACTAGTGTGACAAATTTCACAAAACAGAACTATTACCTTTAAAATACCCCCGCAAACAGTTTTTTCGAGTAAGAGGGTATTATATTAAGTTTCAGGAATGTAAATTTAACGTTTATAAGTCAAGGGAGGTTAAATTGGTAGGATGTTGTATAATTTTATGGCCAGCTTTAATCCTTGTATGAATTTATATCCCTCGTAGTAATTTCTAGCAGTCCAAGGCTTATAAATTACAGTTGAGTTGGCTCCCCGGAGAATGTCTCCGATTCCCGGATTTTCGGATATAGCAAAGAAACCGGACACCTGACATGATGTAAACCATTTGGCAAAAATGGAGGCGTTGATGTATATCCCACTACTAACCAATTCTCTCAGTGTTTTCATTTCTAAGAGTGTTTATTTTATGTAACTTGAGATGGGAATAATTGATTATATTATGTATTTTTATATTATATAAGGTATCTTAGAAATAGGTCATTAAAAAAATAGTTTTTACTTGGTGATTCAGTCACAATATGTCTCTGAGATGCTTGATGTAGCAGAACAAGTCTATGTTATTTATACAGACTTCAGCAAAGCCTTCGATAAACTTGACTATGATCTGTGTTGTGTTGTCTCTGTGTTGTGTTGTCCATTTTAAATTACTGCAACATTGTATATTATCCTTGTCTGGACAAAATTACTCAGTACCGTCTTCAGAAAATTCAAAACAGCTGCTGTAGATTTGTTTTTCGCCTAAAGAAATATGATAGAGTTTCTGAAAAGATTAAACAACTGGGTTGGTTAAACATCAGTAATACTTTCAAATTTCACTTTAGTGTTTTTATAAATCAAATTTTGCATACATCTTCCCCGCCATACCTAAAAGAAAAACTGATACGTCGTGATGAAATTCATAATATCAATATAAGATTTCCATCCAAACTTTCACTTCCTAAATTTCATTCAGCCATGTTCACACGTTCCTTTACATATAATGCTTACACTATTTATAATTCTATTAATTACAAATTTAAACAGAATTCTGTTAGTGGTTATCGCAAAAATGTTAAATCTCACCTTTTACTTTTTCAACTTGACTTATCATCGTATATATTTTTTGTTACTTTAATTAATTTATATTTTATTGTTTGAGTTAATTGCATTTATTTGTATATCTATTTTTATATTCCTACCTATTTCTATTGTGTTTTATATTTTTGTTTTTATGAGGGTTAAGCGAGTAGCGTAAAGCTAAACTTCGCCCTTGTCTATGTATTGTACGTATTTAACTTTTTACAATACCCAATAAAGACATTTTATTATTATTATTATTATTATTATTATTATTATCTGCTGAAACTTAGAAAGGTCGGTTGTTCAAGAAACTAACTAAATTCTTTAGTTATTATTTATATTCTCGAAGTCAGCACGTTGAATACCGTTATTTCAGATGTATTGAATATATGACCATCTCTTGTGTGCTCTAAGGCTCAGCACTAGGACCTTTACCTATTATCATATATTTATTAATAGTTAATAGTTAGATAGTAGTTATTAGTAATTGATAAGTTGATGTTAACTATCTTGTTTATGCTAATGACTTAAAAATATTTTGTAATATTCGTTCCGAAGAAGGCTCATTGAAACTTCAAACATTAAGGTAAAGTTAATGGTTAGTAACCGTTGAACATACAGGATTGCAACGTGGTCACTTTTAGCAGAAAACGGCTTCCCTGCCATCACTGTTGCAAACTGAATAATTTCAAGATAAATAGAGTCACCGAATTTAAGGATTTGGGCGTATTTTTTTTACAAGTCTTAGTTTTCGTCAGCATATCGACAATATTACGCTGTCCGCATATAAGAGCTTAGGACTTGTTACTCGCAATTCTAGTAGTTTTATGCCCTGTTTCCCAACATTCAGGGTTATACGTTCGATAACTATCAAATACCTAGATAAATTTAGCAGTTTCATTATTCTTAAAATCACGTTTTTAGTGTGATGGAATATAAGGAAAATATTAAGCATACCCACAATTTCACCTTGTGACAAAAATTAATTGTTTGGAATGGAAAATAAAAAATGCGATTCAACAAATACACTTGAACATCGTCTCCTACTAATAATTACCTATATCAAAAAGTCTACACTCTCCTTGGGAACAATTATATTTCGTGACTTGGTTATCTCACGCGGAATGTCCCTAACTAATTACGAGTATATGTAATCCTTCATCTGAAAATCATGTTTCCATTTTATTTTGTACACTTTGTTTAGGGTAGAATTCTTGTAGTTATTATTTAACAAGACTCAATACAAATGACAGCAAAAAATAAGATAGGTTTAAGTAAATGTAAACATTGTCTGTCAGTCATGCTTCTGCATCATATTTATGAGATATATATCTAGTGGTTTTCCTCTGGATATCTATTTGATAAGTTATGTATCAGATAAGATTTAGTGAATGCTGGAGGAACCCAAATTCAAGGTTATTTCTACTTTATGGATTTGATAACTTTAATAGATATCTAGTACTTCAGAAACCGGGCATTAATAATATAAAACCCTTATTTTTATTGATCAATGTGTTTATTCTACCTAAGTTGGAGTTTCATGTTGTGCTGTTTGGAATTCTGGGTATCAGGCCCGTATTAACAGTTTTGAATTTATTCACCGCAATTTTCCAAATGTATTTCACTTCAACGTCATTAACAATTCGTTCGTTGCCCTTTTGTATTGTTAAAATTAATTTTAATGTTACTTCGTTTACAACTCGAAATGTTAATAGCTTCTATTTGTCAATCCCAAGGTTCAACTTGATTCAGATCTTAAATTTATTCACTGTGTCTGATATTTATCATCTGTTCAGACTAATCTAAATATTTTTATTTGTAGTATTAAGCCAATCAGAAGATTGTATCACGGTAAATAAATTTGTTTTGTAAATAATCTAACTTTCTCTTCTTTTTGTAATTTGTTTTGCGTAGTCCTTCCCATCCTGTAATTGGTTTTCTTACTGTAGGTTAGGTAAATCTCTCTTTTCCTACCTGACGTACGTTCGTAATAGGAATAGTTCTCGCATCCAGACGTGCACCAGAATTTGCTTTGGGATATCTGCACCCTGCAATCGCCTTGAAATTAGTGATGGTATAAATCAGTATTTTTCACTAACAGGTACGCTATGTTCCAGTTCCGTGTGCGTATCTGTTACAAATACTAGTTATTTTATACCTAATATTTATTGTTGAGTGTTGAGTCACGGGTCTCCACTGAGTACTGATTACTGAAATACTAGTCCAGTGCAAGTACAGCCCCGACCCGGTTTTCTAATGTCTACACAAAAATTAATTTTGTTAACTAATTTCATATTTTATGATGAATATAACTTTTATTTTTACTACTTTTCTTGTTAAATAGGTACATATCCAAAACGGAAACGTATTCCTAATTTATTTTATGTAGATATGTATTTGAAGAATGCCATTTTTATGTTATTTCTTATACGGTTACTTTATAGTAGGTATAGATCTAAAGTACTAGGATTTTTTACGAACTTACCTTATTATATACCTAAATACTATTATACTACTTTTATAGTGTTGATGAAATTAACAAACACGAGAGAATGTGGGATCAACATCTAGGTTTAATTGTTTATTAATAACCCGCTTGTCTTCAGTTACTACAAATTATTATCTACCAGTAAAAATAAAATGCAATTACTGAATCTCAATACTGCCTGCCTATCCAAGTGTTCCAAATTCCAAGTCCAAGTATGTATTATTAAAAATACCAAGTACGAAATACTATAACTAGTATATGAGTATCGAGATCGAGTTGGACCGGAGTCCGCCGTGTCACGTCGAAGTCTAGAGAGGAACTGGGAACAGTAACATAGAATCGTGAAAATAGTGAAACTAGTATTTTAGAAAACTCGTACCTGTTACGTTACGTTATAAGCTCATACCTGTAGCTTTGTTCCTACACAGCATCAAACGATCAGCAAACTGTCACGAGTTTACGCAATAGAAATTTAACCGTTCCAACACAATCAATCCGGGAACTAGTTGTAAGATATTTTGTTGCAACACAAAAGTGGATGGTTTGGAAACTGTTTGGAGACAGTCAAATCAGTTTGACGTTTATTAGGAAACCACTAATCAGACGCATGCGCAGATAGAATCTAACCGCTAACAGAAGTCAACTTTTGGTAGGCTGGGTATTGAACGTAACTAAAGTTTTATGTAATAATGCTATTTGAGAAATTTATTATAGTTGCACAATTAATTTGCAGATTTTTAAGTACGTAATTCTGTAGTTTTTCAAAATGAGTGACTCTAGTGACGAGGAGCAAGTTAGCAATTACAGGAGTACCTCGGATTCCAGTGATGATGCGATTTATCACTTCCTTATACATGAGTGACCGAAAAATGAAAATTACTTCAAACTAACTATACCCCAACGGTTACTGCTTGAAATAAACGTGTCGTTCCAACAAAGGAATTAGAAACTGATTTCAAACTAGTACATGAATTGCACTTGCGCATTAAAACAGTGCTGGAAACTACCAGTCATTGCTGTGTATGAAGAAACCTACAAAATACGCGTTCCTAGTATTTTGTATCATCACTACTTGAAATTGTTAAAATTGTTGTTGTTAATAAACGAAGAAGTGGCTATCTAACTTTGTATGTGTGAGGGTGTGTGTGTGTATGTATTCGAGGCTATACTTTGTATATTCGGGCGGTATTTAGTGTTCTGACTTTTTTATTTGATAAAGTGCCATTGTGATTATTAATTTTGGAATGCACATTCAAGCAGTTAAATCTCTGCTCTGCTTTATTTATTTGTAATGAAGGTTAACTTCGGGAAGTGTGAAACTTGTACATAACCAAAACATTTTGCATGGCTAAGTTAATACCTACTATTGTTAAAATCAGTTATATAAAAATTCAGCATGTTAGTTTAGTTTAGTTTCTTGGATTTTATCGGTTTTGTACATAAACGTATTATCGGATAATAGTCTATGACAGAACAAGAATATTTAGCCGTGATGTGGCACAAAGTAAATTTCCTTAAATTCCAGATTTTGAAAGAAAGTTTATGTCAATGATTCTCTGTCTTTTGTTATTAGAACTAGTCAAAGTAAAAGTTCGTATCTTTTTCTTAAAACACCTTATAGGTTATTAACGATAGAACGTTGTCTTTTTCAGATTTACTGATGATCTATGGTTGGTTTACAAAAGGAGGTTTAAAGTGGATTTAATTAAATCCCTCAATAGGTTAAATCGTGGTTAAATTTCATTTGATGAACCACCAGTGTTTTTATATATATAGAAAAAAATAGGTTTTAAATTTAGAAATGTGTTATGTACTATGAATAGTAACCGTGTGGTATAATAAAATTACGAGTGCTACTACTTTGTGACTGTTTGTATTTGTTTTGTGACTATTTTTACCTAACCTTGTGTTAAATGCAACGGGATGATTTCATGCTTGTCTGGACACAAGGACGACGCGGCGAAAGTGATTCCAACTCATAAATTAGGGAGCAAATGCGCTGAAAATAAGCTACGCTTTGTTATGTGTACGCGTAAGTTGGCCGTAAATCGGAGTCACTTAAAAATACGTTGTTTTTGTAATTCTCACCCCGAAAAACTGCCCATAAAACCGACAATAGTAATCGAAGCAGAAATAAGGAAGGTTATTTTTAAACTTGTTTAATCGGTTGTGTCAGGGGTTGTATCTTCGTTTACTGGATTCGAAAGTTGGAAAAGTAAGGTAAAGTTTAAGAAAAATAGCGTAATACGAATAAAATCTTTTCGATATTGGAAAAGTGAAATATCAGGAAACTACTACTCTGGGGCCCCGACCAGCATTGAATTACAGCTTACAAAACAAGCAAACAGCCAAAGTCATTCATATGGGCGCCACCAGACATATTCCGGTTTCGAAGCTTGTTAGTTTTCATCAGTTTGTCATAGATCAGCTGTTCGTGTCTGGTAAATCAGAAGGGCGGCAGGAAGTAATTTTGAAACTTCATATCAAGTTTCCTGATCGGTTTATATGACGTTCCGGTGTATGATTTGAAGTTACTGAGTTGTAACATTCCGATCCTTGATTTTTACGGATGAATTAACATTGCAAGTAGTTCCCTTCTCGATTCCGTTGATATTATTTCGATTGTTTTGGATTTCTATTACCTCTGTATAGTCAGCCAGAATCTTTTTTGTCTCAGTACAATCGAGTTTTTGTGCAGATCTATCATATGCCCTATGTTCAACAACTGCTTACTTTTCATTATTATTATTCTTGAGATTACACGTGATACTTCCAAGATACCTAAACTGAGAAAGTTGCCTGCAAGCTGCTAATTCCCTTCACTCCACCTGCTAACAAACTCACGAGTGACGTCATTGGTATATGAATCGAAAATGTCAGATATTGCCATTATTTTCGTGCTATAGTAATTAATTTCATGTTTTGACGTAATATTTATTCTTCTTGTATTTGTTGTTCAAAATTGCGATTTTTTGTTGATTGAAATTGGTCCAATTTCCTTTCTTTTTCTGATCCTATATCAGTACAGATGAGGTATTATGAGAATTATAACTGTGGGATAAGTTTGCTACTAAAATGTATAAGGTTAAGATTTTCTATGATTTTTTTATCGATTAAGGGCAAAATTATATGGAATTTTACTATATTTACTAAGTTATGTGCCATATTTCAGGTATACATACTTGTATATATAGATAATTGTAACTGTACTCTTGCATATGCACTCGAACTTGCAATTTTTAGAGGTATATTATTTGTCATATCTAGATGAGGGTAGCATAGTAAGAATAATTGGCTCATGCGGGAAGTAAGTCATAAAGTTTTGATTTATAAGATAAACGCATGTGAACCGATATCTTGACTCTTCTTGTAGCAGCATCGAAAGCACTTGGCATATCTAATTACCACTTAATTATAGATTACAGAATAAATTGGCTGTTAAAGATTCTATATTATATTATGTTTTTAACTGTTAATAATATTGTATTAGTACTATCTAGCAATCTGATGTCAATGACGTCATCCTATCTCATAACTGCTGTAATGCTATTGGACCGCTCGGAGCTCACAAGTAACTATCGTAGACAGTGAAAGTACGAAAGATTGCTTGGTCTTGTCCTGCGAAACCAAGACAAGACTAAGAAAAACCAAAACCAGTTTACTAACACTATCAAAAACATTTGAACTCGTAAGTTATTGGTAGCAGCTATGATACGTTCGCGTAATGCATCATTAGTGCCCACTTCGATGCGATACACTTCATTTTTAAAATATTCCCACAAAAAGAAGCCCAAAGGATTTAAGTTAGGAGATCGTGGCGGCCATGGTACCGGTCCCACTAGTCCAATCCATCGTAACCCTTGAACTTAAGGTATCCTAAACATTTTGTCGAAAATGAGGAGGAGCACCATCGTGCAAGAACCACATTTGAAGGCGGACAGCTAAGGGCACATCTTCCAGAAGTCCAAACAGATCATTTCGACGGAACTTCAAAAACTGAACATCAATGAATGGTCTAATCAAGCGATCTTTCGGCTGAAAATACAGCAAAATGTTACTTGAAAAAGTGGTTTACGGCTCTATCGTCCCGTGATTTGTTAATGGTATAGTGCACAAATATGTTAAATACCTACTTAAACATATCTTAACGATATAATTTAAAATAAAGTTTCCTATTTGATATAAATCAGGTATCTCAAATAAGTAAACACTTAGGTCTAGTATAGATCCAACTTTTGTTGGCTATTAATTTTTCGTACGCTACGTCAAGTTAAGTGGATGTAAACGATACTTAAGATTAAAAAGTGGTGCTAATCATTGAAATATAAAAACTCAATTATATCTTTTATGATTTTATTTTTTCTCATAAGAAATAATTCCAGTCGGACCTCTGTGCATTAAGCAATTTATTGCGAAAATATATGGTCGATTTGTATTTTCATGGCGAGCAGAGACTCGTAAAATATTTTTCACCGGTCATTTTATGTAGGTTTTGGTAATAAATCAGAGGGATCGGTTCAATGTACATCTGTAGATCTCGTAAATACGTCCAGGGGAGTTTTATTGACGCGGCAATCCTTCTTACGACTGAGCCATTAATTTATCAAAGCACACAAGAAATTTGATACATATTGGGACCGTATGCAGAATATGTATATCGCACATATAAAACTATCTCTCATACTTATTGTTAAGCACTATATAAAAGATTTTGGTTAAGTATAATTGACCAGTAACCAACATGATCAGCCGATATTACCTTAATTGATTTATTTGTTTCGAACCTACAGGGGTAGACCAAAATAAATGATATGGTAGTAGTAGCTTTAACAGAATAAAGATATGTAGGTACGTATTACGTACGTATTATATTTTCTTTGTTATACTCCATTTCATCTTAAGTCCCTACGGGGAAAAATGTATGTCAGTAGCACTATAAGTGACTAAGAGTTTGCTGCATGTTCACCAACACATCATGGCATGAAAGTCTTTAAAGTCATTACAAGAGAAAAGATGTTAGTAGCACGATACACGGAAAGAGAGTTCAGAAAGAATATTAAGATTAATACACCTATTCCAATGCTAGCTTAGTTTCACTATTCCGTACCTAATACTTTATTGAAAGATTAACTTATTCTTGTAAAATACGGCTATATGTTCTTCATTTAAGAATTAAAATTACTTGAAATCAAGAAAACTACTATGCTTATAGAGTGATGGTCAGAAGTACAGAATAAAATTCTTATCTTTTAGAATGTTATTGTTGTTAAGACGGCGGAACACGTTAACTGATCTTGATGATTTTCCCATCCTTCGGTTATGTAATAATTAATTTTTCTTCAATCTCTTATCTCCCAGCTACCCCTACTTTTGTTTTCAAATGGAAACATAAGACATGAGAGGGCTCGTTGAAAAGCTTATAAAATACCGAGTCCAGCCATACCAATTAAACAAGTTTTATGTTTTCAATAACCAGTTTTTTTTTTATTTAGAAATTGAAACAGCTAAATAATTTACAAAAATAAACTCAATGCCGGAAATGCTGAAAATGTCCTCTAATCACTATTTGGCATTCTCCAAGACGATAGTAAAAGCTGTCCACAGCATTCCGAATGACTTCATCTGGTAAATTATGCATGTCCGCCCTAGTCTTGTTCTAAATTCTCAATATTATCCGGTCTGTCCTGGTAGACTCTTTCTTTCAAATATCCTCAAACAAAATAATCCAGGGTCGTTAAGTCGGGGGATCTTGGCGGCCATTGAACTGTATCCCGTCTGCCAATCCAACTATTTGGAAACATTTCATGTAAGTATCTTCGAACATCAATACCAAAATGTGGGGGAGAGTCTTCTTGTTGGAGCCAAATTTTTTCATTCGGTATCTCTGGATCAATTTCATGAGGAAAAATCACAGAGCAGGTATCAGGTCAAATGTTAGAAAATCCAGGTAGCGTGCGGCAGTAAGATTTTTTGCCCAATATTCTGTTGATAATACTGCCCATACATTAATTTTCTGTGGGTGCTGCGTATGCGATTCGCATGTTCAGTGTGGATTTTTCTGGAACCAAAAGCGATAGTTGTGCTTGTTAACTACTCCATTTAAATAAAACGTAACTTCATCCGAAAAAAGTACGTCTCGTTGAAAACCATTATGTGTCAACACCGTCTTATCATTTCCTCACAAAATTGTAATCACCTGTCATAATCGTCTTCCAAAAGCTCTTGGACAAGACATACCTTATAGGAGGAACATTCGAGTTGTTGTTTGAGAAGCATCGTGATTGCGGGCTAATGAAACAGTTGAAATATGAGGATTTTCAACAAGTTTTAATGCAATGTCTAATTTCTTTTCTAAGGATGATTATTGACTGATTATTTTATGAAGGTAAACCTTTCAATAGTGATGGTGGTGGCAGTGATGGTTCTTCTAAGTTTCATATTTGATTAATATATTATCATATTCTGAATAATTGGGTACTTACATGACATGTCAATCCAAATGAGGCGGTATTTCGCTGTAATAAAAAGGACTGTATTCCATTTTATACTAAAAAATTTAAACAATTTATCATAAAAAATTGATTGGTTTGGACGCAATATCAACATTACAGGTGATTTACAGCCGTTTTAAATTATCCACATGCCAGATTTTAAAATGAGTGGCTTCCAGAAAAGCCCTTGTTTCCTTTATATCCTCGGATATCATTCTGGTAAAAGCGTTATATAGACGAAGGGAAATTCAGAGGACAGGAAATAGGCAATTTCTAAATTAGGGAGTAGAAATTTTTTTGCTTCAAACTTCGCTCGGTTTTGTGCCCGCATGAGATGTTTCAGTAGAATGGTAAATTACCTAATAAATATCCTTGTATTGGAAATCGCAAAACTATTGACAATTATATCGTTGTTTGATGGGAAAATGTTTAATGGTGCAAGCAGAGCTGAGTATTACTGAAGCATTCATGAGTAGTATTCAGTATAATATTTGTGTAGTCACTATTCAAGTATTGAATATTTTTACCTGACGATATTTAGCATTCATATTCCTCACATTTAGATATAAGAGTATTTTCAGGATTCAGTACTTGAAAATGGTATATTATATTATATTTATGGTTTGACTATAAATTGTTGACAATTAACTTTGACAAAACGTACTACTTACCACTCAGTTGCACAAATGCCAGCTTGCCACCTTTTGTTAACATTGAGATAAATACTGGAACTATGTTGTGTACAATTTTACCTGTAAAAGACATTAAATACTTAGGAATCTATATAGACTCACACCTAAAATGGAATTCTCACATAAATTATATTATTAAGAAACTGCAGTATGTGTTGTGTAAATTTCGATACTTAAAAAAAATTCTAAACATCTCCCAGCTTAAATTAATATACCATGCTTTAGTAGAGTGCCATTTGAACTATGGAATTTTAGCGTGGGGCGGTGTAACTAAAACTATTTTAAATCCATTAATTCTTCTACAAAAGATTTTTAAAATTAATATTATCTAAAGAGGTAAAATACCCATCGGACTTACTGTACACAGAAGCTAAAATTCTTGACCCTAGACAATTGTTCTACCTGAATTTGAATCTGAAGTACCATAGTACTAAATCCACCTACAAATTACCCACCCACAATTATGCTACCAGGCAAAAGATAACTATAACATACCTTTTATGACTAAGACTATTGGTCAGAGATCATTCATGTTCCTTGCACCAAAGGCTTATAACACTTTACCTCGAGAAATTCAAGACATAAGACCAATTCACCTATTTAAAAAACAGTTAAAATTATTTATTTTGCTAAACCCCAGAAAATTGTTTGATGAAATCATTGATTTAAAAAATAATTAGGCAATACTTACCTTCATGGTTATGCAATTGTTCTTGATTTTATATTTAGCACTTGTAAAAAAGTGGCCTTTTGGTGCTCTGTATTTTAGTTGTTTAATTTTAAGTATTTATTAGTGTTAGTTCTAAGTATTTGTTATATAATCTCGAAACAAGTATTAATTTACTTATCGAGTATTTTTTATTGCACTTGCATGTTCTGCATCCTATAATATGTTCTATGTTATTACATAAAAATATTATATATTTTCTGTAGTATTTCATTTTATACGATGTAGTATTATTTGTATTTGTATTTTGTACCCTGCCAGTTTGCACATATACACTGTATAACTATACGATATTTGTAATGATGCTATATATATATATGCAATAAAGTTATTATTATTATATGAGTAGTGTGTATGAGTGAGCGTTTTACGAATTTAGGGTAGCCATGAATACTCATGTACTCATGAATTATTTTTTCTCAAAAGTTGAAAACGGACTAGATTGTCTCTATGTTTGGCACTATATTTATGTTATTTATTTCTGAAGAAATATACTTTAAATCATTTACACCGTCATATTATAAATAATTTTATCAAACAGTATTTTTATGATTTCATTTGGTTGTTGGAAAACTTACCTACTAATAGAAAACTTGGAATGCACCCGCGGCGGTCATTAATTATAAAATCTTGTACGATTGCCGTAGCTGCGTTGGGTTTCCCCTTGAACAAACAGCACATAGCATAGGGTGAACTATGTTATAAAAAATATTTGTATAAGACCTTTGAAACTAAAAATTAGTCACTAATACTGAACCATAACCTAGAATTTTGTATTGCTAGTTGCATACTCTCCAAACATCAAAAAACACTGACAAAGCTTATAATATTATATTCTAAAGAATTTTTACAGAATTTTATAAACATCTCTGGATTTATAGTTTAAAATACTGTCACGGGTTTCCCAACCCGGCTTTTTCTTTTACTAGAAAAAGAAAGAGTGAATTTTTACTGATAATTATTAACTAATCTGTACACTACTGAATACTAATTACAACTCAACTAAACACTATTTCACTTTGAAACTCCAAGAAATTTCCAACTAAACACTCCAACTCAAGACTGATCTAGATCCATTTCTCGAACGATTCTCGTCGATTCTGAATTTTCTAGTCGCGCCTCCATACACGGCATTATTTAGTTTGTTTACCAGAATCGCGTAGGGGCGATCGGGGCAATCTAGCGTTTTGCGATACCACAGTCGTCGAATTGGATGCGAGCGGGGCAAATTCTGTGACAATAGTATTAATTATTTTATGCAAACATCGTCGATTATTGTTAATATTTGTGTTTGTATGCATTTGTGTATATTTTGGTGTGATTTTTGTTATTATTTGTGATTTTTTTCAACGGAGGGCACTACCTGGTCGTGGAGGTCGAATTGAATACCTCATTTTAATCAAAATGAACGGTCGAGGGAAGGAGGGATAACAAGTTTTAATGCAAATAGGTAAGAAATCCGAAAATAATTCAACATTATTGAAATCTCTTTAAAGATCCTGTGCTATCATATCGTGTTTCTCATTAAATCTTTAAATAATCACGTACATTTTGTAAATATATTTTTTTTCTTTCTTTAAATCGATACAAGTGAGAACGCGGTGACCTGTCACTATCTTTGAATATACCTAACCTCGCTGCTGACAGAAGATCGGAGTCGGAGATAAATAGAGGTTTAATATAGTTAAAAAAAAATAACTTTATAAATAAGTTCGGAAATTCTTTGATGGACGGTTCCACTAATTCTTATTTGTCCCTATCCCCTCTTAAAATATCATTACTTATAGTTACTTATAGAGGGGTATAAGTACACACCATGTAATCTTTGATTACGCGTACGGGCGTACTAAACAGAGCTCAAACAGCGTAGTAATATGAGTTACCCACTGCACGTTTTGCTGATGTTCGACGCTAACCACAATTTGGATGAGATTTTCAAGTTAAACGCAAACTTAAGTTATTTTTATCTATTGACTAGATAGTGTTGTAAACTAAATTTTAATTAATTCATGTTAGTATGAAAATTTGCAAAACTGCCACCTGGTACTGTGACTTGTGGTCTCTAGTCCTATATTTTTACATTTAAATGTATTTAATTAAATTTAAATCTTAACCTACATATTGAAAATATTTAGCACTGTATTCATATAATATGAAGTATTCAGGATTCAGGTACTCGTTGAACGTTGTATTCAGGACTCAAGTAGCCATGAATACTTTTTTAGAAACTACTTTGTATTCATGGATTAAATATACAACTCTGGCTGCAAAATCAATGAAAGAAAACCTCTGTGTATATTGATTTGTTTTTATAAAGCTTTTGTATTTAGTAACACTTCTTCAGTGAAACTAAAGCAAAAGCAAAAAAGCTCATTTGGGTCTTACTATAACTAAAGTGTGATATTAAAATGGACACAAATATAATATCTCCAAAATACTGTTGTACCTATTAGATCTAAAAAAAAGAAAATGTCATAAGGCATTGAGTGTATTCTCATATAATGTTCTATTTTAATAGCCCCAGAACAGAGTAAGAGTGTTGGCAGACTGTGAAAGTAAAGTTTGCTTTTTTGGATGTGATATATTCGTGACATAAAGTGAATAAGCTTTGCACAACTGTTACCATTCCATGGCATATTTTTAGGGCCATTGGTGTTTTTTCATGTTGTTTTGAATTATTTTTGCGCAGAAAAATGTAACTTTATATCTACTTTTACTCATTTCCAAAGAAAGGCAGTTACGAAATATATTGCACCTAACGATAACACAATTTTTAATCTGTCATACCGACGGCTTCTTTGAAGACAGCTGAATACTAAAATTATGTTTTATTTGTGTCCCAGAAGGACACAAATCGGTTTTTCTTGAATAACTTTTAAAGTACTCAATATAATTTAATAAACAGTTAATGTAAGGACCTCTTAAAATGCTGTCCTTGAAACATATATAGCTTTTTTAGTTTACCAGGGACGGGCTAAGCTTTACAACTTAATACGCCTAAATTTTTAACACCCTGTATAGTAAAGACTTCTGAAATAATAAATTTGGTAGCTTACCTTAGACTGAAAAAAGCTACTCTTGTTTATTGTTGACCTGTAAATTATCGTATCACGCACCAAAATCTGTCTGAAAAAAGTCCTTCTTGATAAGGGTTCAAGTAAGTAAAGCTGTAGAACATTTATTTACCTCCTATGCACATAAGCCTAGGGCTTGTAAAAAAAAAAACTTACTCCCTACATCGAAAATACTATTTTACTTCCTCATTTCGTATGTTTATTACTTTGTATGTTTGATGTAATATGTATAGGGTTTAAGTGGAAGAGTAGCTCAAGGCTATAACTTCACCCTTGTATTCTCTTTTACAATAAAGACGTATTATTATTATTACTTTTCCTCCCTCGGAAAGAAAACACTTTGGCTCCCTCGGTAGGCAAACAAGTAGAAACTTCAAATAGCTGTAAGAGTAGTGTATAGACCTCTTTTATTGATACACAAACTTCCTAAAAATGTAAAATAATGCTTTTTTTAAACGGATTTTTTATTACTTATTTTCATTTATAAAAATTGAAAACAGTTTAAATTGAAGTTAAATAACTAAATATTGTTAAAATGTATGGTACAATTAGTTAAATTACTAATGGAAATTCCCCCTGAAGAAATATTGGCTCTGCTAGTGGAGATGAGTTCCTGTTTGTTATTTTCCAAACTCGTGGTCGTTCGTTTTTTCAAAAATAAGACAACGTTTTTTGGTACTTGAAATAGTGCTTTTTCCTGTAATTATTTGGGTGGCTTTTAGAAAAACAATCATCTGAGTACCCTTCTGCTACTGCGTTTGTTCGCCACCTCCCCGGTCTTTCTAGAGTGAGAATATCACTTTCAGCATTGACTAATAACGTAGCTGAAGTACGGCGGAAACTGTGTCCAGTATAGCCTTTCGAATCATCCAAATTTAAAAATATTGCTATTATGCATGGAATTTTGGCAATTGCGTTTTTGGCAATTGCGTTTTTGCCAATTACCTGGTTTGTACTGTAGAATAAGTTACACAAAATTTAGAATGATATATGTTAGGGGACCTACAGTCCATATATTTTCTATATATATCCAAGACAGATACTTCGCTTGCAATCTCATTTTTTTTAGTGTAAATGTCTTTTTGATATTAGTTTTTGAGTCAGGTATTTGCACCACCAAAATATCTCCTTTATCACTGATTTCCTCCCCCAGCAATTCCAAATATAAGAACGACCTGAAAAACGAAAAATGCACTTAAGACAACAGTCTATAATGTCACTTAATTGTCATTTTTTATATGCTTTCTAATATAAGATGTTGCGTTGCGTTTTTATTTATTATTCAACAATAACGATCAATCTTACCTGAAAAAGTATTGGCTTTCTTGGCTTTATAACCAGCATATTTCCTTTTTAAAAAAGCTACTAATTTAGGAAGCGGAATGTCGATATTGTCTTTAATTTGTAGTGTACATGTTGTATTTGCTCCATAATGTTGAAGGCTTCAAATCGGCGCATTTTTTGGAAAATAAAATAGGACCACTTCTTCACATATTTTTCTTGTTTGCCTAGTCTCCATCCAACATTTAAATAGTTGGTACTCTTTTTCATATTTTTCGTGAGACTTTAACGGTAATAGATTTAACGAAACCACGTTTGCATCTTCCACAATATCTTGAGGAATTTCATCTTCCCACTTGGAGTACATTATTGTATTGTTTATTAAAAAACCACCTTAGCAACGTTGAATGTACTTTGATTTTTAACAATATTTACTTATCTAAATACCTATTATGCCATTTTGACATATTTGGTTGTTTGGTTGTCATGCATAAGAAAATATAATAACTATACGTAAAATCAATGTAAAACACTGTGAATGATCGTAGAAAAAATCATATGTATTACACAGGCTAAGTGCCATTTCCTCCCAAGGATATTGCTTGATCAAACTCTCCGCGGAAATTATGCACTTTGCTCCCTTGTTATACAAACAGCTATTGTTGAAGCCTTAAATACAAAAGGAAATGCTTTTCTTTATTTGAGTATAAGTATAAGCTGAAAAAAGGAATGTTCGTTGGGTCACAAATAAGAGAAATGTTTAAAGACGAAAATTTTGAAACTACAATAGGGCTTGGACTGCCTTCAAAAATGTTTGTAGCAACTTCCAAAGATCTGGTTGAAGAACGTATCCAATCTTACAAGAAGTTAGGTTATAACATGTGACTAACGCTACATTTTCTTCAGTCCCATTTGGATCTGTTCTCTGACAATTTACGTGTAGTTTCAGACGAACACGGCGAAAGATTTTACCAGCAAATTTCTCAAATAGAGAGTCGGTATAGTGGAGAATGGACTCCAATCATGTAAGCAGACTACTGTTAGACCCTAAAACGTAAAACCGATCTCGGCGAATAATAATAATAATATCTCTACCCCTCATTCTAATCACGAGGATTAGCCCAGAAGTAGAAGACTTGTGCGGGAGAGGGGGCGGCATGTTATTATTAAGCAGGCCGCATTTGCGCCCAGGAACGACTTACGTTGGTAGGCCCTAACCACCATTCAGTGTAGGAATGAGGAAAACCTGGAAAACCTCATTAATTAGGGGGGTAGTCAAATGTCAACCGGTATCAATCTTTCACATTGACCCAAGCCAACATTCTTCCACCCTACCATACCCGCAGAGAGGGTGCCAATCTCTCCACGAATATAGCTTATATACGGTCTACCGGCTGCGGGGTCGAACCCACAGCGATCCAGTCACCTCGATTCAAGTACTGACGACTTAAACCGCGCAACCACTGACCGATCCGAATACAAGTACATAATGCGCTAATTTCACGAATGCCATAATCGTGCATTATAAACGAATTTCATACGCTATTTTATAGTCGAACTGTGGTTTCAACGTACAATTTAAGTTCTATAAACTTAAATTTGTTCTAATTATGAAAATATTATTTGAGCAATCGTAGAATGTTCGTATATGGCTGCTATAGCATTGTGTCCATAAAGCAATTTTTTTCTAATAATATGTATTCATGTTAAAAAATTCTTTAAAAAGCCGAAGAAGCTGCATCAAGCCCTATTGCAAAAAAATCAGAAGATATTTATAAAAAAGAAATGGATATGTTTTCTCAATAGATGCAACGTCAAATCTAGAAACATATTTGATATTGTCCGCAAAAACCCCAAATTTACAAATTTTATGTAAATATTTGGATTTCTTAAGAAGTTATTTACAAATACCGAAAATAAAATTTTAATTTTAACACCCTGTAACTCCGTTAATAATCAATTTTGGAAAAAAATGTTATAGAAAGAGGTAGCATTTATTTTCGGTCTAGAATTATCCCCTGAATTTTTTGCCCATCATTTCCGGACACCCTGTATGTTACGAATCAAAAATAACATTGACATTAAAAAATATTCTAAACCAGATAGAGCGGTACCTTGATTATCTTGATCTTATAGCATAATGAAAACAAGTCCATTCACTGCAAGCGCTGCTGTAGTACTTTAAGTAAATGTAGTGTTTATGGGTTACTTACTGAGGTTCAACTTACTTATAACTTAGCAACGGAGCGCTGAAACTTTTATACAAACTCGATCCTAGAGATTCAACTCTATCTACTTTATACTTTGTGTTCTAAACTTACTGCATTTCTGAAGAACCGAAAAAAGTCCAGTATTTTCAATGGAACAGTTAATGGATATTCTACTCCGTACTGTAAATATATATGAGAAGTATATGAATATAAGATCGAAGAACACGTGAAAATTCAGAAGTTCTTTCTATTTTACAATGCGAGTAGATGTATCTGTCTATTGTCATTCATACATTCGGCCTGATTGTTCCCCAAAAATTGCAGAGTATCTAAACATTCCTAATGCTGATTAGTATACGGATAGTGGTGCTGTTATTAGGAATGTAGAGATTCACTAGAAAATAAAAACAAAATGCCAGGACACTGGGAGCCACGTAGAAAACGTGAATAATTAAATCATCTACCAGTGCATTCTCAAGTGTTCAGGAATTTCTATATCTGGAAATTCAAACTACAATATTACTATCAATATAAATAAATAATTTGTGTTATGTTTGAACAATTTCTACTTGGACTTCATGGCATACAAATGTAAGTAAAAATATGTAATAAATTTGTAGTTTTTTTGTTTATAAAATAGAGAAAATCTAATAATTTAATATCAATATCGAATTTTAATACCCAGGTAATTCAATTTAAATGGTTAAATCATACTATTTACTATTTTCTACGTTCATGTAAAAAACAAAACTGTATTGAACTATATTCAGTGGAAAAAGTGGTTCTTTATTGCACTAGTGCAATAAAATGTTTATTGCATCGTTCAAATCGACCTCACATTTTCCTAGACTTGGTGTCATCTAAATAACATTTTTTGGTTTTTGCATGAACGTAGAAAAAATATTGTATGCAATTCGTACAAAAAGTGCTTATTGCACTCGACGTGTTGACCTACTCGGTCTGATGGCAATAAACACTTACTTTTTATACTTGTTGCATAATAGTTATTTATGCAACAAGTGCAAAAAGTAAGTGCAAAAAGCACTTTTTGTACGAGTTGCATACAATATTTTTTCTACGTTCATGCAAAAACCAAAAAATGTTATTTAGATGATACTAAGTCTAGAAAAATGTGACGTCGATTTGAACGTTTATGTTTGTCATGATGACAAAACGCTGTAGTAGAATGACAGATGAATGCAATATACATTTTATTGCACTAGTGCAATAAAGAACCACTTTTTCCACTAAATATAGTTCAATAAAGTATTGTTTTTTGCATGAACGTAGAAAAATAACTATTGTGCCATGAAGTGGACTTTATGGCACGATTCTGTCATATTACAGCGCGGGTGCTAGAAAGTGGCAGATTATTACGATTTTGACGTTCATAATGACAGCATTATTATGACAGTCGACTATAAATCAATTTAAGGACTTCTCTCGGTGTACGCAGACATTATTTGAAAAGAGATATGACAGACAAATATCTCGTGGGTGTTAATTTAAGTCGCTTAAAAAAACTAGCTGCTAACAGCTTGTTATACAACGCCATCTATTGTCTGACACCTTCTCTATTCAAATTGTGTTCAGTGCTGTATTTTTATTTTTCAACTATAACAACAGATTGGCGGCTTGGTGCTTTCATCTCGTCGATTTAAAACGATTTATTTTTAATTTAATCTATTGCAGCGACAGGGTTAAAAAGCGTAATTTATCTGGCGTGC
Organism: Monochamus saltuarius; assembly: GCA_025584915.1. Taxonomy (NCBI): domain Eukaryota; kingdom Metazoa; phylum Arthropoda; class Insecta; order Coleoptera; family Cerambycidae; genus Monochamus; species Monochamus saltuarius. The sequence continues at coordinate 36,518,030 of CM046728.1, forward strand.
ACATCGACTCATAAGATGAGTCAACACATTTAAGGCTAAGTAACCTCCGACGGCGCCCAAAAAAGATAGAAAACTCGGGCACCGCGTTTATCTGCAGGGAGGAGGTGAAAAGTTTCCCGGGCAAAAAGTGCGACACGACAAACTTCATTCCTTCCCATGTCTAGCAACTGTTCGGCGTCACCGGCGACGGCAGGAACTGCAAGTGCAATATTATTCCAATGCGGTGGGAAGCGGGCAAAAGGAAAAACGATGCATCATCTCACACAAAGACGCGCGGGGTCGCATTTCGGTAAACATCGTCTGCGGACGAATATGAGGATTTCGTTTGGTTTCTTGGCTATTTGAAAGGGAGAGGTTCTTTTATTGAATCACTTAAATGTGTAACACGTACGTCTTTGGTCCGCAGTGCAATGTAAGACGTGGAAACTGACGAAAATATCTGAAAGGAAATAAAGAACAATAAGCCTTCCTCATACTTTTCTCAAAGGAAAAATACAGTTATATTTCGTACAAAAAATATATCTTTAAAAGTAACTGGAAAAGAAAACAGTTAGATATTTGAAAACTTCATACGCAGTATGTAAGTGTTTTGTGTAATGGATGAGTATATTATTTAAATTTAATATGCTGCTATAAATGTTTATGGCAAAGCCTGTAATGTCAATGAAAAGTCATAATCATTTAGAAACGTAATTGATTCGCTAAAAACTGTTTAAAGTAAAGAGGGCATTTCTTTTTCTTTCAGATATCAAAATTTTGGACTTCTTTACTTAAGGGCGACGTACATAGAAAAACTGACGTTTACAAAATCGTTTTCGATTTTTTCATGTCAGTTTTTCTTGTAAAATTACTAATTGGCAAAATTATTGCGTTACAAAGAGAAATTTATCCGATAAAAACAAAAGCTTTTCTGATTTTACTGGTATGTAATAAAAACAGTTTGTGAAAGTATAAGTGTTGAGAAATATTTCACTGATGATAAAAAAGCGACGAAAATATCTGGAATGAAATAAAAAAAACAATAATCCTTTCTCATACTTCCCTCAAAGGAATAGAATAAACATATCCTTCAAAGTAACAGGGAGAATAAATAGTTATTTTACCGCATTGTAAAGCTAATATAAATAAATTTCACATGTATGTTGTCTGAAACCAAATATCTAGGTATGCTAATGAACAATTACATAGAGAAAGCTCTGTTCAATAATTATTTAAAATAAAATAAAATATTCTATAAACATTCCATACTTTAGTTAACTTTTGAAACTGTGTGAACTCGAAATATCAACCACAATAGATGATATCTGACCTATTTCTGAATTTTTGGGATTGCTTCTCCTATACTATAACTATAAAAATTATATTATATAAATGAAAAATATTTTAAATTAAATTTCGACAATGTCAAGAGTGATATCGATCTGTCAAGAAGAATATATAGACATCCGACTTTTTTTGTAGTAAATTTAGTTAGATTAATTTTTATTGTAGATAATTATTGAATATAGCTTTGTCTATGGAATTGTTTATTAGCATACCAAGATATTTGGTATTAGCAAACATACATGACTTCGTTGATAGAAATTGCAGGAAAATTGATTTATATACCTGCACAAGAGAACAGAAGAATTACAAAAAGCTAATAATAAAGAATATATGGGTATATACTGTGGGTGTAATTCAACGTTCATCGGTGCTTTAATCCACAGAGTAGTTAGGTTCACACAATATTGTTAATACCTAATAAACAATGTATATAAACAGTTTAATATTTTATGTGGGATTGTTAGATTAGAAATAGCAAGTCCACGGTTTGTAACACGTTAAATATATTAATAAAGATATAACAACTGCGAAAGAATGATCCACCAATACAGAAGTCTGGACCGATGTTACGCGGAAGACGAACGACAAGTAACTGGTGTGGTTTTTCAGCAGACCTCTCGAGGAAGGTCTCGGGGGCTGGTTAATCTCTGACCATCTGTTTATTCAGGTCAGAAGATACTATAATGGTTTTATTGGCATTGATTTGTTTATTGCTTTAATGCAAATGTCATTAATTTGTAATTGTAGGGATGTAGATCGGTGACCGCTACATCACCCCCCTGCCAGACTTATTTTGGTGGACAAAAAATAAAAGTATACAATAATGCTATACAAGTGAAAATACAAAAAAAATGTTGGGAAAAAAAGAATGTTGTTCATGAGTGGTACTGACTAGATAAGTTTTACACTGAGGTCTAGCACTACACATCGCGGGCACTTTTTTACGCAAAACCCGCCTGGTATCTGTCGGGGAATCGTACGCGACGCGCGGGGCGCGTTTTCGGTTCCTCCGCGGTGCTGTCGGCGGCATGTGGCTCGCTCCTTGAGGTTGACGGTGTGGTTTCCTCCTCGCTGCTGCACGGTTCTGCTATACTTGGTTTGTCGTCCTCCACGTGAATATACGCGGGTTTGAGTCAGTCGATGGAAATGTTTACTTCGCGACCGCGGATGGAGACGGTTTTTAACATTACCATAATTATTAGTGGTGAACTTACGGTATTGTTAAATCTAACTTACTTTGTTTACGTCCAGATAGAGGACTTTACTTGAGGTATTTATAAAATTATGCAATCTGCCTTCATATTAAACTACTTGTTTTAATTTGAAAAATAATAAATAAAAGCAATTAATAATTATATATTATATTTTTTAAATTAATTTATTAATTTTTTATTGACATTTATTACTTATTTCATTTTTCTTTAACGCATTGTAATAAATCCTTATTTATTACTTTTGTTTATTATATTTTCAGAATAAAACAGGTATAATGTAGTGAATCTGACTTCAGCAAAATTTTATAAATGCCTTATATAACATCTCAGGACATGTTATTTGGAACAGAAAAAAAAAGACTGAATACAATAAATGAAAAAAAAGCAAAGTTTACTTTACCCTTGATTTTCTAAACGTCCTGCATACATTCTGGTAGCGTAATAGAAAAGTTTAATTGATTCTTCAAATCTTTGTACTTTAATATTTCGAAGAACTTAAACCCCCGCCTGTTTATGAGAGGAGTGGAATGATGTATTTCAGACCGTAAATCATGTTGAAGCACATAACAAATTCTTTGAATCATTTTTTAGCTATTTTGACATGGCCTTTCCGATAAAAAGTTTAAATGCAAACAAACGCGTAAAATGAATAAATGGATTACCAGAAATCTAATTGAGCAGGGTATATTTTTGCGCCAACTTCATCAACTGGTGAAACAAGATGCTGATTTAACAAATCAATATAAAATTTTTAAAAAATCTCATCAGAAAAATATTTATAACGCTAAAAGAAATGATTGCGATGATGTAATGTCCAAGACAGAGAATAAGTCTAGAGCTTCTTGGAATATGATTAGAACAAATACAAATATATCTTCTATTAAAAAGCTTCCAGATCTCATACAAACACAAGACGAAATAATTAGAAAACGAATGGCCCATGGTTTTAATTACTTTTTTTCAAATTCAGTTCAGTCTTTGGTTTCCAAAACAAATATAAGCAATAATATCGACATACCGTCTAATTCAAGTTCATTTTTCTTATCAAACATATCAATTAACGAAGTATATGTTATAATCAAACAAATTTCAGAAAAAAGATCATCTGGATTAGATGACGTTCCGTGTTCATTATTAATAGAAGTATCAGATCTCCTTTTAACCCCTCTCACTTACTTAATAAATATTTCATTTGAAAACGGTTATTTCCCTGATCAATTAAAGTGCGCAATGATTGTCCCTCTTCATAAAAAAGATGATGTTAGTAAAATAGAAAATTATCGACCAGTTGCACTGCTTTCAGCATTTTCAAAGATTTATGAAATAGCTTTTCTTCAGAGATTAAGTCCTTTTATTTTCAAGTATAATCGTATATCCGCTAATCAATATGGATTTGTTAAAGGTCGCTCTACCCAGGATGCACTAATGTCATTTTATAGCAGTATTATTGAGTCAATTAATGAAAACCGAAAAACCATCGGCATATTTTACGATCTATCGAGAGCCTTCGATGTCATTAATCACACTCACTTACTCAATAAGCTTGAGAAATATGGTATTCGCGGTCCACCGTTAGTGTGGATTTCATCATATCTAAGCGGTACAAGTCAAATTGTGAAGGTTAAAGATGGGGATGAAGTTTTCTTATCTAAAAAAATCCCTGTGGGCACCGGGGTACCACAAGGAAGTGTTTTAGCCCCAACGCTATTTATATTATTTATAAATGACCTGCCCCTGAGATTGAATGGTATTTGTTCTAGTACGTTATTCGCAGACGACACATCTTGTTGGTCAGTTCAAAGGATCAACGTGAATTATGTAGACTGTCCGAGGCATGCGTTGCTCGTATGGAAGACTGGTGTTGTCAAATCGGGCTAATTATGAAGTTAACAAAAACGAGTTTCATAAAATTTTGATCTATAGGTACACGCGATGACTATAGCTTATTGATTAAAGCATCAACGGGAAGTCTATTGCAGAGTGATGCTGTTAAGTTTTTGGGAGTACACTTAGACAATCACCTTTCATGGGAATTTCATATAAATGAAATTTTGAAAAAATTGGCTACACAAAATTACGTTATATGGAATATTAGAAAGAGCCTCAGTTTAGAAATTTTAAAACTTTACTATTATGGTTGCATAGAATCTGTATTAAATTATGGAATTATCTGTTGGGGGTGTAGTAGTAGTTTATATAAAGTTTTTATAATGCAAAAAAGAATAATCAGAAATATGCTCAATTTAAAACGTAATAGTTCTTGTAGGTCTTATTTCAAGCAAACTGGAATTTTAACTGTTTGTTCTCTGTTCATCTTAAATTGCGTAATTTATATAAAAACAAATTAAGAGAAATTTCCGAAGAGAGGTGTTCTGAATCCATACGCACTAAGAAATTCAAATGATCTACACATATCCCACTCTAGAACTACCCAGGTCTCCAAATCTTCTGCAAAATTGTCACTTAATTCCAAATATTGTATCTTTTAAGTGTAAAACAAAGAAATTATTAAAATATTATTCTTTTTATAATGTAGATGAATACTTGACTAGCAATTTTTTGGACTGGCGTTAAGGACCATTTTAGATTTGTTATACATTTATTTTATATACAGGGTGTCCGGAAAAGACGTGTACAACGGAAGACCACATACTCCTGGGTTCAAAATAAGCCGATTTAGCCCAATTTACTTATTTCCAAAATTGCTTCGTTTAGCCGCTAGAGAGCGCCAAAGTTCGCGAAAAATTTTTGGTTATTCCGAATATCTCGAAAACGACTTCATCGATCTTAACCATTTTTGGGCTACGCAGTTATAAGTCTAACCGACACTTTTTGCCATTATTTAAAATATTTTGCAGTAATTAGAAATATAAGAAAAATCATGTATTATGCAAATATCATTTACCTATAGCTATTTCAATCGGTTTAAGTAAACCAAGACCAGATAATACTCATTATAAAAATATATTAATTATCAAAACTTGAAATCGGAACTGAGGAATGAAAAATGGGAAAGACTTTATAATGAAAATAATATAAATATTATTACTGAAACATTTATTAACACTCTCAAATATTATATTAATAAAAATACTAAAGTAATTAAAATTCCTGGTACGCAAGTATTGCGTAAACCTTGGATTACACCTGCCCTTGTACGATCTATAAATGTGAAAAATGAATTATACAAACAACACCAAATAAATCAAAAGGACAAAAACCTTGAGATTCAATATAAAACATACAAAAATAAACTAAATACATTGATAATAAAAGCAAAAGAAATTATTATAAAATACAAATTGAAAAAATAGGAGTTCTTCTAAATCGTTGTGAAACCATAAACAAAATATGCAGTAAGTCTAAATCTGAAACAAAAATAAGTAAAATAAAAATTAACAATGACATAATAACAGACAAATACGAGATGTCAAATTTTTTAACTCATATTATACTAAATTGGGGGAAAATTATGCGAATAAAATCAGAGAAATTAATAATACTCAAGGGATAAATAATATGCTGGAAAATACAATGTATTTATATCATACAAATTGCGAAGAAGTGAAATTAATAATCAAACAATTAAAATTGAAAAAATCTCCCGGTCATGATGGTATTCGTGCAGAAACATTAAAGGAAATATCAGATGAAATTGTTGTTCCGTTAACGTTTATAATAAATAATTGTTTTGAGGTTGGATGTTTTCCAGATATTAATTATTATTGTTATTAAGTTATTAATTATAGACCTGTTTCTTTAATATCTAATATAGCTAAAATTATAGAAAAAATAATGAAAAAAAGAATAGTAAAATTTATGGAAAAATATAAATTAATCTCAGATCAGCAGTATGGTTTCAGAGAAGGGAGATCAACGGAGGATGCCATATATAAATTAACATCATATATTTATAGTGCTCTTGATAAGAAAAAACCTGCATTGTGCATCTTTGTTGATCTCTCGAAAGCTTTTGACACAGTTAGCCATAAAATACTTTTGGAAAAATTAATGTGTTATGGACTTAGAGGAAAGTGTATCATTTATTAAAGAGCTATTTAAGTAATCGTAAACAACAAACAAGTATTGACGGTGTAATGAGTGATCCGGGTACCGTTACCTATGGAGTTCCACAGGGGACGGTACTGGGACCACTTTTGTTCACAATATACATAAATGATCTACTTACCATTAACACAACTGGTTCTATTTTGAGTTTTGCTGATGACACTGCAGTGTGGTACGAGTCAAAGTCTTGGTCGGACCTGAAAATAAAAGCAGAAACAGATTTTAAAAATATAGCAATATGGTTTCAGCAAAATAAACTTACCTTAAATGTAGAGAAAACAAAATATCTTCCATTTACATCCTATGCGTCAGGTCTGCCTAGTCTGGGTTCACTAATTATTGACGACAATACAGAAGTACCTGAAGAAGATTCAATCAAATATCTTGGTATAGTTATAGATAGACATGCAAGGTGGAACCTACAAACTGCAAGTGCTGTCAAAAAAATTAGAGGATTACTGCCACGATTTAAATACTTACGAGATGTTTTAGATATACACCACCTAAAAATGCTTTACTATTCATTAGTACAATCCCAGTTGAATTACGGTATTATTGGATGGGGTGGTGTATCTGATAATCACCTGCAAAATTTGAACACAATTCAAAAATGGATTATTAAACTTATGTACAAAAAAAATATCACTTACCCTAGCGATCAATTGTTCACAGAAAGCGGTTTAATGGATGTCAGGCAATTATTCTGTTTGAATATTTTGCTAAAAACCTACCAAAAAAAGTATTTGATACCAAGTGCAATAAATCACATGTACAGTACGAGAAACAGGGACAATTATATGAATCCAAGGTCAATCAAAACAGTAGGACAACGAAATTTTAATTATCTTGCTTCCAGATTATATAATATGTTGCCAAATTCCCTAAAAACCATAAACGTGTACAAATCATTTAAGTGTAGAGTAAAGCTTTGGATTCAGGAATTGGGTCGAGGTACTTTTCACAATATAGTCAGCCACAGAAATGAAGTTTAGCTTTTGTTCTCCTTTACTTTGTTTACAAAAAATTATATTTACATATTTGTGTATTTTGTTGTACTTGTGAGTAAATGTATTATGTGTAGTTTATGTATTTTGATATTAAATGTGATTATGTGTTCATGTCTACGAGTGTTCATATATTAGTTTAGGATTATAGTAGGTAATAATAAGGTTAATTCTTATTATTAATCACACACAAGCGGTATTTGTAACCGCTTCAGTGATTCACTAGTTTATTTACTTGTTCGATTGCTGTTCTTTGTAACATATTTGTACTGTTTTATTAGTAGAACATGTTTTTATCTATATTATGTTATTGTTGTAAATAAACTTATATTATTAATATAAGCACATATTTTTAACCCCCTGTATAATAACTCTCAGCTTTTTCTATTAGTAGCTGACTTTATTTAGAAACTTTTTTATACTTTCAGAATTTTGAATAGATGAACCGTTTAGGCAGAAAAATATGTTTCGTGTGTCAACAATATCAGCATTCGTTCTGCAACAAATAACGAAAATTTCAAAACTCATTTATATTTTATTTAATAAATACAAGATAATAAGATATTAATATAACAAATAAAAAGAGTTATGATCTTTTTTCATTAAATGCTCAGTGACCACCGATGTGACCACCGTATTCTCGTACGCAACAAATTATCTGTTTTACGAAGTTGTAGTGCAGCCTCTCCATGATTTCTGGATTACCTCGTAAAATGGTAACTGCGTCTTGGATTCGCCTAAAAAACTCCTCTTCATTATTAACTGAATAGGCATATACTTTGGTTTTTACTGCATCCCACAAAAAATAATCGCAAGGGGTTAAGTCTGGTGCTCGAGGTGGCCATTTTATAGCGGCGTCGTTTTCTCTTCCAATCCGCCTATTAGGATACAGATTATGTAAATACTGACGGACGGGTATTCTAAAATGGGGGGGTGCACCATTGTGCATAAACCACATGTTACGACGAAGTAGTAACGGTAAATCGTCCAATAAGTTAGGTAATATTTGCTGTAAAAATTTAAATAGTTGACCCCATTTAATCGATGTGGAAGCACAACCGAAGCAATAATAAAGTTGTCGATAATTCCCGTCCACACGTTTACTCTGAATTCTTATTGAAAATGTCTTATTTCAGTCGTGTGGATTTTCATCAGTATAAACGTGTTTGTTATGGTTATTAATAATTCCTGACCTAGTAAAACTGTAAATATAATGTTTTTGCTGAAATTGATATCATGGGCCTTTTGATTTTGGATAAACTTACAAAATGCTAAATGTTTTTCAGGGTTTTCATGTCTTGTCCAATGCGCCTGGCACTAATTTTTGGGTTCTCTCCTATCTTATCTAGCATTCTCCTCTATAGTTTTCGTGGTACGTTGACGCTCTTGAACCGCATTCATTTGGTGAAAAGAACCAAATTCGCGAAGGCGCCTTTCACTTTTGCGGCCGTTACCATGACAAAATTCATAAACCAAAAGCATATCTACTTGTTCGGAATATGTATACGTCATCCATGATGAAATATTGAAAAATGACGAACAGAAGCAAACACAACAATAACAACAACAAATAGAGTTAGATCTAAAGTAACTAATTGAGCAAGAAGAATAAACCGAGAGACTAATTTCAGTAGCTGATTAGATTTGACAGACAACTGATACTTAAAATATCAGAGCCAGCTTCTGGTACTTCGTTATTTGTTGCAGAACGAATGCTGATATTGTTGACATACGAAAAATATGTTTTCTGCCTAAACTGCTCATCTGTTCAAAATTTTGAAAGTATAAAAAAAGTTTCCAAATAAAGTCATCTACTAACAGAAAAACTGAGACTGAGAGTAATTGTACAGGGGGTTAAAAAAATATGTGCTTATATTTGCATGATACATGATTTTTCTTATATTTCAAATTACTGCAAAAGATTTTAAATAATGTCAAAAAGTGTCGGTTAGACGTATAACTGCGTAGCCCAAAAATGGTTAAAATCGATCAAGTCGTTTTCGAGATATTCGGAATAAACAGAAAATTTTCGCGAACTTTGGCGCTCCCTAGCGGCTAAACGAAGCAATTTTGGAAATAAGTAAATTGGACTAAATCGGCTTATTTTGAACCTAGGAGTCTGTGGTCTTCCGTTGTACACTTCTTTTCCGGACACCCTGTATATTGTCCATTCTCATGTGTATACTGTTAACTGATTTAGCTTTACTGTTAATTGTAGGTATCTGATTTGCTTGCTTTTTTATGTACTATTTACATTTTATTTTATATTTATATTGACAATTTCTCATATTTACTAATGTAAATCTATAGAAATAAAGATTATAATTATTATTATGCATTTCCAATTAAACTTACATTCAAATGGTCTACATAGACAAACAATATTGCGACGCTGAAGAGTTTAACGTTTCCCCTTCGTCGCGCTTCGTCGCCCGACATCAAGTTTTCTATTAATGTTTCGGCACGGTGAAATATTTTTTATTAGGCGCCGTTCTTCCATTTACCCGATGCATGTACTTTCTGTGTTCACATTTACGAGTCTATTTTGCAAATTTCATTCAGTATCAATGTAACACAATAATACTTAGTAAATGACAAATTAACTCTTCTCGTATGTACTACCACAGATAAATAATCTAAAATTTGTGGTACTACGTTGTCCGAAAATTAAAATCATATACAGATATAAAGCATAATAATAAACTAGGTATACACGTGCGAACCTCACAGGTCTTCGTTGTGGTGGAGACCATTTTCTGAGGGCATGGCCAGATTAAAAGTGTCTAGGACAAACGCCATTCCAATTAAAATAATACATCTTCTGCGCATATTTGGAAAATTCTTGCAATTCGTGCAGATTATTTAAACTAACATCGACTCTGAAATTTAACCAGGCCTTGAGCGATTAAATAAAATTACCTTAAAAAACCTTGTCGTGTGAAATCCAACCCTTTTCATAATCATCTTGCTTTTGTAAGTCGCTTTATTGTCCCTAATTACGTTCGGGAGGAGGCTTTAAAGAAAGAGGATACAGGCAAGAAAAGCAATTCCACTCACTTCCAGTTTATAATCGGGGGTGATCACTCTTCTTAAGATTTGTTTACTCAATAAAGGATTAATTAGGAAATTAAGTTGCTGCAAAATTCATCTTAGCTGTCCGTAGCCTGACAGGGATAAATATTTGCTATACCTTGAATTCATGCCGAAGGCACTTTTATGTTGTAAAAATGAAAAATTAGACTGACCCATGTTATCCAGAACATCTAGATGTAGCAGTACACCTATAAATAATTATTTAGCCGTTTTTTACTATATTGTTAAGATATTTAAGCTAATATAATAGTTATTTACAATATATGTGTTGTAATTGTATTACAACACGAGATGTTAAAGTTGATAAAACATAACAAATTTAGTAATGTGAATTTACAACAAGAATTTTGTACAAAATTTTATCAGCTTTCATTTAATAACACGAAAAATATATATTTGACAAATAACGCGACGAGAACCTGGTGTATTTTTAATGAACATAAAAAGTACCTACTATTAAGTTTACGAATTAAGTTTTCTTATGTTACCTTTAGCATGGTTACTGTCAAAACTTTATCAAACAAACCCATAAATATAAAAAGCACTATTAAAAATGAGTGATTCTGATAGAAGTTTACCTTCTAATAAGCAGTGGCAAACGGAGGGATCTGAAGTCTACTTCTGACAAAATCCAATGAGTTGAAGTACCAAAAGTTTGAAGATTGGTCACAGTTAAGAAAAATCAAGATATAAGCAGATTTTTTCAACTCAAATGTTTGAAAAGAAGTTCAGAGGGTTATAAGAATCCATAATTTTTACAAAGGAAGAAGTTTCTAAGTACTGCAGATGATGAAATATATTTACCTATGAAGGTTGCTATGATAATCGGCATTTGTGTTGATTCATCAATTAACATCATACATTTATGAGGCATTAGATAAAAACTCCTACAATTAGCATATTTCTCGACCTCTCTAAGGCCTTTGACACTGTGTGTCATAAAAGACTGTTAAATAAATTAAATAAATATGGAATTCGTGGTAAATCATATAAAATCCTTGAAAGCTATTTATCACAAAGAGAACAGCTGGTCCAACTGGATGATGTCCGGAGTGATTTGCGGGCGGTTACCGTTGGTGTTCCTCAAGGAACGGTATTGGGACCGCTCCTTTTCACTGTTTACATCAACAGTTTATTAAACCTTAAGACATGTGGCAAAATTATTAGCTTTGCTGACGACACAGCTGTTGTGTATAAGTCATCTTCCTGGTCAAACCTAAAAAGAGAAATAGAAAATGAGTTTCCGAGGATTGTTGAATGGTTGCAGTATAACAAATTGACCTTAAATTATGCAAAAACAATGTACTTACCTTTTGCGTCTTATAGCACAGGTCTTCCTGATTTGGGTCCTTTGAATGTGGGTCACAATATGCGAATTTTAGAGTCTTCTTCGGTAAAATACCTAGGTGTTTATATTGATAGACATATGAGGTGGGAATTACAAATGAAACAGCTTGTAAAAAAGATAAGGGGTCTGATACCTACATTTAAATATTTGCGAGACTTTTTGAATGTGCAGCAGTTGAAAATTATGTATTTTTCTTTAGTACAATCATTGTTATCATATGGTATCTTAGGATGGGGAGGTGTGTATGACTGTTATCTATATGATGTTCATGTTGTACAAAAGTGGGTTTTGAGAGTGATGCATAGGAGAAATAAATTATATTCTAGTAATTCATTGTATGAACAATCTAATATATTGGATTTAAGGCAACTGTATTTTCTGAAAATGATGCTTTTTTTGAAGCGAGGCAAGATTAGTTTAGTTCCCTATGAACATTCTCATAATACTCGCCGACCTGTAACTATATTATACCCTCGTTGTGATAAAACAATTGGTCAAAGGTGTACTAATTATCTGATATCTAGATTGTATCTTATTATTCCTAAAGAGTTACGAGATATACGCTCTTATAATATTTACAAAAAGAAATTGAAAATATGGATAAACCAACAAGACAGGTTGTTATTTAGTAATATAATTAATCAACGCATATTAACATAGTACATTGTAAATATGATATATATTGTTGATATTGTAATGTTTAATAGTTTTTGTTGTATTTATCAAGAAATTTAGATCTATTCACGATTCTGACTTTTCCCTAGTATGTTTATTACCTTAGCTGCGACTTTTTTTTCATGTTGGAAATGTAAATTTTAGTATCTTATGAATGTACATTGATGTTTTGAGCTTTATTAATTATATAATTATTATTATCAAACAAACTGAAGTGCAATTAAGAGCACTGTAATGTATACTTTATGTTATTAATGTTTGATTTTAGTGTAGTATATCACGTACAAGTATCTATTGATACTTCTGTGATTAGCTATGTTTATTCCTATGCATACTCGTGTATGATTTGTACCTATTTAAAGATGAATAAACATTATTATTATTATTATTATTATTATTATTTCTGGGGTCTGTTGTCTCTAAGAATTAACTAAGCTAAGGTTAAATCATATTCAATACAATGGCCTCTATATAAAAATTGCTATTCCATCTACGAAAACAAAAATTGTCCGAGAATTTGTTATAACAGAAGGAAATGTGAAAGGTATCAACTTTTAAATTTTTTTTCGAAAACATGCCAAACTTCATCCTTCTAATGTAACTCACAGGCGGTGTTTTGTATTCTACAGACAAGGAAAATATATTTCCTAGCTTGTCGGAGTTAGTACTTTTGCAAGTATTTCAAACATGTTTGCAACAAAGTTTGGATTTAAAATCCAGAAGAATAGACTGGACATTGTTTTAGAAGATATCCTGGTTGATAAGGGTGCAGATATGTTAATACGGCATGGGAGCTGGAAATCTTTTGTGGCGGAATGCTATGTTGAGAATTATTTACAGATTAAGAAACAGATAGCAAGAAGATCACTTGGTCAAATACGAAATTAATGATTAGAAATTCAAAATGAAACAGTTTTGTCATGGTCGACCAGTAGTCGCGCGGTTTAAGGCGTCAGTATTTGAATCGAGGTGACTAGATCGGTGTGGGTTCCACCTCCGCAGCCGGTAGACCGTATATAAGCTATATACGTGGAGAGGATTGGCACCCTCTCTGCGGGTATGGTATGGTGGAAGAATGTTGGCTTCGATCAATGTGAGAGATTGTCACCGGTTGACGTTTGACTATCCCCCTAAGTAATGACTTCCCCGTGCGATAAAGGTGCTCCCTTAGAGCCCCCGCGCACTAGCGGCCAAGTCGCGCGGCCAGGTCGCGACGACCAAATCATTACATTGTCTTCAAATTTACACCGCGCACTTGACTGCCAATGGCCGCGACGGCCAGAGAGTCGCGACGGCCAACGAGATCTGTGGCGGTGCACACGCGGCCCAGCAGCAGCGCGGCCAACTATTTACATTACGTTCAATGGATGAGCGCGCACTAGAGAGCGACTAGACAGCGGCCAGTACAGTAGCCCTGCTGCCATATAGCAAATGCTTGCTCGGAATTCATTTCACAACTACACTGAGTGACTATTTTTGATAAATGTGCTTGACAGTCGCGCTCGATTGGCCGCCTTGAATTTTCGTGGCGCGACCTGGTCGTCGCGACCTGGCCGCGCGACTTGTCCGCTAGTGCGCGGGGCTCTTAGCCGACAATGTTCAGTTTGAACACCTGTCACCAGGCGAAGATTTGTCCTAGACATAACCAGGTACTTTTTAGCTGTATCCTTGAAGAAGTACTCTAGAGACTCCCTAGCAAATTGACAACCATTTGTTTCATTCCAACGTTTCCTAAACTTTTTGTGGATGTCACAGGGGCATAGTTCTTGGTCTTAGTAGCCAATTACTAATGGTAGTAGAGGCAGCCACTTCCATAGTTTTTTAAAAGTCTGGTTGGCGTGAGGCAGTTCTTGGTACTAGTGTTGGTTTTCAATAGTACCCACAGTATAATAGCCCGTTCTGTGCTTGTGACATGGTCAAGCATTGAGTAACTAGTGACCTGAAGATGCAGACACTTACATCTTGCGTAAAAAGAAAAATTAGCTTAAATTTTGTATCAAATTAAGTATATGCTTTTTGATGTAAAATATAATAAATGTTTTTCACTGTATTAGATAGGTATTTTAAGCTAATATATATATCAAATCTCCTGCAGTTCCTATTAGCTTAAAATTCCTTTATAATACTGTAAAAACTGTTGCAAAAGCTAATAATAAAGAATATATGGGTAGAGATTGTGGAATAAAAAAACAAAATACATAATACCATTGAGAAAATCTATATTTGGTAGGCGTATTAAAATCATTTAATAACGTTTTGCACTTTTAAATAAAATCTTTTGGATATACATTAACACGCAATTAATGTCAAGAAATGAGATTTGACCTATAGATTGTTGTAACACATGACCCCGTTTTCAAGTGGAACTGATAAATATGTGGATATAAAATTATACATTGTAGCATACTTAAAATTTATACAGGGTGATCCAAATTTTCTTTTTAATAAACAGAAGACCTTTACAAATATAATGTAAAAAAATATAAAAAGGTTAGTTTTAAAGTGATTTAAAAATACACTTATGCACGGCAAAGGAAACTAGATTTATACTGATGATTCAGACAGAGCTAGTCCACTGTAAACCTGACCTTGCGCAAGACAAAGCATGCAGTCGGCGACCGGCACGGTGGCAAACTGTGATTATTATCAATTCTTTCAATTTTTGAATATCTATTTTATATCAACAAATTCAACTGATTTTTTTGGTGTTATTGTTATTACAAATTAATAAAATTAATAAATATAATTAATTTGTGGTTTCAATTAATAATTTGACATTTTTTACTGTTTAAGAAAGGTATTTTAAGCTAATATACAGGGTGTTTCTAAACTATGGTGCCAAATGAATATGGCAGATAGAAAATGTCATTTTGAGCAAAAAGTCCGAAAATGCATAATAAGAAAGTTACAGGGTGATAAAGGTACAGTTTGAGAAACAATTTTTCGCAATAACTTCTACAAAAGTTAGGCAATTTAAATGAATCTTGGTGCAGTTTCTTAGACACTAAAATGCAACAATTTCGTGCAAAATCAATTTATTCCCATCGCCCAGGAGCGGAGAGCCGGGGTAGCACATAGAATTTTTTTATGAAAAAAAAAATTGTTCTTTGCATTTTCGGAAAACTGATCAAATTTTCTGAAAAATAAACTAATATGTCACAAGAAAGGTACTCTTGTTCAATGTCGCCGACATGAACCGTTCTTTAAAATTTGCAAAATTTATTGTCGTGCACCCGACAACAAGAATGCTGTAATCAAGAAGGCTATGCTTTATGTGGTAACTGGGTATGGATTTGGTTTGTAAATTTGTTATAACATTTATTTTTAAATTACAACATAACAAAACTACTTACTACAAAAAAAAGTTATTTAAGCATATGTTGAAAGTGATCACCGTTAGCTCTAATACATGCCCTAATTTTGTATTGTGAATGTCGCACAACTGTTGCATTTGGATTTTCATCATTCCAGTGATGACTATTTCTTAAATTGAACATGCCATTTTTCGTGAAACAACACTCATCAGTAAACAAAATACGTTTGGCGAACATCGCATCAACACGAACCTTTTCTGACATCCAGTTGCAAAATTGTAGTCGTTTTGGCAAATCTTCAGCAAGCAATTCTTGTACTTTAGTCATATGATATGGATGCAGTTGTTGTTCCCTAGCAATTCTCCATACCAAGGAATGTGGCATATTTTCGGCGAAAGCAATTCTTCTAGTGCTTAAAGTATCATCTTCTTCAAAACGTTGGAGAACACGCTCTTCAGCCTCTGGAGTTCGGATCGTTCTGGGACGGGCAGTGTCATAATGACTTTTTTTAAAAGTACCTGTTTCTCTAAGGCGCCGGCCGATGGACATAAACAATTTTCGAGAAGGTATTCTCCTATTTGGATAGGTCTGTTCATATAATCTACTTGCCATTCTTGTATTACAGCCACATTTTCCGTAAATTAAATGCATATCTGCAAGTTCTCCAAAGGTGTATTGTTCTGCCATAACAACTTTTAATGAGTAACGCCAGCTAAATTTTATGCTATCAAAACTTACAATTAACTTTTGACAGGAAAACTGAAAGGTTATTTTAAATTTCATGGCTACTATGATAACAAACTTCCATTGCTACCTCTATCTTGTCGAGTGCACGACAATAAATTTTGCAAATTTTAAAGAGAACGGTTCATATTGGCGACATTGAACAAGAGTACCTTTTTTGTGACATATTAGTTTATTTTTCAGAAAATTTGATCAATTTTCCGAAAATGCAAAAGACATTTTTTTTTTTTATAATAAAATCATATGTGCTACCGCGGCTCTCCGCTCCTGGGCGATGGGAATAAATTGTTTTTGCACGAAATTGTTGCATTTTAGTGTCTAAGAAACTGCACCAAGATTCATTTAAAATGCCTAACTTTTGTAGAAGTTATTACGAAAAATTGTTTCTCAAACTGTACCTTTATCACCCTGTAACTTTTTTATTATGCATTTTCGGACCTATGTTTACATGAAACTTTTTGCTCAAAATGACATTTTCTATCTGTCATGTTCATTTGGCACCATAGTTTAGAAACACCCTGTATATCAAATCTCCTACAATTCCTATCAATGAAGTCATATGTATGTTCTCTGATACCAAACATCTAAGTATGCTAATGAACAATTCGACAGACAAAGCTGTATTCAATAATTATCTAAAGAATTTAATCTACCTAAATTTACTAACCTGGTTTAATGGAAACACTCTATATATATTAACCTCTGGAGTGCGAACTCGAAATTCAACCACAATAGATGAGATCTGACCTATTTCTGCATTTTTAGGATTGCTTCATCAGATGGCCTCCTTTAACTTGTGTCAAATATCTAACTATAAAAATTATTATACCAATAAATTAAAATTATTTGAAATTAAATGTCGACAATGTCAAACTGATTAACTGTCAATGAATTTAAACATCATAACGACCTACTAAAATACATAAAGAAAATTACCTTTTATGTATTAATAGTTTTTTGGGAATGAATATATCTAAAAAAATCTGGCCATCCGGCAGAGCTTTTCGCTGGGCATATACTCCATGGTTTTCCAGGCGAAGGTTTTTGCTGTTTTGATGGTAGCAGGCAAGGAAGAAGTAAAGAATTGTGTGGAGGAGAAACATCTTCATCTGCTGTGATAGTCAGGTTGCACTTAGGGTCCTTAGCTTTCCGAGAACGAGATCTAGTCTTGTTCAGGAGTGTGGAGATGCCTGGAGTCCCTGGCCAGACAAAGGGAGGTAGAGTTGGCCTAACTGCTAGGCTGATGCCGCCCGCACATCACTACTCAGTTTTGATATACATTCTGATGATGCTAGGAACAACATTAGCCCAGCGTTGTAAAAGTTGAAAATACTTCAATAATTTTTCTCTCGCAATCTATAAGGATTTTACAATTTTATTGGCAAAGTTGTGAATCATCCTATACACTACTGTCCACATACAGCTGTTTTTAATGTGGTTGCAATCTATCTAGCGCTTAGTAAACAATACATTTCATTATTTCTGTCTAAGGAAGCTAAATATGGCCCATTCTGTATATAAAAAAATTGGTTCTTATGTTTCCCATGTTTTCAGAGGATGCTGCCTTTATTTCACAAATTTGGATTATCTAGAAAACAGTATCAATCCCGTGATTTATTATTAAAAAGTAGTGTTTTAACTAGTATTCTATATGATTTTAAATTCAGTTATGGTATTAGCTGAAGCCTCATTGAGTTGTCAAGATACTAGTGATCAAGTTTTTCTTCAAAAGTTCAACAAACTCGTGAAAAGATTAAATATTCGATCGTAGAAGACTGTTAAAAAATATAAATTTTCTAGCTGTTAAAAATAACATTAATCATTAATTCAGACTCATATGATTTAAATAAATCAGCAGGCATTATATTATACAGGGTGATTCAGAACTTATCTAAATGTTTTGAATGTAACTCTTACAAATAAAAAAATTAAAAAGAGCAGTTCGAAAATGATTTAAAAATAGACTTCTGCACGGCACTGGAAACTCGCCACTGTAAAACCCGATAAGGCGGCAAAGCATGCAATCGGCGACCGGACGAAAAATACAAAGAAATTCCCAAGCAAAGAAATAAATCACATTTTATAACACCTTTTTTTAATAGCAAATTCAACTGATTTGCCATTATTGTTATTAATTATTAATAATATCAATTTGTGGTTTCAATTAATAAAATAGTTTGACATCCTGATGTTACAATAACATTTTGACCCCGCTTACCCAGTTTCTGCTTTTTGTTCGTTTTGAACTCGTAATTATTAATAATAATAATAATAATAATAATAATAATAATAATAATAATAATAATAATAATAATAATAATAATAATAATAATAATAATAATAATAATAATCGTCCTAAAAGAGGAGGAAAAACGGAGGAAATATCGAGATCTTCTCTCCGAGCTCCGCAGGCTGTATCCAGACCACTCTGTTAAGATTGTGGTGCTAATTATAGGCGTCCTGGGTGGAATGAGACATACGTTGCTTTCTGACTTAAAGATCATACCGGCTTGTCGAAATTCGGCAGAGATCTTAGCCGGCAGAATGCAGAAGGCAATCGTCCTTGGTTCGTTACGTCTGCTCAGAACACACGATTTACGGGCGCAATGATTACTGACTCCACGGAGTGGAGAGTAGTCATTGCTTGACTCTCCAGAACATCTCCGAATGTGTCGGAGCTTCGGAAGGTGTTTACTGGAAAAAAAAAAAATAATAATAATAATAAATTTATTTTCCTTTTGACAACTTACATTGTATAGGAATAGTCATATAACATTGAAAAGAACGACTAAAGAAAAACGGAAACAAAGTACAAAAAAAAACAAATGAACGTATCGGCAGAGATCACACAACTCACTAACTTGATCACTCAAGCTATAAAAGCATCTATCCAATAGATACAGGTTTAATTGTTTTTTAACCAAGATCAAACTGTTTATATTTTTAATATACACTGGTAATTTATTAAAAACTTTTTTGCTTAAAAAGTTAGGTGAATTAATTGTTACATTATATTTGCAACTCGGAATAAAGTAATGATCTCTTTGTCTCGTATTTAGACCGTGCATTCGCTCATTTGAAACAAGATTGCTTTTATTTTTAAAAATAAACATACACAGCTCGAAAATTAACAAACATGGAAGGGGTAAAATATTATATTTTTTAAAGAGTTCTCGACAGGAGTACCTAGAAGAAACTCCGGCTATGCACCTTATAATTTGTTTCTGCGCAATGAATACGTCCGATGATTGAGTGGAATTACCCCATAGACATATGCCATATGTCAACCTGGAGGAAACCTGGGTATGTTACACTAAAACCAACTGATCTACAGTCAAAACGGTACGCAGATTTCTAAACAGGTAACAAAGCGATTTCAATTTTGAAATTAATTGACCACAGTGTTTATGCCATGTTAAACATTCATCTAATGTGATTCCCAAGAATTTTACGTCGGTATTAAATTTCATATAATCTGTACTGTTGTTCGTTTTTATTTTGAGTCCTAAACAGTTCTTTTGCCTATTAATCTGATTAACTGTGTTTTATTACTATTAAGATATAAAGTGTTATTGACGCACCAATTTCCCACGGCTTTCAACGCAGCAATACATTTCGATTCTAACAGTTTATCATTGGGATCTGAGCAAGAGTTATGATACGTTTGCCTAAATCATAATGCCTAAATAGTAGATATCCACTTCGGTGCAATACACTTCATTTTTTAATATCCCCACAAAAAGATCCAAATGATTTAAAGTCAGGATATCGTGTCGTCCATGGGACCGGTCCTCCTCATCCAATCCCTTAGTATTATTGCTTGGACATGCTTTACATTGTCCGGGTATAAAATTGAGCCTTGTGCGTAGTTGCATTTGGCACATGTTTACTGATAAATCGTTCTGCTAAAGCATAAATTAAAACCATATCCATTAACTCCCGAGTTGCTATACAGTAAGCCATTTTTGGCACTAGAAAAACTAATGTAAAGACACGAATAAAAAAACTTTAATACCTACAAAAAGAAATCAGATTACAATATTCGGAATCACCTGGTTAGAGGCTACAGTAACCCAGATAAGTTCTCTGAATCGCCCTATATAGTGACTGCTTTTTATGACCTAGGGAATAATGACCATGTTTATAGTACTGTGTCCAATTTGAAGTAGACAAAAAACTTATAGATAAATATAAAATAAAATATCATGTAGTATTACGTGAAGAAAGTTATATTTTTTATGGCATCTTATACCCAAAGATAACTCAGTTTGACTGTAACTTTTTTAATATTTTCTCATCAATTTTTCCGTGATACAACAGCTTGTTAAAAGTGACGCCTTTATATCAGATAACCGCATCAAAACGAGTCATCCTAAAATGAGTGATTTACTATGTGATTAATGACTTACCTAAAAAGCGGGGGGTAAACAAACTGTGGCCCTTAAATGTTTAAGAAAATACATTAATATTCATTTCTGGGACCGGACCAGGTGTTCGTTTTTAGCGGTGCACGTTTTAGGCGTTAATTGTAATAGCACGTCCTTTTAAATAACAAGTAATTAGAATAAAGGCATACTTAGGAATAATGATGCGTATAAAAAATGATACAGTGTGACATATTTAACATTCAGTGTGGAATAAATTCATTATTTCTAAAACAACGAAGTTTCATGAAATTTCCTCCGACCCGTCGATTCTGCTTTTTAAAAAGACTCTTTTTTCTATACCAACGCATTTCCGACGTTCATTTGTTTTCGCGTGATGACATCATCGGATATTTTTTTAAATAGAACCCCTATATTTTTCCATCGCGTTCTTGTAGAGTTTAACTTGCTGAATTCAAAAACACATAATTTCAACACTTTATTCCTTCAACTTTCCGAGAAAAAATTACTAACGCTGCAGTTGACAGATGTCAATTCTGATTAGATTTTGTTTAGCTGCCAGAAACAGTTTCTGAGGTGACTTGATTTAATTTGTTGTTTTTGCTATCAAAAGATGTAATATTCTAACATGCAATCTAATAAAACAAAATAATGAATTAGGGGGTCAAATACGATTGAGGCAACCAGAATTTAATTAATTAATTAGTTACTTATTGTTAAATTGTGTTAAAAATGAAGAGTCCTTATTTTGTGATACTGCCGATGAATTCACTATATCCACTTTACTCTCAACCACCTCATCACAGACACAAATGGGAATATTCACATTTTTTTCAAGCCGATTTTATTGGATCGGTTATTTATTTCTATTTTTTTGGAAAGTTGAAGGAATAAAGTGTTGAAATTATACATTTTTGAATTCAGCAAGTTAAGCTCTACAAGAATCCGATGAAAAAATATAGAGGTTCTATTTAAAAAATATCCGATGACGTCATCACGCGAAAACAAATGAACGTCGGAAATGCGTTGGTACAGAAAAAGGAGCCTATTTAAAAAGCAAAATCGACAGGTCCGAGGAAATTTCATGAAACTTCGTTGTTTTAGAAATAATGAATTTATTCCATACTTTTCTTCCACACTGTAGAATAAAATAAGTCCGTTTTCTGGCAGACCAGTACGACGTTAGTTAGTATGACACAAGTTAATGATGGCATTGGACAGTTAACAGCTAGAAAAATAATAAAGACATTCTATATCCGAAGTCCAAAATCACAGCACTTAGATAAGTACGGAAGGAAAGAGTGACAGAGGAAAAAATTCCATAGGCGTGCTACTTGAGAAGGGTTCAAAGAACACCAAATTAATTGAGTAAATTGACTCTCATAGTTTACCTACTTTAAAAAGTTTATACTTACCTATAATATACGTATGACGTCCTTTTAGACGGCAATAGCCTGCCACTTCCCACAGACACCTACCTGATGCGCACTCCACGGATATCGTACTTTAACATATTCATGTCACTATTTACATACACATTATACACTACTGGTTATTAGCACTGTCACTATAACGGTCGTATGTTAATACTTATCGTCAGTTATTAGGCCTGTTGGTAGAACAGTTGGAAACAGTTTATAATGCTCAAATAAGGTGAACACTGCTTTGTTTTAGATACAGTGTGCTGCTTCTCACGGTTGCTAATTGATTCTGCTGTACTAAGAACAAATTCATTATAGAATGCATGACAGCACCAGGTTCCATCTGTGGCAAAATAATCCAATGGTATTTGTCCAGCCGAAGCCAATATGTTGTCTACAATGGGTTTAAATCTGTGAAATTTTCTACTCAGGCGTGCCCCAGGGTTCATTCCTGGGTCCGTTATTCAACGCAGGTTGGGGCTTTTGTCCACTGAGTAGTTAGTTTCACACAATATTATTAATACCTAAAAATATATAAAAACTTTTACATAAAAGGTGAACACTATTCAAGTAGGTATTGTCATATTTAATTCATTGACAGGCTGTCACTTTTTGTCATTGTCGATATTTAACTTCAAATAATTTTAATATTTATAATAACTTTTATAGTTAGATATTTGATTCAACTTAAAGGAGGCCACCTGAAGAAGCAATCCTAAAAATGCAAAAATAGGTCAGATCTCATCTATTGTGGTGGAATTGTCGTGTTCCCACTGCCAAAACGTGAAATTAGATATGTATAGAGTGTGTCATTGAAGCAGGTAAATTTATATATATTAATTTCTTTAGATAATTATTGAATAGAGCTTTGTCTGTGGAATTGTTCATTAGCATATCTAGATGTTTGGTATCAGTTAACATACATATGACTTTATTGATAGGAATTGTAGAAGATTTGATTTATATTAGCTTAAAATGCCTTTCTAATACAGTAAAAAATGTTACAAAAGCTAATAATAAGGAATATATGGGTAGATATTGTGCGTGTAATTCAACGCATGTTGGGGCTTTTGTCCACTGAGTAGTTAGTTTCAGATAAATATATGTGTAAATGTAATTTATCTTTGTGTTGACTTTGACTTCAATGGTGATCTGGTTTATAACATGAATCACTCTACTCATTATTTTGGAACTCGACCATAGCTTAAATACGGTCTACCGGCTGCGGTGGCCGAACCCACAGCGATCTAGTCACCTCGATTCAAGTACTGACGCCTTAAGCCGCGCGGCCACTGACCGATAAATCGTCAATATTTTGTTGTTTTGCAGGAATTCTGAACCAGGGAGGAATATTTTCTTCGGGAAATCCTTAGATTAAAGGTGTTAATCAAGTTTTAGTTTATAATAGTTTATTCAGCAACATTTCTTTGTTTTTCACATTGATATTAAATACACAGTTTGAACCAATATAAAAATTAAGTAAACCGCAAAAACTCAAGTTCGTCTAGTACTGTCATTCTTGGAGCTATTCTCAAAGCAGCCCAACATTCATTAATAGTTATACTACTTTCAAATGTATGATATCATAAATGACAGCGATGCTTAATTCATCATTACCACTATTAACTTTCAGTATTCTTATCGTAATATTTTCTTTATTGAGAAGTGAGTCTTCAATGTAACCTTCCTCCGCAGTGCTTGATATCCGTCCTCCGTTTCTTTTAAGACAAGTGTGCAGTAGCAGACGTTTGTTGTAATGCGTTTCCACTAACATTGATTTTATGAATACTGACCACTATTTGATGACACTTTCCACTAACATATCTGAGAAATAAACGACGTTCTACCAATACGGTTGGACGTAAAACAACATATTATCGACAAAAACTTAAATAATTGTCTCCCAATATAGCAAAATAACGTGGTCTTTTAGTTTTCGTATTGGGAACTTTTATAATTAAGGCAGATTTTACATCTTCAACATTATCAATTGTTATATACGTATGACGTCCTTTGATGTCCACTAACATTGATTTTATGAATACTGACCACTATTTGATGACATTTTCCACTAACATATCTGAGAAATAAACGACGTTCTACCAATACGGTTAGACGTAAAACAACATATTATCGACAAAAACTTAAATAATTGTCTCCCAATATAGCAAAATAACGTGGTCTTTTTGTTTTCGTATTGGGAACTTTTATAATTAAGGCAGATTTTACATCTTCAACATTATCAATTGTTAAATTGACTAAATCTTGAGCACGGCATGCGCCTGCAACCCCCAATATTGGGACGCCCTATGAAATAGCTCTTTAAAAATGTTGTTTTTTCTCTGCTAAATTGAGGAAAATTTTCCTTGTGCAGTATTATAGCATAATTCATAACCTTATAAATTCTCTTAATCAATTTTCAAAGTCGACAGCAAATTAGAATACTTCTTTGTAACTTCAAATCTGAAAACTGCTTTATTCGTTCTATGCATATAAATGTTTAGTTTATTATACCGTTAAAAAAATAAATAGGTACCTAATTTCATCCATAACAGATCAGTTCATTCGTTATTTTCATTTGAATAGTTTTATCTGTTGGATAATAAATCACTCAATTGTTTTATTTGCGTAATTTAATTCGTTTGGTTCGAACAGTTTGATTCAGTGAGTTTCAGATATTTACGCTCAATATTGAACAATTCAAACAAGAGACATCTACTGAATCATTTGATTGTGCATATAATAAATAAAATATCATCGTCTTCTTAATTGTCATGTTTAATTTAAAATTCATTGACAGGTTAAAGTCACTTTTGCAATTGTCACTGTTTAATTTATGGGTATTATAATTTTTATAGTTAGATATTTGGCTCAACTTAAAGGAGGCTACCTGAAGAAGCAATTCTAAAAGATTTAGCTAAATTATTTTTTATGTTAGATAATTATTGAATAGAGCTTTGTCTGTGGAATTGTTAATTAGCATACCTAGATGTTTGGTATCAGAGTGCATACATATGACTTCATTGATAGGAATTGTAGGAGATTTGATTTATGTTAGCTTAGAGTGATTTTGTCATGACATGCATTTAAAACAAAGACCTTTAGAATACTTAAACCATTTTGAGGTATCTGGTCTAGGAAGTCAATTTTATCAGAAATAAAGAATCACCATTTAGCTTAACTAAAAAATGGTGTAAAATACCATCTTGTATATTCATCATCTACCTCCAAAATAGCTAACCCGTTGAAAACGCTTCAACTGCACGCCTTACGACATTATACAATAATCTATTGAGAGACTGTTAAAAATTGTTTCTTCTATTAATATTTATATCGATTCTCTAACCCATAGATTTCGGAAAACTTTATGCATTAACTATAATATAAAAATGTGGGTAAATTTATAATTGATAAAATGATAACATACTTGTTGATCGCGGCGCATGCGCCATAATATAGAATAAATTATGAATTGAGGCAATTATTTTATATTTCACTAATCCAACATATCCATTTTGTTAAGACTGAATCTACTATTTTCAACTCCCCTTAAACTGTGTCCAGCAGATGGTCCTGGATATTTATCTTATGTAGTAAAGGATAACTCAAACTATCTACATCCAGAATAATTGACGTCACCTTTACAACCTCTTGCTGTATATTGATATTATGTTACTTTATTGTACAGGGTGGACCAAAGTGATAAAAATTAAATGGCGAAAATAGCATACCGATAAAGATTTTTTCCGTAGCATTCAGTGCGATATTTTTCCATACTTACGATTTTCCTGCCTCATGTTTTCTGTTTGTTTTAAACGGATCATATCAGATGATGATGATGATTTGACATACAAATGTTTGGGTAAAAGTATCAAAATAAATTCTATTTAAATTCATTTGTTTCTTGATACAACTTATTACTTTGAATATATCTCATGTATCAGTATATTGTGTCATAGTGTCATTGGAATTACAAAAAAAGATGAAAGTTTTGTTTAAAATATTTTTTTCTTGCAAATATCATGTATGATACCTAATCTCATGAAAAGTTCGATGAATATTTAAAAAAATCCGAAATATTTGCATAATATTAAATTCATGTTTAAATTGAAAAACCAGAAGTTACAGAAATATATACCATTAGATTTTTTGAAAAGGAATCTATTTAAATAATTAAATACCTTCAAAATCAAAATGTCAGGTGATATCATAGAAAACTATTAAAATTAAAATAGACTGCATCTTTAGGTCAGTCAGTGGTCGCGCGATTTAAGGAGTCAGTACTTGAATCGATGTGGCTAGACCGGTGTGGGTTCGAGCCCCGCAGCCGGTAGACCGTATATCAGCTATATTCGTGGAGAGGATTGACATTCTCTCTGCGGGTATGGTAGTGTCGAAAAATGTTAGTTTGAGTCAATGTGAGAGATTAATACCGGTCGACATTTGACTACCCCCCTAATTAATGAGGTTATCCATCCATTTCTTATAACTATTGCTCAGTTTGTTATAGTGAGGAGGGCACAATTATTGGTATAATCCGCAGTGTGTCTTGTGTCACTTTTCAAGAACATTTCCTTACAAAACAGATTTGAACGACAATTACCTATAATACAAAGAAAATATGTGATGTATAATTATTTTACTTAATTCATGTTAATTTTTGTATATGTGATGTAAAAATATGACAATTTTACTTAAATATTGAAAACTGATGTTTAAAAAAAATTTCTAAAATTTCTTAATATTTTTAGAAAATTTAGAATGTTTTTTTTCTATCGAATAAATTACTTAGTATCAAGGCAAGTAGTAGTAAAAAATCAAGTGAATTTTTAAAATGCTTGATATCAAACCGTTTCCAAAGTTCTTCACTTGACGAATGCGTATCATAATATTTAAACTCGATTTGTACCTATTTTTTTCTTAAGTAAGGAAACTACTGAATATGATCCATCCTGTAAAGCAAATCCTGAATTGTGTATTGACCCTTATCTTGCACTGCAATATCCTGTGACTGTATTTATATAGTCTACTCAAGCATTATCTTCCAGAGATAAGGTCTTCACCAGAATTCATGGAAATGGATAATTCTCTTCAAATAGTCGAGCACAATGCCGCTCTTTGTTGACTGTGTAATGTCCATTGTTGCATTTAGTAGCTCAATGTTTCCTGCGAGTTACCCATTCAGTTATACAAGGTGGACCTCTAGTTCGCCTTGTTAGTAATTACTTATTTAATGATAATTACGTTTAAAATAATCTAAAATATATAACAGTGTTTCACGAATCAACGATATTTTCAAATTAATATCATGTATTGCCACTTAACACACATTAAGAATTATAAACATATTTTCAATAATTTATTACCCGCAGGACTCAGATCTCATGACCCATTGTACATGCTGCCGATTTCAAAATAAGCTCTTCCTGTGCGCAAGAGCTAGCACCAGCTCTGGTGTCTCTCATGTCTTAAGGAGTAAGAAAAACCTCCCTAAGATGCTTGTGCCTCTTTACCATTAAACAGACACAGTTCCAAATGATGTAAATGAAATCCTGTGTGTTGTCGAAAAGCCTGCACCTTGCGGCATTGCTTAAGCTAATCCTATGTAGATGCCTGTTGAGACGTCCGTAGCCCGTTAGGAGACCCGTAATAATCTAAATGTTGCTTCAGTTAAGCATAATATAATTTCGCCTTGCATTAACTTATGGACCTCCTATAAGAAAACCTGGTCTGACACAGTCCAGATCCACCCACGGAATTTACCTTTGATGGTTTGATTCAGTCATGAATGGACCTTCGGAGATATCACTGCGGTAACCCCAATACTGGTTTCGGTCCCACAAATTGACTACTTAACACTTGTCTGTTCAACATGTCAGCCCTCTCATTGCCACTCACATCACTGTGACCCGGAACGTAGATCTGCATGATTATACATTCCTAAAGAAGAAAGAGTTCTCACACATTCCAGGACTCCACGAGAGGTGATCCTGTATGACAGAAGTGTTTGTAAAGCTGCTGCTGCTGGTTTGCATATCACCATGATAGACCGTGAAGTATTTTCGTCAGAGAATAAAAATAAATCTATTAGTCTCACTCCATAGATCTTCACAACATGAAGACCTCTTCATAGGTCCTTCTTGGACCTATCCGTGAACCAGACGAACGCTTTTGAGAGCAGAGCTTCAGGATTCGTCAAACAGGCTTTCCTAGTAGGAATCTCTACCTTAAAATTCCTTTGAAATATGAAAGAAATATGTTATCGCTAACTGCTCCAAGGCTCTCATCTCTACCTACAAATCACGATGGAGCCAATAAGTGGCCTCTCTCGCCTTTCCTTCAACCACGAGGTGCAGTTTTGGAAGAGACCCTCTAAGGCCTCTGTCGGAGCTGTGCGTATGGCTCCTGTCGCATTGAAGTCGCTGAAATTTGTTTAGGCGTTCAGTGGTAGTAACCCACCGGACTGTAGGCCACCATACTACAGCAACATAAGTGAAAGAAAGCTTAACTATCGCATTATCAAGTCCCCACATTTTCATAAAGAGCCTTTTGCAACTCCTAAAGAATGCAGTTGCTTTTTACAATTGCCTATCAATATGGGGTACTCAGGTTAGTTTATCATGCAGAGTGTCCCCTAAAAACTTGACCATTTGTGCCCTCTTAATGACGACTTTGAAAATAGTTAGCTCTCTGAAGCCAACTGTCTTCTACCTCCTGGTGAAGACAACTACACCCAAGAAGATCCTTATAACGTCTTTCTGTCTAATAGTTTTTCAGTGTTTTACATAACATTATACTTAGTGTTGTTTTGGTAGATGTATGGAATTGATAAGCATGCTGTGAGTTGTGGAGTGGCCATATTACAATTAAGAGGATTCACATGTTTACTGAAAAAATTTTAAAAAAGAAGAATTTACTTTTTACTTTTGAAAATAAATGTAAAGCATTAAAAAACGACTTTAAAAAATATGATCTAAACTAACTTTTCTTAGAGGAACACTTTATGCACTAAATACAAAAATTTTAACCACGTGCTCAGGCAGGCCTAACAGACAGTAAAAAAATTATTTCTAAATTTTAGCTCGGTGTTTAAAAATTTGGGCAAAACCATATTTTCCCTTGGAAAATCGGCGCCTATGACAATCAATCATCGCTCGAGATGGCTAGATAATATATCAACTACTACGGTCGTTTTTTACAGCGTTGTGAAATGGAGAAACGAGGTAAATAAACATTTTTATTAAAATAATACCTAAGCACCTGATAGATAACAGTATCAGTTAATCCGGTTAATTGTAGTATTTTTTATTCGTTCTTCGTTGCACACTGCCAAAAATACATTTTCACTCATTGCAAATCCGTTATAATTATCCACTAACATACCCGGCATAAACTCTTTTAAATACGCTAAAACGGTTAAAATTAGTCACTGTAACTGTTCTAAAATAAAATAGAATAGTGCGTTGCTAGATGAATATTCTTCAAACATCAAAAAACATGGTCAAAGCTTAGAAATATAATATAATATTCTAAAAATCCAATTAACATTTTTACAGAACACTGCAAACATCTTGGGATGTTATAGTTTAAAATAGTACTAATTATTTTATGCAAACATCGTCGATTATTGTTAATATTGTTGCTATTATTAGTATTAACAGAATTTAATTCCCCAACAACAAAAGTAGTTTAAAAAATTGATACACGTGTCACTACCTCTGACACCTTTGACTTTGGCAGAATATACTTAACCCTGCGGCTGACAGAAAGCCAGTGATGGCGATAAATAAGGGTTTAATATTTATAGTTTTGAAATAAAAAAAAATCCGTTAATTCTTATTTGTTCCTATATCCTCTTAAAATATTTGTACTTCGTCATAGTTAATCCTGTACATTTTCTGATATTTGAGTCATGATACTAAACACATCTGTATGTTATATATTTTGTTCTCCCTGATCAATATAGGGCAAGTTGCAAGTTGATGATGCAATGAAAAATAAGAGCATTCAATATACTGTTGTCTAGTTTTTTTTATACAGTTTTTTTTAATGAATATATTATTCAGTACGTATTGGATACCCAGTATAGCATCACATGGTATAGACCTTGGACTGGTGGTAATGGTTATATGATCATTCATAATATTTTTAGAATTTAGACAGATAATATTAGTGGAGGAGGCCTAACAATCGCGAAAGAGTTCTATCGTGACATGGGTGAATTAATAACAAGGATTGAATGTTTCAGCGAGCTCTAGACGTGTAACACAAAATATTAATATCTAAGAAATTAATTGCCTATCCTCCCGTTTCTGTGTTAGTCGGCCCCCTTTTCTTCGAAAACAATGGCCTTACATGCCGCGTCCTTCTACTGACACCTCACACAATAGTTTCTTTGTATCGCACGGCAAATCATAGCCCACTTAGCAAGCACGTAGCGTGCCGCTCTGGGTGTTGCTTTAAATTAACAGCGCATTAGTTGATCTAATTTTATAATGAACCGAGAAATGTTATAAATATATTTATAGAATTGCACGTTTTTATACAATGCTTTAATGTAGAAAAACCATGTATATGAAGTTCTAGGTAAGTAACGAAGCCACTTTGTATTTTATTAGTGTTAAATTATTTAAATAATCCATTCATTCCTAATAAACAAAGTATAGAAATATTTGTAATAAAAAGGTTTGTTTTTCTTCTAAACTTCAATAATTATAGAAAAGCAGGGTTAAATTAAACTGAGATGGCTTAGATCCATAGATAAAACTTACAGCTGTCAACAATATCTACTACCGTCGTCGTTTTTTGCAGCATTTCTAAATGTAGAAACGAAAATGAACATTCTTAATAGTAATAACACCTGATAGATAGGTAACAGTTAATCCACATAGCTCCAGTATTTTGCATTCGTTTTCCATTATTTTCTTATAAACTGGTAAACTGGCTTATTCGCTCATTACAGCCACTCACTACCGATAAAAGACACATCCCGTAGGTACAATTAGATAGATTAGATTCCTATTTATTATAACAAAATCGAGCGAAAGAAAAATAGACGTTTTAATGTAAACGCGGCAGTATTGTCCCATAACCTAGAAAACCAAACCGGCGAACTATATTGTGGGAAAATATCTGCACCCAACACATATATCTTTATTTAATAACTATAAAACGTTTAAAAACTAAAATAAGGCACTAAAAACTGAAGAAGAACACTAAATTACAACGTAAACACAGGAATTCAATTATGACATGACAACGATACTGACTAATGAGCGACTGTTGCATGCTTGTAGAGTGTGCAACCAACAAGCATCGGCGGCGTTAAATAAGTATTTAAAATAATATCGAAAACATTTTTTTTTGGCTTTATAAATAAGTTTGGAATTTTTTTGAAGGGTGATTCCGTTAATTCTTATTTTTTCCTATCCCCTCTTAAAATATTTGTACTAAGTCATAGTTAACCCTGTATAGCTACTAAAAATCAGCTTGTCCATGGAATTATTTCCTTAACATAAATATTTGGTGTTAAAGAACATTTATGACTTCTTTTAATTTTATAGCTTCATTTGATTTAGACTTAATTGTCTTATAAAAACTGCAACTAAACAATTGTCTTAAAATCACAGCACCAATGAATACATTTCAATTATTGATTTGACAAATGAGGCTGTATGTCTGCCAAATTCCTTCAGACACATCTGTGTGGGTGTATCTACAGAAAGTTATTATATAAATCAGAACTTTTAGCTTAGAACTATGTCGATAAACCAAATATGTATGCTCCAGTTCGCCCACAATAAGAAACGAATGTTGAAAAATGTTTTATATTGATACAAATGATACAGTACATAGTTATGCAGTTGTTGTCGAATATATCGTAACTCATCTTTATTTCAGATTGAAAATTGTTACTTCCACTTGCAATCGATCGTAATGTTAATCTAATGTATATGTATATCTTTATTTCATCCATGTTGAAAATACATTTTCTAGTATCATTATCAATGAAAAGTAAACACTACAGAATATTTTTAATGAATTACATATAAGAGTAAACCTTAACCTTAAATAATTTCACATCAAGTAGACTCTCTTAAGGGGCATTCCACGCCAACTCAGCAGTCGATCCCACATCACCCTCTCAGATCTGGCTCAAAATTGGTACATCGATTGGTACTGTCGAAAAAAGGATATTCGCAAAATTTCAGCCCCTAACACCGCTTCCTGTCACCAGGGGCCCATAGTGAAGTTTTCGACCATCATTTCACCTCCAGGGGTCTGATATCGGTTTTTCGTGTACTAACGCGGCATTTTGGTCTAAAAAAATTATCAAGAATACATAGGAGATGCCAAATTTCCCGTAGAACACGATGCCACCATCCGTTTTCCGATATCTAGCAAGGGGGGCCCGGAAAACGCGAAAAACCGCGCTTTGGTAAAAAAATCTGATATCTCAAATACGGTCGCTTCAAACTGGCTGAAAATTTACCAAAAGACTCTTCGATTATTGCTCTTTCGAGTGTTCATACTCGCGTGGTGATCATTATATGTAAAAAAAAAGTTACACGCGATTTACGGGTTTTTTATGGGATTTTCTGTAATTTTTTCATTATAACCGCTCCACTGGCCCTATCCAGTTGGGTAATAATTGGATTTTTTTCTCTCTCCAAGCGTCTCTTTTATCCCCCTGTCTCTACAAACACAGAAATTTCTCTCCCCAGCCAGTATTAGAGAAAACATTTGTTATTCAATGATTTATTTCACAATTTTTCGTAAATTTTTTGATTTTTGAGTAAATTTACATTTTCTGCAGCTTACGTCTATTATTTGTAAAAAATATGAATATAATACAATACAACGAATGAAAATCGCAGTAAGAAACAAGAAAACCCACATTGCAATCATTGTTGACACTATACATCTCGATATTATTTGCACTATTTTACACATAATGTCCTTATACATGAATCAGAATTCTATCTAATTGCACGATTTTTGCCAACGTGGCTTGCCCAACTTGAAGTCTATCTTGATTTCTAAGGAGGAACTAACTCAAGAGCGGGTCACAACTCAAATGAATGCCCAGACAAGGGAATATCATCATTTTGTTCCTGTTACTGAACAAGTTGTTGCACGCAAATCACGAGTTTTCATCGGGAACATTCAATCAGATTCGACCTTCTGAATAAAAATCTCTTTGACTGGGCAGAGGATATGTTTGTAACTTTCGTTATCAATGATACTTGGTCAGTTGGGTATATAGTCAAAATTTCAGAGAATGAGCTTACTGCTGAGATCTCATTGCTGAAAATGATAAAGAAAAATATATATGAATGGTCAGAGAGGGATACCAGACTATCGATACCCTTCACTGATATATTAACTCAGACTGTAGTTATTGAAAAATCAGGTGAATATACCACCACCACCACCATAAAACTGGGCCACACAATTAGCAAATTCAAAAAATACAAGGGTCAAGGTACTTCGATAAATTAGATAGAATGCTGATTCATGTATCACATTATGTGCAAAATAGTGAAGATAATATCGATGTATAGTGTCAACAATGATTGTAATGTGGGTTTTCTTGTTTCTTACTGCGATTTTCATTCGTTATATTATATTATTTTCATATTTTTTACAAATAATAGAAGTAAGCTGCAGAAAATGTAAATTTGCTCAAAAATCAAAAAATTGACGAAATATTGTGAAATAAATAAAATAAATAATGTTTTCTCTAATACTGGCTGGGGAGAGAAATTTCTGTGTTTGTAAAGCAAGGGGGACAAAAGAGACGCTTGGTGAGAGAAAAAAATCCAATTATTACCCAACTGGATAGGGCCAGTGGAGCGGGTATAATGAAAAAATTACAGAAAATCCCATATAAAACCCGTAAAACGCGTGTAACTTTTTTTTTACATATAATGATCACCACGCGCGTATGAACACTCGAAAGAGCAATAATCGAAGAGTCTTTTGGTAAATTTTCAGCCAGTTTGAAGCGACCGTATTTGAGATATCAGATTTTTTACCAAAGCGCGGTTTTTCGCGTTTTCCGGGCTCCCCTTGCTAGATATCGGAAAACGGATGGTGGCATCGTGTTCTACGGGAAATTTGGCATCTCCTATGTATTTTTGATAGTTTTTTTAGACCAAAATGCCGCGTCAGTACACGAAAATCCGATTTCAGACCCCTGGAAGTGAAATGATGGTCGAAAACTTCACTATGGGCCCCTGATGACAGGGAACGGTCTTAGGGGCTGAAAATTTGGGAATATCCTTTTTTCGATAGTACTAATCGATGTACCAATTTTGAACCAGATCTGAGAGGGTGATGTGGGATCGACTGCTGAGTTGGCGTGGAATGCCCCTTAATCGATTTATGACAAAAAAGCATTAAAATATGTTGAGGTTTATATGAAATACCTCTATTCGACATAACCTGATGAAACATATGTAAGGTGTTTTTTTACTGTTTAAGAAAGGTATTTTAAGCTAATATGTATGAAATCTCCTATAATTCCTATCAATGAAGTCATGTGTATGTTCTCTGATACCAAACATCTAGGTATGCTAATGAACATCCACAGACAAAACTCTATTCAATAATTATCTAAAGAATTTAATCTATTTACTAACCTCTGGAGTGGGAACTCAAAATTCAACCACAATAGATGAGATCTGACCTATTTCTGCATTTTTAGGATTGCTTCATCAGGTGGCCTCCTTTAACTTGAGTCAAATATATGAAAAAATATGTAAGGTGTGTCCCATTTATAATGGTTTTACATGGATATCTCGGAAAATTATTAAGATAGCTCAATACTGATTTTGCAATAGTGTTTTACTTATTTTTGGGAAACAATTGACAGTTTTAGAATTTTCATAGCGCCCTTGGTGTTTGATTTATAGGGGGAAATTAAAATATGCATATATTTTTAATTACTCTTGTAATATCTCTATTTGTGGAATACTCAGTTTTTTTCTGGTGATATTTCTCAAGTTAGACAGGGTGTAACAAAAAAGCAGGTCATTCCGTTAACTGCGTATTTTTGGCTGTATATGCAAACTTAAAAGATACAGTGTGTTAATGTTCAACTTTTAAAATTGTTTTTCTCTATAATTTCTTCAGATTTTCGCGTGTATTATTGTAAACGCCGCTTAAAAAATTTAAAACGGGGGAAAGGGATAGTTGATTTTTTATAACGTCATAATGTAGAATTTTGTTTCGAATATTACGCTTGATAATTTTTCGTAAAACTTTTGATTTTCGAGATAAATTCGATTTTTAAACATGCAGCGATAGAGATAGCAAAATGAGTTGCACTTAATAATATACTTAAATTCAAAATAAGTACAATTTGTAACGTTCTAACTTGATCTAAAGTGTTCTAACTTATTCTATACAGGGTGTCTATGAATATAGGGCTAGACAAATATACCCTTTTTTCACAAATGTTTATTATCGATGTAAATTTGTTTATTAAGGAAAACAAAGATTTATTAATGCATCAAAATAAACATTGTATTTACAAAATGTGCAAATAGTCTGAAAGAGCTGCAGCTACGGATTAATCAAAAGTGTCAACAAATCCAAACCAAGGAGGGTGTTTTCGAAAGAGTTTGAGTATCCTTGAGACGAAGATGTCGTGCCTGCTTGGAAATGGACGGAGGGCACTTTGAACATCTTCTATAACTTTCTTTTTTGTTTGTTAAAAGCTTCCTTTGTCGGTTTATTCCTAATAAAATAAAATGATCGAAAAAAGAATAGTGGTCCATCTCTCCGCAACCGTTACTTTGCGGACCTATGTTTATTAAGACTTTTCTGCTTATTCTGGTTCATACTATTACCTCCTGAAATATTTTACACTCTTTTTTTAACACCCTGTATACTTATATTTTAAATAACCCCATAAAAATAAGTCTAATGGGCTAAAATTTGGTGATCTAGCGAGCCATTCTACTGGTCCTCTTCTACCTATCTACCGATCTGGAAAGGTTCTATTTAAAAACTCGTGCACAGCTACAGCGAAATGTGGCGATGCGCTATCCTGTTGAAACTAGATTCTTCGGTTTAAATTATTGGTTATTTTCATATTAGGAAAAAGCTTTGTTAAATCAGGAATTGATGTCTTTTGTAAGAAATTCAGTTCCTATGCTCCTGTAAAATGTTCATAAAAAAAATATGGACCAACAATTGTATTTCTGACAATACCAGCCCACACATTGACCTTTTGTGGTCAGGTAAGACGGGTCTTTTGCCAATAATGTGCCCGCTCAAATAAAACGATGCCTCATCGGAAAATAAAACGAGAAAGAGAGAGGTCAAAGACTGGAGTGTCTTTTAATACTTTACCAAAGTAGTTGTAACAACAATACTACTGGAATTAAGGGGAGGGTAGCAAAAAGGCTACACACTTAGGCCCCATTGGGCCCCTTGTACCTCCTCCCATTAAGAGATCAGTCCACCTGAGCCGCCAGGCAGCCTAATAAGGAGAAAAAGGTGGTGACGTTGCTCAGGGGGATCTCTCTAATGTAGGCCATAGAAGGCCATCGCTCTCCCAACACGGACTCTCTTATTGACGAGATGGCAGTGCACTCACAAAGTGCATGGAATATTGTCTTGTCTTCCTGGTCGCAACCCCTACAAAGAGGTGTATCACACTTCCTCATGTAATAGAGGTGCTTCCTTAGCCAGCAATGTCCAGTTAATAACAATACTTAATTTCTTTTAATTTTTAGTACGTTTATTCATTTGTAAATAAATTGTAATTTTGGTATTGTTGTTCACCCTTTACCAATTTGAAGGAACTTGTGATACATTTTTGGAATCAGCTCTGCAAGGGAAATCCGAAAATTATTATTTGAATAATCAGTAAATTAAAATCGATCTGCTTTGGGAATTTTTAATAATGTTTATTTAGCTAATAATGAATTTATGCATTTATTGATACACTGTAGAGTGGGACTGGTGAAAATTAATGTAATAACATGGAACTACAAGCGTACCTGACCGCTTCTGACTTGTTTTCAAAACGAGTTAAAAAAACTTATCCATACAGTCATTAAATCCCCGTCCCCCTTCTTTAATTAAGGATTAAGTCTTCATTGTTATTCATGAAATCCTTTGCCAAAAAGTTAGCACCCGATTGTATCTGGGTATTTTCCATTTGTCTGTGTCAAATTATTATTTAACATGTATATTATGTCCGAATTACAAGCAGCTTGTCTGAAAAGGATACATATTTATCAAAATGATTACATAAATTCAATTCAAGGATTTGCGGTATGGAAATCTAACTTGCTGTGACGGGTACTCGTCCCGAGACTAAACTTTCTGGCAAATATGTTTGTTGTTATAAACTGCGTAAACGATTTGGGATTTTCGGTGGGGAATAATAATTAATTAAATTACTAAAATACTTAGTGTACTATGTACGGGGTGATAGCTTTAACTGAAGAAATGAGTTTTTTTCTTGTAAAGCTGATGCAAAGTGAGCGTTGACAAACAATGTTTGCTTAGGCTTTTCGGCCGTTTTCCAGGAAAACTCGGTTCTTCAGTTAAATCGATCAATTATTGTCATAATAAAATTACATTTACATTGTTGAAAGTTATCTCACTTGATTTTTTTAAAGTCTACATACTATATATACAGGGTTATTTATGAGTAAGTACCAATATTTTAAGAGGGTATAGAGATAATTAATAATTAGCGGAATCGTCCTTCAAAGATATTCCAAACTTATTTATCAAGCGAAAAAAAATTCAATACATTACATTAAAACCTTATCCCACGCCGACTATGTGGTCCGTCCGCCGCACGTTTGACATTTACAGAGTCAGAGTAGACAACCAGCAAGACAACGGTAAAATTCTTTGTCATGTCATGATATAATTCCTGTGTTTACGTTGTAGTTTTGTATTCTTCAGGTTCAGTGTCTTTCTTAATTTTACACGTTTTATAGTTATTAAATAAAGGAATTTGTGTCGGGTACAGATATTTTCTCACAATAGATATAGTTCGTCTCTTTGTTTTTTAGGTTATGGGACAAGACTGCCGCGGGTGCATTCAATGTTTTCTACTATCTATGAGTAGATTCCTATTCCGTTCATTCGATTTTCTTAAAATAAATAGGCATTTTATCTAACTGTATCTACGGGAAGTGTATTTTATCCGTAGTAAGTGGTTGCAATGAGTGTACATGCAGTTTTGCAAGTTTGTAACGAAATAATGAAAAATGAATGCAAAAATACTGCAGCTAACTGGATTAACTGTTACCTATCTATCAGTAATTATTACTGAAAAGAATGTTAATTTTTGTTGTTGCGTTTAGAAACGTTGTATGGCAGTTGACATTGTTGAAAGGTTGAAACCTTGTGCTGATGGTTCTCCCCATGATCCCAGAATTATTGCAAAAAAAATCTGATTTTCTAACGATTCCGGGAGAAAAGTTATTAATTTGTTAATTAGCCAGGTTGCAACAATCGAACAAGAAACAACTATATTTGCAAAACTCTTGTGCCGATGGTTCGCCTTAAAAAGCCAGAAATCCCGGAA
The DNA here is from genome assembly GCA_025584915.1 of Monochamus saltuarius. Lineage (NCBI taxonomy): Eukaryota > Metazoa > Arthropoda > Insecta > Coleoptera > Cerambycidae > Monochamus > Monochamus saltuarius. Next base: position 36,557,186 of record CM046728.1, read on the forward strand.
AAAATCCGGTTCTCTAGTTATTCCGGGAGTAGAGTTATTAATTTGTTAATTAGCCAGGTTGCAACAATTGGAAAATAAACAATGACGTGCAACAACCATGTGCCGATGGTTTTTTCCATGATCCCAGAGTTATTGCAAAAAAAACTGGTTATCTAACGATTCCGGGAGTAGAGTTATTAATTTGTTAATTAGCGAGGTTGCAACAATTGAACAATAAACAATTATATTTGCAAAAATCTTGCCGATGGTTTGTCTTAATAAGCCAGAAATCCTGGAAAAAATTCCGGTTCTCTAGTGATTTCGGGGGTGAAGTTTTTAATTTGTTAATTAGCCCAGTAACAACAATTTAGCAATAAATGATACAGCTAACACCAAAGTGATAAAGATGGACCTCGACAACCCCCGAGATAACATTTTCGTTGAATCGTTTGTGACATTTGCCATATGTTCAACAAAAATGGGTCATTTGTTAAATAAACAATTAAAAAGTTGCGAGCGTACAGAGGTTAGATGTACCTTTTGTTATAAATAATTCCCTGAACATTTTGCAGAAAACTGTATCTCAATCGGACTTCTCCGCAAAAAGTTGTAAGTGAAATGCTAATTTGACGCGACTAACTCAATTAATCGACTAGGTAGTAGTGTTTTTTATTGTTCTTTTTTATATTTAAAATGCCCCATCTATATAATGATTTTTTAAATGAGGAACACGTGCCCAAAAAAATGTTTGAGGTCGCCGTCCAGTAGCGAGGTACTTGGAATTATATCGAGATAACAGACAATCCGATTATCATAGACTCTTTTACAGATTGTACAACAGATTAGGTGAAACAGGATCATTTCGCCCGAAAAGAGACATTGGAAAGCGGACCAAGAAGATGATGTTTTAGTGCGAATTGCTGAAAACACACGTACAAGCACACGTCCAATTTCGGCAGCTACTATCATCGGTCAGTCTTCCGTTAGCAGAATACTCCACAAAGAAAAATTGTATCCTTATCATTTTACTCCAGTTCAACATTTAACGCCACAAGACTACTACTAGAAAACCCTCATCGGCCAAGGGAAGTACTTGTTCAGCAAGAGTTTTCTATCTGAGTGGAATTCTCTCCGATATCGATATATTGTGGGGCCGTATTACCACGTCCACTTAACGGTGAAAATTATTTAAATTTTCTAATTAATGACTTGTAACTGCTTCTTGAAGATATTCTCTTAAATTTACGGCAGAACTTCTGGTTTTTGCGTGATGGTGCACCTGCAAATTAACCCCACGCGACGGGTAAGAGAATATCTTAATAGAATTGGACGCGCCAGCGAAGTTCCTTTGCCTGCACGTATCCCTGATTTAAATCCGTTGGATTTTTACTTTTGGGGATATATTAAATCTTTAGTTTACGAAGACATTATTAATAGTCAAGAACAAATGTGGGAAAAGATTCAAGAATCGGTTAATATTATCAGGCAACATAGAAAATCGCTGGTGGTCACTTCGAGAATCTTTTATGATTAATAATTTGTTAAGATATGCATAATACAATTTTGATAATAGTCCCTAATCTTCTAATTTAATTCCCGCCGAATCTCAAAAACTTAAATCGTCTGTTTCTGAAAACGGCCGAGTTTGTCGATTTGTAACAGGATATCTTTTCTATTTAGAATACGAGAAGGTAGTTGCATAGGTTCTTATTAAAGAATTGAAAAGTGTAAAATACATAATGTTACACATATTTTTACATCGACAGTACGGTATAACTAGAGTCTCTTAGTCGTGACCTCAACACAGTTTGCATATTCGTAATTGCCACCGCAAAAAACAGAAAACTACTAATTTTCAAAACAATTAGTCCATACGTTCTTAAAGTTTAGTAGTAAAATGTTATTATTGTGGTATGTTGTTTGTGCGTGTATTTTTCAAAATTTTATCCTAATCTTTTCAACAATACTTCAATTCGCGTTCCTTTAGTTTACTTATTACGTTCCAAAGAATAGCAAACCTTAGAAATAAAATACACCACTTCATTGATGACAATGAAATATTAAAAATAATCGATTATTATTTTTCTTTACACCGATATAATGGGAGTGGGTTATAGTTTATGTTATAAAATTACTGGGGTATTTTTCTTGTCAGTACATACAAATTTGGTGGGTGTTTTATGTAAGCTGATCGATTAATATGTGTTTCCCATAATGATTATTGCTGTGGTCATATATCACTAATGGAAAATATATCCATATTGCATTTAATGAATAGTAAGTAATTCTGGATATAACGTAGTGCCAGCAAATCGATTAAAAAATCCACTGAGTTAAAGCTTGGAGGCACAAATTACTATTTTTGTATACAGGATGGGTTATAGTTGAGTGTAAGATATTTATAATAGTAATATTAAGTGGTTTATTGTGAACATAAAAAGAAGCAAAATACAAGTTAGTAGAGGATATCTTATATCTTGTTTAATATTCTGCATAGTTGAACAATTGTCTTAGCGAATATCTACATGGAAGGTTTTGAGCAACTTAAATTAGAAACAGCAGTTTTGATCCAAAATGTTGATTTAGATATGTTGATGACACATCATCATATGGCCTCATAGACTCGGCAACTTAGAAACCGTTTTGAAACTTATCAGTGGAATACATCAAGATATTAAGTTCACTATGGAATCGGAAGAAATCCCAAATGTCGTGTCAGATGTGTCGATAAAACTTCATCATATGGCCTCATAGACTCGGCAACTTAGAAACCTTTTTGGGACATACCACTGGAATACACTAAGATATCAAGTTCACTATGGAATTGGAAGTAAATGGTATCCTGTCATTCCGATATGTTCTTGTCAAGAAGAAGCCAGAACATTAGAGGGCAGTATTTACAGAAAGCCTACCCGTAATGACATATATTTGAATGCCGAGTATCATCACCATCCCGCTCAAAACAAGGTTTTCATCAACGCCTTAGTACATCAAGTAGACATCATTCATGAGCCAGAGCGAGTGGAAGAAGTACACCATTTACAAAAGGCTCTCAGAAGAAATGGACACACGAAAAGGAATGTCGAACCAGTCACTAAAATGACCTCAGAGATGAAGGAAAATGAGGTCTATCAAACAACAATCTACCTACTCTACATACACGGATGTAAGAGTAAAATAGGGCGCCTTTTGAGAAGACATAATATTAATATAGTTGACAGCACTTGCAAGAATATATCAGAACTTTGCAAATAATTTAATAGTTTCAGTTTTAACTTCTTTTTTAAATATAATAATGTATCAGAAAAACATGTATCTGTTAACTTGACCAGGATAAGCTAGAACCAAATAAGAAAAACGTATCTGAAAATGTATTGGGATTTACCGGAAAGCAGGCCTTCCGACTAGCAAACTGTTCGGCAAACCGTAACGTTACTGGTTGTATTAGCAAGAAGGCCGTCTAGCTTGAACTGTCGGTCTATCAAAAAATTGCCAGCGTTTGAAAGTTAGAACGGCGAAAAGCAGCCTGAACAAATTCTGTAGTCTTCTGATACGGAAGACATGATAATGTGGTCTTTTCAAATATTTGTAATTAATTGCCTACAATATGTTGGTGGAAAAATGAAATATCGTAGATGCAGTACCTAATTTATGAGCAACAAGTTTAAGTAATTCCATATATGAATTTTTATCCACGCGCAGATAATTTCTATAATCGTGAGGATCCAGTAGTAATTTGTTTGTTAGGTGCATATGAAAATGGATGTTTTAACAACTGTTTTTACCCATTTGGAACGCTTGGGCTTTATCTTTGGTTATTTATAGATCAGAGCAACTGTCACTTCTGTTAAACCAAGATCATATTTCGAGATCACTATTTTAATATAAAACTGAACAAAACCCAGCGATTAAAATGTAACGTATGTATATGCCATTGCCTGGCTTAACCGCCGGAAAGTTGGCTTTCTGGAACAGCTTTCATGCTATGGATTAAAAAACTTACTGGTTCTTATATTGACATTGCGGACGTCAAACCTTCGAGATGTAATTTCATAGTTCGTTAGTATATAACAATTTATGTAAGAATATACTAAGGTACTAAACTCTAACTTATTTTTACTTACCTTCATTTTAGATTATTGTCGACACAGTAATGACACTATCGCCCGATCTGATAACACGTAATTTTCCTTTGTGTGCTTTTCTAAAGGTCTAACAGAAGACATAACGAAATAAACTTTATTTCAATTCCCAATGGCCATACGTACATTTATATAACGTTTTTAAAACCGTGTAGTGGTTTATTAAACGTTTTAAGATTTAAAGGTATAAAATACACACAACGTAGGTCTTGGACCTCCTGTATATAAAATGATTCGATTAAACCTAGTGGTTTTTCTTAATGTGATAAAAAAGTACATGTACTTAGGGAACAAAAAAAGACAATACAAAATACTAGTTCTACTTACTTCATTATTAATGTTTTTACAAATCTGGTCAGTTTGGCAGTGTATTCAGCCAAGTATTTCTTGAATTTTTGTACATTATAATGCCAGGACGTAACATTTTTGCGTTTGCCCGAGCAAGACTGGCTGCTTTACATGATGCAGGATCCCAACAAACAATTAAAGATAAAATTACGTTAACTTGACCTCTGAATTGGTCAAAAACTTTTCATGACCAATTCCATATAAGGGAAGTTTACCTATATTCGTTGGCCTTTTTCCTTATGTGGGGAAAAAAACTAAAGTAATATGGAAGTTAATAATTGGTCGGCAAGAATTTTATACCAATAATATAATTGGACCTAAAAGAAATACGGACCAATTTTATGTTAAAATTTCGAAATATAAAAGACATTATTACCAAAATCTACCCTAATTATGCCCTTTATATGACATACTTTTGCCAGAGAGAGACAACATTATATGTTTCATTTTATATATTCTAATAGCGAACAGGCATAGGAAGAAAAGAAAGACTATAAGTCAGGCTACTAAACTACAAGTAGAGTAGGAGTTAGTATATTTATAGATATTTAGATTTTAATATAATAAAGTCCGTATTTTTGGTTTCCATTCATCAAATTGTACAACCCAGGAAATTTTTTCGTATAATGTCATGACCAAACTTTCATAAAAATAACGCGCCTTATAAATATACATTTTTGTTTATTGCTTCTTAATAATATTACTATACTGAAGAATAACCTAAAATAAAAACTGAATGTACTTCGTGATAAAATGTGTTTAATAATCTTTCGTCATAAATGTATTAACTAATATTATCTGTATTAACATAATTTTAATGAGTAATTAATTAGAAATAATGAACAAAACATTTAGTGTTTATAACAATATGGCCGCTCAAACAAAATCAACTTTGAAGTCAATTTGTCTGTATGTTTTAACCTATAGGGCAGATTGCCTATGCCAATGCTGACGTCACAGGAAAATATTAACTTTGTGGTTGAAATTTCCTCCAAATGAAGATATTTTATGGTAATTTATTACCAATTAAATTATTACTAGGTACCTACATATAAAATTCTACTCTTGGATTTGTGATTGAAACTTCAAATTAAAGCCAATAATATTATATATGCGTAATAACAAAAACAAAATAAATATTTTCGAACGGAATTCAATTCGAATTTCAATTCACGTGCACTACTGAATTCATCTGACACGATAACAGTCATAAGAATTCTTATATATGAAGTATTTATCGATATATTATCATTAGACTGATTTACATGATATGTAGTGTCGGCTTAAACTTGTTTTTACAACTCTTTAATACTGTGTAGGGCTTAGTTTTAACTGCAGATCGCCAAAACACAAAACAATTTCTACATGCTATTACATGAAGATCTGTCGGAATACATATAACAAGAAGCTTGTTCCCTAAAAGACCTTTATAAGACACACTTACGTCGAAGTATTATTAACAAGTAAATTTGTACCATAATATAGAACAATATTTCTATTAGGTTAATGGAAATGGTCAAATATTCCTTACAAGTTATCAACAAAGTTGAAAATAGGATTATATTGTAATAAAAATAAAAGAAACCAATTGAAGGATTTAATAGGGTAAAATAACTAGTTATTACCTTATTTTTAACTACTAGTTGAAGACTAAAATGAGTATTTTTATATCGTAATAAATATGTAAATATTTACCTATTGTAATAATTTAAAAAATCCTTGGATATTGAAGACAGATTTCTAGGCGAAATTAAGTAAATTATAACTTCGTCTTACACGTTATTGGAATGTTAGCATTTGAAAACATAGAATAGGTAAACCATATGTAATTTTGAACTGTATAAATTGACATATATTTCATTTTACTTGGAAGGCATTATATTACTCTTAGTTAACAAATTTTTGACTAAAATTTTGGTATTATAAGATTTTGTAACATTGAAGAATATTTTTATGGAAGAAAGTAGTAAATCTTGATCAATTTAGGATTATTTTTCTTGTGTAGTAGTCTATTAGGCTTAAATGTTAGTTGGGATATTATAATTATCAGATGTCCAACATGTTGGACATTCCTAGATCAACGGTTTTACGAATAGTACACATATATGAAGAATTTGATACCGTGGAAAACAGACCACGTAGTGAACGTCCTCGAGTATCTAATGAAAGAGAGGATCGGTATTTGGTGCAATATATCCGTAGACACCGCACATTTGCAGCTTCAGCTCTCAGGGCTCACTTTCAAGGTACGTTTCGCCGTGTTAAATCGACACCTACTATTCTAAGACGACTCCACAACGCAAATTTATGTGCTAGAAGACCATTACGGATCCCCATACTACTTCCAAGGCATCGTGCTGCCCATCTCCAGTGGGCGCGAGAGCATAGGGGTTGGCTTTTACGCCAGTGGCGGTTCTTATTTACAGACAAAACCAAAATTTAGCTGGTTACTGATGACAATTGACAAAGAGTCTGGAGAGAACCAGGTCGTCAACAGTGACTTTATTTTCCTCGTGAATTTGCTCCGTATGAAGTGGGTACCGTAATGTTTTGTGGTGGAATAATGTTCAACCATTAATTCGCATACCACAGAATATGACTAGTCAAATTTACATCGTACAAATTATTACGCCCATTATCTACCCCCTACTTAATGAATTACGTGATTATGAACGACAACGCTCGACCATATTGCGCAAGAAGTGCTCAAGAGACACTCGAAGCAGGATATATCAATATATTAGATTTGCCAGCCAAGTCCCTTGACATGAATGCTATTGAAAACATGTAGGATTTCTTTGCTAGAGCCATTCATAATCATATTCTTCCATCTCAGACTGCAGATGAGTTAGTCGTGGCGGCAGAAGAGGAATGGAACAATATTCCGCAAGAGATCGTTAACAGCTTGATTCTCAATATGCTATTGGAACGTGGTGGAGGTCATACCGACTATTAGTCAATTAGAGAACTTGCTTTCTTACTTCTTTTTGATTTAATAAATTTTGTCAAAAATGCCACACATTTGCTAGTTTTTAATTTTCTAAGCACTCAGTATATCGAACACATTCTTTTCACACAAAAAAAGATTTAGAAAACAATATACTTTTATAAATATATTTGGTTTTTCTGAGAAGAAGATTTCTTTAACAAGAATGCGAGAGATCCAAGACTTTTGACGTTGTATGTATATAGTATAAAATGCATTAATAATATTAACATTTCATCCAAAGAAAGTAGTAGCAGTAGTAAACACTAAAAATTTTCATTTATTATAACGTTTATTAGAATAATGAACATAAATGTATTATATACGGTATATTTTAATAATATTTAACTATCCCTTAAGGTCGCCGTATTTCTCGCCGTAAAATGACCAAATTTGTGGTGTTCTTTAGGTACTGAAATGTCGAAAAATATAACACGTAAAGCAAAAGTAATATCTAAAATAAAATTATTGATGTTTTGTTTATACACTTTTACTATTTAAACTCTCCTCAAATAGTATAATAACTTTTAAAATGCATTTGTATGACACACATTATTTCGCTATTCTAACCCCACATTTTAACAATTATTTTCGCATACGTATAAACAAAAGTAAACAATCTTATATGCAGAACTATGTAAGTGTATGTTATAACAATGTTTACATCTATAGTTGAATTTAAAAAAACACGTATTTTGAAAGATTTCAGTGTCTCAAAGTTTGTTGGAAAGATCCCTTTCTGACGTTATATATTGATTTTACTTCGGTAGCTTTGAATATTTGCATGTGGCACGAGACAACATTCTTGTTATTTACTAAACTTTATATTATACAGTTTTTAACTGTCTAAAATTACTTGTATTTGTAGAAAACACTATTTCAAGAATACGGCGCCCTTAAGTACAAAGTTTGTAAAACGTACAACTAAACGTTTTAAATCCATATATGCTTTTAATATACCATTAAACGTGTTATCTACATAATAATACGTTTCTGCACAACATTCTAGTAACAAAAATAAAACGTACCTATGCAATACGTTGTTTACATGTTCTCAAAAAGGTAGAGATGAACATCAATATAAAACGTTTTCTAGTAACGTGTACTTCAGGATATATATATAAACGTGTAATATACATTCAAATCGGCAAAATATAATCTAATGATCACTAGATGTAGACACTTACATATATTGCGCACTATATCCCTCTATACTTCTCTCCTCTTTCGACTAGATGTAAAATCAAGCAGTGACGTCGATCGTCGGCTTAACAAGCTAATAAATTTGAAACCGGTTTATGTCTTGGTACCATTATAAGTTTGGGTGTAAATTCACTGCTGGTTGGGGCATATTCTTCAGTTAAAAATTACGTTTTCTAGCGCCACATTTTTGTGTGTTTAACTATTATTTAAACAAGTATGAGTTAGTTTGAAAATGTATGGTATACATTGCATAAATAAAAAAACTCCATATACATGGGTCAGTTGTCAATGTACTGAGAAAAAAATGTTTTTGTAGCTTTTCTGTAAATATATAAAACAGTTTCCAGAGAAATCGTGTATAAACTCTTTCCACAAAACTACAATATTACATTCAACAGAAAATCGTTTCGTCCATAAATTGTAACAATATGCAAACATGTAGCCTTTCATATTCATTGCATGAACTTACTAGAACAGAATGTGAAATTCTTTTATTATTTATAACTATATTATGACAAAACTCCTTGAAATATCATATTTATGATTGTGGAGTTTACATTTGTATTGTACAGCAAATGAGACTATGCATTCACCGACTTTGTGGAAAATTTGCTGATGCACGAATCCAAATACCATCAAATATGAATGAACATTTTTATTGTACAAAGCATAAAGGGTACGTTTAAACTATTGTGTGCATGTGTAATGAACTTTTGCAATTAAAAATTGTTCGTTGTTTGTGACAAGTAAATAAAGCTTCTGGCTTTCTGCCTAGTGGGCAGCTTAATAAAAAATTGATACGCAGCCATAAAGCATTTTTAAATACAAATATTACTCGTCGTGATGAATTTAATAACCTGGAAAAGGGTTCGGAAATTTTTTTATTAAAGGCTCTATGAGGGTGTTACGGTTAACGTTTTTTTGTTGCGGCTTATTATCTGAAATATGTTTAAACGGCGTAGATCACAACTCGATACTTCACTTTTTTTACTGTATTAGGAAGGTATTTTAAGCTAATATAAATCAAATCTACTACAATTCCTATCAATGAAGTCATATGTATACTCTCTGATACCAAACATGTAGGATTATTGATCGAGATTTATTATCTCTGTTCGTAAAACAGTCGAAACATCAAACACATGTATTTTTAATGCCCTCATAAAATTGAAAATGAATTGTTTTAGTTAGAATGTGCATATTGTCTGAAGCTATTTATTTGTTGCATAATTTTAGTTTTTCTTTAGTTTTATTGGGTTTTTGCCACACTTCTGAAAAAATAATAAAGATTAATTAAATAAGCCCTTGCGCCAAACGGAACAGTCAAGGTTTATTTTTCGAAAAACTCTCTGTTTTTGTCCTCAAAATCGAAGTAAAAATTTTTAAACGTATGTCAAGTTTGACAGTTGTTTATCTGCTTCCATATGCATAATAACAAAAAATTTATTCGTTTTCTAGTTGCATCTACAGTATACCTTGTGAATGCAATAAACATTATGTTGGAGAAGCGTCTCGGCCAATGAACGTTAGAGTTGAGGAACATAAAAATTACATAAAAAGATGGGAATTTGAAAAATCCAAAATTTGCGAACACGCTTGGGAAAACGTTCATTTGATTCAATGGGGTTCGGCAAAAATTTTAGAAAAGGAAGATAACGCAACAAAAAGAAAATTAAAAGAGACCGCGATTATTTTGTTGAACGGAGAAAAGTGTGTGTCAAACTGTTCAGTTAACATCGATCATTGTTGGCTACAGTTGTATCAAGAAGAAGTAAGTAACAATAAAATAAAAATCATTTAACATATCTATGGAAGCAGATAAACAAATTTTAAACTGTCAAACTTGACATACGTTTAAAAATTTTTACTACGATTTTGAGAACGAAACCAGAAAGTTTTTCGAAACGTCAATAATACGGAAGTGCGCGATAGTGATGTGATTTTTGTTATTTTTTACTTATCTGCTTTTTTCAGTGTGAGATTTTTTGGTTAGGCAAATTTAGTTTCAAAAATAACTCTTGACTGTTCCGTTTGGCGCAAGGGCTTATTTAATTATGTTTTCAGAAGTGTGGCAAAAACCCAATAAAACGAAAGAAAAAGAATGCGCATACACCTGACGATTCGGGTGTTGAGTAACGAAGTTCTCAAAAAATAAAAACAAAATTGATAAGTTATGCAAGAGGTAGTTCAAGTAGGTAAATAATCGATTTCTAAATTTTATTTCTGATTGTGCCTTTGAAATTATCACGTCTATTGTCTTGTGTCTAAGTTCTATTTTATTTATTTGTTATTGTAGTTGTTTTTATTGTCTATTTTTAAGTGAAACAATAAATTTGGATTTTTCAAATATTTTTTTTATTGTACACTTTCCATATTTTGTGCATATTTTGACTATATTTATGAATATATTTTTAATGTTTCCACTTGCCGATTTAGGTGCCTCTAGTGATTAGTTGTTTGTACTTATTGCAGACGATTACAGTCTGTAGCAGTTCGTTGTAGATAAGTTTAATTAACCGTAGTTTCCTATTAATTTAATTGTGTAATATATAGCTGTTAGTTGTTACAGTTTGTTCCAACCTGTTTTTAATTAGGGATGTCTGTAAAGCTACAACATCGAGTTAAAATATATGTTTTTAGTTGCAGTTGAACATATACAGGATGAGTTATTAATAACGGTACACAACTTAAGGGCAGATTGTTAACGTCAAAATAAAGCGATTGAGCCCAACATGCCTTATTCAATTATTGCTATTTTTCATTCTACAGGGTGTTATAGTTGAACAAATGTTTTCGATTTTTTGCTATATTTTAAGAACGCATGGACTGATTGTTTTTAAAATTTGTAGACTGATATTTTTTGAGATGAAAATTACGAATATGTAACAGTGTTGAGGTCACGATTAGAGGGCCCTAGTTATACTGTACTGTCGATGTAAAAATATGTCTTTACTTTACACTTTTGAATTTTTTAATGAGAAACTATCGAACTACGTTCAATTCTAAATTGAAAAGGTATACCTATTACAAATCGATAAACTCAAATGTTTTTAAGAAACAGGCGTTTCAAGTTTTTGAGATTGGGCGGGAATAAAATTAGCAAATTATTTTTTCCAAAGTAGTAGGCGTGGAAGTAATAAGTAGACAGCTGTCACTACAATACCATATTGTTTCTGTCAATGCCACTCAATTCATAGGTTAGGCAGTAATGTATTTTATTGTTATTTTTTATATTTAAAATGGCCCGTCATAATAATTTTCACATTCACAGCATTGAAATGGAAACATGATATGTGTATATACCCAAGAAAATTTTGGCCGCCGTGCAGCAGCGAAGTACATGGAATTATATCAAGATAACAGACAACCCTACGATAGACTATTTAAGATATTGTACGACAGATGTACGAAGTTGAAACAGGATCATTTCGCCCGAAAAGAAACGTTGGAAGGTCGAACAGCGTACAAAAAAGATGATTTTTTAGTGCGAATTTCTGAAAACACACGTACAAGCACATGCCAAATTTTGGCAGCTACTGGCATCAGTAAGTCTTCCGTTAGCAGAATACTCCGCAAAGAAAAATTGTATACATTATCATTTTACTACAGTTCAACATTTAGCGCCACAAAACCTTGTAGCTAGGTTACGGTTTGCACAGTTTCTTCGTCAACAGCAATATGATGACCCAACATTTTATAATAAAATAGTATTTACCGACAGTCACATTTTCCCGACGAGGTGTTTTTATTGGAGAAATAGTCATTATTGAGATCTGCCAAGAGAAGTAAATTTTCAGCATGACTTCTCTTCTTCTCTCTTAATATTTTGTGTGGAATTCTCTCTCTCTTAACGGAGAAAACTATTTAAATTTTCTAATTAATTACTTGCCACTGCTTCTTGAAGATATTCTCTTAAATTTACGGCAGAACTTCAGGTTTTTGCATGATGGTGCACCTGCACATTACCCCCGACGAGTAAGAGAATATAATTAATAGAAATTTTCCGCGCCGTTGGATGGGACGCGGCCGCGAAGTTCTTTGGCCTGCACGTAATCCTGATTTAAATCCGCTGGCATTTTACTTTTGAAGCTATATTAAATCTTTAGTTCATACAGACATTATTAATACTCAAGAACAACTATGGGAAAATATTGAAAAATCTGTTAATATTTATTCAACATCAGACAAAATTTAAATAAGAGGCTAAGAAAGTGCATTAAAGTCGCTGGTGATCACTTCGAGAATCTTTTATGATTAATAATTTGTTAAGGTATGCATAATAAAATTTTCAGTTGTTGTAGCGTTCGTCTTATTGTTCATTCAGTTTTGATATCCTAAGACTCCATAATTTTCTAATTTAATTCCCGCCGAATTAAATTAATAAATAAATTGAGTTTGTTTGGGATTAGGGGGAGAGCTGGTGAAATTATACAAAGCTATTTAAACAACAGGACGCAAAGAGTGGAAATAAATGGAGTTTATAGTAATGCAAAAAATATATCATTCGGCGTTCCTCAGGGTTCTGTATTGGGGCCACTGTTATTTATTTTATATATGGATAGTTTATTTAGAGTAGATACTGTTGGCAAAATTATTAGTTTTGCCGATGATACTGCTGTTATCTATACAGGCAGTACATGGCAGGAATTACAACAAGTTATATTTGACGATTTTCCGTTGATATCTCAGTGGTTCCAATACAACAAGCTTACATTAAATCTCAGTAAAACTAGTTACCTGCCTTTCAGCTCTTACCAAACTGGATTACCTAATATCGGACCCTTAAAATTGGCAATCATTCTGAAATTCCTGAGACTATATCTGTTAAATATCTTGGTGTACAAATAGATCGACATATGCGCTGGGACCTGCAAATTAAGTACCTTATCAAAAAATTAGAGGATATTACCAAAATTTAAATATTTAAAAGAATTTCTAAATGTAAAACATTTAAAGACGCTATATTTTCTCTAGTTCAGTCTCAATTGACATATGGAATTATGAGTTGGGGTGGTGTAAATGACAGTCACTTAGATGCTCTACATGTCCTACAAAAATGGATTTTAAAAATTATATTCGAAAAACCGTACACTTTTTCTAGTGATAGCTTATATAATATAGCAAAAATTTGTGATGTGAGGTAACTGTTTTGTCAAAAAATATTAGAATGGATAAAAAATAAAAAAATTATACTATCAACATATATATAATACCAGACAAAATGATGGAATATTTCTACCTCATACTGAAAAAACAGTAGGTCAAAGAGATGTAGACTATATAGCACCAAGATTGTATGCATTGTCCCCTTTTCACTTTCACATAGGAACCGATATTACGTTTTCTAGTTTTAAAATTAAATTGAAAAAATGGATATTTGAGACCGACAGACAGTTTTTCAGTGACATAGTCAACTCTTGCTATAACAAATACCTAGTATTTAAATAAGTTTTTATAGACACTTTTCTACATCTTTCTGAACCTAAACTGAAAAAAAAATGTATTGATGTCTTTGTGAATGTATACTTACCTGATTGTGATATTTATGTGTGCATTATCAAATTATGTTTTATTTTGTGTTCATAAAGTGTTGTTTATAAAATGAATGCATATATAGTTATACCTACCTTATACCTACCTGAATGTGACTTAAAATTTTACTGGCTATGACAAATTACCCTATTATGTATAAATTAATATTACTGAATGTTTTTATTTGTAGAATCTTATATAGACTTTTAAAATAATTTGTGCCTACAACACAAACTTTGCTATACTCAAGTCAAGAATTCAGACGTCTTACGTCATACGAACAAATGAATAATTCAGTATATTTTCATCAAAATATTTATGAAACTACAACTGATAGTACTAAAACTATATACTACACTAAAAGTTTGCATTATGTATTGCACTAAATTGCAAAAAACGGTTGTTTTTAACGCGAATAAATATCGAAAATTACGTTGACAATAAAAACAAATGTGTAACGTCAGCCGTGACGTAAGACGTCTGAATTCTTGACTTGAGTATAGTTGCTTCTGTGTTTTCTCTGTTTATTCAATTTTATTCATGTATTTTTGTTCTGTATTTGTTCTGGATTTTAAAAACTGAATAAACATTATTATTATTATTATATTATATATCTCAATAACTTGAATCGTCTGTTTCTCGAAAACTACTAAGTTTATCTATTTGCAATAGGTATACCTGTTTTATTTAAAATTGAAGGTAGTTCAATAGTTTCTTGTTAATAAATTTAAAACTGTAAAATACAAAAAGTTAGACACATTTTTTACATCGCTAATATAATAGAACTAGCCCAGTCGTGACCTCAGCACCGTTTGTATATTCGTAATTACCACCTCAAAAAATATAAGACTTCAAGTTTTCAAAACAATCCTCAGTCCTTACGTTCTTAAAATACAGCAAATAATCGAAAACAAAATTTTCAACTTTCAACACCCTGTAGAGTGAAACGGAGCAACAATTGAATGATGCATGTTGGGCTCAATCGCTGTGTTCTGACGTTAACAATCTGCCCTTAAGCTATGTGCCATTATTAATGACTCGCCATGTATATTCAATATTGGATAACAGTAAAACACTTTGTAGCATGCACATAATGAACGTTACCACAAATATATTGTTAAAATGCACTAAAGCGTCTGCGGTAAACTATCACATAACGTTTTTCGTCGAAATTTAAGCAAAAAGTGGTGGTTGACAGGTCATTATTCCTCTCTCCTCTCCCAAGTTCGTCCGCTTACAAGAAGCCGGCCTCAAACTGCAGTGATTAACTTAGCCAAGTCTCAGGTTGGCTGCACTTTGGCGCTATCCATATATCTGGAGCCCAACAGTAGGGAAAAACCCGTCTAGTCTTAGCCGAAAAACTTCTCGATGGCCGCCGAATCACATCCCGACATTTATCATGCGTAATGGGGTCTAAGATAATTTTTCAAAAAGTCCGCGCGACTTCCAGAAAAAGATGCAAACGAAAATGCTGTAACAGGTGAAAAATGGAGATCCATGGGCAATTTACTTTATTTATTGCTGAAAGTTTAAGGCCAACGGCGTAGCTTTCATAATCCGGGGAGAAGAGACCTAGGTGTGGTTAAATTTTTCACGTTACAGTCTGTTCTTTATTTCAATTAATTTAAAGTGTCCTGTTAGCGCAAGCACATACGAATAGTTGTCATCAAGACAGTAATAATAATAATACTGTAATATTAGAAGCAACCTCTGACACTTTTCAGTTATAAAAAATTTAGAAATAACACAAAATATAATTATAATAAAATCGTATACCTACTTACCTTTCTAGATAGATAGTTTTTTATTTCCAGGAGATAATCCACCCAATAACAGGAAAAAGAGAATACTATTTAGTTCTAGATAATTACTTAATAAAGCTCGGCAATCAACTGACAAGAATGTCAAATGCTTGTAAAAGCAATCTTCGACAAGGTTAATAAAATAAATATGAAATAAATACAGGGCGATTAGGAGAACCCCAATATTCGAAAAGGGTGTCCAAGCGGCAAAAGTGAACAAATAAACCTAATAAACATATGGTCAAATATCAACGATTACTGAGATAACAACGAAAATAATTTTACCCGAGTTAATTATTGTAATGCATCAGTAGAGAAAAGTGTTTATTCTGTAGATATTATAAATTATAACATTGGTTAAAGATCTAATAAACAGAAATTAATTTATTAAATTTTTCTTAAAGCTAGTTCGTGGATTGCACAGGTAGCTCGTTGAAGTGCACGGTGATTTTCTCTTATGAGTGATGTACAGGGTGATTCTTTTATCATGGGAAATGAGTTTTTCTCGTAAACGGCTGCTGCAAATTGAGTTCTGTAAAAAGTATTTTATTTGGGCTGATTGATGCTTGAAATTGCGATGGATATGAAAGTTATAATTAAGCGACGCTTCAAAAATTTTTTTGTCAGAAGCATACCATTTTTATTTCAGAAATTGGAAGATCTATTGAATAGAAACACTTTTTCCAAATACCATTTTTTTTTCATCTAAAACCATTCAAAAATTACAGACCAGTTTTTATGTGTTAAATTGGTCGATTGCCATGCAAAGAATGCATGGTTTTTTAAATTTCACTAAAGCAGGCAGGCTAACTTTTATGCTGATATTGACCACAAATATAATTTAGGATTTAAACAAAACAATTTAACAAAATGTTACTACATTTAATAACACTAATTTAATTGTTTAAGATATAATGAACGTTTACACAACAACAACCAATACATAAAACACTAAAGAATAACATGAACTGTATTTAGTAAAAATTAACTCTTACTTCACAAATCTTATATTAACAATTGCTCGATATAGACCCCATCGTTATCTAAACATAAATTGTACCGCTTTCTTATTTCGCAAGATGCAACTTTTCTTAAAACATCACCAGAGATTCCATTGCACGCATCAATAATGTTTTGTTTTAAATTATCTAAATTATTAGATTTTGTTTTATACACTATATTTTTTAAAGTTCCCCATAAAAAGAAAGAAGGGTGTCAAGTCCGGGGACCTAGGCGGAAATTTCAAGGGCCCGTGTGTCCCCAACCATTCCGTGGTAGAATTCATTCAAATAATGTTGAACAATGGCCGTATTGTGGCAAGGAGCTCCATCTAGTTGAAACCATAAGTTTCTTCTGATTTGCAGTGACACATGTTCCCGCAAAAGAGGAAAGTGATTATGGAGAAAATCTAAGTATCTTGCGCCCGTCAAGGCGCCTTCATAAAAGTATGGCCCTACTTAGTGCCGCCCGACTATTATTCTGCACCAGACATTTATGCCAAAGTGGCCCTGCCTTTGATGTTGCCTGATTTTATACGGGTTTTCGTCCGACCGATAATGGGTATTTTTTTTGTTTGGTAATCCATGACTAACAAAATGACTTTCGTCTGTCCATAATATGTATATGAGAAAAGAAATTAGGATTATCATCCAAAGACACCAAAAACTGACAAATAAATAAAATTAATAATAACATTCTTGCAAATTATGAAATTTATAGTCATGGTATTTGTTGCTTTTTAAAACTTTTTGTATCACGCTATAATTTAAATTTAAGTCTCTTGAAGCATCTCTTATAGATACAAAAAGTTTTAAAACAACAAATTGACAAAATTTCAATTCATTTTATTATTAATTTTATATTTGGATGATAATCCAACATTTTCATATACATATTATGGACAGACGAAAGTCATTTGTTAGTCATATTACCAGAAAAACATTATCGCGGCGAAACCTGTATAAATCAGGCAGCTTTCTCGGAATAATAGTCACTCACTCTTTCTATTGGAACATGTCACTCAAATCAAGAATTGGTTTCAACTAAATTCCTGCCACAACATTGTTCAACATTATAATCTGGAAGATGGTTAAATCTGAACTTGACTCTTTCTTTATGGAAACTTTAAAAATATAGTGTATAAAACAAAATCTAATAATTTAGATAATTTAAAACAAAACATTATTGATGCGTGCAATGGAATCTCTGGTGATGTTTTAAGAAAAGTTACATCTTGCGAAATAAGAAAGCGGTACAATTTATGTTTAGATAACGATGGCGCCTATATCGAGCAATTGTTAATATAAGATTTGTGAATTAAGAGTTAATTTTTACTAAATACAGTTCATGTTATTCTTTAGTGTTTTATGTATTGTTTATTTATGTAAACGTTCATTATATCTTAAACAATTAAATTAGTGTTATTAAATGTAGTAACATTTTATTAAATTGTTTTGTTTAAATCCTAAATTATATTTGTGGTCAATATCAAGCATAAAGTTAGCCTGCCTGCTTTAGTGAAACTTAAAAAACCATGCATTCTTTGCATGGCAATCGACCAATTTAACACATAAAAACTGGTCTGTAATTTTTGAATGGTTTTAGATGGAAAAAAAATGGTATTTGGAAGAATTGTTTCTATTCAATAGATATACCAATTTCTGAAATAAAAATGGTATGCTTCTGACAAAAAAATTTTTGAAGTGTCGCGACGCCAGCGTCGCTTAATTATAACTTTCATATCCATCGCAATTTCAAGCATCAATCAGTCCAAATAAAATACTTTTTACAGAACTCAATTTGCTGCAGCCGTTTACGAGAAAAACTCATTTCATAAAAGAATCACCCTGTACAATTTACAGTGCGATCGAATTACGCCTGTCTTGTGTTCACTTTTGTTTCATATACTAATGATTTAAACCATTCCAAAAGGCAAGGGGATTCAAATCTGGTGACCTTTGTGGTCAATTTTGGAAACCACTTCAGCCAATCCAGCGTTGTGGAAAGCGATTACTAAGATGATTGATCACAACACAACTAAAATGGGCAAGGGCACTATATCATGCTGACAGTACATGTTTTACCTAATACCTATCCAATGGAACATCTTCCTGTAGATCTGTCAAATTATTTTCTAAAAATTCTACATATCTAGCTCCAGTAAAACGAATATGTAGCACAATTGGGCCAAGTAATTGATTATTAATGTTCATTGTGAAATATCAAAAATTAACAGCTTTCGCAAATATAGCAATAAAAATATTTTCATAGCCGTTAATATTCGAGCATATGTTTATTAGGCGTTTTTATATACTTTTGCTCCCTAAACACCCCTTCGCCCTGTATATACAGAGTGTGCCACTCCCTTTGGCAATATCTTGGAAATGAAGAAATTTATTTTAGTTCCGGAAACTGGGGTTGCTAAGTCTCTCGAATAGCTTCAAATTGCAGTTAGAATTGTTAGTTCAAATCTTTCTGTATAGATGGCGTGGTGGTACTAAAACATTTTTGATTCATGGAACGTGGGAATGCAGTTCATCTGAAAGATCATTAAATTTTGAGTAGTTTTTGTAATATATGGTTGTTCCCAATATATACTACTCTGGGGGCTAATACTTCGATCAGCATTGAATTACACTTGAAAAATCAATACCAAACAGATAGTCACTCATCAGCAGCTTACTAAACATATACAGAACGCAATAGAAGTCGATAGCTTTCAATGATTTCTACTGCGATGTAGAACGCTTCGTGTCTGTGACATTTAAATCCGGCATGGAGTAGCGAATGGCCGATAGATGTACCTTGTCTACACCGCGTACTTATGGTTTCTTCTGTCGGGTTAGACTTAAAACAGCTAGAGATATTCGTCAGATACCTCACCTATGTCGGTATATGTCTGATGCGCTGCTGACGAGTGACTCCAGGTGTAGTTTAATGATGGTCGGGGCATTAGCCCCCAGAGTAGTTAATTGTTTCTTGGAATTCCATGTATGCAAAATAATTGCATACCTATATGTCTAAATTCAAAGGTAATCAAAATTATTACAAACAGTTGAAATAGGTGATTTCATGAGAATATTAGTTCTGCAACATTCACAATAAAAAGTAATTCAATGTCCATTTCATGCCATTAAATCTCTGTATATTAAATGGTAACTTTACTAATAAATATGCACAACTAATGTTAGCGTGCAACAAGTAAAAAAGTTGTTAAAATAATGCTGCTTGTACTTAAAGAAACAAAATCACTTTCATCAAACAATACAGAATAATCAACGCTACGTTCGGAACACACATCAAATTTCTTGAAATACGAGTACTTTAAAAAATGTACACGTCCAATTTGATCTATATATGTAGCATAAAAAGGAAACAACACAATATCTCTGTATTCTAACATGCTACGCACAAAACATACAATTAATAATGTCTTAAGAAAAATTAAAAAATTCTCTACCGTTTCCTATAAAACCTAACAATGTATTATCTGAAGAAACTACACTATCAATATGTGCAGAAAATTAAAGTTAGCAAGCTTCAATTAGTGAAAAATAAATTAACTGTCAATATGAAACAGCAAGAGACGAATACTAATAATAATATCTCAACCCCTCATTCTAATCACGAGGATTAGCCCAGAAGTCGAAGACTTGTGCGGGAGAGGGGGCGGCATATTATTATTAAGCAGGCCGCATTTGCGCCCAGGAGCGACTTACGTTGGTAGGCCCTAACCACCATTCAGTGCAGGAATGAGGGAAACCTGGAAAACCTCATTAATTAGGGGGGTAGTCAAATGTCAATCGGTATCAATCTCTCACATTGACCCAAGCCAACATTCTTCCACCCTACCATACCCGCAGAGAGGGTGCCAATCTCTCTACGAATATAGCTTATATACGGTCTACCGGCTGCGGGGGTCGAACCCACAGCGATCCAGTCACCTCGATTCAAGTACTGACGCCTTAAACCGCGCGACCACTGACCGATCCAATACTACCACCAATACTACCAATACTAAAGAAATCACATTGCCAACTGAAAAAATACCTATATATTTCTTGAATTTTTCTTCATTTAGGCCAATAAAAAGTATCTACTATTATATGTGATTGGAAAAGTAAAAATAATTGCTATTCAAAGGGATGGCCAAATGCAGTGTTCTATTTAAAAAAACCTATTTATGTAATATCGGAAAAACTGTGCGACTAAAAAATCTGAGCACTCCAATAGCTTTCTCTTACCTACAAAAAAGAACATAAAGATAGATGGGTGTGGTCAAAAGTAAAAACCACTTTTTCATTTTATGTGTCAGTTGTGTAATTACTCTAATATTTGGCGAATGCGCAAATATTAAAGATTAGATGTTAAAACTTGAATTATAATATAAAACTTCTATTTAAATGACTGTCACTTGTATATAAAATTGTTGGCTAAATGGGTTCATCAGTCATAAATAATTATTTAACCACTATTTTTGAGATTATATAAAATAATCCACAAAAGTTAAGGAAGTTCACAAATATCGAAATTTCTTTTAAAGGTTGAAGTTTTTTGTTTTCCAAATGGTTCTAGATAATAAATAAAATATTTACTTTCTTATCTGAGTGTTTATTTTGTTCATCATTGAGTGACTTTTTAGTTTTCGGCTAGTTCTTATCTTTGGTCTTTTTAAGAAATTTTGATCAGTCGTTGTTTCAAGCTTATACAGGGTTAACTATGACTATAAGTACAAATATTTTAAGAGGGATAGAGAAAATTAAGAATTAACGGAATTTTTATCGAAATTCCAATAATTTATAAAGCGAAAAAAGTTTGTTTCGATATTATATTAAATCCTTATTTAACGCCACCAATGCGGGAATCAGAGTAGGCAACCAGCAAGTAACGGCCAATGTCGCTGTCATGTCATCAGTTCCTGTGTTTACGTTGTGGTTTTGTGTTCTTCAGTTTTTAGTGCCTTATTTTAATTTTAAACGTTTTATAGTTATTAAATAAAAGAATATGTATCGGGTACAGATATTTTCCCACAATATAGTCCGCTGGTTTGTTAATTTTTGTCGTTTCTGCATTTAGAAACGCTGCAAAAAGACGACCTCATGGTAGTTAACATTGTTGACAGACATTATCTACGAATCTAAGCCATCTCATTCGATTCGATTTTAAATATCGAGCTAATTTTTTTATTGTTTTTTAGGCCTCCCTGAACACGTGCTTAAAATTTTTGTACTTAGTCATAGTTAGCCCTGTATAGTCAACTCTTACTCAAGACCTAAAAATTTTGTTTTACAATAACGTCTAGATGTAAACTGAGTGCAGCCGGTAGGTCCTCAGAGAGAGTTGGTAAGTTTTTTCAGGACAGAGAAAGCGTAATTTCAAGGCTTGCGCATCGATATAAAGCAACAGGAAATGTTCGGCGTGTTCGAGTATAGACCCTTCCTTTGGTACCCAGAAATCGCCTACAGGAAGTTCATCCATTCAGAGGTGGTACAGTTGCTGTTTAGGGAGGCGTTTATTTTAATAGGCGTACATAGTTGTTGGTGCTTGATGGCAACATGTATGTATAGATCTACGTCGAACAAGTCATCAACAATATCATCTCTTTTTTTTCATGCTGCAATTGGGCCAAATTTGGCTCACTTGGCACTGCTGTCTGTCTCGTCAGATCTCAATCCAACGGAGTACGCATGGGACCAACTGCAAAGAGCTTTAGATCCGCATCAACCACCCCCACATAAAATACAGGAACTCAGAGAGCTTCTATCAGGCCTGTGGCGAGAAATTGATCAAGGCTACCTCAACAACCCGATAGACAGTATGCAAAGGCGTTGCCAAGCAGTCATTGAAGTGCGAGGACGGCATACACTGTATTAAACTTTTTTTTGTAATTGTTTTATGAATTTGAATTTTGTATTAAAATCACCAAAAATAAAACTTTGCCAAAAACTGAAAATGTTTTCCAGGGAGGCATATCAAAAATATTTTTGAACAAAAGCTGTCGACCTAAATAAAAATCTCAAGATTTGTGAATTTCCTTAACTTTTGTGGAGCAGTGTATTTTAGATCAAGTGGAAAAATACGCTGTATTTTATCATAACATTGTTTTTACTTCGATAATGGTAATTGTGCGGTTCCTATAAAGCCATTACGTCCAATTAAAAATTCTTGCTCCAGTATTTACCCAAGTTTACTTAAGTATACGAGAAAAATGACCCGGATGGGTTAAAATTTCCCGCGGAGATTTGTTAAAACAGTTGTTGTGTACATTCAATCTAAAGTTGGTTACCGCAGAACTTGTTCCATAAACTTTAGAAGGTTTTGCGGCAACACTGCTTCAATCACCCCCCTCGAATCGAACAAAGCGTCTAGTTTATTTGCCGAAATCATTTGCTTGGATTCTATTAAGAATCGGGTGTGTATTAGCACTAATTGCTTTCCACAACATTAGAGAAAAGTTACCTTTATTAATGGTCGCAGTAGTACACCTTCAAATAAATTAATTCTGATTTAATTAGAGTTTGTGCTTAATTTTAATTAACATTTTAATTAAGTAGGCAGCTCGATTCTATGTTTGATTAATTAAGCCATGGGGATCGACGGAAAACAGGAAGCAGACGTTTTTGCGCGCCGAAATTTTAATTCTTGCCATTTTTATTCCGGGACTAATTAAATCTTATTCTAATTGAAGCGGGAAAACAGGAAAGGCGCACTTAATATGCATTAAATGGATCCAGGGCAAGAAAAATATAATTTTAATCATGGTATATCGTCGGTGGCAGCTCTAATTTTAAAAATATTAGTATTTCTACAACTCCACACTTTCACAGTTTGACCGAAGACAGTCCTACTAGGAAAATAGAAGAAGAAGCGAATTATTTTATAAGTATCGAATAGCACTGTTAATGGACAATTTGATTTTGTAGAGCAAATAATTGTGATAATTTTGTTATTGAAGAAAGTCATTGTGTAAATTGTTTTATAATAGTTTTTATAGTATCTTACAGAACAAATAATTTTCAGTTTTTTAAAATTTTTATAAAAGTATTATAATGCGTTATACAACATAAATATACCCAATGACATTGGAAGTGTTACCCAGAAGGAATAATTTCTTGAACTGGATTTTTGGGCAATATGGTATACTAACATCAACAGTGAAACGAACATTTGCAAGAAATTGTATTGCCAAGCAACCTAAAAAATATTAATAATGTGTCTGGTGACCCCGTAGCTGAGTACACTTCTGTACCCGTCTAGGCATCGACAAAATTACATGGTCGATGTCTACTTGTGGCACCTTGGTCCATGCTAGTTGAACTTCATGGATCAACTCTGCCAGAGTTTGTGAAGGATGGCGCAAAGTGGTCAGTCTCCTCCCCATCATATCCCACACATGTTCGATGGGATTTAAATTAGGCGGACGGGGTGGCCAGTAAAACATTAACGCCAGCTTCTTGGAGAAAGTCCATGGTTTGACGAGCTATATGGAGACTTGCGTTGTCTTGCTGAAAAAGGACCTTCGGTCGGCCATTTAGATAACGGAATAAAATGGTTACTTGAGTATGGGTATGTAGGTATGGTAATGAACAATTCCACAGACAAAGTTATATTCAATAATTATCTAAAGAAATTAATCTATCTAAATTTACTAACCTGGTTTAATGGAAACACTCTATAAATATTTAATTTTTCACTTTTGACACTGGGAACTCGAAAATTCAACCACAATAGATGATATCTGACCTATTTCTGCATATTTAGGATTGCTTCTTCAGGTGGACTCCTAAAAATATATATAAAAACCATTACATAAAGGGTAAACGTCATACTTAATTTAATTTGACAGGCTAAACTCACTTTCGTCATTGTCGATATTTAATTTCATATTATTATAATTTTAATTTATATAATAATTTTTATAGTTAGATATTTGACTCAACCTAAAGGAGGCCACGTGAAGAAGCAATCCTAAAAAATGCAGAAATATGTCAGATCTCATCTATTGTGATTGAATTTTCGAGTTCCCACTGTCAAAAGTGTTTCCATTAAACCAGGCTAGTAAATTTAGATAGATTAATTTCTTTAGATAATTATTGAATAGAACTTTGTCTGTGGAATTGTTCATTAGCATACCTAGATGTTTGGTATCAGAGAGCATACATATGACTTCATTGATAGGAATTGTAGGAGATTTGATTTATATTAGCTTAAAATATCTTTCTAATACAGTAAAAAAATACATTTATCATACCGTAAATAATAAATATATAAATAATATGAAGTAAAAGATATCGCTAAAGCGTTAGGGCATTAGTTCTCAAAGAAGTTAGTTCCACACAGCATTATAAATACCTAATTAAGCTATAGCTATATTACCAGTACCAGTTGATTTTAATGCATATTAAAAGAATAAACATAAGAAAAAGGAATGAAAGAAGAGAAATATAAATAGAGGTAATGTGTCGATGTGTAATAAATTTTAACAAGTGGTAAATTATAAAGTAGTTAAAGCAATCAGTGTTTGCTATCACGAAAATCTAAATCATACTTATATTTAGAAAGATATGGAAATTGAACAAAAATTATATAAACTCCAATACATTTTAACAATGTAAAAAGCATTGTGAATATTTCTGTAACACTGTCACGTAGAATTACCCAATTTTATCCTTTAACCAACTGTGTTATCTCATCTGTTCTACAAAGGGAGAATCCCACGTATCTCTGAAACGCTTCCAACACATATCAAAGCTACGAGTTCTCTTAATTTCAGCGGCTTCACAGCACGTGCATCTTCCCGGGATCTATCAAAGTGCATAGCGCGGATTGTTCGATTACACCGACAGACGATCGTTTTTGCTTTGCCTGGGAAAATTAGTAGCTCTGTCAAATTCCTCCATATATGCATAGGTGTACGTGATTTTCTGTCCTACGTGCTAATATATAATATTATATCACTACAACTACATCTATGATGTGTATTATTCGAAAATCTCCCTTTTAAGATGCTGTTCACTTTAGATTATCTTTCGCTTTTTATAGATAAACAGGATGAGTCAACAATTGCATACAATAGGCTTACTCCAAAGTTTGTCAAAATGTATTTTCTACAGGGTGATAAATACGCTAATAGGACAAGATTTACAAATATTGTCTGAAGCTATTTATTTGTGGCATAATTTTAGTTTTTCTTTAGTTTTATTGGGTTTTTACTACGATTTTGAGAACGAAAACAGAGAGTTTTTCGAAACGTCAATAATACGGAAGTGCGCGATAGTGATGTGATTTTTGTTATTTTTTACTAATCTGCTTTTTTCAGTGTGAGATTTTTTGGAGTGGCAAACTTAGTTTCAAAAATAACCCTTGACTGATCCGTTTGGCGCAAGAGCTTATTTAATTAATCTTTATTATTTTTCCAGAAGTGTGGCAAAACCTAATAAAACTAAAGAAAAATTTAAAAATAAAAAAATAATTAGACTTAGACACAAAAAAGATGGTTATGACACATTCTAATGCATTCCGATGAGTCTACAATAATTTGCTTTATACGCGACATTTCAAGTGCCAATCTCTTTTCATTTCTCTTTTGGTTCTTATATCGTCACCAAGAATACCTCTATAGTGTAAAAATCGTTCCTAAAGAATATTTAACAATCAAATCACACTGCGTTTGTACAGAAAAATATATGTTCATGTGTGTGATACCAGGCGGTCAATTTTTCGGGTGCTGCTGAAAATTTAATTTTAGTGAAAACACTCAATAGAGTGTCTCTGTTTACATCAAATTATGAAATTTTCATTTGTTCATATCAGTACAATTGTAATTGTATGAATTATTGCGTCAGAACTGAATATGATCTGATTGTTGTTATACTATAAGTGACTGGTTTCTAGTTAATTCTGAATATACCTATACGGAGTGTCCGGGAAAATGTGAGAAATCTCTCGGGTGCAAATAGAACATGTAAAAATAATAAGAAAACTGCCTATAGCTTTTTTCTTCAGGCTCTTGCTACGGAGATATGTGTCCCTGAAGCACAGTGGCGCAAAGTGCTACTGTGCCATCCAAATTACTGTACACTCCTTAGGGTTGCGCCGTTTGAGTTGATTTTTTTTAAAATGTTCGTCATAAAATTGCCTATCAATCTCTCTTTCTGAATTTTTGCTTTGAGTCTTCATTTTCGCGAAATTTGACACCAAAACTGGGTTTATATGGAAAAAACTAGATTTTTCGCACAAAAATAACCCTACGGAACACGAGATTGAGATTTTGCCGGACTTTTTTTTACGGGAAAATGGTCGCCTTGGAAAGCCCTACAAGACTGTCCACTTAGATTTCGGGAAGAAATTTTCACTATCATACATTTTCATCCGAACAGTTCCAGGAAAAATCAATCATTTCTCATTAACAAAGAACTATTGTATCCAAAATGGCCATTTTTGTCAAAAAATTGAATTCCCAAAATCATTTTTGGAACCTTTCTGACCTCTTTCAGAATTACGGGAAAATTCGGAAAATCTCTGTATGTAGCCATGTTGATGAATATCCAAAAATGTGTCAAAAAATTCTGAAAATATTTTTGCGGATTCCTTGAATGGGTACAAATAATTTTTGTGAGATGAGATTTTTTCCAATACTTTCTTAGTTTTCAGTAGAACGATTTCTGATATGTGAAAATTGTTGGATGATTGTGGCCATTTTAAGAGCAACGGAAAATTTCTCCCCGAAATCCAAGTGGACAGTCTTGTAGGGCTTTCCAAGACGAGCATTTCCCTATAAAAACGTCCGGCAAAATCTCAATTAGGGTCATTTCTGTGCGAAAAATCTAGTTTTTTCCATGCAAACCCATTTTTGGAGTCAAATTCCGCGAAAATGAAGACCCAAAGCGAAAATTCAGAAAGAGGGATCGATAGGGAATTTTATGACGAACATTAAAAAAAATCACATCAAACGGCCCAACCCTAGAGGTGGGGGGCGCTTTTGCGCCACTGTGCGGCGTCCGTCACAGACACATCTTCGTAGGGAAGGCCTTTAAAAAATATTTGATAGGCTCTTATCCTTATTTTTCCATGTTCTATCTGCACCCTAGAGATTTCCCACTGTATATCAGATTAATTTTCGTTTAATACAAGTTCAGTAATTATTGAGCTAATTGCTCTCACACGTGACATAATCGAATAGACATTACACACATTACATTTAAGAGGTGATACGATTCTATAAGTTTCGATATCATTGTTTGAACTAATAAACTATACTTACTAGTTCTATGGTTTTAAACAAACAATTAAAGTTCCCTGAACGCGTCAACTATAGTAGCTACTTGAAAGTGATTGCAACTTTAAAGTCATATTTTAGTAACTTGAGTTAGTCGCTACAACAATCATTTACCACTTTCAAGTTCTGAAGACTTAAATGTCGCCCCACTGGCAAAACGTGTCCAACCAGGAAAGCTACTTAGAAGTCGCATAACTGTCATAGTCGAAATTAGGTAGCAGTGACTGTAATTTTGCTGTATGGAGTTATTGCTCGTTTTGAATTAACCAATTTATATTCCTTACACTCAGCATGTCTGATTCCTAAGTGTCAGCTTTCTTCGAAAAATTACACACTCCCCAGAAAATGTAAAAGCAGTGATGGTTTTCGCTACGTAAAAATGACTTTGTTCTTATCTTTTATGAACACAACTGCGGCTAGCAAACATTTCTTCTCCCTCATAAATCCCGTGAAGTTTATTCAGTACTTGAGAAGTCCATGCTCTTGAAAATAACTAAATCTACAATGCTGCACCTACGACTTGTATTTTATGTTTGTAGGCATGCAGTAGTAAAAACTCCTATTCGCAGAACGAGTCATCTCTAAAAGGTACATTTTATAATAGAACGAAAGTTTCGAACGCTTTAAAACGGTCGTAACAAAAGCACTTTCTCGGGTTTCGTAAACTGCTCTACTTTGTAATAAACTGTACGTTGATAATAACTTTATTAAATCAGACATGCGAGAACGGATGTGTTTTGCATACTCCGGAGGGCTGTATTGTTTTTATCGCTATTTTATATTCAATATACATAATTTTATTAGTCGGGAGCAACTGGGAGGCTGTTTAAAATTCTGTAGTCGTGACGCTTAGAGCCGTTCCTGAAAGGAGGACCGTCTTCTCCCTCGCTTACAGGAAGCGTTTATCTCTTGTACGGTAATTGTTTGTGAGCGGGAATGTCTTATTATCTGTTGGAATTTAACTGCGCTGACGAGAGCTAACTAGCGCGAAACGGATCTCTGCGGGTGACAGGATGATAAAATTTCCGGTTCCTTTTTTTAAAATGAGTTATGTAAAATAAGTATCATATTCTGTGTCCACTTCGGTGCAATATACTTCATTTTTTAAATATCTCCGCGAAAAATAAGTTCAAATAATTTAAAGTCAGAAGATCGTGGCGACCATGATACCGGTCGTCCTTGTCCAGTCCCCTGGTATAAATTACTTGGACACACCATACTGCTGCAATACGCTGTGGATGCTTTGAACCTCTTCCACGATTCGGTTGCAAATTTCCTGCGTCACGCCTGCGTTTGGACTACACTTGCATTCACTGCACATCGATATAAAAGTAGCTTATGGCACATATTCACCGGGAAATCGTTCTGCTAAAGTGTTTTCACTTCACCATAAATTAAAACTAAACCCATCAACTGCGAGTTGCTATACCATTTTTGATATTTGAAAAACTAATGTAAATACTTGCATCACAAAAAAGTTAATACAACTAATCTGATATTTTAAATCGCTTGGCTAGAGACTAGAGTATTCTAGCGATGTAAAGATTGAAACTACTAGAAGTTAGGGATTTTATAAACAAAAATTTTACGGTATTGACTCCATTGTTCATGAAGCATCTGTTCCTAAATTTTTTTGGATAAGTTCTGAATTACCCTGTATAGCTTATGTTATAAACTTAAATCGATGATACCTACCTCAACAAACTGTAAAAACTGTACCCTAATGACAAAAACCAGGAACATCATGAAACAGGCATTTTTTGCTTTAGTTTTTACCTATCACTGAAATAATACCTTTTTTGTTAACTAGAATATTCTTAACAAAATATGATAACATAACATACGATTTATTCAAGTAATGTTACTTTTTGGGTTAAGTACCCCTATACTATCAAAATATCACCTGTGCACCCCATTTATCACTGATCACGCAATACGCTACTTTTCTATAGACATGCCTACATTATTCTCTAGCATTATTTTCAGCTTCTTCCTTAAGTCTTAATAATTACACCTCACATTTGATGGAGCTGTTAAAATGAGGCAGTTCTTAATTTAAGGAGTCATAAAAGTCGCACATCTTAACTTGAAATCACAGAAATGAGCATTGTGCCTACTTAGATATACAGACTGCAGACAATAAACCATTTTAATCGCCTCTTCAGATGGAAAATGGCCAAATCTTCGCTAACCTCCAGAGGGTATAAAAAAAGTTAAGAAGTGCGACACGAAATGATGAAATATCGTCCCAAGGACCAAGAAATGACGTGTCCACATTTAATGAACTCTGCAGAAGAGAGTGAAAAACTGCAAGATTGGGATTATTCCTATAGTAGTGATTAATAATGGTCTATTCACTGAGGTTTGCAGCCGATGAAACTTCTCTTTAGATAAGCCCTGTCAGGCAATTTTCTATGGTAGATGAATCTCGACTTGCATTCTAAATTGCAATGCGCATCTGTTAGTTGTGTCAAAGTAGCCAAGTTTGATAACATTAACGTAACATATACAACAGGATTTTTTCCCAAAAATTACGGTACAGTTTATCTATGAATTATTATAAATAGTTAAACGGCCTTTGAAAGTCAGAGATGCATCAGATTCGTCAGAAACATCCGTGGTATTTTTTGGACAGTTCTAGCTGCTTTTTTTGTACTCATTACAGCATTTATTTGGCACTGTTTCAGATGAATAATGAAGGTCATTACATTAGTAGTGGAGTAATGTGACATATTTCCCACCAGTGAAATATTAAAAGAGATCACTGCTTAATGGTTACTTTTAATGAGAACCAACGGGTTTATCAATTTGACAGTTAAAAGACAATTTGACGTAAATTAAATTGAGTTACTTGTTGCAAATATTAATAAAACAATTTTTGCAATTCGTACGATTAATTTATTTTTATTTATTTCCATTTATTCACATAAGTCATATACAGGTTGTGAACGTCATATAATAAACGATACATACATATAGATTTAAAAAAAAAAACATAAAAAGTAAGTAACACATAATATAAATAACAGCTTAACCAAACACTGAAAAAAATTCTTTATAAAATTACTTAAGTTAGCTGTATAACTAAATTACAAAACTACGATATTATTTTACAAAATCAAAGTATTCTTTTATACTATAAAAACCGTTTGTAGAGAGGAACAGGTGAAGTGATTTTCTAAAAAGCTTATAACTTTCAATTTCTTTAATGTCTTTAGGCAAACTGTTATATACTCTACTACAAAAATTGTGTGCGCTTTTTTCGGACAAAGCTAAATTTAAATTACTTCTATAAATATCCATTGCCGAACGTGTATTGTAATAATGAACATCACAGTTACGTATCATTTCATTAACAATTTTTTTATAAACAATGCTGATTCAAAAATTAGCAAGGAGTAAAAAGTTAATATTTTGTTCTCTTTAAACGTTGGCCTACACGAATCGAGGGGACACAAAGAAAATATCAGTCTGATTAAACGTTTCTGCAAAATAAACACTCTATATGAATTGGTAGCGTGGGCCCAAAAAATGATTAAGTATTTTAAGTAGGAATACGCCAATGCATAATATACATTTAATAAATATTTGCGAGACATTATATGAATAAGGTTTCTCAGAGCATAATATGCAGAATTCAGTTTTGAAACGACATGGTCAATGTGGTTATTCCAACTCAAATTTTCGTCCAGATGTAAACCCAAAAATTTAATATGTTCTGTTTTTTGCAGAATACAGTCTCTCATTGCTATATTAATGTCACTTGGTTTGCGCCTTTTGTGAAACATCATATACTTGGTTTTTTCCGTATTTATCACCAGTTTATTAGTATGACACCAATCATAAAAAAGTGTTAATAAACTGTTGGTTTTCGTTTGAAGCTCGTCCAAAGACTTAGTTGCAATACTAATGGTGGTATCGTCTGCATACATAATTATACGTATGTTGAGATCAGTAATTATATTATAGTCAAGGTCATTGATGAAAAGTATGAACAGTAAAGGAGATAATATACTTCCCTGAGGGACGCCCAGATTTACAAAATATGTTTCAGATAAGTGTTGCGCTAATTTAACAGTTATTTTCCGATTCGACAAAATCGAGTGTATAAAATTATTTAAAGATTCCCTTACACCTAAGGATTGAAGCTTTTGACATAGCAGAACTTTGTCAACGCAGTCAAAAGCTCGTGTGAGATAAAAAAAAATAGCTATTACAAACTTTCGTTCATCCCGTGCATCATAAATATAATTTGTTCCGTCCCGTTCTAAAACCATGTTGGTGGTTTGATAATAATCGGTTATTACTGATAAAACTAGATATTCTATTATAAATATTTTTTTCAAACATTTTCGAGAAACATGACAACAGCGCAATCGGCCTATAGTTATCAATAACCTCTTTATCGCCTTTTTTATGCAAAGGGATAAGCAACGCTAATTTTAGTGACTCAGGGAAAATTCCACTCCTTACACATAAATTGAAAATATAGGACAAAGGGTGAAGCAAATACTGGGATACAGACTTTATTGCCTTAATAGTAACTTCATCAAAACGAGAGGAGTTTTTGGTTTTCATATATGTAAGTGTGTTCTGAATTTCCATAGGAGTTATGTCATAAAAAAACATTGATGAAGAGCCAGATACCAGATGAATGCGGCTGGTCTGTGTTTGTATTAACAATGTTTAAATTTTCTTTGTAAGCACTTGAAGTAGCTTCAATGACGGCAATCTCTCCTCCAAGAACTTTTGTGGCGATTTTTTTCTTGTTTTCAAGAGACGTATCAATATAGCCTTCACACACGGTGTTGGACTTCCAACCACCATGCCGTTTTATAGTTAGAAGGTCTGCTCCTGTGTTGGCTAGAACTAAAGAAGGTAATCGTCATAAACAGTGCCCTGTATATTGTTGAGGCTGCGATAAATTTAAAAAAATCTGCTTTGGCATTACACTAAAAGTATTTATACCAACAGGAAGTTTCACGCATTTACAACCTCTGTAACTAACAAATGACTAGGACGCAGAGCGAGGTATTTTAATATTACTTGGACCATATTCATATTTTCGATTCCCCCGACAGTGACAAATAATTATCGGGAAACTTTGGTTTTCGTATCCGGTATGAAGATATGAAAAATGTTTCCTTAATTTTTTACGTTTTTTAACAGTAAATTAGTTAACTCGTCCACTCTGCATGCTCCTCCAAGTCCAATAATTAAGGCAACCTTGAATTATATATTTATGAATTTCAAATAGCAAAAATGTTGTTGTTGTAAAATGTAAAAATGAATAATCAGTTTTGTTTATAACAAGTTTGACAGGTTACCACAACAATGCCTTTACTTCTTGATTTTGAATCAAATCTTGCAAACTGGATCTGATTTTGGATTTTTCTCAATTTAAAGTAGTTGTAGATACAATCTTTTGCAGTTCTGGATAAAGTATCCCACGTAGTATTTACTACACGTAGTATTTACTACACGTGGGATAACGACATTTTTTATTACATACAATTACACGCAAATGCCTCACTCATATACTCATAATGCCTATCTCCCACTTGTATAAATAACTATTAACTATTTTACTCATCTTAAAATTTTCGCATAATCTGGCCAGTCACACACTAGTGAAAACTCCAGCTGTCTTTCAATGGGCCTTTTTCACATTTCTTTTTTATTATTTTATTATAAAATATATACCTAGTTATGCTTAAAAAGTATTTTAAAAAAATGTTTTCTTCTCCCGGTATATTTTAAAAAAATCAGTAAAATTACCATATATTTTAAATAACGCGCCATTGACGTCATACTCCAGTATCCAATCAATGCTTTTGTGCTCTGTCTTTGTCACGCTCAGATCTGTTCTGCCAAGTCATCTGTCAATTATTGAAGGTCTGTGATTGAAGTGTTCTTGTATGGTTTTCGTGATGTTTAACCTAACTTTCGTTTTGTGTTTGGATTAAATTTCATTTAAAATGAATAAAATCGAAGAGGGATATCTTAAGGCAGATTCGGACAACCTACCAAGAGTTGACAGTGAAATGGTAAACGATTTCTACGTTACAGCCAAACTACACTACTCAAAACATAAACACTAACCATAACCTGACTTATAATCAAATCATCTGTCATCAGTTGATTCAAGGCGGCGTTGTCATATTTAGCGAAAAATACCAAAAAATTATTTTGCTGCAGGGAGTTGATTTGCTTTAGTAATAAGTTATGGAGAATATGTATCTAATGCCTTTGTCTAATAAATATGAGCAACATATTTTCATTTCGAAATTATCATTTTACCTAAAAATGCATTTCGAAGTTAACACAATGTAAAATTAATGGTTGCCAAGAAAAAATTAAAACTGTATGTGGCAACGTGGAGCTGTTCTTTAACTTCTCCACATTTAATTTGCTGCTGGAGTGTGACGTCAGCGAACCGCGCAGTTTAAAATGATTTATGAAGATCGGTCACTTTGTAGTTGCATAACTTCGCTAAATTACAATTTTTTAGTAAATTGGGTCGAATCTACCTTTACTTATGTACCAGTATAACGCTTGATGCCAATAAAACAGTAAAATTAAATTTAGTGGAAAAGGCCCATTCAAGTTGGCCTATCAGCTTGGTGTTTTCAATGACGTAACCATGGATACAGATCGCAAAGCAAAGTTTGACAATTTGACAAAAAATAATTGTAGCTGCAGACGTCAAAATGAGTCGCTTCGGTGTTACTTCAAACGAAGTTATGAACCAAAATATTGATAAAAATATACCTAAGAGTACAAAAAAAATCTTATATATCGAGACAATTTATGACGTTCTGAGGGAACGCAACTACAAATTAGATGTGGAAAATAATAATGAAAAACTACCATTTATTCTAAAATATTGGGCATTCAATAAGCGGAAAGTTGATGGTAGTGATTATAAGGAGAGCGTTAAAACCATATGGAACACTACTGCAAAATTAGTACAGGAATAGTTATTTACGTTACAAAGCCGGGAAATGGTATATTAAACAGTACTTTAATGACATTTCACGGCCGTGTATCGTAATGTTTTATTTTACATAACTTGCCTGTATGTAGCTGTTAGCCAGGTTTCGATTCTTGTTTTATCGCATAGCTTTTGATTTCGCTTAGGGATATAAAAACAAAAATAACAAATTTGACAGTATGTCATCCGGTGCGTATTTTGTGATAATTTTCGTAAAAAATGGAAGAAATCGAGCTAAAATATGCTGAAGCAACCAGTAAATTGGTGCCTACGAAGTATTCTGCTCGTTATGAGAAAGAATACCAGCTCTTCAATGTGCGGAGAAAAATCTATAAGGTGGAAAACGGCCTGAATGAGAATATCCTTTTGGCGTACTTCTTGGATATCTCCAAAAAGATGCTGCTCAAGTCTTTGCTGATGGTAAAAGAAGGAGGTGATATTTCAAAATATCCAAAACTGGCGGCTTTCTTAAAAAGGCAAGCAGTTGGTCATCAAGTAAACAAATCAAAAGTTCTAACAAGAGAGGAAGTTAATAGATTCATGAAGGAAGCCCCATCAGAAGAGTATCTTTTGATGAAGGTAAGCAGGTTTAACCTTTTCATTAGTTTTGAATTAAACAATGTGCATTTTGAATGATATAGGTACTTAATGTCAATTAATTACAGAAAATACATTTCTTGGTTTCGTTAGTCGAAATTTCATCCATTTGACAATCAGTTTTAAACCATTTTCTCTATTGTTACAGGTAATCGCAATGATAGGCATTGCTGGTGGTTGTCGGCGAGAAGAGTTATACCATATGACCCTAAAAGACATTGAAGATTGTGGCACCAAACTAATTATAACCATTCCCATTTCTAAGACGAATACAAAACGGGCATTCACTGTATTGAGTGACGACAATGAAGGAATAAACTTTCTGGAACTATTCAGAAAATACGTTAAGCTCCTACCTAAAAATATGAAGGAAGATTTTCTTTTTTTGGGTTATAGAAGAGGAACATGTGTTTCCCAAAGAGCGGGCATACATACCATTGGGGGGGGGGTCACCAAAAAAAATTGCGGGATATTTGAAGTTGGAACACCCAGAAAAATATATACGGGGCATTGTTTCCGCAGAACATCTGCCACTTTATTTGGCGAATGCGGGAGCTGATTTATCAACAGTGAAGCGTCATGGTGCATGGAAAAGCTCATCTGTTGCGGAACAATATATTGAAGATTCCTTAGAAAACAAAACAAAAGCAGCAAAGATGATTCAAAATGGGGAAAACTTTAAACAGGTTCTTCAGACCAAGCAACAAACTATACCCACCACCACTACCGTGTCTAGTGAAGATTCTGTCCCTAAAGGTATTCCTGCATTCAGCCTGTAAGGAAATTCAGATTGCACAGTTACTGCTAATTATAATTATAATTAGTTTTTATAGGCTTCATTTTGTAGTTTTAAAGATAAAATATTTTTAAAATGTGAATATTGTGTTTTTTAAAAGCGTTCCAGAACATTTTCCGAAGTCATTACAGTACAGTATGAAATAAAAATATTTTTGTGAGTATGAGACATATCCTTTATATATTAAAAGCTGTAGGTAACTCTCACTTGCACACTTCACTCGAAAATTGCCCATTTTAGCGCCACAAAGACTTTTTTGCGAGCTGTGCAGCGCTGAACGGCTAAACGCCACGCCTTTCGCCGTCATTCTAGATTGCCTACGGCGTATTTTGTCATCGATTTTTTCGCGTTTTCCTAGCTAAATTTCCATTTTCCCGAGGCTCTTCGGCCAAAATCGGCGGATTTTTGTAGGTGGAACGAGGATAGTTGAGTCGGTTACGTCCCTTTATAGAAGATAGCGATTTCTTCGAGTGGAACGAGGATAGAGCGAGTAGGTTACGCCTCTTTCAAGGCATTCGACAAATGGCAGACAAAATGCGTTTTGCACGGTGTAAACGTCAAACTAATTTGTTGTTGTTTACGTCCTTTTGTAAAAATTTAACAAACGTCAAACGAAATAAATCAAAACAGATTATGTGTTCTGGAACAATTTTCGGGCCCTTCCAGCTACGAGAAGTTGTTATTGTGTTGTCTAAGATATATCCGAGTTCTTTGGTGATGAAGCCGCAAATAGAGATAGGCATGCTACTTGTCATTCTCTTGTGTTCGTGTCCTTTGCCCTTCCTTCTTATTCCATCTTGTTTTTAAGCTGCACTGCGCTGATGAAGGGCAAAAACCCAGAAACAACGTTGTCCGCAGTTGCTTTGTTGTTCCCTCCATCTGTTTTCTCTGGATCCATCAAGCCGTTAAAATCCACCTGTCTTATAAGATTATGATCCATTAAGCTCCTTCTTAAAAATACTAATGTTACTGAAGTTGGAAAAAGTAGTCCTGGAGAACAAGTGGAAAATGGGCAGGACAAATTCTGTCCTAATATTTATATGATTTTTATTATTGTATACATAATGATATTTTAAAGTTAAAGTAGAGTGAATATTTAGCGCATTACAATAACTACAGTAATTAACGCCCGAAGGTGAAGGTCCTCAGGCGTTAAAGTGACCCTTATCTCCTGAACATTTATACTATGAAATGGACCTTAATGACCCCGGCTGTGTTTAAAGTAATTTACTTTCTACTTCATGTTCAATTTTGGCTTTTGTGCTTTTGTGGGAACATATCAATTGTCTACACAATAATGGTTATTTGTTTGTTAGCACGTCGTTATTTCTTATTTGATAATAACATCCTTATGTAAAGAAATAACGATTTAACAAGAAACTAACTTTATTCTATAGATTTTCCGGGCATCCGGGCAACTAAGGGATTAATGAAACGTAAAACTGGCGAACTTGATATTTCCTTTTATACTTTCCAAAACTTGGGCGCATCCCTACCGAAGCGGACGACGCATAGAGAAAAGCCAGGATAATATTTAGGATTTAAATGAAAACGCAACGTCGGTGAACTAGGATAAGATGTATTGTTCTTCTGACAAACTTTAGAGATAAATTGCCGGTTCGAAAATACCATTTAAATAAATGGCGGAGGCGCCGGTCGTAGACAAAACTTGTAAATTATAAAGTTCGCATTGAAATCTTTGTATTTAAATTATGGAGGGCACTTAAAGGATTTGGGTTTGAAGGGTGGACCTGAAATCTAGCAATTAGTGTTGGAACTTCGTAGCGGTGTGAGTTTTAAAAAAGAAAGTGCCTGTAATGCCTAGAGCCTGTCTGGGGAAGCTACTAAGTACTTGCTGTCGATGGCAGAAGCAACACTTTTGTCTTTGAATTGAGTGCCGTTTCACACTGCAGTTAAACAAAGAAGAAAAAGTGATTTTTGAGACAGTTTATGATTATAACCCCGTCGTTTTCTAACATATTGATTTGAAATTCTGCACACAGTTTTAATTAAAAAAGCAACACTTTTTCACTGAATTTATTTTGTCTTTATATTTATATATCTAATATTTATTCATTCATTTATTCGTATATCTCATATTATAAATGTCACAGCAGCATTTACTACTGGATTGTTTAATTATGATATAATAAATATATTACACTTGCATAAGTTTAATAATAATCTGCAATGTACCAATTTAGACTTTGGTTCATACAACAAAAAACAGGTCATCCTTCGGCAAACATGACGATTTATCCCTGCTGACCTATATACAAAAATTGAGCCCTTGAAAGATAAAGGGTGTTAAGGTCGAACCTGTAAAACAGTTTTTCACTATATAATTTCTTCAGATTTTCACTTTAAAATTTTTGTAAAGATACTTCCTGTTATTAAGTAAATTCTCAAGGGTATTATTGTAAACGATGCCTAAAAAAGCACATGCAGAAACGGAGGGAATGGGTTATGTATACAATATAAAATTTGATTTAGAAAATTTAATTATTCTTTATAATTTTTCATAAAACTATTTATTTTCTAGATACATTCGATTTTTGAGTATGCATAGGATTAGCCAAATGTGCAATTTTTACACAAATAAATGTTTTTTTTAATTATATAAATTTCTTTATTAAGAAAAAACAGGGTTGTAAGAAACAGATTAGTTATTAAACACAAGATTTATACTAAAATTTAATTTAAAACTGTAATTTTATTATTTTAATAAATGTTAATTTAATATACAAATTTTACTAAGTGCACATGTCCACCTATCTCCGAAATGGTTAAACGAGGTCTTTTAAATAAAAATTATCTGATATTTTGAAAAACCTAAAGCCTAAATTTTTCGGCCGCATTTATAATACACCTTTTCAGTTAATCAATATTCTTAATTGACCCTGAATAAATGTCGTGCTTCATAAATGTTCAAACAATGAAGTCCTGTTGCATATCACTTATCTTAAACCGCATATGTAGCCCTTGTTTTACAGCTGAATATGTGTGTAGTCAGTGTTCACCTCTTGTTTACAACTAAATAAAATTAGTTAGTGCAACATTGTTTTTTATTATGGATATGGCTAGTGACAACTAGTACGAAAAGAGATAACTACACAGGAGCATCAGCCCTAACAAGTCCAATAGACGAAAATCGGGGGAGCGTGGTGGTCACTAAATAGTTTTGTTTCTTACTCATCCAATTGATTGATTTGGAAAAATTATCCTTAAATATTATCTAATATTTAATCCAAAATGAGGCAGAGCACCATCAAGTTGTTTCCACATATTTTGACGAAGAGTAAGTGGCAAATTGTCAAGTATTATGAAAAAATCATTTTGCAGAAAGTTTAGGAATGTCTAAACTGTTTGTTAGACTAGTGTAGGGTATCTGCAATAATATGTGTAAGTTTGTTTAATAACTAATATGTTTCTTAAATCCCTGTTTATTTTCAGTAAATGAATTCACAATATAAATAAAATAAAAAACATTTATTTGTATATAAATGAAACATTTAACCATATGTTCAGAGACACTCTGTATAAAATAATGTTACGGAAGCTCATCTAAATTTTAGTTTGTTAATTATGTTGCTGTTTGCGTTAGAATTTATAATTTTTATATCTACCTTTATTTTAACGTTTTCCGGAACATTCCAGGCTATATTTTATTTGTTTCTCGACACGTTCTCGAGATCGCAGAATCTTTGAGAACTCTAAAAATCTATATAAACAGATATTGTCTGAAGCTATTTATTTGTGGCAAACTTAGTTTTTAAAAATAACCCTTGACTGTTCCGTTTGGCGCAAGGGCTTATTTAATTAATCTTTATTATTTTTCAGAAGTGTGGCAAAACCCAATAAAACTAAAGAAAACTATATAAACAGATCAATTCCGTCGTCACAGTCAGTTTGTATTGAGCAGTCGAAGGCGATTGAAAACATCAAAGTAAATCGTTGACAGTTGTGAAATTTGTTTGAAGGATATTTCTTGTATAATTAAGAGTGACAATAAAGTTTGTTTGTCTACGTGAAGTGTTTCCACGCTAACCCAATTTCGAGGTTACATTGGTGTCAGAAGTGAGACGTTCCACAAAGAAGACGTTTGGAGTAGACAAGTGAATACCAGTGACGAGATCAAGAGCGACGGAAATGGAAGAAACATTCAAACAGTTAATGGAGATGATAAAAGATGTAAAGGAGCCAAGAAGATATGAAGGAAGAAATAAAAAACAACCAGGACGAAATGAAGGAAGACTTGAAAAGAGAAACGAAAAACAGTCAAGAGGAAATGAGGAACAGTTTAGAAGAAATTAATCTATTGAGGAATGAAATGCAAGATAAAGTTCAGGTCGCAGAAGAAAGTGTTAGTAAATTACAGAGTGAAGTCGTCAAAGTCCAAGTCACAGAAGAAAGCCTAATTAAGTTAGAGCATAAAGTTACAAATTTACAGTCACAATGGTCCGCGAATGAGATTGTTAAGGCTGACAACAGTTGCATTTTATTTGCAAGGATTAAACCACCAACGTCTGATGGAAAAGTGTCATGGAGTACATACCTGCAACAATTTGAGGCAAACCTTGTTTGCCTTGGCAAACAACTGGTCAGAAGGAGAAAAGGCCACCTCACTAATAGTGGCTCTACGAGGTGAAGCTTTGGAGATTTTAAAGCGAGTTCTTTAGGAGATTCAGGAAACTTTGTTAAAGACAACAGTCCTGAATGCATATCTGTTATACTGGAATTCATCCATTCACTAATGCTGCTTGATACTGAACCTATCATAAATTTGAACCCCAAAATAATTAATCTCGCCCTCAACTGGATCAGCTCCGAATGGGTTTCATTTCAGGGTCTTTTGCGCCTTGACAAAAATAGTTGAAAATGTATTAGAAACAGAAAACAACAAAACAAACGCTATCGAAAATCGATTGAAAACGTCAAAGTTGAGCATTTACTGTTGTGAAATGTGCTCGAAGAATATTTCTTGTATAATCAAGTGACAATAAAGTTTGTCTACGTGAAGTGTTTCCATGTTAACCCAACTTCGAGGTTACAATAAGTTAAAACTCTTTAGAGCAACTTAAAACATTACAAATTATTACTTTGTAATTTGCAATTTAAAAATAGTATTATTGGACTATATCTAACGTTGCATGCTCAAACCGAAAATCGAATTTATCTAGAAAATAAAAAGTTTTACGACAAATTATCAAGAGTAATGTTTCTGTTTCTTAAATATTTTGATGAAAGCATAATGAATTATTCATTTGCTCGTTTCACGTATTCGTCTGAACTATATTTGGTTTCAAAGAACATCAATATTTCATTAATTTGAATTATAGGGAAATAGATTTATATTAGTTTAAATTCAACGCTGGTCGGGGCATCAGTCCGCAGAGTAATTTCACACAATATTATTAATACTTAATGAAAAAGGCACCTATAATAGAGTTTTTTTAGTTATATTTTTTTGCATCCAGTAATTTTGTTGACAAGGCAACCAATTTTTACTACTTACGGATTTTTACATTTGACAGATACAGAAATAATTGAAATTACACTTAATAGTCGGATACGGAGATCGCAAAAGTACACAAATCGAATCCTGCAACCTTTTCAACGAACTCTATCTCAACCGAACCATGAACCATTTTTCACACTTAGAGCAGTAGTTGCCGCTTTTTTCTGTTATGACTTATGTCATGCTGACAAGTTGACTTTATATGCAAAATTATCAACATTTTCACTAAGCATCGTTCTCTCTTCGGCAAAGTTCTTGAATTTGAGGTTTTGCATTTTTACTGAAATGTTAGGTTCTTTAAACAAAATTGTAATGCAATTCCCTATACATATTTTACACGTTCGTACGCAAAAGGAACAGTTCATTTCAGATAAAGACAGAAAATAGTGTGGCGCAATTTTAAAAACAAAGTTAATTGCCATAGCAACTAAACTATATTGGTTCCGAAACAAACTCAATGTTAAGGGTAAGAAAGGGTGCAAAAACATTGATTAAAAAACTTTTGTCTGAACAGTTTTTTATTCAGGGTGCGTTTAAAAAGTTATGAACATTATTCCATACATGTTGGGCACCCTCATAGAATTTCAAGCAATCTGCAAAAATATAAATGAAAATATGGCAACTGTTGGAACTGAAGTTCCGTAAAACATCTCCAATTTCATAGATAAAGAATATATTTTTTTATATGAACATGTCTAGGAGTTGATATTTCAGTGAAAGTAGCATGATAAATAAAAATGATGGTTGCTATATTAATAATTATTGGGTTTCGTTAAGATTAGTTAACCTTTATAACTAAATGAGCTAATTTTAAGACTATTAAAATTGTTCAAAATGTCCACCCTCGGTTCGAATACAAGCTTCACATTGGCGAACTAAAGATTCCGTCACTCGACCGATGAGATTTGTATCATTTCTTGTCTGGTTAGTGCTTTACCCAACTAGCAAAATAAATTTTATAAAGGTTGTATAAATTGCTATAATATAAATCTTATAGGAGCTTCAAATTCATATAACGTCGTTAAATGCCTTTATACGATACTTATAGAATCGAAATTATATGACTAATGTTATACAACTTATGTTGTCCACAACAAAATAAATGAATAATAATAATAATAATAATAAAAGGGCCCACTTTTATAAAACACTTTGGTAATGTAACAGTTCTATAAAAAATGTATACAACACTTTTAAAACAATGTTATACAGCAACTATAAAAACGTTTTGTAGGCTGTATTTTGGTAGTATTTAAAGAAACATTATATTTTTTAGTGAAGAGTATTAGAACCAAATCATTTTAAGATTGGTGTACAACGCAGATTCATAATTATTTGTACATACTTATATTTAAACACGGGGTCACTCAATGGCGATCATTTGTGTAAATGGTAGATAGGTATAATACTTACAATATTACAATATTATCATGTCAACAATCAGTGTTTCAACAACGAAAATTTTATTGCGCCGCAAATTTTATTGATAAACTATATATATGTTTGTGACAAAAAAATTATGCGCTTTAGTTTAGACGGCATTTGCTTTAAAATTATAAAAAATAAATTTTAAAAATATTAAAATTATGCTTCCTTTAATTTATAATATCGTTTGGTAATTATATTTAACGATCTTGTTATAAAATAGTCTTCCAAAAATAGCAAAATTACGTTTCAGATATAATTTTAATAAGGCTTTCAACTAATTTTCCATAATGGTGGCAGTCGCTGATCCAACAAATATTCATTTAAAAATGGCGACTTATAATACAATGATTTTATTCCACACAAAACCATAACAAAATATTTTAGTGTAAATTAGAACTTTATACGATAAAATAGTATAGTTATATTTAAAAGTGTGTGCGCGCAAGTAGATAATGTTTGCATCGCAAGAAGTTGCCAAGTATTATAAAAAAATTTGAAATTTAAAATATTATAATACTACCATTACCTATATTAATATTGTTAGATATTAGCTAAGTACCTGTCATTAGTTAATTATAATAATAGGTATTTAATTTAAAACTAACCTAATTATTGCATTACCAAAAAATTAAATCAAAGTTACTTTCTCGTACTGGTTTTTCGTATTTTTTCGCAGCCATGAAGCGTTTTTAATGAGTTCTCGAACATGGACACCATCATTATTTATATAATAAAACCTATAAGTAAAATTGAACGTCTGCACGTTTGACTGGAAGCGTTACTTTC
Organism: Monochamus saltuarius; assembly: GCA_025584915.1. Lineage (NCBI taxonomy): Eukaryota > Metazoa > Arthropoda > Insecta > Coleoptera > Cerambycidae > Monochamus > Monochamus saltuarius. The sequence goes on from CM046728.1 coordinate 36,601,574, forward strand.
AAGAATTTGTTTGTATTCTTTCTTGATTAGTGCTTGGTAATACACTACCTTAGGAGTTAAAAAATTAAGGTTAGGTTTGGAATTTTATTACGCGGTATATACAATAACTATGTTTTCTCAAGTCACAATTTTGTTCTATAACAGATTTATAAAAACACAACTATAAAACTATTTTATAAATAAACGCATTTCGGGGCTAAAAAATAATTTTATTAATTTTCTTATATATCCTTAATAAAACACGTTTATACAACTATTTTATAAGATTATAATTAAAAGTCATTTGCCTAAGTATACAACTCTTTCACAATATGTTTACAATCCTTATATATAATTTTTTTAAATGTTGTATAACGTATTATAATACTTTTATAACAATTTTAAAGAACTGAAAATTATTTGTTCTATAAAACACGTTGAAAACTACTATAAAACAATTTTATACAATTACTTTCTTCAGGAACAAAATTATGGCAATTATTTGCTCTATAAAACCAAACTGTTCATTAAACAACGCAATTCGATAGTTATAAAATAATTCGCTTCTTTTAAAGTTCCATTTTGCTAGTTGGGTATGAATTCTTTCAAGTAACTGCTGACGGGTAGTAACTGCAATATAATAGACAAGCTGCTTCATATGTCCCCACAAATAAAAGTCTAAAGAACTTAGATCTGGAGGACGCGGTGGCCATGCTATTGGACCTTGTTGACCTATTAATTTGTTAGGTAATTCGTTTAACCAAGCAGTTACGTATTTCCCTCTATTGTGGTGGTGCACCATCGTGCATAAGCAAATCACATATCTTGAACAATATTAAGCCCTACGTCATCAAAATGTTTTCCAACATAGTTCTATACAGATCCGCATTTATACCATCATTTAAAACCTGTACAGGCAGTAAATTATTGATGTAATTGCTGCCCAAACGTTGCCATTGAAACGTTGCTAAAATTGTCTTGATCTAATTGCATGCAGATTTTGTAATGCCCAGATATGTTCATTATACCATCCCTAGTAAATCACGCTTCATCAGATCACATGATAAGCGAAATGAATCTATCACTTTCTGCATGTTGAAGTAACCAGCGACAACATTCTAATTGCTGAGGAGCATCTCCAACATGTAATGCTTCTATATTTTGGCGATAAATGAAGATTACTTGCTATACGCCGAACACTAATTATTGAAGATTTGTCAGTTACAGCATTTATTATATCTTCTTCATTTTGTACATTCAGTAGGATGAATGGCCTTTTTTGGAGCGGAGTTACTTTCTTCTCGAGGTCTACGAAATTATGCATTAAATACTGTATGGACAGGTTGATGTCTATTTGGGTATATTCGTCGGTATTCTCGGGCTGCTTGGACTCAAATACCTATATACAAAAATAATATGTACATACTCTTCAGTTGTAAGCAAATGCATTCTTTACATAGCACCTTAACGCTAAGTATCAAATGAACGAACAAAATGACAAATAATAATTATTGTTTTAACAACCATCATTTTTTATTTATCATTCTATTGTAAAGTTATATTTTTTAAAATGTAACTTCTAAATAAAATCGAAACAGGCATATGTTCATATAAGAAAAAATGTTTATCATTAACCCAGCATAGAGCTTGGAGAATATCCTGTATATTTCTACAGATATGTTATATTTGTAAGACATACTCTCAGAACTAGGTGAATAGACATGAATTTAAACATGATATCACCCATCTTGTATGCGTAAGACACCTTTTAGATCCATTTAATGAACGTGAACGACAGCTGCTCGCCAAATCTTGCATATTACAATGCAGAATACGTAGTTCGTGAGCTTCCATTTAAATCACAGTGTCCCCAGCGAAAATAACGAGTCGAGGAAAATAAACAAGTGCACGAGGATGGAATGATCGTACAGTTTCTAGTACAGTTGATTGTATTGTTGAACATGCTTCTTTATTCTATCTTTTAGCTCAAGAGAATGGTAGCGTATAGTTCAATCTAGGGCTTTATTTTTACTACGGATGAACGTCGACTATGACCAAAGCACCTAAATAAGGATAATTCTCGGGTTTGATCAAATATTATCTACTTGTCTATCTAAGTCTTATTTATTGATGTTCTATGAGATACTAGTTTTATTGCAGTCTTTCTATCAGCTGTAATGTCTAGCTAACATCATTTGTTATTATCTGAACGAAATTCAATTTATGAAGTGCACATATCTCTCTGTACTTCCTTTGCAAACTTTAGGATAAAACGTACCAGGTGAAAACTGGAGAAAATGTGTATAATTTAAAGAGAAGTCATTCAGATTTTTCTCTCTCAATAAACGACTATAAGTTCGTTGAACGTTTGCATATAAAACTTCCCCTTTAAAAGTTATAAGCAATGTTGTCTTAAGGAGTCCAAAAGAAAGACCATTAGCGGTGGAAGGATCAAGTAGGCGCTGGAAAATAATTGAATGTTTGTTGCTTAAAGTGCATACATTTATTAAGCATAAATAAAGGGATTAAACTCGATGATTCTTTAATACAGTTAAAACAAAAACTGATGATAACAATAACTAAACTTAAAAAATGAGGCAAACGCACTTTTGCTACGTACATATTACAATTTAGTCTCTACAAGACCGCCTTTCATTTCAAGATACATATTCAATCTTCGTCTGACTTTTTTTTGTGAGCTGCGTTTAGTAACATTTCGTTGTTTAACTCATTTCAAGCAAACATTTGTGATTTTTTCTTTCAAATGATTAATATTTCGCGAAGGTAAACACCTAAACCTTATTTTTAAAAACCCCCCATAGACAAATCGAGTGGTGTTAGACTTGGTGACTTTTTGGGCTACTGAATAGGTTCATTAATCCCAAACCATTTTTCTAGAAAAGTATTATCTTAATATTGCTGCACAATCCTGGACTTGTGGGGTGGAACTTCGTCGTGCTGAAACCATAGGTTTCTCCTTAGCTGCAGAAATACATTCTCCAGAAGAGCAGAAAGTTCTTCTTATAGAAAATTTAGGTAACTCACACCATTCACTGTATGTTCATAAAAATAAAATCCAATTAAATGCCTACCGATGATGCCGCACCATATATTTACTCCAAAATAGTCTTGGTTTTGGACTCGTTTTCAATGGGCCAGTACCTAGTGTTCGTTGCGCCGGCTTCAGCCGACCAAATAACGTGCCGAAAAAGATTATGATGAACAGTTTTTACATTTACTACAATTAGAGTTATACAATTAAGTCTGTTTTCAATGTGATACTTTGGCAAATACTCCATATTGTAAATTTTGTACTCCTGATACCCATTGGTCTTTAAAATTTGTTGAATGGTTGATTTATCCAAATTCAATTCCCGGCTAGCCTGCGGTATAGAATTTCGTATATTTTGTTCGAAAAACTGTAACAGTCTAGATGTGTTAACATTATTTCTTACTCTTCGGTCAATTATTTGATTCACTAGAACAGAAAATGCATTTTCATTTCGTCGCAGTCGCCTCCAATCTTGTAAAGGTTCTATGACCAGTACTGAGGCGCTCTGGATACCTCTCCCGATATAACTCTACAACTCTTCTTGAATTTGTAGACTCTTTAGGATGATATGGTTTATAAATTTGTAACGGGAAGTAAGATAGACAAAACTTTCTAATGAAAGTTTATTAGAAAATAATAAATAATATACAGCTTTTTAACTTACCTCATCTCATTTAACACCACGTATACGAAATATTATTTAATTTTTTTGTATCATAGTACAATCTGTTGCAATAATAATGGCACTTCCTCAAATCAATTTTTGAGAGGAGGTCAATGCTGGTCAGGGCATTAGTCCGGCAAACAGTTGTTTCCTAAAATTCTACTTATGCAATACCTATCGTTATCGCCAATAGCGATACAAAACGGGTATTTTCAATGGTACTTATAGTATACACTATACAGGTCGGTTGATGTTGAGACCTATTATGTACTGCATGAAATAGGCAGTGACCACTGAATGTAGCTACGTATTACATCACGCGTAATATAAATTAATTTTCCTACAAATCCTACCGTTAGTACCTATTTGATAAAAGAAAGTGCACTAAAATCCCTTAGTAAAACATACTCCTCTATTTCACCCTGTATAATTGAATTGAGTCGCAATAAACTATTCTGCTATTAATGATTTAAAAGGGTAAGAAAGTAGCCACTGAATTAATTATTCCTTTAATTTGAATGCAAAATTACTATCCATTATTTTGCGTTTCAGTGTATTTCTTCAATTAAAAATATTTTTTGACAGATGAATAATAATGATCTTTTTTTTTCAGGTATGTTATATTTAATTCTACTACACCCTATTAAAACTTGGTAAGTCTTAAATCATATTATCATATTTACTAGATGCTCAACGTTCAGTTAAATTTTGACGAGTTGCAACGTCTTTTTGTTGTAAAGAGTATTAAAATTACTTTACATAAAAGCTAAGCTAGTTTCTGAACATCGGTTTAATGAAACTTTTATGATATTATGAAAATAATATTAAAAGGCAACTACTACTAGATCCCTGCGAAATATTTTTTTTGTTATACATTCTGCATAGTCGACGTGAAATCAGATTATACAGAGTGTCTTGCAAGTCGCTACAATAATTTTAGAAGGTGCTAGAATACTTAATTTTGAGTCGATTAAAACAAACATTTCTATATATCTAGTGTTACAATATTTGTAATAATATTAAAACATTAATTATCACAAATATTGTAACACTTGGTATATAGGTATGTTTGTTATCATCGGCTCAAAATCAAGTATTCTATCACCTCCTAAAATTATTGTAACGACTTGCAAGACACCCTGTATATTCATTAACAGCAGTGTTTTCGAGTTTATTTGATTTAAAACAGACGTAAAAATAAAATAGGTAATGAGAACGAAATGCTGTCAATAAATCATTTATTTTGTTTTCCATTATCTTATTATTCTTTATTAAATCCCTTATTGAGTTCTAACCAACATAATCAATGTCTTCTGATACAATCATTACAGCATCATAACTTATCGCATACCATTTTAGACTCGATTTTAAATATAATATACCGGGTGTAACAATGATCCTTTTTTCGATTAAGTTGTCAATAAATTATTGAAATTTGAGACACCGTCACTTTTACTAATATTATTGTACCCATTAATAAGTTCTCTAAATTACTTTAAATTGGAATAACCAAATTTGGTACATAATTTAAGTTAATTATTATTGGTCTTCTTTTTTATGAATTCATGTAAACTGAAACAGTACAAGGTGTTCATTTAGGGTGGGTCGCTCCTAATTGTGTTCAACGTCCACAAAGGTCACTAGGGTATATTTAAAGAATATATAATTTTCCATTGATGGGACATTTAGGGTGGGTTCAGCAAAAATCTACTTCTTTGCCATCAAAGATTTACTATCCGGCATAAAGTTAAAAAATCCCGCAAAACGGTATCAATTTTTATTATTAGGATATTCAGCCTTATAGTCCTTATAATTGGGAAACAAACTGTCGCAAAGAAAAAACATTATTTACTGCGTTATTTATTGAATATCCTGCTGCAAATCTTGCAGCAGGATATTGCATTATCCCCGGGTAATTCTAATGCCAGAATCGAGTTTGTCAGCCCAGAAAACCCCCGAGTAACGATTTCCGACCGATTTCTCCGAGTTTCCAGTTGTTCCTATAATGGTGCAAGTAATGATGCAATTGGAAAATGCATTTTCCATCCCAGAAGGCATTTTTCAAAAAATGGCTAAACCAGACGATATAGACTTTTTTTCTAGGAATTTTCTGAACATAATGCAGAAAACCGCATCTCGATATCTGCTGTGTGGTTAAAAATCTCCGCTATTTTTCCTAACATCCCTGGACTATATTTTTAAGAATGTATTGTCTATTAAATGTAACTTACTGTTTTATTGTAGATCTGTAAGATATTTTAGGTATTTGTGTTTTTTGTTTTTTTATACTTAATTTTAAGTATAAGTTCAATTTTACTGTTCAATTTTTTAAATCCTTTGCTATTAACCCTTTCGCGACGGGGAACTTTTCATTTAACTCGGCCGCCTGTACGGGTGCCGTCAGTGCTTGCTGATTTATCCGATTCCCGTTACGAATCAATGATGTATGTACGCTGATCTAACCGCTTCCCGTTCCGAAGAGTATTTTTGTGTTTTACAAAATATTATGTTTTTTATGTTTTATGCTGAAAAAAATCTGGAACTGTATAAAACTTTTTACGTGCCATTACAATAAACAATTCAACTCACAGTACTCACTACCGCACCGCATAACATGCTCAACTATGGCGCGAAAAAGTCACACCAATCTCTCTCTGTCTTTCATGATCTTTGTGGCAATAACAAACACCTGTAATTGCTGATCAACACGTTGCCCGTCTCGAAGAGGGCCGTTGCGTAAATATCCGTTTCCCGTATGCCGGACACGACCATTTTTTGCGGCTATAACAGGTACCCGTCGCGAAACGGTTAACTACTTAGGAATTACTTTTATTGTCCTTTTAGAACCTTTTCAACGCTTATTTTGGGCATTATGTATGTTACTTGCATTTGAATTAAATAAACCTATCGCTTAGTTACATCCTTGCACTCGCTGGTAGTAAAATAAGTGTAGACTGTAGTAACTTGAATTTTATTTATTATTAAAACATAACATACGCTCTAGCATATAGTTTATTTATTATAAATGAGAACTTGATGGAAAACGGAGAAAGAATTCGTTAGGGACACTCTCCTCGCTCTGCCTATGACAGTGGAGATAGCCCTACCAATACTAGCGGTAATATGTAAAACTTGACAAATAAGGCGTTTTGGCCAAACTATCTATAATATTACTATTACAACCATTTATTAAAATTTTAATGTTATGTACTAAATCAAATGTAAATTTGTTAATATAAACTCAGGATGAACAGAATGAAAAGTTACGGCAGAGAAAATATTTACGTCTAAATTTTAGTAAGTAGATTTATAGAAGCCCCGTGTATGTAGAAGGAATTAGGCTAAATTAGTATTCTCCATACGGCATACAAATTGTCTATTTAGGCTGGACATGATAAATTGATCACAGCGTGGTACATTCGTTCCCCTGGGCGAAAAGGGCACCCGTGGAATCCGACCCTCCCCGGGCTGAGGGAAAGGTAGAAATAACAAGAGCATGCAAAATTACAATCCGTGTAATGTGGAGGAAGCACCGAAAAATGTTGCTTCAGCCGGTTTAAATTAAAAAAAAAATGTTTCACGATTTTCATACCTGAATATTATAGAAGGTTTGTAGGGTGCAATGTTAAAATTTAAGGGACAATATTGCTATTTTGGAAACAAGAACAATAAAGAGTTGTTTATACAGGGTGATTCTCAAATGTGTAGCCAACTTTATACGGTGAACCCTAGAGATCAAAATATACTGTTTGTACCTACTAATTTACCGAAATGCGCTTTTGTTTTTTAAAATAAAAAAATAATGTTTGTTTTGACAGTAAGTATGTCATAACCAGTCGACCGTTTGAACATAAACGGAACCTCAAATACCCCCCCCCCCTTATTCACTCCACAGTTCCTATGATAAAATAATAGGGTAGCATAAATGCCTTGTAAGTGACTAACTATTTGCCAGAGTACTGCCTTTGAGCCCTTTTACATATTAATTCACTCATACCCTGCTCCCCCCATACAGTACCCCCCGCCCGCTGATTTTTATTTATACAGCACCCCAAAAGAAACAAATACCTACCACGTCCACGTCGTTGTTTCTGAGTAACGCTAAGAGTAGTTTCAATAAAATCAGCGGGAGAGGGGAGGGGTAATTAACAACTCTTCTCGCGGCATCGTTAGAAAATCAGAATTTTTTTTGCAATAATTCTGGAATCATGGGGAGAACCATCGGCACAAGGTTGTTGCACGAAATTTTTTATTTTTCTATTTTTGCAACCTGGCTAATTAACAAATTAATAACTCTACTCCCGGAATCACTAGAGACCCGAAATTTTTTCCGGGATTTCTGTCTTTTTAAGGCGAACCATCGGCACAAGATTTTTGCAAATATAATTGTTTATTGTTCAATTGATCCCAGAATTATTGCAAAAAAATCCGATTTTCTAACGATTCCGGGAGAAGAGTTATTAATTTGTTAATTAGCGAGGTTGCAACAATCGAACAATAAACAATTATATTTGCAAAAATCTTGTGCCGATGGTTCGCTTTAATAAGCCAGAAATCCTGGAAAAAAATCCGGTTTTCTAGTGATTTCGGGGGTGGAGTTTTTAATTTGTTTATTAGCCCAGTTACAACGATTTAGCAATAAATAGTAAAGCTAACACCAAAGTGATAAAGAGGGACCTCGAAAACCCCCGAGAGAACATTTTCCAGACATTTTCGTTGAATCGTGTGTGACAATTGTCATATGTTCAACAAAAAAAGGTCATTTGTTAAATAAACAATTAAAAATTTGCTAGCGTACAGAGGTTAGATGTACCTTTTGTTATAAACAATTCCCTGAACATTTTGCAGAAAACCGCATCTCAATCGGACTTCTTCGCAAAAAGTTGTCCATTTTCACTTTTTTCAATTTGACGCGACTGTATTGTGTGGGAATTAAACTGTTAATACTAAAAATATCAACAATATTAACAATAATCGATGAAGTTTGCATAAAGTAATTAGTACAACTTTAAACTATAACATCCTGAGATGTTTACGGTGTTCTGTAAATATCCTTCTTTGATCCTTAGAATATAATATTCTAATCATTGATTAGTGTTTTTTGATGTTTGGAGAGCATGCAACTAGCAATGGAAATTCAAGATTATGCTTCAGTTTTTACTGACTCATTTTTAGTTTTATACGTTTTACAGTTGGAAATAAAGGAATTTATGTCGGGTAAGATATTCCCCTGTAACATGGTTCGGACAATGCAATGTGTTTTTCTAGAGTCTAGACAAAGTGAGCTACGGAAATCGTACACGATTTTATAATTAATGACTACCGGGGGTGTATTTCGAGTTTTCTGTTAGTAGATACACACAGGTAGTTACATTAAAATTTCTTATAATGCAAGTGTATTGTAGGTAATTGAACACGGACTATGTGTTATGTTCGTAAATAATTGTGATGAACTCCTAATCAGCGAAAATGTAGTTTTGGCAGTATACTACGAAGTAAAGAACGAATGTAAATTACTGCAGCTAACCGGATTAACTGCTATCTATCAGGTACTCAGGTATTATTTTAATAAATGTTTGTTTTCGTCGTTTCTACAATTGACAACGCTGTAAATAACGAGAGCATGGTAGTTGATATATTGACAGCCATCTCGGACGATGACTGTCTGTTGTTTGACACGAAGGGAACACATAAGACCACATTTAATTAGATTGAATGAGCCACGATTGAAATTTAGAGTGGAATATTTATACGTACTGTTACTATATAAAGTATGTAAGTATGAAACTCCCTCATATTTGCATAATTTGTTAATTAAGCGATCTGATGTACACAATGTTTTTGTCAGAAATGATCTTTTTACGATTCCTCAACATGTAACATCAAAATTTGAGGGATCATATTCGTATATGGCTCCTAACTTATTAAATAAATATCTTCATATATTACATTTACCACTCAATGTGTTTGAAAGGGAATTGAAGGGCCTGTTGTTTGCGTCTAATTAATAAAACCGTTTATTTTACTAATTTATTGTTCTACATTCTGTATGTATTATGCATTAGTTTTATATATCTTTTTTATATATATACCTTATTGTGTTTTTTTTTAATTTTTTTTTTCTCATATTTTTAGATGTACACTTTCTATATTTTATGTATCATAGGTGGAGTGGAAGAGTGGCGCAAGCCAAATCTCCTACCTTTTGTGTAATTATTTTCTCTTATGTAATCTTTACACAATAAATCATTTCTATTCTATTCTATAGGCGCTGATTTTCTAGGGGAGAAGAGGGATTAACCCTATTTTTTAAACATCTGGCTAGAATACGGAAATAATAATTTTATTGTCTTTTCGGCCTCGCTGATCACGTACAATATTACATATTCTCTGTGTACTCGGGTAAACAAACAAAAAACTTAATAGGAATTTGGCACTGTTTACCTTCCCCTGGACCCTGTCCTGCAGATGTTTTCTTCTGATTATGTTTTTTCAGGGCATAATTACCTGAAACGGAACCTGCGTACCTTTATCAAATTGCCCTAAACTACGTATGTACACGTACACGCCCTGCTGCATTATTAAAATATCGTTGTTTAAGTTTGACCCTCGACTTGACCCCTACCCGGATCGCTGGCCGGAAGGCCCTGCCACAATCTTTCTAATTGCACCCCGCAATGTTAATAATCGCGGTAAATGTTTCGCGCATACAAAGACCAATATTTACTTTCTATACAAAGGCCGCTATTATCCGGAGATTTTAAAGGAAGAGGGATGTAATGAGGTACCTACACATTCGCAGTGAAAAGGATATTAAAAACTTTTTGGTTAAAAAAATCGCATTGTGAAAAGGGGAGCCTTTTGTCGAGCAAAGGGAATTTATGAAGGCGGCGCGTAATTTTTTGTTGTTTTTCCTTGGTATTGCGTGAGTTTTCCTTAATGAAAGAATGGAAAAAGTATTAATGTGCCTGAATATATTTTTAAACTTACTTATTCGAGAAAAACAATAGCGTCTCCCGCTGTAGCTGCTTTTTCAGTGTGATATAAATCAGGCTCCTGTTAGACGTTATTATCCTTTTTATAGTGAAATAATGAGGATAAATTTGCCAAAAGGTGTATTGCTATAGAAGTATCTAGCTCTCCGTGTAGGCATAAAAAAATACAAGCAACAATAAATACAGGGTAATAATACTGAACTTCTTCATCCTCCTTATTTGTAACAGTAAATGAGCGGCTCACATGCGTTTTAGTATTCGAAATGTTCACAATTATATATGAATCATGATTTCAATGTCTTGAATGCGCATATTATACAGCTCTTCCCTCCTACGAGCTCCTGAAACGCCTAATATCATTGCGACCTACAAATGTTTAGAAATCGGATTAAAGTTTACTACTAAAAATTATTATTAACGTTAACCTTATGAAATAGAAATATTTCGTCTGGTGCTTCCATTAAAAATTTGGTAATTTCTTCTTTGGTAAAAATACTGGCTTTTGTTGGCCTACGTCTAATATTTTTTCTCTTAATAAATGCAATCAGCATAGAAAATTTATAGATATCAATAGAATCGTATAAAAAAATTGTAGCTTTTAATATAGAAATTCAGCGCATAAATTGCCAGGAGATATTAATCTTTGGCTTCATTGCACAAAAGATGCCAACAAGAATTTTTCATTTCTGCTTTTTCCATAATTCCTTTTAGTACGGGATCCGGCTGCAAAATTAGTACATTCATAATGTAGTTAACCGAGATTTAGTTTTTATGTAATTTTATAAATGAAGGAACCCATTTCTCATGAGGTGCCAATTTAAAAGTGCCCGCGATTATTATTAATTAAAACATTATTAATTGGCTTTTCGTGAAACATATCGTTCACGTCCTATGGAAATAAAGCATATTCTACTTCACGGCAATGTATTTAAGGACTTTGAAAAGGCACAGTTGCTATTGATCACTTAGCCGTAATCTCTCCGCAGCCAGGTGTAAACAGGTATAATTTTGTTAAATTTTTACGTTCATGGCGTATATTCATTTCAATTGTGTCACATTAAAGCTAATTTTTTTCTGTACGTTATGTAACATGTCTGCCTATAAAAAACAAGCCGCAAATAGGAGTTGCGTGCCGTTAAAGATGCTAGGTAATTAAAATAAAGTGACAGAGAGTGAGCGTGCAATGTTACTTCTTAGACGAGGATGCTAAAGACCAACTGTACGGGTTTTTTAAGCTACTGCGCATGCCTCAATAGATAGGGTTCTCAACCAACGATCTAAGTAGTATTAAGAGCTTCTCAATTTAAATACTCCAAAAAATATTAAATAGATAAAATAATATCAAAAATTATTACGAAAAATAATATTTTGGTTACTTACATCAAGGAAAATTTATTATGTAGGCCGTGTTTAAGCAAATGTTTGATTTTATTGATGTTTTCAGGGTATACTCGCGTCAAGAATTCAGACGTCTTACGGCTGACGTTACACATTTGTTTTTATTGTCAACGTAATTTTCGATATTTGGTCGCATTAAAAACAATCATTTTTTGCAATTTAATGCAACATATAATGTAAACTTTTAGTGTAGTATGTATATAGTTTTATTACTATCAGTTGCAGTTTCTTAAATATTTTGATGAAAATATAATGAATTATTCATTTATTCGTATGGCGTAAGTCGTCTGAATTCTTGTCGCGAGTATAGTCATGAGTTACAAATTAATTACAGTAAATTGATAATAGTAAATATGAGTTACAAAACAATCAATTATTCATACAAAAAACATTAGTGTTAGACAAAAAAATTAATTAAAAAATTATAAATGCTTATATTACGTCTTTTCTCGCTTATTCAAAGTCAGAGCTTGCATTAACTGAAATAGTAGTATGTCAATATTAATAAAACAACAACAATAAACACTGATGCGTATAGAGCAATCCAACGTGCTGTCACTTTGCTATCAAATCACTTTAAAAATGGCGGCTGTAGGACAAACAACTTGAAACTTGACATATGATAATAAGTAGAATGTTGTGCTTTTGTGTAGAACTGTCAATTGGTGTGTGCTCTTTGTATTTTATGCCTATTTCGTAATACAATGGATAATTTAATTAGTGTGGTTAGAATAATAACAAATGCTTCAGCGCAGTAGCTTAAAAAATGCGCATAGCTGGCCTTTAGCATCCTCGTCTAACAAGTAACGTTGCGCGCTCACTCTCTGTCACTTTATTTTAATTACCTAGTATCTTTAACGGCAGACAACTCTTATTTGCGGCTTGTTTTTTATAGGCAGACATGTTACATCACGTACAGAAAAAAATTAGCTTTAATGTGGCACAATTGAAATGAATATACGCCATGAACGTACAAATTTAACAAAATTATACCTGTTTACACCTGGCTGCGGAGAAATTACTGCTAAGTGATCAATAGCAACTGTGCCTTTTCAAAGTCCTTAAATACATTGCCGTGAAGTAGAATATGCTTTATTTCCATAGGACGTGAACGATATGTTTCACGAAAAGCCATTTAATAATATTTTAATTAATAATAATCGCGGGCACTTTTTAATTGGCACCTCATGAGAAATGAGTTCCTCCATTTATAAAATTGCATAAAAATTAAATTTCGGTTAACTACTTTATGAATGTACTAATTTTGCAGCCGGATCTTAGACTATTTAAACCACTTTTGGAAACTATTATATGTATTTTCGTAACGTTCTTCAGATTTTTCAGGTGCCACTGAAGAACATCCTAGGCCTGCTCTTCAATATCTGAATTATTTTAGTTTTCTGATTCACTTATGCTCATGCTCTTTGACAAATATATTGACGTTTAGACATAACTTTACAAGCGTATCCGACAAAACCTACTTTGGTGGATATATGAGACACGATACAAAAATAATTTTAATATTTTTGAGACATTTTGTTAGTTAACACCTTTGTATTCATGTAAGGGTCGCACAAAATATAGTATTAGCATCTCGAACAGTAAGTTGTTTACCAATCTCCTCCAAACATTGTCGTCGTTCGGTAAACTCTCCTTACTGTTCTAGATATTTAATATGCTGTTATCTTTTAGCATGTTTAAGTTTGTATTAAGTATATGTGTGAAAATTTCAATACTGATTTTAGTGGTAGAAAGAAAACGCTCGCCTTATAAAATTCTAAGAAAAGAATCAAAAATTTTATCTCCTGCGGGGCTCCCAATTCCTGCCATTCCTCTTGGGTCCGCCTGTAAGTGTATTTATGAAAACGGCATTAAACCCACTTCACGGTTTAGCCGCTTTTCATCTCATTCCATGAATTTTTTAGCGAACGCTGCTTTATGGAATACAGAGTTACCTAAGCGGATAATGTCTTAAGGGTTGTGGGTGTTTTTTTTATCTGCCCCAACGTTCCAAAGAAGACTCATACGCCGGTGAGACGATCGGCCCTTTTATGTTGCGCCGGTCTTAATTTTGGTAGCGCGCCTGTTTTTTCGTTTGGGTAATTGGAATACTTCCGTTTGACGTAGTTCCTTGAAAAATATGTTTTTCTTACTTAATTTGTCTTGATTAAATACATTTAACGTTTTCGAATATACGGAAAAAGGTATATCGAAGCAGAAGTTGAAAACAAATTTTATTGGTACGAAACAAGTTTTTATTAATACATTTTTTTGACGATCGACATTAAAGGCGTAGTTTTAGTGACATTTATCACTAAAACTACGCCCATTAAAATCATTTTTACTGCCGCTAAATTAACGAATTAATTGTATTTATTGTAATCATTTATAGTGAAATTAGAACAGTTTTGAACAGGTACTTCATCTGTGTAGTTTGAAGGGTTTTCACTAGTAGTGGTTTACGAACTATTAAATACTACAAAGTCGTTGAATTATTTAAAAAATCACTTCCAGCATTTGATGTATTTGCACCAGAGAATTTTTTGCTGATTTACGCATTATGGACTCCTCAATGTAACCTTCAGCAACCGTTCCATTCACCACGCATTTTTAAAGTTGTGATATTGGCCCCTCAATTTATTAATAGGGTAACTAAAGTTCTAAGGAAACAGTGTCCAGTATATTCGTGAGCATCTTTCAATTTGAGAAACACAGCAACTTGTTTTCCCAAATATATGAATTCCTATTAATTGGTTACATGATTTACCATTTGAATATTAAAAAAAATCTATTAATATCTATTTGTGTAGGCCTGGCGGTTCTATATTTCCAGTATATGTCTAAATATTCGCTTACAATAAAAGATCTTGTTTGTTTGTTTTTGTAGTTGGCAGCAATCTATTTCCCATATCTTCAATACCTCTAATTTTTATTTGAAGGAATTCATCACGTCGACAGGCTCCAGATATGGCAAACATCATTGCCACCTAAAATAATAATAGTCAGTATTCTTCGTTTATGAACGAATATACCGTTGTACATAAATATGTACATGCTTTTGCAATAATAATGACACTCCCGCAAAATAGTTTTTGAACGTCTGGAAGTTCTGGGTAGAAGTTTTATTAAATTTCTATTGGTGCGTGAAATAACTAGGAACTAATGTTAACAGTTGAAAGTAGATTTCATTACAAATACGTTCAAAAGAAATTGTAACATTCATTTTAAAGAGTGGCATTATTATTGCAAACGATTGTACCTATCATCAGGGGTCTCCAGTATGGGTGGGCAATAACGGTTTGGAGTTATCGGTTATCGATAAATAAAATAAACCGATATTATCGATAATACCGATATTCGGAAAATGGTATATCGATATATAACGACAATATCGATATTATCGATGAATTTGATAATATTGATAATTTTTTATCTGTACTACCGACAAGTTGTCGCTTCTCTTTATAAAATCTGTGGCCATTGTATTCACCCCCGGAAGGATTTCATCTCAACTAACAGATATTGTCCAAATTGTGGGAAATCGAAAATTCATCCATAATAGATGAGATATGACCTATTTCTGCATTTTTAGGATTCCAACAGTTTCAAAAGTGAACTTAGATATTTATAGAATGTTTTCATTAAACCAGGTTAGTAAATTTAGCTAGATTAATTATTTTAGATCCTAATTATTGAATAGAGCTTTGTCTGTGGAATTGTTCATTAGCATACCTAAATGTTTGGTATCATAGATCATAAATATATAAATTCATTGATAGGAATTGTAGGAGGTTTGATTTATATTAGCTTAAAATACATTTCTAATACAATAAAAAATATTACAAAAGCTAATAATAAAGAATATATGGGTAGATATTGTGGGTGTAATTCAACGCTTTAGTCCGCAGAGTAGTTAGTTTCACATAATATTGTTAATACCTAAAAATGTATAAAAAAGGAGAAAGCTTGTTATAAATATCAACTGGAAGTTGCTATACGTAAGCTATTTTTCATATTTGAAAACCTAATGTAAATAATTGCATCACAAAAAAGTTACGTTACGTAATCGGATGTTTAAAAGTTAAAACTACTAGAAATTTAATATTTTATTTCTCGGAAACTATAAGGATTTTACAAACACTTTTTTATGATCTTGACTCCATTTTTCATGACGCATCTATTCCCAATTTTTTTTAATTAAGTTCTGAAGCACCCTGTAAACACTACCCATATCACCCCGGACATTCATAATGCCCGCTGTAATAGCTGTGGGCAAAATGGATCTTTTCACATCCGCTGCCATGAGAACCCGAAAATAATGACGCTTGGGTTGTTATGGATATGTTTGGAAATATCTAGCATCAGACATACCCACAAATGAAGAAACGACAAAGCTATGATCTTTGTTGGGTTCGTGTATTTTTGGATTACTTGTACACAATTCACTGCATTTGTGTCTTCTTTAGTTATTATAAACGTTTTGTTATCTAAGTTTAATGAAAAAGAAACGAAAATTTGAGAATTATTCTTTGTAGTTATTTTATTTTGTTCTTAAGTTTCTTTAGCCTCACATTGTTGTAATATTATTTAGGAATGATCCTGTACATTTGATAAAATGAGGCGAATTATATTCCTTTTACGTCAGGTAATCGCAATAATTTATAAAGTACAAAACAACTCAATTTATCAACACAAGTATTATATTCTAACAGTATTAGGTATATTGACACATCTACATTGGATCCCAATACGTTTCGGCTTACACGGGTTACTACATTAATTAAAATCCTCGAACCATTTGCTTCGCGGAATCACCAAAGGCTTAAATCGGTCACCCTATTAATTCGGATACTCTGTTCCAAAATAGTTTAATAACGACAGATTCTCTAATCGCTCATTTAAAGTTTACCATCCAAGTATTAAAGGTCCGTGCTTTAATTGTGGGGTGCCCAATTGGAAAACAGTATCCCGCATTTACAGAGTGGGTCAAATGACGGGCGATGAGCTGCATGTGATATTTAAAGTTACTAATAATTGTGTTTCTGCAAAAGGTACGTTCTTCCTAGGGAAACGCTTCGAATTAATACATTAAATTTTCATTAAGTTAATTTTCACTAACGGTGAAGTTATCTTGGATGATAAATTAAACTGGATACCGCACATTCAAAGCCAATCCCAAAAAGCTACTGCATTCTCTTCGATTGTAGAAGGCTCTTTGGGATAATATAGAAGATTACTTCTAAAGCTGGCTTTGTTAGTTGTTGTGGTTACGCTCTCTTTCACTGCTGTGGTATGGTTGTCTACTGTTCGGCAGGTACTATCACTTAGTGCTTAAATATTCTTCAGCAACTTGCGTGTATCAGCACAACATGGGCGACACGCATCGCTCCCACAGAAGCGTTAGAGGCTCTCCTGGTTCTTTCAAAACAGCATCTTGTGCTGGAAGGGAAAGAGGGAAGGCCCACTTATCAGCTAAAAAAGTGGGGGATGTGGCAAGGCAAAGATTCCAACAGGAGTCGTGGAAATCGATTTATTATCTTCTTTACTATAAAAATACGAGGTTCGTTCAAGTTCTAAGGTATCTAATTTTTTCTTTCGGAACTGGGAGCAGGTAGGTACCTGCGGTTTGATTTAAAATACGTGTGAACTCGTTATGAATGCGTGACAGAGATGGCAGAACTGTACGGCACACAGACCCTCTAGCGGCGGCGAGAGTGGGAAGTGTTGTTGACACTTAAAATGGTTTAGTTTTCGTTACAAGAACAGCGAGTAATCATTCGTTTTCTCCATTTATGACAGCCATCAAGTTTTGAGTATGCGACAACGTAGCAGACTTACCATGTTGGATGTTTCTACGTAATAATCACTGGTGCCCCTTTAACATAGTAACTTACATAGTGAATGATTTTCTTACAGTATAGGACAGGAAATAGATATATGTTCAAAATAGCTGCCGGTTATTGCGAAAAACGTTCACCGTTCAAATATCTCGTAGCCCGAGAATTTTCTCCAGTTGTGGAGATCAAAGAGTTTCATTTTTATTTATGTACGTTCGCAAACATCAAGCAACCAGTTGATACAAAAAAGCAAAACACGATAGCCACAATACAAAGTAAGTATGTACATTGCACAACTTATTTGAGGTTAACAGCCATGGGTAACGGATTGTAACGTAGCCGCATATTACAGTTCATTACAATTGGGAAGTTGCATAAATTTTATCGGTTTTCCATGGATACAGGCGCCGGTTACGGTATTGGTGATGTAAACAGGTGTTTGTTTCTTATATTTTTGTGGCATTTATGGGTCATAGATATATAGTGTAAATACTGTGTGGGTAATGCCATAATTATTAGTCGTGATGTGGTGAACTTAAGATATTGTTAACGCAGCTTATTTCTATGGTTACAATATAGATCCGCCCGTGACAATTACGGCGACAATGCTGTTGAGTAAATACCAGATAGAAGGTTTCAAGTATATACAAAATTATGTCATCTTTTTCTTTTCATTTTTTTTTCACACAGTGAAATACATATATTAGGCGCTGTAGTTGTATGTATTCGTACATAATGGCATAATGCAATACTTCTTCCATTTGCCGGTGAAATGCACTTTCTGTGCCCATTTTACGAGTCTGTTTTGCAAATTTATTGCATACATAATATGTTAATGTATCACAATAACAGCTACAATATCACAAATGATAAATTAACTCTTCTAAACGTATGTACTGCGTTGTCCGAAAGCATGGAAACCGTATACAGATATGAGCTAAAGCACACTGCTGTATTTAGCTATACACGTGTGACCGGCATCTGACGTCACAGATCTACGCTGTGGCGGTGATTGTTTTGTGGGGACTAAATTTTTAAATACCGTTTTCAGGCTTATTTTTCCATGAAGTTGTCTTGGACAAACGCCATTTCGATTAAATTAATACATTCTTTCTTATGCACGTATTTGGAAATATCATACAATTTCTTCATTCGAAGGATTTTTCGGAAATCTATGGTTTACTTCATTAATGCTGATAACAAAAAAACAAATTATGTTAAAATGGTTTTTGTTTAGTTTTAATTGTACCCAGAGCCCGTAATTTCGAAATACAGTTTTCATTTTATTGTAGATGTATTACTATTGTTTTTAATTTTTAGAAAAAAAAGCTGATCGTTTCAGATCTCCCTCATAAACATTTTTTGTTGGCTTTGGTCAAACATAGAAGTCTTTTTAATATTGGAACTCATATTCTGGACACCTTGTATAGTATTGCCTTTCAGCTTAACGTAGACCTAATACCATTTGTGTACATATTGAAAAGCAGCTGTTGCACTGAATGTAAAGTTACGGTAATGTACAAATTGGCACAAGCCATGCTGGCAAAATTTTTAAAATCATATTTTATATTGTTATCTGAAAAATTTAAACGTTATACGAAAGTGGATATTAAAAATAATTTATGGAAAGCCTAGAACTTACTCTACCGATCAATTATTTAAAGATAGTTGTACATATGATGTACGACAGTTATTTTGTTTAAATGTATTACTTAATATTTTTAAAAATAAAATCATATTAGAGAAAATTGAACATGATTATAAAACCAGAAACAGAGAAATTAAATTTCAATTTTCCTCTTTGTTTAAAAACAATTGGTCAAAGAAGTAGTACGTACCTACCTTGCACCAAAATTATTTAATTTAATACTTACTGAAATAAAAAATACAACAAATTTTAAACGATATAAATTTGAGATCAAAACCTGGCTGTTGAATACGCCACGACATGTTATACACAATTTAATACACCAGAGATAGAAGAACAATCTAAACAGACAATTATTTATTTAATATAGCTACATACTTACCTGATTTGAATCATTTGATTTGTTAATTGAAAGCACGTACTAATGGACCATTTCCACTTCAGTGTATTTTCTATGTCTATTTTGCATTATAAAATTTTGCTGTTTTTTTTTCTTCTGTATAGTATCTATGTGTTTGTATTTTATGTACATGTATTTAAGTCATTTCAAAGTTTACAGCACTTATTTGTCACACCACACACACTTGATACCTGAAAACACGTACAAGTGGATCTTTTTCACTTCAGTGTATTTTCTGTCCATTTTTGCATTATGACACTATTTTTTTCTGTATGCTATATATGTTCAAATTGTAAATATATAAACATTATTATATTTTTCTACGTTCATGCAAAAAACAAAACTTTATTGAACTATATTTAGTGGAAAAACTGGTTCTTTATTGCACTAGTGCAATAAAATGTTTATTGCATTCATCTGTCATTCTACTACAGCGTTTTGTCATCATGACAAACATAAACGTTCAAATCGACGTCACATTTTCTTAGACTAGTGCCATTTAAATAACATTTTTTGGTTTTTGCATAAACGTAGAAAAAATATTGTATGCAACTCGTACAAAAAGTGCTTATTGCACTCGACGTGTTGTCCTACTCGGCCTGACGGCCTCGTTGGACAATTTCACGTCGCGTGCAGTAAACACTTGCTTTTTGTACTTGTTGCATAAATAACTATTTTGTTAATATATTCGTTTATATTTTTGTCAAGATATTTTCTTTTAATGTGTTCAAAATAATTTCGAAATTTCTTATATTTAATTTCCTTTGTTATCATCACGAATAATAAACTCGGCAAGATTTTTTTTCGTAAAACAACAAAATATAAAAACCGAGAAGCGTCTGGCTCATTTTTTACAATTTAGTGCATTAATGAAGACGTAAGTGATGTAGCGAGTGGCTTAAAAGGACCAGCATAACATGCCACCATCACATGTTTTAATGTTAAACAATACACATGGCCATTAATACAAAAAGAGTAATGGGGCACTCGCAACATGCAGGTTGAGATCGTACCCTGTTCCCGACCATTTATCTCCATTTAATGCCCATTTACGCCGATTTTAGCATTTATCCAGGCTTTTAGTTCACTCGTTTTTTAGCAAACAAGACTGGGATACCAACTAGCATGCATAAAAAATAAAAATGGCTCATTTGTGTCACAATTAAAATTTGTGAAAGGCGTTTATCACGTTAATTTGTAGGCGTACGTGAGATAGGGTGAGTACTGCGGATATACAAGGCATTTATAAATCTGTCCTCTCTGAGTTGCGTCTACTGAAAAAAGGGGTATAAAATATGCAGTGTTACTCGTGTTTTGATGATCTCTGATGGGAAGTTATACGTCATTGTTGCAAAAAATAATTAACAAAATTCAGGTTACATAACGATTAATGTCTTTTATATCCTGTACCATGTAATGTTTTAGTTCTACGAGTGTCCGAGACTTTTATTTTTGCATACCATACAAAAGGAATTCTAAAGCATTTGAGTCCGGGACTGTGCAACCAGTTAATGTCACTAAACAGTTAGATGATACTTCCAGGAAAAAACTCATTTAGGTTGGGTTAGGTTTTTAGTGAGTGAACCAAAACCAGCCGTTCCTCATGCGCTTCATGTGGTCTATTGTGGTTCGCACCTACAGTTATTCATCCAATAGGTTTAGGTTTCTTATGAAGCTAATCTTAATGAGCTCGAGAATAATATTGGAATATAAATGTGGTCCCTTCCGCTGCACAACAGTTACATAATAGTTATTTATGTAATAAGGATCATAAAGACGATCATTATGGTGAATGTTATTGGGCGAGGCCTAGCCGAGTCCGATAGCACGACGTGTGCCATAATGATTGTTTATGATTCGTATTACATACAAAATTTTATCTGATGGCATTTATATTAATACATTTTCGAAAAATTAAAAACTGCATTTTTGACATGTCACAATGACAACTATTTTTAAAGTAGTAAGTATATATTGTGTAGTTCAAATATTAGTAGGTTAGTGAGCTGAGCAATGTGCATTGCCATTTCCTTGACAACGTCAGGTTGTAACGGCAATATTTATTTATCTGCTGTCAAACACAATTGTCACATAGAATTGAAGATAATTTAAATAATAATGAGTGATTCTGAAACTGGTAGTTTACCTTCTGATTTGGAAGAAATGATCTAAATACTACTAAAAAAATCAAGAATATCACTCATGAAAATGTATTGTTGGCTTACTTTGAATACTAATAATAATAACTAATACTAAGGAAAGAAAACCATCTTCTCTCTGGTCGTATTATTCGATGATAAGAAGTATTTTATTATCAAGAAAAAACGCCGATATTAGTAAGTACCTACAGCTGGTTGCATTACTAAAACGTAAATCAGACAGACCTAAAAAATCCAAAATTTTTACTAAACAAGATGTCACAGAGTATTTAACGGAAGCATCAGATGATACATGTTTATTTAAAAAAAGTTGCTATGATAATTGGACTAAGTGGAGCATGCAGAAGAGAGGAACTGACAAATATGCTTGTTGAAGACATGACAGATGAAGAATCCGGTTTTATAATTACTTTACCGAATACAAAAACAAAAGTAATGCGAGATTTTTTTGTAGCGTCGGGGAATATCCTAGGATTGAATATGGTAGAACTGGTCAGACAATATGTGAAAATACGACCTTGCAACACAAACCTTCGTTTTTTTTGTCACTTATAAAAATAAGAAATGCACGAAAGAACCCGTTGGAATTCACACCTATGGTAAAATGTCAAAAGTTACTGCCACTTTTTTTAATTTACCTGACCCTGAAGCATATACCGGACATTGTTTTCGGTCATCGTCTGCTTCATTTTTGGCCGATTCTGGAGCTGATCTGTGTACCGTGCAACGCCATGGCAGATGGAAAAGTCATACTGTTGCTCAAGGTTACATCGAAAATTCGAAAGAGCAAAAGAAAAAATATCAGAAGCAATTTTTGGTGTAAACAACCAAAAGCATCAACTACTGATGTAAAAACTCTAGAATCCATTGGAATTAATATTGCAAAATGTAATAATTGCTCTTTTACCATTAATAATAAATAGTTTTGTATATATATTTGAATAAACTTTTTGATCTCTCCATCACATGTTTTTCATACAGAATAAGTACCATAATGAGCTTCCTTATGTCATCAAAATTGGAGTGACGTTGTCATTATGACATGCCATCAGATAATAAAATATTTTGTTATTTCGTCACTTGCAAGACACAATCAGCAATCGGATATAGTTAACAGAATCTCCGCTTCAGATTCAGCGACCTCAAGGACATAATGATACGATAATTTGGTCCCCTTTCCGGTCAATAACTTTGAACTTAGAACAATGAACAATGTTACATAGACCCAAGAGTCGGATTGAGCGTGTGAAAATACATAAGAATATATTGGTTTAATCCGTTGCACGGACCACTTTTTTCTTTATGGTGCTGTGGTAATTAACCTGACCAATCTAAATTATTGTTATACCCAATTATTAATAAGTTTTAATAGACGTTATTATTAGATTACTGTCTTAAACTCTAATGTGCCTGGCCCTCGACTCTCTGAGTTCTTTTACCATCTTCATCCATTCTAAACTCCTTTCGTCCTCGTTCAATATTTGCTCTCTACTTCTATGTATTCCCCTCATTTCTTCACAATCGCGCAGTATATGTTCTATCGTTTCTCTCTCTTCCCAGTAGACCCTACATCTTCTCTCACTTCCCTCTGTCCACTATTTATTCTCTTTTTCCTCAGTACCGCACTGAATCTTGCCAAGATTATCTTTTCCTTCTTACTTGTCCTCTTTAAGTATCTCGGTATCTTTTCCATTATTAACTTCTCATATTTTACGTTGTATATTAAATAATTTATTTTTGTTCTTATTTTTTGCCTGTCTATTGTTTTGTCATCTATCTGTCTCCTGTGCTATTTCTATGGTTGCGTACCCATTTTGTCCTGTCCTTCTACCTTCATTTTTTCTAACCAACTTCACTGTAATATCTTGCAGTTTTCCCTTCCCATTACCTTTTCTTCGTATTTTACTGCTTTCACTCTCATTTTATCTCTTTTGCTTTCTTCTCTGACGATGTGTGGAGTTTCTATGTCTGTTCCTAGTATCCACTTTAGACATTTCCCCTGTACTTCTTCTATTTCTTCAAATTCTCTCCATTCCCACACCTCAGCCCCATACACGAGTATGGGGCTGAGGTATGCCCCAACAGACTGTCGCATAAAATTGATTGTCTCTTAGTCGTTTAAAAATTTTCTCTCTGCTATCCCCCAAACTGTCCCCATTGTTAGGTTTCCCTTTTATACCCTGTCTTTTATATGTGCTGCAAATGTATTTCTTGAATTAAAAAACTCGTTGAAGTCGGTGGATGAAGTTTACTATTGTATTGTACATCTTGACGATATTTTTCCTGGAAATATTTTGTTTTTATGCGGACAGAGCTGATTATGCAGGTGTTTCTTAAGTAGAGGTAAAAAATCCAGAGGCGTATTCTGTGGCCAAAAATAAGTTTGTTTTTTTGTTGTTGTTGTATAGATGTGGGGTCCTAAAACAGCCACTGTCCAGCTACAGCGTATCAAAAATTCAAAAAAAAATCAGCTTTTAATTTCTAAACCGCTTGAGATAATTTTACCAAATTTGGTGTGCATATATACAGTAGGTATGAAACAAAAAATTATCGGCTATAGAAACTGACCACCGCCACTGCCAAAAATTATATACCACCCTGTATAATATTACAAATAAAATAAGTCATCATATGCGCTGTAGTGCATTTTTATAATACCCATTATATTACGTAAAATAATAATAAAATAATTAATTAGCAATTAACTGTTTTGCTATGATCTATTATAACAAATGTTGGAAATGACCACCTTGAGTCAAAATACATGCTTCAGATCTTGAAATTGCAGTTCGAACACGTACAAAAATCCAGGAGTAGCTCTTATTACATCACAACCATAATAATATAATTCGTTGACGTAAAACTCAATATCATCCTAGTAAACTAATATCACGAGATACCCCCAAACAAAAAAATCAATAGGGTTCATATCGGGTGATCTGGTAGGCCAAAGTTGTCCTGGTTCCCCAGTGCCTTGTCCAATCACTCTATTACCAAATCTTTTTCTTGTACAAAGGGGTTTCTAAAGAATATCTTCTAGTTTTCGACTAGTTTTCTTCTAAAAAAATCGCTAATACGTTTTTTTGAAAAATCGAGTCCCTTTCTCCATCTTAGAATCGGACGCCTCTGACTATAATCAAATATAGCTACGTCTAAGTTTAAAGACTCACTTTATAGGTACCTATATATTCACCACCTGAGGTTCAAAGTATTCGGATATCAGGTGAGCGAGATACCATGGTGGCTCCATGAAAAGTAGAACACAAATAGTGATAGATGATACTCACATCTCCGCCATTGGTAAGTTTTATTTCTTCTCTACTGTCATACTGAATATGCGCACCGAATTTGGCTAAATTTTCTCAATCTTTGACATTCTGCAGTTGGACAATGGTTATCCTAAAGACCCCTTATTAAAAATCTTATTTTTAGCCACTAAATAAGCCCCTGGAATTTTGAACTCTACTTAAGAAACACCCTGTATATAAAAAAGTCTATAGTTATACAAATTGGTGAACTAAACCATTTAAATATTTGTGCTTTTAAGCCGGAACAAGCTTTGTGTTGCATCAGATCCAATTCTCTAATATTTACACACAGCTATTGTCCGTTCACTGTTGATTACGCGCCAAATGCCGTTATGTACGGCAAACAGAGATTATCCACAGCAAATACTGTTCTGATTAATAACCTAGTTTATGTTTTGGTTTCGGGTCATCATTATTCTGTTACGTAACCTAAATAGCGACAAATAAATCACATTATCCCGTGCAAAGTTCGAAAAGTGGCCCGAATTCAGCTAATTTGCCGGCCATTTTACTCCTTGCGATAAATTGTTGGCGCAGTGGCGTAGTTGGGCGCACAGATGGGAACTTATTGACGTGGAACATTTTGTCGCATAGAGCAACATCTTTAACGCAGGTATTGTATTATTTTTATTTCAATTTTATATATGAATAAAAAGTAATGAAGAAAGATTTATCTTAAAGTCATTCTGTCGCTGTAACATAAAGATTTCCAACCCGAATCCGTGTCATATTTCGATCGACTTAACTAATGTTGAACAACTTTTCAGGTCATTTTAATAATTGGTGTTTGTGGTGCTTTGAGAGATGAGCTACTACAGATAACGATCGATGATATAAATGACAAAGATTCAGTTATCATTATAAGAATTCCCGATTCCAAAACTCAAACACCGAAATGTTTTATAATTTCAAGTCCAGACCAAATGAAGACATACCGCAAATACTGTGCTTTACAACCAGCAGTTACTACGAGTCGAAGATTTCTTGTGAAGTATGTTAGGGTTGTGTTAACCAAGTGAGTGGCGTCAACAAAATAAGGAATGTGCCAATAGAAATAGCAACTTATCTTAGTTTGCCTCTCTTGAAACTCATACAGGGCACTGCTTTAGACCTTCTTCCGCCACTATGTTAGTCGATGCAGAGGCAGATATTACCATCATTAAACGATATGAGGGGGTGGTGTTCTTGTACGGTAGCGGAGACATACCTAAGTATATAGGGTGTCCGGAAATTATGCATCAAGACTTGGTGAGGTGATTCCTCACAAAAAATTTAGGTCACAAAGTCCTATAACAATTTTTCGAAAACTCAATATTAACGGAGATACAGGGTGTTAAAGTTAAAATTTTATTTTCGGTATGTGTAAATAACTTCTTAAGAAATCCAAATATCTACAAAAAAATTTTAAATCGGGGGTTTTTGCAGACGAGAAATTCAAATATGTTTCTAATTTTGGCGTCACTAGTAGAGGGCGCCACTTGTCGCACATCATGTTTCTTTTAAATGATAGAACTTTTTTGCATCTTAATGTATCCATGTGACTATCGAAACAATCGATTCTCCTACCTGTTTTATTTGAAACATGTATACTTTGCTGAAGGTGGTAGGCGTAACCATTTTTGAAATACATAACCCTATTTGAAATGCTCGGTGCACCGAGTAAAAACTGTTTTGATTTCAGGTAAAGTGCCTTTTCTGCTGAAAATACAGCAAAATATTACTTGAAAAAGTTGTTCAGAATCGTAAATTATGGAGACGTGAAAAATTTCAAGAAGGTCGGCGAGGTTTGATGAAACCATTTTTCAACAAAGCTCAAAGATTTTATCAAAGCAGACCGATTATTTAAAAATTTTGCACATCTCCATAATTTACCGTTCTGAACAACTTTTTCAAGTACCATTTTGCTGTATTTTCAGTAGAAAAGGCACTTTAACTGAAACCAAAACAGTTTTTACTCGGTGCACTGAACATTTCATAATAATAATAATAAATAATATTTATTCACAAAAATTAAGTTTACATTCTTCGGTTTATTGTTAGTAACTAGGTACATGTCAAATAAGATTATTTCGAAAACTGTTACTCCTAACGACTTCAATAAGGTATACCTTTTCCAGATATAACAGGTAGAAGAAGCGATTGTTTCCATAGTCAGGTGGATACACTAAGCAGCAAAAAAGTCCTGTCATTTGAAAGGAACATGATGTGTCATAAGTGGCGCCCTCTACTAGTGCCGTCAAAATTAGAAATATATTTGAATTTTTCGTCCGCAAAAGCCCCCGATTTACAATTTTATGTAAATATTTGGATTTCTTAAGAAGTTATTTACAAGTATCGAAAATAAAGTTTGAACTTTAACACCCTGTATCTCTGTTAATATTGCGTTTTCGAAAAATTGTTATGGGATATCGTGACCCTAATTTCTTGTGAGGAATCACCTCCTGAAGTATTGACGCATAATTTCCGGACATCCTGTATAGAAGATTCTATATAAAATAAAATTTGAATCGCAAATAAATTATTATCATCTTCAGCAGAGCCTACGGAACTTGCCAATAATACAACGTGCGCAGTAAACTTAAATAATTACAGCAGCAACCTCACTGAACACTAGCTATGATAACTGACAGCACTGAAATTGCATAAATTTAATTCACTGCAATATGGTCACTTTCAATTTACATCCAGTGCAAAATGAATTGTAATCGTCCTATTTATAATAATTACTGTTTTGTATAGAAATGCTAAATTACTTAAAATCTATATTTTTGAGAATAAATAGTTTTCAATGTTCTTGTCGAATATCCTACGATCCTAAATTAATAACCAGAAAATTTTCCTTGTTTATGAAGATTACACTTTTGTTTATTTTGGTGAAAATTTTTTGTTATCTAGCTTTATTGGCCAACAAAATATGTTAAATTGCTTGTGCAAGATTGAATATTTAGATTTGTATTACATTCATAACTAATGTTGGCTCGATCTTGCAAGATCATGTCATGTCTTGTCTTGCAAGAGTCTCGCAAATTTCTTGTCTCGCAATTTTGCAAGACTTGCATGATTCTTAGGAGATTCTTACATACAAATGAACTTGGACATTTGTTACGAATTTGATAACAGTGGTTGTTACTCTCGGTCAGCTACGGTCCCGCTCGGAGCTCAAACGTAACTACAGACATGGTCGATAGTGGACAGTGGTCGATTGGTAGACGTTATAAAGTATAGAAACGGCCAGTTTTACATGATATAAATAATGGACGGAATAGACGAAACAGAATCAGACCTCCTTCAGTCAAGTGACAATGAATCTATTATTAGTTTAATTCAGCAGAACTGACATGGTTTTGAGGTCTGATTCCAGTGCCACATATAACATTAGTAGCATGCTTAAAATGTCATAAGTATTGAAAAGCTATAATTGACTAATAAATAATATGCGTGGAAACAATCTTAAAAGCATTGGTAATAAGCCTTCTCTAGTAGAAATAAATACTTCATTAATAATTATAAATACCATATAACTTTAGTAAATAAATGCATTTTAATACTGTTTTACAAAAAAAATTCTGAGCTCTGAGACTCTTGTCCACTGATCATCTCTTAATTGATTTAGAAATTCCTCAAGCGTATAGCTTTCGAAAGCTGTAATAAAATTATCTCGTCTATTATCGAATCGCTTGGATTACTATGCCTGAAAATTGATCAGTTTCAAAATTTCTTATAAATAGTTTACTTCAGTGTTGATAAATTGAACCACAAAATTACCTCATCAATATCAGAAGAATATCAAAGCGACAATTCATTCGTTGGGACCAAAAATAATATGTGAGTCCTGAACATTTTCCTTGAAAATTATGTTTGAAAACTATATGATTAATTGGTCAAGCACTATAATGCTGGCAGTCCTATTATTCGTCAGTTGAAATATCGCGGCGGTGCATATGTGTCATCTGCACATTTCATGCTGACCACGAATGTGATTCAGTGATGATAGAACGATGTTCCATTATTTGCGGTTTTTCCAATGAATCATTAGCGAACCAGTCCAAGTAGCAGAAAAATTAGGTAATATTTCATATTCTGCGAAAATTATGATGTATATTTAGCACACATTTTTCAGTATCCGATCATAAAATGTAGGTCGAAAATTTGTTATTCCAATATTGTTAATATAATTCGTTGCGTTGTAAATGTTTAGTGTGTCAATATTTCAGAAATTCTATGATTAATTGTTTTTGGAACATTATATTTAAAAATTTTCATTTTTGCACTATAATTGTTGTACTATTTTTGTATCTGGAAGTATAACATAGGTAAATAGTGGTTAATACAATTTTTAGTTAAGAGTTATTGCCCTCTGTATATACAATAAAGCGGACTCTAGAGAAGTCCGTTTGAAGAGTACACATTATGTATATTTTTCTGCAAACTAGTGATTAGGTGCTTTGTATTTTATATCAGCAACAAATCTCCAGAAGTAGTGGAAATTTTCTTAAAACCGGTAAGGTTTCATAAATCTAGTACGTAAGATAATCTTCAGTACTCATAACTAGTATTATTCTTCCTCCCCTACGTAAAAATAAACATAAAATTATATTCCAATTAGAATCCAATTAAAATCCGACTAGAGGGAAATGGAATTTAGGCACTGTGTACAAAACTCAATGGAACAGGTAATGAGAAAGTGTTATCATTGTCAACACAGCTATTCAAACCCTTAATTTCAAACAGAATAGCTTGTTTCACTCTCGTTATCCTAAACGAATCTTCTAATGTTTTTTTTTTGAATATTTATTTGAGTCTGAACAGGAACCCTCATAAGAAAAATTTGGTTGTCGATTTTATTAACCACCTTTAAAATGGAAGTCAAAATTAAAATGTATATAAACACATATGTCATAGAGTTGATTATTATGCTCGCCTCTTCGTATAAACGTTTTATTTCCTCATTCGTTCTTCTGATCCACGCTTCTTCTGTTCTTTTTCATTCAGAAATTTTCCTCAATATTTTCCTCTCCCGTCTTGTTTGTTCTGCTTTACGTCCACGTGTTACTGACGTATGTTGCCACCGTCTTGTATAGTCTTATCTTTGTCTGCCTAGAAATATTTTCCTTCCCAATATTCTCTGCAGTGCTCCTGTACATTTATTGCCTGACATTAGTCTGGTTTCAATTTCTTTTCCAATTTTTGGTTGTCTGGCACATATACTTCCTAAATATGTGACTGTTCTACGTCTTCAAATCTATATATTTTCACAGATTTGTGTCTATTTTCAAAAACTCGACTTTTTGATATTCTTTTTCCATCCATTATATGTACTTAGTTTTTTCCTAGTTAACTTTTTACTGACATTATATATTCTATTCTCTTTATTACCTCTTTTAATTCTGTTTTGGTTCTTGCTAACTACGATCTCATCTGGAAGTGGTTGATGCATTTTATAGTATATAAAACCTGATCTATTGACTACCGCATCTCGTATAATCTTTTCTAGTATGAAGTTAAATAACATTGATGATGGATCTCCTTGCTTCATCCCGTTTTTTACTTCAAACTCTTCCATGATTCTTTAATTTGCTTTTACTCTAGTTTCAGTCTGTTTCAATGTTACGCGTATTATGTTCCATATCTTCTGATCGACTTCCAATTCTTCTACAACCTTGCATAATTCTCTTCTTTTTACTTTATCATAAGCTTGTTGAAAATCTACAAATAAAACTACGATTCGTTTATAATATTCGAAACTTTTAGCCTGAATTTCTTGCAGAATCAAAACTTGATTTACTGTATTTTTTCCTTGTCTGAAGTCACACTGATATTCCCTAATTTTTTCCTTCACTTAACATTCTGGACTCTATTTTTATATAAAAATTTATTTCCCGATATTGAACTTATTGAAGGGCCTGAAACATTACCCAAAATATTAGAGACCACTTTTTTCTCAATTCGCCATAATATATCGATTCTTGAATTTGCAAGCAACGACGCAGAAGATGTACGAAAACAATGTCCAGTATATTATTGACGATTTGAAAGACCCAAGAAGAATGCTATATTACATTGTATTTTTCCAAAAGTAGTATCGTCAAGTCGCTGCTTAATGCATTTTCTGTTTCTGTACCCCACAAAAAATCGAGTATAATCTGTGTTGCTTGGCCTCATCGCTATATATCGTTGTTTTTGTAAATGGAATAATAATATGAATGCATTGTCCTTCATGTTTAACATTCTGCAGGTGCAGATTTGTCAATTCAGTACACATGCAAGCCCTACTATCAATGCAACTTTTATTATAAAATGAGTTACATGGTTGCCTTCCAGCAAAAATTGAGTTTTCTGTTGTTAAAATATTAGATCTTTTTGACCGAAATCCTTCCGATTTTCTTTTTATAAACGCAATTAAGTGGATGTACTTACTAACATCCTCACTCAAAATCAACACAAATGGTGACCATGGACTCGTGGTCCATGCCCGATTGTGTTGAAATTATTATTTCAACACAATTCATTGAGTAATGTTCACTCAGTTATTTGTTAAGTAAATAAATCTTTTATGAGTAATTTTTTAGTTTGTTGAGTTGAGTTTTCTAAACTATGTGTTATTCCAAACACAAAATTGAGTTATAATTATTATTGCTGTTATTATTATATTATAATATTATTACTACTACTAACTACACACTATTTGAAACAAAAGTTTTCTATACCAATTTAAATAAGATAAAGATTGAGATAATATTTGTGGATAATAACATGACGCAGTATATAAAGATGTTTAGTTTATTTTATTATATTATTGATTACTCAAGGAATGCCAGTTCGGTTAAACTTAATACGGAGAAAACGCAAGAGATATTATTTTCATCGGACAGATGGATAAAGAAATCTGAACCTGTAAAACTATTAGGCATATATTTTGACTCCTTTTTGAATTGGGTGCCACATGTTGAATATCTCTTCAAAACTGGCATCGCAACTATTCGTCATGCGTCAACTGAGGAGATGTATAGACAATAATGTAATGAAAGTTGTTTATTATGCATTAGTTCATTCCCATTTGTCCTATGGAATTATGTTGTGGGGTGACTCTGTAAAGGCTGGTAAGATATTTGTTCTTCAGAAAACTGCGGTAAGAATCGTTGATGCAGCAGAACCCAATACACATTGTCAGCCAATTTTTAAAAAGTTGCAAATTTTACCCCTCCCATGTATCTACATTCTTGAGAGTTTAAGGAACATTAATCAGAATTTGAATAATTACCCTTTGCATGGTGATTTTCATAATTACAATACAAGAAATGCAGGTAGATTGTTACCGCAGTTTTCCAGAATTAGGATGACGAAGATGAATAAACCTCAAGTACAAATTTATAACAATTTTGTTAATTACCATGCAGCAAAAAATGTAATGCAAATGAGCATGGCGTTTAATTACTGTAAAAAAGTTTTTAACTGAAAACTGTTTTTACAGTATCAATGAATTTATGAAATTCACAAGTCCTAGTTAATTATGTAGCACCTACTATTTTTTATAACCACTTTTGACTATTAATACTATTTTAACTACTAACCATTAGTTTTTTAACTACCTACTAACAACTACTATTGTAACTTTTGTTTTATTTTATGTTCATATGATAAATATAAGTGACCCATGTACTTCATTTGTATAAATGGTCAATAAATGAGTATGAGTATGAGTATTAAACAATACATTCTTTCTAAATTTAACAATTTGGTGATACAAAATACTCAGTGGCGTTATATGAGTGATGAAGTTCAAACGCCTCTCTATTGAATAAACTGCTAAAATCAATAATTTGCAGGTTTGATCTTTCAAAGTTGTTGAAGATCAAATGAAATGGTAATCCTGGATTGACACACACACAATATAGGTTTTCTGAAAAAGGAAGCAAATTAGCAATTTTTTGTATCGGATGAAGACGGCCATTGTTACTTACCTATTTCTACCATATCTTCATGACACAAGTTGTCACATTCCAGGTTACACCATACTTTTTTTATGCAAATTATAATTTGAAAATATATTTATAAATGCGGTCCATGGACCATGAACCGGATAGAACTACCACTGTACGTATGATTATCGTCCATAGACAGCAGTGACTTGTATCATACATAGCAAAACTACATCTGCGTGTCGGTACCTGCTCGTTCCTCCTTCCACTTACTGAACAATGTGTAGTATCTACAACGGTTGGTGTTATTTTTACGCAATATGTTCTCACTCACAAATATTTTGATTTCTGTAACCAAATATTGTGTAGTTAAGATCATTTCGTTGTTAAAATTTTAAATTTACTCAAAATTCAACACCAAACTAATTCACTCATAAATGAGTTTGAACTTATTTTACTGTATACAGTAAATCTGTTTTACAAAATAATCCTGATGAAAATATTTAGTAGAAAACTTGTTAAGACAGCTCTAGAGTTTAAACGTATTTATGGAAGAATTCAGCCATTTCAGAATTATCTCCCCTATGGCGAAAATTAAAATTTCCAGCCCGCCCCAAAACTTCCTGAGTAAATGTTTAACCACTAGTTGCCGTTGCTGCCGCTCCGCGCTGTTAAATCTATTACTTTAATGAAGAGCAAATACCCAAATTCGGCAGAAATATTAATACGATTCCCCGTGCTCGGGTTCGGGTCCCTCGGGGCAATCGATTCGCAGTTTGGGAGACGAGAATAATCACCATCTAGTCTGTTGACGTTAAGTTCTCGAAAACAAAAGCGCGTCGTTCTCTATTACAGTGCCACGGGACACTGTATTCATTATTTCGAGGCGCGAATGGATCTCGCGGGAGGACAGCCGCCTTAATCAAATTAATTAACAAGCTTCAATTATTATTAATACTTGTTAATAGTCTTAACAAGGGTGCCCGTTTTCCAAGTTATCCCACTTCTGATCGCGATGGGGATTAAAAATGGTTGACCTCAATTAGTATTATTTCTGAACAGCAACAGTAATAAAAATGACTTATTTTATGAGCCAGTTCATAATTTATAGTAGAAGGATAGTAGTCAACAAAGAGAAATGCGAGCGATGGTTATGTACTCTGTATACCTTGCAAAGCAGACCTGATTACACAGCCTTCTGCTGCAGCAAATAGGTATGCGTATATCAGAATGCTCGACTTCTATTGGTAACAGCGTCATGACGTGCTAGTAATTTTGAGTTTTTAATTCAAGCTCTACAGCGTGTTCTTAAACCAGTAAACTCCCTAATTTCACGAGGGAAGAATATCGGATAACAAAATGCGTGTATGAAGGGATCAGGGCGCGAGGCCAAAATATGAGTAAATGATACGGTTGAAATATGTAGTTTATTAACAAGAGCGTCCGGGAGTAGTGTATATCCTGCAATAAAGAGTGACAAAGAAGAACATAACGGAGAATAGTGGAAACTCACGGAAGGAAGAATATAAATGTCGATGACGACATAAATGGAATTTCAAAATAGGTTTTCGACAATAAAAAAACAATAAACAATAATAATAAAATATTCTAAATACAATTTCACGCCACGACATTGGAGAACTCCGTCATGGGCCTACGTATGTCAGAAAAAATGGGACCGATCCCTTTCCCTCTAGTTTCTTCGTTTATTTTTTTTTGTTTTGTTTACCATAATGCTTTTGAAGATTTGGTAATCAAAGTATTTCTATAGATACGTGAAAAATTGACAAAATTATGACAAAACAACTAATTTTTATCCAAAAGTCACAAAACTATGACATTTTTTTACTGTTAGGAATGACTAAGATTGAAATTTTCCTTACTGAGGAGAAAAATGGTATCTTAGCAACAAAAGTATTCACTTTTAATCCTAGGATTTAAAGTTGACACCTTTAATCCTTAGATGGAAAGTGTCAAGTTTGTAGGGTTGTTAGGATATATTAATAAAGATATAACAACCGGGAAAGAATGTTCCACCAATACAGAAGTCTGGACGGATGTTCAGCGGAAGACGAGCGACAAGTAACTGTCGTGGTTCTCACCGGACCTCTCGAGGAGGGTCTAGGGAGGCTGGTTAATCTCTGACCATCTCTTTATTTTATCATAGTTGGGCTCAGGTCAGAGGGCACTTTTATGGTTTTATTGGCATTGATTTGTTTATTGCTTTAGTGCAAATGTCATAAATTGTAATTGTAGGGATCACAGATGTAGGTCGGTGACCACTACAAAGTTTTATTTATAAAAGTTTATTCAACAATATTTACAATAATTTTTGTTTATCCACATTGATATTAAATACACAGTTTGAACAAGTATTAAAATGAAATAAACCACTCAACTGCTACTACCTTCATAGCTGTATTGGAGCAGTTCGCAAAGCAGTTCAACACGTTTTCATTAATAGTTATATTATTTTTCAGATGTTGTGAAATCAGAAATGACAGCGGTACTTTCAGTACTCTTTTCACAATATTTTCTCACAAGTAAGTCTTCAATGTAGCCTTCCGTCACAGTGCTCGATCTCCATCCTCTGTGTCTTTTAAGGCAAGTGAGTTCACCACCTTCGTCGACTAAAAGGGTAGCAGACGTTCGTCGTAATGCGTGACCATTGTACTCATTCCAGTTGTCCAGCTAAACAAATTTGGCCACTTCTTTGAGACGGCATTGATTGTATAAATACCGACCTCCAGTCGATGAGACTTTCCACTAACACATCTGAGAAATGATCGACGTTTTACCAATCCGGGACGTAAAGCAACATATTTTCGATAAAAACTTAAATAATTGTCTCCCAGCACTGTAAAAGAACGTGCTCTCTTGGTTTTGGTATTGGGGATTTTTATAATTAAAGCGGATTTCACATCTTCAATATTATCAATTGTTAAATGGACTAACTTATCAAAATGGCATGCGCCTGCAACCCCTAATATTAAGACGACCTATAAAAAAGTTTTTTAAAATTTTTTTTCTGTTGAGAAAACACGTAACTTTGAATTTTAGTATCATTAAATATTTACGACTTAATTTTATTTGATAAGTTTGAGAAATACACCATCAATACATCTTCTGAATGTAACTTAATGTTTTTGTCTTTGCACCAATCCATAAAACATTAGTAGACATTGGTTGGACGTTGATAATAAGTTTCTCGAGATTTCTTTGATAGAAGATTCGAAGAAACATCTTTCGCACACTCCAGTATTTTCTCAACTACAATATTTTTCAGCAAATTGAACCAC
Source organism: Monochamus saltuarius (assembly GCA_025584915.1). Taxonomy (NCBI): domain Eukaryota; kingdom Metazoa; phylum Arthropoda; class Insecta; order Coleoptera; family Cerambycidae; genus Monochamus; species Monochamus saltuarius. The sequence goes on from CM046728.1 coordinate 36,638,232, forward strand.
AAACAATCACAAATGAACTCAGCAATATGACGACTAATGTTTGACAAAGTACCCATGACTACATCGATAGGTCCCACTTAATTTGCTTAATTATCCAAAATTAGTTCGAATAATTTCAAAATACAAATTAATAATTAAATGGTGAATATGGGTTGGGGCGAAAAATCATATTTTATTCACAATTTTGCATCCGCTTGCCACAACAGTGATAATTTTAAACTTAATACAACAATATATTACAATATAATTTAACTTTAACTCCCTGTATGTTTTTGGAAAAAGGCATTTCTGTATAGAGATAAGTAGGGTTAAATTGTCCTTATTTATTATAATACAAAACATGTAGTTATTGGAATGGTGAGATGTAACTGGTCTGCTACTTCCTGCTCGGCCTAAGCGGCTCGACTTGCAGAAAGCGACCTACAATATCGTAGGTACTTAACCGCAGACCTCTCGCCCCGGGCGATGCGCCATTAAATTTATAAATGATACTGCAGGAAACTACTCCGCGGGCTAATGCCCCAACCGGCATTGAATTATACCTGCAGTATCTGTGTGAAACAGCCAAGAACCCTTGCCGGCCACTCCACCAGACATAGACCGGTTACATTTCACCTGCACTCGATTTATATGTGAAACTACATATGAAGGAACAGCCAGTTCAATTGTCGGTCATCTCACCTATGGCATACTGATGAGGGCTAACAAGCCCGAAACCGGTCTATGTCTGATGGAGTGGCCGACAAGGGTTCTTGGCTGTTTCACATAGATACTGCGGGTATAATTCAATGCCGGTCGGGGCATTAGCCCGCGGAGTAGTTGTTTCCTGCAGTATCATTTATAAATATAGTTATTGGAATGACCTATTTTTTTGTAACATCATGTATAATTGACATTAAAATAAAGCAAAGTTCAATCAGTTTTGTTTTTGCAAGGACTAACTGATCTAGTTAAAAATTCATCCAAAAATTCCTGTTACATAAAAAGCGGTCTACAGTTATAGATAAGTATAAGAAAAAGTTAAGTATTTGAAATAAATGATTGTAAAAGTTCATTTAATATTCGTATAAAAAATGGTATTTAAAAAAAAAAAATAAGAGTGTCACGACGTCCAGCGCCATTCAATTATGGCTTTATTATCTACCTTAATTTCAAATCTCCATCAGCCCAAAGTATTTTTGCCAACTCATTTCAGTCGTTTCCAAGAAATACGCAATTGCCATGATAAAACAATCACCCTTTACAGAATTATTTATAAAAAAAAAGTAGGGGACTTTTACAACTGACAAGCACATACGAGATATTGTTATTATTTACAAAGTACAGGAGCAAAGGGGAGCGTTCCCTGAATGCAGGGCAATTTATTTCAGCTTTACTGCGTGTATATCCTTGTCCGATTTCATTTCTGGATATTCAGGATATGTGTTACTTACAAATTCGCATGAAAGTCACGACCCGTGAAATGCTGTACAAATACCAGAGACCAGGGATGCAGAACGAAAAAATTTCTTGATGTATTCATTTAGTAAATAACTATGACGGGTATGTCAAGTCTATTTACAGGACTGGATAACCAACTGCTCTTTATATAAGTATACAGGTTTGGGACGACTAAATACATAAGCTGTCTAGTTGTATATCTTTCTCCATGTACTTATAGGTTAGGTTAGGTTATGTTTGGTTAGGTTAAGTACTTATCAGTAGTTTTCTGGCATTAATCTTGCTCACATATTAAAAATATACCGTCCTATCTTACGTACAGATGATTAACTGCTGGATAAGTTCTAAGTGGGACGACAAACGAACCGTGCGGTAACTGGTTGCTGCCAGGAGCACAGGTGCCGAGGTCACGGCATAACAACCCTGAAAATGACTATATAAGGTGTTCGGAATATGAGTGTGTCGCTCACATAGTATCTTAGGATTGTTATGTTTTATACATAATTATTACAAATCGGTACACCTAAAAATATGTACTTTCTGTGAATGGTTTTCTTTGAGCTCTTTTCACAACACAGAATTATAGTTACAAGTGTTTAAAATGACTTCTGTCTCTTGCAAGAAGCGTTTACCGTACAAACGTCTCGTAGCCAGAGACAGGGTTCTCAGCGTCAGGGAAAACCTGAAAAACCTGGAAATGTCAGGAAATTTGAACTTTGTCAGGGAAACGTCAGGGAAAGTGCCAATAATTGTCAAAAATCAGGGATATTTTATTGTCGTCAGGGAAAATTTCTGAATGCTACTCATGCCGTGTCTAAATTCTTTATTTAATGAACGCACCCAGTTGCCTATTTCTGTTTGTTTTAATCACACGTACCCGCAGATTGATATAATGAAACAGATATATCCGGAGTGTATAGCTGTTTTTTTATACATATTCATCGCCTGTTTCAAGACATATTCAATGGTGACGTTACTTATGTAATGCACCAAGAAAATGTATAGTTTCAAAACGTAACATCATTAAATATTTGTTTCTCTTTAACATCACACTCACTTTTTGATTATTGTTTATACAATTTATTTATAACAACACTATAATATTTGGAAAATGTGTGAGATCTGCAACAAAAATATGGAATTGATTTTAGCAACTGTAAACCAAAACAAATAATTACCTACATGTTCGTGTGAGTGAAAGGTTTAATGAAATTTGAAGAGAAAAGTAATTGGATTATGCGTTTGTAATGTAATTCAAGATGTCTAAGAATACGTAAATTTGTAGAGGTACATACAATAATCCACAACCAATTACTTTTAAATAAACAAGATAAGAAATATAAAAGTATCAACCATTAAATCTGAAAATTTAAATCACACCGATTTTTAAATTTCTATCAAGCAAATGCTGCATAGAACTTAGCAAAGCATCTAAAAAGTTCAATCAGAGCTCAGTGGACATTTTAAACACGGTTTAAAAGCGACCTGTGTGGCGTTACTGTTTCAATGCAAAAATATAGTGTTTTGAACCGATTTGAATACATTTAATGACATAAACAGCTAAAGCTGTTTTTGTATAGCTGTTTGCTCAGTAGTAAAATATATTTTTATTGGTTTTGTTGTGTTTGTTTATATATATTTCTATTAAATCTCTTAAATATATATTATTAGATTTCTTAAATATTTATATTTGTTGCAATGACTGAAATAAATATTTCTAATAAAATTAAATGTCCATGTCACTTACTTGTCATCAAATGGGCTGATTTATGCCTTATCATTTGACTTCTTTTTACTTTGATTTAAGTTTTAAAAAACATATTTTGTATGCTTTTTGTCAGGGAATTTTAAAAAAGTATGTCAGGAAAAACCTGGAAATGTCAGGGAATTTTGTTCTGAAAAATTGCTGAGAACCCTGAGAGAGTTTTACCTAGATATATCGTAATTTAACATGCGATGCAGCTGGTTATACAATATACATACTATTCATTGTTCCATTTTTGTTTTACAAACATCAAAGAAAAGTTATACAAAAATAAATCGCACTAGCTGTACGCACCAATATGACTAATATTACTTTTAGGTTATCACCAGCAGCTTGACACTGCTACGTTGTCGTATGTTACAGTACGTTACAGTTTTAACGAAATTCTCGGAAACTTCAATTGTTTACTTCATTAATACTAATACAAATATCAAATTATGAACAAGTTAGGTTACAGGCGCTTTTACTTAACCTTAATTGTACCCTATTTTGTAATTTTGTGATATAGTTTTGCATATTATTGTAGTTGTATTTTTATTTTTCAAAATGTATGTGTAGACAAACTATTCGTTTCAGACATTTTTTTCATAAGAGTTTCTTTATTGCATTTAGTCAGATATATAAGCCCTTAAAATTACGGCACTCCTATTTCAGACACCCTGTATATCAAATAATAGCACCGGCCGTGAAAGCCTAAAAACCTAGGAACGTAGAGTTCAGTGGTGTACTTGTGATTTCTTCACGGGGTGTCTTTTCTAAAACAAGACATTCAGTTGCATTATTTTTTTCCTTCACAATTGTATTTAGTTGCCACTTTATATTTTGAAAGTTGTCAAAAATAAAGTAGCAATTGTCAATAAAACTGATGTTGCCTGGTGCATGGTTGCTCATGTATTTTTATATAATTATACAAAATTGGTTAATGAACTCTGTCCTTAGTTACTTAAAATAAGTTAAAAATATATGCAAAGTAAACAGTTGTTTAAACAATGAAGCTATTATTGAAAAATATGGAAACCCAAAATATGTACAAGGTGTCCGAGAATATGTGGGAAATCTCTCGGGTGCACATAGAACATGTAAATATAAGATGAAAAGTTCCTATAATTTTTTTTCTTAGAGGCCCTCCCTACGGAGATATCTGTCCCTGAAGCACGCCGCTAGAAATAGGTTTTTTAATAACTTTTAAAGTACTCAATATAATTTCAAAAAATAATGTAATGGACACTACTAAGGATCTCTAATAGTGTCCTTGAGACATACTTAGCTTTTTTAGTTTACCAGGAGCGGGCTAAGCTTTACAACTTAATGCCTAATATACGGATTCATCAACAAGGCGTAACGTTAGTCAGACTAGCGGAGGTTACGCGAAAAATTTACGCATCTGTTCCACTAATTTAAATAAAAAGCATACTCCTATTCACTATTATGTATAATACTTACTTTATGATATGTTAACTAATCCGTAGTACTGAAATGTACAGTTTTGAATATAAATACTAAATATACAATGGGAAACGCAAGGAACTAGAGGCCGAAGTTACGCGATTTTTAGACAGGTACAATACTGGGTCTAACTTTTGGCGCAAATATGGACGTAAATAAACAGCCTACCTAGCAACGCATGCTTCGCTACCTAGCAACGCATGTTTCGTGAATGAGCGCAAAGCTGGTTAGGCCAACTAACGCGCTTTACACGGGCGTAAACTCGTTAGTCGGACTAGCGCTACGCCCGTTTCATGAATCCGGCTGTAAGTATTTAACACTGTATGAAAAAGACTTTAAAATAATAAATCTGGGTAGCTTCCGTCTTAGACTAAAAATAAGGTACTCTTGTTTATTGTCGATAAAATGAACATTTTCTGTAGAAACTGGGTAAGACGGACTCAAAATTTTGTTGTAACATCAGGTAGGTACGTCAAACTGTTTTATTAATTAAAACCACAAATTCTATCTATTAATAATTAAATGTTTCTGCGTCCGTCTTGAATTCGTAAGTTATTAGCAATAGCTGTGGTACATTTGCTTAAATCATAACTAGTCACTTCGGTGTAATACACTTCATTTTTTAAATATCCCCACAAAAAGAAGTTCAAAGGATTTAGTCAGACGATCGTGGCCGCCATGGTACCAGTCCTCCTCGTCCAAACCCTTGATATTAATGCCTGGACATGTTGTATATGGTACGGATATAACTCAGCCTCGTGTATGATACACAACACTGCTGCAGTACGCCGTGGACGCCTTAAACTTCTATCTCTTTGGTGGTAAATTTCCCGTGTTATGCCTGCATTGCACTACACTTGCATACTGCGGTAAAAGTACTTAGCTGCATTTGTCAGATGTATAAAGGGAAATCGTTCAGCCAAAGCATTTTCAATATATTGAAACGGTATCCATCAGCTCTAATTTGCTATAAATACACATAAGCCCTTTTTGACACTTGAAAAACTAATGTAAGCACTCGCATTACAAAACCGTTAATAATATAAGCAATCCGATTTCAATATTCGGAATCGCCTGGCCAAAGACTACAGTAGCCAAGCGATCTAAAGGTTGAAAAACTACAACTGTTTTTACTCGGAAAGTATAAAGATTTTACAAACATTATTTTTTACAATATTGACTCCATTTTTCATGACGCATCTATTCCCAAATTTTTTTAGAAGTTGTAAATCACCGTGTATAGACTTTTCGTCTTTTTTAAGGTCTAGATTTATGCGTCTAGGTTATGAATGGCCCTGTATAGCAGACACTTGAAACATATCGTTCTAAAATTCTTCGCTTTTAAACACAATTTCTGTTCGACATAAATATTATGTAATTAACGTAAGATGAAAACGTACTTTTACGGTTCTAAAAAGTACAAATAATTTGTTTCAAGAATATTACTTGAACATTTTTATGAGAAATCTATGAAAAATTAAATAGAAAACTGTTTCCAAAGCGTATTTTTGCGGTGTATTGATTTGAAACATTTAATATATCAAAAGTAACGCACTTGAAAGGCGGAGTTATTAAGAGTTTAACAATCTTGAAAGTTCGAGCTTTTCATCGAGCGTCTGGCGAAACTTAGTGAAGACATAGAGAAACAGGTAAAACTGTGAAATGCCTGGCCTGCCGTCAGACTTCTCAACAGGGAATATTTCTGCATTCATCCTTTTACCAAGAACGTAATGCAAGTGTTTGCATAATTAAAGCTGGTTCAACATTAAATTATTAATAAAAGGGCTGTAGTGTAGCTTTTGTGTATAAGTTCTCTGTGGTGGTTACGTTATGAAATACCGTTCTTGGAAAACCCTTGGTGTATGGCATGGCTCTCTATAGACGGGTCTCATTATCTTTACAAGTAATAATATAAGCATATCCATCTTCACCTCATAAAAATAAAAGAAATATAAACCATCGTAGCACCCATTAATATGTCACATAAATAATGAAAATTTGTTATAATTTTTGCGGTGTTGCTTGGCACACCTTTAACTTGTTTCTCACAAAAATTACTTTAAGTTCTTTATATAAACTAGTAGAAAAAAATATGATAATTAGAGTTTATCACTTCGAATAGTGGGACAGAAAACGCAGAAAACAGGCAAAACATTATTGGGATGGTGTTTACAATAAAATACATCTGAATAAACGTTTCAAGAGCTAAGTATTTAGAGATTCAGAACTATGTTATCTAAGTGTCAATGGGTTACTTATCATTCCAGTAATAGTATTCTGAAGAAAAAAGTTAAGCATCTTGCGTCTTTTTTGTTAAAATGTGGCTCTTTGCTCATGGTTCTGACGAAATCATTCTTGGATATTAAGAATCTTGAAGAAAAAGGCTTGAAACAATGATTTTGATAAGTCAATTTTTCCAGCAAAAATTTAAAAATCGATACAAACAAATGTTCTTCGCTGGACGTTTATTTCTTTTAATCCAGTGAATAAAGGAATTACATCTCCTGAAGCTTTGCTCTAGTGACACAACGGAAGATTAGGGCTGTACCTCTTCCGAATTAAATGAAGATTGAATTTGTGAAAAATGTGTTTTAGTTATTTATGTTCGTTTTCAACTGATTTTTCTAGCGATTATAACCAAAATTTTTGCCAACTTTGTATTTTCTGTTCTTCTGTGCTTTGGCTCAGATATTGGAAAACTTTTTTTTTGGGTTAGAGTGTAAATGACATGGTGACAGTCAAATATACAAAATAAATCTGTAGTTACAGCTGTATTATAAAGACTTAATAATAAATCTGGGTAGCTTCAGCTACAGACTAAAAAGAAGGTACTCTTATTTAGTGTCGATAAAACTTACATTTTTTCTAGAAACTGGTTAAGATGAGCTCAAAATTTTGTTGTAACATCATATCAGGTATGCGAAACTAATTTATTAATTAAAACCAAAAATTAATTCTATTAAAAATTAAATATTTCTGCTGTCGGTTTGAATTTGTAAGTTATTTGCAGTAGCTATGGTACATTTGCTTAAATCATAAATAGTCACTTCGGTGTAATACACTTCATTTTTTAAATATTCTCATAAAAAGAAGTTCAAAAGATTTAAAGTCAGACGATCGTGAACGCCATGATACCAGTCCTTCTAGTCTAAACCCTTGGTATTAATGCCTGAACATGTTGTACATGATACGGATATAATTAAGCCTCGTGTATGATATGCCACACTGCTGCAATACGCCGTGGACGCCCTGAATTCTCATCTCTTCGATTGCAAATTTTCCGTGCCACTCCTGCGTTTCATTACGTTGCAATATATGTGGTGCATAATGAACAATTTTAATTATTTTCACAGAAATAAGGGATACTCTAAAACCATCTATAAGTACAGAGTGTCCCATAGTTCCCCCTCCAGGAATTTTTCTCGAAGAAATATTTCTAGTCGGCGAAAACAAATAGTTCTAGGTATAAACTTAAGTTTTGTTTGTGTCTAATTTTTTTCTCAGATCTCATATCTATTTCTGTGGTTCATTGAAAAATATAGTGCATTCTAATAAAGAAAGCATGTATAAAGTTTTCAGACTTTTGCACTCGTTAAAAAGTTATGTCCAAAAGAAGAATAGAAGATATATAAATAATAAATTACCTTATCTTATATTTTGTTTCCACTGGTCGATATTATCTGCCTATAGTCAAGCAGCCCCCCATAGAAAATAATCCAAATCTCTATCTGGGTGGCAACTGTATTGGACTATTAGGTCCTATCTAACGATTTGGAAAGTGCTGGTTCTATGACTAGGTTCGCCATCTAATTGCAACCATAAATATTTTCTACTCCAACAAACCTGCAACTTCTCTGTCTACATGTGGGAGTTTGTTTAAAACAATAGAGACCTACTAAATGCCGACCATACATTTATTCCAAAGTACCCTTGATTATTTAAGAATTTACTTTGATCGGTCAGTGGTCGCGCGGTTTAAGGCGTCAGTACTTGAATCGAGGTTACTGGATCGCTGTGGGTTCGACCCCCGCAGCCGGTAGACCGTATATAAGCTATATTCGTAAAGAGATTGACACCCTCTCTGCGGGTATGGTAGGGTGGAGGAATGTTGGCTTGGGTCAATGTGAGAGATTGACACCGGTTGACATTTGACTACCCCCCTAATTAATGAGGTTTTCCAGGTTTTCCTCATTCCTGCACTGAATGGTGGTTAGGGCCTACCAACGTAAGTCGTTCCTGGGCGCAAATGCGACCTGCTTAATAATAATATGCCGCCCCCTCTCCCGCACAAGTCTTCGACTTCTGGGCTAATCCTCGTGATTAGAATGAGGGGTAGAGATATTATTATTATTATTATCGGTCCAAAGGTTATGACTGTAGGAGTTGTTTTCATTCTCAGCAGTTATTATCATTTTGAGTCATCCAATTTATCCTTCGATGATATTCATCATTTGTTAGCATTTGCATATTTTGTAAACATGAAAACGAACACTCTCTGAATCGTCGATTTAGAAATACAAAGAGCAGTCGAAGCCTGTCGAATTGAATTTTACGGATTGTCTTCAATAACAATAGCCAATAATATTGGCAACATTCCCGTCAGTTGCTATACTTTACTGATCAAAAGAACTTACCTGAAGTTCGATCATAATTATATGAGGGTCCAGTCCGAAAATATTACACAATTGTTTACACTGTAGTATGCGTTAGTTCTACTCCGAGCACAGGGTTTAAAGAGTTTCAAAACCGGTCCTGTCCAACTGGCCTTGATCCCATCACATTCCGTTGTAGCTTTCATTGTTTAAAGTGTTTATGTTTTACGGCAGGGGAACTAAGGGACGGGCGGGTGTGTAATATTTTCGGACTGGACCCTCATATAATTATGATCGAACTTCAGGTAAGTTCTTTTGATCAGTAAATTATATATCGGGTCCAGTCCTCAATATTACACAATTGTTTACACTGTAGATGTTTAAAGAAATTTGCCGTAAAACTTAGTAATAAGTGTAGTGGCTTTGTTTAATTTAATAAGCCACAAACACCACAAAGTGTTGATTTCATACATTAACAATAACTGAAATGCAACTTTACATGTAAGTTATTATAAACTAGGAAGGAAGAAAATGTAACATTAGTACATCTAATGTAAATCAAAGAAGCTGTTGCGTAGGGTTTGTGTAACAGTCAGGTATTTCTCAATTGACGTTTATACACATAAGTTGGGGTTAGCTAAGGTAACCCTAAGCAAGGCTGAGATGAATTAGGACTAGATGTTTTAACTTAGTCCGGGATGAGTATTGTCAATATTGAAGCAAATGATTTCGCCTTAAGTGAGAGCCAATATGATTACTAACTTACTCGAAAGAAATTCGAGGTAGATTCACAGGAATCCTCTCAGTATTTCAGCATCTGCTGTAGATTCAATGTAAAATTATACCAGGGTTAAGGTGGTCAATGTCTAGAAACATCTTTCGAGAATCTTTTGATGTGTTGATTGTCTTCTAGTTTTCTTGAAGTAATGAATGACAGTGCCACTCAAGGTAAGTTGAGCACTGTTTCGCCAAACAGGACACAATACAAGATCACTTTCGGATCCAAAACTAAAAGATCGGTAATTACTAGTTTTGTGAATAATAAATTGCCATTTCCACGGGGGAACGACAATAATAAATTGCAGAACTCCTTGTTAAGCAAATCATGCTGTCGTGGCGACCCGCGCTCTGGAGCACAGAAAAACACAATGAAAGCTACAACGGAATGTGACGGGATCAAGGCCAGTTGGACAGGACCGGTTTTGAAACTCTTTAAACCCTGTGCTCGGAGTAGAACTAACGCGTACTACAGTGTAAACAATTGTGTAATATTGAGGATTGGACCCGAAATATAATCCTTTTTATGTTTTTATACTTTCTTGGCGAGAAAGCATCTTTAATATTTCGTAAAATAGTTTCCAATTGTGGAAACGTTTTAAGATCTAGCCTTACTATATCTCTCTCTTAGTATCGAAAAGCTCGGCTTGGACTTTGCGGTAACTATTCAGCCTCCGCTCAAGATATAAAAAGCACTGAAGATGGCATCTGTTAAGTATGGCGAAACGTTTGCAGTTAAGCATCTACCACGTGAAATTTTATTTTATTTATTTTATTTTTTATTTACTAGCTAATACACCCAAGTGTTTTCACAGGTCAACAAAGTAATATAAAAGTAATTTCAATGACATACAAATCATAATAATAGTAAATAATACACTACACAAACTAATAAAGAATATAAAAAATATAAGACATACAAAACACAAAATTATATAGTTACAGATTAAAATTATACAGTAAAATATAAATAGAAATTACTACGGGTAAGTTGGTTTGTCATCTTTTCGTTTGTAACCAATAATTCTATCAAATCTCAACCGATTTCTAAAAACGGTACGTCACTGTACTCGCAATGAAAAGGGCTTTAAAATGATGTGCCACAAGTGGGGTAGTTGCATTTGAAATTTTTATAAATATAACTTATTATATAAATAATCAATATGACAGTTCCAAGTTAACCTGGGATCAATTTGCACTCCGAGAAATGCAATACTTTCAGGGTTGCCACAATTTTCTAGGCTACGAAGAGAGAAAACAATTCTCTGTGTTTTAGCAACATTAACAACTGTTAACCCGTTACTGATAAACCAATTCTTGGCATCGTCCTGGATCAGATGCATATCATTAAGAATTGTAGATACATTTAAATTAGTGGTTGATATATTTGTATCATCAGCAAATAGTATGTTCAAAGTATTACTATTAAATATTGTTGGTAAATCATTTATATAAATTAAAAACAGCAACGAACCCAGGACGGAACCCTGAGGCACTCCAAAATTCAGCCTAAGGGCACCTTATTTATTTCCATTATAAATGACAAATTGATGTCTATTTGAGAGATAGGAAGACGGAGTACAGGATGTCATTACAATAGACCCTAAAATAAATGTTATTTCGAATTATAAAAAATGTACGTGTATATATTTAGGTACCTTCATCATCAAAAACTCTTCATCAGCAATGCTTGTTAGCTCTGCTTTATATTTTCAAAAAACACTTTTCAGTAAAACCGTCCATTTACTGTATTTTAACTGGTCTACTCATATGTTCATGTGAATTTTCAATTAGTTTTCCGTCAACTTTTTAGTTATATTGAAAATATATATTGTTACGGAAGCTCACCTACTTTTTAGTTTGTTAATTATGTTCCTGTTTGCGTTAGAATTTGTAATTTTTGTAATACTTTTATTTTGACGTTTTCTGGAATATTCCAGACTATATTCTATTTGTTTCTCGACATGTTCTCGAGATCGCAGAAACTTCGAGAACTCTAAAAATCTATATAAGCGGATCAATTCCGCTGCCACAGTCAGTTTGTATTGAGCAGTCGAACTAGTCGAAGGCGATTGACAAACGTCAAAGTAAAGCGTTAACACTTGTGAAATCTATTCGAATTATATTTCTTGTATAATCAAGAGTGACAATAAAGTTTGTTTGTCTACGTGAAGTGTTTCCACGCTAACCCAATTTAGAAGTTACAATATGTTTAATAATAATAAAAATTGCTTGAATTTACGTCCGTTATTACTCGTTCGAAGTAATGCATTTCAGAAACACCCTCTATACTAACATCTGTAATAAAACTGTGTCTACTTTAGTTATAAAACTGTAATGCTGCAGTCAGTTAGATTTCATATATATCATTTTAACAAGCTTGTTAAAATGAAACACCTATGTGATTGAGTGAAAAGACGTTCATTAAACTACATTCTAAATAACAAGTGCTTTCATCAGCCTGATGCCACTCTAATAAATTACTTAAATATTTCATTAACCATGTACGACGAAGCTATTGAATGTGTGCAGCGTCTTCAAGGAAATAGGTAGAAGTTTTTATAAGTCGCATGAAGGTAAACTTTTTCAACGATAAAAGGAAAACGTTTCAGAAGGGATATCGGAGGATCTTATATTTGCTCATCGTGCTGCCCTTCTTAACATATTCGGTGAATAAGTCTGACATGTTTACATTAAATATTGGTGGAGTTCTTTGCCACCACAATTTGAAACCGTATAAAGAAAGTTGTAGAATTATTAAGAATAAATATTTTATCAGGTATAGCGTGTTTCGTTATTTGTTGGTAATGAGAGTATTTTGATGCAGTCAAACATCTTTCGCAAGACATTAGTTATTTGAAGATATATTTAAAGTTTAGAGCAACCATTACTGGAGAAAGGGATTTGAATAATCCAAATAACAAAAATTGTTCCCTTTAAGAAATGTGTCCTCATATTAAATACAACAACTATTAACTCCATTTATTTCCTTTTCTTGATTTTGTGTTTATTCTCCATCCTCGTTAATCCTAAAGCAAATGAAATAGTTCTTTTCATAATTCATCAACGAGTTGTATTGCTTTTTGTGTATTTTCTCTCTTTTCTTTCAGATTTACCGCCAAAATGATCTAGTTACTTTCCCCTGTGCATATATGACTTCTTCATTTAATCCATTTAGTTTAAAAATAGAGTATAACGTATACACGCTGGTATATTATCAGAATAGCCACAATATCTGGTGTATGGCCTCTAAGGTAGTTGTGGTGATTATTGTAAGTCACTAACTGATGACCTTGCATTCGACCTTAATGCGTGGGGTCGTCGTAAGCTAGCATACCTATCTGTTGTAAGCTGCCCATGTTCTGAATTATTGTTGGAGTCCTGTCTGTTGTATTCCCGCGATACATGGTTATTCTTTATTGATAGGTACGTTCATGTATGAACCATGGGTCAAATCTATCGTACAATTTCCGTTTTTCACAATCCGACAAAGTTGAATCCAAGTCATAACATGGTTGTCTCTAATGACGCTAACAACATTCGTAGATGGAATTTACCCGGTATCCCGTTTTCCTAATAAGATACCTATCAGTCTAAGAAGGGAACTTGACCTTCAGATGGTCTCTAGAGGTCACTGGCCTATCTGTCAAACCGCACTCAAAAGTAAAATTTCTCGCTCGTTCAAAATTCGGTGTTAGGTATGGGATATCGCTTGAAATACGGAACTTGACCTCCAAATGGCTTTTATTCTGACGTGATGAATCAAATGGATTCCGGATTTCGATTGAGTAACCTCACAAACGTACAGTAGACCTGTTTGGTTGGGAGTACATTTCGATGTCATTTTGTGCTCCTGAGTTACAAATATTTAAGCTATCCATTTTGAGTATCTATTTGTATTCAGTCACTGAATACTAGTGTAATTACAGTTATTAAATAATAGTGCCTCATTTGTGTCCATTATTCATAATAATACGATTTTCATTAATATTTTAAACAAATATTTCTATTTATCTTTTATACGTATTCTTTAATATAAATTGCTCGTTAATATGTCAATCGACTTTACTTTATTACTATTTAATGTCCACAAAATATAAAAATTTAGCATTATAGTTAACCCTAACCGTACAAACGTCTCCTAAGTCTTAACACCCATTTTGAATATCTAATTGTTTTCGAATCTGTTCGTCTTCTGTATCATATGAGAGTAATAAATTGAGCCTTTGAGTTATTGTCAGTTTCATGCTCTATTTAGCAAATATTTAGAGCAATAATTAGAACTAATTTATGGATAGATTTTGACAGATTTGAGAACTTCAAATTGTGATCTTACTTTTATCTTGAACTAGTTCGCCAAAACATGTCAATGGTTACTGAACTTATGTTTTATTTTAAAATATTGTCATAATATGTTAGCGCGAACTAGTGTATTTTACTCTGAGGCTGAAAATAGTCATATTAAAATGGGCATAACCAAATTCCTTTTTTTTTGCATTCAACTCCGAAAATCACACGGTAGAATAACAACGATAGTAACTAAACAGACTTATTTACTCTTAATTATTTTAATCATAAGTTGTACATGTGCACAACATCCGTTTAAAAGTTAGTAGCTAGAAGTTTGGATAATATATTTTGAGAAATTTTTCTCATCACATGTTCATAATTAGAATATATACTACATCACAATGAAAGGTAAACGCCTGTACATATAAGTATATGTTCATTAGATTTTAATAATTTTTGATACACAGGTTATGGGTCACTTATTGAATAGATAAATGTTTAGACCAGATAACCTACTGCAAAAATTGGTGCAATAGTGTGTTAGGAACCCACGATCCGGATCTCGGATCTAATAAGGTTTTTTGGTTATTCCAAAGTGTCTGCTAGTGGCTGCTAAAGTATGTGGGGGTGTTGTAAATGCAGCAGTCTGCGGCAAATCATGTCCCAGACATGCTCCACAGGTGACAGATTTGGCGATCTTGCTGGTAATGGTAAACGGTTGATCTGATGTTGATCCACAACCACAAAGCCATTATTTGTCTGGTAACGTGAGGTCCAGTATTGTCTTGCTGGAAAATGGCGTTTAGATTGTGTAAAGATATGGAATGACATATGGCTCCACAACTTCCTGGATGTAACGTTGAGCAACATGACAATGTTGCCTCTAATGAAAACTGTTGATGATCTGCTACACCACAGCGCCTACTATATGATGGACATAACGCTCTCCAACAAATTGTGGATCACGTCTTTCACCACGTCGCCTTATCACCATTGCACGACCATCGTGAATCCGCAGAAGGAAACGGGATTCATCACTAAAGATCACCTGATCTCTACACCATTGTAAGCGGTTAGCTCAATGTTGACGAATGAGAGGAAGCCCAATGTCAAACCTTCGTTTTCGGCAATATACCGTCCCCCATTGTTTTTAAAACCACTGATTTACAATAGTCCGGTTCCTGCTAAAGCGATCTCTGAGAGTTAAAAGACACAATCGACAATCTTCACGCTCTGTGGTTAATCTACGACAGCCGGTGCCTTTCGCTCTGTATCCACGGCCTTCTTGTGCCCACACCTGGTAACCTGTACTAGGGTCCTTAAGGATCCCTAGAAATTTCTCTCGCTGACAAACCTGCTTGGTGCAACGCAACAATCTCCTTCGGAAAGTCCCAAACTGGGAAATCTGTCCAAATTTGTGTACTCTATAATCAGTTGTAAAAAAATGTCTTTGCAACAAGCTTCATAGCACTTGCAACATAGATGTGAGCAGAAATTTTTAAAACGGAGTGTTACATTATCAAAGAACAACTTAACAGATGAACCTGAAAATTGAATCATTCTGTAAAAGGTAATCAAGCTTACTGGTAATTAGGCCATATTTGGCCCTTTTTACCTACTAACTTATACTACCCTCCACCTTTACAATCACAAACATCCATGGGTAGGACAGAAAAATTCCTGCCCCGTGTTGGATTCGAACCAACTTCCGGCCGCTCGTGCTTGCCCTGGCAGCGACTGCTCGTCACCGCCTTGACCGCTCGGCTACCGTCAGCCCTGAATCATTCTGTACTTTCACCGGGAGAAGTAAACATGCAAAAAATTATCAAAACATAATGATATTTAATAGGTGCTTACCTTTTTTTTTTGTCACGTAATATTACCATATTATGGTGTTATGCTAGATTTCATTTATGCCAAGCACTGATGTAAATCTACAAATTCTTAAATAAATAAATACTTGGTAGCTGCCTAAACGCTATCTTCATATTAAAGCGTACAGTCCATATTTCAAAATGTAAACAATACACCTCCTCTTACTAATAAAATTCAAACAAACATTTATGTTATGTTCTGAATTTCTGTTTTATACATATCTTCTATACATTTGTACTGCTTATATGGTTTGTTATCGGTGTTATATATTTAAAACAAGAAGTTATAATGATGACTTTTACGTTACGCTTTTGTTTCTGCATCATGTCAGAGCTTGTAATCCATCCCCTAATTTACTGCGACTCGGGGGGAAAAGTGCTTTGTACCTACAATATGGCTTTCACTCGGACAAGCTTCTTAGTCCGTTACTACAGGGATCTGCGGTTATTAGTTCCTCCGATTCAATAGGCCTTTAGAACGACTCCCTGGCTGCTCCTGAAAAGGAAACATGCCCCATTCGATGCTTTCGTCCGGAGAACAAAAACCCACTTTCAAAAGGTAAAGGGCGCGGTACTGCGTGTCGACGAAGTTTTCGATTCTTTCAGCTGTTTTCAACCTTCAGACCTCTTTGATCAACACTCGGTAAACCGTAAGATTGGAAAAGTCGCAATACTATATCCAATTGTGTACAGGGTGTTCGCAAACTACAAACTTATGGACTAATTCTATTTATTATTTGACTATGAGTTCAAGTAAATTGAAACACTGCAAGGTGTTCGTTGAGGGTGAATCACCCCTAAAATTTTACCAAATTTTTGTTTACGTTGATCGAATTTAAAAGGAATAATAATATCCCGCATAGAATTTAATTTAAAATACTTTTTTATTTTTGTTACATTTTAAAATACTTTAAGGTTTTCAAGGAATTTTCATTAATTAAAACAAGATTTTAATAGTGTTTATTAGAAGAAATCAAAAAGCCAGTAGTAGGTTTCGTCTTTAAAATATGACAGTTAGTAATAAAACTATTTTATATCTACTTCTATTTCTTCTTCTTTCTCTATTTCTGTTACTGTTTGTTATTGAAAATGAGTGGTTACATTCATTGAACAAGTTGGCATATTACTTGTGCTAGGTTTCTGAGAAGCGAACTCCCTGTAGAAGTGTGGAAGAATATCGTTGGAGATTTCCAAATCGAGTGATTCCCCATAGAGAAACATTTTCTAATGTTAAAAGACGGGCTCGAAAGACAGGAAAGTTTTTCAATAATATTCGAATACGTCCTAGTGTAATAAGGGTACAAGATGAAGAAAATATTTTGCAAACAGTTGAAGATGTATTGCAAATCTTGAGAAACTGGATTATCAAGAACTTCTGTACACCTAATTCTTAAACGTAATGTACTGCATCTATATTACATTCAAAAAGTGCAAGAACTATTGCTTCAAGATTTGGATCGACGAGTGACCTTTTCTGAGTTTATCTTGCATCAGGATATTAACTTTTACTATAAAATTCTTTTCACTGATGAGGCTTGTTTCACTCGTAGATGAATGTTTACAATTTGCAATAACTCCTAGACATTTTCTACAAGTGTTTAAGATAAATGTTTGGAAAGGTATTTTAAGCTAATATAAATCAAATCTCCTACAATTCCTATCAATGAAGTCATATGTATGCTCTCTGATACCAAACATCTAGGTATGCTAATGAACACAGACAATAGTGATGAAAAAAAAGTAACTACTCGTTACAAAGTAAGCGTTACTTGTCAAGTACTCAAAGTAACGATTACTTAATCTGAAAAAGACTCGTTACTTAGGCTGTATAGTTACTACTTAAGCGACTCGTTATAAGGAAATAAGGTAACTAGTCCTAAAATAACTTGGTCACGATTGATGTCATGTATTGAGTATTCAACTAATAACTTATGCACAGATCATTGTACGAAAAAAAAAAACTAATGTTAAGCACTACAAAATACAAATAATTGACAACGAGTGAACTTATCATTACGATACTATTGCCCATACAGTTACTGCTAACATGCTTCCAGCAGGTGGCATTTAATTTGACGATTTAGCTGTTTAGATGTTTGATTTGATTTATTATTTCAAATTTTAGTTGCTCTTCACGCACGATAAAAAAGAAGCAGCAATTTACTTTTTTACATAAGGAAAAACTTTTTATTTTCATAAAATATAGACAATAAGTACATACAATAATTACTTCAGTTAGTTGTATGAGTACCTACACGATACGTTCACTTTTCTGTTTTACTTATCACTACTACTGACTACTGCTACTACTAAGTAACTAAGTAACGAGTCCAAAGTAACGAGTCCTAATACTAAAAGTAACTAATCGTTACAAGTATTCAAAAGTAACTAAAGTTTGCATCACTAACAGACAAAGCTCTAGTCTATTCAATAATTATCTAAAGAAATTAATCTATCTAAATTTACTAACCTGTTTTAATTTAATAATTTTATTCATTTTCAGGCTAATGTCACTTTTGTCATTGTCTATATTTAATTTCAAATAATTTTAATTTATATAATAATTTTTATAGTTAGATATTTGACTCAACTTAAAGGAGGCCACCTGAAGAAGCAATCCTAAAAATGCAGAAATAGGTCAGATCTCATCTATTGTGTTTGAATGTTCGAGTTCCCACTGTCAAAAGTGAAAGTTAGATATTTATAGTGTTTTCATTAAACTAGGTTAGTAAATTTAGATAGATTAATTTATTTAGATAATTATTGAATAGTCTGTGGAATTGTTCATTAGCATACCTAGATGTTTGGCATCAGAGAGCATACATATGACTTCATTGATTGGAATTGTAAGTGATTTGATTTATATTGAGAGCTTGAAATATCTGCCTTTCTAATACAGTTAAAAATGTTACAAAAGCTAATAATAAAGAATATATGGGTAGATATTGTGGGTGTAATTCAACGCTGGTTGGGGCTTTAGTCCACAGAGTAGTTAGTTTCACACAATATTATTAATACCTAAAAATATATAATAAATGTTTGTGTCAGTATTATTGATTGTTATTTGATTGGACCAGTTATTGTGCCAGATTTATTAAATGGCAAAAGTTATTTGGAATTTCTGCGAAATACTTTCCCTAATTTAATCGAAAATTTACCGTTGCAACTTAGGTTTTGGTTTATGCATGATAGGGCACCCCTTATTTTAGTGCTACGGTTAGAGACTTTTTAACTTTTAAATTTGTAAATAAATGGTTAGTAAAATTGACCACCACGGTCGCCAGACCTTCGGAGAACACTGAAAGATTTCGTTTATCCTTCGCCAATTGAATCCTGAGTAGATTTGTGGAATCGTATTACGAATCGATGCAACGTTATAAAAAACGTTCATCATTTGTTAGAGTAAATTTTAATTTTCGGCGAAAAGTAAATTTGTGTTTCAGAGAAAATGGTGCTCATTTTAAATAGTTTCTTTAGTTTTTATTTTATTTTATAGTTTTATTACTAATTGTCAAATTGTAAAGACAAAGCCTACTACTGACTTTTTGATTTCTTCGAACAATCACTATTACAATTTTGTTTTAATTAATGCATTTTCTCTGGAAAACCTTGGAGCTATTTTAAAATTGAACAAGAGTATAAAAGTGTTTTAAATTAAATTGTGAGCCGGGATATTATCAGTTTCCTTAAATTCGATCAATGGAAAAAAATCGTATAATGTTAGGGGTGACTCATTCTCAAACTTGAACTTATAGTCAAAGAAGACCAATAACCTAAATCATGTACCCCAATTTGGTTATTCCAAGTTATAATAATTATTTTTGGAAATATAGCTGACCCCACTTTGAAGGCCTGACACTCCACAATAGCCACATCACGCTAATGGTCAGTGCATGACTAAAACAATGGCCGATAGCTTCGTATCGTCATCTTAGTGTCCGCCAGCGTCTAACTCTAACTGAACATGTCCAAACCCAAAATAAATGTTCACCGATCACGATGACCGTTAGCGTTTGTTTGCAACGGATCCGCTTGATGATTAAGAAACGCGATCACTAATCATTAGCTTTCTAATCATCTATTCGGTGACCGTCGAAGTCCAATTGAAACGAAACTATTTGGCTGCCGTTAATAAATCGCTCCTATGACAAAAATACAATCGTTAACTATCAGTTTGCCGATTATCAGTGCACTGACCATCAGCATCTACTGTAAAAAGTTTATACTGACAAAAATCGAAGGGAAACTAAATATACAGTGTTGCCACGGATGGAGTTGACAAGAGGAGAAAGTTTATCGAAAAATGTGACTCTTTATTAAAAATTCTGCTTTTCAAAAAAAAATGAGACTATCACAGAAACGTCTTAGATTAGATATACATGGTGCTCATAAATTAAAAAAACATGAAAATACTCAAGAGAGAAATGCCATTATTTATTATTTTACACAACATTTTTATAAAACAAATCTGTTTATAACCCGAAATAGAGTCCTAATACAAATTTTAAAATCAATATTTTAATTTTGACTTTTACTCTACACACTACGAATAGTTTGTTATTTCTTCCTTTATGCGCTCTTTTAATATCATGTGGCAGATCATTTGAATAAACCTTTTGTTTTAGGAAAAAAGTCAAGGGGCCTAAGGTCAGGTGGTCTAGCAGGATAATGGGCCAAATCTTCCAATCCACCTTTCACCATTGTCTGAGCGAAGCTGTTAAATGAGCAGGACAGCAGTCCTCTTGCCATAACAGGTTATTGCGTACTTGGCTCTCAAGTATTTAAAAATGGTAAACCAAATGTTTCCAAAATGTTTTGGCATCAGGACGGCTGTCCTGCTCACAGGAAGATTTAGCCCAATCCTAACCTTACACCCCTTTCCCTTTTTGCTCCAAGGTGCCCTAAAACAAAACATTTATTCAAATGGTTTGCCACATGATAGGGAAGTATTAAAAGAGTACAGATGCCAAGGAATACATGAACTGAATGAGCCGCTAACTATTCGAATAATTTATTAAGTTAGCGGAAAAATGTGTTGAGGTGGGAGGTAGAGGTAGAGTAAATGTTAAAATTTAAATTTTGATTTTAAAATTTGTATTGGGACTCTACTTGAAGTTATAAACATATTTTTTCCATAAAAATGTTGTATACAATAATAAATAATGGTACTTTTCTCTTGAGTATTTTCTTGTTTTCTTAATTTATGAGCACCCTGTATATATGATCTAAGAGTTTCTATGAGAATTAAATTTTTTAAGGAAACAGAACTTTTTATAAAGAGTGGCATGTTTCGATAAAGTCAAAAACAAAAGAATTTCTCCTCTTGTCAATTCCATCCGTGGACACACTGTATACTTTCAAGTTATCAAAATATCATAGAAATATATTATTATTTCATTCATTTCACATTAACTGTCTCACAGGATAAACCCAACTACGGGACAGGATACACAGAAGCAACAATATAAAATATATCTATATTTAAATACAAATAAAACACATTAGAAACACAATTAGAAACTAAAGAATAAAATACCCACAAGTACAGTAGTAGTAGTAAAAACAAGTACTCATTGCGAATGCCCTCTTTATAAGGAAAACAAAGAAATTATCGATTAGCGCTTTAATATTTGAGATGCTGCAATTATTAAAATCAATAGTACTACAAATGACGTTGTGGTTATTACACATTACATAAATTGGTGAAAACCGCAAAGCATTTGTATGACGTGTCCGTAAATAAAATACCTGGCAATATCAGCAGAGGTAGAATTGCGAGATTGTCCGATAATAAATCTATATAACTTACTGAACTCAGATGTGTTTATTAAAAGTAAGTGCCCTGTCAAAAATTATACCTATGTCGCGAAATGTTTCAGGTCTATAAAGGATATTATTATTAACAGATAATTTAGATAATTTTCTGGTATCTTACATTACACTATTAAATATTTAAAGGAAATTTAAATTGTCAATGCAGTCAAATACAATCATCAACACCATCGACACAAATCATCTGCATATAATAAAACACTAATACCGTCTAACTGCTCGAGGATCATTGATAAATATAACAAAAATAGACCAAGGACAGATCCCTTTGGCACTCCTTAAGTGACAGTATATTCGTCACACTTGATGCCTCTGTAAGCCACATACTGAATTATATCTGTAAGATAGGATCTGAACATAGCAATCAAATTGTCTGTAGTGTCAATATCATAAGGTTTATTCAGTTACATAGGATGATCAAGTCTGTCGATCGCTTTACTAATATCAAAAAATATTTAGTCTATGCCAATCCAATTAACACTAGGGAAAACTTACTAGAAAGGATTAATTTTCATTGTCACGAAATAAGGACCAACGTTCAAGCATTATGGATAATCCAAAAATCTTCAATTCTTAGAGCTAGGGAATGCATATTATTGGAAAAGGCCCATGTTGAATAAAAATACAGTTAACAAAATTATTTTATAAAAACCACATTGAAGCTTTTTCTCCAAAACGGTTCATTTTATTGGTGTTGATCACTAGTTTAAGCTATCTAAAAATATTTTTGTGGCTTTATCGTACAGGATGTAAAAAATAGCATTATTATACTAAAACTAGTCCGTCATTGGCAAAGTAAGTAAGCCAAATATGTTTTAATGGGTTCATTTTAAGAGGTCTTATCAAGTGTTCATTGTATTAAAAATCATTAAATTGCACCAATTATTTTAAAAAACTATTAAAATATGATATTGAGGGGCGTCCTTTTGGGGGCCTCTACGTAGGAGGCCGTAGAATAAAGATTATAGGAACTTATCATGTCATTGCCCACATATTCTGGGATCCCCTGTATGTCACATTAACATGGACTGGCGATTTATAGTTCCTGCAATGTATTGTGTGATACATACTAAATTTCTTGTTTATTTTGTATTAGAATTTAATATTATTAATCTGTTTTTATTTTATTTAAATGTTTGGCAGTTTCACCAAAATAAGCTAAAACATTCTTTCTTACACAGTTCATCTTCGATATCTGTAACTTAAAGAACATTTTATTTTCATATTTTTAAAGTTAAATCCTAAACTAAATAAAGCCTTAACAGAATAATAGTTTTTTATAGTACAAGAGAGATTTTCCCGACGAGAACGTAGTCTAAGTCGCCGTTATCCCACATGTACTATGTAAAATTGTATCTAGAACTGCAAAAAATGTATCTATCACTGCCTTAAATTGAGAAAAATCCAAAATCAGATCCAGTTTGTAAGTTTTGATTCAAAATAAAGAAGCAAAGGAATTGTTATGGTGACCTGTCAAACTTGCCTCTTGAAATTGAACAAGCTACTGCAACTGTAGTAGCTTCTCTTTCACCAGATAAATCGAGAACCAAGTACGAACAATTCTGTAAACGATTCCGAATTATCCAAAAAGTACAAATCATCTAGTCTCTGGGCTGCGGTCTACAATCTGTATGCGACAAAATATTGACATCAGTAAAATCAAAAATTGAATTGCTTTTCTGAAAAAGCAATCAATGGAATACAAATAAAAAAAAGTCAAAAATATTAACGAAAGAGGATGTTTAGAAATTTGTCGATGACAAAAAATTCTTGCTAACAAAGGTAAGAACAAGAAAATATTTGCTATTTGAAATTCATAAATGCATAATTTAAGGTTGCCTTAATTATTGGACTTAGAGGTGCAACCAGAGTGGACAATTTTTTACTGTTTAAGAAAGGTATTTTAAGCTAATATATATCAAATCTCCTACAATTCGTATCAATGAAGTCATATGTTCTCTGATACCAAACATCTAGGTATGCTAATGAACATCCACAGACAAAACTCTATTCAATAATTATCTAAAGAATTTAATCTATTTATTAACCTGATATACTCTATATATATATATATATATATATATATAAATCTCTGTAGTGGGAACTCGAAATCCAACCACAATAGATGAGATCTGACCTATTTCTGCATTTTTATATAGAGTATATCAGGTTAGTAAATAGATTAAATTCTTTAGATAATTATTGAATAGAGTTTTGTCTGTGGATGTTCATTAGCATAACTAGATGTTTGGTATCAGAGAACATACATATGACTAGGACTAGGAATTGTAGGAGATTTGATATATATTAGCTTAAAATACCTTTCTTAAACAGTAAAAAATGTTACAAAAGCTAATAATAAGGAATATATGGGTAGATATTGTGGGTGTAATTCAACGCAGGTTGGGGCTTTTGTCCACTGAGTAGTAAGTTTCACACAATATTGTTAATACCTGAAAATATAGAGTGGACGAGTTAACTAATTTACTGTTTCAAAACGTAAAAATTGAAGGACACATTTTTCATTCTTCTAACAGGATACTAAAACCAAAGTTTCATTATCACTGCCAGGGGAATCGAAAATATGATCATGGAAGATTTTTTGTTGGTTACAGAGGTGGTAAATCCATGAAACTTCCTGTTGGCATAAATACTTTTAGTGTAATGCCAAAGAAGATTGCTTTTTTCTCAATTTATCACAGCCTCAATAATATACAGGGCATTGTTTTCGACGATCATCTACTTCAATTCTAGCCAACACAGAAGCAGACGTTCTAACTATAAAACGGCATGGTGGTTGGAAGTCCAACACCGTGTGTGAAGGCAATATTGCTACGTCTCTTAACAACAAAAATTGCCACAGAAGTTCTTGGAGAAGCGATTGCCGCCTTTGAAGCTACTTCGAGCGCTTACAAAGAGTATTCAAGCATTTTTACAAATACAGACCAGCTGCATTCATCTGTTATTAATCTTACGAATGGCCAAAGTTGTGTTGTTAATTATAACAATTAATTCAATTAAATTTAAGTTAAATTATCCATTAATTGTCAAATGAATTAACCTGTTGGTTCTTAATAAAGATAACCATTAAGCAGTGATCCCTTTTTTAAATATTTTACTACTGGGGTAATATGTTGTAGATACAATTGTATTATTATGTTTTACAAATATTAGAAACCGATAGTACAATTTATCCATGAATACGGTCATGGTCTAAATATACCTAAACGTTTTATTGACCTATTCAGATACGTATTATTCTCTTTAAAAATATAAATTCCCAAATATATATTGATGTTTTCTTTCCCTCGTGATATTTATGAGTAACTTGGGGTGATCCAATAAATGACTGGGGGAATTCAGAGAAAACGACCCTGTTTTTCGAAGGGGAGAAATGCGTGTATGTTCTTGGGGATTTTCCATTGATCTAGACAAGTGATACTCTAACAGAAGTGAAAAAATTGGGATCGTTAGAACGATTAAGTACTCGACCGACAAATACCCTAATAAATTTGCTTTATTGAATTTTTGTCTTTGTTTCTTATGATATATATTTTTCTTGAGATTATCACATGTGATTTCTTATTATTTTTGCTAAACCCTTATAGAAACAGTGAACATTTATGTATTTTTTTAGATAAAATAAAACAACCAGAACAAGTCAAAAATAATTCATAATTATTAGAATACAACAGTATACAGTATACATTAGTATACATTATATTTGTTTCATAGATAGAATGAAGTCCGTCGTTATTTGAAAATAAAATGAATCAAGTGATACATAGGGAGAAAAGTGCTGAAACATATTTTTAAATTTCGAAGCCTGACATGTGATTCACAAACAATTATTTGTAAGCAACCTTATACAACCGTGTTCGCAATAAAATTAGCTTTCATATATCATTTCAATGTGAAATCAGATAAGTACAAATTGCTAGTATCAGCCCACCTTGTTATACATGGCAGCCCAGTAATAGGGAACAAAAAAAGATAGGAAGCCTAATTTTTGCATGTTCCTTATGCTGGGTACTTTGGATTGGTATTAAATTCGTTTGGTATAGAAGTGAGTGAAATATAAAAAAAATACAATATTTTTAATTAATGGTACCCATGAACATATTTCTTTAGCTAAGCTATTGCGATATATATGTTATTTATATATTATGTTTGATAAAAATTACTTTTCATTTGATAAGCATATGGGTGAAGGACGACCTTAATTCGGATCTTAGACTATTATGAACTTTACTAGACAATATTCATTAGCTGAGATTTTATAACATTAGGTACTGCATTTCAATTTTCAGATCTTGTTAAAAATCTTGAAGCCATTTTTGATAAACCTTTAAATTGTAAATAGCACATTAATCTTACAATTAAAGAGTCCTTCAAGAAAATGGAGTTCACGATAAGAAATGTTCAACATTTTGTCTCAACTAAAACTTTGAAGTTTTATTTAGTATACTCACGGTCAATACTTGAACACCCAACTAGTACAATTTGCCATTGGAATGTAGATACAACTATTGTAGGTCCTTTAAAGTGTTTTGCCACTAGCCATATGTAACAGAAACGTTCCCATAACGTGCCTTCGACGAAAATGGAGAATATGTTTTTAGTGTATGCTACGTTCCGGCGACGTTTCGGGAACTTGTACAACCAAGTCCGTGGAGATGACGTCACGGCGTGGAAATCCTTTCAACAATTTCCCACCACTCCACACATTTTCATATTAGTATGTTACTTGCTTTGTCTGGTAGCTAATATTCTTACATTTTATTTCTTTCTACATATTCGATCTCCATGTCCTTAACTCTAGATCAAGTTGGTGTTAGATACATATTTACAAATGCACGCTGAAAATGTAGGTACTTCGAAATAAATATTATTGTGCGGTAGTCTGAACAGCAAACTTGAACCGTAAGACATTTTATTAACAAAAGGAATTAATCGGATCGCAAATATACAAGACAGAAAACATTTATCGGCTAAAGGATCCGGAAAAGAAGGTGATAAGGAACAACGAGCAACTGCGGACAATTAAAGAGTCCTTCAAGAAAATGGAGTTCACGATAAGAAATGTTCAACATTTTGTCTCAACTAAAACTTTGAAGTTTTATTTAGTATACTCACGGTCAATACTTGAACACCCAACTAGTACAATTTGCCATTGGAATGTAGATACAACTATTGTAGGCCCTTTAAAGTGTTTTGCCACTAGCCATATGTAATAGAAACGTTCCCATAACGTGCCTTCGACGAAAATGGAGAATATGTTTTTAGTGTATGCTACGTTCCGGCGACGTTTCGGGAACTTGTACAACTAAGTCCCAGCGACGTTGTGGTTCCGTGGAGATGACGTCACGGCGTGGAAATCCTTTCAACAATTTCCCACCACTCCACACATTTTCATATTAGTATGTTACTTGCTTTGTCTGGCAGCTAATATTGTTCCATTTCATTTATTTCTACATATTCGATCTCCATGTCCTTAACTCTAGATCAAGTTGGTGTTAGATACATATTTACAAATGCACGCTGAAAATGTAGGTACTTCGAAATAAATATTATTGTGCGGTAGTCTGAACAGCAAAATTGAACCGTAAGACATTTTATTAACAAAAGGAATTAATCGGATCGCAAATATACAAGATAGAGAATATTTATCGGCTAAAAGATCCGGAAAAGAAGGTGATAAGGAACAACGAGCAACTGCGGACAACGTTGTTTCTAGGTTATTGCCCTTCATCAGCGCAGTGAAGCTTAAACAAACAAGAAGGAAGGAAAAAAAAGAAGGGCAAATGACATAACTACACAGGAGAATGACCAGCAGCCACGTATCCATAATTTGCAGCATCGTGCCACACATCCTCTGTTTTAAGGACAAGAGTAGCAGTCACTGCAGAAGAGAGTCCAGCGACTACTGTGTCAGGGTCTCAGCCAGAACAACAATCTAATAACAGTATGTGTGAATGTGACACTCTAGATGGTGAAAGCTATTTATTGTTCGTTAAAAATTACATTAATTTTGATACATCAATATAAATTTGATTAAGAAATAGCGACAAAAGCTTTATGTGTCAAGGTTAACATTTTGCAATGGCGGCCACCTTAGTCTTGCCTGTCAAAATGATGCATTTCGCAATTCTTACTTTAAAGATGTTTGTTCCAAGAAATGCAATTTGAAAGTAACTGATACTTCAGCAACCGTAATGACGGTTATCTGTATGTAACTTTCATGTAATATTTACTACAAAGTATCGAGCGAGGCGGTAGCGTTATTTTAAAGTAGCGGTAAAGTTCCCACAGCCACTCTTTTGAA
Organism: Monochamus saltuarius; assembly: GCA_025584915.1. Lineage (NCBI taxonomy): Eukaryota > Metazoa > Arthropoda > Insecta > Coleoptera > Cerambycidae > Monochamus > Monochamus saltuarius. The sequence goes on from CM046728.1 coordinate 36,666,573, forward strand.
CGCGGTAGTTCTTGTAGCAGCTGAGTACTTATCCTTCCTTTATTATTTTTTATGACATTTCTTCGTGATTTTGCTTGTTACCCCTTTAGCATGTTTTGTCCTTTGGATTTTTGTTGTGGTGTTTTAACCCAGATATTTAATCTGGGTCAAACTTGATAGCTTACTACAAATATAGTTTTATGTAGAATTTTGTCCATACTTAGCATGGTAATAGTTATAAAAAATATGATAATATTCACTAAAACAAAAAGTACACTCCACACGTGACATAATCAAATATGTACAAACATTACACAATGACGAGAAGCATGGAGGTTTTTAGCTTTGTTAAACTGCATGGTAAAATTTAATTCATGATGAATTTAAGAAATGATACACACTTTGTAGTGCGTGATGATACTAAATAGTTCTACAAGTAGCAATAACGTTGTTAGAACTATTAATCAATAATCAATAGTACATACTTATAAGTTCTACGATTTTAAACGAACAACTAATGTTCCCTGAACGTCGCGGCAACTATCAAAACCACTTGAAAGTGACTGTTACGCTCATTTGCCATTTTGTAGTTGTGAAAATTTAAAGGTCACCCCGCTGGTAACTGAGACGTCTCCAAAACCAGAGCAGCTGCTTAGAAGCCAAATAACTGTAAAGTTACCAAAAGTAGTTGAAAATACAGGTCGGTCAGTGGTCGCGCGGTTTAAGGCGTCAGTACTTGAATCGAGGTGACTAGATCGGTGTTGGTTCGCGCCCTGCTGCCGGTAGACCGTATATAAGATATATTCGTGGAAGGATTGACACCCTCTCTCGCACAAGTCTCCGACTTCTGGGCTAATTCCTGTGATTAGAATGAGGGGTAGAGATATTATATCTTATACGTAACAGTGAGTAATTTTGTTGTATGAAGGTAGCAAATAGCAAATTTGGTGGCGGTCACGTAACAGTTACTTTTGAAGGTTCTAGTCTTAGTTAGTTGTTACTTCGGAGCTAGTTGAAGGCATGGTTTTTTATTATGGGCTTTAATATATTAATTGTGAAAAGAATAAGATGATATGTTTTAATACATAATACAATATTGGATCGGTCAGTGGTCGCGCGGTTTAAGGCGCCAGTACTTAAATCGAGGTAACTAGATCGCTGTGGGTTCGACCCCCGCAGCCGATAGACCGTATATAAGCTATATTTGTGAAGAGAATTGGCACCCTCTCTGCGGGTATGGTAGGGTGGAAGAATGTTGACTTGGATCAATGTGAGAGATTGATGCCGGTTGACATTTGACTACCCCCCTAATTAATGAGGATTTCCAGGTTTCCCATATTCCTGCACTGAATGGTGGTTAGGGCTTACCAACGTAAGTCGTTCCTGGACGCAAATCGGCCTGCTTAATAATAATATGCCGCCCCCTCTTCCGCACAGGTCTTCGACGTCTGGGCTAATCCTCGTGAGTAGAATGAGGGGTAGAGATATTATTATTATTTTTTTTTCCAGTAAACACCTTCCGAGGCTCCGACACATTCGGAGATGTTCTGGAGAGTCAAGCAATGACCACTCTCCACTCCGTGGAGTCAGTAATCATTGCGCCCGTAAATCGTGTGTTCTGAGCAGACGTAGCGAACCAAGGACGATTGCCTTCTGCATTCTGCCGGCTAAGATCTCTGCCGAATTTCGACAAGCCGGTATGATCTTTAAGTCAGAAAGCAACGTATGTCTCATTCCACCCAGGACGCCTATAATTAGCACCACAATCTTAACAGAGTGGTCTGGATACAGCCTGCGGAGCTCGGAAAGAAGATCTCGATACTTCCTGCGATTTTCCTCCTCTTTTAGGACGATGTTGTTCTCTGCGGGAGCCGAGAACTCAATCACAAACATCGTCCTAAGCTGGTGGTCGTGGAGGACTACATCAGGCTTATTGACTTGGATTTGCCTGAGGGTGGGGAATGAATAGTTCCAATAAATTCGGCACTTCTCATTTCCCACTACGGATTCTATATCCCCCGGAGCATAAGGCAGCACTGGCGTCTCGTCTATCTCATACGAGTGTCGTAAATGATAATACAACACCCGTAAAACTGAATCGAGTCTTTGGATATACGCTGTGGCCGATATAGACGACGTGTGTTAATTACACCATCTTGGCAAGCCATTATGAATCCCTCGGTCTCAGAGTTCAGCCCCGCTGACCTCAAAAAAGCAAAGGTCAGCCTTTCAGATAACCAAAGCCCCTCTAGATGACGGTAGAAGAGACCATGCATTGGCTTATCCGTATGTAGCTGCAGAAGATGACGCGGTTCTGCAGCTTTAATTACTTTTAACTGAGCAGGATCCGACTCGGTGACAGAGTCTGGATTTTCCCGCTCAGTATCGAACACGAGACCAAGTTCATCGGCTGCTCTTCTCGCTGCCTTATACACAAACGCTCCTATCTCTGCTGTTTCATGGTCTTGGACCATGCAGAGAAGGGGATCCGAGCTCCTGATGACTTTGCAGGCTTCCTCCAAAACCACTCTGCCCTGGAGACACTCCAAACTCAAGAGTCCACGGCCTCCCCGATTTCTTGGGAAGCATGAAGCAAAATATAAATTTATAAGCCAATAAAAAGAAATGAAAATAAATTGTAATGATAATAATATTTTTTACTTATATAAATCAAATCTCCTAGTCCGCAGAGTAGTTAGTTTCACACAATATTGTTAATACCTAAAAATATATAAAAAAACGATAATAATATTATTATTTATTATACATATCTGCTTATACATTACCAATTCTTAAAAGAATTTATAATTAAATATGTCTCCAAATTTTCTGTGATAAAATTATATCTTCTGTCTGTTACAGTGTTTTTGAATGCAGAAAAACTAAATTCTACATCTACACTGGTTATAACTGCATGGATTTTGGAATACTATTTGTTGCAGTTTCAAAATTTTTAATAACATTTACGGATTCCACCAACGGTAGCTGCTGTTTTTCCAAAAATTGAATACTCTGACTTACAAATTTAAAATTACTTTTAATAAAAGCCAAATTATGTTATCTTTCAACTGATTTGCTTTCTATACCTTAAAATTTAAGTATCAAACTGATTTCTCTGATATTACCGGCATAGTATATGGCAGCATCTAGACAAGTTCACCATCTTGTTAAAATAGGTTCTGGAGGCAGAGGCGATCTCTCTTTAAAACCTTGCACTCTCAATGGAGCTTTTTGCCATTGTTTCTTCATTTGTTGCCCACGGAGACTGCAATCTTCAAGTTTCAGCTATGCGGTTAAGCTGGTGCAATGTATTAAATTATCCTATTTTTTTTATATTTGATGCTTTTATCATGTATGATGCAGCGTCACCATCAATATTTTTTTATTTACTTGCAACCACCTCGGCCAAAAAAACTTGTTTAACGTTTTTCCCGTATAGTGTTTTGTGTTATTTTTAAAAATTATATAAATATACGTAAAACGTTCAAACAAGCATGAAGCATGAAAAAAATATATCTATCGCGATGTACTTAGTTTTGGGTTATTCGTGTAGAAATTAATAAGCATAATGCTTAAAATCCAATCTCTAGTCTATTTTTATAATACGTCTTTTATTTCAAGTCTGCACTGCATTTTACAAGTACCTTGTATTTATAGTAGTTAACAAACTTATTTAAATCTCCATACATAAACTAAAGATAAAGAACTATTTCAAAGTCCAACCACTAGTGACGTTCATTTGTCTTTACTTCGATCCACAGTTGATGCTGCTATTTTAGTTTAAATTGAATCCACAAACCTGTGAAGTCTGATCCGGGAGCGAGGCGCGCTCTAGTTTTGAATACATTTCGAAATACAAACCAACCGTGTCGTAGAGAAACGAACGCAAACAGTAAAACCATTTTCACAAATACACCTACCTAATTTGGAACCTCCTCTTATAAGCGGGGAGTAATAACAGGCGAAATTTGGCTAATTCAATAAATTCATTAACACTGGAAAGCCTTTGAAGCGCTGTTGCGTCTGAAGCCCCACGCGGAGGGGAAAAACGTCCGCAGATGGGATGGAGTGTCGCGTGGCTGTCAGTGCTGTTATTAGGAGAAACTTTGCGCAATGAACACAGAATTTGCTTTATTCTATCGACTGCCAAGATTAGTGCCTAAGCAACGATTTAAACTGCGGGCTCCCTGCAGATATATTTGAATTCATAGGTAATTAAGGACTTTTAATTTTTTATTTAAAATTCTTTTGGTAATTAATTTTATAGCGTACCTATGTCAGAAATCTAATCCCCGCAGAGTACTGAGCATAATAAATACAAGTGACCACTCAACGTCTTTATTACTGGTAACTAGAACTATTAAAGATCATATGATTGAATTAGTTATTTATAGACTTATTACGTTCTCAAACATATGCAATCAGTAAATCATCCGGTCAATGATTCCAACTTAAAAACTACGTCACATTCCATGACCTTGTATCCTTAACAAACCCTCCTCGTACCTTTGTCGCCATCTACAGTGCCGTATGTTACGTCGTCAATTTATGTTGACGAAAAGAACAGTGAATCTCTAGCATCCTACGACTTCACGTCGATTTTGCAAAGAAAATAAGCCCCTCTGACGCACGCAACAAAATTGAAGCAGCCAAGCAGTCCACCTGAAACAACAACTAGCAGGCAGGTCCGAGTCAAACTACAAACTCCTGTTCTATATATAACATCAAAGTACTTTAAGTTATTTCTATCTATTTCCATGAGGGTTTACATTTTTCTTTCCTGTAGCTTCAGCTCTCGGACAACAGAAACCAAATAATTCTTTTAGATAATATACTGTACTATTAGCACTGCCGTGTGAATATCCTTAATAAATCCATTTATTTTAAGGGATATAATAACTATTACCGAAAGTAACATTATAATATTTGGAATTTACGTTCCCAAAGTAGCTTGTATCAAACAAGTACCTTATGCATATTATGTAATTTTTCTAAAAATTTAGAAACCATCATTGCTTAATAACTATATTAAGAATTTTTAGCCACTCCAACAGCATGGTTTATTTCTAGAAAATCTTGTTTGACAAACCTCGCTTGCCTCTTACCAGCATCTGTGAACAATTAGATCATCAAGGACAAATTTATGTTGTTTATGCTCAGCTTTCGATTTCAAATTGTCAAATTCTTGTAAAGTTTTTTATGTGCCAGTTAAAATGCAAATACCCAATACCAAATCTAAGAGACCACGTTCATTTACTGAGCTGGGAGACAATTATTTAAGTTTTAATCGAATATATGTTGCAATACGTTCACCTGGATTTGTAGAACGTCGATTATATCTCAGATATGTTAGTGGAAACTAGCATCGAATGGTGGTTGGTAGTGGCAACATTTTTGAAGCTAGACAACTGAAAGGAATACAGTGGACACGCATTACGTCGAACGTCTGATACCCTTTTAATTGACGGCGGTGGTGATCTCACTTGTCTTAAAAAACACGGAGGATGCAGATCGAGGGCTGTGGCGGAAGGCTACATTGAAGATTCACTTTTGAATAAAGAATATATTGGAAAAGAATACTGAAAGTTGATAGTGGTAATGATAAACCAAGCATTGTTGTCATTTCTGATTTCACAACATCTGAAAATAATATAGCTATTAATGAAAACGTGTTGGATTGCTTTGAGAATTGCTCCAAGATGGGGGCAGTTGCAGTTTCAGTGGTTTATTTAATTTTAATAATTGTTCAAACTGTGTATTTATTATCAATGTGGGTAAACAAATTTTATTGTTGAATAAACTTTCATAAATTAAAACTTGATTAACTGATAGAATTAAATAATTACTTTTTGTTGCTAAGCTACCATTTACTTCTCAGTAAGGAAAATGTCAATCTTAGACAGTCTTAGTCAGTCTCCTGACGGTCAAAAAATGTCATAGTTTTGTGACAGTTGGAGAAGAAATTCTTTGCGTTCTGGTTACTAAATTATACCTACCGTGTACAAATAAATTACTCATAACTTAATTAAGTAGTATTAAAGTTCTTCTTTGCAATGACTTTACAAATTCCCTAGTCTATTTGTACTATCGTTTGCAATAATAATGACACTCACTAAAATGAATTTTGCGTTTTCTTTTGAACTTCTGACGTATTCATATTGAAATCTATTGAGATTTCATGAAATTTCTATTTAGAACTTCCAGAAGTTCAAAAACTATTTTAAGAGAGTGTCATTATTATTGCAAACGATAGTACTTGTTAGCATCAATATAATAAAATTGTATGCATTTTAATCCCTCGATTTTTAAAACCTAAACCATATCCGGAATACCGGGACAGATTGTTTGTGAAGTGGAAACATTCGACACGCGCAAAATGATTTGAAATTGTCAAACTCTTGTAAAGTTCTTTATGTCCCGGTTAAAATGCAAATGCGGACACAAAACGACAAATCAATATTATTGTTTGTCAAACTTTTCCAACCATATCAAGCCTGTTTTTATTTCCCGTCCTTGCTTTTTGCAGGCGTTCGCCCTCCGTTCTCTCGCAGAATCTCGCACCGTCCGGTCCAATTGGATAAAATCCACAGTTTTTCTATTCCAAACGCAGGCATATATATCCGAAGCGAGGGCGCTATATCGGGTTTGCGATCAGTTGGCTGATATCCCCATATAAAAATACCTTCTCAAAGATGTGGAGCTTTTCAGCGTATCCTGACAAGGACTTTCCGGATTTGCGGGAAATTGATTTGTATGGAAATGGGGGCCAGATGTAAACAAGCTTTCTTTTATATAACAGGTACATAAATTGGAGAAAGTAACTACAGGAATACGTAGAAAATCGAGGAGCTAAAGTAAAAAATAGTACATTGTTATATTAGGATTGAAAGTTTCACTTTTGTGGCGAGCAAATTTTGTATTTGCGGGGCTACGATTGTCTCTAACTTAGCAAATACAATGAAGCTGCTAACGCTTTGGTCACAATATTCAATTTTGCGGTCAACGCTGGGTATAAAGAAGATTGATATAAGTAAATATTAAAAGTGGTTTTTACAAGAGACAAAATAGGGGATATGTACTTATGAAAATGACAGTGTTTCTCTCCCATATCATAATCCGTTACATCATTTATTGAATATAAAAAGATTTTCCTTGATGATGTACTGGCATCACTTAAAAGAGTTAAGCCTAATTTAACTTCTGGACCTGATCTTTTACCTGCTTTCTTAGTCATAGACTGTAGTATCATCTTTTGTGAACCATTGTGTATAATATACAATTTAATTTTACGTACATGCCTTTTTCCTGACTTATGGAAAATATCTAGAATATGTCCAATCTATAAAAAGGGCTCAAAAATGATATAACTAATTACAGACCAATTGCCATCCTGAATAATTTTTCAAAGGTTTTTGAAATATTAATTTACAGTTTCTTATCTCCACATGTTAGTAACGTTATTATACCTGAACAACATGGTTTTGTGACTGGTCGTTCTACTGAAACTAACTTAGTATGTAAGACCAGTTGATTTGTGAAGCTCTTGATCGTAGACATCAGGTAGACGTCATTTATACTGACTTTTCTAAGGCTTTCGACAGGCTTGACCATGGTCGACTACTCCGCAAACTGGATAGTGTGGGTTTGAGTAACAATTTGATCTCTCTATTTCAGTCGTACTTGTCTGACAGAACACAGTTTGTTCAAATCAACGGTCACAAGTTTAAAGGTTTTTCTCAGATCTCTGGAGTGCCTCAAGGCTCAATTCTCGGACCACTTTTGTTTATTATTTTCATAAACGATATTGCTGATGAACTGGACATTAAATTTCTCTTATATGCTGATGACTTGAAAATATTTTGTATAGTTGACCCTTTTCGGAATTGTGCAAAGCTTTAAGATAATCTTGATTCGGTTAACATCGTACTCTTAACCAACTGCCCCTTAATATTGGTAAATGTAATGTGATGTCTTATAGTCGTAGGATTGATACTATTATATGTGATTATGTTATTCAAGGTGATACTTTAGCAAGGCCAACTTTAATAAATGACCTTGGAATCACTTTTGATCGCAAACTTTCTTTTAATGGTGATATTCAAAATGTTGTTGCGAATGCTTACAAAAAAAAGTCTGGGTTTCATAACTCGCAATGCGCGGCATTTCAAATCATTTGATACTTTTAAATTACTATTTAATACGTTTGTGACGTCCAGGCTTGATTATGCATCGACAGTGTGGAATCCAATTTATTCCATACATATTACTTTTCTTGAGAAGGTTCAACGTAGATTTTTTAAATCCGCTGCATTCATGCTTGATGATATCTATCCTGCTAGAGGTGTACCGCAAGAAATATTTTATGAGCGTTTCAATATGCAGAGTCTAGTTAGAAAACATGCCTTGCACACAAGTGTGAGTATCTGACTTCCCGTATTGAATTTTCATACTCCTAGACTTAATGCTAGAAACAATAAGCTGCTCTGGATAGACAGTCATAATACGAATATTTATAAAAGTTCCCCATTGTATCAAATGATTAACTATGATAGTATTGAATCACAGCTTGATATTTTAGATTGCTCAATTTGTAATATAAAAAATTTATTTTTATAATTTTGTCATTTGAATTTTGATGTTTGTGTTCTTTTAATATTTTATTGTTAAATTTTAACTGATTATTTTTTATCTATTTTTGTATTTGTAGATTAGTTATTTTTATTCTGTTTATTTGATGTATACTTGCGTCTTTTTTATTTTAAATTGTAATACGTATATGTATGTAAAGATTTCTGTTTGTCTGTTAATGTAAGTCATTTGTTTTTACTATGTAAACTTGTCCTGTAATTGGGTGTATACCCGTTGGACATTTTATTCTAAATAAATAAATAAATAAAAATATATAAATGTACCAAAAAAATCGTGTGTATTTACAAAGGAGCAAGTTGATTGCTTTGTTAATAGAACATCTGATAATTTATATTTTGTGATGCAATTGATAATGTTGAAGATGTGAAATTCGCTTTAGTTATAAAAATTTCCAATACCAAAAGACCACGTTCTTTTACTCTGCTGGGAGACAATTATTTAAGTTTTTATTTAAAGTATGTTGTTTTATGTCTACCCGGATTGGTAAAACGTCGATTATTTCTCTCTCTTAGTGTCAAGTCGGTATTCATAAAATCAGTGTCGTTTCACAACAAATGGCAACATTTTTTAATCTGGACAATTGGAAACAGTACAGTGGAGACGCATTACGACATCTACTACCCTTTTAGTTGACGGCGCGGATGACTTCACTTGTTTCAAAAGACACAAAAATGGAAATCAAGCACTTTGGTGGAAGGCTACGTTGAAAATCAATTTTGAGTAAAGAAAATATTGCGAAAAGAGTACTGAAAGTTGATAGTAGTATTGATAAACCAAGCACCGCTGTCATTTCTAGTTTCACACATCTGAAAATAATATACCTATTCATGAAAACGTGTTTGACTGCTTTGAGAATTGCTCCAAGAATGAGGGTAGTGGCAACTAAAGTAAAAAACGGGAATTTATATTTTTAATTCAACACGTGTTTTATACTGTTTTCGAAGTTTGTTTCTATATCAGTCTATTTTGTAGTACGGCTTGTAAATATCCAGAATTCAAGAATATATAGACTTAATATACACAAAAGCTTCTAAGATATGGCACTAAAAGGATCAGAAAAATGAAACATCATTTAGCAGTTAAAGAAGAAGAAATTAAATCTGGAACAAAGACATCATTATACATATTTTTTAATAAATACATATAACATATAAAACCAATTTGGATTTAGATAGAACCAGTCTATTGGACATTAGAATCAACTAATCACAAAGAAATGGATATGGACCAATCAAAACTCTTATTATCTCTTTATAGGTTTAGCCAAAACTATCGATGCTGTCATGTTATTTTACTAACCAGTCTTGAAAAGATGGTTATCAGAGCGCATACACAAAGTTATCCGACAAAAACAAAGCAATGTGTGGAACCTTCAAAGTTATTTTGGAATCATTAAAATTGCTGTACCGCAGGGAACTGTACTAGGACCACTGTTATTAATGGTTTATCTAAATTAGTTCATTCAGACTATTAATACGGGAACAATTATAACTTTTGTTTGAATACAAATAGGTCAAACCCAAAAATGTATTCTTTTATGAGACGTTTAATTTATATTTGTCTTCTCTTAGTAGGAATACTCTTAAAAGTAAGAGGCTAGAAAAGATCCCTTCAGTTAGAAGCTAGCTGTGTGACGTCACATGCTTGCAGAGGTGGTTGCGACGTTACTTTTTAGTTTACGAAGCTGTAGTGAGCTCGTTAACTTTGTAGTATATTTATTACGAGTTACAGGCTAACCATACGAGTATTATTGTCGAAATCTATGATAGGCATAAAACAAAAGTGTATTGAAAGAACCGACACAGAACAGGTGCATATAGGAGGTTTCAAAATATTGCAATTTAACCAAACATACATCATACATATATATAGTTGCACATAGGCGTAGTTACAGGCCTTCAAATTGTGGCCAAATAATTCGAAAAAAAAACAGTATATAAATACATTTTACATGGAATAACCAAATTTTGTACATGATTTGGATTTATTATTGATCTCTGACAATGAATTCAAGTAAATTGAAACACTACAAGGTGTTCATTGAGGGTGAGTCACCCTTAAGAAGATCAATAATGAACCTAATGCATGTACCAAATGTTGTTATTCCAAGGTAAAGTAATCCAGATATATTAATTTTTTTCCCATTTTGAAGGCCTGTAACTCCTCCTGTGTGCAACTTCGGATATAGGTATGTTTGGCAAAGACCCTAGCTAAGATGTTTGTAAGCATACCAAAACAAATAACAGATGGAAGAAAATAAGATCATTTTAATGTAGGTATTTCTGAACCTATGCACCTAGCTGTTGTAAGTAATACCTAATGCAATTTACATTATTATAGCTTGAATAAGACATGGAAAATTATTTTGAATATAACTTACGTAATAATACTGAACTATAACTACATTTTGTTCTTCAGTGTCCACATAAATCTAGCGTGCGCTCTAGGTATAAGACGAGCTTGCGAGCATATGACGTCAATCCAATAAGCGAGCGTATAACTCTTATATTCAGGCGGAGCAAGTAATTTCTCTGGCCTCTACTGTATTTCCAACTGACTTTTTTAACAAATAAATTTAATATTTTGTTTATAATTGGTTTAAAGGATAATCTTAACCAGTTTGGATAGACCTATTAGCTTAATTACTGTTGCAATACGTTATTAGCGGATCTTCAGTCGAACTTTAATCATTTCATAATAAATAAATATATCTTCGACGAATCAATTTTTTAAACTCGTCGAACTAGGTATACTAACGTCGGCGGTACGCATTTCCAAGAGGTTTCCTGGTTGAAGGGACTTGTTGGGAAAGGAATGTCACAAAAGACAAATGGCGGTCGCTTAGGTTATATATCAAAGTGCCTATCAGAAAGCTGGGACGGTATATTGTCTTACGGACAATCTAAGTTTAAGAGTGACTACACAGATAAACGATAGTTGTATAAAATGGTTATCGCTTTATTCCAACCCATATGGTGTCGCTAGTAAATTAGTATAGTATACAGGGTATCCTGAAACTTTGCGCAGAATATTTAGGGTGTGATGATACGACTCGAAAAAAGGATGTGTCAAGTTCGTGTAACATTTTATCGACAAGTCAATGTTAACGAAGCTACCTAACCTCAAAGTTATTTTTTAATGTGTTTTTTAACGCTCGAACGATTTTTTTCAAATTTAGCACACTTGTTACTTTTATAGAGACACAGTTTCAGGTAAAATATTATTAAAATTGCAGCGCCCTAAAGGGTAGATAGGGCACGTGCTAGGTGAAGAATTGAATATGACTCTTTTGTCTTTAATTTTAATATTTTGATGAAATTTCTTCAAAAAAAATATCTAAAAATTTGACACTTGTCAAAAAACCAACCGATTTCGAGAAAATCGACATTTAAATTTTTTGGACATACTGATGAATCTCATTTGTTTACGATTAAGCAAAGTATGCTTTGAAAACAATTGAATGATAGCTGTCGTATCGCTTTCACGGTAATTTCAAACCTTATATGCTTCGTTTATACAAGACAAAAGCAGAAACTCAAACTTTTATGAGAAAATATACATTTAACTAATTTATTCTAACTTTGGTAGAACAATTTCCAAACTGGTCGCCACTTACGTTTCAAAACATATGATAAGGTTATAGTAAAGGATCAAATTTGCTTTTGAGGGAGATATTATGTCAAACGCCAAGAAAGCTTAACCAACGATGTGTCGAGTCCGGAAATTGTTATACCAAGGTTAGAATAAATTAGACCAGAAGGTTAGATTAGAAGATGTGGCCAAATACAGTATGACTACAGGCTAAATGGGTTTGTCCTTCAGCGACCGGACCTTGTTAAATATTTAGGTGTATATTTTGATCCTAAACTATCTTTCACGAAGCACATTAAACATGTAAAAAATACTTATAAAAGTTTTAGTTTTATTGTTTGCAACATGAACAGCTTCAAAAAACTAAATACTTTATGTTTACTATTTAATATGTTTGTTAGATCAAAGCTTGAGTATGCCTCTGTGATTTGGACATCTATCAATGTAACGCACTTAAAGTTTATTGAGAAAATTCAACGCCGATTCTACAAATCGGCTGCATTTTTTATTGATGGCTTATATCCACCTCAAGGTTTTTCGCAGTATGCGTTTTTTCAGCGCTTCAGTATACACATTTGGAAAGTGAGGATCTTGATAGTGAATTGTGTTTTGCCGCTTGCGTGTATTTGTGTCATGCTACACGCATACTTCCACCACAGCTTGCTTCCACTGTTCGCATAAGGCAGTGTTGCCAGGTGGGAAAAATTCAGTGCATGAGAATAATTTCAAAATAGCATGAGGTTTGGAGAAAAAAGCATGAGATGGCTTAATTTATCAAGAAACACCTCTTGACACAGCTTAATTTTTAATTACTTTTGTAATGCCATTTTTATTTCATTAAAAATATTACATTGTAAGTAGGTAGTTATTAACCACGTAACCTTTCTAATTTATTTTACTGTTAGGCCGGGCGAACGTTGAGGCGCAGTTGACGTAACGCAGGGTGACTCACGGGTCGTAAAATCTGTTGTGTCCATAAAATGTAGATACCTTTACGGAATAGAGTTAAGAATCACTGCAATACAGCGTGAATACAGCACACACACCGCATATCCGTCGACTGTCATACCCGTTTATGTATTCATTAACTAACTAATTATTATTATTACTATTATTTTGGTAGATTTCAAGAGTAATTTTAATAATTTTATTATTTCTTTGTGTCTATTAAAAGCATGAGATTTTGTAATCAAAATATGAGAACATGAGATCCCTCGGAGATTCCTCGAAATGCATGAGATCTCATGCAAAAGGTTGAGACCTGGCAACACTGGCATCAGGTGACCGGATTGTGGTCTGTAATCTGTGAGGATATCGTTTTTGTTGTGCGGCTCTTATCGGATATTGTAGACGCGCTAAATGGACATTCAAAATTTAAAGATCTTATTCACGCCGTGTTTTATTCGTTACTCTTTCCAAATAAATTAATACACGTCAGCATTTTAAATGCAATAAAAGGACTTTGAGAAGAATAGGGCTGATATACCTGAATAACTTGTTTATGCTTAATACCTCTGTAATAGTTGTGGGCGATTTTAATTGTGATTCCTACAGTACATCTCCAGGTTTTCTTAAACTAAATAATGTCTTCTCATCCTTCAACATGCACCACCTGGTGGAATGGCCAACCCGTGTACAAGGTAATAGTTTATCTACCATTGATAATATATTTGTAAACTTTGAGACTGAAGGGGTTACTGCAGTCACTGATAATAGCATCTCCGATCACAGATATATTTTCTGTGAATTGTATAATGACAGGGTTAAAGGTATAAATATAACTCACATGCAAACAAGAAAATTTAGCTCAGGCGCTATTCAAAGATTTGAAAATGCACTGGAAACAGAATCGTGGGATAACCTTTATGACACGGAAAATATCGATGAAGCCTTTAAGTTATTTAACCAACTTTTTCAGTTCCATTTTCAAAATCACTTTCCGATGCGAAAAGTTCCAGTTAAACCGAATGGGAAAAAATGGATTGATCAAGATATTCGAAAATCTAGTAATAATTTAAAAGATCTATTTATCTTAAAAAGAAAATTTCCTTATCTTGCTAATTTTTATAACGACGCGAAAAAACAACATTTTCTTCTTCTAAAGAACAAGAAAAGAACGTTTTATCAAAACACCATAACTAACTCTAAAAACCCTGGTAAATCAACTTGGAAAGTGATTTCTGAGCTTAATAATAAACACAATATACAACACCAAAATATTTCTTTACAATATAACAATGAAGAATTAGACGATTCAAAAATTATTTCTAATCTTTTTAATAACTTTTTCAAAGATGTTCCCATAGAATTGCAAAATAGGACGTCCAATCGGTCTCGAAGTTTATATAATTGTGATTCTGAAAATAATTATACTACTCATAACTTGTCAATGTTCTTGCTCCCTTTTACCACTAGTGAGTTAAGTGATTTGTTAACTGCAAAACTTAAAAATAAAAATTCTTCGGGGCCCGATGAGGTACCTATGTTCTTAATGAAAAAAATTGTTATGATCATAATCAAACCTTTGGTCTTTTTGATAAACCTCTCTTTTACTAGTGGAAAATTCCCAAATATGCTGAAAGTAGGCAAAGTTGTCCCAGTTCATAAAAAAGGCTGCAAGAAATCTTTAGAGAACTACAGACCGATAACTATTAATTCAGGCTTTTCCAAAGTTTTTGAATACTGTTTCTTGGATAGGTTGTTAAAGTTTCTGGAAAGAGTTAGTGTACTGTCAAATAGCCAACATGGTTTTAGATCTGGTAAATCCACTAGTACTGCTTTGTATGAATTTTATAACAATTTAATCAGCTACATTGATGATGGGGAGTGCCCTGTGGGCATATTTTGTGACCTGAGTCGTGCTTTCGACTGTGTCGACCACAATATTTTGATCTCGCAATTATATGATTATGGTATTAGGGGTGTGTGTTTGGAATGGCTAGAGTCTTTTTTAAAAACTAGAACTCAATATGTCCAATTAAAACACAAAGAAGGCAATTCATTGTGTTCCGTCAACTCGGAAAGAATTCAAATAGATTTGGGAGTCCCACAGGGCTCAATTTTGGGTCCGGTGCTTTTTATTGTATATGTCAATGAAATTAGTAACATTCTGCCTGACATAAAACTAACCATGTATGCTGATGATACATCGTTAATAGTATCTAATAAAAATTTTAATAGGTTAAAAGAAAACTGTGAAAACACTCTACATAAATTAAGCAATTGGTTCCTAGGTCATTCTTTGTTCTTTAACACTGAAAAACTAAAATGTTGCATTTTCATTCAATTCGGAGAACCCCAGAAAACATGGAGATTATTTTGAACGATAATATCTTGAATTTTCATGAAGACGAAAAATTTTTAGGTTTTAATATAGATATTAATTTAAACTGGAGAAGTCATTGTACTTCCCTCATCTCTAGACTCACATCCTTGTCCTATATGTTTAGAAATATAAAATTAATCCTTAACAAACCACAATTAATTAATTTGTACTATGCTGAGGTAGAGAGCAGGCTGAGGTATGGTCTGTGTCTTTGGGGCGACTCTACATTATCTTCCAATGTGTTTATTCTGCAAAAAAAATTATAAGATGCATAACTGGACTTAGGCAGGATGAATCATGTCGTGATGCCTTCCCACATTTAAGAATTCTCACTTTATGTGCTCTTTACATCTTTGAAATAGCAATTTATGTTAGAAAAAACAAAAATCTTTTTTCTCAAAATAAGGAGATACACGGATATAAAACACGAAACAATAATAACATACATCTCCCTCTCAGCAGGCTAAATATTACATATAAAGCGCCTAGCAGAATTGGTGCCAAAATATATAACCACCTCCCACTAGCGGTGAGGAGTGTTGAGGATGAGAGGGCATTTAAAACATGCCTGAAACTGTATTTGGTTAACAAATGCCCATACAACTTAAATGAATACTTTTCTTTAAAAATAATAAATAAAAAACGACTTTGTTATATAACTCTGTTTATGTTGTGTCTCTTTTTATATATTTCATTTGTTATGTAGTGTAACTGTAAGCCCTACATTGTAGCAGAATTGTTTTGTATACAAGTTCTGATATGATGTTTTTTTTGACGACTTCTTATACAATTGTTTTTGTCCAAGAGAAATAAATATATTTGATTTGATTTTGATACAAATAAAATTTACTTTTCTATAATACTACCGTGTCGCTTATACTTCGTACCTTCCCTGGGATGAAGCGGCAATTTCTACTTTCTCTGTAAAGATCCGCAATTTCTGATTCTGTATGTAGCTTATCTCAAAGTCAAAAGTTAAATTCAGACATTTTTCTATATAAAATTTCGAATAACAATGTAATATGAGAGGATATATTACCAATGATTAACAAAAAGTTATTATAATTTCTTCACCTTGCATGTGCCCTTTCTGCCCAGTAGGGCGTTACAACTTTGACATATTTTACCTGAAATTGCGTCTCTATAAAAATAATAAGTGTACCAAATTAAAAAAATCGTTTTGGTATTGAAAAAGTTATAGCCAATAACAAATTAAAAATAACTTTGAGGGTACGTAGCTACATTAATATTGTCTTTTCAAGAAAATGTTACCTGCACTCGACACATCATTTTTCTGGACCGAATTTCCGGGCTTTAAATAAGCATCTCCTAAGTTACATCTTTTTTTTTGGTTTTCAAATTACAGCCGCTATTCCATATTTTTATGGAAACTTTGAACATGTTCTTGTTTGCTGTAGTTTTACCGGTAGTATCAAGCTACTTATTTTGATAACACCCCGTATATAGCTTTTTTATGTTGTAATAATTTCAGTCAGAATAATGCATTCTTTGTTTTATGTTCAATATGTTACTGGAACTAATAATAGAAATTCAAGGAAAATGATTAAACTACATTTTTTTAATTTTAAAAACAAAAAGATAATGTTGCTTTCTGTTGCGTAACTGGTACAGTTATGTAAGTCATAGTTTAGTAATTTGACGATGAATTTAAAACTATTTTTATCAAATTGCATGTCTCCACGTAGCTATGTCGGATATTACAAATGAGATAAACATTCATAAGACGAGATATTAGCAAATTCCCAACTTATTTGTCCTAGGCATGGAAATATTTATGTTATTTATGATTAACAAGTATTGTCAAGCAGAATAGCTTTATCATTTTTAAATAATTTCATACTGAAACATTTTTTGCTTTTTGCTTTTGTGTTAATAAAATTCTTAATATTTTCCCTTATGATTTTACAAAGAAGTAATTATTTTTTTATAAAGAACGATACAATGTTATTTCATCTTTGACCGAACCCAATAAAGGGGTTTTTATCTCCGTTATGTATGTTTTTTATAGCTCAACTATGATCGCGTTTAGTATGAAAGAAATATTAAAAATTATTTGAAGCGATTTTAAATTAGAGAATTTTTTGCATAGTGTTCTAGGCTTTCACTTTGATATATAGTGATTTTTCGGGTTGTTATGCCGTGACCTCAGTAACTGGTCACTGCCAGTAACAGAATTAAAGTGCACATCCCTAGATTTTGCTGGGATACTTTGACCTGCCCCGGTTGTTCCCCGGACTAGGCTCTGTGGGGACAGATCCGCTATCGGTATCTCTGAGCTCTCTATATATTGATTTCGGCTCCTGTTGAGGTATTAACAATGTATTCTTCATTTCGAATTTTTTTTTACAGATAATTAAAATTATCCTTTTTTTTCAGGTATGTGTTATATTTAGTTCCACTCTGCTAGACTGAAACTTGGTAAGTCTTAAAACATATAGTATTATCACAGGTATTATCCTGTTTAGCAGATGCTCCAACGTTAATTTAAATTTTGACGAGTTGCAGCGTCTTTTTGCCGTAGAGAGTATTAAAATTACTTTGCACAAAAGCTAAACTAGTTTCGGAACACTGGTTTAATGAAACTTTTATGAAGTTACGAAAATAATATTAAAATAAAAGCAGCTTAGTGCAGAAGCTGATAACAAATCCGTGTTTGAACACGAAACATCTTTTTTGCCATGACATTTCTGTCTAGTAAATAAGTTAGGTACGTTAAGTAATCTTAAGCCCGCTTTACATTAACAATTTCTTTGTCAATTAATTGATCAAGTGGCTTCGTCAAGTCAATTGACAAATGTAATACTAAAATTTGGACGTCAAATAAATTGATGAAGAACTTCGTCAAGTTATTGACGACTTAAAACTTGTTCTAATTTTTCGTCAATTATTACTTCAATTCAGGAATACCAACCTAAAATAAATGTAAATGTTGAACTAGTAACCGAGCAACAGTAATAATAAATGCAATGGAAGCTTTTTGCCCTAAAATATAATTATTAAAATTACTTTTCATTTTTAACAGTTTTTGTTTCGTACACAAATGGGAATGATATAATGTCAAAAGTTAATATTACTTTTAGGTTGGTACGGGTGACATCTGACAGCAAAATTGTTAAGAAACTTGCCAAGCTCTGGACATAATGTAAAACAAAAGGGTGGCCTTGAATAAATTGATGAATTAATTCATCAATTGCTTCGTCAATAAATTGTTAGTGTAAAGCCCGCTTTAGCAGCAGTTTGTTTTCGTAGTAAAAATAAAATAAGAGAATGAGTTTTAAAAGGTACTGCCAATAAATCGTTTATTTCTTCTATTTTCCATTACTATCTCTTAGCATTATTTATCAGAAGATTTATTTAGTTGTAAACAACACTCTTTTTCTATTTTGTTACAATAATTACCGCTTGATAACTTGTAGTATTCCATGCCATTTTATGTTCTATTTTAGATAGAGTAGATCAAGAGCTTGTATTTATTATAATTAATTTGAAATCAGATGAACTATTACAATATCAGATGTTTTTCTGAGAATAAGATTATAGTAAATAAGTATTTTATTTCATAAGCTTATAGTCTAAGAGCCAGTGGCCGGCAACCTATAAGTAAATGATTATACCTGAAATTTTGCACAGTGACTCTCTTATACCTATCACTCATGATGTGGGGACTCGCTAAGCCCGGCGAGGTCGACTCAAGAGTTACTCAGGTGCCAGAAGTTTGAAAATGTAACCAACTTTGTTATTAAATTAACAAAAATATACAATTATTATTATATAAAAATAACAAAGGCAGACGATTACCGTGCTTCTAAAGTCATGGCAGACACTTGTGAAATTGGCAAAAATTATAAATTTGAAAAGTATTTGATTAAATCTGATTTTTGACGTTAAAAAACTGTCAGAAATGTCAAGCATTGTAATCGACATCACCAAATCTCAGAACCTGTGCCAGAAATAGAGGTTATTTGTTACTTATATTATTTTAATATAAAAGGTGCTAAATATGATAAATAATAGAAATAAATGTCTAATTTGTTAGATCTGAAATTTTAAAATTTTCAAACGGCAGCTTTGTTAATTTAATAACGAAGTTGGTTAAATTTTCATACCTCTCGCACCTGAGTAACAGTTGGGTCGGCCTCACCGGGCTTAGCGAGTCATCACCTCATGATTGATAGGTATAAGAGACTCACTGTGCAAAATTTCAGGTATAATCATTTACTTATAGGTTGCCGGCCACTGGCTCTTAGACTATTATTTGTAGCCTGGTTAAACAAATGGTAAAAAATGATTGGGTGTTTCAAGTGTACACTTATAAACTCATATTTTGATTCTAAATGAAAGAATTTGATTTGATGAGATTTGTGTCTTACATAGTGTAATACATTCTCTTGACACTGAAAGAGACACTATAAATGCAGCTGCATCTGATATTTCTTTGTTCTTTCGTTTTCAGCCTATTTGTTATCCTGCTCTTGAATTCTCTTTGCCATTTATCCAATAATGCAACTGATGCAATTGTATAATTTTTTGTTATTTCACCATTGATTTGTTTTAAACTCACATGTTTTCGCTATTGTAAAAACAGGTTCATGTTAAAAAAATACAGTTATTTACTTCTTCATTACTAAATGTATCTAATGAAAGTAATCTTTTTTGTCCTGATATTCATTTGAATTCATTATCTGCTGTTAGAGAAGTACTCCAAACAAGTGTCACATGAATGTTTTATAAAGCATTTACCCAAAATATATCCACTCCTGTATACTAGCGCATTCCCTTCTTCTGTTTACAAATTTTGGTATGGTACGGCATGATAATTTCTTAAACTTTACTCTTTAAATGAATATATTACTATTGTTATAATATTTTAATAATATATAATAATACCTAATAATTCTTACAAGATCAAATCAATGCAGTCTGGTGGTGTGATAATAACTTTCTAAAATTAAATATGACAAAATGTAAAGCTAGTACACTATAACATTTACTCGAAAACGGAATTATATTTAATTTGATTATAATATCAACAGTTATACTCTTGAACGATGTTCTGAGTGTAAGGACCTCGATGTCGTATGTGATTCTAAACTTAATTTGTCTTGTCATGTTCAATCAGTGAATAAAGTACTTGGTTTTATGCGTAACTGAAATAATTTTTCAAATACTAAAAGTTTAAAAACGTTATATTTTTCATATATTAGATCTAAGTTAGAATACTCATCTTGAATATGGTTTGCCATTTACCAAAATAACATTGTGTTGAGGCAATTCAACGAAAGTTTTGTTTTTCAAAACAGAGGGGTTTCTCCCTAAAAGAGGTATTTATAACGCAATTTTGCTGAATATGTTTAATATACTTTCATTAAATGAAATGAGAAATTTTAATATCATTATTGTATAACTTAGTACATCATCATAATAATGTTGGTGATATGTAACTGACCTGTTACTTTCTGCTCGGCCTAAGAGGCTCGACTTGCAGGAACTGACCTACATTGTCGTAGGTACTTAACCACAGACCTCTCGCCCTGGGCGATGCGCCATTAAATCTATAAATGATACTGCAGGAAACAACTACTCCGCGAGCTATGTCCCCGACCGGCATTGAATTACATCTGCGGTATCTGTGTGAACAGCCAAGAAACATTAAATGACATATATAAAATCAAGATCTAGACATAGCATAAATAATAACTTGTTTTCAGAGTTTAGTTTGGGAAATATTTTGAAAAATGTAGAACTGAAATAGCTACGAACTATCAACTATAATTTCAGTGGAAGAAAAAAAAACACGTTTCTGGTCACACTTCTATTTTTGGAGTCACTTAAAACAGTTAATTTATGCTGAAGCAATTAATACTATTGAGCAAATGAGAAATTTAAATTCACTTGTTCAGGTAATGTAAACGGTGATTTTTTAATACACAGGCTGTTTTTCTTGTAAAGAAAGAAGTAGCACAAATGTAATAGGTGATTCTACAGCTCTGCATAAAAACAACCTAAGGAAAATGCTCCTCCCTTCAAAGTTGCCAAAAGAATATGAAATAGCGGCTGTAATTTGAAAACAAAAAACTGTATTGTGGCCAAATTTGACAAAAATTTTCTAGTAATGCATGTACAACTTCTCAATAATTTTTCAAAAATGTTTGCCGCTTGGAGAGGGTTGCAATAAACATGTCCTAAGTTATATCTTTTTTGGTTTTCAAATTACAGCCGCTGTTCCATATTATGGATTAGTTGTTTCCTGCAGTATCATTTATAGATAATAATGTTGAGTGCACGTTTTTTATTAGTAGGCTCTGTTTTTTTGGTTCCTCGCCAAAATACTCGTATTAATATAAAATGTTTTTACACTGCCATTTGCCATGTATTTAATACTTTTTTTACTGTTTAAGAAAGGTATTTGAAGCTAATATGTATCAAATCTCCTACAATTCCTATCACTGAAGTCATATGTATGTTCTCTGATACCAAACATCTAGGTATGCTAATGAACAATTCCACAGACAAAGCTCTATTCAATCATTATCTAAAGAATTTAATCTATCTAAATTTACTAACCTGGTTTCATTAAACCAAACACTCTATATATATTAACCTCTGGAGTGGGAACTCGAAATTCAACCACAATAGATGAGATCTGACCTGATGAAGCAATCCTAAAAATGCAGAAAATTCTTTAGATAGTTATTGAATAAAGCTTTGTCTGTGGAATTGTTTATTAGCATACCTAGATGTTTGGTATCAGAGAACATACATATGACTTCATTGATAGGAATTGTAGGAAATTTGATATATATTAGCTTAAAATACCTTTCTTAAACAGTAAAAAATGTTGCTAATAATAAGGAATATATGGGTAGATATTGTGGGTGTAATTCAACGCAGGTTGGGGCTTTTGTCCACTGAGTAGTAGTTTCACACAATATTGTTAATACCTGAAAATATATGAAAAAACTGTATTTAATATTGTTTCAAATATCTGTAATTATTAATTGTGACTAGCTGAAAAATACAATTGGTTTGTATATTCAAAATGTGCAAAAGTAACGCATGCGCATTTTTGTTACATCTTATAATTCAAATAATTTTCATTCGTATTATTTATTTTGTTTTTTTGATATATTTCTTATTATTTTTTTGTTTGTTTCCTGTAATTTTATTATTATTTATTAACCATTCAACCATATAAATAATTTATAGGAATCGCAGATTTTTACAAACGTTTCCCTGATTCATAATTCAAATGCGCAAGCACATATTTGTATACGTCTATGGGCCTCTGCAGGTGGTAGTTTAGCAAATTTATGCTCTCCAACAAAACATAAACTATTATTATTAAACTTATTATTGAACGTATAAGGCATTATAAACGTTTTAACTAACAAAAGCATAATACTTTAAATACAAATAAAATTAATTAATTTAAAAATACACATATTAGTAACCGTAATCCATAAATTAAAATTCCTGTTAATACATCTATTATAAATGTATTACCTTTCAGGATCCTTGAAGAAGTGAAACGAAAACAAAATATTATCGCGCGTTAGCTTTGCAGTCATCGACAGAACAATAATATCCATGACAAGCCATTATTACTGATCAATAGAATTAACTCACTCGAAATTTATTGGGCGCACCTAGTACAGCCGTTTCACAGACACTGAATATCAGACAGGCCCAATAAATAGCCGATGATCGTCCGTCGATGTTCAGTTGGTGGAGTGGCAGAGGGGAGAACAAGTGAACAAGTAAACTGTAGCGTAACTAGGTATCTGAAACTAATCAAAGAAAAAGCACCAATAGTTTGAGCGTCAATTGAATGAAAGCTTTTCTTTCTTATTCTTCAACGTTCTAAAAATAAGCCGGGGCACAGCCCTGAAAAGCGAACCAGCACGAGTAAAACCACTGGCGTTCATTTACTACCTCATTCCATTATACTGGCCGCCGATCACAGGACTAATCGACAAGTATTTGTTCGCTAAAGTGATTAAAGTTTTCGTTGGTCAGTGTCCTCGCTGCTGTTGTAGACCCTTCGGGTTGACGGACGCGCTGGTAAACAAAGAAGAAATTTGCCTTAGTTGGGGAGATAAAGTGCCTCTATAAAGCTTTTACGTCTTAGTTGGGAACTGTTTGAGAACCTCGGCGCCAGCGATAAGTTATGGGGAATCGTAAGGGGGATCGATGCGAGGGAAGGACGGGAAAATATCTAGTTATTGAAATTGTATTTTTTATTAGCTTCGTCTTCTGACAAAGCATTAGGGTTGTATGCAGTGTTTCCGTTTCCGAGTGTCAATACATTCACCACAAGCGTACACTAAAGGTGTATAGAGAACCAAGTGAAATATACAGGGTGAATTTTAAATAAGTAGACATGTTTTAACCAGCAGTATAGTTCACTGTGTAGAACACATAATTAACAGTTTTTTTTTCACGATAAATTCAGGAATAGAAAAGACAAATTTTAAATAAATTTCGTGATTCTTCAATAGAAAATTTATTGAGGACCACTGATCCGACTCCGATATTAAGATTTTTAAAAGTTAATGGTGGATGTATATTTTACGGTGTTGCCAGCGTTACACAAATGACTTGGAATAGGCTTCAAGAAAGTTAATAACTAGAAATTTTAGACACGTAGAAAAATGATTGAAATATGTTTATTTATAAAAATATTAATGCCCACCTCCTCCTCTTTGCCATTTCTATACCTCACCAATAAAGTATGTCCAAGTATCTAAGTACGTGAAATTGAAAATATAAACCAGATTCTCTACTCACAGTTAACCAGGCTACGACACAGGTAACAGGTAGGTGCCACGCTGTCTTGATATATATATTATGTGGGGATGTAAGAAGGGGAGGAATCTATCAAGGCGGCTCGCCAATGCCAATTTTTTTACGACTATGTTAAAGTCTACGTCTACGACTGGCATAACATTTTTAAGTGACCAAGAATCGACGGAAAGCGATATTCATGCTTGCCGACACAGACATGCATCAATTAGGCGAAAATTCGTGCGATTTCTGAATGAATTGAAGGTGACCGGCTAGGAACAATTTGGGAAGGGTTAAAAAATAAACATTTGATTAGCCACTACAATACTTTAAACCATATACGTAAATTAAGGAAGAGTACAACTTCTTTCTTCTATTCTTGAGTATTTGTATTAACAAAAATAAATCAGTAAATGTACTTATGGTAATAGAAATCATATTTTAACTTTGGCAGCCTGTATTAAAAAAAATCTACATCAATAATGAAATAGGGAGTTCCATTATTAACAGTTCCACGTACTTCTTTGTAACACTGTATGTTACTGCAGGTATCGAAACTTAAAAATGGGCTGAACTTTCTCGAAACTCGTTAATTTCTTGAGATGGTGATGCATTAATTTATTTGTCTTAAAATTAGAGAATGAAACATAGCTTTCCGTTTAAAATAAAGTTGTTCAACTCTCCGTATAACAACGAATAGGTACCGGAAGCTCGTGCATGGTTTAGTTATGTTCGCCAATAAAAAGAAATCGAAGTGTTTTTGCCGATATCGATCGATTTGTTTCCCAGTGGGGCATACAATATATGGGCGAATAAAATGTTTAAGATAAAGTAAAGTTTAAGGTTCCAAGACTGAAAAGTCTTTGTCTTGGGTTTTTGTCGTTTCCAAATATGAACAAGCAAACATAGAAGTAGAATCATATATAAAAAGCTTATCTGTGTATAAAAAAGCGGAAGAGGCAAGGAAGAGAAGAAAAAGTGAAACTCCTGTACAGTATCCAATTTTACAAAATTTAACAATTGTTAAATTTATCATTTAAAAAGCACTCTATTTACTTGGTTGCTATTGACGACCAGCGTTTGCTAGATTTTGTCGCTCGGCAAACAATAAACTGGTACTCATAATAAACGTCAACTTTTCTTTGCCACTGTCAAGCAAAAAAACTCACATTAATCAGAGATTAGATAAAGTGAATTTAAAGTAACATACAATATATAGGGTGAACCTTAAACAAGTACAAATATTTTAACTGAAGGTGTAGATCGTCATATGTATGAGTTTAGTTCAATTTCCATAATTTTTCAACTAAAATTGTGTCAACTAAACTGCACAAATTCTACAAAATTTTACAACTATTAAATTTACCATATCAATAAGACTCTATTTACTTGGTTGCTATTGACGACCAGCGTTTACTTGATTTTATCGCTCGACAAACAATAAAGTGGCACTCACGTGGCACTTCTCAACAAACGTCAACTTGTCGTTGTCACTGTCAAGCAGAAAACCGCATTAATTAATGATTGTAGATAAAGTGCATTTAAAGTAACATACAGTATACACGGTGAACCTTAAATAAGTACAAATAATAATAATAATCTCTACCCCTCATTCTAATCACGAGGATTAGCCCAGAAGTCAAAGATTGTGCGGGAGAGGGGGCGGCATATTATTATTAAGCAGGCCGCATTTGCGCCCAGGAACGACATACGTTGGTAGGCCCTAACCACCATTCAGTGCAGGAATGAGGGAAGCCTGGAAAACCTCATTAATTAGAGGGGTAGTCAAATGTCAACCGGATCTCTCACATTCACCCAAGCCAACATTCTTCCACCCTACCTTACCCGCAGAGAGGGTGCCAATCTCTCCACGAATGTAGCTTATATACGGTGTACCACAGCGATCTAGTCACCTCGATTCAAGTACTGACGCCTTAAACCGCGCAACCACTGACCGATCCAAATATTTTAACTGCAGGTGTAGTTTGTCATATTGATGTGTCTAGTTCAATTTCCATCATTTTTCAAATAAAATTGTCTCAACTAAACTGCGCAAATTTTACAAAATTTGACAATTGTTAAATTTGCCATTTAAAAAGGACTCTGTTTACTTGGTTAAAAGACCCTACTTTAATTAGTGCATTTAAATTTACTTCCTGATAAAGAATCCTTGTGAACGCATTTGCATTCAAATTAAATCAAAGCGTATAAGCTCAGACCAATGACCGAACAGGCTTCCAATCGAAATTTCAATGAATCATATTCACCATTCATTTCTTCTTGTTAATTTGCGACTATTCAGTTGAAGTTAAATTTACTCGAATATTAGATCGAAGCGCGATAATAGTCCTCTTTTGATTAAAATATTTTTGTCCGGCGATAACAAAAACAAGACCGACGTTTTCAAAGCAGCCCTTTGACGGAAATTGTTTGATGTTGCTTGTGATTACAACGTATTTTCTTGCGAAATGGCGTGTTCTTATTTAAATAACTGGAGCCGTGCGATTTCTTGGCTTTACGGCACTATTTAGGGTTTTCTGAATGCGCTTGTGGAACTTTCCATTCAGTCTTATTACAAGGCACGCAACTTAGAAAGCTGGCAGTCTCCCTGCTTGAAGTAGTACAACTTTAAAATAAAACGTAGAATCGAAATAATGAGAGTCATAAAAATTTCGACTAGCTTTAATTGGTAATATACGGGTCAGACGTCTTTAATGCAGAATATTAGAAACCGAGATTCGTGACAGCAAATAAAGTGAATTATAATATACACGGTGTTTGGAATAGTTGGTACAAAACTTAAGATGGTAAAAGTATAGCCAAAACAAGTAAATAACGTTTCTATAAACATAATAGGGAATGGAAATTGTAAATAATAAGGGTGATTCATTAAAATCGGTTATAAATAAGGGTAGTTTTGTAGCTAGCTAGAAATTTTTAGAATTTTTTTTGTTCCTTTGCATTTCCAACTAACAAAATAAATTTTATAAATTGCTATAAAATAAATTTTATAGGAGCTTCAAATTCATATACCTAATGTGGTTAAATACCTATACGATACTTATTGAATCCAAAAGGGTCCACTGTTATAAAATACTTTGGTAATGTAACAGTTCTATAAAGAATGTATGCAACATATTGTCACGGATTTCCCAATACGGCTTTTTTTATTGCCAAAAAAACAATCGTTAATTAATCATTTCTTTATTAACTGCTCAGTACACTACTGACTACTAATTACAGGTCAACTAAACACTTATTTAATTAATCGCTATCTAAGTCGATTTGATCTCTCTAACTAAACACTTCACTTCAACACTGTAATACAATACAAGACTAACGAACTCGGCCGTTTATTCTTCTTTTATAGACCCTACAAATACTCCAGGTATATTCCAGTATCTCTAGATCCATTTTCCAGTACGACTCGAATGCTTCTCGTCGATTCCCGATTTTTCCAATCCTATCTCGATCCGCGGCATTCTGTTTAACAGAATCGTGTAAGGGCGATCGGGGCAATCTTAGCATTTCGCGATACCACAGTCGTCGGTTTGGGTGTGAGTGGGGAAAATTCCGTGACACTAAATTGTCACGGATTTCCCAATCCGTATTTTTCGTCTACCAGAAAAACACAATCCGTTAATTAATCACTTCTTTATTAACTGCTCAGTACACTACTGACTACTAATTACAGATCAACTAACACTTATTTAATTAATCGCTATCTAAATCGCTTTGATCTCTCTAACACTTCACTTCGGACTGTAATACAAGACCAACTAACTCGGCCCTTTATTCTTCTTTTATAAACCCAACGAATATTCCAGATATCTTCTAGTACCTCTAGATCCATTTTCCCGAACGACTCGAATGCTTCTCGTCTATTTCCGATTTTTCTAGTCCCATCTCGATCCGCGGCATTCTGTTTGTTTAACAGAATCGTGTAGGGGCGATCGGGGCAATCTTAGCATTTCTCGATACCACAGTCGTCGGTTTGGGTGTGAGTGGGACAAATTCCGTGACAATATTTAAAACAATTTTATACAGCAACTATAAAAACGTTTTTTAGTCTGTATTTTGATATTATTTAAAGAAACAACTAAATCATTTTAAGATTGGTGTATAATGCGGATTCACAATTATTTATGCTTTTATTTAAAAATGATGTAGCATAAACTCAATGGTGATCATTTGTGTAAATGGTAGATAGGTATAATACTTAACAATATTATCATTTCAACTGTCCCGTGTTTTATTGATAAACTATATGTTTGTGACAAAAAAATTATGCGTGTTAGTTTAGACCTTTAAAATTATACAACAAGAAAATTAAAAAATATTAAAATTATGCTTTCTTTAATTTATATTATCATTGTATAATTATATTTAATGATCTTGTTATACAATAATCTTTTTTTTTAGATATAATTTTAAGACTTTCAACTAATTTTATATAATGGCGAGTTGTTGATCCAACAGATATTCCACACATACAAAACTAATGTTAGGTTTAGAATTTTTTTAAGCGAAATATACAATAATTTTGTTTTCTCAAGCCACAATTGTGTTTTACAACATATTTATAAAACAGAATATGTTTATAGATAAAACAACTATAATTTTCTTTTTATAAATAAGCTAATTTCGAGGCTAAAAAATAATTATATTAATTTCCTTACATATCCTTAATAAAACAAGTTAATACAACTATTTGATAAGGTTATAATTTAAAGTCATTTGCCGAAGTATACGACTCTTACACAATATGTTTACAAGAGCTGAAGAAGTGAAACTTATTTGTTCTATAAAACTCTTTGTAAAAACTATTATACAATAATTTTATACAATTACTATCTTCAGGAACAAAATTATCACAATTATTTACTCTATAAAATCAAATTGTTCATTAAACAACGCTGTTCGATAGTTATAAAATAATTTGCTTTTTTTAAAGTTCCATTTTGCTAGTTGGGTTATTAAGCAATTAATATTATTTTTTAATGAATTACACTTTTTTAAAGAAAAAAATCTAATTCTACGTAATTTAGTCAGAAATAATTATTATTTAATTATGGTTCAGAATATCATTATTTTTAACATTTTCACATAGTAGGCATTTGTCCTAGTGACAGTGTCATCGTAATTCATCATTCATTCGCATGTTATCATTTTAATTCTTACGTTCCTTTATTTTTTTAGTTTTTCCGATTCCAAAGGGTTTATGGTATACTCTAAGAGGATCACGTTGCCCGCCTTTGTTTTTATCACACAATGTTTGGTCTCCAACAAGATAATTACACATTCATTTCAAATATTTTTTTTACCGAAGAAGCTTGTTTTACACGGGATGGCATTATCAACTTGCACAACCTTCATACGTGGTGCGATGAAAATCCCTATGCCACTTTTGAAAATCGTGCTCAAAGGGGGTATTCAGTGAATGTTTGGAACTATTCTTTCTAACGAATCGATTGGGAGGTATTGAATGTCTAAACTTTCTTGAAATTGAGTTAGACCTGCTAGACGATACTCCTCTTAATCTACAAGCAAACATGTTTTTTTACAAGATGGAGCTCCTCCACATTATGCTCGGCAAGTGCGTTTTTTTTTAAATCGATTATTCTGGGGAAAATGGATTTGTCGTAGAAATGAAGCGCCCATACCATAGCCACTTCGTTCGCCTGATTTAAATGTGGATGGTTTTTATTTACGGGACGACGTAAAAAGAATGGTATACATCTGACTGTGACATTGAAGAGTTGCGGCACCTGAAACTTTCGATGCCATACATATTCTACATGAACATTTTCAGCGCGTTCGATTCATTTTCCGAAGAAGTATTTCGGTCCAGGGTGGTCAATTTGTCATTTGTTTGTCACATTGCTTCGCAGGGAATTATGATTCTTTATATTGTTTATGCATTTTATGATTCTTCATTAAAACAGTAGAGTTTAAACGCAAAGATATTCCTTCTAGAAAGATGTTCGTTTGCACTTTATTGCTAAAATGTAAAACCTATTTTATATCATTCCTTATGCCTTTAGAAAGCAAAATCGCCTGGTCGTCAAAAATCGTGGTGTGCAGGGGGTAGTTAGGGGTGGTTTTCCAAAAATTGTAAACATTTTGTTTGCTTAATTTAGATCTACATAACATGTTTAATCATTTCTGAAAGTTTTGTCTTAATATTCCAAGAGGAACTATTTTATTTTTAATTTTAAATTATCCGTGCAACACGCTCTTATATGGAGTTCCTTAATATAAAACGGCTCGCACTGAAACATCGAAATTGCAATATCATTTACACCAAGATAAGTCAAGGATGCTAATTCTAATCAAAAACACCTTCTACGTTGTAGACTAAAGATCAAGGATTAAAATGCTTTTTATTTTTGAAAATCCAATAAATAGTTTCGTCAAAAACTGTAAAATGTCAAAGCATGTAGTTTACCACCGCGTTCTAACGCGGAGATGCGAGATGGTTGAAATTCGCTTGGCCGCCGTTTATCTGCATGATAATGCCGTCCTTATGCATGTTCAAGACTAGACGGTCGCTTTTCGTTTAAAACAGTGAAATATACAATATTATATCGATCGTTATGGTAACACATTATAAAGAAAATAGTGTTTTTAGTGTACCTATGTATTTGAGCAGGTATTTGTAAATATCTTTTCAAATTTATTTAAATAAATTAATAGCAGTTAAATATTAATAAACAGTCATAACTAATATTATTTCAAAAAATCATTTCATTAATTATAGTTACCAATTACAGCATTTAATTATGTTAAAATTTGCGTTAAAATAGTCCGAGGGTGCTTGTGGAGTCGATGTTCCGTGGTAAATTCTTCTATTTCTGTAAATAAACAAATAATAAGTGGTAAATAAGAATATTCTTACAAAATTATTTTACAGCATTTAGTCAGACTCGGAATTTTTTTCACTATCAGATAACATATTCTGGGAAGCATTTGTGATTTTTAAGTCTTTCTTTACTTTATTTGCACATGTAATTTGAGCCATTCATCTGCATGACCCAATGCAACAAATTTGTTTTTTCTTGCAGGAACATTGTGGCCCGTTTGCTTTGCTTTGACATTTTACAGTTTTTTGACGAAACTATTTATCGGATTTTCAAAAATAAAAAGCATTTTAATCCTTGATCTTTAGTCTGCAACGTTTGTAGAAAGTTAGAATTAGCATTCTTGACTTATCTTGGTGTAAATGATATTGCAATTTCGATGTTTCAGCGCGAGCCGTTTTATATTAAGGAACTCCATATAAGAGCGTGTTGCACAGATAATTTCAAAATAAAATAGTTCCTCTTGGAATTTTAAGACAAAACTTTCAGAAATGATTAAACATGTTGTGTAGATCTAAATTAAGGAAAAAATTTGTTTACAATTTTTTGGAAAACCACCCCTAACTACTCCCTGCACACCACGATTTTTTGACGACCAGGCGATATTGCTTTCTAAAGGCATAAGGAATAATATAAAATAGGTTTTACATTTTAGCAATAAAGTGCAAACGGAATGACACGATAGAATCATTTTTAAACTCCACTATATAGATATATCTTTGAAGTCACTGAATGTGAATCCTTTGTCAAAATAACCCCGGTACCACAGATTTATCTATAAATCTTTAGGGCCAATATAACCCTGGAAATACCCGAAATCGATCAAATTTTGTCAGCATGACTCGGCAGTTAACCAGACATGTGTCTACATGTCTTTGGGGTCATTAAATCCGAATCCAGTTACTACTAGACCCCATTACGCAATTTTTAAGGTCAGGTCAAGTCAAGATTATCTGTATAAATATTGTTCATCTGCTCTCACATATTTGTTTCATCTTTTTCATGTCTTGATGGAAACATTATCTGTTCTTTACTTAAATTGCCAATGTTATCCAGTAAAAGATAATTTATTATATTATGCAGTTCAGATCCATATTGCAGAGAAATTTCCTGAAATTCTCAATCATTTCATCTCTTAATTCTTTGTACTTTACATAATCGTTTACAATATTTTATTACTTGTTAAAAAGCGACAATTTTGTCGTTCGTCGCTAGAATGTAAGCACGACTTTATAATGAGAAAGTGAAGTGACATCGATAAACAGCTGTAAATTTTATATTATCACTTGTAAAGAAACAAAAATTGTTCGATTATAAAAAATAATAATAAACGGTGGAACATTTCAGTCGACTGAATAAAAATAGCCGTCGCAAATGAAATTAATATGACGTCCTAGCTAAGCGTGTACACCAGATTACCATCCATTTCGATGTGAATGGACTTGGATTCAATATAAGCTCTGCCGTTTATGGCGCTACTTTATGCAAAAAAGTATCGAAAAACCGTGACAGTGCCGTTTAATCCCAGAGTGCGATTGAATTTCGTCTGATTGGGTTTTTATTCAGTTTCCTTTCTGTAAAACGCGCCGTAATGGAAAGAATGGCATTGCTTTAAATAGTAGCATCTTTCACTCGATCTAATAATTCTGATGGGTCTGGAAGATAAAAAATTTTAGATTGAAACTTATTGCATATCGACTAGACGAATGTCATCGACGACGTAGATTTCTTTTTTATTGAATAGAAAGATACGAAATTGGACTGATTTCAATAATGCCATTAGCTTTGATGAGTTTCACTAGTTATAGAACATTTTCCATTGCATCAAGAGGATTATACGCTAATGTAACCATCAGGTGAGTGAACACAGTACAAAGTGTATCTACTCGTTTATAATTTATTTAAAAAAATCAAATTATAAGACTAATAATGGAAAAAAGCAAAAAAACATTTAACTTTCGTAATATATTAAGTGTCAAATGTTTGTGATAGTGTTTACCCAACAAACAATTAAAGTTAAAATTACGTTAACTTGACCTCTGAATTGGTCAAAACTTTTCATGACCAATTCCGAATAAGGAAAGTTTCCCTATATGGGGAAAAAAACTAAAGTAATATGGAAGTTAATAATTGGTCGGCAAGAATTTTATTCCAATAAGATAATTGGACCTAAAAGAAATACGGACCAATTTTATGTTAAAATTTATATACCCTAATTATGCCCTTTATATGATATACTTTTGCCAGAGAGAGACAACATTATATGTTTGATTTTATATATTCTAATAGCGAACAGGGATAGGAAGAAAAAGAAAGACTATAAGTCAGGCTACTAAGCTACAAGTAGAGTAGGAGTTAGTATATTTATAGATATTTAGATGTTAATATAATAAAGTCTGTATTTTTGGTTTCCATTCATCAAATTGTACATCCCAGGACATTTTTCGTATAATGTCATGACCAAACTTTCACAAAAATAACGCGCCTTATAAATATACATTTTACTATTGCTTTTAATAATATTACTATACTGAAGAATAACCTAAAATAAAAACTGAATGAACTTCGTGATAAAATGTGTTTAATAATCTTTCGTCATAAATGTATTAACTAATATTATCTGTATTAACATAATTTTAATGAGTAATCAATTAGAAATAATGAACAAAATATTTAGTGTTTATTACAACATGGCCGCTCAAATAAAGTCAACTTTGAAGTCAAATTGTCTCTAAGTTTTAACCTATAGGGCAGATTGCCTATGCCAATGTTGACGTCACAGGAAAATATTAACTTTGTGGTTGAAATTTCCTCCAAATGAAGATATTTTATGGTAATTTATTACCAATTAAATTATTACTAGGTACCTACATATAAAATTCTGCTCTTGGATTTATCTGTGATTGAAAATTTAAATTAAAGCCAATAATATTATGTATGCGTAATAACAAAAACAAAATAAATATTTTCGAAGAGAATTCAATTCGAATTTCAATTCACGTGCACTACTGAATTCATCTGACATAGTCATAAGAATACTTATATATGAAGTGTTTATCGATATATTATCATTAGATTGATTTACATAATATGCAGTGTTGGCTTAAACTCGTTTCTACAACTCTTTAATATTGTGTAGGGCTTAGTTTTCACTGCAGATCGCCAAAACACAAAACAATTTCTACGCGCTATTACATGAAGATCTGTCGGAATACATACATCAAGAAGCTTGGTCCCTAAAAGACCTTTATAAGACACACTTACCTCGAAGTATTATTAACAAGTAAATTTGTACCATAATGTAGAACAATATTTCTATTAGGTTAATTGAAATGGTCAAATATTCTTTAGAAGTTATCAACAAAGTTGAAAATAGGATTATAGTGTAATAAAACTAGAACTTAACCAATTGAAGGATTTATAGGGCAAAATAACTAGTTATTACCTTATTTTTAACTATATGTATGTAAATATTTACCTATTTTAATAATTTAAAAATTTTTTGGATATTGAAGACAGATTTCTAGGCGAAATTAAGTAAATTATAACTTCGTCTTACACGTTATAGGAATGTTAGCATTTGAAAACAAAGAATAGGTAAACAATATGTAATTTCGAACTGTATAAATTTACATATATTTCATTTTACTTGGAAGGCATTATATTACTCTTAGTTAACAAATTTTTGACTAACATTTTGGTATTATAAGATTTTGTAACATTGAAGACAATTTTTATGAAGGAAAGTAGTAAATCTTGATCAATTTAGGATTATTTTTCTTGTGTAGTAGTCTATTAGGCTTAAATGTTAGTTGGGTATTATGTGTTCTACGTTTAGTTTACAAATATTGTTAGATACGAGGTACCAAGTGTGACAGTTAAGTTCCGGGAACCACTACAGCTTCTTTGACCTCCTGTACGCCGCCATAATGAGTTCCCTTAAGGCGCGACTTCATCTTGGGGAATATAAAAAAATCGCAGGGGGCTATATTGGGGCTGTAGGGTGGGTGCGGCAACGTTGGAGTGCCAAAAACTCTTGCACAATGAACGAGGAATGGGCTAGCGCGTTGTCGTGGCGCAAGATCCAGCCGTTCCAAGATGCCAACATAGAACTGTCCAGCCACTGTCTGGCCGGCAGGAACATATTCACGATAAATGATATTGTGGATATCGAAAAAAACGATCAACATTGCCTTTAGTCGTGACTTGGACATCTTTGCTTTCGTTGGTCGCTCTCCACCCTTTTCCACCCACTGCTAACTTTGTTTATGGGTCTCGGGGTCATACTCAAATATCCAGGTCTCATCTCCAGTGACTACGCTAGCCACCCAGTCTCTACCGTCGCTCCGAATGCGGGCCACCAATTCTCGCAGATTAATTTTCGCA
Organism: Monochamus saltuarius; assembly: GCA_025584915.1. Lineage (NCBI taxonomy): Eukaryota > Metazoa > Arthropoda > Insecta > Coleoptera > Cerambycidae > Monochamus > Monochamus saltuarius. The sequence continues at coordinate 36,702,168 of CM046728.1, forward strand.
TGTCTTTCTGTTCACGGGTGAGAACTTTTGGCACCATCTTTGCGCAAATCTTTCGCATAATCAATTTTTCGTGTAACATCTTGCGAACGGATTCTTTGTTGACATTTAACTCGTCAGACAACGCACATTCGCGTCAGTACGAGAGGTGACGGGAGCTCCTTCACGTGGATCATCTTCTACCGATTCACGCCCCTCCTCGAACCGTTTTGTCCATTCAAACACGCGTGTTTTCGACATGCACTCGTCTCCATACACCACCTGCAATTTTCGAAGAATTTCTGAAGGTTTTTCGCCTAAAATAAAAACTGAATCACAACACGTTGCTTTATAATTTGACTCACTCATTTTCACGACGCCACTGAAAAAGTTACTTCCAAAAAATACACATAAAACACAAACCAAACGTGCTATCGACTTCAACCTTGGACTGAAACTAAAAGGAAGGTCTCTAGAAAAACGTTGACGAACGATGCAGTGTTGCCAGTTTCCGAGTTATAACTAAATTCCCGGAACTTAATTGCCACAACTTGTATGATGTTTCGGATAGCTCTGAATCGACCAAATATACAATCACTTACCTTATTTTCTAACGCTATTCCAATATTGAATGTAATAAAGAGTTCTTAAATTATTTTATGTTGCTTCATCCACTATTTAAAAAAATTATAAATATTAAAAAATAAATCATATAATTTACACCATGATAATACGCGATTACCACATAACCGGAGACTATCGTAATCTGAAGTAAAATTTAATAATTAATAAATCTTTAAATCATCAGGCACCAGCATGAAACAACACCAAGAAAATCGTTAATAAAATGCAAACACAAAAACCAGGCCTAAATTGGATCCTTGCGGTACACCAGACTGAGAATGAATTATCAGGAGGTAAGACTTTGAAATATAACCATTTCTAATTAAAGCAATTTTCTGAATTACGAAGTAAACCGACTTGTAAACGTTAATAACGTTTTCTTCCAGTTTGCTCAAATGTTACGAAATAATATTTATAACGGCGAAATGTTTCAGCATTAATACAAACAAACAAAAGGTAACTGCCCGTCCAGAAAATATTTACCTTTGCTATCAAACGAGGACGAAAAGAGATATCAACGAATACAAACTGGATGATTATCCTTGTTTGTATCTGAATTATATATTTATTTCGGAAATTAAGCTCGTTTCAGATTTAAATTATATTTCACTGGAGGCTTAATGCCAGATAAGGAAAATAAGTTGAAGGGGAGAAATGGGGGGAAACTGTGTCTTTGGAGTTTCATTTTCAATGTATTCCGAATGTTTTGTACGACTTGCCTAAACCACACGCATAAAGAGCAGGATAATTAAGTTATTCTCTAAATTTTGACTCATTTTAAGTAATTTTACGTAAATATATCGTGGGTTGTGTATTTACAGTGCTTTAAAATGCCTCAAGTCGAATAAGAAAATATATCCAGGCAGAACAAATTAAGTAATCTATTTAGACATACACATAGAATTAAAATATAAAATACAAAGCAGCATAAATGTGAAAATAGAAAGTAAAATAGAGATATATATGTGCATGTATTGCAATAATAATAACACTCCCCCAAAACAATATTTGAACTTCTGGAAGTTATTTGTATTAATTTCATTAAATTTTAAAGTAGATTTCATTATGAATACGTCAGCAGTTCAAAAGAAATCGTAAAATTCATTTTAAATAATGCCATTATTATTGCAAACGATTGTACATTTAATTGAAACTAAAAAACACTAATATGATTATATTCTTGGTAAAATACAATCAACAATATATTTGATTGATAATACTAAAGTTTACTGAATATACTCTTTCTGTCGGCACTTTGATGTTTTGAGATCAAAGCCGCCGCACCTGAATATTGTCGCAAAAATGACCAATTACGAGGGACTTAAAAAGTAGTTGCACTGCAATTGGAAAACTTTTATATACAAGCGATACTCCAAAAGTGTGATATAAGGCTTGTTCTTGTATAAATAAAATTTTTGTAATGTAATAAATATAAATATTATAAAACGATTATAGGTACATGTATAAAGTTTATAAGTATTTTGTTGGTTAATCTTGGAAGTTGTAGATATTGATTTCTAAATTTTATAGTAAAATATATACCTACTCTAGGTACTACATAAAAAATAGAGAAGCCATGAGAAAAATTGGCAATAAAATGTTTATTTAAATATTTAAAAAAACAATATTCGTTATTTTAAACTAAAATAGGAATTAATATAATCTATATTATTTACAAGTTACAAATGCTGCAATATAGGTTTTTACTTGCTCTTTTAACGCAGCTTTCTTGGACTCTCACACGAAAGTGCTTGTGACGTTTGGCAGTCTTGATCTGAATTATAATAAAAGGCATTATATTCTTTTTTTGTAATATAATAAACTATATATTCTTTTCAGTAAAAAAATTACTCAAATGGAAACCCAATGTATAAGCATGTCCAGGTCATTTTTTAGTACTTAATAGTATATTAATTAATTTGAGACAAATTATTTTAATTTATTTAAAGATGTTGCTGTACATACCATTTTTATTATACAGATTCGGAAATTGCGGATCTTTACAGAGAAAGTAGAAATTGCCGCTTTATCCCAGGGGAGGTACGAAGTATAAGTGGCGCGGCGCCGTGCATTGGTCTAGCATTCCCCACTACTACGGTAATCGGTTCCGTATCGCCAACGCCAATTCCCCATTGCAAATCTAACTGTCCGGTCAACGGATGCCAGGTCTCATGCATTCCGAGGAAATCTCATGCTCTCATATTTTGATTACAAAATCTCATGCTTTTTAATAGACACAAAAAGAAATAATAAAATTATTAAAATTACTTTTTGAAATCTACCAAGACAAAGACCTAACGAGAAATAAAGGCAAAATCGAGGGCAAAATTGAATAGATAGAGGTAGGTATCTACAATATTTGGGTACTTGAAATGTCCTTTATTGTAGACTGCTCTCTTAATAATTAGCAATGAATACATAAACGGGTATGACAGTCTACGGATATGCTGTATTCACGCTGTATTGCAGTGATTCTTAACTCTATTCCGTAAGGGTACCTACATTTTCTGGAAACAACAGATTTTACGACCCGTGAGTCACCCTGCGTCACGTCAACTGCGTCTCAACGTTCGCCCGGCCTAACAATAAAATGAATTAGAAAGGTTACGTGGTTACTAACTTTTAAGTAAGTACCTGTAAGTACCTACTTACAATGTAATATTATGATAAAATAGCATAACATAATGCTTTTTAATGAAATAAAAGTGGCATTACAAAAGTAATTAAAAATTAAGCTGTATCAAGAGTTTTTTGATAAATTAAGCCATCTCATGCTTTTTTCTCCAAACCTCATGCTATTTTGAAATTATTCTCATGCACTGAATTTTTCCCACCTGGCAACACTGCCTTATGCGAATGGTGGGAGCACGCTGTGGTGGAACTATGCATGTAGCATGACACAAATACACGCAAGCGGCAAAACACAATTCACCATCAAGATCCTCACTTTCCAAATCTGTATACTGTTTGTGCACAGGCATCACTTAAAATCTGTGTATCAGTTTGAACTTCAGCATCTTGAAATTTTGGCGCCAACATAGTTTTGATATTATTGTTATTAGAAACTCTGCTTGAACCAAAAATGGTTTAATAAATACCAGTACAAAAAACTTCATATTTTACACAAAAATAATGTTTGATGTTTCATTTGAAAAATGTTTGCTTCAGATCCTATTTTTTTCATAGCATTGCTCAAGAGTAATATTTGCTTATCTGTAACGTCCAATAAATCCTAATTGATTCTTCCAACTCTGGCATCTGCAGAGAAAGATTTTTGCTTAATAAGTCTACTAACCGGGCATGTCAAATTTCCCGTAAGAATTATTCAAGAACACGTTCTTTTAAACAAAATGTTTCATAAAACCAAAGTTTAAACCAAGAGTAATCTTTAATTTCGTAAACTTTGATAAAATAAATTGTTAATAATTTAAAATAACGCTCAAATACAATCTTTTAAATGAAGATTTTTATTTTTATCGGCGTACCGCGTAAAATTTGATTTCTTGACCCATTTCTTTATATTAGTTGATGAAATATAAAATACATACCTTGTTTTATCTTTTGGACAATGAAAAAGGAATAAACTACGTCTTGAGGGACAATTTTTCACAGTATAACACGGGCATTTTTAGAAAAATAATAAAATAAACACTTTCAGATATTTAAAGTTTTTTGTCTCACACTGTATCGATCGCACACAACACGTTACAGTTCTAGCGTTGGCAACCGTGTAGGTGCCTGGGTCCGAACAGTCCCGGAGACGGGTGAGGAGAACGGAATTGGTAGGGCGGGACCTGTTTGAAAGTGATACAACTTATATATTTATTCTGTAAACTTTGATATTACAAACATATCAGTAGATGTAGAGTACGTAAGAGATTTTATCAAAGTTATAGTTTTTTTTAAGTATACGTTTTTTATTAGATATTTAAAATATTGTGTGAAACTAACTTCTGTAGCCTTTATTTGCTTTTATAGTTTTTTTACTATATTGTAAAAGTATTTAAGCTAATACAAACCCATTTTAGTACAATTTCTATTCTTATTAGGTTGGATTCAATATATCTAAATTAAAAAATAATATTTAAATCATTAAATAATTTGCAAAACTCAAAATAGAAGGTGGAAATGCGTCAGACTTTCGAAGTCTACATGAGCGTGGCTTGTTTTTCATTTCTAGCTCATTTGAATTAAAAATGCGGCTGCTGTATATTCTCGTATTTGTTTATTCTTTGAAGTTTCTCTTTTGATCAACCGCGGTAGCATGTATAGTAAGAACTGAGAGCTTTTAGCTCCAAATGCAAAAAGTAACATCAAGTAACGTTGCATCAATATCATTTCACAAAGTAACTCTATAACAAATATAATCTTGTATATAGTTTGTGCCATGTTTCGCAAATATAACTTCAATTGTTTTGATATCTAACGTTATAATTACTTCTTTCAAATATCATTTGACGAACAATTTTTTCCATAGGAGGTCCGATATTTATGACATTTTGTGTAATGTTTCTTTATTATTAATAATTTATTTCAGATGGTTATTTACAATACATACAATCTATTTTACTTTAATTAAAAAAAAATAATCATGTACCAATAATATTATTTCTGCAATAACTTGGAATAATAAGACCGAAGAATATTAAAATAAATTTTGTACACAAGCTAAATATCCATTTTCAACTTACACTGCAACTTCACTTAACATCATTTTGATACGAAATGAGTATTTCAGCTTCATTGCAATATGTGAATAGAGAATCAGTTCTCTATAGGCTGTTTTACATTTTTTGCTTTGAATGAATACTCTTGAATAAATCGTTAAAATTAATAAGTTTCATTTGCCTTTTACTGTAACTTCATCTGAAGTAAGCATCAAATATGAAGGATGAATAAAGTAATTTAATTTCGTTGTTTAAATGAACAGTTTATCCATAGTAGCGTCAAATGAGCATGTGGCTAAGACTCTTAGTTCGTTGCATATCCTTTCCTATAACTGTGCAATAACATAGTGTCTTAAATGTTTGACTCTCTGTGGATGAGTATAACCTGGCTAACTCATCAATTTTCCCATTGTTCTTATACCTGCTCATGCCTCTGTCTCAATCTAACTTCCTAACAAGTTGATCCATTTCTTGATTTTAACTCTAATGCACAGTAATTAATGGTCATCATCTCCACCTGGAAAACTAAAACGCACTGTTATAGGATAAGATGGACTTGTACTCTTTCTTTAGCCTCATACTTTCTAACTAAAAATCGTAAGTCTGTCGTATACCTGCACTGATTTAAGAAGCCAAATTCAATTACTCTCAAGTATTAATTTAAAGTTGTTTTTAACACTGTACATCGAAGATGGGTGTTCAATTGAAATTACTACAATCGCATGTACTTTTAACTCATCGCATAGTTTTCTTTAGTATACTTCACCTTATCTCCGGATAATTAGGCAATGTCTTTGTTGTTGTCTATAGCATACAGATATAACTTATCCCCGAGTGAAAATTTTTAACGAAAATAATATCAGCGAGTGTCCTAAGGTTGCGGAAGGTGTGGCATTCATGGTTCTTCTGGTAATGCTCGGAAAATTGCCATGTCATGTTATGCCAACATGAACTATTTAATTTCGTGACTTATGAAACATCGTTCAAACAATGATCAATATTTCAAAAAGACTGTCTTCGAAAATCTAGATGAAAAAATATAATCAATAGAAATATTCTTGGAAGATTTCTTCCTAACAATCATCAACTGCGTCATAAGGTAATATCGTACTTATAAATTCATGTTGGATGATCCATCTTTGATCCATCAAGAACTCGGATCCTCTTCTCTGTATGGTCCAAGACCATGAAGCAGCAGGAATAGGAGCGTTCGTATATAAGGCAACGAGAAAAGCAGCAGATCAACTTGCTCTCGTGTTCGATACTGAATGGGAAAATCCAGACTCTGTCACCGAGTTGGAACCTGCTCAGCCCAAATTAAAGCTGCAGAAACGCGTCATCTTATGCAGCTACATAAAGATAATGCATAATCTCTTCTACCGTTATCTAGAGGAACATGGCTTATCTGAAAAGTTGACCTTCGCCTTTTCGAGATCAGCGGGGCTGAACCCTGACACCGAGGGGTTCATAATGGCTCGGCAAGATGGTGTAATTAACAATCTCTTCTGTCATGGTCGTGTCTTGGTTATCGAGGTACCTGGCTTGTCGCCAAGCGCCAGAGACGCTTATGCATCTCCTGTCGGCCTGTCCGGTACATGCGGTCACAGCGTAAGACACGATTCAGTATTACGGGTGTTATACTATCATTTGCGACACTCGGATGAGATAGATGAGAGCCAGTGCTGCCTTATGCTCCGGGGGATATAGAATCCGATATGGGGAATGAGAAGTGTCGAATTTTATTGGAACTATTCATTCCCTACTCTCACATATTTAAGCCAATAAGCCTGACATAGTCCGCCTCGACCACCATCTTAGGACGATATTTGTGATTGAGTTTTCGGCTTCCGCGAGAACAACATTGCCCTAAGACAGGAGTTTCGGAGTTTCGGAACGTGGATTAAAAAAAATACATTTATTTATCTCATAATCATAATTATTTCACATAAATCATACACAGGAATAGATAATAGAGACAAACAATAGGCTTAGTGGTTTACAGTACTGGGATCCCGGATTTTTTTCTACCACCACTGTCTTAGAATATAATAAACTATGTCTACCTTAAAGTTAAAATTTAATACTACAATGATAATAATAATAATAATATCTCTACCCCTCATTCTAATCACGAGGATTAGCCCAGAAGTCGAAGACTTGTGCGGGAGAAGGGGCGGCATATTATTATTAAGCAGGCCGCATTTGCGCCCAGGAACGACTTACGTTGGTAGGCCCTAACCACCATTCAGTGCAGGAATGGGGAAAACCTGGAAAACCTCATTAATTAGGGGGGTAGTTGAATGCCAACCGGTATCAATCTCTCACATTAAACCAAGTCAACATTCTTCCACCCTACCATACCCGCAGAGAGGGTGCCAATCTCTCCACGAATATAGCTTATATACGGTCTACCGGCTGCGGGGGTCGAACCCACAGCGATCCAGTCACCTCGATTCAAGTATTGACGCCTTAAACCGCGTGACCACTGACCGATCCGATGATAATATTGAAGACACTGTCACAGACGGTACCAGGTGTTCTTCTAATAAATAAAAAGGTAAGCAGTAGAGGAAGAAAAAAGAAGAGAAATAAGTCCTAGGTAGAGAAGACAAAGAGTAACAGACAAAGAGTAAATCACACTGAAATCTACACTATGAACAAAATTTACTGACTATTTAATAAATACTTTTTTACATTGGATTTAAAAGTTTATTAACTTAATGAGAGATCAAGAAGGCCTAGCTTAAACAAGTTATTTACGTAGGTAGTGACACTGTAAGAAAAATACCTTTTAAATATTGTTTTGTGATGATGGGGTTACCGTTCCTCGTATAGTTTTTTGACGAATATTAATGTTATGTTTACTCATATAAATTCAGCCAAAGATTTGCTGTTTACATAGTCGAAGAATCCATTTGGCGGCACAATTTTCTGCCCAAAAAAGAAAGGAAATGTATATCATAACATGCCATTTTAACTGCTACACATATATTTGCTATATGCGGGCCTTTAGAGCACCTCCTCTAATGGAAGGTTCCGTGTCGGCAAAAAATTATCATCTAACCGGGCAAGATCGATCGCTTCCCTATAATTGTTTCTTTGCATGCCGGCTGAACGTGGAGAGCCCAGAGGTTTTAATTACCCCTTTTTCTAACGTGTTTATTATAATGGCACTAGTATTGCTCGCCTCCCCTTCTGATTTTTATTTACGAGGCGTATCAAATATTTTGACATTTGGATTCGAGCACGAATATCACGAAATCGAACATTCCGACACTTAGCACGGAGAGAACATGCACTTCGCTAAAATTTAAATGTTTTGGTTCAATGTGTTTCAGTTTTCGGTGCAAACAGAAAGAAATGCTACAGTGTGATTGATCCAGAAAAGTGCAGGACATTGCTTGTGTTAAACATAGCCCTCAGGTAATGTAATAGTTAAAACAATTATTTTTTTGGTTTCTTATTATCGCCTGTACTGCAATTTCAGTTTACATTAATAATATGCCACCTCCACTCCCACACACGTCTTTGACTTCTGGGTTAATTCTTGCTATTGAAATGAGTAGTAAACATATTATTAGGTATTTAACAACAACTTTATTAAAAATTATTCATTTGCTTGGCTGCAACAGGTATTTGTACATATAAACAGAAGGAGACAATATAATAATAATAATAATACAATTAATGAAATACAATATATTGGCTTAATATAAGTGGGTAACGGGCCATTCTGAATGGGACCTGGCGTCTTATATGAGCCAACCATCCACTATCGACTGTTGACACTGCTCAACTAAGAATTTGATATTTTATAACAGCTACAAAACGTTTTCTTATCAAACAGCGTAAGTTACAAAAATATAGAAGTAAGAAGTTTATACAGGGTGAGTCAGTTTTTTGTAGACAAACTTTAACAGAAGATAGAACACATGTTTTTAAAAGGAAAATTCCTATAAACATATGTCGTATAATTTTTTGTTCTCGAATTTTCATAATAACTTATAAAGGAATGCTTAGATTTTTTTCATAATACCTATTAACTAAGGGGCATAAAACAAGCCATAAGAATGTTCAAAAATTTGCACAGTGGCGGAGTGGAGGGGGTGCTCAACCTCTTTGTTAAACAGGACTTCTAAGCCAGTGACTATTTAAAAAAAAACTATTATTTTCATTATCTATATAAAGTTTACCAAAAATAATGCCCCTTTTTCTGTTTCGAAATTCCTGCGCGTTTCCCAGTTATTTTAATTTTTAGTGCATGATGTGGTACTAAATTAAGTAATATACAGTATGCGCCAAAAGTATGGAATAAATTCAATAAAAACGAAACAATTATTTTTTGGGAAAAATCCTCGAACAGGAGGATTTTTAATTTAAAAATACATATTTTAGCGTAAAATGCGATTTTCAAATGTCATTTCTTTTCGAGTAATGACGTCATCGATTTTTTTAAATGGCAACAACATATTTCTTTCCTTGATTCTGAAAGATTGTTTCATTCTCTATCAGACAGTACTAAAATTTTGCCCTCTTACATAGGAAAGTTTTCGAGTAAATGACGATTGAATGTTAGAAAACGTAAATTTTATCCATAAAAAAGTAACAATACTTAAATTAAATGTTCGAATTGCCATCCACCAACTTCTTGACAATGCGCAAGTCTGTGAAGAAATTCTTCTTGCACATTATGAATGATTTCTGGGGTATTTCGTCCCGAATGCGATTTTGAAGTTCTTCTAAATTACGTGGTTTATTAATGTACACTTTTGACAATTTGAACATTTAATTTAAGTATAAAATTTAATCAATTGTATTTTATTTTACATACCTCAGAATTGTTACTTTTTTATGGATAAAATTTACGTTTTCTAACATTCAATCGTCATTTACTCGAAAACTTTCCTATGTAAGAGGGCAAAATTTTAGTACTGTCTGATAGAGAATTAAACGATCTTTCAGAATCAAGGATAAAAATATGGTGTTGCCATTTAAAAAAAAATCGATGACGTCATTACTCGAAAACAAATGACATTTGAAAATCGCATTTTACGTTAAAATATGTATTTTTTGAATTAAAAATCGACCTGTTCGAGGATTTTTCCCCAAAAATAATTGTTTCGTTTTTATTGAATTTATTCCATACTTTTGGCGCATACTGTATTTATTATCAATTATTGGCTAAATATTTTATTCTTTTAACGAAACCTACCTAAATATAATTTGTTAAGGATTCTAAAAGCCTAAATCTCTTATCCTTTATAAGCGGTGCTGTTGCATTGTATTTATAACTGTGAAATTTTAATTTGGATTTGATACAAATCATAGTATCTTGATAACATATATAAATTTGTTTCTGTAATTAAATTGGATTAGGTACTTTAATATACCCAATTTAAAGTAAAAGTAGAAGAGCTAAAATAATAAAATTTGTTCCTTTGGTGCATAATTTTGAAATCGTCCAGCAGATGCCATTCATTTTCATTCCATTGACAGAGGTATTTATCAGGTTTCAAAATAAATGCGTGTTCTAATATTCAGCAAATATATTAGATGGACTCAAAATGCGTTCTCATATTCAATGTTGGATTACTGATGTACCATTTGGTGAATCCTGATAATAGGGATGGAACGTAGATGAATTCTATTTCTATAATCAAATTGAAATAATTCATCAACCTATTGTGTTGATGGTTTGATGGATATATAATGGAGGCAGGTAATTAAAATAATTGTCTCGCTCTAGCGTTCTGTATCACTGCCATAAAGTTCAATATAGAACTGTACAAAATAAAAACACTGAAACAAACTAAGGTTATGTTTCGTTACGAGAATCAACAGCAAACGTTTTTACCATAATTTTTATATGAATTCACCCCACAACTCACCAAAATATCAACGACATCATCAATCAGCTTCAGTCACTCAAGAAAAATTTAATAATAGAAGCCTATACTGTTACATAAACTTCAGAAAGATACGTTTATTCATATTCAAAATTCTTATTACTGAGGCTACTTATGATATCAATGTGGTTATATTTAAAGACATGTGTTATGCCCCAAAAACCATTTTGTTGAGCTTTATCTGCTCGTAAATTGCATGGTTTATTATTTTCGACAGTAGACTGATTTTACTAGCAATGCATGGATTAATCAGAGTAAGTCGAAACAATCAAGGCATGCTTAAATGGAGAACAAATAATTACGTTAAAAAATAAATTGAAATTACCCACTTCACTTCACTTATTATACAGAATGAAACCGATAAAGAAAAAATAACATTTGCATACGAAAAAGTGAAGTTTATTAAGTATATCGGTACGGTGGTCCAAATTTTAATAGTTTATTTTCAAAACTTAAGGGTTAAGACTGTACAAAAATTTGAATTAAGTTCCCAGGGAAGTATAAAAGACAAATATATATATATATTTCGGAATTCTAGCTCGATAAATAGGGTTTTAATAGATTTTTTTTAGATTTTATGATGGACAATTCTGTTAATTCTTATTTTTCTCTACCCCCTCTTAAAATATTTGTACTTAGTCATAGTTAACCCTGAATACAATTGGCAATATAAACGCTAGCAACTGTTTAGTTAGAGTTTATAATAATCTATTATTTACAACTTTAACATATCAAAGTGCCACAATAAGTAGAACAATAATCAGGGGTTTACTTCTTTATGTTTCTACAAATTCTTCCCTTCCTATAGTGCATCAACATTTTGATTTCGTTAACTTCTCGAACTGGGTAGATAAATACCTACTTAATCCGGAAGCATGTGCATAATATAAACCAAAGTAACTTCCTTATTAAGGAATCTCAGCAACACCGGTTGCATCAAATATCTTATTTTCCAGTGCGCTGCATATTTAGAGCGACTCTCTGAGTTGCAACGGCAGCCGCCTTGTTGAATGTTATGCAATGAAGTGTCATCAAAATGTCGTACTTATAATCACCCTTAGAAGCGACGAATATTTAATAAATCTCGTCAAAGGCAGATTATTAACAGAATGCAATTTGCGACGTGCAAAATGTGGAATCAGAACCATGCGAGCTTATTTGTAATCAAGTAAGACAGGAAATCCATTTGGTAGAGTTTATAGTATTATTAATCATGTTTTTCACATGTTTTTTATTGTTATGTGATATCTACGCATACTCCACAATGTTAGATAATAATAATTGACACTAATTACGGTATTAGAGATAATACACTGAATATCCTAAGAAACTACTTGCCATATAGAATGCAGAAGGTAGAAATAGCTGGCCAATTAAGTAATCCTTTAGAAATAAATAGTGGTGTTCCTCAAGGAACTGTATTAGGTTCAGTGTTGTTTCTTGTATATATAAACAGTATTTTTGTATAAACAATTTTAATGAACAGCTCATCTCATATGCTGATGACACGATGATTATTTATACAGGGAAATCATGGGAAGAGGTCTATAAAAATGCAGAAATTGAATTAAAAAAGCTTAAAATGTGGCTAAATAATAATCTCCTATGTTTAAATGTAAATAAAACTAAATTTATAACCTTCACTTTATTAAATAACGATCAACCAGTGACCAATTCTTTAAAAATCCATGAATCCAGACAGTAATTACTTTCTCGACTGTAATTGCCCTGCAACAGCAATATTCTATCAAATATTTAGAAATAGTTTTTGACCAGCATATGAGATGGAATAAACATGCTTTATACTTGACTAAGAAAATTAGACAAGTAATAAATTTTATTCGCTTAGTACCATAATATCTAAAAAAATCTGGTAACTGTATATTATTCATTAGTAGAATCAGTTTTAAGGTACTGGCGTGGAGAGGAATGTTTAATAATGCACTAAATAATTCACAAGTAGCACAAAATAATATTTAACAAAAATAAATTGTATGCCACTGACAGCCTTTATAAAGATACTGACTCATTCAATATTAAAAATATATATTATGTTTATTGTTCTCTATTATGAATGTTTTGGAACAAATCTCAATACATCGTTTCTAATACTAACAAAGAAAGGATTTCAAATGAATAACTTATACCGTTGCCTTTATTTAAGAAAACTCATACTTAAAAATCTATTTTCTACCTAAGTTTCAAATTTTCTATGTTACCCAATAATATAAAATGTCTAAAAAATTTTAATAAATATAAATTTGAATTAAAAACATTTATTTTTTGCAATTTCTCCCATTATTTTAATTTTATTGAATTCCCTATAACATTTATATACGAGTATACATCTAATCTCATGTTTCATTTGTTTTAAATTGCAATTTAATTTGCCTTAAGTTCTCCATCCTACTACGGATTTCTCTTCTGTCAAGTACCTATATACAATTTCTCTTACTACCTAGCTTTTAAAAAGTATATGGTGTTATTATTATTATTTTCTTTTTTCTGCTATTTGTTGTTCTCTGCGGGTTGCTAGTGAGCGAGACAACACAAGCATAATTTAATGCTAATCTCTACCCGTTATTCTAATCACGAGGATTAGCCCAGAAGTCAGAGACTTATGCGGTAGAGGAGGCATTTGCGTCCAGGAACAACTTAGTTGGTAGGCCCTAACCACCATTCAGGGTGACACCTGCAAAACTTCATTAATTAGGGGGATGGTCGAACGCCAACTGGTATCAATATCTTTCATTGATCCAATCCAACGTTCTTATACCCTACTATACCCGCAGAGCAGATGCCAATCTTCTCCACAAATGTGGCTGATCAACGGTCTACCGGCCGCAGGATTCGAACCTGCAGTGGATGCCAACCACGAATCAAATACGGACTCCTTAACCACTCTACTACCGATCGATCGAAGATATATTTCCTTTAAAACAATTAATATGATTCTTTACTACGAGTACTTACTGCAGTACAGGTTTCTAACTTCAGGTATTCAAGAGACACATATTCTATCTTTACTTTTCTAAATAGGCACAAATGCACTGCTTTTTATTTTAAGAGAATTCTATAGATATTTTTAAACTACAAGCTTGTAGTCTTCAATATATTATTAGATAGGCAACTCTAGCCACTTAGAGTTTAATCAAAACAGAGCTTATTTTTATAAAACAATGCTGTAACAAATGACACAAAAATAAAAAGAGTACCTAATTCTATAAATTATATTCCTATAATTTTTTCCTAGACATGTAGCGCTCAAAATTTTATTTTTATACAATTCTCCCAGTAACCTTCTACGCATTAAAAATGAGTAAAGGATTGTTTGCATAATGTATTTTCTCTATATCTTATGTCAACTTAGTAGTAATTATAGTAATAATTGTTCAAAATAACTATCGTTGCTTGCGACAAACGTTCATCGTACAAATGTGGCCAGAGAATCCAGCGTCGCCGTGAATTAACATGTCATGCAGTTCATGATTCCATTTTTGTTTATGCATATCCACAAACATCGAGCAAACACTATTGCTTAACCTTAATTGGAACTTTGTAATTTAGTAACACAATTTTGCATTTTATTGTAGTTGTATTTTCATTTTTGAAATATATTTGTAGAAAAACTATTTGTTTTGGATATTTTTCTAATAAGCTTTTTTTTGTTGCATGTAGTCAGATATATAAGCCCTTTCAGTATTGGCACTTATATTCCAGACACACTGTATATTTTTGCAATATTATTCAACAAACTATAACACCTTAAAATGCAATATTTGTCATAAATGATACAATCATGCATCCATAATGATTTATTTTAGAATAAATATCTATACTTATATAAAAATATAGGTAATTCTTTATATGTAGAATGAACTATGAATTGTAAAACTATCAAATTTAAAATATGTTTTATATCTACAAATTAACTTGTTATAATAACATTTTTACTGATTAGAATCATTTGGACAAACTTCATTAATGTAAAGATGCCGATCAAAGTTTTCAATTTCTAATTTGTTATAAAACACATTTATATTCATTAGATTTACTGTAATAGTAAAATAAAATGTTATTTATCTAGGTATATACTCTACATTTTTATTCATAAATTTTCTCACTGGATTGGAAGTCTTTTAATTTCATCTTCATAAAAATATGTTCTATAGAGCGGATATTGAAGTCTTTATCAATGAATTTTTCCACTTCCTCTTGGGTCAAAGCAGTAATGTATGGCCACACATTGTCTAAATAAGACATCCTTTTTTTTTTGGTCTAAATACCAGTATTGCATGATCAAAGTAGTACGCAATGTTTGCAGTGCACTGCTTGTGAAGGAAAATCAATGAGTATCTGCAATCCCAAAAAAAAACAGTGGCAAAAATTTTCCCTGCAGAAAGACGAGTTTTTCCAAGTCGTCGCCACTTCAGGATTGCTTGTTTTGATTTCGAAGTGTAACAATCTTATGACTGGTGGTAATGCTACTTAGACATTACCTCCTTCCATTCAATAACACGCCAGAATACTTCCACAGATCCAAGACGGTTAGTTTTCTAATTTTGTCAGGACTTAAGGAGCCTATCTTACCGAGACTTTTCGGTAACCCAAGTTATCGGTTGATAACTTCCGTACAATATTGCGATCTCTGCAGCAACTTTTCGTACCGCTCTGCACCAGCCATCTTCAATCAGATGACGAATCGCACGAAAGTTCGCTTCTGTGATGCTTGTCCGGGGCATGACTTGACTTCCACTGATTCTTGGTCACTTATTTATTATACTGGCCATAGATTTGATACTTTGAAAGCATTTTTGTCGGCAAACGGTACAATTATTCCACGCAAAAATTCCTCGGTCGTGTCCTATCTTTTACATGCTCAGTCTCTCTAAACTTGGCGATAAATTTACTCACCGTAGCTCGTGCTATTGGTGGTCTGTCAGCATGTGTTTGATTAACCAGCTCACATGCTTTCGAATGGCTCCGTAGCATACCACCACATTCAGCCATCATTAAGATCTCTATCCTTTCACGTTCAGTTAAATGTGCCATTCCTTCTAAGCTCCAAAAAATTCAGTGATATATTTGCGAAGTTTAATAATGTACTAATTTGTGAAAATTAGTACCAAAATAAATAATAACAAAGATACAGGTTGTCCAAATTGAAGAAATAAATCACATTTTCTTTGGATTCTTTTAGGATAAGCTAAAGTAAATCGACTTATTTTGGTCGCAGTATTATGCTGCTACAGTATGGCCCATTACTTACGCAACAATTCGACTTTTAAACTTACTTTTAAATAACCCAACTAACATTTAAGCCTAATAGACTACTACACAAGAAAAATAATCCTGAATTGATCAAGATTTACTACTTTCCTCCATAAAAATAGTCTTCAATGTTACAAAATCTTATAATACCAAAATTTTAGTAAAAAATTTGTTAACTAAGAGTAATATAATGCCTTCCAAGTAAAATGAAATATATGTCAATTTATACAGTTCGATATTACATATTGTTTACCTATTCTATGTTTTCAAATGCTAACATTCCAATAACGTGTAAGACGAAGTTATAATTTACTAAATTTCGCCTAGAAATCTGTCTTCAATATCCAAGGATTTTTTAAATTATTACAATAGGTAAATATTTACATATTTATTACGAAATTGTAAAACTTATTTTGTCTTCAACTAGTAGTTAAAAATAAGGTAATAACTAGTTATTTTGCCCTATTAAATCCTTCAATTTTATTACAATATAATCCTATTTTCAACTTTGTTGATAACTTCTAAAGAATATTTGACCATTTCAATTAACCTAATAGAAATATTGTTCTATATTATGGTACAAATTTACTTGTTAATAATACTTCGACGTATGTGTGTCTTATAAAGGTCTTTTAGAGAACAAGCTTCTTGTCATATGTATTCCGACATATCTTCATGTAATAGCGCGTAGAAATTGTTTTGTGTTTTGGCAGTCTGCAGTGAAAACTATGACCTACACAAGGTTAGAGAGTTGTAAAAACGAATTTAAGCCAACACTGCATATAATCAATCTAATGATAATATATGGATAAACACTTCATATATAAGTATTCTTATGACTGTTATCGTGTCAGATGAATTCAGTAGTGCACGTGAATTGAAATTCGAATTGAATTCCGTTAGAAAATATTCATTTTGTTTTTATTATTACGCATACATAATATTATTGGCTTTAATTTGAATTTTCAATCACAAATAAATCCATGAGTAGAATTTTATATGTAGGTACTAATTTAGTTGGTAATAAATTACCATAAAATATCTTCATTTTGAGGAAATTTCAACCACAAAGTTAATATTTTCCTGTGAAGTCAATATTGGCATAGGCAATCTTAAAACTTACAGACAAATTGACTTCAAAGTTGATTTTGTTTGAGCGTCCATGTTGTAACAAACACTAGATGTTTTGTTCATTAATATGAATATTAAAATTATGTTAATACAGATAATATTAGTTAATACATTTATGGCGAAAGATTATTAAACACATTTTATCACGAAGTACATTCAGTTTTTATTTTAGGTTATTTTTCAGTATAGTAATATTATTAAAAAGCAATAGTAAAAATGTATATTTATAAGGCGCGTTATTTTTATGAAAGTTTGGTCATGACATTATACGAAAAAATTTCCTGGGTTGTACAATTTGATGAACGGAAACCAAAAATACAGACTTTATTATATTAAAATCTAAATATCTATAAATATACTAACTCCTACTCTACTTGTAGCTTAGTAGCCTGACATAGGTAGTCTTTCTTGTTCTTCCTATCCCTGTTCGCTATTAGAATATATAAAATCAAACATATAATGTTGTCTCTCTCTGGCAAAAGTATGTCATATAAAGGGCATAATTAGGGTGTATTTTGGTAATAATGTCTTTTATATTTCGAAATTTTAACATAAAATTGGTCCGTATTTCTTTTAGGTCCAATTATATTATTGGAATAAAATTCTTGCCGACCAATTATTAACTTCCATATTACTTTAGTATTTTCCCCACATAAGGAAAAAGGCCAACGAATATAGGTAAACTTCCCTTATATGGAATTGGTCATGAAAAGTTTTTGACCAATTCTGAGGTCAAGTTAACGTAATTTTAACTTTAATTGTTTGTTGAAATTGCATGCATCATGAGATTTAGATGTGTTTTTCTCAGAAACCATTGCTTCTAGCGACATCAACAAGGTGTACGTTTTTTAACTAGAAAAGATAGGGAAGAAAATTTGAGATGCAATGTAGCACAAAAAAGTCGTAGCGATTTAAAGAGGTTCAAACCATCGTTGGTGGCGCCCTCTAGCAGATACACCAAAATCGTCGACATATTCAAATTTCTAGTCCCAAGAAACCTCCTATACCAAATTTCATAAAATACGGTTGTTGCGTTCGAAAAATAATAAAGAAAATGTGATTTATTTTGTCAACTTTGAGACCCTGTAGCTCCGTTAGTATCAAATTTTGGATGAAGGTAAGTTGAGTTAGTTCAGCTTATTTTTATCCAAACTATCTACATCTGAAGTTTGGCTCATGATTTACTGAACAGCCTGCATATGCTCAAATATCATGTATATTGATAAACGTTGACGAAAAATAAAATAAAATGAAATTGAATAACTATATTTTCAATTTCAAATATTTTTCCCTAATTATAACCTAATAGGAACATATTGTGTAAAATTTAATACCGTAATATTTCAAATGCTGCATTTAAACGAACCTATAAATACAGACGTTTATTATGCCACACATACTGATGGGGCTGGCCGATTTCAAATTGCATTTTAATTAGAGTTGTAACGTTTACTGAAATTTATTTGCAAATTACGGGTTCGCCTATTTTCATACAGGGTTCATTGCACGCTTATAAAGTGACAAATAACACTGGGTACACGATACGTTTCTATGTTAATTAAATTTTTCAAAATATACGGACGGGATGTATTCATTGTGTATGAACTCAGTTTTATGTGAATTCTGTGGACATGGAAATGGAATATATAGTTTAGTTTGTTCGACAGGGGACCATGTTTTAGCCTGTCATTAATGAATACTACGTTTGCCTATATTAACACACAATGTGGTTGTCAAGGTAGAATAAAAATGTTTATAGAGAATGACAGAAATCGACAAATAATAAAATTGATACATGGAGATTTATTAAGTTGATTTTACTGCTGTTATTATGAAACGCGGCGAGCTAGGTCGTGTAGCCCAGTGTCCATGCCGCCAGTAGAAGTTAGACCTAGAATTATTATTGTATCGTTTTGTCATTAAGGGTTTCCAAGCAAATAAAAAAATATAATGAAAATTTCACAATAGTATTTTTCAGCCAATTAAAGGCCTGTATTTTGTAGCGTTACTATAGCAACTAAGAAAATTTCCGGAAATTTTTCTCATCCTTGGGGTAAGGAGCATGAAATTACACTGGAAATGTTTTGACATTTATAAATAAAATGACATTTATATTTAACTTCAAATTTATTCTAATATAATATACATAATTTAATAAGTACAAATCATTTATAAATAATTATTTACCAAGTATGTACTTTTAGTAGTTTTAATTAAAGCGTCCAAATGTTGCTGAAATTCCTCAGCCACGTCTTCTTTTCTTAATGGGGAATAAACAAGCACACATTCACTAAAATTTATAAAATGTCTATGTTTCAAAAAATAAATGTAGTACTTTGAAACAATCTTATTCTGCTGTGATCCACGAAGAGCTCCATATTTCTTACACACCAGAAGCAAATGATTTTTAATAATCCCAAACAAGTTTGGCGAATAAATATCTGACCCGCATTCTTGTAATAAATACATTAAAAATTTTAGGTTCCGATGATACATTTTAATTTCACTAATATTTTTGCAAAACTTGCATAAAACGTATTTCTCAAACCGCTCCATTTTTCAATTGTCCAACACAACGATTTTAAAGAAAATGGTCAAAGTCACGATTACCTTGTTTGACATGGATTCCATGGCCTTCTTAATAATAAATATGTCGTAGTCATTGGGCGTAATTCGTCATTTCACGGAAAGCCTAGTCATTGGCTGTAATGCCGGCAAAGGTTAGGTTAGGTTAGGTTTGGTTGGGTTCAAACGCTGTAACGTGTAATCGTTTAACCTATTACTCTGATTGACGAGAATGAAACAGGCATTCCCTGAAATGAAGGCAAAATTCAGTCAATCAAAGTAATATTCGTTTCATTACAGCCTTTGCCGGCAATACAGCCAATGACTAGGCTTTCCGTGAAATGACGAGTTACACCCAATGACTACGACATATACATATGAATTTTATTGATATTACATAGTGCTTAAGTCGGTTAGTTGTATTTCTTTTTTATTATGTCCTGGTTTTCGTCTCCAAAACGGGACATTTTTCGTAAAAAAAACACTAAACTTTTCACTTTGACACCGTGCATATAAAATGACATTTGTTATCTTTTGAATTAACATACAAAGTCTACTGTCTCTTCAAAACAATCAAAAAATTTTAATATCTTTATATTTTTGTCGATATTTTTTAACACTTCATTGTGAAATTTTCTTACCGAATACTACTCTAACTTCAATTAAAAACTGGAAATTTTTTCTTGCACACGAATATTTTTTAGAAAATTCGTGTGCTCGAAAAAATTTCCAGTAATAATTGAAGCTCTAGTGGTTAATTATAAGTGAAAATTTCGAAATCTTTGACACCCTGTATCTCGAAAATGGTGAACTTTTAGATGTACATGGTGTTATATTTGGTTAAATCTTATTAATTTTGAATATATAATCACCCCTTTGAAGAATGCTATTAATACCTGAAACACTGTATATTTCTCCATTTTCGGTCTGCGCCAGTTCTCCTGTGTACAAGGTGTCTCAAACTCGAAAGTATAGGCCTACTCTGAGGATACAAAAAAAATAAATAAAATTTGGGACACGTAGGATGAGGTAAACTCCATTTTCAATCGAAAAAATTATCTTTGGGATTTTTAAGAAACGATTAATGACGTCATCAATTATATTTTCTCCAGAAACATACCCAAATTTTTTTCTGTTAAAAAAGCTCTTTTTTTTCTAGTAAATCAAACCACCTAAATATCACATTCGCTGTAGAAGGATCAAGTAGTCGTTGTAAAATAATTGAATGTTCGTTGTTTAAAGTGCATACATGTTAAAATACTTGTCATTACTTAATACGAACGTCAAGCCTACAACTTTTGTGCGTACAAAATGTTTTCTCATTTGATCGGGAGCTTGTAGGATTGTAGAGAGATGGTGTGACGAGACGGGTCTCTCGGTCAATGCAAGTAAGACTGAGTTGATCCTCTTCACAAAAAGGAGGAAGATAGAAGATTTCAGGGCCCCAACTATGTATGGAAAAACCCTTACTCTAAGTAAGGAGGTAAAATACTTGGGTGTAACCTTGGACAGTAAGTTGTCTTGGGGGCCACAGATTGAACGGGTTACCCGGAAATCGATGGCAACCTTTTGGCAATTAAGGAAAGTAGTAGGCAAAAACTGGGGACTCAACCCAAGGGTACTTCACTGGGTGTACACGGCGGTGATCAGGCCGAGGCTACAATATGGGGCCTTGGTCTGGTGGCCGTGTGGGCTGGGTGACTGTGGCCAAGGTGTTGTCGAGGATCCAAAGGCTGGCTTGCTTAAGTATTACAGGAGCAATGAGGACAACCCCAACTGCTGCCCTGGAAGTTTTGCTGGGGTTGCCACCCCTCCCAACATGGATTGTAAAAGAGGCGATGGCGACCTACCTGAGAACAAGGGATGCAGGCGGCTGGAAGGCAGAGGGTCGTGTGGAGGTCACGCTTCTATAGCCTTGAGGGCGGAGAATGAAATTCCAGTATCCGCTCTGAGGGTTATTGAAGCAAAGGATAACCTAAGGTTGGGTAGGAGGTATACCACTGTTTTCCCTTCGAGAGAGCAGTGGGAGAGGGCAGAGAACATGTCTCCCCGGTATCTCTGATATGCTATACAGATGGATCCGGGTAGGGGATGAGTTTTCTGGAGCAGGAATTTATCTGGAAAACCTGGATATCCGGCAGAACTTTTCGCTGGGTACACACTCCACGGTTTTCCAGGCGGAGGTTTTTGCTATTTTGATGGTAGCAAGCAAGGAAGAAGTAAGGAATTGTGTGGAGGAGAAAATCTTCATCTGCTCGCAGCCAGGCTGCACTCAGGGCTCTTAGCTCTCCGGTGACTAGATCTAGTCTTGTCCAGGAGTGCGGAGATGCCCTGGAGTCCTGGCCAGACAAAGAGAGGTGGAGTTGGTCTGGGTTCCTGGCCATAAGGGAATCCCGGTAATGAGACGGCTGACTTGCTGGCTCGTCTTGGATCTGGGGCACCGTGCCAGGGACCCGAACCCTTTGGGAATTACGCGAGGCAGTATGAATAGTGCCCTTAATAAATGGGCCTATCAAACACTAGGAGGAAATTGGATAAGGAATGGGGATGCAGACAGGCACATGACTTCTTCAATGAACCTAATAAATCTAGGACGAAGTTGCTGCTGAGCCTTAGTCGAAGGTCCCTGAACCAAATGGTGGGGGTCCTGACAGGCCACTGCAGACTCAGAAGGCATTTGAATTTGATAGGCATAGAGGATAGTCCCTTATGTCCGGAATGCGGAGAGGGGGAAGAGACCCCTATCCATTTTCTAGAATACTGTGCGGCTCTTGGAAGACTAAGATATATAATCTTTGGCACCGAGGAGCTGCAAAGGAAAGAGATGAGGGGCCTACCATGGACCAGGATCCTGGCGTTCATTAGGGCGTCGGGTAGGTTCGAGGAAGGCCGAGGGCGAATAGTGGAGGGGTGATGGGATGCCAGGGTAGGCAAAAAGGGCCCACGTGTGGCCTACTTGCCAGGCTAAGGCCGCCCGCACTTTATTACTACTACTAAATGTTTTCTCATTCAGAATAAGTTGATACGTTGCTAATTTACGGCGAGTCACAAAACAAAAATCAAGAAGAACAGTAGTTATATTGAAAAAGGTATCCAGAGCGCCTCATTCCTGATCATAGAACCTTTAGAAGATGGGAGGCAACGACGACGAAATGAAAATACATTTTCTGTTCGGAAGAATTAAATAATTGACCGAAGGGTACGAAACACTGTTTATGCAGCTAGACTATTACAGTATTTCGAACAAAATCCACGAAATTCTATACGACAGGCTAGCCGGGAATTGAATTTGGTTAAATCAACTGTTCAAGGAGTTTTAAAGACCATTGGGTATCATCACTACAAGAATGGAAGAAAGAAGACATGGAATAGTTTCCTGAGCGTCACATTGAAGACAAACTTAATTGTATAGCACAAATTGTAGTAAATGTAGAAACTGGTTATCAAAGCATTTGTCGCCACTTTCGATGGAGGAAAGTCAGCCTGTAAGTAATGGTTTGCCAAACAGGCGCAACGAACACTACTGGTTCATTGAAAATCCCCACATTGTAAATCCAGTTCGAAGTTAAGGCCATTTTGGAGAAAAGGTATGGTGTGGCATGTAACCGGCTGCTCTCCTCTCGGGGTTCTCAGAATTGCGGTCGGGTAATGAAATAGAGTGTACAGTTTTGGTTTTGTTTTAATGCTTTTTATTCTTCTAAATAAACCGACATTGGCACTACACATATGCGTGGGACACGTAACAAGGACAATACAATAGTTGAAAGGGTAGATACCTGTTCGATTCCCAAAGCAATTGAAACAACAGCTGCACTCGGTACTTCTTTAACTGTTTTTGTTTCTGCCAGGTCGTCCCCTGACGACATCAGGCCACAATAACACTTACTTCCTACACCAACTGTGTTGTTATCAGCTTCTCTCTGTACAGCCTGCCACATCTACTTTTCCTTTCTTGTTCCCGACTGACTCTCGCACCGCGCACTGCCTTCAACTCCCCGGCCGGTCCCCACTACCGCACTTACTTAAACTACAGGGTGGGCGCGTTACAGGCATCATCGATAGCGTTTAATTGGGCCTTATTTTTATGAATATACATTGAACAACGTGAGTTACCTAACTTTCCTACAAGAAGAATCTGTACTACTGGAGAATGTGTCTTTGCAGCTAAGGAGAAACCTATGGCTTCAGCACGACGAAGCTCTACCCTACAAGGACAGGATTGTGCAGCAATAGTAAGATAACAGTTTCCCAGAAAAATTGGACTGAGATTAATGGACATTTCCAGTGGCCCGTAATGTTACCAGATCTAACACCCCACGATTGTTGTTATGGGGGGTTTTAAAAAATAAGGCTTACAAAACACCTGTGCGAGATATTAATCATTTGAAAGAAAAAATCATAAACGCTTGTAATGAGTTAAACGGCAAAATGTTAAACAAAGAACTCAGGCGAAGATTGGATATGTGTCTTGAAATGAGAAGAGGTCGTATAGAGAATAGATTGTACTATGTGTATAGTATGAAGGTGTTTGCATTATTTTTTAAGTTTAGTTAATGTTATCATCACCTGTTGCTGTATTAAAGAATTATCGACTTTAATCCTTTTATTTATTCTTAATGACATTTGCGAACTTTAAACAACGAACAATCAATTATTTTCCAACGACTACTTGATCCTTCCACCGCGAATCTGATTTTTAAGTGGTATTTCTTTTGAGACTCTTTAGAACGATATTGTTTATAACTTTTAAACGGGAAGTAATACAGAAAAAATTCTGTAACAAAAGTTTATTGGAAAAAAGAAACTTGATGACGTTATTAGTCGCTTCTGTCAAATCCCAAAGATAATACTTTCTATAAAAAATGGAGCTTACCTCATCCCATTTGACATGAACCGTTCCAAATTTTATTTAAATTTTTTGTGTCCTCACATTCTACAATTTATTCACTCTGGGATTTTTTTACATCAAATCCTAAGACACCCTGTATATCGATAAATTAAAGTAGGTACTTTAACATGAATAAATCGACATTCTCAATATCTCAAATTGGGATATACCTCTAAAGTGCTCTTATTAAAATAGTTTTATTTAAGAATTGTTTCTGAAAAGACAATTATTTACTACTATGTTTTAGCCTTTACAAAAAATAGCCACCCAAAGTATCGGGTACTGGCATTTGATATAGCTAAATTATATATAAAACTTTGCCTCCCTCGTCTTCTATAATTGCTACGCCTTCCCTATTGCGAATTTGTTTCTGTTTTGCCTACGTTTGATTGACATTTGTTCTAAATCTTTTATAGTATTTTATCAGATAAAATGTTTTTGGTACATGATGATAATGTAAGCAATCAGCACTTCGGTAAGTATTTATTTATTGTTTGTTAATCTTGATTTAAATTTAATTCACAAAGTTTTGCTAAGTAGTAAGCACAATGTTATTTTAAATGGCGAATAACATAACTTCACTTTGAGTGAACTCTACGCGGACTAAATTTACGAATATGATAAAAGGTTTTAAGAAGTTCCTCCGAATTCATTAAGTTAATGAAATTTTGATACTAGTTTTACATTTTTGCCCTGCAGTAATTCATGTACTTTTCCGTTAATGCATTTATTTCATTAGCATTAGCAAAGTTCTGTGACATTTTTTACTACTAATTTAATGAAGTAGTTTGAGATGATAAATATCTGGTATATTATATTATCGAATTTCCTTCATTTTTATATCAGAAGATTTAAGCGAACTTTGTTAAACTTTTTCTTCTTTACCTTACTCTTTCTGCACTTAATTTGGTTATATACTAATAGATACAAATTTTAGAAATAGTTTAGTCAATTTCATTTCATAAATTATATAATCAATTTTTTTGAAATAGATTGCAGGCATACATACCATTAGTTTTTTTTTTTATTGTGCTGGACAAGGTTAGGTTAGATTAGGTTGGGTTAGGTTAGGTTATGAAAAAGAGTTTTAAACAAAGGATACTTAAAATAATGAAATAAAATCAGGGTCGATAATAGAGCGATTTAAGGCGTCAGTCTCTTAAATCTATGTTTGACGCAGGCCCGGGTTCCGAATCCGGCAGCCAAAAGAGCGTAGGTCAGTTATACTTATAGAATATTGGCATCCTTTCTGAAGGTATGTTATGGTGGGTAGAGCCTTGGCTTGGGTCAATGCGAGAAATTGATACCATTAGTACTATTAACCAAGTTATTCATGGGCACAAGTGCGACCCACTGACTAATAATATATCATCCCTATCCCACACAAGCCTTGTGAGACTAATTATTCTCTTGGGTTGAAAATCGCCGAAAACAATGCCCAGTATAAGCATTTCAATTAGGCAGTTTAAGAAATCGTGCAATTAGTTTTAACATTTTGCCAATACTATTTAGTTTGGTAAATTTACCAGCTTTATTTTGAAGAAAGAAGCCAACATGATAAGTTTTAAGTTCTTAACCAATTTTCTTACCAGTTATACTACATTCAAGCCCTCAACATTTCCAGATGGTACGAAAAACTCTCTAGGAAATTTTGTTTCACATGGTACGTGTCATGGCTTCGAGGCATAGTTTTTCAACTTTCACATGTTCTACAAGCAGATTTGTGAGTTCTTTTCGACATGCGCCCGATAAACCAATAATCAAGCTTACCTAAAATAAATATTGGTTATAAAAGTTATTTACTAAAAACTTATTTGTAATATAGCTACCTACCTTCATGAACAGAAAACATCATCGTCTCCATTCATTAAAATTTGACTATTTCCTTCTTTGTTAATACCTTAGATTTCTCTGATTTTCGCTTCAAACATGCAATCAAATTTAAATATTTTTAGATATTAATATTCTTCTTGACTGAAGTTTTTGTTCTTATTATTGAGTAATAGCATTAAAGAGCTGGAGGCTTCTGTGTTTTTGTTCGTTGAAATATACTAATACTTTCTTGTTAGTTAGCTATATTTAAATATTTTTTGTCTCCATATCATTTTTCATAGCGACCAAATGCTTGTCCGTATTTCTTCTGTGATTTCTCTGGCACGAGGTTGAGACAAATATATATGCTACATTAAGTACAGTCATTGTTACTATTCTGTGTAAAGCCCTAGACTGAATTTGAATATCTCCCGTGCCAATTTCACTGGATATTGCTTTTATTTTATAAGATAAAAAAGGATCTGAGAATTTTAACGTGGATATTCTTTTTGCTCTCAAACGGTGACGGACCGTGAAAATAAATAGCGCAGATGCTACACCTAGATCAAGCTACTGGAATATAGAACTTTTTTTAGAGGGAAATATACGCATGATTAACGAGATAGCACGTGTAGGGGAGCGTGTCTAATATATAAAACATCGAGGTCGTGATGCGATTTGTTCTTTTTCCGGAAACGACTGATATAGAGACGTTTACCACAGGTCATCACTCTCAGCGTGGAAATACTACCGTATTTATCTCTTATCTTATAATTGCTTTGGGAAACATCACCAGTGACCACATTGGAACACAACGTCTAGGATATTTACTGTTTGTAATATGTATTTCAAAAATTATATTTTAATTTTTTTATCTACGTTCATGCAGAAAACAAAACTTTATTGAACTATATTTCGTGTAAAAAGTGGTTCTATTGCAATAGTGCAATAAAATGTCATTCTACTACAGAATTTTGTCATCATGACAAACATAAACGTTCAAATCGACATCACATTCTCCTAGACTCGGTGTTATCTAAATATCATTTTTGGTTTTGCATGAACGTAGAAAAAATATTGTATGCAACTAGTCCAAAAAGTGTTTATTGTTCTCGACGTATTGTCCAACTCGGTCTGACGACCTCGTTGGACAATTTCACGTCGCGTGCAATAAACACTTAACTATTTGTACTTGTTGCATATTAATAATTATAAAAGCAGAAAGTACAGCTCCTTTGTTTCTTTAACATACATAAAAATACTTCATTTCATACAAGCCTTTTGAGAATAATTATAAACAAATAAATTCTTAGTTACCGCAACTATAAACATGTTCATAACTCTCTTGGGAGTTATACTGTAGTTATAAGTTCTTAAGTCTCTAACGTATTTACAGAAATAAACCGACAATTGTCGAATTTTCCGAATTGCAAACATTTTCCGTTGAACTGTCGTCACTGCCTATGACTGTAGTCAAACATGAAGTTATTGTTCTACTTCTTTCATGTGACATGCCAGCCGACATTCTTTCAGTTTTATTTTTCAATTCCATACTGTGGGCCAAATTCCCTGCTGTTTAACTTTGCCATTCACCATGTCTCTTCAATGTCGTCATATGTCAATGTCCCATAAAAGCTTCTGGATCTGGCAAACTCAAAAACTAGTAATTTTGATTGGCATTTTCTCAAAACGTATTTTTCCCAACGGGCTGGACTGTGCAACGCTTTTCGCGATACATTAGAAAAAATCTTTCTGAACTCGACGGACGCAAAAGACATATACTTCCTCACTAGACCCAATGCAGAGAACTAGTTCTCTTCCACAGTTGTAAATTTCTTACGGATATCTGTTTAACTCTCCGGAAACCACCATAACCGAGTCCCTATCTTCAATACGATTAATCTTCATAATCAAAAGTTCTTGACCTCTACAGCTTCCGAAATAACCCAGAATCAGAACCACCTGTACAATAGAGCAATAAATGTGTAATTCTTATAGTAATCGGAAGCATCCTTCAAACATTTAAGAATGTCATCCCGACTAAACACTTCAAACATTTTTGGCTCATAGCCTTTACTTTTTTGTTAGGAAAAACGCTTTCAATTCATGAAACTTTCTACCATCCATATTATTATAAATTGTCACCATTGATTTTAACATTGACCACTTAGTCCACAGGGAATTAGGACTGTATGATTCAGACTATAAGAAAAATAAATCAATATCACTTATACTAGAACGTGACAGAATAAATACATACCATGTCTTGAAGGTAAGCCAACGTTATAGTTTCACTTATATTTTTGTTTTCAATACACTTTCAGCAACTGCAGGAATTTGTCATACTTTTTTATACTTTCGTGCTAGCTTTCTCAGGTTTTTGTAACAAATCACCTAAATTATTTAAAAACTTGTTAGTTAGTGTACTTAATTATTATTAAAATAAAACGAAATTTGGGTTTCATATTTCATTAATGTAAAATGTTGCCTTCGATAATTAACATCCTCATAACTCCCTTGATACACAAATAACTATAACAAACTATGTATTCCCCAAAAAGTGCTAATTATGGGTGTTATTTAAGTTGAAATTATTAATACTGTTAAGCATTTATAGGAATGTAGGTATGTACTACTATTTGTAGTATGACTTTTCACTCTAGCATTCAATACAATTTTCCTCAACTGAAAATATAAATTAATAACTTAATAACATTAATAAATCATCAATTTTAGTTCCTCAAACTTCAATTCATTCATATTTTCATTTTTCTGGTTTGAATTGGATTGTACATGTATCTGAGTGTAATGGTATAGTGCAGATATTACGTATCCCTTTAAAGTAATAAAGTTCATAGATTTTCCTCATTATTTACTATACAGGGTGTTAAAAAAAGAGTGTAAGATATGTCAGGAGGTAATAGTATGAACCCAAATACGCAGAAAAGTGTTAATAAACATGGGTCCACAAAGTAACGGTTGCGGAGATATGGACCACTATTCGTTTTTCAAACATTTTGTTTTATTAGGAATAAACCGACAAAGGAAGCTTTTAACAAACACAAAAACAAAGTTACAGAGGATGTTCAAAGTGCCCTTGATATTCGAACTCTTTCGAAAATACCCTCCTTAGTTTGAATTTCTTGACACTTTTGATTAATCCGTAGCTGCAGCTCTTCCTGGCTATTTACAGGAGACTAATGTCTTCAAATATCTCCAAAGAAAGAAATCTAGAGGGTTCAGATCAGGCCGGACCTGTTTTATGGCCTCCAAGATCGCCTAATTCGAACCCTCTAGATTTCTTTCTTTGGGGATATTTGAAGACATTAGTGTCTGTTACTCCTGTAAATAGCCTGGAAGAGCTGCAGCTACGGATTAATCAAAAGTGTCAAGAAATTCAAACCAAGGAGGGTGTTTTCGAAAGAGTTCGAATATCGTTGAGACGAAGATGTCGTGCCTGCTTGGAAATGGACGGAGGGTACTTTGAACATCTTCTGTAACTTTGTTTTTGTTTGTTAAAAGCTTCCTTTGTCGGTTTATTCCTAATAAAATAAAATGTTTGAAAAACGAATAGTGGTGCATATCTCCGCAACCGTTACTTTGCGGACCCATGTTTATTGAAAACTTTTCTGCTTATTTTGGTTCATACTATTACCTCCTGAAATATTTTACACTCTTTTGTTAACACCCTGTATATATTGAATCATCAGTGATTTGGTAATATTCTAGATGATCAAAATAATAATTGACATTGATAAGGGTAAAAAATATAATTTTATATTTAGGTATTTAGTTTAAATTCCAGATGTCAATTTCCCTCAGCCAACTTTTGCAGTGGATATGCTAGAATATTAACCAACCCTGTGACAAGAAACTTGCTTTGCAATGAGGTTTTAGTTTGAAACTACTCCAAAATAATGCCCGAATAGGCAATATTGAACAAAAATGGTCATCCAGTATCACACAGATTTTTTTACAAATTCGAAAGACGTCTGGAAAATTTAGCCGTTCAACTTGAGAGATAAATTTCTCGTAAGGAAGGAATTAACAAGACAAATTCTGTCTTTATCGGACGCCAAGAAGATTCTTGGCATCGTTAAAATTGTTCTCACAATCAGAGCTGTCTGTTCGTATTATTTGCTGGCAAGCGGGCAAAGGGTTTTGTTTTACGAGATTTTACATTGCTTTTGTAAAAGATTAAGTTATTGCCTGGTATTGTGACATAAATTACTTTAAGTATAATGTACATATTGTTATTTTCTTACTAATAATAAACGTTATAAAAAGTTATCTTCTTAACGATATAATATCTGAGAAAGTGTGAAAGTTTGTTGTCGTGGTAGATATTCAATGTTTGCAAATATGAAACGGTATTATCCATACAAAAATTGTAAATGGAGAAACGTGTGCTATTAAATAGTAATGTAGGTCGTTACGACTGTAAAATCTGAGATATCTCAAAAACTACTAGAGATAGGGAACCACTAATTACATATTCTTTCAGAAATATATCTTCTGTTTTTCGTTTACAGAGCGGTATTCACTTTTTTAAACTTTTTGTTAAATTTGAAATAGAAACTACCTTACTAACATTTTCGAACAACATTTATATGCACAGCACAGTTAGCAGCTAATTTTTGAGGGGCGAATGTTCAAAAGAGCTACAGGTGTAGTTTATTTGTCTATTAGCCTGATGGCTTTTGTTAGATTTTACATTATTGTATTTATTTTAACTTATTCTTTTATTTATTATAATTATTTTTTGCGAGCCTTAATTTCTCTTTTTAGTTTTTACAATAACATTATCAGAATATTCAACAAAAACATTAACAACTAAAAATACTTTAAAAAACTTAATGTTGATAAAAATTTGAAGGAAAACATTTTTCGTGGGAATATTTAGTATAAAGATTCTTCCATATAACTCTCCGATACTGTACTGGGCTTCCATCCATCGGGTCTCTTAATTGTAGTAAGATTATCACCGTTGTGGTGGCAATGAACTAACCTAAGATCGCCGAAACCAATGCCTAGTATAAAGATGAGAATCAGACAAATTTAGAAATTCAGCAATTTTAGCCGGCATCTTACCAAATATGTCGATATCCTTCGTTCTTTCTTGTCTTGGCAACGCATGCAGGAATGAAACATCCCTGACAATGTACTATGTTGTATTGCTATTAAGATACTGATAATATACACGTTTCCTTATAGTCGTAGAAGAAATCATTTGTACGTTTGGTACATGATATTGTAATACTAGAGAGAAATATTTCAAACATGATACAGATTATCTTCGTAAAACTATTTTATTGGTCGATTTATTTCAGTACGTCTTTCAATAGTCATTACTGCAACAAAGCTCGTAGGCTTCAACAAGGAATGTTCAAAACTTATCTGGAAGTGACACAATTACACAATGTCAAATGAAGGAAAAAAAACGTAGATAAACTTGCACAAAATTGAACAGATGGGTGAAATGAATCTGGAATTTAAGACCAAAACAAAAGATGGAAATGAACTAAACCTATATTAATAAAGGTTTTGAGCAATATGAAATCAGTATAGAATTCAATTTGATGTAAGGTAAAGTTATATCTTCTATATCCGGAATGAAGCACGCTTAACATTTAGTCACGTTGGTAATTTTTTCTTAAATTTAAGGAAAATATAGATTAGCGGGTTCTTGGAACGTACCTCTACAAAAAATAAATTTGCAGAACAACTAAACAGGCAGTTGGAGGAGTTGGTCAAATTAAAGAGTGTGGAAGAATTGACCTACAGAATAAGCAAAGAGGAACAGTTCTGTTTTATATGTATATGGAAGAACGGAAAGTGATTATGACATACTGATATATCTTTCTATATTTGTACATTCAAATTATGGAAAGTATTTGTCAATGTGTCAAAAGATATATTATCATTTGTTTATAGCAAGTTCATTGCATTTATATTATATATGTTTTCCGCTGAAGAAATTTTCAAACCCAATTAATCGAGAGCGATGCTTTCCTCTCGGATACCTTCCCCGTTATTAATTATTCGAAAGGAAGTATTTCCGGCGGGTCAACAGCCACTCAGTTCCGAAACTCGCCGGCGAATTTCCTATGCTAAAAATCCCCCAACACACCAACCGTCCCGGTGGAAACGAGGCAGAAATAATCTCTTGTTACATGACAGATATTTGGCTGCATATTTTCCGCTCTCCATTAATGAACGTGATTCAGCTCTACGACCATCTGCAAATGTACTCGGATGATGGATGGGAATAACTAGCAGTCAGTGATTGATCGACTTCATCTGAATTGATATTTTAAGAAAGAGAGTCGAAACGTATTTATCTTATCGCGTATTTCTTTTATGCGGGGGCTATTGAGAGCGGCTACTTAATATTCAAGGGGGCTAAGGACCCATTAACGTAAAAAACAATCGGAATATCGCAGATAAGTATGATAGATTATGGATCTCGTGCTTGGGAATAATTGAAAAACGGTTTCGTCTTTATCGCGATAGATATTTTATAATCTTTCTCAGTTTCTCGGTTAAATATTTGGCAAAGAATTTAGTTTTGTTCGACGTATCATTCTATCAACTTCTTCTATAGGTATTCGAGGGCTAATAATAATAATAAACACATTTATTGCCCAACAGATTTCTCCAATAATAGGACAATATTATTACACATACAGTTTAGCAGATATAATAGTAATGTGAGTAACACAGGACATAACAGAAAAAAAGAAAAAATAATCCGTATAATACTACATACTAGATGCATAGAATGGAATTAATAAGTACATACAAAATTATTGAATATTACCAGAAATAGTTAAACACAATATGCAATGCTATTAGCTACTGTACCGAAGCCACCAGTCTATCCACTATTACATTTAGAGTATCAATGACACATGACTCAGAAATTGTATTAAAGTCTAATGTTATTGTTTGGCATTTTGATCAATTTTGAAGCATATTATCAACGGAGCACCAAGTGGATTTATACAATTCGAACAGCATTTGTTTAGAATAAGATTTACCATAAATATACTAAATGACTTTCATTGTTTATGTTCCAGTTATTTGTCGTGCCAATGTTTTTATTTTTATATAAATTTGATATCACTTTTCTGCTTTTGATCTGTTATATAAATGTGATATCTATCTGTTAGGTCAGTTTTACTCAATGAAACTTATAATAAGGACTATCTATTATAAAACGTCAAAATTCCCATTAATGCACAACAAGTATCTAAAAAAATGTTAGGATTAGTAACATAACATAAGTGTTCAACGTAAGAAGTGACCGAGTAATTGTACCCAGATATAGGCTATCAACGTGAGGTCTTTGGTATGCTTATAACCAGAATTTTAAAAATCGTTAAATTATCTAATTCAAAACAATGTTAACTTAGACATATATGTGTCAGAAATTTGATATTGTTTTACTGCCAAAGAAAATAAGTTATCACATCACAGTAATAATAGTGATATTTTGGTGTCGTAACTATGGAGTTCAAGAATGTTTTGATATGCATTTTATTTATTTAACAAGAGGCAAAGCGCGTGCAAGCTGTTAGACTGTATGCGGTTCAATATCCCAATAGCATATTATCTCACCATAACACGTTTATTGCTATTAACCAACGTTTCGGGAAAGTAGTTCATTTAAAACGCGATATCGTGCTGTACTGCAAGAAGAAGAAATTGTTAACATGGTTGAAGAGATTTCTGTCCTCAGCACAAAACGTCTACCGTTTTAGGAATTTCACATATGCAAGTGTGGCGAAATTTGTGACAGCAATTTCTACATTTAAATCGCAGAGTGAACCTCTGTCAATGCTCACTAGAAAAACACGCAATAAAATCAGCTTCTACTGTAACAACTATTTTATCAACTGATAGGGCAGTTTTTAGTGAATGAACATGAATAACAAAACGACAATGTTTTCAACAAACGTGTGGTTAGAAACCTTACATGATCATCTCATTTACGATTTACGATTTTTAAGTCAAGAGCTACCACTTTTATACCGTTTATAAAACATTGTCAGCTACCTTTAAAT
Organism: Monochamus saltuarius; assembly: GCA_025584915.1. NCBI lineage: Eukaryota > Metazoa > Arthropoda > Insecta > Coleoptera > Cerambycidae > Monochamus > Monochamus saltuarius. The sequence continues at coordinate 36,737,074 of CM046728.1, forward strand.
AACAGAAATTAAACAGTTAATAAGCGTTGATGGAACACGTTTTATTTAGTTTTATTAACGTTCTTATTCTCGTCATCATATAAAGTATGTCAAGATCAAATATTATTGTACAATTTTCTTCTCAAATTATGGTCAATAAATTCAGTGCTGATACTGCTGATTAGTTATATGCAAAACAACGGAATTGCGACGAACAGCTACTCTGCGGAGTGCGGGTTAATGCACTGATATCTCGACCAACCAACAGTGAATTTACATCCAGATAGCCAGATCCAGGTGCAGGTGACCAGATACATACCAATTTTGAGCCTATTAGCTCGCTAGGCCGACGATAATCGCGACTACTTGATTCTATATCCAATCTATAAAAGAATAGAAGTATAGAAACACATAGTGCGTGAGATATAAGTGTCTACATCTATTGGCTATTAGATTATATTTTGTCGATTTCAACGTATATACAACGTGAAGTAAACTTTACTAGAAAACATTTTATTAAAAATTATTTTTCAAAGTATATACATCGTGAGGAAGACGATATAATAAATATTCCATATCGGAACTCATATCTTCAGTTGAAAACATGTGTACAGTATTGTATACGTTTTATTTGTATGTTACCAAAACGTTGAGTAGAAAACGTGTTATTAATATTTGGATAATACGTTTACATTAAGTTCACATATGTATTTAAAACAGTTAATTATAAACGTTACACTTAACGCGCAGTTAAGTATTATTAAAATATAAACGTATATAATACCGCACTCTAATAAACGTTATAAAAAAATTCTAGTACAACCTCTACATGATGCAAATATTATGAATGTGTTTTAAATGATTTATTTTAAAGTTTAAATGTTTAACTAAACGAATATTTTAACGCAAAACTTTTAATAAACAACTGCAACGTTTTCGAAACGTTATATAAAAGTACGTGTGCTCATTGGGATTGATGCCCTATCTTTGACAGAACGCAACTGACGCGCAAATCAAATCCTGCAGTTGCAATAATATAGGTAAGCTTGGTTAAATTATATTATATTGGCCTACTTGTTCTGTGTCGGTTTTTATGCGAGACGCCCTATATTACATAATCAGAATATATCCCCTTACCTGAATGTAACAGAGAAGACAGATTTTTAGCTGGGGTTAATCAAAACAGTAGGAAATCCATTCGAACGCGGGATTTAGCATCTCGCCAACTTTAATTAGGCATTAACATCTAAATTGGAACTTTTTAAGTCAGTAGAAAAGGAGAGAACTCGTACTTATCCCGACTTTTAAGTGTTCCAGCTCGGTTCGGTAGTATCCTGAATTACCATAACTATTTTGGTTACGTTCTAATTCTAATTTTATTCCACTTTTCCGTTCTGCTGTATCTGAAAGAGGACTGCGTAAGATTGTATGGATGTATTACTGGGCAAAATACTTCGTCGATGTATTTTACTATACATAGTGGACCATCAATATTGGGTTATAGGGCAAGAGCGACATCTTTGAGACAAAATATGATGTCTTAGTAAACAACTTACAAAAGCTAATAATAAAGAGTATCTGGGCAGATATTGTAGGTGTAATGCAACGCTGATCGGGGCCTTAGTCAGAGTAGTTTATTTATTTATTTATTTGTCCGACAGAAAGTCCAATTACAGGGCAACAATTGAACAGTAAAAACACATATACAAAACAATATAAAATAATAAAAAATACAAATACACAATATGAAATACATAATTTAAAACATGAAATAATACAATTTGATACATGGTGATTTTCCGGGTTGTTATGCCGTGACCTCGGTAACTGGTAGCTGCCAGAAACAGAGTTAAAATGCACATCCCTAGCATTAGCTGGGATACTTTTATCTGCCCTGGTTGTTCTCGGGCTAGGCTCTGTAGGGACAGACCCGCTATCGGTGTCTCTGGGCCTGTCCATATATTGATTTCGGTTCCTACTGTTGGTATTACGACTGCTACGGTCGGAACCGCTTCTCGGATACTGGTGGTCCTCCGAGGCGTTCCGTAGCCGCCGCTGTAACTGGTCGCATCCCATGCTTCCAAACGTTTTGCCGCTCTTCACTGTCGGCATCTTCAGTGGTGACTCTGCAAAAGCTTCGCCGCGACTGAGGCCGATAGGGACCTCGTTAGCGGTCTCGTAGTGTCGGTGCAGCTGCGCGCGCTTCTGCACCTGCGTAAACAGCCAGTGGACGGGGCACGATCGATATCAGCAATGACGCACGACCCGTCACGGTTGAGTAGCCGCGAAGGCGTGGCCAAGCTATTAGTCATCGATTGTGTGACGTAGGGAGTGGTACGAGCGCGCACGGATTCGCGCCGTTGGGTAGTGGGCGGGGCCTGAAGCTCGGCTTGAGAACCGAAGCCCTCCTCGTCATTGGTCGGCACTCCAGTCGGCGGGGCTTCGCTGTTATTAGTCATTGATCGTGTGACGTAGGGAGTGGTACGAGCGCGCACGGATTCGCGCCGTTGGGTAGTGGGCGGGGCCAGAAGCTCGGCTTGAGAACCGATGCCCTCCTCGTCATTGGTCGGCAACCCAGTAGGCGTGGCTACGCTGTTATTAGTCATCGACCGTGTAATGCGGGTGCTGGCACAAGTGAGTTCGGACATGCGCAGTCGGCCGGTAGGCGAAATCAATATATGGACAGGCCCAGAGACACCGATAGCGGGTCTGTCCCCACAGAGCCTAGCCCGAGAACAACCAGGGCAGGTAAAAGTATCCCAGCTAATGCTAGGGATGTGCATTTTAACTCTGTTTCTGGCAGCTACCAGTTACCGAGGTCACGGCATAACAACCCGGAAAATCACCATGTATCAAATTACAACACTGGCCGTGAAAGCCTAAAAACCACTATGAAATAATACAATATATAAAAATAATCTACATCACATGAAGATACGTATATTTCACAATGAATTATAAAATCAATGAAATATCCGTATGGCAATAGTACCGGTTGACACTTTGTATTAAAGTATTTATATTACAGACATTTGTATCACAACAGTTGGCTAAATTATTAACACAGTTTAACATCAAGAACATTGGTGACTTAATTAACATATTGGTTCTAAATACTGATCAAATAAATGTTTTATTTTGCCGAGAGTTTTGGCGAAACACGTAGAATTTGATTTCATTTAGGAACATAGGACTATCAATAGTGCCATATAACAATTTAAATATGAACCGCAAATAATATAATTTAATCTTCTGATACTTTAAAGATTGCATACCAAATGTATTTAATAACAGAGCTTGACTAGCACCTATCTCCGGATATAGTCCATGACATTTCAAATGTAAAAATTTTCTTTGAATCGTTTCTATACTTACAGAATAAAAAGTATAAATTGGCGAAGACACAAGTGGACAATTTTCAACTTTTGATCGAACAATAGAATTAAATAATGTTTTTAACGCCAACTCGTTGGAAAACAACTTACAATTGCGCATTATAAATCCCAGAGATCTGTTACAACCAGCCACCACATTCTCAATGTGCATTGCAAATAATAAATTAGCATCAAAAGTAATTCACAGATCACGAATAAAGTCGCGCCTTGTAAGTGCTATATCAATTATTGTATAATGGAATATAGATAAAGACTTTTTACGTGAGTACGTTACTACTTTGCATTTGGAGTTATTTAGAACAAATCATTGATATTGCACCACTCAACCAATTTAGTCAATTGTGATAGCAAATTTAAAGAGTCATCCTCATTACCTATAGAGCTAAATATTTTCAAATCATCTGCATAGAAAAAATGTTTGTATCTAATATAATCCGAACGATCATTTACGAATAACAAAGACAGTAGTGGGCCGATATTAGATCCCTGGGGTACTTCCAAAGTAGCAGTATACATATTAGATTTGTATCCGTCATATGCGACATACTGAAATCTGTCTTTAAGATAGGATTCAAATAATTACAACAATAGTTAGGTCACATAATACATGAAAACATATTAAAAAAGAACAAAATCCATAGTAAGATAATAAAAATCATTTCCACTGCGCCACTTCTATTTTCATTCATAAACAATTTCTGAGTGTTCTACATGGAGGTCAAAATATGTAATAAAAATGAAAAATTTATCGTTAAAATATATGGATTAAATATGTATATCGTAAAGAGCGCTTCATACCTGTGATTTGAATCCTATATTCTGTATTCTATGGTTATTTCATTCTTCCGTGTGCATAGTTTATTATGTACGTGTGTATGCTAATCTTACACTTTCAATTGTTTGATATCATGCCACCATTTGTTCGCATTTTTACTACAATTCGGCAGGAAGCAGAAGCTTTTCTGCTAATAAAGCCTGACAATTTATGGGAATTCTATACGAAACAAGTTTGTAAATCACATCACCTTATCATTGTATTCTGTTCTATTTCAGTATTAATAAATATTCATTTTTTTATTCAGCGAAGATAAAATTCAATTATATTGCTAGAATTTCACCGTAACTAGGTGACTGTAGCTACGTACAGGATGTCTCAAACAACGAGGTATTTCCAACGACTACGTGATCCTTCCACCGCTAATGTGATTTTTAGGTGGCATTTCTTTTGAGACTCTTTAGAACGATATTGCTAACTTTTAAACGGGAAGTAATACAGACAAAATATTGTAATAAAAATTTTTTAGAAGAAAAAGCTTTTCAACAGGAAAAAAAATTGAGTATGTTTCTGGATATAATTGATGACGTCATTAGTTATTTCTGTCAAATCTCAAGGATAATACTTTCGATTAAAAATGGAGCTTACCTCATCCCATTTAACACCATGTATCCTATATTTTATTTACATTGTTTGTATCCTCACAGTAGACTATCGAGTTTGAGACACCCTGTACATATGTACACAATTACAAAAATTTATCTTGCTATCCTTTGTTTTTAAATATATGAATTACAACCTGTGTTACTACTAATGGTTAGTTCTCATTATTATTATCATTAAATACAGGGTTAACTATGACTTAGCACAAATATTTTAAGAGGGGATAGGAAAAAATCTGAATTAACGGTATCACCCTTCAAAAAAATTCCAAACTTATTTATAAAGCGAAAAAAAATTTTTTTCAAAACCTTATTAACCCCTAATTTCTCGGCGACTATGCCGCCTGTCAGCTTCGAGGTTAGGTATGTTCTGCCAAAGTGAAAGTTGTCAAAGGTAGTGACAGAGCACCGCGTTGCCACGTGTAACGATTTACGGCGCTTTTAAAGAAAGTTTTATTTACAAAATACTAGATTATTTAATGAGAAACACGATATGGTAGCACTGAGAGTAAAACCTACCTTACTGATACTTCCAGGACTGATATTTGGAGATTTCAAGAAAGTTGAATTATTTTCTGTTTTCTAACTTGTTTACATTATAACTTGTCGTTGTAAAAATTGTTGTACTTTCTGGGGACGTCTTGGTTTCCCTCGACCATTTCATAAATAAAAAAATACTTTTTTTCTGTAGATATATCTATTGTAGTTTAAAAATGCTTTATTTTTATGTCACTAAGTAAAAAAGAAGTTTCAAGGAATTTTAAAAAGTATGAAATTGGTTCTTTTTTATTTTCAAGTTAGGTACATACGTATTTAAAACTCCAGCACGTGTAAAACAACATTCGTGGACGTTGTACAATTCGTACAAATGTACGAGGATTTGGCATAATCCGTCTATTTGGAAAACGTCTTTGATATTCTGCTGCTGCACGATATGCACTTTCGTCGCACTTCCAATAAATTAGTACCATATCCGTAATTTCCGCGATTACACGAATTTGAATGTGCAAAGTAAATACTGAAAACTAATAATAGTAACGATATTAACAATTGTTAGGGTAATATTTTCTTTGTTAATTAAATAAATACCCAATAACGTTTTACTACTTTCTTTATTTCGCACTTTCCTATCTATCTTTACAACAACAACTCAACTCTGACACACCTCTTCTTCTTCTTACATTCTTTCTGATCTACATTTTACAAAACATATTTATGCCTACTTACTAAGAAATTTTTATTAACAAAATAATTGTCCATACAATAATCGACCATGTTTGCATATAATAATATTGTAGTATTGTTATTTTAAATTTCCCGAGGCGTTCACAGTGCTCTGTAATATTACTTTTTTGACCACTACCCCACTACTGCTGTTTGACATTTGTAGAGTATTAGAAATAATGCAACCAACAACACAGTATAGGTTTTTTCTCATATATTTTCAGGTATTAACAATATTGTGTGAAACTAACTACTCAGTGGACAAAAGCCCCAACCTGCGTTGAATTACACCCACAATATCTACCCATATATTCCTTATTATTAGCTTTTGTAACATTTTTTACTGTTTAAGAAAGGTATTTTAAGCTAATATGTATCAAAACTCCTACAATTCCTATCAATGAAGTCATATGTATGTTCTCTGATACCAAACATCTAGGTATGCTAATGAACATCCACAGACAAAACTCTATTCAATAATTATCTAAAATTTAATATATTTACTAACCTCTGGAGTGGGAACTCGAAATTCAACCACAATAATTGAGATCTCACTTATTTCTACGTTTTATTAGGATCGCTTCATCAGGTGGCCTCCTTTAACTGAGTCAAATATCTAACTATAAAGATGATTATATCAATAAATTAAAATTATTTGAAATTGAATGTCAAAATGAAATATCGACAACGTCAAACTGATTAACTGTCAATGAATATCATAACAACCTACTAAAATAAATAAAATAAAAAATTTACCTTTTATGTATAGTTTTTTTCTCATATATTTTCAGGTATTAATAATATTGTGTGAAACTAACTACTCAGTGGACAAAAGCCCCAACCTGCGTTGAATTACACCCACAATATCTACCCATATATTCCTTATTATTAGCTTTTGTAACATTTTTTACTGTTTAAGAAAGGTATTTTAAGCTAATATGTATCAAAACTCCTACAATTCCTATCAATGAAGTCATATGTATGTTCTCTGATACCAAACATCTAGGTATGCTAATGAACATCCACAGACAAAACTCTATTCAATAATTATCTAAAAAATTTAATATATTTACTAACCTCTGGAGTGGGAACTCGAAATTCAACCACAATAATTGAGATCTCACTTATTTCTACGTTTTATTAGGATCGCTTCATCAGGTGGCCTCCTTTAACTGAGTCAAATATCTAACTATAAAGATGATTATATCAATAAATTAAAATTATTTGAAATTGAATGTCAAAATGAAATATCGACAACGTCAAACTGATTAACTGTCAATGAATATCATAACAACCTACTAAAATAAATAAAAATTAATAAAAAAATTTACCTTTTATGTATAGTTTTTTTCTCATATATTTTCAGGTATTAACAATATTGTGTGAAACTAACTACTCAGAGAACATACATATGACTTCATTGATAGGAATTGTAGGAGATTTGATACATATTAGCTTAAAATACCTTTCTTAAACAGTAAAAAATGTTACAAAAGCTAATAATAAGGAATATATGGGTAGATATTGTGGGTGTAATTCAACGCAGGTTGGGGCTTTTGTCCACTGAGTAGTTAGTTTCACACAATATTGTTAATACCTGAAAATATATGAGAAAAAAAAACTATACATAAAAGGTAAATTTTTTTATTAATTTTTATTTATTTTAGTAGGTTGTTATGATATTCATTGACAGTTAATCAGTTTGACGTTGTCGATATTTCATTTTGACATTCAATTTCAAATAATTTTAATTTATTGATATAATCATCTTTATAGTTAGATATTTGACTCAGTTAAAGGAGGCCACCTGATGAAGCGATCCTAATAAAACGTAGAAATAAGTGAGATCTCAATTATTGTGGTTGAATTTCGAGTTCCCACTCCAGAGGTTAGTAAATATATTAAATTTTTTAGATAATTATTGAATAGAGTTTTGTCTGTGGATGTTCATTAGCATACCTAGATGTTTGGTATCAGAGAACATACATATGACTTCATTGATAGGAATTGTAGGAGTTTTGATACATATTAGCTTAAAATACCTTTCTTAAACAGTAAAAAAACAGTATAGGTTTATATCGACTGACAAGTGCTATGTGCGTGTAACCCCATGTCACGGAGGAAGTGTCAAAATAATACTATAATGAAGAAACCCATGATCGTACATAAAAGAAGATAATATTGATTATATTGATTGCAATAAGAATATTTATCTGAAGAATATTATAATATTAAGTTCTCGGTGTAGGCGGACTGAAAACTGAACGGTGGCGTTGACAATGTAATTTTAGTTTTCCGTTTTTAGTGACAGTTTCAGTTTTAAACGTTTTATTCATTAAATAATGGATGGTTGCGATATATTGGGACATGTGTAGTTTTCCATAATTTTATTTAAACGTACGTGGAGATATTTCCTAGAGTTGAGAGCAATGCAGTGGAGTGACCGTTATCGGACAAAATTTTATAAATTAAAAACTGCCACAAGTGTATTCGAAGTTTTCTGTTAGTATTTCTTTCAATCAATTTTCTTAAAATAAATGGGCAATTTTATTAACTGCATCTACGCGAAGTGTGTATTTTGTGGCGAGTAATTCTGACGGACCTGTAATGAGTGAAAATGAAGTTTTGGCAGTTTGGAACGAAGGAACGAAAAACGAATGCAAAATACTGTAGCTAACCGGATTAACTGTTATCTATCAGGTAATTAAGTATTATTATTAATAAAAATGTTTACTTTCGTTGTTTCTACATTCGGCAACGTTGGAACGTTGTGAGAAACGACCGCATGGTACCTAGTTGCACAGAACATATGCCTAGTTGACATATGTAGCCATCTTGGGCGATGACTGATGACATAGGCGCCGACTTTCCGTAGGAAAAGAGGGTTTTGCCCCATTTTTTTAACATCGAGCTAGAATTCCGAAATAAATTTGTTATTATCTTTTAGGCCTCCCTGAGCACGTGGTTAAAATTTTTGTACTTAGTCATAGTTAACCCTGTATACTGATTGCATCCTGTGCCGCTACTAATATTATTTGTTACAGTATTATGATTTTGGTATTTTTATTTGCGATTCGTGCATTCTGCCACAGAAAATCTATATTAGTGCTAATCTGAGATTATTTTAGGTTTTATTGGAACTCACTTTTTCACAGAGACATACCCGAACATATTATGGCATGTGAAATAAGCATAACCTCATTCGCTTTTAAATTTAAATACTTCAGTTAACTTATAATATATAATGCTTGTAATAAGTATTTCAAAACAGAAGAGTGTACAACGTATCGACAAGTCCTTGCTCTAGCGTTCAGAAACGACCTATGCCACCGACAGAATAATAATATATAACGCCTCTTCTAGATAATTTTATATGCTAAGTTGAGGGGTAGATATACTACATCGTGACCTAATTAGGTAGTATTTCTCGGAAAAACTTTTTTTTATCCTTTTAAAAACATGAAACCGTAAATGGAACATCAAGGAAATGTATTGAATGAAATTAAAAATACTTAATTGGATTATAACGAGGGCTTCTAGTAACGTTTCACCATTTACGTTACGGTTGTACATGCTCTGAGTGGGAGAACACTTCTTTGTAGACATGTCAAAGCATAATTAATCAATTTTTTGCCAGAACCTTTGTAAGAGATAGAGTAGTATTACAGGCAAATTAATAGATTTGTAAGTTGAGAAGTTCCTTGTCAGTTTTCCGTTTACACTTTACTTCTCTTGCTAACTCATTAAAAGTATTTGTGTCAAGCGTATAAAATAAAATTCATTGTTACCCTGTTACGAAGAATGATTATTATTTGCTCCATATGCATTTATTTAATAAATACATTGTATTACACAACAACCTATAAATGCATATTTTTAGAGAGAATTACCATGAAAAAATTATAAAATGTATAGCTAGATATGCATATTAGCTTTGTGCTTGTTACTATTATTAATTTGTTGTTGGTCAAGAATGTTAAAGTGCTACTTTCTATTTGACTTTTAAATAAGCGAAGTGGTTTATGCATACCTTGGTAAAATAAATGACCGTTTAAATAGCACATCAATATTGCAGTTCCTCTTTATTAAAACTAATACTGTTCCTTTACAATTTATAATAATATTAATAATATCTGTACCCCTCATTCTAATTAGGAGTATTAGCCCAGAAGTCGGGAGACTTGTACGGTAGAGGGGGTGGCATATTATTATTAAGCAGGCCGCATTTGCGCAGGAGCAACTTACATTAGTAGGCCCTAACTACCATTCAGTGCAGGAATGAAATCTCATTAATTAGGGGGGTGGTCAAATACCAGCTGGTATCAATCTTCCATATTGATCCAATCCAACGATCTTCCACCCTACCATACCGCAGAGATAGTGACAATTCTCTCCACAAGTATAGCTGATCTACAGCATACCGGCCGCAAGATTCGAACCTGAGGCGGATGACAAACACGATTCAAGTCCCGATGCCTTAAACCGCCGACCGAACCCAAGTAACAAGATATTTTATGACGTTGGTTAAGAATGTTCCTGTAACTAATAATTAGAGAGTTAAAGTTGCAAGGTTTAGTCGCATAAACATCTTATTGACATCAACACAGCGGTTAATAGCGTGAAATAGATACCTACATTTTTGTAAAACATAGTTGCTGTATAAAAATTATATAATTATGTTTTAAGAGTTCTGTGTAAAAACAAGTTACGTTTTAGCAATGAGCTTACAGTTTTATTTACAAGCCCATCAAAACTATACAGCTAATATTCGACTCCCTTTAAATTTTACGGTAAGTATCTTTATATTAGGTATACGATATTATACTTATAAACTCAAAAATATCTTATTCAAAGTTGAATTTCAGGTACGAATAAAATAATAAAATATAACGATAAACGAATAAAGTAGGTAAAAAGTTATAACGCGCCACAAAAAAACTGAAAATTTAAATACATGCACATTTGCTGCTAAAAAATATCCCCAGTTCGAGTTCTAAATTCCATATAATAAAAACTCTTATTTTTAAAAAGCAACGGAAGTTATTTACATGAAAAACTTTACGTAAAACTTTTTTCAAGATGGACGCTGAAAAGCAATTGGAATTAATAAGTAAATAAACATGGCGCTAAAATAATAAAACAGTTTGGTCACTTCAGAAGCATTTGAGAGACTTTAATTTTATGTAAAAGCGAAACATAAGAGCATTATGTTTTGTAGAAAATCGTTGGTTGGTATTAACTACTTTTAAGAAGCAGTTTTGCTTTATTGTTGTGCAAAAATATTGTAATACAGAATTTATAAAACAAATACTGTAATTATACAGCTAAACACTGTTCTGAAACTAAAATGCAGCGTAAATGGCGTAAGAACTTTCCTAAAGTAATTTAAATAACTATAAAATACTTTTATTTTTGCTGTAAAAATCTCAAATATTTCTCTTGCGACCACTACAAAATTGATTTATAACGCTTTATAGTGAGTCGTGTAGATTGCTACTATAGACATTATACAGTAAAATCACCTTCAGAAGCAAAAATCCTTTATAAGTGCAGACACAAGGAGGTTCTGAAAATAGTTTAAATAATTTATATAAAACGTTTTTCATGTTAGGATTACATTATTCTCATAGGTACTTTAAACAGAAAAATAGTGGCTTGTAACAAAAAAGTTTCAATAATACTATAAAATTGCTGTCACGTAAATATCTTTTATATAAATTTCGGGTCTTATAATTTTGAATTATAAGGCAAGTGTGCTACTTGGGAATGCTAGAATAATTCCATAACATCGACAAAAACTTACTATATGTTCCAAAATATTTAAAATTTAATCACCAGTTATTATTGACAAGAGAAAATCATTTTGGCTCTATCCAGTGAAGCATTATTCGGAAGCATATGTGACTTTTGGAAAAAATACAGGAAACCTATTATGAACAAACTTTACTGAGCTGGCCGAGGACTTTCTATAGTCTTCCCTTTCTCTTTTAATATTGACATTTGGACTAAGAAGACCACAATATGGCTCACACCACACGGTATATTTCTGTATCTAGAATCAGTGTTTATGTAAAGTATAGTTAGTCAACCGGCCTTAGGGAAGCCGGTAAACAAAGTCAGACTGACTTTATTAAAAAGTCTTGCTTAGGGCTCGTTTAAGAGATTTTGCACATATTATAACCCCGCCATCTTGCCGACATGATCCACAACTAAGGCCGGTTGACTAACTGTACTTTATAGGCTTGTTTTTGCAGCAGTTGAAAACGGTTTGGAAACTGTCAAAAATATTCGACCAGTTAAGTTGAGAGCGCGTTACCATCGAAACCCAACCAAACCCCAAACCAAAAATACGAGGAGTGAAAGAGAGTTAAATTATTATATTTGAATATATATATATATATACGCCATCTTTTGACGAGAGGCAGACGCAGTTGCGAACTATAACCGGACTACAAACATAACTGCATTCAACTTGAAGTATGGAAAACAGTGATGACAAGTATCTCGCCTACCCCAAAATCTAGTTTGGAATGCCTAGATATGTGCGATAAAAACCTTTATCCTAATATTTACACATTACTACAAATCTTGGCTACCATTCCTGTATCCACTGCTACCCCAGAAAGGTCTTTCTCCAGCCTAAGGAGACTGAAAAACTATCTACGAAACACTACAAGTGAAAACAGACTTAATGGTTTGGCTCTCATGAACATTCACTATGGAACAGAAAAAGCCGAAGATTTTTTCTTTAATGGTTTTAGATTTAGCGCAGAGGAACGAAATTAATTTAACCATTTCATTTACAGTTAAGAACTTTCTTTATAAATACTTATGTCGTAATTTTTCTGATGAATATATAGATATTAAATTTCATGTAAGTATGTTGTTGTCTTATTTACTTCAAACCAAACTCCTCCGAAACTAAATCCTGGCTACGCCCGTGGAATGGATGTACAATAGGTGTTGATCCCATCCCATCCCTGCATAACCAAATATATTTTTCATTCTCCCCACTACGAAAGTATAATTTTTTATTTTAAAAAGATAAGCGAAATCGAAAGTAAAACATGCTAGGTTATCGGTTGCAAAGTATGAAAAACTGTTGTGCCCTGGGCAAGGAAACAATAAAAAAACGTCAAATTTGTCAAATGCTTAGTTTGGAAATTAAATGTAAAATTGCAAGATTGAAATCCTGTTCTAAAACATTACTGGAAATGTTGACTTGTTTGTCGATTTTTCGATCATGATTTAATTAGCAACTTCTATTTTATGGGTCACGGAATCTGCTATATATCCCTCCGTTACCTCTGACGACTTACAAACCCCTCCCCCTTGTCTTTTCATATCTAAAATGTCCACGCCTGGGGCATTTGGAGCATTTGCTAGAAATGTAGAGAACCTTCTTCGAAACGAATGGCCGGTGTACAGATCTGGGTTTGAAATTTTAAGAAATTTAGCTATGCCGTACGAAACTTTTGAAATTGTATGCTTTTCAACCACCTGATTTACACATCTGTTACGCTCATACCGATAAAAGAAGCGTTCATCTTGAGCCTTCTTTGGTCGGAGTTGCATATAACTGTTAAGAAATATTACCCAATCGGCTTCAAATCTTCTCTGCATATTATTTTTTGTAGTAAGAATCTACACTAACGTCACACAATTTTTATACTCCACGCCCTCCATTTTTAAATTATATAGCTCGTCAGTTCGGCATGCCTCGTTCTCCAAAAATCGCTACCACTTATTTCATTAAATATATTTCATCAGGAGCTTCTAACAAAAACTTTGATATATCTTTGTAAATAGTTGAGATTTTCGAGGTTGATATCCGTCATTTTTCCTTTTTATGAATGCCTTAAAGCGGCAAAATATCGAAATATCCTGGTTTTTATTTAATGAAATCGTTAATTTCAACATTGAATATTCTGACCATAATGTAGCAGGGACCAATGTCTTTGATTTTTCTAAGAAAACTACCAATATCACATCTTCCGTTATTGTGGACATTTCTTTCTTTGTATACCGTTTGATGAAATTTTCATAGACTGTAACGATCTTTAGATTTGTCCGGTAACAAACTTCTACACCCAAAAATGCTGCTTCTTTAGTTTAATTTTTAATTAAATTCTAACCAAATATTAAACTTAAAAATCGTTTATACTTATCAACAACCTAATGAAAAGTTACCTCCAAAATAGAACACAATGTGTCAAAATAGGCAATTTTCGAAGTTCTGAACAAATAGTCTCTTACGGTGTACCTCAGGGAACTGTGCTGGGGCCCCTTTTATTTAATATCTATATTAATGATCTATTTAATCTAAACATTTCAGGAAAATTAACCAGTTTTGCTGACGACACTGTATTATTTTACAAAGACAGTAACTGGCAGCATCTAAAGAATAGAGTTGAAAAAGATTTCAGAATAGTTATTAACTATTTTAATGCCAGATTATTAACTATTAACTTTGACAAAACATTCTTTGTGCCTTTCTGCTCATATCAAAATTCTTTACCACGTTATAATGAACTAAACATTAAATTAAATGTAACCATCTTAAAACAAAATAAAATCAAATATTTGGGCATAATAATTGACAATCATCTTCGATGGAACCACCAAATAGACTATGTAGTAAAAAAATAAGATCTTTTATAGGCAAGTTTAAGTTATATAAAAATATATTTGAATTAGAATATTTGCGAGTATTATATTACGCCTTAGTGCAAACTCATATAACTTATGGTCTACTAATTTGGGGAGGTGTTCATAACAACTACCTCAAAGCATTAGAAGGAACTCAAAAGTGGTTACTAAATATAATGTTTAATAATGATTTGGGTCGGTCAGTGGTCGCGCGGTTTAAGGCGTCAGTACTTGAATCGAGGTGACTGGATCGCTGTGGGTTCGACCCCTGCAGCCGGTAGACCGTATATAAGCTATATTCGTGGAGAGATTGGCACCCTCTCTGCGGGTATGGTAGGGTGGAAGAATGTTGGCTTGGGTCAATGTGAGAGATTGATACCGGTTGACATTTGACTACCCCCCTAATTAATGAGGTTTTCCAGGTTTCCCTCATTCCTGCACTGAATGGTGGTTAGGGCCTACCAACGTAAGTCGTTCCTGGGCGCAAATGCGGCCTGCTTAATAATAATATGCCGCCCCCTCTCCCGCACAAGTCTTCGACTTCTGGGCTAATCCTCATGATTAGAATGAGGGGTAGAGATATTATTATTATTATTATAAACCATACACTGCAACTGAAGCTTTGTTCAAAGAGTCAAAAATATTTGACATAAGACAACTATTTCTGCAAAGTATGGCTATAAGACATTTTAAATAGGAATATAAATATTATGCCTCACATTGAACATAATCATGACACAAGATTTAGACAAAATACTACTAGTATTCCAAAAATTTAAAAAAATATTGGCCAAAGATGTTTTACTTACCTGAGTCCTGTAATATACGATGAAACCTCTGCTGCTATAAAAAATACTTTTTCTGTTAAGAAAAGAAAAGCGTCTAAGAGATTGGATAGTGCTAACACATATAAATAAAATACACCAGATAATTGACAGGAAAAACATTTACTAATAAAACTTACCTAATTTATATCATAGTATTTGTTTCGTTTTTGCTATGTGTATTCCACTGCATATGTACTTACGTGTCTATTAGAACACATATACAGTATGCGCCAAAAGTATGGAATAAATTCAATAAAAACGAAACAATTATTTTTTTGGGAAAAGTCCTCGAACAGGTCGATTCTTAATTTAAAAAATACATATTTTAGCGTAAAATGCGATTTTCAAATGTCATTTGTTTTCGAGTAATGACGTCATCGATTTTTTTTTAAATGGCAACACCATATTTTTTTCCTTGATTCTGAAAGATCGTCTAATTCTCTATCAGACAGTACTAAAATTTTGCCCTCTTACATAGGAAAGTTTTCGAGTAAATGACGATTGAATGTTAGAAAACGTAAATCAATTAAAATAAAGCAAAAACGTTATCAAGTTTAGTTTTTCGAATTCCATAGTTCTTTTATGGATCACATAGGCGAAAATCTTTGCAAAGTGTCATTGTCACACCGACTTTCTAATAAGTATTGTAAGCGACATAGAAATTATTCTTCAATTTAAAGTATTATGGTACATTTAACTGTTACTCAAAGAATTGAAATTTTAATTCTTATCGGATGCGGGAATATGACTAGAACCCAGCAGGAAGTTTGCGATTTATTTAATGAAAAATATCCAGATCGCCCTATCAGCCAACCAACAGTCAGTAAGGTAGAGTCTAAATTTAGAGAAACTGGCAATGTTGTAAATATTCCAAAACCTGGACGTCCAAGCATTAATGAAAATCAGAAACAGAACATTTTGATAAGTATGGTGGATAATCCTCATAATTCTTCACGATTGGTTGCATTAAACAATGACACTAGTCAGAGAGCACAGTGCTACGTATCTTGAGGAAGGAAAAATATCATACCTACAAAATTCAACTTGTGCAGGAACTCAATGAAGATGATCCCGATCGCCGCTTACACTTTTGCGAAATTCTAATGGAGTGGAGTCAAGGAAATAGAAATTTACACCGGCAAATACTGTTTTCAGATGAGGCCACATTTTGTCTGAATGGTACAGTAAACCGTCAAACTTGCAGATATTGGAGTCCGGAAAATCCTCATTGGATGGCAGAGGCACATACCCAACACCCTCAGAAATTAAATGTGTGGGCTGGAATAGTAGACGGCAGAATAGTAGGGCATTTCTTCTTTGAAGGAACCCTTACAGGACAAAGATATTTAGAGTTCTAGAAAATGACCTTGTTCCAGCCCTTGCAGCAATTTTTCCTAACGATAATGACCCTGACATTCCTGACGATACCATATGGTTTCAGCAAGACGGTGCACCTCCGCACTATGCGCGCCCTGTACGAGATTTTTTGGACAACTGTTTTCCTGGGAGGTGGATCGGCAGACGCGGACCGATAGAATGGCCTGCAAGATCGCCAGATCTTACACCTCTTGACTATTTTTTATGGGGATAATTGAAGTCAAAAGTGTACATTAATAAACCACGTAATTTAGAAGAACTTCAAAATCGCATTCGGGACGAAATACGCAGAGTTACCCCAGAAATCATTCATAATGTGCAAGAAGAATTTCTTCACAGACTTGCGCATTGTCAAGAAGTTGGTGAATGGCAATTCGAACATTTAATTTAAGTATAAAATTTAATCAATTGTATTTTATTTTACATACCTCAGAATTGTTACTTTTTTATGGATAAAATTTAGGTCTTCTAACATTGAATCGTTATTTACTCGAAAACTTTCCTATGTAAGAGGCCAAAATTTTAGTACTGTCTGATAGAGAATTAAGCGATCTTTCAGAATCGAGGAAAAAAATATGGTGTTGCCATTTAAAAAAAAAATCGATGACGTCATTACTCGAAAACATATGACATTTGAAAATCGCATTTTACGCTAAAATATGTACTTTTTAAATTAAAAATCGACCTGTTCGAGGATTTTTCCCAAAAAATAATTGTTTCGTTTTTATTGAATTTATTCCATACTTTTGGCGCATACTGTATATTTGCATGTACCTCATTTGTTGTATTACTGTTAATGTTTAGGTGCGTACATTGTATTTATATTGTATTTGGAGTAAAATTGTAATTAAATGTTAATATTACCCACGCACAAGGTTCGCCTTTGTGGGTTTTAGATATTATTCGCTATACTTTACTAACTTTATATGTAAGAATAATTATATGATAACTGTCAAAATGATGCTTGTTATGTAAATAACTATAAATGTACTTTCAGTATAAATAAAGGCATTATATTATTATTACTAGCTTTCTTGTATATGACACAGTGCAATTTAATATGTACCTACTTTTTTTATATTTAAGTTTGTAATGGAATATTGCCCAATATGTAATTTTCTTCCCAAATTCTTTCAAAAGCTTTTCCGCTGATTAAGGATTGGGGATAGTGCAATTAGCCTGATCATATATGAAATATTAAAAGACTATATGCATGTTGCTGAGTAATTCAAACCAGTTATTATATTTTAAATAACAATATCTCGCTGAAATATTCCTTTCTCAAAGATTTCATCAAAGTCCTTACATCTTCATTGAAATGAAAGATATTTTTACGTAGGAGTTTATAGAAAATCCTTTTTAGACGACATTCTTTCCACCTAAAATTTCTCAAAGGACCTCCGACACAGAATTCGTAAATTTAATATTAACTGTGTCACCCGTGCCAATAAAATTGAACTATTGGGGGGCTGATACCTTTTGATTAGAATTACTCACACGTCTTCTTTAAGTGAATTCCCAGCTGCCCTACCGTGCCAAAAATAAATTTATTTTTTCATGTTTTAACATGCTTCCGGCTATTATTACCAGCTCCTGACGACAAAAAAATCGACCTAAATTATGTTACATGCTTTATTATTTAAATTAATGAGAATATTCATGACATGTATTTACATTTATAGAGTTTGTTGATAAAAATAAATATAGAGGGTGTTCCGCATAAGAACCGGCACAGGTAGGAGAGCAGGCATATAGAAGGTCCGAAAATATTGCAATTTTACTCCGAACATATCTATACAGGGTGAGTCAGTCATAATGTAATTAATTTTAAGAGGAGATAGGGATATAATGCGAATACGCGATTAAAAAAATCTAAATGCATATTTACGCCGAAAAAATATTTTCAAATCATTATTTAAACTCCCATTTCAGACTGTCACTGACCTCTCACAGCCTTGGTCGTTTACAGCTCACAGTTCAATTCGATTTCGACCTGATGCAATGTTGCCAAGTCGAAATATTTTTCCAGTACCTACCTACCTTAGACATCACAAATAAACGGTTGTACTGACTATTTTAGAATATCATTTTTTCTTGCTCAGTTCAACTTCAGCCAATAATAATTTAAAATGTTAATATCCAGTGAAATCAAATAATAATAATCAAATAATTCTATTAAAAATTGCAAGTAACGCGGTCTACTCAGGTTTTGCCGTAGAAAATATATACGATCCATTCAATCGATGCCCGTACACTCCTGCCCATACGTTGACAACAAATCACCTCTGAAAGCTAAACCGACAAGTAGCGTGTGGATTTTCCTGTGAGCAAATGTAGCTGTTATGACTGCGAAGAAATTAGCTTAGTTACATTGCAATCACAAAACTCCAACGTATCTAATAAAATAAGGAAATTGCTAAATGGGGGTAAATTTGAATAACGCTGAAGTGTTAGACGATATTATGTATGTAAACATGATGTGGCAACGATGTTTCCTCCGGAATTCGATTGTTGTATGGGTGCGTCATCAGAAAGTTCGTACCGCACCAGGAGCATCGTCTTACTGATTTTTATAGGGTGATTTGTTTATTTTTTTAAAGGTCGAGTAAAATTTTCTGCATTTATTAGGCCTCCCGAATACGTGGTTGAAATTTATGACATTATGACTGACTCACCTTGTATACAAAGTTACACACAGGCGGAGTTACAAGCCTTCAAAGCAGGGTCAAATATTACAAAAAAAATGAATATCTCTGAATTACGTTAACTTCGAATAACCAAATTGGGTACATGATTTAACTTTATTATTAGTCTTCTTTGACTATGAGTTCAAGTAAATTAAAACTCTACAAGGTGTTCACTGAGGGCGAGTCACCCCTAAAATTATACCAAACTTTTTTCTCCATTGATCGAATTTAAAGGGATTGATAATATCCCCCAGATCTTTAAGACCCTTTTTTACTTTTATTAAATTTTAAAGAACTTTAAAGTTTCAAGAAAAAATGCATTAATTAAAACAAGGTTTTAATAATGTTTAATAAAATATATCAAAAGTCAGTAATAGGCTTTGTCTTTAAAATTTGACAGTAATAAAACTATTTTATTTCTGCTATTATTTTTATAGTATTATTCAACTATATACGAGGGCGGTTCAAATATGATTGAGACAAATGCTTTGACACGTATATTTACTATCGAAAAAATTTACAAAAATTTACAGTTTTTCTAGGTACTTCCCCTCACTAGTTACGCATTTTGTCCACCTTTCCGGAAGCTTTTTGATGCCGGTATCGAAGAATTCCTTGGGCAACTCGGACAGCCATGTGCGCACGAACTCCTCTACCTCGTCGTCGGTGTTGAATCTTTGACTTCCGAGGGCTTTTTTCAGTGGTCCAAACATGTGGTAGTCGCAGGGTGATAAATCCGGACTGTGTTCCAGTACCTCCCACCCCAATTCCGATATTGTAGTGTACCCATGTCTCGTGTGTAGTGAAGATTCACGTTAAAAAACCGCCCCCTTCCGCCTCGTATCGCGTCAGCAAGCGGAGACAAACTTCCAACCGCGTTAATTTTTGCTCGAAGTTCAACAGTTTAGGAACCCATCGCGCCGTTATTTTGCGATATTGAAGATGTTCGTGGATAATAGAGAAATGAGTTGTTCTACGCGGCGAATGTTGTCTGGTGTGATGCTGGTTCGCGGTCGACGATCATGCGGCTCATTCTCGACGGTTTCGCGGCTATCCTTGAATACTTTGGTCCATTTAAACACAGCAGACCCATTCAGGCACTCACTACCGAACTGATTTCGCAAACGCAGAAAAATGTCCGTGTTTTTAACGCCTTCCCACACTAATAAACGAATGACAATACGTTGCGCAACGGCGGTCGGCACTTGACGTTCACTCATGGTCATAGCACGCACGTGAAATTATGCAACACTGTTTGTAAGGGACCCAGCTATCACACTCTCAAGCCACAACCTTCAAAACATATATGCGCGCCATCTACAGCATTTGTCTCGATCATATTTGAACCGCCCTCGTAAATACCAAATATGACATTACTCCCGCATTAGCACAAAAAATGGCATGCGGATTCACAGTCCACACCCAGTAATGTTGTCCATAGAACCGCACGCCAGTGGTGGAAGGTTAACAGTGATTTGGATGGTGAAAATTATAACTCACAAATTGCCCACAACTTTTGATGCTTGTCCTCGGATCTAATAACCTATGCACTCTGGATCTAGACGGCCTAAAAACGTCAAAATATTTTAATAATTGCATTTTGTACTTTGATTTATTTGGTGGCGAAGCTAATATAACCAATTGTACTATGGAGACGACCTTCCAACCAATTTTGTATCATTTGTATTTTTCCGTTAACGTCAGTGTCGTGTATATGATTTGTTTATGTCATTTTATGTTTGCAGTGAAACATAGGGTTTGAATTAAATTGAATATACATCTAATATATGAATATAATAAATAGTGTTGCTGGCTTTAAATAAATATTATGTTCTTTTTCGTTTGTGAATTGGCCCCCTTGGTTCGTGGAGTATTGACATTTTTAGTTTACTGATACATATGATGCGGCTGATGCTCTAGATTCCGGTTTTATATTGCTATTCGATTCGTTTGCGATTTTTCATGACTTTGTAAAAAAATCACCACACTTTCCTTTATTTGAATTGTCCACAGGATAATCCAAATCTAATTTATTGTAATGTTAGAGATCATCAATTGCCTGGATCGCACGGCTATCAGCTAAATTGTTGATAATTGCTATGCATTAGTAATGTATATGTCTCATGAATATTACATATCAAACACTGGACTGGAGATTGCGGTCATAGAAGCGAAACCCTACTGATTTGTTGATTGACGGACAAAGGCTACATATATACCTCACTGTTGGAGATTCTGATGTTCTAATTCAGGAATAATTGTCAGCAAAATGGCGCATCGTGCAGATAATATATTTAATAGTGATGTTTCGGTGTATAAACTTTCTTTCTCCTCTTCTGATCATTCATTGGTGGTACTCTGCAAAACGTATATGTACTGATTGGAATTTTAAAGATTCACCACTTATGAATATTTTCCTGTAAATAATAAATTTTGAATTGGTGCGGATATATAATTTTTGGTTGTGACACTTTTAATTTAGAAGTTTAAAATCAACGTCAGTATAATAATCATGAAGGTGTGTATAATGTGAGGTTATTATTGGTATCGGTGTATATTTCAACTTTAATACCAAACTGTTTTGATGCAATGAATCAATCGTTGGGTAAATTTGGATTACCTACATTTAAATCTAATGTTGATATTAAACAATCGTACTGCATCGAAAGTTCTGCCATACGAAGCTGATCGTATAAACAAGCGTCGAGTTTTATACAACAGCTGGAACGTGAGTGGTCGACTTAATGCTTCAAACAGTGCAACAAAGCGTAACAAAACAGAACTTATCGTCGAAGCGAGCAATTCAGGAAACTGCAACGGCCCAGCGTGACTTTCACGCGACCACCAAGTGTTGGTATTTCAATCCTCGGAGGGTGAATTACATCGGTCCAGATTACCGGCTATTCGCCAATTATCAAACAAGCAGGGAAGGGGCCGATTTTTCACAGCACACTGGGATCGATTGCTAACAGGCGATGAATTTGTCCGCTCGTGTGGAGTCCTACTGGGAGTCAGGCTATTGCCAAAGCGTGGAATAAATTGATTATAATTTTTGTGGGAGATTTACGGCTATACAGGATAATCTAAAATAAATAAAGATAATAAATAAATAAATCTAATTTATTGTAATGTTAGAGATCATCAATTGCCTGGATCGCACGGCTATCAGCTAAATTGTTGATAACTGCTATGCATTAGTAATGTATATGTCTCATGAATATTACATATCAAACACTGGACTGGAGATTGCGGTCATAGAAGCGAAACCCTACTGATTTGTTGATTGACGGACAAAGGCTACATATATACCTCACTGTTGGAGATTCTGATGTTCTAATTCAGGAATAATTGTCAGCAAAATGGCGCATCGTGCAGATAATATATTTAATAGTGATGTTTCGGTGTATAAACTTTCTTTCTCCTCTTCTGATCATTCATTGGTGGTACTCTGCAAAACGTATATGTACTGATTGGAATTTTAAAGATTCACCACTTATGAATATTTTCCTGTAAATAATAAATTTTGAATTGGTGCGGATATATAATTTTTAGTTGTGACACTTTTAATTTAGAAGTTTAAAATCAACGTCAGTATAATAATCATGAAGGTAATGTGAGGTTATTATTAAAAATTATAATATTTTGTTGATTTGTTAGTTTTGATGCAGTTTTTGATTCTGATGATGAGAAAGCATGCTTTGTTGATAATAATACAATTTTGTGCACTTTACTATGTAATTTGTTTTAATCTATTTAAGAAACATCTTTTATTATGGACAGAAGCATATGTGACCACTACATGTCACAATTTGTCGATGAGACTGACTTCAAATGAGTTAGGAATAGCGATTTGAAATAACTTAACATAAATAAAATATATTATATATCCAACTCAAGATTCCTTCCTAGATTAGATTTTGTTGCTGTTCGATTTGGTTGCCTTTATGACATTTGTAAAAAATCACCACATTTTTCTTTATTTGAATTGTCCACAGGAAAATCGAATCTGGTATCAACTATGTTTTCAGCATATCCTATGTTTATATTTTATATGGATGTAACAGTAACATGTAACGTCATTTTTAGCTAAAGATTTATGACATGGGAGGTGGTGGCATTACTGAAATTTTATTTTACAAGTGGTACTTATTCATAGCGCGTTAACTATCATGAGATAGCACATCGCGAGTTTCCCTTAATTTAAAAATAAATTTAAAACACTTTTTTACTCTTATTACATTTTAAAAAAATTTAAGGTTTTCAAGAACAAATGCATTAATTAAAACAAGATTAAAATTTGACAAAGATTTTCGGTCCCTTTTGTTTTTATCCAAAAACAAACAAATTTTTTTTCGCCAGTAAGTATAGGTGATAAACAGTCGATTTGACCCTAGACGGAACCTAAATCCCCCCCCCCCCCTTATTCACTACACAGTCATATTCCCTCCACAGTCCCTATGATAAGTTAATAGGGTAGAATAAACGCCTTGTAAGTGACTAACTATTTGCCAGACTACTACCCTTGACCCCTTTTACATATTAATTCACTCATACCCTGCTTCCCCCCAAACAGTACCCCTCCCCCCGCTTTGGCTCTATTTTTACCGCCTTAAGTTTTGTACCAACATTTCCAAACACTATACTTAAAGTTTAATGGACACGGTCATATTCGTAACTAAAGGCAAAATACATTAGTATATTCAGTAATCATTAATACATTTTATATTAGAAAATAAAGTGATGAATCGTCGCACCACCCAAAATGTTCGAGTTCTGATCTGCACCGATATGAGTCGATGTAGCAATTTTGAGTATTTGTACTTACAAATTATTATTGTGTCATCAATGCATCAACTTTCCAACGTTTCCAACCCCAATTACCACAAAAACCGCATGTGTTACATAGGAAATAGAACCTAATACAAGGAATTTAAAGTAAACACTACAAATGAGGAAAAATTGATATATAATAAGTAGATTAATTCTTCACATAGTATATATAGCGTGTTATTAACTGTATATTAGCGAATGAATCAGGCGTTATTAGTCCGCTTCCAAATCACACATTTTTGCATTGAAATAGTGCCTATTCTTTGCTTATAACTCAAACAATGGCGCCTAAAGCTGGCCGCCTATGATGAAATTCCAAACGCCAATCTTATACCGGTTACAGTCTGCCATCCTGACGTTCCTGATTGTCCTCATTCAGGCTAGAAACTGATTCAGAATCCTATAAATATTACCTAACAAAAATTAGTTCATTACATAATGCGATCATAAACTTTCTCGGCATTCGCAATAATTAGTAGCGTAAAGATTCAGGTATGAGGTTTAGAAGAGGAAAAGCATAAAGCATTCATAACAAGAAGCACAACTTGTCTAGTAGGTTATAAAGGTTACGGTTTGGCGGAAAATTATCTACGAGCATCAGATTTCATTCTATCTAGGTAAAGAAACGTACGATTACGTACCCGAAACCAAGTCTCAAGAAGTTGCTCGGTCTAAGAATGTAAATATAAATTCATTAAGAAAATTCAACCGGTCCTGTAAATTACGCGGATTAAATTTCGGAAAGATATTTAAGGCAAAAACATTACTTACGTTTGGGTTTTGTTTATCGACCAACCTTTCAAATTGTGCGACCAGCGCCGCCCCTGTTTAGAGAACGCTCGTGGCTACTGTAGTCATTGATGAGATAGGAGAAATTATTTCTCCTCTTACTTCTGCTATCCTAGCATCTCTGCTACTGCTACAAGGATGTAAATCCTCTCTGACTATGTCTCCGCTCATGGTTCTGACTACGCCGTCTGGAGCGACCACCTCGACGCTCTCAGCTACCATTACGACGCTGCTGGCTGCATTCTCTACCAGCCAATCCAGCGTTGCTACAATTTTCTGACCTTGTTGTTCCTCACCGTGTCAAAGGTCTATCTTCTGCAGGCAAATACTTCGCCCATGCACACTCTGTTACCTCTTCATTACGTCACTGTTGCATATCCTATTTTTTTACAAAGGCACTTCAAAACTCTTGTAAAAACAAAAAGGGACATAGATTCTCATCCTACTTCTGAGATGTAAGGAATATAAAGTAGACACTACAAATGAGGAAAAACTGATATAAAATAAAAAGTAGATTAATTATTCACATACTATATAGCGTGTTAACGTATTAACTGTATATTAATGAATGAATCAAGCGTTATTAGTCCGCTTCCAAATCACAAATGTTTATATTGAACTAGTGCCTATCTTTTGCTTTTAAGTCAAACAATATCGCCTAAAGCTGGCCGCCTGTGATGAAATTCCAAACGCCAATCTTATGTCGTTTACACTAATCATTTAACTATATAACCTTTACTTTTATTTCACACATCTTTACATGCTACATTACATTACACAATGCTATTTAACTGTATAAAGTGCTACTTTTATTTCACACAATTTAATCTCTAAATGCTACATTTCTCTTAAATTAATCTATCGATTTGGAGGCTCCCCTGCATGTCAACCGAGAGCGTTGGTCGCAGCCCTGCGCGAAAAAATACCAGTTTAATTGAATTATCAGATGTTGCAGCCATAACAACTGATATAATTCATGGACCTGAGTCAGCTGGTTGCGCGAACATTGATATATCGGCATTCTCCCCTTTGGAAGCCCTTCTATAAAACTCGTTGAAATCGAAGCGGGCTCCCGAGCTCCTCCCCACTTTCACGAATTATTCTGTAAACAGTGACGGGATGATTTAGATTGAACTGAATAAGTAAGTCTGTTTAAAAGAACAAACATTTGATTTATGTTCCGACTGGAAATCGGTTCTCTTTTGAATTCTCTCGAACTTCTTTGATTTGATCTGGCACTTGTTTACGGACATATCTCATACATTTATCTGCAATGAAGTACAATGCGAGAATTAAAAAGCAAATGATTTATCTTCATGAATAACTGGAGCCATAGAATCGAACTGAATCTTTTCGCTGTGACCTTTGGTTTATTCCTTACAAAACGTTTCACTTTGTTGTGTTACGTGTCTCTACGTATTCTGGACGTGAACCATTGAATGTAACTGATTATGTCTCGTTGTCTTGCAAATATAACCACTTAGTAACAAAAACGACCGGTAATTCATTTTCTTCACTTTATAAGTCCTTACACTCAATACTGCTACTACTGCTTGAACTGCTATCACGACGTCTCTCTTTTCGCTTGCCCATCTTATTCTATTATTTTGTTTGTCACAAACATAACACAAAAACAGTAATTATCCCACTTCTGGTATAAACACATCTAAGTATCACAAATACAATTTTACTGAATATAAATTCAAATGTTACTATAAACATTCACAAATTTGTAAGTTACTCTTGTCAAAGCTAAACTGATTCTCTCGACATTATGCACATCTATACAGTTCTCTACTTTGTTTATATTCAGTAATTAAACATCACTTGTATCGAGGAGGATACCAGCCACAATATTCGGTACTGCCTATGAATAAGTTATTCCTCCAATCAGCCAATACGGTCAGCTGCTAAGATAGAAATTCACACAATGCACACTGATCAGACTACTTCTGCAGAGACAGTTTATAGGAAGACTAGGCTTAACTTAGTTTTAAACAGAACCGGACTGCACACGGAGTTATCGAACGGACTGTATTACACGCAGCTAAGAACCTTAGGATACCCCCATATATCATGCCGTGCCACACGTAGCTGACGGACAATCATAGGCAGGTCTCGTCAGTAATACATTGTCATTTATAATCTCAAAATAATTCATTAAACAAATTCTGACAGCCAATGAGCAAATAATAAGCACGCCAAGATACTCAATGATAACTAATTCACAAAACACAGGTACTAAAACTTCTAAATAATTGTCTAGTCCACTACTCAATAACTTAATTTAATAATTTGTATGTTTCAACTTTAATACCAAACTGTTTTGATGCAATGGTTCAGTCGTTGGGTAAATTTTGATTACCTACATTCAAATGTACTGTTGCTATAAAACAATCGTACTACATCAAAAGTTCTCCATAGAAAGCTGATCGTTCAAACAAGCTTCGTGTTATATACAACAGCTGGAACGTGAGTGGTCGACTTAATGCTTCAAACAGGGCAACAAAGCGTAACAAAACAGAACTTATCGTCGAAGCGAGCAATTCAGGGAAACTGCAACGGCCCAGCGTGTCTTTCACGCGACCACCAAGTGTTGGTATTTCAATCCTCGGAGGGTGAATTACATCGATCCAGATTACCGGCTATTCGCCAATTATCAAACAAGCAGGGAAGGGGCCGATTTTTCACAGCACACTGGGATCGATTGCTAACAGGCGATGAATTTGTCCGCTCGTGTGGAGTCCTACTGGGAGTCAGGCTATTGCCAAAGCGTGGAATAAATTGATTATAATTTTTTGTGGGGAGATTTACGGCTATACGGAATATCCTCAATTAGGTATAACTGAATTTGAGGAATCGTAAGAAAAAAATTAAATAAACGTGGTTTGTATATGACTATACTAAATAGACTATAATAAACAATTCTGTTGTGGCAGCTAAATCAAGTATTCTAAAAATCTGTGACTATTTACAAATGAACAAGTCATTTAACTGTAGCTGGAAATGTCTTGCTGGAGTAACTGAGTTGTGTTGCCACAGTTATTAAATCGTTTAACTAAATGTATTTCTGATAAATTAAGGACAAGTGAACTCCATATTAAAGATTCGACCTGTAAAGCCTGTTCATGGAGGTTTCTGTGTTACTTAATGAAGCATCGCACACAAGACCATGCACTAGCATGGACCATCACCTGCCACGACCGTCACTGCAAGTCATGTCGCTGTCCTGCAGTTTCTATGCTTGTACACGCATCATCTATAATAATTTTTAAGATAGCGTTGTCTTCATTAGCAGTAACTCTGAATCTGAACATTAAGTTCTTTGATTAATATTTGTATTTGTTATGTATATTGCTCCATACCGTTCTGATCCTTGATTTCTGCGAGGTAGACGGAACTGCAGGTAGTCCTAACCCCTCGTATCGATTAAGATTGATATGGTTTTGGATAGGGCTGTCCCTATATTCCTATTCCTAAGGTATTGTAAACGGTATTGATACAAAGTTTTTATAAGAAACGTGATATACAGCCAGTATATTCGTGCATGTAAGGTACGTAGATTGCTACTAGATAATCATCCATTTTCTTAAAACAGTTTTCTTCCAAGTCCATAGTGAAGCTAACGTGTGGTTTTCCACTAATGTAGTTTGGAAAATCTTTTACTCGTATGTTTATATAATCTACTGTTTTTCTTTCACATATAAATTGTAGGATATGGCAGTTCTTTTACAACAACTGTTACGTCCTCAAACGTACATCAATAAATCACGTTCTATGATCTCTATTCTAAAAACAAACCACTTTCGTACCCTTGTTGCCCCTACAGTACTTACAGAACCTCTGACCAACGGCTTCACGTCGACTTTGCAACGAGAAAATATTCTCTCATACCTCGTTGGTGCTACACAATTCTAACAAAGTGACTCTCGATCAGCCAACGACTTCACGTCGACGTTGTATTGGGCATCGGGGATCCACTATTGCCTCGTCGAACGTTGCGAAGATTAAACGTTAAATAGTCTACCTAAAATCAGCAACTAGCAGGTAAGGCCGAGTGAAACAACAAACTTCTATTCTCGCTGCATAGCATCAAACTCCTGCTCTCAGACAGCAGCAGCAGCCAAATCATTATTTCGTTTTAGTTTAGTTAGTGTATTATTAACACCGCCTTATGAATATTTTGAATACATCCATTTATTTTGAGTTACTTCTTGTCATTTACCGAGCCATTAAAAGTAACATTTTAAGCTTTGTGGTATTTACGACCCCAAAGCAGCTTTTATGAAACAACAACCAATATACAGTGTGTCCACGGATGGAGTTGACAAGAGCAGAAACTCTTTTGTTTTTGACTTTATCGAAAAATGTCACTCTTTATAAAAAGTTCTGCTTCCCGAAAAAATTAAATTCTCATAGAAACTTCTTAGATCAGATATACAGGGTGCTCATAAATTAAGAAAACAAGAAAAGTACCATTATTTATAATTGTATACAACATTTTTATGAAACAAATCTGTTTATAACTTCAAATAGAATCGCAATACAAATTTAAAAATCAAATTTTAAATTTTAACATTTACTCTACCTCTACCTCCCACCTCAACACATTTTTCCGCTAACTTAATAAATTGTTCGAATAGTTAGCGGCTCAGTTCATGTATTGCTTGGCGTATGTGCTCTTTTAATACTTCCCTATCATGTGGCAAACCATTTGAATAAATGTTTTGTTTTAAGGAACCTTGGAGAAAAAGGCAAGGGGTGTAAGGTTAGGACTGGGCCAAATCTTCCTTTGAGCAGGACAGCCGTCCTGTTGCCAAAACATTTTGGAAACAGTTGGTTTACCATTTTTAAATACTTGAGAGCCAGAAATACGCAATAACCTGTTTCGGCAACAGGACTGCTGTCCTGCTCATTTTACAGCCTTGCTTAGACATTGGTGAAAGGTGGATTGGAAGATTTGGCCCATTATCCTGCTAGACCACCTGACCCTAGGCCCCTTGACTTTTTTCCTAAAACAAAAGGTTTATTCAAATGATCTGCCACATGATATTAAAAGAGCGCATAAAAGAAGAAATAACAAACTATTCGTAGTGTGTAGAGTAAAAGTCAAAATTGAAATTTTGATTTTAAAATTTGTATTAGGACTCTATTTTGGGTTATAAACAGATTTGTTTTATAAAAATGTTGTATACAATAATAAATAATGGTACTTCTCTCTTGAGTATTTTCTTGTTTTCTTAATTTATGAGCACCCTGTATATCTGATCTAAGAAGATTCTATGAGAATTTCATTTTTCCGGGAAGCAGAACTTTTTATAAAGAGTGACAGTTTTCGATAAAGTCAAAAACAAAAGACTTTCTCCTCTTGTCAACTCCATCCGTGGTCACACTGTATATATTTATTTTATAAAAAAAGCTGAACAAATATTAATTACTTTGAGTAGATATCATAGCTAAGTGGCACATCCAATCGTTTGTTACTAATGTAGTGATTAAACTA
Organism: Monochamus saltuarius; assembly: GCA_025584915.1. Classification (NCBI taxonomy): domain Eukaryota; kingdom Metazoa; phylum Arthropoda; class Insecta; order Coleoptera; family Cerambycidae; genus Monochamus; species Monochamus saltuarius. Next base: position 36,767,771 of record CM046728.1, read on the forward strand.
ACAAAATAAAACCATATCCTGCTTATTTACACCCATTAAAAGTCTATATGTGAAAATTTTCAATTAAATGGCTTGCATTGCTTAAAGGAATAGTTTACCCAGAGTATCTGTACCTTGAAATTTACGGAATGTTTACTTTTCGAGGGTAGAAATACTTTTTCACCATTAAACGAAGGGACGGAGAGGAAAGGCTCAAAAGATTTATACATAATTTTGTAGATAGGCCTTTTTCCCTTTTTCTCGACATGCTCGCTTCCCATACAGCCTGCCTCTTTATGCTATATGGTTGACGAAGCAGAGAAGGAATAATAATGGGCGTTTTACTTACAGTACATATTTTATTAGGAAAATCACGTGTTTTCATAAATACAATCACGTTCGTAAAATTTGATAAAAACGTATTAGACATATACGATGAAAGAAACAAAACAGTAAATATAATTAATTGTGTTAAACGTTAATAAGGAATGTTTCAAGAACTTGGTAACAGAAAATTTATTATCTTCGACAAACAAATGAAAAATGTATGTATTTACAAACTATGTCCTCAGTTTTTTCTTCAATAGATAATTCAGGCCTATCGCTAATCACTATTTTTGCGTTCTTAAACTTATCATCATTCCTAAATATTTCTTCCTCCAAGCTTTCATCAAGGATCTAAAGTCATGGTAAACGAATATTGAGGTCACTACTTTCCAAATAATATAATGTTGTCAACATTCATATTTGATTATTGTTGTTAATTACTATCCTTCGTTGACAAAATTTTGGGATTCGTTGCTTTTGATACAGGGTGTCCGAAAATAATTGCAACATATGACAAGAGTAGATTCCTGACGATAAAATAATGCGATGTTGCCAAACTTACCTTAGTCAACAGTTGAAGCTACGGGGTGTCAAAGTTAATACTTTATTTTTAAGGTAAATGTAGTTGGAATGAGGTCATAAATTTACTAAAAGACTTTATTTTCCATCATCAACGTTTTGATATGTGGAAGGATGCGAAAAAATTTTTTTGTCTTTTATTAGTCTAAGTGAATATGAACAACAAGTTGCAGAAAATATGCAGTTATTTGAAAAGTTTTGTTTTCTATGTGAAATAAAATAACTTTTATAAAATTTACATGTGTCATTTAATTAGTGTGATGTTCAACTGGTTTCATAAAAATTTTTGAATATAATTATCTAAGGGAAAAGTTTATTTTGCTCTGCTAGAACTCACTACTCAGATAAAAATCGTATCATAGTCAGAATAGTAAAATATAAAATTAAATAATATTGAATAAAAACAAAATTTAATTTTCCCAAAGGTAAATTATCTTAGTTCATGAATACAGAATCCACACCTTAATCATAAAATACACATCTAAACACAAAAATATAACACAAATAATAACTACACAAAATATTGGCGCCCAATCAAATATACAAAATACAAATTGCAATTCACTGTATGTACACAAACAAACACATATTTCTATCACAATATATAAATATATAAAATATGAATTATCAAATTATTACGGTATGGGGTGTATCCTACATACCCAGTATTCGTTTCTTATGCAACTCATATTTTAAATTTTAATATTTTAACATTAACCCATCGTCGCATAATTGCAGAAATTTTATTTATATACAACATTTTTAATGGAAGACTTGATGGTCCTGACTTACTTGAGAACATACACATTATTATACCTGATATACGAATAAGCCTTAGAACCAATTTCAAAACTTATTTTTCTTAAAACTAAACATATTCGCTAAGAATTCTAGTTTTTCGTTCATAAGAGATACTTATGATATACGTACTCTGAACATGACATCCTTCATCTTTTCTGTCGCAAGTTGTATTTACTAGCATGCATGGACTTTGCTGCTTTAATATGCACGTCTTTCTGCTGGTATGGTATTCATTCCTGGTTTTTGTGTCACAGAGGGCAGGTAAATGGAAATAGGGATATTCCACGCCGTATTCTGTGTGGGTTGAAAATAACTGCATCGTATTTTCCCCTCGGAACAAATTCCCTGGCGAGACTGATTTCGTTGAGAATGTTTCAAAGCAGGTAGCATGTCTGTGGATCTTTGGAATGCAGTTTGTTATGCATATCTGTGCATATAGGGTGGTCCAAACCACGAATTTTACATAGCTTCAAACAACTTAGATGTTGTGCTCTTGACCCCAAAATTTGTTTGACTGCATTTATGGCACTACCAAACTTACATTGAGTTGTGGTGGTTTGCAAAATGTTCTCTAGAGACAGGGATAGTGGACGGTCAAATGTCAAGTTTATTGTTTCTTTGCAGAAATCGCAGAACATTTATTAACTAATAAAAATAAACTAAAGCTGTTTCAATTAGATTTTCATGATCTTTATCAACTACGTACAGTATTTATAATGAATAATATTAAAATCTTAGACTTTATGGTTTATGGTAGAACTATGATATTATTTTAAAGTTAAATTTTTAGTCCGGTCGCCAATTGCATGGTTTTCCGCCCTATCAGGTTTTACAGTGTACCAATTTCCAGTGCCGTGCAGAAGTGTATTTTTAAATCATTTTCGCCCTCTTTGATATTTTTTTTACAAAATTGTATTTGTCATCACACATTCAAAAATTTTTGTTATATAAGTTCTGAATCACTCTATATACAAAAGCTCTTGTTAAGGGACAATTAATCGTACAAACTCGTACAGCCTGCATTCCGCTGAGCACACTATAACAGTACGACTTGCCTTGCATCTTCCAACCTCGCCTGCTTTGTATCTTTCATCGCCTGATTCTATATGAACGTAAGCAGTTACTTAGAACTTTCTTAGTTCCAAATTTACGAAGTTATTATCAGTTATTTTTAGAAACAGAGTGTATATAAATTAATAAAATAATCTGCCGCCTCTAGGATGCCAATTTATTTTTTCATCTTTACGATTTATACCCTAGTTTATAAAAATATGATTTATTGCATCTTAGAAACTAGATTTGTCTAAGAAACTGCTGCGAGCCAAATCGAAACTAATTTCAAGATACCAAAAGTGACCTCTTAATATATTGTATCTTGGTCAGTGATAAACTGAGATCTTAACTTCAGAAAATATCACGTGCTTTTGAAGTGTTACTGTTAACGCATGGAAGCAAAAGTTGTTGCTTTCTTCGTTTTGTGTCAATTATATGTGGTACCAAAAATTGATGACATGTTTTGAATTGCGTTTATAGATTTAATATGATGAATCTCAGTATACAGATTCGGAAATTGCGGATCTTTACAGAGAAAGTAGAAATTGCCGCTTCATCTCAGGGAAGGTACGAAGTATAAGCGGCGCTAAGTATAGCTATTTAGTAGTATAATAGAAAACTAAATTTTATTTGTATATCTGCCCTATTCTTCTCAAAGTCCTTTTATTGCATTTAAAATGCTGACGTGTATTAATTTATTTGGAAAAAGTAACGAATAAAACACGGCGTGAATAAGATCTTTAAATTTTGAATGTCCATTTAGCGCGTCTACAATCTCCGATAACGGCCGATGGTAGGCGAGAGCTAACGAGAGCCGCACAACAAAAACGGTATCCTCACAGATTACAGACCTCAATCCGTTCACCTGATGCCAGTATTGCCAGGTCTCATGCTTTTGCATGAGATCTCATGCATTCCGAGGAAATCTCATGATCTCATATTTTGATTACAAAATCTCATGCTTTTTAATAGACACAAAAAGAAATAATAAAATTATTAAAATTACTCTTTGAAATCTACCAAATCAAAGACCTAACGAGAAATAAAGGCAAAATCGAGGGCAAAATTGAATAGATAGAGGTAGGTATCTACAATATTTGGGTACTTGAAATGTCCTTTATTGTAGACTGCTCTTTTAATAATTAGCAATGAATACATAAACGGGTATGACAGTCGACGGATATGTGGTGTGTGTGTTGTATTCACGCCGTATTGCAGTGATTCTTAATTCTATTCCGTAAGAGTACCTACATTTTCTGGAAACAACATATTTTACGACCCGTGAGTCACCCTGCGTCGCGTCAACTGCGCCTCAACGTTCGCCCGGCCTAACAATAAAATAAATTAGAAAGGTTACGTGGTCAATAACTTTTAAGTAAGTACCTGTAAGCACCGACTTACAATGTAATATTATGATAAAATAGCATAGCATAATGATTTTTAATGCAATAAAAATGGCATTACAAAAGTAATTAAAAATTAAGCTATGTCAAGAGGTGTTTTTTGATAAATTAAGCCATCTCATGCTTTTTTCTCCAAACCTCATGCTATTTTGAAATTATTCTCATGCACTGAATTTTTCCCACCTGGCAACACTGCCTTATGCAAACAGTGGAAGCACGCTGTGCTGGAAGTATGCGTGTAGCATGACACAAATACACGCAAGCGGCAAAACAGAATTCACTATCAAGATCCTCACTTTCCAAATGTGTATTTATAACAAGAAACAGTGTGGAGTACTTATTAGATACTTATTTTTTGCACTATTTTTGTATTGTATTTTTTGTACTGTAGTGTAGGTATTTAAGCTAATCAAATTTTTTCACAATTTCCAAACATCAAACGTCTCTTTGTCAAAGAACATTGGTCAAAGCTTAGAATACTATATTGTAAGTGTCAAAGAAATGATTTTTACACTGTAAACGTCTCGGAATATTATAGTTTAAAATAGTAAAAATTATTTTAAGCGAACATCATATTATTTGTAATAACAGAATTTCATTCCCCAGCAACACAAGAAGTTTTCCAAGTAGACATATTATACCGAATCCTATTTGAACTACATTGAACAACAACTCTATAGTACCTTCGCGGTAAACGTGTGGCAGCCTTTTTATGTATTTGTGTACATTTTCGTGTGTTTCGTTACCCTTTGTGGTTTTTCCCAATGGAGGAGTCCACCTGATCGTGCTCGTCCGACCGAGTACCTCACTATAAACAAAAAGAACGATCGAGGGAAGGAGAGGTCCCCAGCAAGCACTCATCAAGTACAAAAATCTTTGTAATTTTAATGTGAACAAGTAAGAAAATATTCTTGAAATCTCTCAAAATATCAATCCTGGAAATAAATATCAGTGAGGTAGGTGCTACCTCTCTGAGCTACCATATCCTGTTTCTCATTAAATCAGTAACTAATCATCTACATATTGTAAATATATATACAGGGTGTTCCGGTTTGTTTGGAACAAGTTGAAACGGCAGACAGATTATGTGATTTTAAGAGGAAAACTTTATATGAACATGGTCTCTTTCTCGATCAGTAGCGGAGATACCGGGGGCTACAGTTTAAAAAAAAATTATTTTTTTTTATTACCAAGTCCGTATTACACACAGCGCCTTCAAATTTGATACATGTACTGTTCAACTAGTCGGGTATTATACAAGTTCATTTTTTGAAATCGTTACACAGGGTGTTATTTTTTCAAAAATCTGTTATCATGGAACCCTTCAGAAATTTTTTCTTGTACGTCCCTGGTAAAGTTAGAAACGGTTTTTTACTCGCTTGATTCATTGTCTAAATTTCGTCTCTCTTGACTTTTGAATGTATTCTTGTAAAACGTTAATTTTCGTTTTCGTTACGATAATTTGTAAAAAAATTAAGAATTTGATAAAATTAATATTTTATAAGGTGCAACGAAATTTTAAGTGTAATTATTATGTATTGAAAATACCTACACCTTTGCTTTCGATAGAGAAATTTATAAATGAAACATAGAAAAAAATTGTTTAGATATTACCGACATAAGCATCGTTCTCTAAAAATTCTAAACGTTATGCATTAAACTCGGATTTTCCTTGTTTTAATTAACACATTTAATAAAAACACTTAAACAGGAATCAACATTGAAATATCAACAAACTTGCATCTCACTACTAACAAGTAACAAGCAAATAAATACATACATATGGTATACATTTGGCTAATTATTTGTACATTATAAAAACTATTTTTACATAAACCCTTCGAAGTGTCCACCAGTTTGCTCCATGTAGAGATCTAATCGACGGATTATTGACTGCCGTACATTAAACAAATGTTGCGGTGAAATAGAGTTTGCAGCATCTTCAATTTTTTGGAATAATTCTCCCCGTTTATTTACTGGCGTTACATACACTCGGTCATTTATATACCCCCAAACGAAAAAATCTAATGGATTTAGGTCAGGACAGCGAGGTGGCCATTCTACAGGACCACCTCTGCCAATCCACCTATGTGGGTCATTTGTATCCATCCAGTCTCTAACCGATCTATAGTAATGGGCTGGACATATGTTCATTTGGAAAAATATATTATTTCTCATATTCAGTGGAATGTTTTCCACAAAATCATTGTGATTTTCACGCAGGAAATTTAAGAATATGGGTCCCGTCACTGTGTGGAAGTTACCAAAACTTCGTCACCAATTATTCCCATCCAGATATTAATATTAAATTCTCTCTGAAAATTTCTAGGTCGTGCTTCATGTGGATTTTCTGTTCGCCAAACATGTAAGTTGTGAAAATTTAGTATACCTCCTCGGATAAAACAAAACTCATCACGCCCAATTATTTTTTTTTATGAAAATCTGTATCTTGGTTACTTGTTTCACTTAAAAATCTACAAGATTCTAGTCTCCTATTGTCATCACCAGGGTGTAGGGACTGAATTGGTGTTAAATGGTTTATAGTGATTGCTTTTAAACTCTAAAAATGGTTTGTAGTTGGAATATTATGTTGCTGATTAGCCTTACGTATGCTAAGTGTTTTGTTTTCTACAAATAATTATAAAATTCTTTGGTGACGATTATTCCTCCTTTGCGTTCCTGGCTCAGGTCTTCTGTTACCATGAATCCCATTCTGCCGCAGATTTAGGTGTACCGCTGTAAACAATTTGTGACTTGGGTGTCGACGGTTTGTTGATATTTTAATGTTTGTTCCGGTTTAAGGGTTTTTATTAAATGTGTTAAGTAAAATAATAAAAATCCGAGTTGAATATATATCGTTAAAAATGTTTAGAAAACGATACTTACCTATGTCAATAATATCTAAACAATTTCTTTCTGTTTCATTTATAAATTTCTCAATCGAAGGCATAAGCTGTAGTTATTTTCAATACATAATAATTGCACTTAAAATTATTTTGTTGCACCCTAAAATAGTAATTTTATAAAATTCTTCATTTTTTTACAAATTCTCCTACGTAATTATTCAAATATGATACTTATTGATAATTTCACTCCAATACCCGAAAATTAACGTTTTACAAGAAAATTACAAGAATACATCCAAAAGTCAAGAGAGACGAAATTTAGACAATGAATCAATAAAGTAAAAAAACATTTCAAACCTTACCAAGGACGTACAAGAAAAAATTTCTGAAGGGTTTCATGATAGCAGCTCCTTGAAAAAATTACACCTTGTATAACGATTTTAAAAAATGAACTTGTATAATATCCGAAACTAGTTGAACAGTACATTTATCAAATTTGAAGGCGCTGTGTGTAATACGGACTTGGTAATAAAAAAATAAATTAATTTTTTTGGAACTTTAGCCCTCCGTAACCCCGATACTGATCGAGAAAGAGACCATGTTTATATAAAGTTTTCCTCTTAAAATCGCTTATACTGTCTACCGTTTCAATTTGTGCCAAACAAACCGGAACACCCTGTATGTATTTTTCTTAAAAACGGTGTAAATTGATACACGTGACAACGCGATACCCTGCACTAATTTTGACTTGTACGGAATATATTCTCATGGTTGAAGGGCGGCCAAAGTCGTCGATAAATAGGGGTTTAATAAGATTTAAAAAAAAGTTATTCTCTATCCTCTCTTCAAATATTCGTACTGTATGAAAAATAAATTTATTAAGAGTATGACACAATTTAGCCACGTGTGACTGTGCGAATAACTTCATTTATCAAACAAATTTTCACTTGACTTTTAAATTGAAAATCATTGAAAACAGCATGATACGAAATGAAAATATGAATCTCAACGTATTTTGTTCCTTTCTTATTGTTGATCCAAAAAAAAGAAGTGTAATGGAAGCTAATAAACTCTGTTATATGACTTTAATAATTCCAAATTGCCTTAATATAACAGAAGCCGCTTTGACAGAAAATTCTCGCATGCATGCCTTTCTACACAACAAAGAAGGATTTAAAGTTAATTTGGAGGCACCGGCTTTCGTTACGGTTCCCTCTCTCAAAGCAAATTTGTTTCTCACCGAAATATCATGTAATATTTAAATTAAAACGTAATATTGCAGGCAGTACGCGTCCAGGTGACCGTTTATATTGTTTTCCTTGCTTCGCACTCTCTCTTCATATTCAGGTTGTCATTTTATTTTCCAAAGCTAGTAGACGCCTTGTCATATTATGTATGCCTGGATGATATAGAGGCCATGGCCGATAATAATAAATTAATTCTTTTGGAAGCCGTGATACTGCAAATAAAAGACTGGCGATTCAACTGCATCCATACATTGGATCAGATCCAGCTTTAGACATTTCTAAAGTCACAATATAAGGACAACAAAGTGGAAATGGATCAATAATAATCTGCATAAGAAATCCTGAAGCACAGATAACAAGCAAATAATATACAGAGTGCTACAGACTGATGTAAAGAAAACTTAGAGGCAGGTTTTATGTTCAAAAATAAGAAATAAAAGTTTATATAAACTTGTACCTTAATACAGGTTGTTTAAAATTTTCTATCTTAAATAATATAGTCTTCATTTCTCGAAAGGCGATCGAGATATTGAGATGAGATTTGATACTGTCACAGAATTTGCCCCACTCACACCCAATTCGACGATTGTGGTGCCGCGAAATGCTAAGATTGCCCCGATCGCCCTACGCGATTCTGGTAAACAAACAAAATGCCGTGTATCGAGGTGGGACTGGAAAAAATGGGGAATCGACGAGAAGCGTTCGAGTCGTTCGAGAAAATGGATCTAGAGATACTAGAAAATATCTGGAATATTCGTTTGGTCTATAAAAGAAGAATAAACGGCCGAGTTAGTCAGTCTTGTATTACAGTCTTGAATTGGAGTGTTTAGAGCGATTTAGATAGCGATAAAAAGTGAAATAGTGTTTAGTTGAGCTGTAATTAGAATTCAGTAGTGTACAGAGTAGTTAATAAAGATGAGTGATTAATTAACGGCTTGTTTTCCAGGTAAAAGAACGTTAGGAAACCCGTGACAATACATTAAAGTGTGTAAGTTACTTTCTAACACATTTTTGACAAAATAAGTAAAGATGGTGAATTATTCCTTTGAAGAAATGTCCGACATACGTTTTATGTATGGACAAGCTAACGGAAATTCGAATGAGGCAAGGCGTGTCTATGAAGATGCATTTCCTGACCGTCAATTATCTTGTGCAACCACTTTTTCGAATGTTCATAGACGTTTGAGGAAAACAGAAAAAGTAACAGGGAATTTTGGAAGATTGTGAAGAGCAAAGTATGAAAAGTGTAAAATCAGGAAAATATTTTGCAAGCGGCTGAACAAAATCCTGCAACAAGTACAAGGAGACTGGCAAAACAATTAGGGAATATCAATCATTTCAATATAAGGGGAATCCTTCAAGAGCAGCTTTTTATCATCTGTAGAGAGTTCATCTGAAACTCATTTTCCACTCAGATTGCAGTATTGTCAATAACTAAGCAAAAAAAACCCAGGAGATCAGCAATTTACTTCTTTTACTTTCTTCTCGGATGAAGCTTCATTTACCCGAAACAGTGTTTTTAATTGTCACAATGAACATATTTGGGCGGATGGAAATCCATACATTATTCATGAATCGCGACACCAGCAGTAGTTTTCATTCATTGTGTGGGCAAGAATTATTGTAAATTGTTTCCTTGCTGAATTTTGACATAAAATTTAAGACTAATATTTACTGTCACCAACTATTTTTTGTGTAAGTTTCCAAAGATCGTTTCTGTATTGTAATGAGAGTCCAAGAGACACTTTTTAAGCAGAATTAACTTTTCTTGAAGAGAGCGATACAAATTTGTCCAAGAATCAGTGTCGTACAATTTTTTCGCTAAACATGAGAATTCAAAGGCACGAACGCCACTGATGCTAGTATATTGCAAGAGAAATTTATAAACGTGAAAGTAGACCTTCACTGCATACTGTTGTGTACCAAATCTCATCTCAATATCTCGATGGGTTTTTGAGATATGAAGACTAAACTATGTAAGATAGAACATTTGAACAACCTGTACCTCGAAAACAAGGCATCTCCGGACCCATGTTAATATAAACTACTTATTTTTAAACATAGAACCTGCCTCTAGAGTTTCTTAACGTCATTCTATAACACCTTATATGTTATATTTGTATTAGCCGAGCAAAACTTACAATGTAGATTATATTTTACAGTGTATTACAGTTATACTTCAATAAAAGATACAAGCAGAAAGATTTCAAATTGCGAATGTTATGATGCAGGAAAACCATCTAACAAATTTTTACAACCATATTCCCTCTACAAACTAGAACACTGGTGCTCCTAAATACGTCTATTTTCAGTCTATATTTGATACCAACACAGAACTTTATGACTTTGCTACTCGTTATTTGATAAAATATTGTTATTTTTAATTATCCCAAACCAAAGGATAACGAACAAGATAATTATTGTACCGCGAAGAGCTGCGTTCAGTGTACCTAGCTTGCTATAATGATCGGCTTTTCTAGACACAATAGCACCACAAAGAACGAGATATTGTGCACTGAGAAAAAGATTTACTAGTGGTAGGCAAAAATACATTTGACCCAGCAGAAAAACTTATATAAAATAGAGGACAGATGAACAATTCAAGTGAACAGAACAACTATAGCTACCAGCAATTACTAAAAGTTCTTGCTGAAATAACGGTTTATTTTACAACTAAATATATAAAAACATAACACTTTACATGAGTCGTGAAACTATCAGATTTAAAACATGTTTTATAATCACAAATTAAATTGTGGAAAATATACTAAAAACTTAAATATTAAAAAAAATGGATACAGGCCATATCCGCAGACGGAATAACAAACAAACTCACGCACTCAAACTAGTACGGTGACGATCGCAACCATTTTTGAATTAATTGATGGATGGCCTTCATATAAACCCTTAGGGTGGAATCCCACTGATGCAATAATACTATTTGGTATTCTGTAGTTTTTAAAACTACCGAAAACTATGCCACCTCGAAGTGCATAACATAATCACACTAAAATTAATAGCGCCAACTGGGGAAATTGCATGGGTTTTTTCAAATACGAGCAGAAGAAATAATATATTATTTTAACCGAAATTGCGTTTATCCTAGACAATTTCGTGGAAAAATAAGCCTAAAACCGGTACTTAAAAATTTAGTCAGTTTAGTCACACATTACATGTACAGGGTGTTAAAAAAGAGTGTAAAATATTTCAGGAGGGAATAGTATGAACCCAGATAAGCAGAATATCCTTAAACATGGGTCCGCTAAGTAACGGTTGCGGAGATATGGACCACTATTCATTTTTCAAACATTTTATTTTATTAGGAATAAACCAACAAATGAAGCTTTTAACAAACAAAAGACAAAGTTACAGAAGATGTTCAAAGTGCCCTCCGTCCATTTCCAAGCAGCCACAACATCTTCGTCTCAACGATATTCGAACACTTTCAAAAACACCCTCCTTGGTTTGGATTTCTTGACACTCCTTGACATTCCTTTGAATCAGATGCAACAAATGTGGTTCCATGGCCGTTAGAGAGCATTTACACCAAACTTTTCCACATAGATGGGTAGGAAGGGCCGGACCTGTTTTATGGCCTCCAAGATCGCCTGATATGAACCCTCTAGATTTCTTTGTTTGAGGATATTTGAAGACATTAGTGTATGGTACTCCTGTACATAGCCTGGAAGAGCTACGGATTAATCAAAAGTGTCAAGAAATCCAAACCAAAGATGTTTTCGAAAGAGTTCGAATATCGTTGAGACGAAGATGTCGTGCCTGCTTGGAAATGGACGGATTTTTATGTGTTCTTATCTTTCAATATGTTTGAAAAATGATCCTGTAAAACGTATAAAACCAATATAAAATATATGTAAATTCTCCATTGAAGTAATTCACGATCCTTCGGCGTAGTTCGTCTTTATTCGTCACGTGTTGGATGATGACAAGTGAACAAGTTTACTTATAGCAGCTACAGAATTAATTGTACCAAACTGTTCTTCTCTGATCCCAGTCATGACAGTAATTCATATCTTAGTAACCATATTTACCAACTACAGTTAATTGCAAAATAATTACAAGCGAACTAATGGCTTGCCGGAAGTGTATTTTAAAATTCCATAAACTACTTTGCTCACCACAAGTGATGTAATCGCTTATTAGCGGTACAAAAGTGTAGAAATGTTATTTTCCCTTTGGATAATATTTAAGACACCTCTACACCGTATAAAAAGAAATACGGTAACAATTTTTGTTAGTTTACATAGTTTACTTGTTTTTCTCAGTGTAGTTTATTATAATGATAGGTTTTTCTCGGCCGCCCTTAAGCACACTAGTACCACAAAGAATGAGGTATTGTGAAAAAACCCTTTGAATAAACTTCGTGGCAAAGGACAACGCTCAGGATTTAGTAGTATGATTATCTTTATGTTGTTTTTCGACTAGATGTACAAATTACAGTATTTTAAACATATTGTGTGTGCGAGGCGGTCCTAATTTTAGGAGCTCAGTCATATCACGTTACATTTAAATTAAAACGTAGTATTACACGGCCTACGGAACAGCACCCAGATGGCCGCTTTAATTGCCTTACTTATTTCACACATTCACAACCGAGTTTAGTAACAAGATGCGGTGTAATAAATTGCACGACTGGAACAGCTCTCTGGCGATTAGCATCATCCACGGGATCATTACAATTCCGCTTTAGATTTAACCCCATATCCCGCTATTTAAAGATGTTATGCTCGTATATGCTCGGTACATCTACATATGTAGGATTTAGGATTGCGGTACGGTATTACTTGCCTCCATTTGTCCCTTTTTACAAGTTATGTTGAAAGTCATAGCCCCATCTTTATTTATACAGGTTGCCTTTTGAACCGGATCATTTTTTTGTAACAGCCTATGGTAATGAAAAAGAGAAAACAATTTTGTAAGCACTTTTTAAAGAAACTTAAAAATAAGAGAGGAAAACATTACAAATTTTAAAACAGCTTCAAAGTTTATACATGACAATACAATATGTTTTTAGGAGGATTCTAGAAGTTTTCCAGGTCCTCAAGTACGCATCTAGAACCATTGAGCCATTGACATTAAGTAAAATTATATCAATAGCAGTACATACCAGCAAAAATAAGAACAAAAATTATATCATCAGGGCGCATGGTAACAAATGCAGTTATCGACGTCGCCATTATTGTAAAATCATAATTTTCACAAATTTCTGATATGTGTTAATCATTAGCAAATAACGTGATTTTAACGATGCATCCAATATTCCTGCCAAAATGATGGAGTCAGTAGAAAAATCCAACTTAAAACTTCCACCTGTAAAATCCAGACTACTATACGAACATGAGTATCTATGCAGATGTTGATAGTTGGTGTCCGCAGAAAAAAATATAAGGTATGAGAACGCATTTGAAAAGTATGCGGTATGTACTAGGAAACATTCAATTTGACAAAGTCGCGTCAGGCTGACTTACTTGAACTGCCACTAGTGGTCAGTAAAAGTATGAAAAGAGGGTTCAAATAATGGTTGCAAAAATTTTCTTTCGATGCAAAATTTTCTTGTATGTATTTTTGTATCTGGTGTAGATAGGTTATTGACAAGTATACGTCAACTTGCTTGATATTAAGTGTTCTCATGGTAGGTTATTCATTATTTACTTGATATATCGATTTCTTGAGACCTGATGCATTTTATCTTCCAAATGTTATGCCTCACAAATCCTCCATGTTCTGGACCACATGGTGATGAAATTTAGAATTAAATATCTGGCAGTGTAAGCATAATATGCCATTTGGTTTCTACAGGGACGTTTAAAAATGGAAGGCAACCGATTTTATAAATTGCATAATGCAGCTTATATGACAATTAGATGTAGTTCGTAAATTCATAAGTTAAGCTTAATTTCTTAACTTATGAATCCATATTCCTCGAAGTAAAATGATCGAATTTGCCGAGTTTTTTACGTACAGAAATCTCGACAAATAAAACACGTAAAATAAAAATAATATCAAAAATAAAATTATTTATGTTTTTCTTATCTACTTTTACTATTTAAATTTTCCTCAAATAAAATAATAAATTAAAAAGTGTTTGTAAGACACATATTTTCCTATCCTAACCCCATATTTTAACAATTACTTTCAGATACTTAGAAACAAAAGTGAACAATCTTATATGGAGAACTATGTAAGCTTATGTTGTAACAATATTTACATCTACAGTTAAATTTAAAAAATACATATTTTGAAAGATTTCTGTACCTAAAAATTAGTTTTTTTGGTTAGACCGCTCTCTGTCTTTATATATTCGTTTTACCTTTGTACTTTTGAATATTCGCACGTAGCATGAGATATCATTCATGTTCATTTGCTAAGCTCTACGTTATTCAGTTTTTAAATGTCTGATATTATTTGTATTTGTAGAAAGCACTATTTCTAGAATACGGCGCTCTTAATTTTATTTGTAATATTTTTAATATACCGACAAATAAATAGAAAATAAATTTCCCTAACTGCTAATTTTCCTAACGCTTTTAAAATTTGTGATAATTTAACTTGATGGAGATGTCCTAAAAACAGTTATCCTGACCACCATTAATTAAATTTTCTCAATAAATCAGGGCGTGCTAGATATGAAACCACTGCCAGCTCCAAAAATAACATTTGTCATCGTGATGCCAACCAAGTGGAAGCACATGCCTTCATCTATTTCTTTTAATCCATTTAATGAAATATAGCTCAAAATCTCTTTATTTGCGATTTTGTACTGCCAAAAATTTCATATATTCTATTTCAATTCGTACTTTAAATTCAATGCAAACGGTGATATATGTAAATATTTTAAATTCTAAGTGTTCAATGTATTGCAATAATAAAACTTCCTCGAAACAGTTTTTGGACTACTGGAAGTTCTGAGTAGGAATTTCATTAGATTTCTGTTGGTGAGTGAATGACTAAGAGCTAATATTTAAAGTTAAAAGTAGATTTAATTAGGAATATGTTAAAGGTGCGAAATAAATCGCCAAATTCGTATTAGTATTATTGTTATTGCAATAGATTTAAAATAATTCCGGCATAACCGGAAGTTCTACAAGAATGACATTGTTTTATTTAAAGAGAGCATCCGCGAAAATCCCAACGCCCAAACTTTCAAAATTGATAGAAGTCTCTGAAATATTCTTATGGGCTGTCACCATAAGACAACCTGTATTTTTCCATCCTATATGTTGTAAAGAGTTTCTTATACTATTTCTTTTTATATTCAGAAAACATATCCCTTTTCTGAGAAGTTAGGCAAAATGTCATTAAATGTAACTTCGTTGCATTCCAAAGTTAAGTTCTGACAAAAAATTTCAAGAGAATTTGCTTCGGCAATTTCTTGTAAAATTGAATTTTCCGTAGTACCTGTAACTTTTGAAGTTTTTGTCAAGTACAATATTTTTCTCACAACTTTACTGACCATAGGTCAACATAAAAAAAAACCAACAAATTTCCTGAGCAATTGGTCATTTATTACACAAAAAACAAACAAAAGTACGTACGTTTCGGGATTATACTCATTTTCAAAGTATAAAACATTTCTTTACAAATTGTTACAAAACTATAGCAGCAACATATGGAAACAATTACATCTAAAACAAAAGGACAGACAAGAGTAAGAAAAAGACCACAATATCCGAAAATTACGTCAAATTTAAATAATAACTTACATTTTTTATTTTGCTAAAAATACTATTTTCTAGCCAATTTAATGCTGCATTTATCAACAATTTTTATATATAAAATGTTTAAGCTCAAGCAGCTATATTCTGCCAAGATTGGAAATGGATTGAATCCATAGTAATATTGGTGAAGCCAAGTAAGCAGAAAACAAATGGAATTTTTTGAAAAAACATTAAAAAAACCTACTTAACTGTCCTTTTCATACTAAACAATTTAAATATTATTTATACAAAGAAGGCCTAAACTATTTATAATAAACAAAAATATACGCACAAGATGTAAGAATTCGCAATCAATTAATTATTAATTAAGTCAAAATAAATACGTGACAGATTGCCAATATCTGTATTACTATTAATAGAATTTGGATTTTGAATCATTTCTAAAATGCACCTCTTTTAAAAATTATTTTCACGGCTTAAAATTTTCACATTATTAAAGTCAAAATTATGATTATTCTCCAAGGCATGTTTAGAAAGTGCAGTACCATTTACATTTTGATTTCTAATATATTTATGATTATAAATTCTCTTATGGAGATATTGTTTTGTTTGACCAATATATGCTCAGATATTGTCTGAATCTATTTATTTGTGGCACAATTTTAGTTTTTATTTAGTTTTATTGGGTTTTTGCCACACTTCTGAAAAAAAATAAAGCTGAATTAAACAAGCCCTTGCGCCAAACGGATCAGTTAAGGGTTATTTTTGAAACTAAGTTTGGCTAACCAAAAAATCTCAGACTGAAAAAATATGTAAGTGCGCGATAGTGATGCGATTTTTGTTATTTTTTACTTATCTC
This sequence comes from Monochamus saltuarius, assembly GCA_025584915.1. Taxonomy (NCBI): domain Eukaryota; kingdom Metazoa; phylum Arthropoda; class Insecta; order Coleoptera; family Cerambycidae; genus Monochamus; species Monochamus saltuarius. Next base: position 36,784,541 of record CM046728.1, read on the forward strand.
TTTTTTTCAGTGTGAGATTTTTTGCGTAGGCAAACTTAGTTTCAAAAATAACCCTTGACTGATCCGTTTGGCGCAAGGGCTTATTTAATTAATTTATTTCTAATTTTTTTCAGAAGTGTGGCAAAAATCCAATAAAACTAAAGAAAAACAATATATGCTCCATTACAACTACTACAATTTATTTTATAAACAACATTAGCTTGATTTTCTATAGGAATACAAGGTTTTAAATCAGTACGTAGTGTAAACTGATGATTTTTGTGTGATAAATGAACGAATTGCCCAGGAAATTTGTTGGTGTTTTTTTATGTCAAGTACAATAATAATATAGTAGGTTTTCAGCAATATTAGTCATACATGTGCTCAATTTACAATATTTTATGGCCCTTGTAAATAAATTCAGTGTTGTTATTTTAATCATAAACACCCAAACTTCTTTATATATAACCCCATATATAAAAGCCACATGGATTTAGATTTGGAGATTTCCCATTATTTTCATCTTATTGACTCATTGGAACTTGTTGGGAAATCGTTTATTAAAAAAATCCAGCACTTTCGCGTATAAAATGAGATAGAACAACGTCGTGGAAACGCCACATAGTTTGTTTCACAATAAAGAGTATATTCCGGAATTATGTTACAAAAAATGAAGATAGCTTAAGCCAGTTGGTTTGAAAGAAAAGCAAATCAATACACATACCGTCAACAATTCTTGCCTAAACAGTTAAACAAAATCTTTTGCAAAGTTAGCACTCAAGATGCCGACAGTAAAGAGCGGCGATACGTTTGGAAGCATGGGATGCGACCAGTTACAGAGGCAGCTACGAGGCGTCTCGGAACACCACCATTATCCAAGGACCGTAGCTGTCGTAATACAACGGGCCCAGAGATACCGATAGTGGGTCTGTCCCCCACAGAACCTAGCCCGAGAACAGCCAGGGCAATAGTACCGGCTAGCGCTAGGGATGTGCACTTTAATTCTGTTTCTGGCAGCGACCAGTTACCTAGGTCACGACATAATAACCTGGAAAGTCACTATGATTCAAATAAATATGGGTCCATTCGTTACTAGATTATTGACTTGCTACTATTCTAGCAAGGCCTTTATACATTAAACCATGTATTATTATTATCAAAGTTATATTACTATGGGTTTTCTGCAAAGGCCATTAATTTCTTCAAATCATACGCTTGTCAAATGGTAATGTTATTCAGACAACACAGTATATGCCATTTAATAACGGTGTTCCTCAAGGCTCCATTATTGGTCCTTTACTAATTATTTCTATTTATGTTGTAGATATTAGTAGAGCTATTGAATTTTCTAATTTGCAGTAGTATGCAGTTATCTATTGCGGTTTCTCCAAATAACTCACACTGCCAAACAAAATATTTCAGATTTACAAGGCATATACAATTATTCTCTTGATCACGGTTTAAAAATTAATACATCAATATCTTTTGAGTATGTCGTCTGTACCAAAAAAAATAGGTCTAACTTAGGGAATTTTTCGATTACTATGAATGAATAATAATATAGTTAACAAGGTCAACAATTTGGGTGTCATGATTGATTCGGATTTAACGTTTCAGCATAGCAAATAAAAATTGCTTTTGCTCGTCTCAAAGCTATATGCAGTTATCAATATAAGTAGTAGATATATTGTCTATGTCAAAGTTTAGTATTATCCATTTTACTTTACGCAGACGTGGTATATAACTATGTTACCTCAAAATGTTCACGTCTCATTCAGAAAGTGAAAAATATCTGCATGCGGTTTTCCTACAATGTTCCCTTCCTATATCATATTACACTACATCTAAATGAACATTCTATCTTAAATATGAAAAATAACAGTTTTCTTTTCATAGGTATAAACTATTATATAAAGTTTTTGAAACCGACGAACCTCAGTACATTAAACAGTATTCGTTAACTCTGCACCACCATAACACTCGGCATGTTCATACCATAGGCTTTGAAAGCTTCAGAGTACAGAACTGCAACTTTCAGACATTCAGTGTACACGTAAAGAAAATGCTGTTAGACAATCAGAATTCGCTTGTGATTTTCCTCCTGCCTGTTTTCTTTTCTCATTCCTATATACATGTCTTTTCTTGCAAGACTTTTTTAAATGTTGTTTTGTCTAGCAATTCGAACTGTCAAGTCTTGTTTTGGTCTTGTATTGTATCAAGACAATGTTACTTGAAGAATTTGCTTAGTTTTCTAAGGTCTATGAAATGTTAAAAAGAAAAGTCCTACTTCAGATTTACCCTGTATTGAATGGAATGGTAACTCCTGCGTGATAACTCTGCTCTAATATCGAATATCCTGACCTGATCAATTGATTTAAGATGTTCTACCGTACAGATGCCTATATATCAAGGTACAATTGCAACATAAAAGTTATGTTACAATGCATTCAATTGAACCCTTCAAGTAAACAGCGAGCTGAAAAGAAATAATATATATGTTATTTGTGTTGTTCTTAGCGTACTTCCACTTCTCCTTGACAACTAAATTGACCTGATTCTATTTAAAGTTATGTTTACTGTTCGATATTCACTCGTCTTATTTTGAAATAAAACCGGGCACTTTGGCGTATTGTAGAGCAAAGGTTTTTGTTACTAGTGCAATTTTCTGTATCCAGTTTACTGTTTAGACGAGTTTCCTATCTTTTCCTTAGAGATAAGAGTCATTTACAACTCACACGTTTTGTAGTAAGGGAATAGTAACTTTAAGTTTGCATTTACTCTTAGTTGGATGTTTGTGTAGCTAATAGCAGAAATATTTCCGTTAATAAAGTTTGAGACTGAAATAAATTACGAGTATATTAATTTTGCAAGTGATTTAATAGAGCATGCGTAAATATTTGGGAAAGGAAATGAACCGATTTTTAGTTCTACGTTCATAAATCACTATAAAAGAAGTATTTTACGATTATGAGTAACTTAAATCAAGTTGTAAATTTCAAGTTAGTTGAAGGTGGCAATAATCTTGAATTAATTTTCAGTTTTTATTTAATTTTACTGTATTTGGTACTACAACCGAACGTCAAAGAAATGTCAATAATTACAGGTTGAGAAAACAAAACAATGACATAGACATAGATAAAAAAAGTACATAACAGCATACAACAAAGCAAAGTACACAAAGCTGACAGTTCATATTAAACTAAAACATTGAATAAAGTATTAAAGTCAGTTAAGTTACACAATGTTAAAATACAATATTCTAATATCTTTTATGTACAAGAAAATATATCAACGCCACTTCGCAAATTATTATAATAATTAATACACATAATAAACATTGATGTTAGATCTTGCTTCAATTCTAGACAGCAGGATGTTAAGATGTAACAAAATCTTAGGTCAATTATATTTGTTGTTAATAATTTTATATAAAAATAAGACAGATTGTTGCTTACGACAATTGACTAAACTAGGTGGTAAAAATGAGGGGGTAGTTACGATCCAGTTTATAAGAAAAAATTTCAGAAATATTCGCTGTACATTTTCCATACAGTATAGTTGTGGGTGTTATATCCTAGATACCAAACTAAACTAGAGTAGTCTATCCTTTATAAAAGAGTACAGCAACAGTACAACACATTATTGAAGCCTAGATTTTAGAAGCTATCCATCCATCAATAACAAGTACGGGTCGTGCTCAAGCTAAATGAAATATTTAACACAACTTCGGCTTCTGAAACTGGTCATTAAGTATTCCATTTTTGACATACTGAGAAATCTTAAGGTCTTGCATCTTTTGCATTTGATATCAGTTTCATAGTACTACACCAGGTGTTCCATATATTTACATTTTACCAAACTGGCAAAAACTATATTATTTCAAATAGAACACTGTATTATTTTGCAGAGTGCACGTGGAAATTTCAGGGACATCCTGTTGCAAAATCGTCAAATGTTTATTATTAAACGTTGTTTAGAGTTAGAAAGTTGAAACAATTCTGGGACTGAAAGTAATTAAATAAAATATAAATAAATTACTTACTTACCTCTTACTTAATCAATATTCGGAAATTCTGCTAAAATTAATCGAAATTATTTCCTCGATCTAATAAGCACGCTTCTAAATGGTAGTGAAAACTGTTTGAGTTCATCAGATAAACCAAAAATACGCTGATGAGGATTGGTAGGGTTTACAATGGATCGCAATGGATGTTCGTTACTATATATACATTATATATGCTAATTTTTTATTTGGATACGGCATTTTTAAATAAAACATGGTAAATCACATGTAGTGAATTGTAAGCAGTTGAATAATTGGAGCAACGTTTAGATCATCATAGTAGCTTATATTTTTCATACCGAAAATCAAGCAATGCAGCATTGTTCCATATTCCCTAAACTCTAACATACGGATTCATCAACAAGGCGTAACGTTAGTCAGACTAGCGGAGGTTACGTGAGTAATTTAATTACTAATTAATTAATTTACGCCTCTGTTGCACCAATTAAAATAAAAGGCATACTCCTATTCACTACTATGTATAATACTTACTTTATGATATGTTAACTAATCCGTAGCACTGAAAAATATTGTTTTTGAATATAAATACTAAATATACAATGGGAAACCCAAGGAACTAGAGGCCGAAGTTACGCGATTTTTAGACAGGTACAATACTGGGTCTAACTTTTGGCGCAAATATGGACGTAAATAAACAGCCTACCTAGCAACGCATGTTTCGTGAATGGGCGCAAAGCTGGTTAGTCCGACTAACGCTACGCCCGTTTCATGAATCCGGCTGTAAATACCTTGAAATTTCTGAAATGGCAAAAAGTATTTTAGTTTGGTTACCTAGGAGGCATTAGAGAGAAATGGTAAGTGTAGAATGGAACATACGAAGGATCAAAATAAAATAAAAATTTTTTTTTGGTTAATTGGCACTTTTATTATTATATTTATTTTTAATATTTAAAATTTATGAAGTTGTGAAATGAGACACTTGTTGTTTGACAAATATATGTTATTTGTTTATGACAAATTTGCTGCAAATTCTGACACCAAATGTATTTCTAAAAGTTTTATTTTAAGTGGGGTTGAGAAATATAAGCCAAATAGTTATTTATGCAACAAGTGCAAAGAGTAAGCGTTTATTGCACACGTCGAGTGCAATAAGCACTTTTTGTACGAGTTGCATACAATATTTTTTCTACGTTCATGCAAAAACCAAATAATGTTATTTAGATGACACTAAGTCTAGAAAAATGTGACGTCGATTTGAAGGTTTATGTTTGTCATGATGACAAAACGCTGCAGTAGAATGACAGATGAGTGCAATAAAACGTTTATTGCTCTAGAGCAATAAAGAACCACTTTTTCCACTAAATATAGTTCAATAAAGTATTGTTTTTTGCATGAACGTAGAAAAAATTAATTTCCTCATTACATATACAGGGTGTTTCATAATATATTCGCAGGACTTCAGGATGTGATAGCTCGTCCAAAAATTTGAAAAAAGTTTGTGTTAACTTACCCTCTAAAATGCACAATTTTCGAGATACAGGGTGTTGAAATTGTAAAAAAAATTTAGTTTTTTGCGAATATCTCCAGAACCGTTTATCGTACAGAAAACAGCTTTTGGAAGCATTTACTACTCATAATGAGCTATGCTCTGTGCGAGAAAATTTTTTTTTCAAAGTCATAATTGGTGAAGATTTTGAAGGGAAAGTGGGTGTTTTTCTCCCCAACTTCTACGCCACTGGAAAAAGTACGGTTTTGAGACACCCATTTGAACCGCTAATGTTTTCTACACAAAAAATGTACTCTTGGTCATAAGCTCTAAAGTTGACCGTTTTCGAGAAAAATCTACTTTTATGTTGAGAAACATGGTAAATTTTTTTAAATAAATTTTTTTTACTAATTAAACAAAATTTATTTAATCGTTAGAACAAGTAACAAATCCAAATGTTAACTTCATAGTTGCAAAATTAAAAAAAAATCGTACACAGTTAAATTAATACTACTTGATAAAAAAAATTATAATACATTTAGTAAAATAAAAATTTTATTTCACTCTTTCACTTTACTTCTTACTTCTTCTTACTACTACTCACTTCTCTTTATTTAACTCTTGACAAATTTAAGAAAAACCCAAATAAAATAAAAAATAATATCAAAAATAAACTGTCTCCCCCAAAGGTTTGTTTTTAATTGATAAATCAAGCTTTTATTTCAGTTATTCCTAAAAAATAATATTGTTGTTTCTAGAGTGAAATGACAAACTGTTTTCTATCATTTGGAGGTATTCACCCATATATCCTCACGTTCGTTGCTTTCTATCCACCATGCCTTTTACACCCTTTTAAACACTGGCCTGTGTAATTCCCAGCATTCGCCAGTTTAAAAAATTTGAAAAATGCTGTCTCTAAATCCTATTACGGTGTGTCAAGTTTCAACTAAGTAGCCTTTACTACTCAGAAAATAGATCCAAAAATTTGATTATTTTTTTTAACTTTAACACCCTGTATCTGGAAAACAAAGCCTTTGCAAACCCATGTTTATAAGAACTTTTTGTCTTAAAATCAATCATAGATTAATCCCTTAAAGTTTGGGCACATACTTAATTAACACCCCTGAAGAAATGTTAGTTCAAATAAACAAACTCGTTTCTATAGCAACATTCCCTCAGGTTTCTTGATTCAAATTCACAGTTTTTAATAAAAAATTATGACACCTATAGTTATTTGAACTATTTTCAAAACACTATTAAAAATCATGTGTGCAACTCGTCAAAAACCTTCGCCTGATGCGGAAAAAAGCAGTTTTCTAACTTATTGCACTAATAGCTATTTCTCATAATGTGCTTTTGTGGACATGTGACGTTTCAGCATCGATTCAAATCGTAATCTCTGCAAAGTATTAAAATTCTTCCTAGCAAACATAGAATGAAAAAATTTGATGTTTTGTACAAACGTACAGCAAATTAAAAAATCATGAAAGAATTTTAATCTCACATTAAAAGAGTTTCGAATATTTAAAATTTTCTTTGTTGGTAGAGATTCTGATTTTAAATTCAAGACGTAACAAAATAATTCTTTCCCGTTTCTTTGTGAAACGGAAAGTGGGTTAGCAGTTAATATATTTTTTAAAGAATGTAAATATATACAAAAATTTTACGGTGGATTTATGCAAGCAAGAATTAACTGAACATACTTTAAAACCTTTAAATTCGCATTCATAAATCTTAAACTTTACCGGTGCGGCATTTTACATAACAAATTTGGTTTTAACAACTTCCCCGCACCTGCGGAAAATTTCACTTTAATATCTCAAATAATAAAAATCCCTTTAGGCCTATTTCGGGCAGGCATCTTTTATGGATTTTTCATTCTTTTGTCTAAAGGGTATCATCTTTGCATGCTTGATCACAGCCGATGTAGCGTCACATTGACATTCTTGGTTATGTAAGATAAAGTAGAGTATAAATCAGGTCTCACTCAAAAAATGTTAAGTAGTTTTTAAGTAATAACTACCGCACTTCGTCAGCAGCTGACGTTATTATCAGGGCAGGACACACTTGGAAGGCTAAGTTAATGTTCGTAGAAATCCAGGTGTAAACGTATACCTACAGAAAGTTGAGAACAATGTGTTATCTTGTATATTAAGTTTATTAGATTACAAAACACTCTACATAACTATTCACTTGTAGTACTGGAATAAAATTGAATTACCAGCAACTGCTATAAATGTTTAGGCGCCGCCAATATCCTGGATAAACAACCTCGGATGAGCGGAGTCGAGAGGGATTATCTCTCTTTATCCACCCGAGACGCCTCGTGGAGGTGGGTTCATTTCTCCGGTCAGCCTCGACCGCAAATGCGGCCGATGCCGGCGGCTCGAGGAACCTCCTCCTGTCCTGGCAAGCCTCGTCGGCAAAGGTTTGTCTTCTGGCGTTCTTCTGTCTTCTCTTTTTTCTTCGCCAACTCGTTAACCCCTGGGGGTAGTCATGTTTTGGTCGCGGCGCAAACGCCTCCGACCAGATGGGGGTTTGGGTTAACTCAGGCACTGTGACTCAGAATAAGCACTCTGGCTCTAGCGAGGCGCTAGAACAAAGAACCGTGAAGGCCCTCTCGTCCAGCGTCGCGGAAAGGATAGGGTAACGAAGCCCCCCTGGGCGGGCTTCGGGGTAGGGTAGGGAAAAGTCAAAGTCTCTTCGTGGTCCTATTCTTGAACCTGGCGGTCCTCAAACAGAAGAAACGTCTCAACTTACCCCGCGTCCAGGAATTGAAACTTGACCGCCTGTAGCTGGCGGCCACATCGGGTCGGTAGTCCACCTCCGCCTGGATCAGCTGATTGCTGTAGGAAGCCTCTGCTCGCAATGTAATGTGACGTTGCTACTAACTACGTATGGCAACATACATTTCCATTGCATTTTACGGGTAGTAACCTGGTGTAAGTCTAAATATGTCTAAATGAAAACGGCACTCCTGGGCCTCAATTCTCGAATGCAGTGAAATAAATTCGAGTGGAAGTTCATTCCATTTAAAAAAATCCTGAGTATGTTATTTATTATCTATGTGTATATTTACAATTCTTGAAGCTTTATATTCTTTTAGCAAAAAACCATGTGAAATAATTCTCCAATATTTCATGGGAAATAAGTACAATGAGAATGGTCAAGAATACAGATTTGCATGTTCTCATGAAAATTTATGTCACTTTCTGAGGGAATGTGTTCCAATACCCGAAGTAACAACATGGCGTTTGAAACAACCGCGTTTGCAAGACGGTTGATGTTACTATAGACAATAACGCCCTACACACACTCTATGTACTATGAAGCAGTTTCTAGTGAGACAACCACTCTGTTTATGTCTCGACTGCATATATATCACAGTTACGCTCTAAAAGCAACACAAACACCTGGCTGATGATACAATCAGACGTGCATCATGTTACATACCCTTAGGATACACACTGGTTATAATTTTACTGCATGTGTATTGCACAGTACAAGCACTGCGCTATAGGACACGATGCCAGGCGTTGGGTTTCCTTCTAGAAAGGCTTGCACTGGGATGTTACTGTCGATTAACTGTGGATGAATAAGATAGTTTAATACAATTATTACATATTTAGGTCGTCGCCAAATCCGGACATGAGGTCTGCGAATGAAGTGCGAGCATTAGTAATGATAAATTATCTATTAGATATACAGGTTCGTTAAGGAAAATAATTTACAGAGACGTACATGAATGTGCGTAAACTTAGCCCCCCACCCAATTAGCAAAACAGTTTTATAATGTTTAGGTTTTACGACAATGAGGAACTTGCATGATTTGCAAATACCTGCGGAAGATAGAATTTATTATTTTAATCAAAATGGCGTTTGTTGTAGACAATTTCGTGGGAAATTAAGTCTAAAATCGGTATTTAAAAATTTAGTCTGGCCATGCCCCCCAAAACGATCGCCGCCACAGCGTAGACCTGTGACGTCAAACGCCGTTCGCACGTGTACACTTAAATACAGCAGTGTGCTTTAGTTCATATCTGTATACGATTCCTATACATTTCGACAATGCGTACAGATGTTTACAAGAGTTAATTTGCCATTTGTGTTATTATTAGGTCGTAGTGTGTTAAACAGAGATTGGTATTGAATAAAGTTGCAAAATTGACTCATAAAATGGGAACAGAATGTGAATCTCACCGGGCAAATGGAAGAAGTGTTGCATTATGCCATTATGTAAGAATACAGCATACAGCGCCTAATAAAAAGTATTTCACCTTGCCAAATAATTAAAAGAAAAATGTGTAGGGCGATGAAGTACGACGAACGAAAGTATTGCAGCATTCTCTATTTATGAAGACTATTTTAATGTTAAGTTTAATTGGAAATACAGATAGGTTTAAGTTTATCGAAAAACATTAAAATGTATAGTTGTAAAGACTCGATTAAACTTTTCTAGTAAGCTACCAAAAGAGAGCATTTAGAACGTCAATGGTAAGGCAAACTTAAATTTATTGTATTCAGCGCTTTATTTCGACTCCAAACAACATGTCTCCTACCATTTGCGTGATGTAGAATGTTATTTGATTCATGTAGCAGCCAAAATTTGTCAATTTGTCATAGAGATTGTACCCTGCATATATTAAAATGCTTGCCCACTGGAGAGAAGCGACGCGAAGAAAAGGGACACAGTAGTAGAACAGTAATACCACGTAGGTGTAACTCTGATTGATCTCAGTTGCTTCTTGCCAGTGTGTGGACATATAATCAGAATAACGCTTCTCTTAGCTTCGCTTCGCGTCGCTTTTCCTCAGTGGGAAAGCAGTTTTAGAATTGCTAACACGGAATTCCAGGAAACAACTACTCTGCAAACTAATGCCTCTACCAGCATTGAATTACACATGGCAGACAGCTGAAATCATTCGTCAGCAGTCCACCGGACATATAAAGGTTTCGACCTTATTAGCTCATATGTAGTTTTCCAATCAATACACAGAATGTGTTGTTTGGTTTCTCTTATCAAATAAATTACCTTTGAAGTGGCGTAATTATTTCAAGTTTGAACAGAAAATTCATTAGCAATAAGTAATCTAATAAAAATAATTGATTTTAATATTAAGTTTAAAATTGTATTTTAATGTGTAATTTTCAATGTGCTTTGGTTTAATTTATTGTAATGTTATATTATTTATGTAACGCATTTACATTTCTAGAGCCCTGAAGATGGCTTAAATATAATCCGAAACGTAGGCAATATGTAAAAAATTGGTTTTTCTACTTGAAATTGACCTATCACCAGACCAAGAAACAACATCAATATTTTATGAAAGGTCACTAGATACAACATAAAAAAATAATTGATTTACCCAAAACTGTTACAAATAAAATGAATTTTAACAAACGCTCATTATTTGAAACAAAAGAAGTGGAGGCTATAGGAAAATGGAGGTTATAGGAAATTCTGAGGAGTATTAGTTATTCTCCAATGACGCAGAAAAATGTGTCTTTACTTGCTACAAAATAGTACCTCGATTAAATGAATTTTATTTTACGAGTAATATTATTTTAGTGTCGCTGCTAGTTTTGCATACAAACGTCAAACTTTATTTATTTGCTAACTAACAAAGGTAAGAGTATGGGTGTAATCTTCAAATATCGTGACCAAAATTGACCTATGCAATATTGTTATAAATAAAGTGAAAGAAACTATAAGGTGCTTGAGATAGCTGGTTTATATTTTCCTTTATGTTGTTTAGTAGAGCTGACAAGGGATTGATTTTCCTGTCAAGGGCTCCGTCAAGCTTAAACCACCGTGTTATTACCTTCTCATTATTTATCTCTTTCTTAGAAGGAAAGGCTGACCTCACTGAAATGCCACTATTGCCATCAGACTGACTGCAGCAATTTCCTTTTAATTTTCTTTTATTGGACCTGACATTCTTTATCTGCATTTAATTTAACTTTCTTGTGTACCTACACCTAAGCGCGTTATGTTGGTTTGTTGTTTTATGAGAGGACTACTAAAACTGTCGATAAACGATATCTCCTAAATGTTTGTTTTATTTTGAACTACAAAATAATGTATACAGTTATATGATTTTAGATTATAAATTGTTCATGAACATGTTCGGTAAATTCTGTAATATTTTGTGCCTTGACATTTTATTTTATTTTCCAATAAAATATCCAAAGTGATAAAATCCCAATAACAGAATAAATAGTACCTAAGTAATTCATAAAAATTTCTATATAAGATATAAAAATATATGTCAAAAAATAAGTAAATATAAATAAAATCACACACAAAAAATACCAATTGACAATATGAGAAGCAAATCATAGCATAAAAGTGATACAATTAAATAAAAAAGTGATGTGAGTGAGTGAGTAGATGGATATCGTTTTAATTTATTACGCTGTGAAAATGCTTTAGCAGACACAAGCGGTAGCGGTAAACATGTGCCAAATGCAGCTACTTTTACGGCGGTGTGCAGTGAGTGTAGATGTAGTGCAACGCGAGGGAAATTTGAAACCGAATCGTGGAAGAGATGGAGATCCAGGACTTCCACGGCCTATTGCAGCAGTGCGACGTATCATACACGAGGTTCAATTATATGTATAGAGTGTCCAATCATTAATACCAAAGGATTGGACGAGGAGGCCAAACCATGACCCAAACGATCTCCTAATTTTAAATCATTTGGACTTCTTTGTGTGGGGATATTTAATATACACGGTTGGAAAACGGCGATGGTCCATCTTCCGTTACATGAGAGTGACAAAGTAAAGTATAGAAATCCGTGGATAGACAAGGATCGCTATAGGAAAACGTTTTATAAATTTTAGAATAACATCTGAGCAGTCACTCCCCCTTTTATTTGTTTTGAATGGCGAAACGGGCGGTGACTATTTAGATTTCAAAGCGTTGTCAATATAGCCATCCTTGTCTATCCCACGGATTTCTATACTTTACTTTGTCGCTCTCATGTAACGGCAGAAGGACCATCACCGTTTTCCAACCTTGTAATATATCATAAAAATGAAGTGTAGCACACCGAGGTGGACACATATTATTTATGATATACGGAATCGTTGTAACATCAAGTAAACTGTTTTAATAATTAAAACCACAAATTGAACCTATTAGTAATTAATAACAATATCGACAAAAACAGTTAAATTTGCTGTATAAAATCGGCGTTATAAAATGTTATTTATTTCTTTCCTTGAGCAGTTCTTTCCATTTTTTGTCCAGTCGCAGATTGCCGGCCTATCAGGTTTTACAGTGGAACAGTTTTCAGTGCCGTGCAGAAGTGTATTTTTAAATCATTTTCGTTCCCTTTTTGATTTTTTCTTTAGAAAATTCTGTTTGCAAGAGTCCCCGGTATACTCACAATTTGTTTAGATAAGTTCTGAACATACCTATGCAGCGAAGAAGCGAACAGAATCACAGTTTTCATGTCTTAATTTGACTATTTTTTTACAAGTTCTACAAAATTAAAGCCATCAGTACTTCCAGGTTTTACAAAAAACTCTCTAGTCCCTTTTGTTTTGGTATTGGGTATCATGACTTAGCACAGTCCTTCATGTGTCACATGTTCTACAAGCCGACAGGCGCCCGTCAAATCAATAATTAAAGTAAATATTGGTTATAAAAATTTTTTAGTAAAAAACTCACGTCTAATATAGGTGGCCCTGGCACATCACAGCTTGAACACATATTTACAATTTTACAATAATTACGAGAAATAGTTATGTGAAAACTATGTTTATGCCCATTGTCACGATAACTTCTTCTTAATAAACAATTTTTATATTGTGTACTAGAATATGAATTATGTACAGCTATACAACTTATTATCATTGTTAACCTTCACCTAGCCGCGTGGGGTACGTACATACCCCACGCTCTTTCTCGTCGATTTTCGATATCTATATCTTCGAAATCGAAACTCATAACAACATCTATCGGTAGTCAAGGGATATACTTTTTTGTATAAAACGCATATTTTTCAAGTTTTCCAGGTTTCTGGATTTTTTTATGAACGCTGATCTTTATTATTTTCAACTAAGACTATTCTACAGTTTAAAAGTATCTAAAGATGACCTCTGATTTTTTTAAAGACAAAATAATCAATATTTCAACTTTTACAAAGATATTTATCACTGGGGTTGTTGCGTACCCCATGAGTCCAGGTATGTTACTCAGGATGAGCATGCCAGGTGAAGGCTAATAACCTCGACAGTTGTAAATAAAACGTTGTACGCAGTATGTGGAATACTACATTATTACCTCTTTTATGTAATTACAAACATATTACAGCATACATTATAACAAACTCGACATTCATACGGTAATAATGTCTATATTCCACGTATTGCTCTCATATTACTAACCGTCACTGACGGACGGAGAGTACCGTGTCGATATTTTAGTTTACCGTGAAAAGCGCCTGGTTTCGTGTAAGAATGTAATCCGCATTTTACTACCCAATGTAAGACATGAAAGAGCCACTGCGGTGTAATATTTTTTTTTCTTTTGGAACGAGTTTAATTTGTTAGACGGGAAACATGCAGTTTTTCGGCGAAACGTGTCTTAAGGGTTGTTCTTAAGGAGAGATTGTTCGATTTTAACTTCAGCTACAAATGTTTTGACGAATGTGGCTATTTTACAAATGTTATGTACTTTGTCACGCGATGGGAAGTAATGTCGGTATTATGCCACTTGTCGGGCCTCCGTCACTTGATCCGGGGTCGTAGGTTTAGGTCTGTGTAGGAACGATTTTTCAATAGATTTGTTGACCTGTTAAATAACCGATTTCGTAAGAAATCAACCGTACGAATCAGGGCAGCAGTTAGGGTATAAAAAACTATTCCCTTGAGTAATGACGTTTCTCATATTTGCCTAGTTTCAGTGTTGAATATGGTAGAGAGTGTTTCGCATAAGAACCAACAAAGAACAGGTATATGTAGGAGGTTCCAAAATATTTCAATTTTACCAAACATAAAAACTTTTAAGGCTTTCAAGAAAAAAAATGCATTAATTAAAACAAGATTTTAATAGTGTTTATTAGAAGAAATCAAAACGTCAGTAGTAGGCTTTGTTTCATAAAATTTGACAATTAGTAATAAATAATAATAATAATAATAATAATAATAATAATATCTGTACCCCTCATTCTAATCACGAGGATTAGCCCAGAAGTCGAAGACTTGTGCGGGAGAGGGGGCGGCATATTATTATTAAGCAGGCCGCTTTTGCGCCCAGGAACGACTTACGTTGGTAGGCCCTAACCACCATTCAGTGCAGGAATGAGGGAAACCTGGAAAATCTCATTAATTAGGGGAGTAGTTGAATGCCAACCGGTATCAATCTCTCACATTGAACCAAGTCAACATTCTTCCACCCTACCATACCCGCAGAGAGGGTGCCAATCTCTCCACGAATATAGCTTATATACGGTCTACCGGCTGCAGGGGTCGAACCCACAGCGATCCAGTCACCTCGATTCAAGTACTGACGCCTTAAACCGCGCGACCACTGACCGATCCAATAAAACTATAAAATAAAATTAAAATAAAATTAAAACCAAAGAAATTGTTCAATATTGCCACCATTTTCTCTGAAACATAAGTTTACTCCGTCTAATAATGACGAAAATTTCTTATAACGTTAAATTTATTAGTAATACGTTTGCACAATAGGCAATTTGCATATTTTTTTATTTTATTACCAAAACATTATTCAGTTCATTTTATGTGTACTGTGTTAGTTTTATGTCATTCTCTGCAAAAATAAAGCGGTAATAAATTAATAAATTCATTACGTCTTACCCAACCACAAAAACGCGAGAAATATAAATGGCGGTTATGTGACGGCACAGTATATGAACATGTCAAAATCGAACTGTCAAAGTCAAATTATTGTTTGTTTTGTTGCTGTGCATTATATATAATATTCATATAATTATAGTAAATAATGGCAACAGAGTGGATTTGTCAAAGAACAATCAGATAACCTGCCCAAAATTGACTCGTTGTCAATGTTTTCGTTTCTGGAAGAAATTCCAAATTATATGGTGAATAATTTCAAGACGTCTGCGTTTTGCATTACTTTGTTGCTCAGGTACCATTTTCCCGTGACAGTTAAAATTATGGGGTATTACACTTATTTTAGTTGTAGTCTTTGTACATTCCCATTTAATTTGTGCTGCCAATAATTCTCCATATCTTCTTCCAACTATTAATTTTAAAACACACATCATCTTTATAATCTCTGAATAAAGTAAAAAATGACTTACGGTGAAATGATCCTTGCAACAATATAACGCCGTTGTGTTCGATAATGTTGCATTCTCTTTTTCGTCTCTATTCATTGAAATGAACCATTTCTTACGCATTTTCTCATGTTTAGGAACTGAGAAGAATATTTTTTTCGGGGTGGTTATCGTAGTGTTTTTGCACTTTGGTACCAGACAATATTTGTGTTTTGTGTTTTATCGGTTCCATCCCCTTCGGCAATCCAAAACTTATGTTATAATCAATGCTGGACACCACACAAACACAGATTATGGAAGTTACGGAACGAGTTCGCTAACCGACTTAACTAAACTACGCCGATTTGACAATTTGACATGTGTCACCCTGGACGTTTCCATATACTGTGACGTGGACCAATCAGAATGTTGGTTCCGAACCCGTGACTATATTTGAATAAATTGCTATATAAAATAATTAATTATGAGAAATATAAGAACAATTTTACACAATTAGCAAGATATTCTTGTTAAGTAATTAATACATAATAAAATAACAATATTTTTAAGCATTTAAAAATTTCATGCAAATTGCCTATTCTTCTCGGGATTGAATTGGCGAGGAATAAACAAAATCCTTCAATGTTTCCCCTAGAAAATAATCATATTTGTTGAGGTCGCCAGTTTTGGAATCAATTATTTTCTCTAATATAAATTAAATCTCCTACAATTCCTATCAATGAAGTCATATGTATGTTCTCTGATAATTATCAATTTTGGCAGTGGGAACTCGAAAATTCAACCACAGTAGATGAGATCTGACCTATTTCTGCATTTTTAGGATTGCTTCTTTAGGTGACGAAAGTGAAAGTTAGATATTTATACAGTGTTTTCAACAAACCAGGTTAATAAATTTAGATGGATTAATTTCTTTAGATAATTATTGAATAGAACTTTGTGTGTGGAATTGTTCATTAGCATACCTAGATGTTTGGTATCAGAGAACATACATATGACTTCATTGATAGGAATTGTAGATTTAATTTATATTAGCTTAAAATACTTTCCTAATATAGTAAAAATTGTTACAAAAGCTAATAATAAAGAATATATGGGTAGATATTGTGGGTGTAATTCAACGCTGGTTGGAGCTTTAGTCCACAGAGTAATTAGTTTCACACAATATTATTAATACCTAAAAATATATAAAAAAAACCTATTTTCTCGTTCTAACCATTTATTTGCAAACTTAAAATTCAAAAAGCCGCTAACATCAGTAGCACAAAAACGAAGTGCTTTCCAATCATGCATGAACCAAAACTCTAGTCGAAGTTGCAACAGAATATCTTCGATTAAATCAGGGAGAATATTCCAAATAATTTTCAGCATTTAATCGATTTGGTAAAATAACCAGTCCAATCACATAACGATCAATAACCGACCCAAACATGTATCTTAAACTTGTGTTGAAAATGTCTAGGAGTCATTGCATAGAGGTTTACATCGGAATATTCATGAATGTTGTGAACATCTGTAATTCCTCTACGAGTGAAACAAGCCTCGTCCGTGAAAATAATCTTGTGATAATTAATATCCTGATGCAAGATAAACACGCAAATGGTCTCTCGCCGATCCAAATCTTGAGGCAATAGCTCTTGCACTTTTTGAATGTGATATGGATGTAGTAGATTACGTTTAAGAATTTGATGTAGAGAACTTCTTGATAATCAAGATTCTCGAGATAAACGCTTAGTACATATTTGCGGTTCATCTTCAACTGTTTGCAAAATATTTTCTTCATCTTGTACCGTTGTTACACTAGGACGTTTTCGGATATTATTGAACAATTTTCCTGTCTCTCGAGTCCTTCTTTCAACATTAGAAAATGTTTCTGTATGGGGAATCACTTGATATGAAAATCTCCTACGATATTCTTTCACACTTCTTCTACAGCTTCCTTCACAAAAACCTAACACAAGTGACATGTGAACTTGTTCACTGAATTAAATTTTCCAGCCATTTTCAACAACAAACAGTAGCACAAATAAAATAGTTTACTGTCAGTTTGTCAAGGAATTTCTGGATCACCCGGTAGAATTAGTCACGTCAAACTTGAGCAGAAGTTTGTATCAACATTTCCAAATCCAAATGTCTTCCCTTTAGATGAACCAGTAACTAATATTTGATATTTATGTAACATTATAGAATGGTTATTTGGAATTTATTCATCAAGCCCGATTTGGTTCTTTATTACATCGAATACCCGGAGAACTTTCATGAAGGATAATAAAAAGGATTTATGAAGATCTTTACACAAAAATTAATTATTCCTTTCCCCACAAAGAGCAGATTGTGTCTATAATGCTGGAAAATAAAACTAATAAATCAAGTCATCCTGCCATATAGCAATCATATAATTTTACGAAATTGGACGTTATTTCCTCAAACTGGCGCAATTTCAGCCTTAACATCTGGGGTGAATGAAACGAGTAGATACAATGTTTTAAATTACCTCTTCCAACTATAACTCAGATTATTACGTAGAGAATGAATCATATATAAAATGTTAATGTTTCTAATAAAAAGCCAATTGCTTTTCGTCTAAAATATACATACGGGTAATGTGGTGATTCACTGCAGTTAATTGTAAAATAACCGTATAAAAACCAACCGCAGTTTTCAGGGCGCAGTTTTGCACAATAACGATTAGTTACGCACACTCATAACGATTTGCAAAAAGCCAATAACTGAACTGTCAATGTAAATGACGCCAAACACTTTTTTTTACAGCCTGCTATGATAAAAATAATCATAATTTCGAATCCTCGTTTTTAACTCACGTAACATTATTTTTAAACGGATTTTACTCAAAAATAGAGTAATCAATCAATATGAACTAAGAATGCCGTTTTTTTAATAAAAAACTTTAAAATGTCATATTATTCAGTCAAAAGTAGAAATGGTCAAAGCTCAAAAAACTTATGGCAAATACTATCTCACTTTCCCTCAGGTCGGGACGTATGTGATAAATACTGCAAACTTTGTTTACAGACGCAGACATATATCATAAAGGATAATACATTTACTAAATTTCATAAATGTATCTGCGAGATATTTGGAAAAAATCTTCATCAGGGTGACCCCTTTAATTGGCTATAACTTCCTTAGGAAGAATTTTTGAACTTATGTTTATATAAAGAAAAAGTAATTTTTTCGATGTAGAACACTCTGGATAAATATTTCCCCCTAATTTCAGAACACGCTGCATTATTCAGCGATGATAATGATGGCTGCAAATCATCCGAGTGAATTTTAACCATTATATGCAAGTAGAATACCATATTTGGTCCACGATTATTTTAGCACGTTTTACTGAAAACAGTAGGTACACAATATGACTCATAACATGAGAAAGATGATGATGATGATGATGACAATTCCTCAGAATTTGAAGATAATCATCTAACTGATGAATCAGATTCTGAATTCAGTAATTGAAAAATGTTTCAATATTTTTTTTTTGTATTTCGATTGTTTAATAACAATAACGATATTTTACAAGACACTAATGTGTTAGTGACATCAACATTTTCTAAAAAATATATTATTTTTATTTATTTATTGTTGTTCTCTTCCTAAATTAGATACAAATTTTAAGATAAGTATATACAGGGTGAGTCAGTCATAATGTCATTAATTTTAACCACGTACTCGGGAGGCCTACTAAAGGCAGAAAAAGTTTTTTTACTCGACTTTTAACAAAATAAAAGTGAAAATCGAGGTAATATGTTTTCCCCAGTGCGCAGTATTATCCGCTTTTTGTTTTCAAAACGACATATGGTAAAATTTTAACAACAACGTGCTATTTAAATCTATAAATGATACTGCAGGAAACAACTACTCCGCGGGCTAATGCCCCGACCGGCATTGAATTATATCTGCAGTATCTGTGTGAAACAGCCAAGAACCCTTGTCGGTCACTCCACCAGACATAGACCGGTTTCGGGCTTGTTAGCCCTCATCAGTATGCCATAGGTGAGATGACCGACAATTGAACTGGCTGTTCCTTCATATGTAGTTTCACATATAAATTGAGTGCAGGTGAGATGTAACTGGTCTGCTACTTTCTGCTCGGCCTAAGCGGCTCGACTTGCAGAAAGCGACCTACAATATCGTAGGTACTTAACCACAGACCTCTCGCCCCGGGCGATGCGCCATTAAATCTATAAATGATACTGCAGGAAACAACTACTCCGCGGGCTAATGCCCCGACCGGCATTGAATTATACCTGCAGTATCTGTGTGAAACAGCCAAGAACCCTTGTCGGCCACTCCACTCGATTTATATGTGAAACTACATATGAAGGAACAGCCAGTTCAATTGTCGGTCATCTCACCTATGGCATACTGATGAGGGCTAACAAGCCCGAAACCGGTCTATGTCTGGTGGAGTGGCCGACAAGGGTTCTTGGCTGTTTCACCAGATACTGCAGGTATAATTCAATGCCGGTCGGGGCATTAGCCCGCGGAGTAGTTGTTTCCTGCAGTTTCATTTATAGATTTAATGGCGCATCGCCCGGGGCGGGAGGTCTGTGGTTAAGTACCTACGATATTGTAGGTCGCTTTCTGCAAGTCGAGCCGCTTAGGCCGAGCAGGAAGTAGCAGACCAGTTACATCTCAACGTGCTATTTATTTTTAACTGCGCTTCATTTTTATATTAAAATATGAAATATTTAACAGAAAAAACTACGAATAATTTGCTTTTTCTAAAAATAATGTATTTACAATTAGTGTTTCATTAGCTCATTCGTTTATCGTAGAGTAGAAAAATGTATGAAACTAAACATTTGCAGAAATTTCGTTTTGAAAATAAGCTCCTCATATAATGTATCCAGATTCACAAAAATTAATTATTATGTTCTTAGTTATCATTAATTATATCACCTTAATTATAATATTCACTAGTTGTTAGTCTTGTTTCGAAAATTTTACTACTAAAGAGTCCATTCGGAAAATTCAGGCTATAAATGGAATTAATGACGTTTATTTTGTTTGTATTGTAACTAGAAAATTTTAAAATTCAATTTGACGGAAACTCATCGCGTGAATGTAATCAATAGCAATAATTTAATTATTTACGACCGTCTGAACAATTGTATGCATATCAGTCATTAAGTTATGTAAAAAATTACTTATCAATATATCCCATCAGAAAATTACAGGGTAGTGTCAATCAATGTATTAGTGAACCACATACAATAAACATAATATTACCACTAAAACTAAAAAATTGTAATAAAACAAATTGGGTACTTATGAACCCGCGAAGGCACTATCAGATTGTGTCGAAATCGCGTGATTGAAATTAAATGGGTTGTTTGGAGCTGGTTTATTGAACTTTACGCGGTAAAATATGAGCTCTGTAGAAGTGAAATATCATGTCATAAAAATTTATTTCGTAAATAGAGATAATCGTAAATTACAGTAACAAAAGCCACAGGAGATAAAAAGTAGAACAATATACAAAGTAAGAATTAGTCGTGCTAGACGAAATGTTTGTATTTTATACAGGATCAAAAATCATCCCGTTAACTGCGTATTTTTAGCGGCAATATATGGCAATAATTATAAATTATTTAACTTTACTTATCTATACAGGAAAATACCATCCTTAAAAGATACAGGGTGCTAAAGTTAAACTTTTGAAATTGTTAAGGCGGAGTAGCGCAGCTACACACGAAGCGGTCTACATCACAATATAAAAACATTGAAAGCTAGCTAGCGAAATGACAGGAAACAACTCCTCTGCGGGCTAATGCCCCGACCAGCATTGAATTACACCTGGAAAACCTATAGCAAACAGACACAGTCCCTAGTCCACCAGACATATACCGGTTTGGATATTATTAGCCCTCACCTACTTACCCCCACTCTTTTCTGACGTACGCCTAAGGTATGGGTGATTTCTCATAACGTCATTTTGTTCAGAAATTTATTTTTCTTGATGATTTTTCGTAAAACTCTTAATTTTTAAAATAAATTCGATTTTTGAGCATACAATAGTCGCAGCAAAATGAGTTACACTTAATAGAATTTTTAAATTTGATATCATAAAGGAACGATTTATAGTAATAATAATATCTCTACCCCTGATTCTAGTCACGAGGATTAGCCGAGAAGTCAAAGAGTTGTGCGGGAGAGGGGCGACATAATATTATTAAGCAGGCCGCATTTGCGCCCAGGAACGACTTACGTTGGTAAGCCCTAACCACCAGTAAGTGCAGGAATGAGGGAAACCTGGAAAACCTCATTAATTTGGGGAGCAGTCAAATGTCGACCGGTATCAATCTCTCACATTGACCCAAGCTAACATTATTCCACTCTACCATACCGGCAGAGGGAGTGCCAGTCCTTTCCTCGAATATAGCTGGTATACAGTCTACCGGCCGCGGAGATCAAACCCACACCGATCTAGCCACATCGACTCAAGTGAACAATTTATTGTTTCTGTTCAATTTCGGGTTACAGAGGAATAGAACTAATAGTCTCTCCGGCCATATGGTGCACCATCACATAAAGAGAATATTCGATAATAGGCGTAGGAATTCTAGAAAACAAGGTTAGATGGTATCAAATGTCTTAGATTTGTATAGAATCAACAATGCGAACTTAAAATACAGGCGTTAGCCAATAACCACTTCTTTTCTCGAGGGTGGAATTGAACCAAGTTTTTAGTTACCCTGGGATAGGCAGTTCCGTTCTTGGATTCAGGCAGTACAGTTCATTCTCGAATTGCTGAGAATTAGAGTAAATTCATAAATAGGGTACTCCCCGTAAGTTAGCGTGCTGCTATTCTTGACATATCCTTATATTTAATTCGTTAAATAAGAGTATATTCTCCAGTAAATTTTGATGCGTGACAATATCATACTTTTCCTTGAGCACCCCGTATATCGGGAAGATGATCCAGTTCCACGGGTATAACAAACAATCCCCTAGAACGTTACAAACATACCGAATAGGGTTAATATCTTGCCTGTGTTAGGGAGACGCAGGCAACTATTTATCTTGCTGCTAATGACCACCAACCATTCATCACCGAAATATGGGCCTATTGACGTTTTCTTGGATAACTATTTGCGGATTACCGAAACCTAGCCAAGTTTGCTTTTACGTACAAATATATCATATCTAGGACGAAGACCGTAGCTCGAGAAGTTGTCCAAGTCGGTTTCCAGCCCGAATGGAATAATCAATTTTTACGAGTGAGCCCAGAGTGGAGGAAAATAAAAGAACTACTAAAAAGCGACATTATAAATCAAAGCTGGCTGAGATAAGGAAACATCAATAATGCGTTAGAAAAATATTTACAGGGGCTGTTGAGTTGCAAGAAATGCAGCGGATGAAATATCACGGCAGGAATTTTAATATAGGGATTCGAAGGGAATGAAATATTTTGGAATTTGGGGTTCGATTATACAGGGACAAGCGTTGCACCTTAAATTAGGAAAGGGGAAATTGACGAATCATGATTCCACATAACATGTTATGAGAAAAATTTATTGAAAATTATTTTCGCTTCGAAATAAACTGCTCCACAAAAGTTAAGGAAGTCACAAATCTTGAGTTTCTTTTAAAGGTTGACAACTTTTGTTCAAAAATATATTTGATATGCTATCTTAAATGATTACTCTTTGATACGAGGGACTTTTTTATGTATCCTTCGAAAGCATTTTCAGTTTTTGGCAACGTTTTATTTTTGGTGAATTGAAATTCCTAAAACAATTACAAAAAAAAGTTTAATACAGGGTATCTTCTTCTTCCTAGCATTTTAATGACTGCCTGGCAACGCCTTTGCATACTGTCTATCAGGTTGTTGAAGTAGCTTTGATTAATTTCTCGCCACAGACGTGGTAAAAGCCCTCCTTGGCCCAATTGCAGTATAAAACAAAGGGATGACTTTGTTCATGACTTGTTCGACGTAGATCTATGCATTCGTGTTTCCATCAAGCACCAAGAACTTGGTACCTACTCCCATTAAAATAAATGCCTCCCTAAACAGTAACTGTACCCCCTCTGAATGGATGAACTTCCCGGATGGCTGTACGATTTCTGGGTACTAAAGGAAGGGTCCATACTCGATCACCGTCCATATTGTCACAAAATATCGCGTGTGACTATATAGCAGGGAAGTCTGGGGCTTCCACCAAATGTCACGGAAAGTGTGACTGTCCTCCACCACCTTTAAACATATAAAAATAACGCCTCTCTTATAGTGTTGGGGTATTCGCTAGGCTTCTGCGAGAGGTAAAGAAACTCAACCTTTTAATAAAAATACACATTTTTTCAAACAAACATAACAGCCATACTTACAATAAGACCTTTGCGCTGGGGAGTATCTCTTCTAGAGGTCAGAGCCAGCCAACGGCTGACCACCGACCTTTGGCCTTGGACTGGCTCTGGCTCTGGCCCTGCTCTGCCTCTGACCCTGCTTCCTATTAGCCCAGTTTCAATAGTATTTATACAGATTCGAGAAATGCTGAGTACATCAGAGTTATATTACCTATTGAAATAATGGGAACAGCCAGCAAGTCTATCGCTTGGTTCTTAGAGAGAGCAAGAAGGATAGACATAGTTTGGTTTGATAGTAACCTTTGCAACTTGACACATTTTATTGTTTTGAAATTCACTTGTGTAACATTGACACACTGTCGATTGTAAATATGTTTATAAATTTGGTTCAATAAAATAATTTAATATTCGTATGTACGACAAAAAGTTTTTAATTTAAAATAATTAAAATATGTGTCCAGCTGTAAACCATCTCTCTAAGATCCTCTTTGTTGACAATATCTCGACTCATCTGGGAACAATACAGACCTCCATTGATAATTCTATTTAACGTGTTCGTTAGCCCATTCCAACCGATGTCGCATATGAGTTTTTGTCAGTGGAATCCTTCTCAAACGTTGTCGTGAACGTAGATTAACATCTGGTTCTACGAACTGTTTCAATTGAAACCGCAACACCAGAAGAAGAAAACTCGTTGTTGCATGATCCGACGCAGACTGTTAGAAACCGGTCTTGCCAGGGGTAGTAGATCTTGGGCGTCCACTCCTCGGTCTTTCAATGACGTTTCCTGTTTCTCTATATCGATGTACAAGGCTTTAAATAACGCTTTCACTGACCTGAAAACAGTTAGCAACTTCTCTCTGAGGGCATCCCGCCTTGATCATTCCAATGGCCCCATTGGCTTCAGCTGTACTCAATTTACGTCTAGGCATTATTGCAAAACAACATTTTTCGGTCTAGAATAAGAGTTGACTATATAAACTCGAAACAACGACTGATCCAAAATTCTTAAAAGGGTCAACGATAAGAACTAGCTGGAAACTGAAAAAACGCTCTATCCTGAGCAAAAAACGACTGAGATAAGAACATTTTATTTATTATTTAGAACCATTTGGAAAACAAAAAGCGTCAACCTTTAAAAGAAATCTCGATATTTGTGAACTTCCTTAACTTTTGTGGAACAGTTTATGTCAAATCGTAAACCGCCCACGAATTTTATTTATTTGTTTATTATGAGAAACAAATAGGATGTAACCTAACTATATGCTTCTGAACAAATATGTACATGTTACATGCACTATAAAGCTATATTTTGAAATGGAATGTAATTACTGAAGTTTAGTGAAATAATAAACCAGTTTTCACTGGAATGTCAATTTACGAATGCAATTTCTAATATTATCTTCATTTATATTAAAAATTCCACTTGATACTCATTGTTGGTATTTGTTAAACACTGCAACCGAATGGCTTTCTTTACATCTTCCATCTTTGTCTGCTTCGTATTCCTCATCACCTGATTCATATTTCAATGTAAACGATTAGTTTAACTTAAAATGTATTTTGTTAGTTCCAACTTTACATACTATCAATTATTTTCAGAAACAGTACAAAGTTACACACAGGCGGAGTTACAGGCCTTCAAAGTGAGGCCGAATATTTCTTAAAAAATATATATATTTAACTCAGAATAACCGTATTTGGTACTTAATTAGATTTATTATTGGTCTTCATTGACTATGACTTCAAATAAATTGAAACAAGATATAAGAAGCGTGAGTCACTACTAAAATTATACTAAACTTTGTTTCCATTGATCGAATTAAAAAAGAATGATAATTAGAGACCGTATATCGTTCGCACATGATGTCATTAACAGGAGCGTACTTAGGATGCTAACGTTAACGTTTGTGGAAATCGAGTAAATACGTACATTTATTGTCAAATACAGTTAATATCAACGTCTTACCTCGTACTGGGATATGTATGTTGTCCAATATGATCCTTATTAAGTTGTATAGTTTACAAAACACTATACTATTCACTTTTAGTACTGAAATAAAACTAAATAACCAGCAACTGTTGTAAATGTTCAGTTGTTAAGTTGTGACGTTTATCGCTTAAAATCCATTTCAATTTCGAAAACGTACAATGCTCGTCACCTTAAAGTCACCACCTCTTGCGCTGCTCTCATTCTATCGCGCCCCACCACACATAAGTCCGGACCGCTTTTAAATTCAAACTGGAGTGGGATCTGATGATATGTATGCATACATGCTATACGATGGCACCAAAAACTGGTGAGACTATGAAGTGACGATAGATTACTCTGTCCGTTTATATTTTGTTTCCATTAATTCAAATAATTCTGCCATTACTGAAATTGGTATCGTATATTCAACAAAATAAATAAGGAATCTAATAAAGGGCCAATAAAAAAACGGTGTGCTATTAAATAATAAGTATAGAAATCGAACTCATAAATTAATATGAGCCTGCCTCTCATATATTTTCATTATGACAAAAAAAATGAAAAAGTAAACGTCAGGTTACCGAACATTTATAAAATTATTTCTTTTATTCTCAGTATTCCTTGCAATACGGCATATGTAGTTTTCTTTTTCTAATTGGGCCGTTACAAGAAATCCAACATCTGTTCATTAATCAAATGTAAACTTAGTTTAATATAAAATTTGGGTTTTCCCTACAGCAATAATTCTTATGTTAGATCATAAAAAACAGACTTTTTTACTATTTATCTATGTTATGTTATTTATTGCAATTAATATATTTTGTGCAGATTTCCAGGTGCATGGTTCATTGATTCATGCAAAATTACAGAAATGTGTAATGTTTCTTTAAATTTTAGTTATGTGCTGGTCTTCAATATGCATATAAAAATGGAATAATAAAGAGGTATTTTTGAATATTTATTGATTTATTAAATATTTAAGTTTTTACAGTACATAATATATTTTCATATATTTTTATTCAATTTCATAAAATTTTATATTACCCTATTTTTTAAATCATTTATCTCGTAACGCTAGCTATATCTAATAATATTAAAGCTAGTTACGGACGGTGAGCTATAATATATATCGGATATATTACAAAAATATCACTAGTGATTAAAATGCATAGAACGTTACGCACTGACGCTATAATATATATTTATATCTATGCCGTTTACTTGTCTGTAGAAATATATCTCATTACAAAGAAATACATATATATTATATTATCGCTCACCGTCCATAACTATTTAGTTTCTATAGACAGCAACTGCGTAGCGAAATTTCTTAATTTATATAAATATTAAATATAAAAACATAGTCGGTATATATAAGACATCTATGATCCACCCTACTACTGCTGAATAGTGCATTACGCATGCATGGGATTTAAAATTCTAACTCTGGTCTCGGAATGCACGGCACGAAAAATTTGACAAAGCACCTGCAGAAACAACATTCACGCATGCGCTTTAAATGTCACTACCATTTATTAGCCATTGGACAAAACATTTTTGTTTATTACTCGTATTTCTGTTTTAACTCAGGTTTTAAATAGGCAAATTTAAATCGTTTGTTGCTGCTGTTGGAAGGATGTGAGTATCAAAAGTTCAAATCATATTTAATTACACGTCATTGTATAATTTTATTTAAAATTAAGAAAAAGTATCGGAGCTAAATTTCATTTTTTAATTAAATGTTATATGCAACATTTTAAGTATGTATTTATATTAGTGCACTTTAATGTATTGCAATTTTTTTTTAGTTTTTTTTAAGCGGGATAATTTTAAGCGTAGTTGATCATAAAACTACATGATAGTAATAGAAGAAAATAGCTTGTGGTTGATGCGCTATTATACTATCGGATACTTATATCCTTCAAACAATTATAATAAAATACAAAATAGAATAGTAGAACCATACGAGTAACTAAATATTTAGTCATATGAGTAGAACTCATTCCACATGGGTCCAGGTGGAGAATTCGCTGGGGACAAAAAACATGCACCTGAAGTGTTTTCTCATGATGACTTTTGTAAAACTATATTCTTGCGATGAATCCTTGGCCAATTTTTAAAACTGTTTTGAATATGCTACAGCCAGAAAACACGTATGAATTCAGTGACTGCTTTCGTCGATTTGGTTTGTTATAAAGGGTGTTATTCAGTATTTATCAAAAAAAAATCTTTGAATGTGTAGGTGACTTTCAAATACAATTTTGTTAAAAAAAATCAAAAGAAGGCAGTTAGAAAGTGATTTAAAAATACAATTCGCACGCACAGGTCCACTGTAAAACCTGATAAGGCGACAAAGCATGCAATCGGCAACCGGACAAAAAATCGAAAGAAATTTCCAAGGAAAGAAATAAATATGTAACATTTTATAACACCTATTTTATACAGATAATTCAATACGTTTGCTGCTATTGTTATTAATTATTAATGGAATTACTTTCGCTCTAATTTATGTTTCGCATTAATAATCCGTCGGTCTATGGTCCCATATATGATAGATTATAGAGACGACTTTACTGTATATTCATTTATATAAAATAAAATGTATTTTACCGATGATGGCCACTCGACCAACGCGGTAAAGGCGGCACGGCACGGCAGTGGCAACGACGCGGTTTTAAAAGCCATGGCTGTATATGAGTGCATTGTAGGATTTTATTTTCTTGATGATGACTTGCCGCGCCCGCGTCATTACTACAAAGTGTCATCCATAGCTTCATTGATGGATAAACTAATCAATTTAATTTAAAATTATCTAATTTTATGAAACCATAATACAAGGTGTTTCATAAATATTGAGTCATAAACCACCTGATAATAGTTTAAACTAAGAATACACTTATACATGTATGTATCTGGGCTATTGTTATTATTATGGCAAATATAATAAATTGTTATTTATTAAATACCTAGATTAGGTTTGTCTTTACTACCTAATCGTTAACTCAAAAAAGTCCAGCTAATTAAAAGTTTTATTAAATACTTTCGCGTGGTTACCGTCGCACAGTGTGACAAATGTAGCGGTACTTTATTCCCAGATGATATGAATAGGTCTTACAACTTATATGTTGATACCTTGTAATATTTTGGTTTGCAAAACACTATACAAATTTTTAAAAATATATATACAGCGAGAACGAGAAATGCTATATGAAAAAGTTCTCTACAATAATAGATGTAAATATTATTTTGTTTCAACAAGTCAATTATTTGATAAATTTACAATTTTCATGGATTTTATAATTTAAGGAAATTATATCTTAGGAAATTTAAAAATAATGTATTAATCTTAAGATTACACTATTCTAATTAAGTAATAGATATGAAGAACGGAGTTCTAAACACCAGAGCCTTCTAAATCTTCATTAGATATTTTGAATCCGTATTAGATTCTTCTGAATCCTCATCAGATGTCCCTATAGCTATAAATAATTTAAAAAAACAATGAATAATATTTTGGTGGTATTTTGTAGTTTTCTTCGTGGGGAGTGCCTTAAAATGGCTACAAAATGATCAGATGTAACAAGCCCAGTGCATCACAGTTTGCAAGTTGCTTTCTCTGACACAGCATAAACTAACAATTAAAAAAACACTGGGACATCTTTATATAAGAAAGTTCTGAAATATTTTTATTTCGAAAACTTTTTTCAGTAGGAATGCATTGTTAATTATGTTTTTCGTAACATAAATCACGCTTGTAAATTTTATTAATGTTTTCACAACTTTATATAAAAAACACTATGCGAAGAGCTGTATTAAATATTGAAAATTTATACATAGTCATATCGAGTCAAATATAGTCAAGGGTATAAAAAAGTTGTTTAAAAAAAAATACTTCACTAGGTGTAACGGTTTTCAAGAAACTGAATTTTCTATGTGCGCCATGTGCATAGCTAATTAAGTTACTGCACTCTCCAGCTGCGGTATATTTGCAGTGCAAAGGACAGCGTTTTCATTCGGCGATTAGGAGTTTGTCAGAAACATCTATACCTACTTTCCTTAAGGTCGCCGCATTTCTCGCCGTAAAATGATCAATTTTGTAATATTTTTTTTGGTGCACAAATTTCAAAAAATAAAACACGTCGAGCAAAAGTATTATCAAAAATAAAGTTATTGATGCTTTGTTTATTCACTATTACTATTTAAATTCTCCTGAAATAATATAACACCTTCTAAAATGCATTTGTATGACACACATTATTATGCTATTCTGACATTTTAACAATTATTTTCACATACTTATAAACAAAAGTGAACAATCTCATATGTAGAACTATGTAAATTTATGTTATAACAATATTTACATTTACAGTTGAATTTAAAAAATACGTATTTTTAAAAGATTTCTGTACCTAAAAATTTGTTGGTTAGACCTCTTTCTGCCGTTAACATTCTTGTTATCTGCTAAACTCTATTTTATTCAGTTCTTAAATTCTAAAATTACTTGTATTATATTTTATTTATACCTATATCATCATTGTGTTAAATATACGAGTATAGGTTGATTCACGGCAAAGTGTCGTTAGGAATTTTCAGAGTTGTACTGATTTTTTTTTTAATTTTATTCCCAACATAATACAATATGACCTATTCAACGAAAATATTTTCAAGAAGATGTCGCTTCAGATTATACCAGATGTCGTCACCAAATTATTTATTTTAAAATTAATGATATAGTTTTAATTCAATTTTGGATCCTCATGTTATTTCAATAAGACTTTCCTATACACATAACCTTTGTCGTTTCCGAGATATTTAAAATATTACGGAAAATAATAATGTTGTATCGCTTTGTTTGAAATTAGCTATGTATATTGAATGCTATGCAGGTTACAGAAAAAAATGTTATTCAAGGAATAGTTGAACCTTTAAGCTTTCTAACAATGTCTTACAAGTGGCTTAATTTCATACAAGGTGTTGAAAGTCAAGTGCTGAATTTTATATAACTCGAAACCGTTAAAACCAAGACTTATAATAAATCTATGGTTAAAACTATTTTATTTTTAAATAGAACGCTGTGGAAATTTTTTATTTTTTATTCTGTAGATATTACACTTCACCATACCTATTTAACTTACTTTCTGTGCAAATTACGATTTTTGTTAAACTTAACTGGCGTGAACGCGCCGTTTTTTGCTGAAATAGCTATAAAAACGACAAGAATAATAATTAGAACTATTATCTGTGTGTTTTCAAAACGTCAAATTATACCTGCACAATTATAATGGCAAGCAATGAAAAATATTATTCAAACGATAATGTTCACAATTACCACCAGTAACCGAAAAAGTAAGCAGACATTATTATTTTAGAGATGGGTTTGGTTTTTAAACACCCTGTATTTTTCCATTATGTAATGTTCTAATAGACCTTTGTTGAAAGTTTAATCAAAACATTTTTGAGTACCATGAATTTGGAAGGTTTTAGAGAGATTGGTTCGTTTTTAAACAACCTTTATTTTTCGTTAATTAGTGTTTTAATAGACCCTCGGTAAACGGTTCATCAATTTTTTTAGAGATTAGTTCGGTTTATATTAAACGCCTTGTATTTTAAAAGTTGAATCATGTTATCTTTATTTTTGATATTAAAGGTTTTTGTAAACACTGCATTTTTTCGTTATTTAATGTTCTAATAGACCCTTGTTAGAGGTTTCAACAATTTTTTTTTTGTTTTCTTAATTTTGAGTTTTTTTTTAACACTTTGCATACGGAACGGTCTTTCGCACGTTTGATAACCATCGTGAAGCGCAAAAACCAAAAATTTCCTCGAATGTAATTTTTATTTTTTCTCGGCAATTTGTATTGTAACACTCTGTCTATTAAGCTTTTTCGAATATATGACGTTTACGTCTTTGTTTAAATATTTATTTTAATTTAAAAAAATACATTTTGCATACTTTGTTAATTTTTAAAAAATTCTTCCATATTATGATTTCACTAAACAAGGAAATGTTACATTACTTCTATATTAATAAAATAATAAAACCCTATTGAATATAAGAGTTTTTGGTGCCACAGTGTAGTATCTACAAACCCCACTTCTAGTCGAAACATTCCGCAGTTATTTATGGTGGGGCGCGATAGAATGAGAAGCTTCCAAAGGTGGTGACTTTAAGCTGACAGGCATTGTACGTTCAACGTCCACAGAGGTCACTGGGGCATATTTAAAATATGTATAATTTTTCACTGATGGCACATTTAGGGTGGGTTCAGCAAAATCTACTCCTTTACCTTCAAAAAGGTCTATTATACGGCATATAGTTAAAAATCCCAGATTGTTCTGTAAAACGGTATTAAATTTCTTCTTCACACGTTCAGCACTAGATCCTGGTATCTGAGAAATAAACTGTCGCAAGTCTAAAATACTATTTACGGCATTATTTATTGAATAGCCTGATGCTGTCACAGGTTCTTCAACATTACATTATTGTACTTTCCATTAACACAGATTTGCAAAAATTGTCTAAACTCTGCATTATTTAGTTCATTTAAAGGAATATTACACCCCACCATCACTTTTACCAAGTCGTTGTTAAATTGTTTTTGACGTTCACGGTTTGACATACTATTACTCACACGAACTTTGTGTTGTTTCATGTCCCACAATATAATTTCACGATATAACTCTTACAAATTTTGCACTTTCATTCTGTCCCGTCAAATTCTAAATCTGGATAATCTTTAATACATTTCTCCACAGGAGAACGAGTGGGAGACCGACGGAACATATTCAAGCACCGAAACAGACAAACCAACAAGAAACTAACATTTGCTAATAACGCGCTATCGTCCCTACAAAGATCCGACACGCACAACGTTTCACTGCGACCTTGACACATGCCGGTAAATAAACAGGGTGAAGTTCGTCAACACTGAAGATGATATTTGTTTTTAATTAGAAATATCTAAATATTACGATTTTCAACCGACGGAGTACGGACCTGAGATGTGCGAACGACATGCTATCTTTAATGATAATATCGCGCGCAGAAATTCAATTCAAACACTTTTTTTAAAAATTTGTTAAATTTTAAAAAACTTCCAGGTTTTCAAA
The DNA here is from genome assembly GCA_025584915.1 of Monochamus saltuarius. Taxonomy (NCBI): domain Eukaryota; kingdom Metazoa; phylum Arthropoda; class Insecta; order Coleoptera; family Cerambycidae; genus Monochamus; species Monochamus saltuarius. The sequence goes on from CM046728.1 coordinate 36,817,720, forward strand.
AAAAATGCATTAATTAAAATAAGATTTTAATAATTTTTATTAGAAGAAATCAAAAAGTCAGTAGTAAGCTTTGTCTTTAAAATTTGACAATTAGTAATAAAACTATAAAATAAAAAACATAAAATTGAAACCAAACAAATGGTTCAAAATGGGAATCATTTTCTCTGAAACATAAATTTACTTTTTGCTGAAAATTGAACTTCTGTCTAATAAATGATGACTTTTGAACTCTGTCTAATAAATGAGTCTCTCTTATAATGTTACATTTATTTGTAATACATTTCCACAAATCATCTCGGAATTTAATTGGTGTGGAATAAACAAAAACCCTTCAATTTTCTCCACTGAAAATAATCATTTGTTGAGGTCTGGTGATCGTGGTGTTCAATTTTGAGGAAAATAATTATCTCCTCGTCGTAATCGATAAAGGGATAAAATTCCAAATAACTTTCGCCGTTTACCAGTTATTTGATTGGACCAAATAACTGATCCAATCAAATAACGATCAATAATACCGGCCCAAACATTTATCTTAAACTCACGTTGAACATGTCTAATAGTTATTGCATAATGGTTTAAATCTGAATATTCATGAATGTTGTAAATATTTGTAATTTCTCTATGAGTGAGACAAGCCTCATCAGTGAATATAAAGTTCTTGTGAAAATTAATATCATGATACAAGATAAACTCGCAAAAGGTCACTCGTAGATGCAAATCTTGAGGCAATAGCTCTTACACTTTTTGAACGTTATATGGATGTACTAGATTACGTTTAAGAATTCGGTGCACAGAAGTTCTTGATAGTCCAGTTTCTCGAGATAAACGTTTAGTACTTATTTACGGTTCATTTTCAACTGATTTCAAAATATTGTCTTCAGTTTGAACCCTTATTACACTAGAACGTTCTCGGATGTTAGTGAAAAACATCCCTGTCGCTCGAGTCCGTCTTTCGACATTACAAAACTCTTACAAATATAATTTTGTAAAACAAATCAAAAAGGGCAATTCGAAACTGATTTAAAAAGACGGCAAAGCATGCAATCGGTGACTGAACTAAAAATGGAAAGAAATTTCCAAGGTAAGAAATATATTACATTGTATATAGCACCTATTTTATACAGATTTAGAAAGTGAGGATCTTGATGGTAAATTGTATTTTGCCGCTTGCGTGTATTTGTGTCATGCTACACGCATACTTCGACCACAGCGTGTTCGCATCAAGCAGTGTTGCCAGGTGGGAAAAATTCAGTGTATGAGAATAATTTCAAAGAAGCATGAGGTTTGGAGAAAAAAGCATGAGATGGCTTAATTTATCAAAAAACACCTCTTGGCACAGCTTAATTTTTAATTACTTTTGTAATGCCATTTTTATTTCATTAAAAAGCATTATGTTCTGCTATTTTATCATAATATTACATTGTAAGTAGGTACTTACAGGTACTTACTTAAAAGTTATTAACCACGTAACCTTTCTAATTTATTTTATTGTTAGGCCGGGCGAACGTTGAGGCGCAGTTGACGTGACTCACGGGTCGTAAAATCTGTTGTTTCCAGAAAATGTAGGTACCCTTACGGAATAGAGTTAAGAATCACTGCAATACAGCGTGAATACAGCACACACACCGCATATCCGTAGACTGTCATACCCGTTTATGTATTCATTGCTAATTATTAAGAGAGCAGTCTACAATAAAGGTCATTTCAAGTACCCAAATATTGTAGATACCTACCTATATATATTCAATTTTGCCCTCGATTTTGCCTTTATTTCTCGTTAGGTCTTTGTTTTGGTAGATTTCAAAGAGTAATTTTAATAATTTTATTATTTCTTTTTGTGTCTATTAAAAGCATGAGATTTTGTAATGAGATCTCATGCAAAAGCATGAGACCTGACAACACTGGCATCAGTTGACCGGACAGTTAGATTTGCAATGGCGAATTGGCGTTGGCGATACGGAACCGATTACCGTAGTAGTGGGGAATGCTAGACCAATGCACGTCGCCGCGCCTCTTAAAGTTCGTACCTTCCCTGGGATGAAGCGGCAATTTCTACTTTCTCTGTAAAGATCCGCAATTTCCGAATCTGTATAGCAAATCCAACTGCTTTTGCCGCTATTACTATTAATTATTAATATAATTAATTTATGGTTTTAATTAATATATTTGATATAGGTACTTGACGTTACAACAAAATTCCAATTGATTTAAAGTCAGGAGATCGTGGAGTGCAATCCCTCGGTATTAATGCTTGGACACGCTGCAAATGTACTTCACACTGCTGCAATACGCCGTAGACGTCCTGGACCTCCGTCTCTTCCACGGTTGGATTTCAAATTTCCCTCGCGTTGCTCTACACTTGCACTCATTGCACACGTGGTAAAAGTAGCTGCATCCGGCATATGTTTACCGGAAAATCGTTCTGCTAAAGCATGTTCACATCGCCATAAATAAGAACGATATCCATCAACTCCGAGTTGCTATACACATAAGCCATTTTTGACACATGAAAGACTAATGTAAAGACTGTCATCCCAAAAACTTTAATACCTACAAAAAATAATAGGATATCAATGTTCGGCATCGCCTAGCTAGAGACTACAGTGGCCCAGCGATGTAAAGATGAAAATACTACAATTTCAATAATTTTGTACTTGGAAACTATAAGAATTTTACAAAAAAAAGTTTACGATATTGACAATTTTTCATGACGCATCTATTCCCAACTTTTGTTAGATAAGTTCTGAATCACCCTGAATATTTACAAGCTGCAATCTGAAGAGCTGCCGAAAACGTTTTACTGTGAGATGTACTTTCATGAAGTATTTGTAAATTTTTTGTTCATTTATGGAGGTTTTTATAAAAATGAAAATATGCTAATATAGAAACATCCACTGATGATGTTTGCCTTCGATAGGAGATTTTCCAAATACGAATGCGAAACAAATAATCATGAGATAGTTATCCCCTAATGCTGCGTTGTTTCTGGTTTGTGGTAAATTCTAGACATAAAAATATAAACGATGAGGACGCTTCATAATCTTTATTACCTGCAGAAATTTATACACAACAGTTGAAATTCTTATGTCACAAACATAAATCAGAACCGTTATCCTCTTTATTTAATTACGAAAAACATTAAATCATAAACGGGCATTTGTTTGACTTCTTGCGAGGAAGTTTTGCTGTGAAATATTACAGGAAGTCGACTCCGTAATAGATAGCGCTGAATATCAAATGCATATATACATTCCTCGGAACGCTAAATTACCATAGAAGTTCGTGCAAATGATTTTATACTATCGTTATGGTTCTGGATGCTGTTCATATCTTCCTCCCAAGGAGTGTATTTGTGGTATAATTCATTCTAAATTTATAAAGGATATGAAAGTGACAAATTGCCATTGTAATCTATAAAGTAAATATAGAGTATATGAATGATTATGATTTATGATGAAAGTATGTATTGACAGTCAGAAAAGAAATATGCAATATTGAATACCGGTTGAAAGTGAATGCAATTGCTATTCATAATATTGATATTTATATATATCCCCTTACTTTGACAAGTCTTATATTCCAGCTAGAGCTAGGGTTATCGTCAGATATCTCACCTATGCCATACTGACAAGAGCTAATAAACTCAAAACCGGTATATTTCTGGTGGGTTTATGACCAGTGACTTAAGCTGTTTGCTATTGGTTTTTTAGGTGTAATTCAATGCTGGTCAGGATATTAGCAGAGTTGTGGTTTCCTGAAATTCCGTGTTTGCCAAATATCGTTTTCGGCAAACGCGATAGCGGTCGATTGCATTCAATGGTCTCTATTGCGATGTAAATCGCTTCGTGTGTGTGACTATGACTTTTCAGTACAGCATGGAGTAACGAACGGCCTCTAGATGTAGCTTGTTTACATCGCGTACTCATGGTCCCTTTTAGACCATGTCTAAGTAGACCAACAGCTAGGGTTATTCACCAGATGCCTCACCTATGGCATACTGATGTCTAGTGGGCTACTGTCGAGTGATTTTAGCTGTTTGTTAGAAGTATTTTGGGTGTAATTCAATGCTGGTACGGACATTAGCCCGCAAAGTAGTTGTTTTCTGGAATTCCGCTGTTACAACTAATATCAATAAGTACCTGCATTAATACACGACTTGTCAAACCAAAAAGCAACCAAAAGTAACCATCTTAAATAACTTGGAAAATAGTAATATTTCAAGAAATACATAGTGTTTTTAAGAAAAAGTTGAAGAAGGGGGTTTTGTTTAATAAACGTTCTAAATGTTCTAAAACCACCTATTTTTTTAGCACATATTTATTTCGTGTGATACCGAAGAATTCAAAGGAATATTAATAAATCTAGTTAAAAACGGATCTGCTCTATTATTGTCTTCCTTTAAAGTAAAAGGACTTCATTAATCCCCTAATTAACAGTTTAAGATCAGATGGTATGTTTGATCAGTTTACAGGATCTTTTCTTCCAATTTAAATTGATCTACCCATTGTCCACAACCTAGAAAACCACGATAACATTTTGGAAAAAGCTATAATCGGTTTCCTACAAGATGGACAATAAGAATAATATGATCGTTTTCCCAAACATATCAAAAATATGGGTGAGATAGTACACAGTGTGTGTTTCATTATAAATGACCACAGCTGACAAAAGCAACCTGCTGTTTTTGAAGGCCTTCACATTTCACACAGACAATCACTCTTCTGACTAATGCCTTAACCAGAATTGAATTACACACAATATTTAGTGAATAACGAATTTAGCATGTAGATCAATTTTGATGTAATTTAGCAGATGTACCTTTAATGAATGCCAGATACAGGGTGGATCATTAATAATGGGCCATAGAGTAGGGGTGTTTTCTTTGGAACAAAATATGAAGATATATAAGCTAAATATATCTTAAAATATTGCTATAGAGAAAGATACAAAGTGTCAAAATTTAAATAACTGTTTCGCATTTTTTTTTTTGTAATTACTAAGGTACCGCTCAACCGTTTGTCATTAAATTTGATAGGGAAATATTTTTATTCATAATTTATGTATTAAATCCGATTCTGTCATAGAGGGAGCCACATTAGCAATGCCTGATGAATGTCTCTCTTATTTTTTGATTCGGTTGACTATCTTATCCGGGCGTCATTTCTACGTCATAAAAATACAATTGATACAAATTGATAATTCCTACCGTTTTAAAGTAAACGTCTCTAAAAGATTTATGCTTACGCGCGACTTCAAAAATATTATTAAAATTTTTATTTTTATTATTAATGATCTACCTTGTATGTTTCCCCAGATTCGTATAGAATGTTTTCTGCGTATAGAATGCGTATACTGAATCCAATTATTATATACTTTAATAAGTAAAATCATATACATTTACTAAATGTAATTCCATATAATAAATTACAGAGAAAATAAAAACTGTTTGCCGCTGTTCCAGTAAATTTATATCCATATATAATTGAAGAAAAAGCAATGATTTGGTATGCTCCACGCGCTGCTAAATACCTGCTAATATAACATTTTCCAATTACAGTAATGTCATAATAATTATAAACAATGAAAAGCGCTTTATTTTGATATTCTTTCCAAATGTTTTCTGTAATAACATTTTCCGCTCTGAAATAATTGAAACATTTATTCCAAATTATTTATAAATATGCCTTTATATTTATAAAATATGACCGTAGGATTTAATAATAATAATAAATGATTTTATTTGCAATTAGAATAGTTTATCACAGAGTTAATATAGCCAAATACAAATAATAGTTAACAAATTGCAAAATAGTAGAGTTCAGGTCAAAACTGCTCTTCCACTCAACCAAAATAATATTTTGAGCTAAAACTATCTGTATCTAACTAGTACAATTATTACAATAATTAAACATAACAACGATAACAATTATTACGAATAATAGATATTCTACTGGTAGAAAAAATAATACAAAAAAATGGTAATAAAAAATGGTACGACAGTGGCAGCATGAATATGATGTTTACATTAAAAAATATTTATCGGAAAGCAATTGTTTTTTTATCTTAGATTTAAAAAATGATAATTTATTTGTTTTTATGAAATGGGGTCGTATTTTATTATTTATTTATTTATTTATTTGCAATACACTGTCCAGACAGAATCCAATTACAGGACAGGAAAAAACAAACAAATAATAACAAATATATACAAACAAAATAAAATCGGGTATACAAAATTTACATATATATTAAAATTAAGGATAAAATGCATTTTTAATATTTTCAACATTACAAAAAAATAAATCTAAGGTATTATGCACTAAGAAATAATTATAACACATAACAAACATTGGAGCATTATTAAGAGCATTAGTCCTGCATGTGGGAATAATAATAATAATAATAATAATATCTCTACCCTCATTCTAATCACAGGGATTAGCCTAGAAGTCGGAGACTTGTGCGGGAGAGGGGCGGCATATTATTATTAAGCAGGCCACATTTGCAATATGAAACATAGAAAAACGAAAACGCGTTACTAAATTAGGTGGTGATAATTTAATATAAGAAAGAAGTTCCAGGCAATCAACGAAATTATTTAATAACTTATACAGAAAAACTACAGAGTAATATTTACGACGTAAAGACAATTCAAACATATTAAATCGGGATAACAATTGTTCATTGGAAAATCCAACTGGGGGATATACCCCATCATACCTAAACCATAAGTATTTGGCAAATCGTCTTTGGGGTCTTTCAATGTTTTTTAAATGACATTCATAGCAAGGATTCCAAATAACAGAAGCATATTCAAGCTTAGATCTTACAAATGCATTATATAATACTATAAGCGTACCGTGCCCTTCAAACTGATGACTGTTCCGTATTATAAATCCTAAATTCTTGTTAGCCTTACATACCATGCTGTCAATAGGATCAGTAAAAGATAATTTAGATGAAAAACACACCCCCAGATCTTTATATTGCGTAACAGAGTTAAGTTTCTGGTTGTTTAATGTGTAATCAAATTTAATAGGAGCTAGTTTTCTAGTAAATATCATGGCATTATATTTGTTAATATCTAGAAATAGATTATTATGTAAACACCATTGATTAATCACTGCGATATCACGTTGGAGCAAAATCAAGAGATTCAATTGTCGTAAATAATTTCAAGTCATCAGCATACAGTAATGAGCGGCAAGATAGATCGCATGTGATGTCATTTATAAAAACGTCAAACAATAGGGGACCAAGTACAGAACCTTGAGGTACTCCTGAAGTCGCTTCTATTTCGGCAGAACTGAAACCACGGCAATGTACTGACAGGCGTCTATTATATATTATTTTATAATATTTAGTAATTTGATAACTAAAACAACTTTTAAATAAAGATTTTACATGAATAGGTACAGATAACACATTTTTAAATCTTATATTTATATTGTGAATATCTGTTCTGTATCTAATTTTTTCATATAGATATGGTGGCGTTTTAAAACTTATAATTTTATGGAATAGACAGCAACTGTGAAGGATATGTCTCTGTTAAATTTTTAACCAACCAATTTCCTCAATTTTTGGTGAAATATGCTCACGCCTTCAAATATTGCATATTAATCTTACACAAGAATTTTGAAATGATTATATATTTCAGTAATTATACGTAATAAATTATTTCATGACCACCTTATTGCATCCGCTAAAAGCAGTTAAAAATAATTTTGCGAAATTAAATGGATGCGTAAATGCACCGCTAAAGAAAATGCTAATTATTGTCAGCTTACAGAGCTTGTCACCCTGAGTATCGCAATGTAGCAAAGCTATATTTAACGGCCATTCACTACTCCATGCCGGACTGACCAGTCACAGACACGAACATATGGATTCATGAACAAGGCGTTACGTTAGTCCGACTAGCGGAGGTTACGCGAAAAATTTACGCCTCTGTTGCGCCAATTTAAATAAAAGGCGTACTCCTATTCACTACTATGTATAATACTTTCTTTGTGATATGTTAACTAATCCGTAGCACTAAAAAGTACTGTTTTTGAACATAAGTACTAAATATACAAGGCCGGGATTACGCGATTTTGAGACAGATACAATACTGGGTCTAACTTTTGGCGCAAATATGGACAAATAAACAGCCTAACTAGCAGCGCATGTTTCGTGGATAGGCGCAAAGCTGGTTAGTCCGACTAACCCTGCGCCCGTTTCATGAATTCGGCTGGAAAATCGTTCTACATCGCAGTAGCAGCCATTGAAAGCTAGCGACCTCTATTGCGCGTCAGCAACAACGATATTTTGTAAACACGGTAATTCAATGCTGGTCAGGGCATTAGCCCGCAGAATAGTTGTTTTCTGGAATCCCGTGTTTACAGCTTCTCATCCTGTTTTCGTTGATTTCATTCTGTTGCGACGATTCTACGATTTCTTTTAGTCGATTTTGGAATCCATGAATTGAGAAGGTGTAGCGATCAGGACCGTAATAATAATGTTTTGTTCATCATAAGTTTTGTTGTTAAGCTTTTTTGATTATCCCGGCAACATATTTCATTTCGCTCCTTCCTGTCATTGATATGAAAAAACTGTTGTTGCAATAACGGTTATTAAAATATATTTTCTACTATTTTTTTATACGAACTACATTGAAAGGATATTTTAATACCATCATAAAGACGTAGATCTATCCCTATGTAACACCTCTAGAAATAGCCACTCTGAGACTAAGGTGTTCACGTCCAATTGTCTTCCTAATTGTAATAGAGCGTCTTGAGTCGTGATGAAAATACAAACTGTTCCTACTCTTCTGATAATTAACAGGGATTTGAAGATACGATTGCGGATCTAATTGAGGAGAGCTCTACATCGTGCAAAGAGACGCATTTTCGTGAAAATTGGAGTTCATTAGGGGGAATTAGGATATCATGTTCCATTCAAAATAGGTATGACGTTAATTATCAAGTATATTATGAGCTGATTGAGTTTGAAATTTATGGTATTGACAAATCTTGCCAGAATACATATTTACGAGTATCTGGCAGTTATTAACGTTACATAAAGAAGATTACTTGTATTTGAGGTGCTTTAAAAATATATTTAACAAATGTTTGTGTTTATTTCGAGATTCATTTGATGGGAAAGAATTCCTTAAAGTTTAAATCAAAATATCTCAACACTATTAGAACAACCTAAGTCAAAAGTATGTTAAAAAAACGATTACTTTTTTTTGTATACTGCACTAAATATAATACAGGGTGTTAGAGATTTGACTGCCCTAAATTCAACAAGCAATAGTATACAGGGTGTCCGGAAACTATGCGTCAAGACTGCAGGAGGTGATTCCTCACAAACAATTAGGGTCACAAAGTCCTATAACAATTTTTCGAAAATTCAATATTAACGGAGATACAGGGTGTTAAAGTTAAAATTTTATGTTCGATATTTGTAAATAACTTCTTAAGAAATCCGAATATTTACATAAAATTTGTAATTCGGGGGTTTTTGCTGATGAGAAATTCAAATATGTTTCTAATTTTGACGTTACTAGTAGAGGGCGCCACTTGTGGCACATCATGGTTTTTTAAATGACAGAACTTTTTTGCATCTTAATGTATCCATCTCACTATCGAAACAATAGATTATCCTATTTGTTTTATTTGAAAAACGTACACCTTGCTGAAGTCGGTAGGCGTAACCATTTTTGAAATAATCCTATTTGAAATGCTCAGCGCACCGAGTAAAAACTGTTTTGGTATCAGGTAAAGTGCCATTTCTGCTGAAAATACAACAAAATATTACTTGAAAAAGTTGTTCAGAATCGTAAATTATGAGACGTGCAAAATTTCAAGAAGATCGGCGAGGTTTGATGAAACCATTTTTCAACAAAGCACATATTTTATCAAAGCAGATCAATCTTTTAAAAATTTTGCACATCTCCATAATTTACCGTTCTGAACAACTTTTACAAGTAACATTTTGCTGTATTTTCAGTAGAAAAGACACTTTAACTGAAACCAAAACAGTTTCTACTCGATGCACTGAATATTTCAAATAAGATTATTTCGAAAACTGTTACTCCTAACGACTTCAATAAGGTATACTTTTTCAGATATATATAGGAGAATCAATTGTTTCAATGGTCAGATGCCATTAAGCAACCCCAGATTTACAAATTTTATGTAAATATTTGGATTTATTAAGAAGTTATTTACAAATATCGAAAATAAAATTTTAACTTTAACACCCTGTCTCCGTTAATATTGAGTTTTCGAAAAATTGTTATAGGACTTTGTGACCCTCATTTGTTGTGAGGAATTACCTTCTGTAGTATTGACGCATAATTTCCGTACACCCTGTATATCAAAATGAACAAAAAAAGCTTATATGGCTTAGCTCCTAGACCCAATCATTTTCGAGAAAGAAATGAATAAATCTCCAATTTCATGTGTAAAAATTCAATTACATTAAATAACTGTAAAATGCTATGGTTATCCCTTCTTTCAGTGTATTTATGTTTATTTTTAATAAAAATATTTTTTTCGTTAATCAATAAAATTCGACAAAGTCGATATCAGTTGATATCTAAACTGCGAAGTGTTTGTCACTTGTCGCAAATTCTTTTTTGCGCACCAGTATTTTCTTAATTTTTCTTTGTCTGTTAAAATGTTCAGTATAGGTGGTTATCACGACATGTTATTAATTTATGGAGAAGCTAGCTGAAATTCTGCAAGAGCGAGACGTATTTCTTAACATCGTTTCCTCCAACGACGGCTGCCTAACAGAAGTTCATTCATTGAAAGTATCTCAGCACCTTCTTGATACTGGCAGTGTTATTCCTCGTCCATATAATCATGGCTCAGATCGACAGATTGATGTGAATACGGAAAATTATATTTTGAACATTGTTGAAAGGGATCCAAGCACACGAGATATAGCTCGAAAAATTGAAGTGTCTCACTTGGCTGTGTTTTAACACTAATGGGAGCTCTCTTTTATTTTATTGTACCTATAATAATAATAATAATAATCTTTATTTACCAGGCGATTTCACATAGAAATATTGGTACGTCAAAAAAAAAGAGAACATGTCACCTATAAATAAGTAAAATATATAGATATGTAACATAAATATGTACGTATAACATAAATGATAGAATACAAAATAGATACAAACATAGATACAAACATACGTCAAGACATACAAAATCGCATACAAATAATTTTGTTAATGAAATCATGTTTCATTTAAATATTCACCTATGCTATACAAGGGCCGACTGAGAAAGTATTTCTTTATGCGATTTTTGAAAATGCCCCTAATATTTATTTTTTTATATTCAGTGGTAGCTGGTTATAGAGCTTGATACCCATGTAGTACGGACCATTCTCATACAGTGTAGATGAATGTTGGGGTATGCTTAGCAGGTTTGCATGACGGGTGTGTAAGTGTGAGGTATTTAGTGAGCCATTTGTTGAAAATTTGTTTAGATTGTCATAGACATATAATATTGTGTTATAGATATACAGAGAAAAAACCGTCATAATACCTGATTTTTTAAAAAGGGGTATACAGTGATCATTGTAATCAGCATGATTCATTATGCGAATTATTTTTTTCTGAATTATGGATAATCTATCAGCTTCGCTGTCGGTGCCCCAAAACAATATTCCATAAGAGAGATGGCTCTGAACGTATGCAAAATAGAAGGTTCTACATGAGGAGAAGCTTACTAAATTTCTGTCTGATATTTACTAGGGCAAATCTAGCACTGGAGAGTTTTGATACGATTGAGTCAATGTGTGTTTTCCATTTACAACAGTCGCTGAGCTGAACACCTAAAATTTTACATTCGATTCGCTTGTTTTATGGAAATACCATTATGTTTAATGAGTAGGCTATAATTATTTTTATTAGGGCCATTTTAAAATGAATTAGATTTGTTTTGGTGGTGTTTAGTATTTGACCATTATCGCTGCACCAATTAGACATAGTTTGTACGGCAGTATTTGCTAGCAGAACTATCTGTTCTATGTTCTGTCCACGTATATTTATCGACACGTCGTCTGCGTATTGACAAAGATCGATGTTCGGAGATAAGTTAAAACATTCTTTTAAATCGTTACAGTATATCAAAAAAGCAGTGGAGCTAATATTGCCCCCGGGGGCGCCCTGGTTATTGCTTTACTGTCTGATAAATAAGAGAAGTTTTCAATATGTCCATTAATACCTACCTACATATACATTATTTGGTGATTCAGTAGCAATTACTACATTTATGTCTGTAAACCAATTATCGCCAGTTAAGATGCAGTTTGTACCTGAAATTAGCTCAATCATTCTGGCAACAATATGGCACGGATCGTTGGTCACTCATAAGGGACTCGAGATTGTAGTTCAACATATAAGTTTGCGGCATAATACGTAACTACATCAGTTAAAGCAAAGATGTTTATTCGATACCTGATCGGTTTGCTTGGAATATACTGCTAGGAGACACAACCTCCTCAAAATGCTTCTAATTTCTCATCAAATGTCGCAACGGTGTACGATTTTTTCAATTCTCTACCAAGAAATTGTCTAATTGGGGCTAACTTAATTTTTTTCTTTCGTCTCTTGTATTGAAGCTGTCAAACCGCAAACAACGTAATAAGAAATCAAACTTATATCGAGACATTTCCAACCAAAATCTTTCAATACCAATTCGATCTTTATCCTATATTTTTGTTGAATTTAGTCTATGCCTCCAAGGTGCCTGCTATGTATAAAAGTCCAATGAAGGTTTTTAGTTCTATAAGGTCGGTAAGTATAGCGCTTCTTTGCCTTTCATACTTTTCAAAATGTCTGGAAATGTACAGGTTTGTACCTTAAATTGTTATTTGTACCACCTCATCACTGTCAGTTTCTCTAGCCTCTGCTATATTTTCGTCACCAGATAAATCTTCTACATCAACCGATTCATCTACATTGCATTCATGCAAACGATGTAGATGTCCCTGTTCTTTTTCATAATCCATTATTTAAACATATTGTTTATGGGTTAAAATAATGTTGATAAACAAAATTATAAGACTTAAGATAATAATAAAAAGCAGGTAAAGTTCTATTACCAATGTACTAAGAAGTATTTCGTAAATAGAACTAATAAGAAATGCCGGGTCTGACAAGCTTTTACAATAATAACTAACTAAAATAATAAACATTTACGCTGACCACTTACTGGATATAGATATGACACTATGTCTTACTTCTTTTGTGCTAAAAATGGCGACCAAGTAAACATGCTACTTAAATAACTATTTAATATTGAATATTTTCTTAGAGCTTATTAATTACTCGTATACCCAAGTATTTTGCATTTTTGCTCAAAGTTTAAAATGAGTTGGTAGATAATAATTTCCTCTTTTAATATGTGATTAAATTTTCCGTTGCCACCGTAAATGTGCCTACAAATGAATTGTTGGAGATATGTCACTGTTGTTTTAATAACATACTCTTGTTTGATTTGGCAGTAGAAGAAAAGCATATTTGACATATTTTTTTATTGTATCCAGTATTGAATGCAGCAGCAACTCATTTACAGAAATAATGCTACTCCAGAAAGCGTAGCACGAAAATACTTTTCCTGTTGAAAAAAGAACCATTTTGATAGGAATTATTCTCCACACACGGCAAGATCTAATATCATTTAAATGCTATAATTCCTGATAATCCTCATCAATTGCGTAGGAAATTGCTAGTATTATAGATTAAAACTAGTACCAACTATGGTTGTGGCTGTTTTGAGCGAAAATAGTAACTGTCTTTGCCAGACACAGCACCACAAAATATACAGGGTGGTCGCGATGTACTGGGCCAAAATTCATAACTAGATTCCTGACGTGAAAATATTGCGATTTAGACAAACTCACCTTAGTCCAAAAGTTGATACTTACAGAGATACAGGGTGTTTAATGCAAAATATTATTTTAGTTTTTTCTTATTTATTTCATAATAAATGCTCATATCGAGATGAAATTTTGGTGTTAGGGGTTTTCTAGGACGAGAGATTGAAATATATCCATGGTTTGCTTGTAGCTCATAGAGAGCGCCACCTGCGCTAGGTCGAATGCGTTGAAAACGACAGAACTTTTTTATATTTCAAAAATCTAATTCTCAGGTAGCAAATTCTGATTTTACAACTTCTTTTACACAAAAAGCTATACATTTTGATAGTCGCTATCTTGCACCGTTCGCAAGATATTTAGTTTTGGTAATTCGAGTAATCAAAATAAGGTACAAATGTCAAAAAGAACAAGAGTTTATTTCAAATTATAAATTGTAATGAACAATTGAATATCGAATATTACAATAAATGTTCAACATGTCCGCCTCCAACTTCAATACATTTATTAACGCGGTTGTTCAAAGACTGCCGTATTTTAAAATAGAGATTCTTGTTACAAAATGATTCGGCGGCATTTACAATTTTCTGCCATAGCTCTTAGCGAGTGTTTATACTTTCTCTATAGACAATTGATTTCATGTAGCCCCAGAAACAAATCCATAGGATTAAAGTCAGGACTACGAGGAGGCCATAATATTCGACTCCCACGACCGATCCAACGATCCGGAAAAATGTGGTCAAGATAGTTCCGTACTCTGACAGAATAATGAGGGGGAGCTCCATCTTGCATGAAAAATAGATTTTGCCGTGTATTCAGTGGTAAATCGTCGAGGTAGTCAACTAAATGGTGCTGCAGGAAATCTAAACACAAGTCACCATTTAGATTTGGAAGAAGCTCATGTGGACCCAAAAGGTGATTTCTTATGATTCCGCACCAAACATTTATCTTAAATTCATGTTGGAAGTGACGCTCACTGACTACGTGAGGATTTTCATTATCCCATATGTGCTTGTTTCTAAAATTGAAAATTCCTGGACGAGTAAAGGTCGCTTCATCAGTGAATAGTACATTATTCAAAAATTCCTGGTAAAGGTTTTGCTGATTGCGCAAAAAATGAGCAAATTGTAATCTAGCTGGTAAGTCTGCTGCTAAAAGATTTTGCACGGGTGTAAAATGGTAGGGATATAAATTTTCCTTGTGAAAGATTTTGAGAACTGTTGTTTTACTAACACCGGTTTCTCTAGCTATCTGCCTGCTGCTAACTTCTGGATTTCCTGCCACTCTTACTAAAATTTCTTCTTCTTGGTGAACTGTAACACTACGCCCTGCCCTGCGTTGTCTCTTTTAGGACGAAAACTACCAGTTTCTCCAAGTCTATTAAAAAGATCTTGAAATAGTTTCCGATTTGGTTGCCTTCTATTCGGATACAAATCTGAATAGCGACGAAGCGCTCGACGTCCAACATAATCTGATTGCGCATAAACGCAAACCATATCGCGCATTTCTCCATTTGAAAATAAATTATGGCATGGCATGTTATCTACTAGGATATAGATCATAAAGTAAAGAATACTTTTAATAAGGCACGAATAATACTGTAATATTACTGACAGCACTAAGATAAGTGGAAAATGTCAAAATTGGATTTTAACATAAGCCTTCTTGAAAATTTTTGCCGATTTGTAATTGAATGCAAATACATTGGAATTTTCAATGGTAAATTTTACGAGAACAGTGCAAGATAGCGACTATCAAAAAGTATAGCTTTTTTGTGTAAAAGAAGTTGTAAAATGAGAATTTGCTGCCTGAGAATTAGATTTTTGAAAGATAAAAAAGTTCTGTCGTTTTCAACGCATTCGACCTAGCGCAGGTGGCGCTCTCTATGAGCTACAAGCAAACCATGGATATATTTCAATCTCTCGCCCCAGAAAACCAGTAACACCAAAATTTCATCTCGATATGAGCATTTATTATGAAATAAATAAGAAAAAACTAAAATAATATTTTGCATTATACACCCTGTATCTCTGTAAGTATCAACTTTTGGACTAAGGTGAGTTTGTCTAAATCGCAATATTTTCACGTCAGGAATCTAGTCATGAATTTTGGCCCATTACATAGCGACCACCCTGTATATATTTTTTTCAGATTATATTTAGTATCTAGTTTTGGGGTCACTGAATTCGAATCCTAGGTTCGTTAAACTCCATCCCGTTAGGGTTTTGCCATATAACGTTATAACTCAAACTTTAAACACTTGCCATAATTTCAAAAAAACCACACTTTAAACACAAAACTCAAGCTGTTAACCTACAAACCCATTAAGAGGTGATTGATTATCACTTCATAATCCCACAATCTATAACCAATAAACCCAGTAACCGCGTTACTTGAACTTGTCTTACATCAAGCGATTTGTCAGTGCTCTTTAAACGAAACATAACCTATTCCACAAAGTTATAACCATATTTTGGGTTCTGAGGTTATTGGGTTATAGGTTTGTGGGGTAGGATATAGAGTACTGACAAGTCGCCTGAGGTAAGATGAGTTCAAGTACTGAGTAACGCTGTTATTGGTTATGGAGTTATGGGGTGACTTATTTATGGGTTTTAGGGTTAACAGCTTGGGTTGTGTGTTTGAGTAATAGGGTTAATATGCGTTTAATAGTACTGAAAATCCAAAATTCTTGGGCCAATATCAATATTTATATGTTTATTAAATTAGAAGGCACTTTGTATCTATCCACAAAAACGGTCTTTAGGATATTTATTTTATTTAGTAGCTTGTAATTAAACCGTCATCATTATTATACGAAATTGATACAATATTTCTGATTGATACAAAATTTATGTTTTTCGATTCCTGTCAAGAAAAAAATATTGATTAGCGTATCCCTAAGCGCCCAACATCCAAGGGGGTACAACTACACACAAAAAACCCCTTCGGAAACGCAACAGCCATTTCTCTTACATGTTTATCTTATAACTGTCTATAGGAAGGGGCACATATATCACTTTTGCTGACAGGCGAATATACAAAGCCAAAGCGGGGCAAAAAATGCCATTGAGGACTTTTGAATGTTTTATGTAGCTTGTTATATTATTGATTTCACCGGCGGAATTCCTGGCGATATATTTCCTATGAAGGAGTTGCCCATGGTTGACAGCCGGATGGATAATAAGTGGTTGGGTGTATAATTTATTTCAAGGAGAACGGATTCACAGGTAGTCCGACAGGAAGCGTCGTGAACTAGACGCCAGGAAGGTTATTATTTTAGATAATAGAGCGGGTTCTACGCTGCTAAGTTGCACGGCAAAAGAGATATAGTGAAATTATAAATTAAAATGGAATACTTGTTGCCAGCAGTCCTCAGGAGCTTCCACATACTTCTACTATATACCGCACATGTTTTATGTTTTCAATGTATGACCTTGGCCCCGAAAGTTAGGGGAATACAAGAGATTAACCAGAACTGTGGTGAATTTACGCATACTCCATAATAGAAGGCAACTTTCAGATTCAAACTAGTAACTGATTCATCATGATTCTAGACACATTAAAGGGTTACCTGTTAACTTATTGTGAGCTTGCGGATTACTATGGCTGCTCTCTTAATTTTTTTAAATTAAAATGAGAGACCAATGATCTCAGACAAGTTATTTTTCATAAATACTGTCCCAGAAGTACTGGGAGATATTTTTAAAACGGTTGGTTGGATCAAAGACTAAAGTGTTCTATAATTATTTTTCGTACAATTCTTCCTTTCGTATTTTAAAGTTACACCCTAAATGTAGAATCAATTTTAATGAAATGTGGAAAATGGATTTTGTTTATACTGAGATTAAAATTATGTAGTCGTGGGAGAATATTAAGGACATAACACAATGGAAATATAATTTGTAGAAATACCACAGGAATAAAACCGATTGATAACTCGAATGATGGTAACTTGAATTCTCAGCAACCTGACATCACTGAAATGTAATCTTATATTATGATGACTGTAATGCGCTAAAAGTTGCGCGAATGGTATTCCTCATGATCAGTGCCATATTTGTATTGTTCTTCCTAGCAATGGCGGAACAATAAAGATTTAGCTGATTGTAAATTAAACTGAACTTAAATTCTGGATATGAAGAATTATTTGGTGCTGGTTAATTTTACAGTCTCTTATGAAACATGACATGTTCCGACAATAACACCCACAAAAATACGCAAAGAATAACACTAACGAAATACAAGATAAAAGAAGAAAGCACACTGTACGCCAATGACGTGTTTACAAACAAAATAATAGGAAATTAAGAACACAATTCATATCTTACGTGCAGATTGTCTCTCTCGCACTCATATACATAACCAATGAAGTATTTTTTTGCTGAGTTTCATGTGCCTCCTTTTGTCTGCTTCTAGGTGTGGTACTTTTCATTGGATGCGCGATGGAACTAAACGCATTTCAGTGTCTGACATATTACTATTTTTGTAGTTTACATATAAATATTTTATTTTAAATACATATACACTTTTTGTCGGTCAGTGGTCGCGCGGTTTAAGGCGTTAGTACTTGAATCGAGGTGACTAGACGGAGTTGGTTTGAGCCCAGCTGCCGGTAGACCGTATATAAGCTATATTCATAGAGAGGATTGGCACCCTCTGTGGATATGGTAGGATGGAATAATGTTAGCTTGGGTCAATGTGAGAGATTGATGCCGGTTGATATTTGACCACCCCCCTAATTAATGAGGTCTTCCAGGTTTCCCTCATTCCTGCACTGAATAGTGGTTAGGGCCTACCAACGTAAGTCGTTCCTGGGCGCAAATGCGGCCTGATTAGCCCGCACAAGTCTCCGACTTCTGGGCTAATCCCTGTGATTAGAATGAGGGGTAGAGATATTATTATTATTATTATTATTATTATTATTATTATTATTATTATTATTATTATTATTTGTATGAGTATATTTATATATTTAAAACAAAATACAAATCTTAGGTATATAACAATATATATTGCATTACACACATTACAAACGAAACATGTAAAAAAATCAACTGCGACATAAACTCATGTACATATCCTCTCGCTATTTGATAAGGCAAGTAATGTTTTACTTGATAATTTAAAAATATAAGAATATGTTTACTTGAGCATATAAAAAGGTGGAATTCCTATAGTGAACAGTGAAAAAAAATCAAATAAATAATTCGTTACTCATATAACTAATGACCGAGTGATTTCGGTTATTGCAATAACCGAGTAATCAGTTATTTTTCACTGGAGTGAAACCAACACTATATAGAAACAATACATGTCTTAAAAAATGAAGTAAATAAATAATAAATGATTTAAAAATATGGAGTACCTATAACGGCGGAGTTGTAATCGACGGAAACTTTTGTCAGTACACACCGTAAGATGAAATTTATATCTTCCCAGAGCACCGCAGCTGCAGGATACGTGATCTGCGTACTTCTAGAGAGAATAATTTTAGAGGAACGTGATTTTTTACAGCAGAATTAAATAAAATTACTACAGCAACATTTCTCTCCATTTCGTTTTAAAATATGTAACACAGAGAGGAAAATTATGAAACATTTTGCACAGTTTACTAACTAAATTAGAATTTAAAAAAAATGTACCAATACGAACAGGGTGTCTCAAATTCCACAGTGTGGCCCTACTATGAGGATACAAAATATTAAAATAAAATTTTGGACACGTGGTGTTCAATGGCATGGGGTAAGCCCCAATTTCAATCGAAAGTGTTATCTTTGGGATTTGCCAGAAACGACTATTGACGTCATCAATTATTATTGTTCCAGAAACACCCAAATTGTTTTATGTTAAAAAGCTCTCCTTTTTCTGATAAACTTTTATTAGAGCATTTTTTCGGTATTATTTCTCGTCTTAAAGTTATAAACAAAATCGTCCTAAAGAGTTTCAACTAAAGCACATTAGCACTCGAAGGTTCAAGTAGCCGTTGGAAAATAATTGAATGTTCGATGTTTAAAGTGCATAAATGTCATTAAGAACAAATAAAAGGATTAAGGGCCATTTTCATAATCAACCTGTTAACTGAGAGTCTGATACAGTTTGTATATTTAAAGAAAATACCCTTTTCGGTTCCTATATATCTCGGCATCTTCACCACCTTCATAAGAATAAATATGTATTACTTAATTTAAAGTATGTACTTAAATTACCTGGCGATATAATCCAAACATGTGTGCAGTCTATTGCTCCACAACATCGTGGAAACCTTAAAATTTCATAAGAGTTCTGTGCGACTTCTTGCAGCTCCTCTTGTGTTTTTGGCATTTTAATAAAATGAGGTTTCAGAGATGCGATGGCCTGACTGACTCTCTTAACTATTCGGCTACCTGACGCTACAGATACTCCAACAAAATCCGAAACTGAGAGTATCATGTTTCCTGCTGCGTAATAACGCAGTATTAATAAAAGCTTTGTTGTCGCCTTTATAGCTCCACCTCTAAAATTAAACATCTAACTATACGTTTGAACGTTTATAAAATACCTATATCTATTATACTTACCTGTTTGTAGGAGATTCAATATCTTCCCTAATAAGTTCTAGCAAATAAATAACTGCAAGTTTACTCAACCTGAATCTAGCAAAAAATTCGCCATCTGACCAGTTATCAAAGTTCTCCATTCTTTTTTTGTAAACTTTCCGTTTCCTCACAACAATTTCTAACTCAGAATCAGAAGAGCTTGAATTAAAACAATCACCTGAGAGTAATTATTCAGAGTCCGATGTATAATTATCCATCTTTTTATTCTTTGCAAAAAATCACTATGACACTTCAAATGAAAACTGTCATTTGATCACTTTATCTTAAAGAAGACTTTAAATATTAAAGTGCATTATGAAACCGGTTGTCACCCTTAAATTATTAAAGTATTGCTAAAGTTGATTATGAAAATGGCCCTAAACTCGATAATTTTATTTATTTTTTTTATATCCTTATAGTAGGCACATACCCATACATATCGTGTTTGAGAACACTCTGTATAAAATATTATTATTACTTGCATGTTACTTACTACTACATTTTACTTGAATAGCTCCTTCAGTGCGATTCAACTAGATATATTAAACGTTTTTATAGATAAAGGGATTTACCATGTACCATTTAAATCATTAAAGAATGTATGCAAGACCGATGCTATTTTCTGAAGGAGGCTTTTTTAAATTGACGACAGTCTCTGAATTGATTAATGTCATAAATGATTGGTGAATCATGTGACAAGTATTTATAAAAATTTAGTTACTAGTTTGATTACTAGCATCATCTAACAATCTTTAGAAAGATTTTTGTTGACTTGACAAAAGGGTCCCCCTCATATACTCCCTTTTTTATGGACCAATTTCATAACAAACTGAAGGAGCAGTTATAGATTTCCTTATGCCCAGTATATGTAAGTATTCCAAAAGAATATTGTTTAGTTAGCAGTCAGCAGCTCAAAAGCCAAACTGTTGGTTTAAATATGTTGCCTATAAAAAACCCTGGCCTCGTTGAGGATATACAGGGTGATTCTTTAATATTTCGAAAAAGTTCAGGGGGAGGTTCTTTAGAAAAAAATATGAAAAAAAGTTCCCATTAGCATGTGTCCGCAAACGCTTTGTTTCCGAGATATAGGGCGTTCATTTTTTTTTTGGAATCTACTTTTAATACTTATTATTTCAAAAGTCATTTAACCGATTTATTTGAAAATTGACTGGTTTATGTTTAATAATAGGAGCCATTTTTTGTATCATTAATAACATAATACAAAATGCAAAATAACATAATACAAAATGTTACAAAATAATAATTTTAATAACTTTTGCTCTGCACTTATTTATTCCATTTTTTATCATTAATAACATAATACAAAATAAAAAATGCAAAATAACAAAATACAAAATGTTACAAAATAATATCAACTATTGACAAAAAACAATTATTGAAAGTTAGTGGACATTCTAATTTCCAAGCCAACTGGGGCTATTTTGTTTGAACACGATAAGATAATTTAATCGGACATCTATCAGAACAGATACTCTAATCGTATAGTCAAAGGACTTTTGAAATAACAAGTATTAAAAGTAGAATACAAAAAATATTAACGCCCTGTATCGAACAAAGCGTTTCCGAATACATGCTAATGGGAACTTTTTTTCTTATTTTTATCTAAAGGGCCTGTCCCTGAAAATTTTCGTAATATTAAAGAATCACCCGGTATACTGGCGACAAGAATTCAGACGACTTACGTCATACGAACAAATGAACAATTCATTATATTTTCATCAAAATATTTAAGAAACTGCAACTGATAGTAATAAAACTATATACTACACTAAAAGTTTGCATCATATATTGCACTAAATTGCAATAAAACATTGTTTTTAACGCGACCAAATATCGAAAATTACGTTGACAATAAAAACAAATGTGTAACGTCTGAATTCTTGATTCGAGTATACCAATATTAACGGAATATACAGGGTTAACTATGACTAAGTACAAAAATTTTAGCCACGTGCTCAGGACGGCTTAAAAGACAATAAAAAATTATTCCAGAATTTTAGCTCGATATTTAAAAAAAGGGGCAAGACCTTATTTTCCTACGGAGAGTCAGAGCCTATGACAAGCATCGACGGAGATGGCTTAGATTCATAGATTTCGACATGCAGAAACGACAAAAATTAACATTCTTATTAGTAATAATACCTGATAGATAGGAAACAGTTAGTCCAGTTAGCTCCACTAGTTTGCATTCGTATTTCATTGCATTACAAACTGGCAAAACTACAACATTTTCATTCATTACAACCACTCACTACCGAAACACACTTCCCGTAGGTACAGTTAGATAAAATGCCTATTTACTATAACAAAATCGACAAAGAGAATAGATAATAGAAAACTTTTAATTTACCCGCGACAGTCTTGTCCCATAACCTATAAATATAATCCGGCGAACTATTTTGTGGGAAAATATCTGCACCCGACACAAATTTCTTTATTTAGTAACTATCAAACGTTTCAAAATTAAAAGAGGCACTAAAAACTGAAGAAGAACACAAAACTACAACGTAAACACATGGTAAACATAGGAATTAAATTATGGCATGTCGGGATTAATGGGGATTCGTCACCTTCGTGTTGCTACTCTGAGCGCATAGATGGCGTTAAATAAGGATTTAATATAATTTCGAAAACAAAATATTTTGGCCTTATAAATAAGTTTAGAATTTTTTTGAAGGGTGATTCTGTTAATTCTTAATTTTTTCTACCCTCTCTTTAAATATTTATACTTAGTCATAGTTAATTAACCTTGTATATTAAGCCATCATATCGACTTCAGATATACTGAAAAAATTACCATCCGTAGAATATCTAGGAATCAACCTGACAATCCTCTACTCTAAACAAAAATGCTGTCTGACCTATAATAATGATGTACTGCAAGACTTAGGTCTCAATTTGAACCTTAATATATAAGGTTAACTATGAATTAGTACAAATATTTTAAAAGGGGATAAGGAAAAAAGAATTAACGGAATAGCAAAAAAATTCCACTTATTTATAAAGCTAAAGAAAATTGTTTTCAAACCTATATTAAATCCTTATTTATCGCTGTCACTGGCCTTCTATCAGCCAGGTTAAGTATATTCTGCCAAAGTCAAAGGTGTCAAACGTAGTGACAGGTCATCGGATTGACTCGTGTATCAATTGATATCAATTTACGCCGTTTTGAAAGAACAAAATTATTTAGAAATTGTAGATTATTTTTTAATGATTAAATGGAGAAACAAGATATGGTAGCACAGGGAGACAACACCGACCTTAATAATATTTATTTCCAGGATTGATTTTTGGAGAGTTTTTAAAAATGTTGTATCATTTTCTGATTTATTACTTGTTTAAATTAAAACCTGCAAATATACTTGCACTTGCTGTGGACCTCTCATTCCCTCAACCGCTCTTTTTGTTTAAATGGAGGTGCCTACTTGGACCGGTCATAACCAGGTCGATTACTTACGTCGGGAAAAAATCAAAGGATAACAAAAAGATACACGTAAATGTACACAAATACATAAAAAGACTGCCACACATTTACCGCCAAGGCATTAAAACAGTTGTTCAATATGGTTCAAAACGTATTCAACGTAATATTTTGTGTACTCGGTAAACGTCTTTGGTATTACGCTGCCACACGATAATATGCACTTGTCACACTCCCATAAATCAGCACCTTATTCGTCATCTAGGCATTAGAATACGACATATTTGTAAATACACAAAAAATACGTGAAAAATTAAATTTGCGAAAAACAAGTACTGAAAAATTATTTCAAACTAGTCAGAGTACGGTAACCGTGTGCAATATTTTTGATATCTACAGACCTCTAATGCAAGGTGAACTTCACGCCTATAAATTTTGAAACTTTTTCTGTTGTTCATGAATTAAATTCTGTTAATACCAATAATTGCAACAATATTAACAGTAATCGACGATGTTTGCGTAAAATAATAAGTAATATTTTAAATTACAACATCCCAAGATATTTACAGTGTTCTGTAAAAATGTTTCTTAGACTCTTAGATTATAACTAACCTTGCATGTTTTTTAAGGTTTGGAGAGTATACAACTAGCAATGCAGTATTCTGGATTATATTGTAACCTCGAAGTTAGGTTATCGTTGAAACACGTCACGTAGACAAACAATCTTTATTGTCACTCTTGATAAATACAAGAAATATCCTTCAAACCAATTTCACAACTGTCAACGCTTTACTTTGACGTTTCAGTCATTCGCGTTTGGCTGCTCAATATAAACTGACTGCAGCGGCCGAAAATGGTCTGCTTATATAGGTTTTTGGAGTTCTCGAAGTTTCTGAGATCTCGAGAACGTGTCGAGAAACAAATAGAATATAGCCTGGAATATTCCGGAAAACGTCAAAATAAAGGCATCACAAAAATTATAAATTCTAACGAAAACAGGAACATAATTAACCAACTAAAAAGGTAGGTGAGCTTTCGTAACAATATTATTTTAGAATAGTTAAGTGACCAATTTTAAACGTCTTATAGTAATTAAATAAAGTATTTTATGCCGGAAATGTTAGTGGATAATTATGACGATTCTGCAAGGAGTGAAAATGTAGTTTTGACAGTATGCAACGAAAGAACGAAGAACGAATACAAAACACTGCAGCTAACCGGATTAACTGTTATCTATCAGCTACTTAGGCATTATTATGATTTAAAAAATGTTTATTTTCGTCATTTCTACAGTTGACAACGCTGCAAAAATAGCCTCACGGTAGTTGACATAATTAGCTATATCGGACGATGATTGATTATCATATGCGCCCACTTTCCATAGGAAAATAGAGAGAGAACAGACACAAGTGTCATTCAAAGAGTACCGCCGGAGAGCAATCGAAGATATCAAATTTCCAATCAAGATGTCCGTCAAAATAATTTTAACCAAGGTAAAACTTAGAGCTACCCGGTAGCTCTTCAGCTTCCTCTGAAGAAAGAAATATACGTTTCGAAACGGTGAGAAGTCTAAACCCAGACAGGAATTTTTTAGTGAATAATCTATGTAAAACTTGCAATCTTTACATATATAGGGTAGTGTAGACAATGTTCCAAATAAATAACAAGAACATAACATTTCTCGTCAAACTAAATTTGCATTTTAACGCTAAAAGGCAACTGCTTTCAATTATTTCAAAGTATCTATGCAAAGCGTGTCCCTAATTCCGAACAAATGCCGGCTGCGCCTCATTATCTCTTCCTTATATGCATGACTGGATGCAAGGCTACACTTGTTGTAATAGCTGTATAGTGGATGGATGCCCTAAGGTTATTTTCCACCGTGTAGAAACAGACAATGAGTTTGTCTATCTGGTTAAATTCAGTGACGTGAGGCGAATAAACTTCGGAATAAGCACTACTACAAAAGGGTAACTCATGAATAAGTAGCGTTTTGTAATATTTCTATAATTACTTGTACCGTATGTCTTAACTTCGATTGATATTATGGTGAGAAATGCTTTATAAAGAAGGTTTGGCAGAGTTTTATGATGGTTGCAGATATGTTAAACAAAACTGGTTTGACTCGTATGAAGTAAGTTGATCAGAATGGAAAACAATTTGAAGTGAATACTCTTCCTCTTCAACTGCAATCAGTCATAAATTTGTTGTAGATATAATGATCTTTTAGTCCTTCTACCTTCAAGCTCCCAATTAGGTGATCGTATGAAGTGAGTTGATCAGAGTGGAAAACAATTTGAATTGAATATCCTTCCTGTTCAACTGCAATCAGTCATTAATTTGTTGTGGATCTAATGATATTTTAGTCCTTCTATCTTAAGCTCCCAATTAATTCTACACCTTTAATAACGGCTTCCTCACATGGCTATCAGCCTCGAATTTTTTTTCATTTCGCATAATGTTAGATCCTCACAGTCACACTTTAATCTGCTCTCCGTTTTTTTTCTGATAGAACTTACGTAGATAACCCTCTACCAGATCAATGATACTCAGATGTTTACTGAGTCTGTAATGTTCTACTAAAGTGTCTTTCCATAAGAAGCAATGGGTTCAAATTGTTGATTTATTTTCAATTAAAAATGTTTTTACAACTTTACGTTATATTTTTAGCGTTGCATAATCGTCCATAAAATGAATCAAAACTTTCAAGAAGATATAAGGGATTAAAAAAATGCTATAAGTCTACCAGAAAAATATCAAAGGCTTCCGTGTGTACCCTTGCCAGTTCGTAGACAGAACCGTATTTACGTCAGATATCAGTTCACTCAATTTCGCCAATAATGATTTAAATAGTTATTTATGCAACAAGTACAAAAAGTAAGTGTTTATTAAAGTCCAGTGCAATAAACACTTTTTGTACGGGGTGCATACAATATTTTTTCTACGTTCATGCAAAAACCAAAAAATGTTTTATTTAGATCACAGTAAGTCTAGGAAAATATGACGTCCATTTGAACGGTTATGTTTGTCAGGATGACAGATGAATACAATAAACATTTTATTGCATTAGTGCAATGTGCACCACTTTTTCCACTAAATATAGTTCAATAAAGTTTTGTTTTTTGTATGAACGTAGAAAAACTAAATTAAGGATATAATATGTAATGCAATTGTGACGTTCTTAAAACAAAAACATACTTATGCTAATTATATTATATTATATTATATTTTGATTAAATAGTCGGTGATATGTAATTAATTATTATCAAGCATTTACCACTCGGTAGTAGGAGGGTGGGATTAGCATTGGTACATAAGAAGAAAACAAGACTGAAAACAATTATACTAAAATATTCTTTGATATATTTATATCCTAGTGATATATAGATATAATAAAGAAATAACAAAAAAATATTTCCCATGTAATTCATATACTACATAACAATGAAACCATAAAAAGCAGCAAATAATTTACTTATACGTTATAATAATAAACACTAGTACTAAAATTAGTCAGTCATTATTAACGTCACTTGCATCCGATTCTTCATCGACAGTTATGATAAAGCCACTTTTATTTGGCTCAATCAATTGATGCAGTTTTATGTAGTCTTCATCAAATTTTATATGTTCCATGCATTTTTTTTTTCAATTAACTGACAGTAATTTTATTGACCTCACTTTTTATAACATATATATATACAGGGTTAACTATGACTAAGTACAAATATTTTAAGAGGGGATAGAAAAAAATAAGAATTAACAGAATTTCCTTTCAAAAAATTTCCAAACTTATTTATAAAGCCAAAAAAAAATGTTTTCGATATTATATTAAATCCTTATTTAACGCCGTCAATGCGAGAATCAGAGTATGCAACCATCAAGCTCCCGGCATGCAACAGTCGGCCACAGTCGGCAGTCGGTCCAGTCAAGTCGGTTCGCTGTCATGTTATAATTTAATTCCTGTGTTTACGTTGTAGTTTTGTGTTCTTCAGTTTTTAGTGCCTTATTTTAATTTAAAACGTTTTATAATTAATAAATAAAGTGCAATGTGCAACCACTCTTTCTCTACTAAATATAGCGTCTAATAAAGTTTTGTTTTTTAATGAACGTAGAAATATAAAATAAAATAATGTAATGGGGATGTTCTTAAAACAAAACATATTTATGCAAGTGTAAATATATATTTTGTTTGTTTAAATGGTCGAGCCATGTAATTTTAAATTATTAGCCAGCATTGACCACGAGGAGGGTGGGATTAGCATTGGTACATAAGAAGAAAACAAGACTGAAAACAATTATACTAAAATATTCTTTGATATATTTATATCCTAGTGATATATAGATATAATAAAGAAATAACAAAAAAATATTTCCCATGTAATTCATATACTACATAACAATGAAACCATAAAAAGCAGCAAATAATTTACTTATACGTTATAATAATAAACAACATCACCTAGTAAAATTTTTCAATAACATTAGTCAATCATTAGTAACGTCACATGCATCCGATTCTTCATCGACAGTTATGATAAAGTCTTTCCTTCAAATTTTATATGTTGGATGCATTTTTTTTTTTCAATTAACTGATAGTAATTTTATTGATTCTTCGCTTTTAAACATATATATATATATATATATATATATATATATATATATATATATATATATATATATATATATATATATACCCAACTACCCCACTTGTGGCACATCATTTTAAAGCCCGTTTTATTGTAAATACAGTGATGTATCGTTTTTAGAAGTCGGTTGAGATTTGACAGAATTATTGGTTACAAACGAAAACATGACAAACCAACTTACGCGTAGTAATTTCTACACAAATGCCCACCACTAATAAGTTTTTCATCTACTACACATGACCGCATTACCTAATTGTTATTGATGTGTCTATCAGTTTACAAAAAAGTCAGAAATGAAATAAAAAAGCTGAAGCAAATAAAACTAGATACTAAAATAGTTATTAGTAGAAGATACTTAAGTTTATAGGAATTCAGACCTTTTCAAAATTACAAAAATCGGCACTACAAAAGAGTCGGTGTTTTTGCTTGTGACCAAGAAACCGTTAGTTTCAGCCGTTATTGAAAGTATTAACGTGTGTTTGAAATGGTTTATTCTATCGCGGAAAGAGTAGAAATTGTTGCAATTTATTATCGAAATCACGATTGCGCTAAAGCTACAGCACGAATTTTTAATGCCAATCATCCTGAAAAAAATGTAAACCACCAGTACGTTAAACACCTGATTGACAAATTTGTTGCAACATGTTCGCTTTTAAACAAGAAACGTGAAGTAATTGGGCCAGTTCGAAATGAAGCAGTTGAAGTGGCAGTTTTGGATCATGTACAGATGGATAATAAGCAATCGATTACAACTGTGTCTCAAGCTTCTGGCGTATCCCGTTCCAGTGTTCATCGAATTTTGATAAAACTCCTGTTTCATCCATTTTAGATGACGCTGGTTCAAGAGTTACATGAAGATGACTTTGATCGCCGTAACCAATTTTGCGAATACTTTAGTGAACAACTTCTACTGAATCCAAATCTTCTCTACAATACATATTTCTTCGACGAATGCACATTTATGTTGGATGGCGAAGTGAATAGACACAATTGTCGTTATTGGATACTAATCCGCATCAGGAATTTCATACTCAGACACCTCATTGAATGTTTGGGCAGGCATTTTGGACGACCATCTTGTTGGACCATTTTTCATCCAAGGTAATCTCGATGGAAACACCTATCTAGAATTATTGGAAAGTGCAATTGATCCTAGGATAACAGAGATTGTCGAATGGCCATCAAGATCTCCAGATCTGTCCCCTTTTTCTGTGGAGTCATTTAAAATCACGAGTGTACGCCACTCATCCGGAAACATTGCAAGTGCTACGTCAGAGAATTGTAGAAGAATGCCGATTAATAACTGCGGATGTCTTTAATAATGTTCGAACAGAATTTAAAAACAGACTGTATTATTGTTTGGAAGTTAACGGGGTCATTTTGAGCAATTCATACTGAGACACCTAAATTGATTTATTATGTGCTTCAGCTTTTTTATTTTATTTCTGACTTTTTTGTAAACTGATAGACACATCAATAACAATTAGGTAATGCAGTCATGTGTAGTAGATGAAAGACTTATTAGTGGTGGGCATTTGTGTAGAAATTATTACGCGTAAGTTGCCCCCTTTCGACTTTTTCTGTGGGGTCATCTTTCATTGCAAGTGCTACGTCAGTAACCAATAATTCTGTCAAATCTCAACCGACTTCTAAAAACGGTACGTCATTGTATTCGCAATGAAAAAGGCTTTAAAATGATGTACCACAAGTGGGGTAGTTGCATTTGATGAACATATCGAGTTGGCTTGACTGTCAAAAAGCTCCCCAACAACAAAAATCGACGGGTCTCGGCGAATTTTGAAATATTATTCGGTGTTCCAATTATAGGGGGGGCAAATTTTCGTTGGGATGCCCTGTATATAACTGTTTTATTAAACGTATTATTTGCCTCTTTTTAGTTGGTTCCATATTACTTCAATATGAGTAAAAAAGAGTAGTATAGAAGCAATGGTAAAACGGTATGTCTCATCTCATCAATAACGTATTTCTTTGTAAAATTATTGCTCTTGACTCAGTAACTCAGTAAATCATCTTCAAACTAGTATCGAACGCATTATGGATTTTATTTTTGAATATTCTTTTATTTTGTACCAGTACCTGCAATGCTTTCTGAAAGCCTTGAATGCTATAGAGCGTTGTTTAATACAATGACACTTTTATTTAATACGCCGTTTTTTCTAATGCCCTCTGTTCGCCTTCATTGTGTATATACATTCTATCTAATTAACTGTGCTTATTCACTAAGATGTGGAGCATTTCTATTTTCCATATCGTTCGTCCTAATCTCCTCATTTTTCTTATCGCTATTCGTTTGATCTCTACTTGCACCGGGTTGTAAATGGTTTTCGATATAGTGAGATAACTTAGTTTTTGTGAATACAGATCTGGGTGACATTTGGTGCTAACAGGATGGTGCTCAGTGCTCACCTCATTTTGCAATGACATGAGTAATATGCTGAGAGAAACATTTCCTAGACCTGTAACTTCAATAAACTAAATCTGACACATTTTGAGTGCAACAACAATTTTAAAACCTATTAAAAAATGATCGTCATTTTTGTTTTACTAATAAACTTGACTTATTTTGAAAACAAGAAGGTCAATTTTGGATATTACTGAATCATATACCAAAATCTAAAAACTATAATGATCAGTTTTTTGAAGATCACAAGAAATTGCGAACCAGTTTCGATTTTGTATATTCTTGCCGAAATGTAAGTCGTAGTTCAGTAAATAATTGAATGTTTCATGAAAAAAATGCTCTATTTTCAACATCAGTGAGATGTTTGTTAATATGAGAGTTTTTGAAAAGAAAAATTTACAAGAGACAATATGTAGATAATTTTTCTTTTAAACTGACAATGACCTAAGTGAAGTCTTCTGTGTAAGTATAATCAATTACATTTTGAAGTGTAGATAATTTTGTAAAATGTGGTTATTTAATTTCTTTATAGAAAAACGAAGAAGACCTTTACGTTGACTTAGCCTTAAATCACGTCACGTAGAAAAACAAACTTTATTGTCACTACTTGATTACACAACAAATGGTAGTTCAAACAAATTCACAACTGTCAATCTTGACTTCGCGTTTGGCTTCTGAACATAAACTGAACTATGACAGCGTAACCGATCCGCTTATACAGGATGTAAGATGACAAGTTCCTATAACTTTTTTCGTATAGGCTCTCCCTACGGAGATGTGTTCCTGAAGAACGCCGCTGGGAATCGGTGTTTCTTGAATAACTCTTGAAATACTTAATATAGTTTAATAAAAATTGAATGAGAAGGACCCCTGAAAATAGTGTCCTTGAAACATATTTAGCTTTTTCAGTTTTCCAGCGGCTTGCTAAGCTTTACAATTTAATGCCTAAATTTTTAGCACCCTATATGATAAAGACTTTAAGATAATAAATCTGGGTAGCTTTGACCTTAAACTAAAAAAATTTATTTTGTTTATTGTCGTTAAAATGAACTGTTTACACAAACAGGAACATAAACTAAAAATAAAAAGGTAGCTACAGATTTATACATTTTTAGTATTGTAATGTAATGTAAGAAATCAATGTTTGCAATTATAAATACTGTACGAAAACAATTTATATTTTAAATGGTTTTTGTACATGTTGTTGTCTTCCTTAATAAAATCTTGAATATCCTTGTGTTCAAATTTTAATTAAAAGCTTTACTTCTATACAACTTGCAGGTTATTCCTCTAATACCTTTTAAAACTCCTTACAGATACAATCTACTCTTTCCAGATGTCATTACTCGGTGCATTTTATATACCCCACGAAATAGAACTGCCTGGCTAATATAACCGCAAACCGCAATATTGGGGTAAAAGCTGATTTTCTACTAAAGTTTATGTATTCGTTTTACAGAAATCCGGAAAATCTAGATAGTTTAGGCTCGAGCTGTATAAGCGAAGGGCAGGTTACTTGTAGCTGTCTGGGAAATACTAAGCTTCAGATTACATGCATATATTTTATTAAATCGGATCGGGACAGTCAAATCGAAGGTCTGCAATAAAGTGGAAAAGAAATCTACAGGGCTCAATTGGAAAGAATTAAAGTCTCTTCTTAGTTCTTTTGTATCTAGTTCTTGCGCAATAAAAAGGATAAACAGTTTTATTTATTGGAATTAGAAGTGAATCTTGTTGACAACTTCTAAATATTCATTATGATATAAAAAATACGGACGATGATAGAAATTGTAGTAGATTTTGATGCAAATATATCATATTTTAGGAAGTATAGTCTGTTATGTAAGGTAGTACAGATGGTAAAATGGTGAATTCTACGAACAAAACATAATTCTTCTACGAGTCCAAAAATTCTCTTCTTCCAAACTATAACTTTGCAGTAAAAACAATGGAGGAAAAGGAGGAAGCTAATTAACTTTATCCGTATTTTCCCAAAAAGGATAACTAAGAGAAAAAAAATTTGATTGTATTTTCCCAATCGAATATGTTCTATTTAAATACCTATATCCCAGCTGAAGCTATTGATGCGCATTTTAATTCTATTACTGGCAGCGACCAGTTACCTAGGTCATGGCATAACAACCCTGAAAATCACTACACAGGGTGATGCAGAACTTATCTAAAAGAATTTAGAAATAGACCAATGGAGACAATATCCTTATAGTTTCCGAGTAAAGAATTATTGAAGTTATATTTTCAACCTTTGCATCGTTGGGCTACTGTAGTATCTAGCCAAGCTATTCCGAATATTGAAATTCGATTAATTTTAATAGGTATTAATCGTTTTTGTAATACGAGGCATTACATTAGTTTTTCAAGTGTCAAAAATGGCTTCGTGTACAGTATCAACTCGTGATTGATGGATCGTGGAAGATGTATAGGTCGAGGATGTCCACGTCGTATTGCACCAGTAGTACAGTGCGTGTAAGCATTAATACGAGGAGGACCGGTACCATGGCCGCCACGATCTACTCACTTTAAATTTGAACTTGTTGTGGAAATATTTAAAAAATTAAGCCTATCATAGTTGTCGCCAATAACTTACAAGTTCAAAACGGCAATTTTACAACATCGTTACATATTTTTAATAGAAATTACGTCAATTGGTATAAAATACGTAATTCCACTGGATTTGCTTGGATTATCTTGTAGTACAGCATGTATTCCCAAAAGGTGTAAACTCTTCTGTAGGAATATTTATGTATACAAGCTAATATTATTATTCGTCACGTAATGCCTACCCTGTATAAATTATCGAATACATTTTTTGGTTCCAGAGATACATTCTAATACTTTAGCCGGGAATATATCAAGAAAAATTTGTAAATTTAACTGATAGGGAAACATGCCAACCTACTTTAATATAAATGTTCGCGTAAATGTGGCAGTTCTGCTTTGAAACTTGGCTATACATTCAGATGAATAAATTACTAAGTTTGATGAACTTATAAATATTAATCAAGCTAAAGGCAAGGCATATATTTAAGTTATGATGGCATATATCGAATTTACGTTCGATAATATTGCTTGACTGTGAGTATTGCTTGTATATTGCACCACATATTTTAGTTTCCTTATCATAAATATGGAGTATTGATGATGCTGGAGGCTTTCTAAAAAGGATTCAGAACTAAATCTGAGTTAATTAAAAGCTGATCCAAGCAATTCTAAAAAACTTATCCGTAAAATAAAGATCCTCTGATGATGAAATATAAATACACAATAACAAAAAAACAGTGGTTTTTAAGCTTTCACGGCCTTGGCTGCCATTTGATACATAGTTAATTTCCGGGTTGTTATGTTGTGACCTCGGTAACTGGTCGCTGTTAGAAACAGAATTAAAGTGCACATCCCTAGCCGGGATTATTTGATCTTCCCCGGTTGTTATCAGGCTAGGCTCTGTGGGGACACACCTGCTATCGGTATGTCTGGGCCCGCCCATATATTTATTTCGGCTCTTATTGTTGGTATTACGACTGCTACGGTCGGAACCATTCTTCAGATAGTGGTGGTCTTCCGAGACGTCGCGTAGCCACCTCTGTACCTGGTCGCATCCCATGCTTTCAAATGTTTCGTCGCTCTTCACTGTTGACATCTTCAGTAGTGACTCCGCAAAAATTCGTCGCGGCTGAGTCCCGACATGTGCTACTTAGACCAACCTTTTTCTATATTTGGAATATATTATCTCTCAGACTTCATCTGAATATCAAGCACAATGCACACCGACCAGACCACAGCTGCAGAGATAGGTCATAACAACTACTACTAGGTCTTTAACGAAAACTTAGCTGTATTACACGCAGCTAAAAGCCCAAACATACCTCATATCTCATGACGTGCTGCACTCGCCTAAAGGCCTTCACAAATAAAACACAAAATAATAATAGACAGGCTTCGTCAGTAACACTCTGTCATTCGCAGTCTCAAAATAAATAAATAATTAATTACTAAATTAGCGAATACACAAATAATAAGCATGCCAATATATTCAGTGATAACTCATCTAATAATCAACACAACACAGGCCACTAAATATCCGACTGTCAATCCAGTAACTAAATTTAATACACATGCACACATACACTATACAGTTTTTTTATACAAATAAACTCATTCACCACGGTAAAAAATACATTGAGGTTTATCTAAAATTTGAAGATAACGTTCTTTAAAATATTCTAATCATGTGCTCCCTGTCATTAAAAATACATTGATAAATCCTTACGTAACAGTGTCGTGAGCTACCTTTCTCTTTAAATAAGTAAAATACATATCAGTATTTGAAGCTAACTTCATTTGAAGACATGTAGGTTACATATTATGTTTTCAATAGATTGAGACTTGTCACACATGTGGTTACTTCAGGAGTACCTCAAAGTTCCATTCTTGGTCCTCTAATGTTAACTGTATTCATCAATAGCGCTGTTAACAACTTAGATATAAATTTTCTTCTGTTTGCCGACGTCGAGAAAATGTACAGTTTGTTCGAAATGACTACTTACCTTCAGAAAATTCTTAATATGCAATATGTATCTATATAAATTAAGGTGCACAAATGGTACCAGATGATCTTGAGGTTAAAATATAACGATTAAGCCAAACGTACCTTATTTCACGATTTTTATGTATCAATCAATAGATCATTTGATTACAAATTTGGTACAATGCACTACTTTTTAGCATTCTTGTATCACGCAAAATTTTAGTTAAATATCTAGTTCCAGTGCGTAGACCCTGTGCTTCCTGACAGTTTTTTAAAAAAATATATATTACGCCACTGACTAAATCAAAAAACGTTATGTTTATCAAGTAATCCATCCAGCAAACAAAATGCTCTTAAAGTTTTGTCAGGAAAAGAACAGTTTTGCCATAAATCGGCATTTTTTAAATCATAAATAATGAAACAATGTGATTCATACAACATTTTCGAACTGCCCTCTTTGATTGTTTTACAAAATTTTATAAGAGTCAAGTAAGAATACATGCAAAAATTTGTTTGGATAAGTTCTGGATCACGCTCCAGGATGGCTTGATAGCATTTGTACTGCTTCATTAAAATACACTCTGTATAAAGTATTCCAATAATAATAAGCTAATGTTAAACATAAGAAATGTAATATGTTTTTTTTTTCAACAAATCGACCTACATTAGACTTGATTACAATACTGATGATAATGGCTTCTCAAAACGTTTCAACACTGGTCTGAGAAATTACCATTCGCGGTTAGGTATACTATGTTCTCTGAAGCTAATAGAATGTATTAATTTGTAGTTCTCAAATGACATGATTTTACAAATACTTAACATTAGAGTTGACAATTGCTCAAAGTGTTTAGTAGTTCTAAAAATGTGTTGAAACTAAGATGTCATCATTTAATTATTACTCGAATGTGACGGAATCAGTAATCGTAAGTCATAAGCAGAGCAAGGTGCAGTATATCGTCTCGTTTCATGCGGTACCTTCTTATATACGGAATCATTATTCATCTCTAATAGCGCGAGCTACCTTCGGCCTGCCCCTCATAAAAATCTATTGTTTATGGTTAGTTTGTTTTTGATCGTAAACTACCTACCTAACCCTTACTAAGTTCAGACATAAATAAACCCGGTCCCGGCTATGAACCTACTTAGTAAATCCATAACTTCAATCTTTGGTTAGATAACTGAAGTTATATTATTACATAATATTGCCTAGCGTGCAAACACATAAAATTGTCGAGAGCATATCTTTAAAATTCATTACTAGTTGAATAATGTCAATATACTGAGATGAGACAAGAGTTTCCTAGAAATCAGTTGTTATAAGTATGTTATCAAAGTTATTTTAAAGTATCTGAGTGTCTATATTAGTGCAGTGATGGTGCACATTATTTTCAATAGGAAATAGAGTGTCCAGTAGAGAAAACTTTGCATTTCCAATGTATTCTTTTGTTTGTTGACAATATAGGAATCGAGCTCGGAACAGCGAAAAGCATTTGTGCTGTTTATAGAGATGTGCCATTACGGAATGTGTAGTTCAACATAATTTCTATAGTGGCCATCAAAGAATCCGTAGCTATGTAGACTCGCCGTTACTTTTATCAAATATTAACTTTCATGTGCCTCCCTGAAATTTTAGAGCACTTCACCCTTTTCCAGTCTCGACAGAATTAATAGAATGTGTAAGTTTTTTAATACGAATTTTTCTAATGTGAATATTTTTAGTATTACTATAGCTATTTTCAAAAAGCATATTATGAATTCCGATAAATCTGTAAGCTACTTCTAATATAATATAGTTTTTTTTTTCTTTCTTAATTGATAAGTGTACTAGTGATACATTTTTGTAGTGTTGTTTCTTTCTCTTGCCAACATTGTACACCAATTTCTTGAATTTTTTGTAACCTATTTTGTAGAACACTTTTCTAAGCAATTTTGCCTGTTGTGTATTCCCTTATTGATAAATAATATATTTTTTCTTCCTCCTAAATGAATATATACCGGTTGTATTCTACCTCACGAAAATTACTCAAATATTATTCCATCCTCAATTACTCAAATAATTCCTGAAATAACAGTCCAAGTGTTATTCTTTAAAAATAAT
Source organism: Monochamus saltuarius (assembly GCA_025584915.1). Taxonomy (NCBI): domain Eukaryota; kingdom Metazoa; phylum Arthropoda; class Insecta; order Coleoptera; family Cerambycidae; genus Monochamus; species Monochamus saltuarius. Next base: position 36,855,342 of record CM046728.1, read on the forward strand.
CATTCCTTTGTGGTCTTTCCGTTGACGATATTGCTAAGAGAAAAGTAACTAAGCTCATATAGTATCAACAAAGTTACGCACACAATTATTTAGTTATTTTAATTATTGTCCAATAGATTAAACATCCAACAACAGGGCAACTAAAGATACTAGTAGTAAAAAAGCATACAAATAACAATGACAAGTGAAATATATAATGTTTTAAGTGCATTATTATTAGTGAAGAAACCACAATTATGTATAATGAAACCCAACATTCTCAAAGCGGACGCACATGTAAAGGTAATGTGCTCATTGAATGTAAATTTATGTGTCCAACTAAATCTTGGTCCGAAAAAGTTGAACAGTGTCAAAATAATAATTAAAATGCATCAGAATCAATTTCCTCTACATTTAGAAATGTTCATAAAAAGTTGGTTCTTGTTGTAGCAAGCAACTACATTATTTATTTGTCTCTGCAAACTAAGACAATCGATACTATACAATAAAATGTTACAAAGAACACTGTCCGGAAAATCATTAATAAATATATCAAGCAATAATGGCCCCAGGTTAGAGCCTTGAGGCACGCCCGAAGTTGCCACTTATCTGTTTAAGTTAAAACCATTATAGCTGACAACAGTAATAATTAAGTTTATATAATATTAATCAAAGCATGCTCAACTTTATCAAATGCCTTTGTAAAATCTGTGTGGATAACGCCTACTTGGCCTTGGGTATGGTATGTCAAATATTTCAGTAAGATTTGATACAGTAGACCGTTTTTGCATAAACTCATGCTGGTGGAGTGAAATTCGAGGCATATGGTATCCCACAACTTTAACATTTAACATTTTAAGTTACTTCCATGACCATCAGACCCACATTTTATTCCAGTTACATTTCAAGGAAAGGAAATAAATAAGTTTATATCGCATGTAGCCCCTGATAACCATTATGCCTTGTCTCCAGAGCTACGTTCCACTACAGCAAGTCATGCGGTAAAAGTGTTCCAATAAACGTCGGCTTTCTATTTATTTGAATTCGGTGCGATGCTCGGCTCCAGGAGCTCATCGTCTCAGACATATAAAATGTCACTCCCAACGATAAAACTTATGTCTAGTTGGATTCGTACGTTTCAGTTCGGAATAATATAAAATAAAATTTATCTACATACTTATAGAATACGTGCGATGTTTCATCCCAGTCGTATTTATTTCTCTTGCCGTCCCACGGTGTACGTTTCCAGTTGGGAATGGAAGATGCTTTTAGTATTTTAAATAATGGTACGTGATCGAGAGAAAACATTGCATTAGCAACTCGTAAGATAAGGGATACGAGTATGCATTTTAGGAAATGATAGATCGTGAATGCGATGAAAACTACTGTTCAGAATAAAAAATCAAGTGTTGGGGTTTACGGTGACTTTGAGAATAATATAATCTATATTATATCAATACATTTGACACTTTAAATATTTTAGCATGGAATAATTTGTCCACATCGAACAGGCAACAAACCGTTTCTCCACATTGAAAAAGTAGGACCTCTTCTTTAATTTGTTTCTCTAATATGCCCCTTTTTTCGCTATCGAATTCCACCAATTCCTTCTTGTACACACATTTGCTATTCTATGGCAATAGACGTAATGTTGCTTCTTGGGCTTCCCAAACTTTCTAGTATTCAGCTCAATCAATATACTCCATTAAAATAAATTTGTTAAATATGACGTTTTTCAAAACCATTATTTTTCACCTGCTCTCACAAGGCTTTCACATTCCTAATTAACCGGTTTTGGTCGTGGATAAAACGTTACATTCGAGAAATTAACCAGCCTTTAATCCTCTCGAAAAAATGTAACTTTTGGTTGCGCCTCGTGTCCATTTTTTTCGTGGTTTAAAGACTTGTCAATTCCCTTATATAATTAATAACTATAATGTTGAATACGATTAATAGAAAAATAACCACTGATGCTGGCTTCACTCCAACACAATCTATTCTACACGGCTAATACAACAACAGCAAAATAGTTAGAAGTGGGGTGACATTGTAACATTCCTTTTATTATAAAATTAAGAATGTCACAATTTCAATATGAAACGTCTAGTAACAAGGTATTTTTGCACATCCTGTATAATGTTGGTAGATTAAGTAAGTGTAAACCATATCCAGTGTACCATGTAACTTTAGATTTCTTCAAATAAGCCTGAAATGTAAACACCTTGTACAATTAATATTTTATTAGTTATTTACTTACCATTACTGTGAACCAGTTACATCGATGTATATCGTTATGTTATAATTTTTTACTCTGTATAACACCCTGGAAATTTGTTAACAGTTTATTATTTAATTAGTATCACTTATTGTAATAAGCTTTGTTTTGACAAAAGCAAGGTTAAGGAACTGTCATAATAATTCAATTCGATTCGAACTATTGGAACAATGTGCTGAGATCTCGAACGAACATTTGACCGAACTTTCATAGAAACCGAACCAATCAGATTTCAGTGAGTTTTTAGATCTTCGTAGGGTATAAAACCTACAGGAACCTAAATTCTAGTCCTTTTTCGTTCTGATTTTGGTCGATTGAATTTATTGAAGTCATCAATAAGGATGGAGGTAATATGTTTGACTAATTAAGATTATTATCGATAGTAGATTTCATTTTAAACAATATTGTATGTTATTTTTTGAAACTAAGAATATAAAAATACCTAACTTGATCTTGATCTTTGCTAAAGCACATGCTAATTATTTTTCTTTTGTCATTTTCTTAACTTTGGAGGCCAATTAAATAAATTAACAATTAATTAAATGAATAATTAAATGAATAATTATATGAACATTTAAATGAACATTTAAATGAATAATTAAATTAATTAAATAATTGAATAATCAACAATTAAATCAATCAATCAATAAAAATTTATTGATGTTACGTCCAATGATGTAAAATTTTGAGAATTTCTATTTCTCAAGTTGGAATATTTTGTTTAACTTTGCTGAAAAGTTTTTTCATTGAAGAATCAAAATTGAAATAAGAAGGCCATTCTAAAGCTTTGAAATCTAGATTGTAAGCGGCACTATCCAGGTACGACAGGAAAGCTGCTGTTCTCGAAGCACTGCTTTGAAAATCCAGATTGTAGCGGCCCTAGTCCAGGTACGACAGGAAAGCTGCCCATCTCGGAGTCATCTCCAACGTTAACAACGGATGAACTTGTCAACTGCTTCAATTCCACATCTGTGTATCAACTGGTGGGCAAGTTAATAAACTGTGTTTATTTTTTATGTATGTATTTTATTTCACTTTTTGACTTCAGCAAAATTTATCATCCTCCTACAGGGGTAAAAAGGCAAACCGAACAGAATATTCTGTAGGTGGCGCCCAATTATAACATCATTTTAAACAGTTTGCTAGATAAGAACCCACGACTTTAAAAAAGTGCCCTGACTATAAGAGCAGCCGTCCGCAACATTGTACATTTATCGTTTGTAACAAACGATAGGTAACAACATAAATTTCTATGAGCAACTGTAGAATGATTATAATTTATCATAAGTAATTAATAATGTTTCTGCTCAATGTTGACTTCCTATACACGGTGTCAGAAAGAATAGGTCAACACTAAGATGTAGATACTAGACAGATAAAGTTAGGTGGCCTAAACAAGAGTACTTCTTTATGTGCAACTGAACGATTTGTTTAATTTTTAACTTTTTACGCATAGCTCAACATATAAAAAAATATGTTTTGATTTTCTTAAATAATATGGTGAAATTAACACCCTCTAGGACCAACGTCAAAATAAGCTTCAAATTCGTAATTCTCACACTAAAGAAACCAACACTACCGATTTTCAGTCATGCTATCAAAACTTTTTCAATTATTGAGAAATTTTAGAATAAACTCATCACGGTACATGAGGTCAAAGAAGCTGTAACCGTGGTGCTGAACGGGTTAACTGCGGAGGATTACCAAGGGTGCTTGCAATCGTGGGACCAACGTTGCAATCGTTGTGTAGATTTAGAGAGAGACTATTGTGAAGGCCGATAATAAAATGGCGAAATTTAATTTTCTTGTTTTTTTATTGACAAATTCATGGAACCTAATTGCCACACGTCGTATATCCATATCTTGCACGTTTCCACGACATAAGCTAATATTACAAAATTATTACATAATACTCTCAATAATTTTCATTTCCATTCACAGCAATAAGTTGTTATTCTTTTTATAATAAGGATTGTTATTATTAATAACAAAATAATAAAATAAAGCAGAGAATAGAACCTATAGCAGAACGGCAAATAGGGAGTATCAAGCAGGTTTTAGAAAGGGAAGGTCAACAACGGACCAAATCTTCATGGTGAAGGAAATGCTGACTACATGCTATGAGTATGGGATCAAAGCAATGGTTTTATTTGTGGACTTCAGGAAAGCATATGATTCGATCAAAAGGAATAAACTAAGTAAAATTCTGGAACAATTTGGGATACCAACTAAACTGATTAGGCTATTGAAAATGACCTTAGAAAATACTAAAGCCAAAGTACGAATAAAAGGTGAATGTTCGGAAGGCTTTACTATTGATACAGGACTGAGACAAGGAGACCCACTCTCAACGCTTCTTTTTAATTTAGTACTAGAAAAGGTCATAAGAGATAGTGAGTTGAACAGAGAAGGACACATATTGTTTAAAAGTCACCAAATAGTAAGTTATGCAGATGACGTGGCCATTATTGCTAGAGATAGTAGGGAATTAGAAGAAGTAACGAGAAAACTTGTGGAGGCAGCAAGTAAAGTGGGATTGCAGATAAATCAAGAGAAGCTGCTGAGAATAGGAGAAAAAAAGGATACAAATTTTAAATTGAGAACATAGCATGGAGAGATGGAGTTTGAAGAAGTTCAAGAATATGTCTAAGAGGGGGAGCTAATAAAAGCTAACTGTGATGAGGAACAAGAAATAAATAGGAGAATAATAAAAGCAAACAGAAGTTCGGCAGCAGTCAACCACATATTGAAATCAAAAAATTTGTCCAGAGGAGTAAAATTTAGAATGTATAAAACAATTTTGAGACCGACAGCGCTGTATGGTAGTGAAACCTGAGTTCTCAATAAGAAGTCAAGAGAAAACCTTTTAAGGTGGGAAAGGAAGATCTTAAGAAGAATTCTAGGTGGTAAGAGGACAGAGGAAGGCTATGTAAGGAGAAATAATGAGGAAATATATGGAATGTACCAGGCACCAACAATAGACGAAGTTGTAAAAGCCAGGAGAGTGCAGTGGCTAGGGCATCTAGAACGTATGGAGGATGAAAGGGCAGTTAAGAAAATAGTAGGGAGTAAACCTAACTACAAGAAGGAGAGGGAGACCGAGGAAGCGATGGAGAGAGGCAGTGGCAATAGATCTAAGGGAGAAAAATGTAACGGATTGGAAAAGAAAGGCGAAGGACAGAATGGAGTGGAGGAGAATAACACAGCTCTGGGCCTAAAGGCCTGTAAACAGTTTTATATATATATATATATATATATATATATATTATTAATAAATAAAATTAATTGGGGGTTTTACTTGTATTTAATGGTTTTAATTTGACATATCTGATGTTACATCACCTGTTCAAAAGTATGTTCACTGATGTGTAAACACATTTGCTTGTTTTGGTTCTTGTCCATTTTGAACTCGTAAATTATTGGCATACTTGAACCTCATGTATGATATGCCACACTTGTTGTGCGATTTGCCTGGTACTTATTCAGGAATTCTCTTCGACAATCTCTAAAATGTGTTTCTCAAGTGCTGAAATACACCGTGGACCTCCATCTTTTCCAAGACCCGGTTGCAAATTTCCCGCGTCACGCCCGCGTGGCACTGCCGCGATAAAAGTAGCTGCATTTGGCACACAGTATTTCATTGTTCTAAAAGTTTGAAGCATTCGATCTATGGCTGTTTAAGAAACAACATGAATAAATCAAGTAGACTTTAACAATATTCTTTAAAGTTCCATAAAATAACCTGCTGCATTTGCTTGAACTTCTACGGAAAACAAGCTAAAAAGTTCTTAGCTGCGACCTTTCATAACTCAATTGTTTTTAGAGTAATTGCGCCCACTTTATGTAAAACTATGTAATAAACTTTTAAAGGAGTTTTCATTTCCTTAATTTTCATTCGCGAACAACTTGGAGAATAACAAATTAGCCAACAGGTATAAAATATAATTTCATGCTCCCTCTTGGGACCAAAGTTAAACAATATGAACAGACTTTAACTTAAATGGAGTCATTTGAGGATAGAATGCACGATGGAAACGTTGAAAATTAAATGGTTTTGCTAAAATTACACGAAATAATCGGTTAAGCTTGTTGTTACACATTAATCATTAATTCAAACTCGAACAAAATAGACAATTAGATAATTTGTTATCTGGTGAGGTGCGTTTTTCGGGAAAAAGTAATTTTATTCTGTTAAATTGATTTTAGCTCTATCGTCTGCAACTTCAAATGTTAGTGAACTTGTTTGTGTCTTATTTTTCGATACAGTCCTGCTTTTTAATACACCTAGTCTACGTGCCCTTGAATTTGACCTTGAAGGTCATTTGAAGGCCGACTTCCTGTTTTCAAATGGGAACCTTTATTTTTAACACCGGATTCCGAAAAAGCAGCACATTTTATGTCCAATTACAAAATCCATGTGTCAAAGTGACCTTCACAATACATCTGAAGGTAAAGTCTGTTGTGTTCCCTAGTAGCATTCAATGTCCAGAGGATGTCCACATAAGGTCCGAGTCATCCATGGACGTCCAGTATATATGAATGGACGTAATATGGCCATCCGAATAAGATGTAAATTATAATACAACCACTGTGGATGTTAGATGGATATCCTATTGGGATAAAAATATTATGATAATTGTGGATGTTCTACAAACATCCTCAAAGGACATACATATTTTTATGCTTGTTGGGGATATCCTATGAATGTCTCAAAAAGACGTATTAATATTTATGTGCATTGTGGATGTTCTACGAACATCCTTGAGGGATGTGCATATTTACTGTTCATCAAGAATGTCCTTTGAACTCTCTAGTGCGACGTGTTTATTTTCATGCTTGTAAAACTCATCCAAAGAATATCCTGAAAGGATGTACATTTATAATGTTTATCGTGGACGTCCTATGGCCACTTTAAATGTAACACATATTTTTATGTTCACAATAGATATTAAATAAATATCCTAAAGGGACGTGCATTTATACTGTTCATCGTGGGCGTCCAATGGACATTCTTTAAGAACGTACATATTTTTATGTTTGCAATGGATATTACATGAATAACCTGAAGAGACGTGCATTTATACTGTTCATCCTGGACGTCCTATGGACACTCAAAATAGGACGTACCTACTTTTATGTTCGCAATGGATATTGCACAAATATTATATAGGGACGTGCATTTTTGTACTGTTCGTAGTGGACGTCCTGTAGACATTTTAAGTGGAATATACATATTGTTTGTTGGTGATGGACATTATATGAATCTTCTTTAGGGACGTGTATTTATACTGTTCATCGTGGACGTCCTATGGACACTCTAAATGGAACATACATATTTTTATGTTCCCATTACATGAATATCCTAAAGGGACGTGCATTATACTGTTCATAGTGGACGTCTTATGGGCATTCTAAATGGAACATATATATGTTTATGTTCCCTAAGGATATTACATAAATATCCTAAAGGGACGTGCATTTATATTGTTCATAGTGGACGTCTTATGGACATTCTAACTGGAACATACATATTTTTATGTTTGCCATGGATATTGCGTGAATATCCTTTAGGGACATGAATTTACCCACTAAACAAGAGACCTTACATAACATTTTAACAAAGTTGCATTCATTTTAAATATGCAATTTTACACTGTAAAGTAAATGCACGTTTGCTAGAATATTTCATATGAATGTTGTAACTAGATAGTTTGTTATAAGTGAACCGCAAAAAGTTTCTGTGACGTTACATATTAGTACTTGGTGCAAGTTACTTACAAAAGAAAAGTTGCGATGCAACGAAATATGCTTTTTTTATTAAAATAACGAAACGATTCAGTCAATTATATGTATAATAATAGCCGACAGGTGGCGCCACTTATATCTCACTGATACTGTGTAACCGAGTTTTGGTAAGATATCTACAAGATTTGGGCCCTGGCAATTCCATTCAAATGTCCATGGATGTTTCTGTACATCCACAAGATGTACTGAATATATCGGTGTGAATGTTCAATGAAATATGAATGTGGTGTTATGATAACCCATTCGTGGTTCTCTGCGGATGCGTATTTAATGACTTTTTAGGATGTACGGATATCCTTGCAGTTCGTACTTCGTTCACTTTATGTCCAAAGTTGTGACATATGTAACACAATTGTACGTCCTTTAAATGTCTATGGATATTTCTGTACATCCACAGGATGTACTGAATGTCTCAGTGTGGATGTTCAGTGAATGTAGAATTATAATTATCCATCTGTGGTTCTCTGCAGATGCATATTGAATGACTTTTTAGGACGTTGTATGGATATCCTTGCAGTTTATTCAATTTATGTCCCAAATTGTGAATTCTGTATCACCATTGTACATCCTTCAAATATCCATGGACATTTCTGTACATCCACAGGATGTACTGAATGTATGAATGTGGATGTTCAGTGAATGTAGAATTATGATCATCCTTCTGTGGTCTCTGCGGATGCATATTGTTTAACTTTTTAGGATGTTGTATGGATATCCTTGCATTTCGTTCAATTTATGTTCGAAGTTGTGACATATGTAATACAATTGTACATCCTTCAAATGTCCATGGATATTTCCGTACATCCATAGGATCTACTGTATATCCTGATATGAATGTGCAGCGGATGTACATGGGACTATATCGTGCTACTAGGGTTTCTCTTTAAATGCTTGGGTCGACTGATTATTAAAGTCACAACACATAGCAAATATTGTCTCCTTGTAAGTTGTATGTGTCATGACAAACCAGATGGTAACCTTGAAGTTGACCTTTAAAGTAATTTTAAAAAATTATGACATTAGACACTTGGACGTTATATACATATATTATATATATAGTTTTTAAGCATTAGCAACTAGCCAGTTAAGAAGCAATATTGAAAATCATGACTTGTAGCATCGCTTTTACTAAACATGAAAGCAACAACATTGCTGCTATGCTGTACGAATGCTTCATAATACATTTTTAGAGTGTCCACATACGGTTGATACAAAATATGTTTTTTTTTTATACAAAATTCACTGACAAAAAACACAACATATCTGACTTTTCATTTCCAATCCGACATGATGGTCTGAGGAGGTCACTCCGACAAATGAGTTAAACTGTAAACCCGAAATCAAACTGTCAAGCTTTTTTGGAACCTAGGGTAAAAATAGGGCTCCTCATTTGAACAATGAAAATTTACATTCAAATGACCTTCAAGATGAAATTCAAGGTCATTAGCTGATTTGTCTTTCGAAACATTGTTTGTTTTGCAGAGGTCTGTCCAAAATATCGGTCTCGTGAACGCCTGTACAAAGAAAAATATTAACTTTCCTGCTTTGCGGTCAAGAAAACTTTTCACCACAACATCAAAGGCTAGAACAGTTTGAACAAATTTAATCTTGTGCTACTTTCGCGACATATCTTATTTTTGGACATAATTCATGATAATTAAACTTGAAACTAATTTGCATTTTATCAAATTATGTGCCACATTTAACAGCTTTTTTGATATTTTCTTCTAGAGACATCTATTTTATCGACATTTCCTGTATATTCCAGACGATTCAACTTCCCGTTTATGATAAATAAATTCTCGATTTGGGTTAAACGCGGATTGTGATGACAGTTTATCGATTGCATTATTTAAGGGTGCCGTTTTTTACAGCCCCAAATAAAATGATTTAGGGCCATAAAATATAGGGAAGTAATTTATAACCGGAGGTGTTTCAGTTTATTGCGAATTTCATATTTATGTCAGGCGACGGACCACACCTACAGATAAAAGCGCACGTGTGTTGGTTTACGGCCAATTGGGGCAAATCCCGATGTCCGGTGTCTGGAATAAAAAAATGTTACTTAGTAATCAATCAAAAATTGCTTTAAATGCTACTCTAACACGTTTGATACAGTGTGTCTACTTTAAGTTAAAATATCGGAGTGATCAACAATGAATTTCAACATAGTTGTACAACTGTTATGTTTTCCAACTTAGAATAGCGAAAACACCTCTTTACTTACCTTCAATGGTTACATTCAGCAAACAGAAATGATAAATCATCGCTAGCTCATTGATTATGTGTCAGTTACTATTCTTGACGAATTTTTCTGAATGCATTTATATTTTCCTTACGCTCTTGTCGATTGTCTGTTTTGACGTTTTTAATATTACTTTCACGTACTTCACTGTATGCGTTAAAATATTGAATACATTTAGAAAAAGGGAAACATTTTTTGAGAGATCCTAGAACATATATATTTCGATACTGTAGAGTAAACGTATGTCGGTCAATATGGTCTATAATTAAAATCATATTTTGAAGTAATTGTCATATAATCTGATAATATTTTTAGTGCTATGTGCAGGTCACACCACCCTGAGTAAGAGCAAAGATCTTTGCAAAGTGCATCTTATTTGTGTGAGAAATTGAACACAAACATCTTTTTTGCCCGCATTCCTAGTAGTGCTCTGCTTTAGTTAAAGTGTCTACACGTTCATGTCTTCTTTCGTGTGTTTAATATTTACTGTACGTCGAGTCTGAATTATTACAATTCAAGATGCCGACCAATTGCCCATGCTGCAACGAGCCGATTTCTAATCAGACACAGGATACGTTCAAATGTGATGTGTGCAAAGTGCGCACTCACATTGCCTGCGTGGGACTGTCATCAGATGAAGCTACTAGACTTACTCGTTCCAAAGCCAAGTCGGCAGCGGTAAAAACACTTTGCACTCCCTGCGCTAATAATATTGATAAGTTTTCGAAACTAACTGATCTGATTACTAATTTACAGAGTAATTTAGAATCTAAAATTACAGAATGAGTCAATAAAGTATCTGAGCTGGAAAAGTCTAACAGTCGGATTCATGAAACGGGCGTACGCTAGTCCGACTAACGAGTTTACGCCCGTCTAAAGCGCGTTAGTTGGCCTAACCAGCTTTGCGTTCATTCACGAAACATGCGTTGCTAGGTAGCGAAGCATGCGTTGCTAGGTAGGCTGTTTATTTACGTCCATATTTGCGCAAAAAGTTAGACCCAGTATTGGACCTGTCTAAAAATCGCGTAACTTCGGCCTCTAGTTCCTTGCGTGTCTCATTGTATATTTAGTATTTATATTCAAAAACTGTACTTTTCAGTACTACGGATTAGTTAACATATCATAAAGTAAGTATTATACATAGTAGTGAATAGGAGTATGCTTTTATTTAAATTAGTGCAACAGATGCGTAAATTTTTCGCGTAACCTCCGCTAGTCTGACTAACGTTACGCCTTGTTGATGAATCCGTATGTAAGGGTATTACTGATCTGAAGCCAGATTTATATGAATCTATTGTTAACGAGACCATGGATAGAATTTCATTTGTAATGCCCCCGAAGCAACAGACCCCAGACAGCAGAAAATCCAGGACATGACAATTGTTAAAGACGTTGTTGATATCTTGGAAATCTCCAATACTGTTTCACCTCTCTCAGTTCATAGATTTGGGAAGCCGTCTACTAATAAACCACGTATGATAAATGTCACTTTTAATAGTCAAGAAGAGGCCCGCCAAATTCTTTGCAATAAAAAACGACTAGCCAACACACGCCTCTCAACGATCTCCATTCAAGATGAGAAAACTATGAAGCAACAAGGATATTTAAGAACTTGTACGGTTTTACGTACAATAAAGTTAATGGTTACTCTGGGTACCTGACCAAGGGTTCTAATACTGTACTAGAAGTAGGCTTTACACAATTAGTCAAACAAAACAGTCCTTTTCGCGTCAACCAAGTACCTTCACGTACAGATCTACTACTCACTAATGATGAACATCTTTTCTCTTTTGTTCATTACCTACCTCCTGTCGGAATATCTGACCACACTGTTATTGGGGCAACATTACAACTTTTAACTTATAGTAGTAGTAGTAGTAGTAGGCAATCATTTTTGTTAGTAATGAAAACCAATACTGACAAATGCACTAGATATAAAACTATTTACTGAAAATGTTAAAAAACCATGGATTACAAGTGAAATTATTGCTAAATGTAAAACTAAAAGCAGACTTTGTAGAAAATTCAAAGTATCTAACTCTCAATACGATTTTACGACGCACAGGAATTTCTCTAATGCGCTGCAAAAAGAAATTGAGTTTCCAAAACGAAATTTCGAACTTAATCTTGTACATAGGAGCCAAAAAGCTGTGTTCAAATATACCAGAAAATTTTATCTCATCTAAAGTTTCTACTCCACTAGTTCGTAATGCCTCAGGGGACTTATGCGCCTCTGACTTTGAATGTGCTGAAATTTTAGCTACTACTTTTCAAAAAGTATTTACTGAGGAACCTCTGGGTCCTATTCCAGAATATTCAACTCTTAGGTAGGACCACTCTTTGGAATCTATAACATTTAATCAGAATGATGTGATATACCATCTCAATAACCTCCGTGTGGATTTGGCACCGGGACCCGATGGTCTTTCAGCTGCAGTACTCAAATCAAACGCTGTGCTTCTTCTTTAGCAGAACCTTTATATTTTATATATAAATTTTCTCGTCGTCGTCATCTCTCCCATCTGATTGGTTGATAGCTACTTCAATTGCTATATTTAAAAAGGTGATAAAACAGATCCCGACAATTACCGACAAGTGAGTTTAATGTCTAAGGTCTTAAGGTCCTAGAAAGAATCATAGTTTCCCAAATAATTCAGTTCTCCTTAACTCATAATTTTTTACCAACATCTCAACGTGGTTTTATCCAGGCAGATCTACTACCACCAATCTTCTGTCCTGTTTAAATCATTGGTCCCTGGCATTTGATCGAGGAGATCCTGTGGACGTTATTTACTTGAATTTTTCCAAAGCCCTCGACAAAGTTCCCAGATATAGACTTCTTTTAAAACTTGACCGTTTAGGAATTCGGGGTGAGCTGAACTCATGGATTTGCTATTTGTCCAATAGAACTTTTTCTGTTCGTGTCATATCAGATTATTCATCTTGGCATCAAGTTAGGTCCGGGGTTCCACAAGGCTCTGTTCTTGGACCACTTTTGTTCTTGTTATATTCGGTGGATCTTGATGACCTCATAACTATCCCTCATAGTTTTTATGCTGACGACACAAAATTATATGGAAATCCACTAGAACAGCACAACACCATTCAAAGGAATCTTACAGCGATTGATGGCTGGTGTAAAACTTGGTTAATTCCTCTAAACTGGAATAAGTGCACTGTACTTCACACGGGCAAAAAAATCCTCATACCTCTATTACACCATTCATGAATCCCCAGTTAAAACAGTAGCGGAACAGGATGACTTAGGTGTGACAATAACTACAGATCTTTCCTGGTCTACACATATTTCCAAAATTATAAAAAAAAACTAATCAAAGATCCTACATACTTTTTAAAGCATTTCACAATCCTAGCCCAAATTGTTTTCCCTTCTATTTAAATCCTACGTAAGGCCTGTGTTGGAGTATGCATGAGAGGCTGCAAATCCTAAACCTCCCACTACTTTCCGAACGCAGATTTAGAGGCGATATGATTTTCACTTACAAATTGTTACATAATTTTTTCCATCAAGAAATTGGTGCGTTGCTGACATTAAACACAGATGACCGCTTACGTGGCAACCAGTTGAAACTACGCAAGGAAAACTTCAAGACATCCATAAGACAGAGTTTTTATTCAAACAGAGTGTTTAATTGATGGAATCAACCTAGTGATGTTGTAACTTCTGGAAGTGTTAATAGTTTTAAGCATAAATATGACACATTTAAAAAGAATGAACTGATATGATGTTTCAATTATTGTAGTTAATCGATTAAGATGTCATACCTACTTTTAATGTTTCAATTTATTAATTATGTTATAATAGCCTTTGTAATTTGAGCATAATAGGTAATAGGAGGTAATAATAATAATATCGATTTTATTAAAAAAAATAACTTATTTTTGCATGTCCAAAGAACCTGCCGAAAAAGATTCTGATCAACAGTTTCTACATTTACTACAATTTGAGTATAATTTAGCCTGTTTTCAATGTGGCGCTCAGAAAAATACTCCAAATTGTGAATTTTTTAGTCACGATATCCATTGTTCTTTAAAGATTTATCCAAATTCACCATATTTAACCTGCCGTATAGAATTTCGTGGATTTTATTTGAAATAGGTACAGTAACAGTTTAGCTGCATTAACATTATTTCTCACCCTTCGGTCAATTACTTAATTCTTCCGAACAAAAAATGAACTCAAGACGCTTTTCTACTGTGACATTCCTAGAACCCATGTGTTAGCTAAATCGCCATTGTTTTTAATTATAGTTTATCTAATAAAATTTTATCAAAATGTGACAATTATAATGATGGTTTAAACGTGGTTTAAGCGTCGAATGTAGACACTTGGGATAACTTGTTTTATTAATGTGTACTTAACATATTACGTTATATTTTTTCTTTTTTATTGTACTTTTACTTATTCCTGTAATTGGGACTTTATCCTGTTGAAATAATAATTATAATTGTATGAAAATAGAATGGCTTTTTATTAAAGGAGCAAATAACTTTTATCTAACTCTGTTGGAGCGTTTGCATGCGGTTATCAGTGAGTGCCCTATCACGTGACTTTGGGCGTTAGTTTTTAAGGATAAGAGGGTCTCAGAAGTACCCCTACAAACGACAAGACATTACAACACAGACACGAGTGCAGTAAAGATCTTAGATGCGCACAGCACGCATTATTTTCTTGTAATTGCCATTGTACTCAATTCATTCGTTCATGTACATCGTGTAAATAAATTGTACATATTCAAGCTTGTTAGTTTATTTCAACGCTAAATAGAAAAGGGAACCAGTAAATAAAACCACAAATACAGTCCACTCATCACAAGTATCGTTGGGTCCTTCATTTTGCCGACCCAATCAAGGCGGTTGGCGTACAACAGTTGTGCAATCACACAAACTCGGTTTATATTGAACGAAACCAGCACTTGAAATATGCCACATTATTTACTAGACGCCTTATAGGCCGTTCTTAATTGGAAAAGATAATGTTGGTCCGTTTCGTTCTTCAAGAAAACACGATCCTGAAAAAAAATGGCAGGAACCTACGTGCCTACAAGAAACTACTCGAACTATTCCACTTTACGACTCGTTTGTGCCGTCGAATAGCCATTCAGGACGCCTTTAACTTTTCGCTTAACTCGTTTACGCAGACAGTAGACCGAGACCAATAATCGGGGATGAGTTAGAGAGGCAATAACGGGAAAACGGTTGACTTGGAGTGTTCGGGTAAGCAGCGGTCCGTTAAGTTCTGTCAGGCAATTCTCGATCGGCTGTAATAGACACGGTCTGGGTGTTAATATTCGACGATATTGGCGCCACGTTTGCTCGTAGGTGGGGAATTAGCAAGATCTTAGCGGGTTCGATCGCATATGGCTGCAAATTTAGTTGGGGATAGTCAAATGAGATAATACCAAACAATGCATAATTCATATTATCTGTATCATCGCTAAAGCCCACATTTCGTTCGCAGATTTCAGATCTGGACTTGGCGACGACCTTAATACAGGAGGTCTGGAACAGAGAACTCCTATCATAGAGAAGCGAAGGTAACAATTATTGTTGGGTCCAATTTCGAGAACGCATGCGCCAACTAGGTTGTGTTGCTATCCTTTGTCCTACCACTAAATTCTTGAGTTGTTCTTTGTCATTGACAGAACGCTACGTATTTCGCTGTAGTCCGGTATTTTATTTGGTTGTTAGGTGGTTGTTAGTCCAGTCCTTTTAAGAATAATAATGTCTGGTTACTATTGTGCTTTCCGTGGATGTTCAAGCAAAACGGTAGAGGGGATTAGTTTGTTCAGATTTCCTAAAGAATATGAGAGGTAGGTATATAGTAATAATTATTACAAAACCATATGTAATACCGTTTCATTTGTATTATTTTTAAATATATCACTATATTTTATTCTAGTTACATTTCGCAATATTTTATATTATGTTAAATTACATTTAATTTATTATTAAATTGCTAGTTATAATATATATCTAATTATAAAAAAATTATAGGGCCAAAGAGTGGCTAGACGTGTGTAATCGTGCGGACCTGTTGCCAAAAATTATGGATATACATACAAATTATAGACTGCGTGAGAGGTATTTTGAGGAAAAATTTATTTCCAAAGGAAGCACAAAGAAAACATTGTTGCCTAATGCAAAACCTACTTTGTTTTGCAAGAGAAAATTACAGAAATAGGTAATATTTAAAGTTCAATTTGACGAAATTTCATTATCACAATCGATGTCTAAAACTTCATATTCGATAAAGAAAACTGTAAATTTTATGCATCCTTGCCGCCAATTTCCCAAAGAGTATTTGGTAAAATTATTTATTAGATTCAAAATTTATTATTCTGTTAAATATACTTACTAACAGAGATTTACAAATCAAAAAGGACAAGAATGCACAAAGAAAATTAAAAATTCTATCACATTTATAAATAAAAACTGTTAAATTTCAGTGTTGTTTTATTTTCAAAATATTTAAATAAAAAAATGCAATTGCAAATTACTTTAATGTAATGATGTAACCTAATCAATATAATTCAGGTAAGTGACTACAAGTACAAATATTTTGCTCAGTGTAGGATAATTTTAAAATAAACTCAACATTTCTCGCAGTGTATTAGGTTGTTTATCCTTCAATGTTTTTTTCACTGAGGAGTATGCAACTTCAAAGGAGCCGACAAAGCCTTCGCTTCTCTATGATAGGAGTTCTCTGGTCTGGAATATGAGTGCCGTAATTTTAAGGGCTTATATATTTGACTTAATGCAATAAAAAACCTCTTATGAAAAAAATGTCTAAAGCGAATAGTTTGTCGACAAATTCATTTTGAAAAATAAAAATCAACTGCAATAACATGCAAAACTATGATACGAAATTACAAACTAAGGTACTGAGGGGATGCTGTCCGAGCAGGAAATAATATACACGAGTTTATCTAACTTGGTTTATTTAAACTACACTTAACTAACTATATAACTAAAAAACACTGAGGATTTAGGGAAGCCTAGCGGGTAGATGTTGACTCGTTGAACGGCTCTGATCGAGTGTCCATTTGTCCCAAAACTATCTGTCCACGAAAGATCGGGTAGGTAGAAAATGTCATTAAAAACTACTTTGGTTATTTACAATTAATATGGTACTTCTAGTAATTGCTTGAGATTAGAATTCGAATCTCAATAACAGGATTAAGGACGGTATGAATAAGGCAGGTAGTTATATTAATGGAATTTCCTAATAGGGGTTTACAATTTAAAAATAATTACATTAGGACTGAAGGTCATTAAGTAGGAAAGGTAAATCCCTACAGTACCTCCCTGCTAGTATTTTAAATTATGAAAATCGAGTCTGGTATCTATCCGGAAAATGAACTCTTCTGCCAGCTTTAGTTCTGCGGTCTGTCACGCTTGGTTGTTGGGCTAACGTTGATTTTGGAAGTATTGGAAAATTAATGTTGATCTCTGGGGTATTTGGATTATCAGCTAGAATGAAGACTGGTTTCAGTCGATCTATCGTGACTGTTACGTCACGACTCTTTCGGACCGTTTGATGACTTTGTACGGGCCATCGTACGGTGGTTGGAGTGTTTTTTTAGAGCAGTCTCCTTGAAGACAAATGTCTTGTTTGTACCGTGTCGAGATCCTCTAGTCGGCCTTAGCTTTCGCAATACTTAGCGAAGCTCTTTCACGTATGCAGCCGCGTCCTCGGCTTGGCTGTCGTTCCGATTTTATATGCCCAGAAACTGTCCTGGAAGTCACAGTGACTGGCCGTAGATCATGTCTGCTGCTGTGGCTTGTATGTTTTCTTTTCAGGCTGCGCGGATTCTCAGAAGTACTGTAGAAAGAGCACGTGTCCAGCTGTTGTCTTGATGGCACATGATAGCTGCTTTTAGCTGACAGTGCAATTTCTCGACCATATCGTTGGCCGCTGGATGGTAAGCCGTCGTTCTAAGATGAATCGTACCTAGTAAACGGTTTAACTGATTGAAAAAGTGCGACTCAAATTTTCCGCCTTGGTCCGTTATCCGTAGCGGGGTACCAAACGGACATATCCAAGTGTCATATAAGGTTCGCGCGACCGTAGATGCTTCCTGGTCGTACATGGGGGTAGCTTCTGACCAGCGCGTGTAGCGGTGTACCATGGTTAGGCAGTATATATATCCTTCTGATGATGGCATAATTACAATGTCAATGTGGATATGTTCAAACCTCGCAGATGGAGGTGCGAAGCTTCCGAGGGGCGTAGAAACGTGCCGTGATACTTTCGAGCGTTGACATTGAATACAGCTACGAGCCCACTGTCTGCAATCTTTTTTGATATACGGCCAGACGTAGCGTTGTGTTACGATCTTGACTGTGGCGTTAACTCCCGAATGCGAGAGGCGATGAACACTATCGAACGCTGCTTTTAGAAATTTCTCCGTGATAAATGGACGGCCTGTTCGGGTAGATACATCACAGAAGACAGACTCTGTAGTACCAGATATACCTACAAGTTTCAACTGAAGGGAGGAGTCGCTGCTATTTAAGAACCTGAAGTTCTGGATCCACTTGTTGTTCAGTCGCCAGTGCCTCGAAATCGAGAGAGATCTCAAGTTCCACTATGCGTGACAAGGTATCAGCGACTACATTGTCCTTTCCTGAGATGTGACGGATGTCGGTTGTAAACCGACTGATATAATCTAAATGTCGAAATTGGCGAGGTGAGCATTGAGAATTTTTCTTCTGAAATGCGTAGGTGATTGGTTTGTGGTCTGTATATATAGGGAAAGAGCGTGCTTCGACATTAATAAGATATAAATGATCTACTTACTTTCTGCTCGGCCTAAGCGGCTCGACTTGCAGGAAGCGACCTACATTGCAGCAGGTACTTAACGTAGACCTCACGCCACGCGCCATGATACCTATCTATAAATGATACTGCAAGTAACAACTGTTCCGCGGATTAATGCTCCGACCGGCATTAAATTACACCTGCAGTATCTGCTGCAATGTAGATCGCTTCCTGCAAGTCGAGCCGCTTAGGCCGAGCAGGAAGTGAGGAGACCACTATATCTCACCTTCCCTTGATTTATATGTAAACGTACATACGAAGGAATAGCCAGTTCAATTGTCGGTCATCTTACCTATGGCATACTGATAAGGGCTAACAAGCGCGAAACCGGTCTATGTGTAGTGGTGTGGTCAACAAAGGTTCTTGGTTGTTCACACAGATACAAACGTCACCCTAGCGTCCTAAGTGCGCCCCTGATAATGACGTCACCTGCGAACGAAGTGGGAGCTTTAGTCACTACCTTGTTGTTACGTTAACAATGTACAGTGGCTTTAGCAATGATTGATATTCTCGTGACCAGTTTGTTTAAGGCACAAATTAAATTAAATTTTTATAATGTCATTCTACACCCCTAAAGAATACAGTGTTATCAAAAAGCATAAATAATTTTCGGAATAGACGTAGATATGTTATGTCAGGCAACTCTTAATAAGCTGTAATAGAGACGGTCTGGGTGTTAACATTATAGAATCATCAGTTCAGTCTATTGAGGTGCTTGTTGGAAAGCTCATAATGGTTCTAATGATGCTTTGGTTTATCATTTTAATGTTCCGTTCAACAGCGTTAGCAAATGAGCTCTTTATAAGAAACCTGGTGTCTTGCAAGTAAGATCCACTTGAAATTATTTCAGTTGATGGTATGGAAAGGTTTGGTTTTCATGGTTCATCTAGAGCTTTTCATCTAACAGTTTATCTTTGGATGTCACTTCGTTTGTGGACATTTTTTATCTAGCATGAGATGTTGATTTTTGTTTGTACCATTTGCTTGATGAAATTGCAATATTTTCCTTAAATTGGTTATTTGATGCATTAAATATTTTGTATCCGATGTTGCAAAAGGAATGGCAAAAGGACGTCTAAATAAATGCCCTTCCAATTTCTAGATCTAAGGTATGTCCAGAATGTCTGCATTTGTAGGATTTTTTCAACAACTTGGGTTTGTAAAGTATAAAGAATCGAATCGAGATTTCACAATAGTAGAGGCCAGTTCGCACGCCTGTAATTTCTAACGTACGTGTTTAAGTCACTTAAAGATAAATGCTGTATTTTACTTGGAAGCCTCAATGGACTACTTTGTTTTTCTAAACGTTGAATATCAGTGGAAGTGTGATAAATTTGAAAAAAGAAATATTTCTTCTTGGGGAAAATTATAAGGAGAAATTTGGATGCCTTCAATACCATCATATTTTTTTCCCCACATTTCTCCGAAAGTATTCAGAACTTCAATTTTTAAACGGTACCTATTTCATTGAGTACGATTGCTCTTAAACTTAGTGTTCAAGATCCCAATACTCTTGAATTTGGGACCTCCTACACATTGATAGTGCTTAAATGAAAAATTATAAGCCAATAATCATATCACGCATAAAGTTGAGAATAATGAACATTAATAGATGGATAAAACATATAAAATTTTACATTAATCTCTATATTACTGGACAGAGATATATATTTATATAGCTGCAATTTGAATTGCGTTTAATTTTGTAGCATGTTTAATTAATGTACGAAATTAAAATATATAACCTCATAGACATATTACTAATTAGCACATATTTAACGGTCGGTAAATTATGACTAAATTATAATGTATACGTTTATATTTTCACATTTAAATCGAATGTATTATCCTATTACACTTCTTTTATGCTTTTGTGGCTTCATGAAATGAATCTGAAGTGTTTTTATAGCACATTTTGTGATATAATAAAATAAGGTCACAAAATCCTTCGTAAAAGGGTCTTACGTAAAAACTTTGAAATAAAACTTAAAAATATAATTTTATCCGCAAATCTTTATTTGATCTCATCGATTAAAAATCCGCTCTAGATTTGAATCAAAAACGTAAAGGGAAACTACGGAGATTTTCGTATTTATTTAAAAATAACAAATGTACCTAATAAAAAAATGTATACCAAGTTTATTATTTTTTATGTTGTATCTAGTGACCTTTCATAAATTATTGATGTTATTTCTGGGTCTGGTGATAGGTCAATTTCAGGTAGAAAAACCAATTTTTTTTAAATATAAGCCGAAACGTAGGCAATATGTAAAAAATTGGTTTTTCTACCTGAAATTGACCTATCACCAGACCCAGAAATAACATCAACAAGTTTATTATATTTTCTGTATTCCTGCT
Source organism: Monochamus saltuarius (assembly GCA_025584915.1). Taxonomy (NCBI): domain Eukaryota; kingdom Metazoa; phylum Arthropoda; class Insecta; order Coleoptera; family Cerambycidae; genus Monochamus; species Monochamus saltuarius. The sequence continues at coordinate 36,876,849 of CM046728.1, forward strand.
GTTAAAATGAGAATTGATGTGTACAGCTAAATTTTTCAATTTAAAAAACAAACATATCTACATATGAGTACATGCAATTTCTGCAACTGTTTCCAGAAATATAAATTATTTTTAGTATCGACACCTATAAAAACATGTCTATCAAAAATATTGTCATATGGAACTATTTTAAGTATTGTAATAAAGAAAAATTAACAGTAACAGTTAAATACAGGGTGTTTAAAAAAGATATGGAATATTGCCAGATCTTATACAATATATAAAAATAAGTGGGGTTTGCTTGATAAGCAAGCTATGCAAAACCCTAGTTGCTAGCATTTTTGCTGACATTTTTTTACTGTAACTTTTTTATGTAAGTTTAACTTTTGATTTTTTAAGTGGAGTACCCTGTATGTTTTTACGCAATTGAAAACATCGTTAACTGAGCTGTTGAAAAATATATTTTGCAGGATATTTATCTTTTACGGTTTTCAAGATATTACATGTTTATTTTTAATATGCGACATAATGCAACTCATAAAATATATATATTTGAAGATGATATAAATGAAATATATGAAAACTAGAAGAAATAAATTTGTTTCTAATTAAAATGATTCCATATTTTCCATTTAAAATCTTTAAAAAATATATTTCATGAGCTATATGATCCTGCATATTAACGATAAACACATTATATCGCGAAAACTGTAAAAGTATAATAAATTTGTGAAAAGCTCAGCTGACGGTCATTCCAGTGGCATTAAAAAAAAGTTAGGCGTACATCTCGAAAATGCGATATTTAATTGTTTTTGTGATATATGCTTTAAAAAATATTTGTTCCAACAACCACTACTTGTACAGTGATAATTCACAATGCACATAAAGGGAAGAATAACAAACACGTGACATATAGTCATAATCATCATAATTTTCAGTCAATCGTAACAGAATAGGACCAACAAAAAGATACAATAAAAATTAATTACAAGAAAACTGCCAAGAGCGCCTTCTACGATATGCGGCACAATGCTTGTACTTATCTGAAACATTACTGTACCAAATTTGACCGTGATTGGACGTTTCCTTTCTTAATTATGCCCATAACAAGAAAACAATTTTTTTATTTCATCACAAGAAGCTATGTTTAAGCTGGGTCCTATTACTTTCCGGACACCTTGTATACATAACAACACACTGTACCATACATTACTATAAAAGTCTCTTCAATTTTCATTCTTACACCACCATTAACGTGGTCACCCTGTACACTCATTCAAAAGCATAATTTAACATCTGTACTATGTTAAAAGTAAAAATAGCTATAATTAAAATCATTGCAACCCGGCGGATCAAGATAAATCGGGTAAACCGTTAAAATATTAAACGTTTCATTGTGCCTATCTGCCTCGTCAATGTTAAACTGAAACCCTGGTTATTTTATTCATGATTTTCACGGCTGAAATTTTACCTTAATTGGTACATTAAATTATATAATGGGTTACCCCGTCCAAATCCAGCAGTTCACCAAAAGCTCCCCTTTTTATCCACTGGCGTACTGTATTTATCATGTCAAGTGGCTACGCGAGGATAATAAAACCAATTATTTATTTTTCAATTTGTATTTCGGTTTATTTGGGCGATACAGGAATTATCTATTCGAGTGAGTTACAATTATGGTAGCGTGGGGGAACTTTTTTGCTTCCAAATCCAAATTAAATCAGCATGAATTAAAGTAGAGGTCTTTATTTTGCATATGAATACACAAATACGTGTTTAATAAATAATACCCATGCATGTTTTGAAGTTGACTGCCTTCAGTCAAAGGATATTTCGTATATTTAGCAAATACAATGTATTTGAAATATAACTTTATCCGCCATTATTTTACTGTATGATAAATTGTATAAAATAAAATATAACTGACTTATTTAACTAAAAGATTTAATTTTAGTTTTATCATAATAGCAAATAAAGTTATATATTTTATGTTACTATAATTGTATGACACTTTTTTTCTTGAATAATAATAATTTCATCTGGTCATCTGTGGTTGCCATGATACGAGCGTTATTAAGTAAATAACTTAGGTACAAAATAATCGCCATATTGTTCCTATTTAAATATTCTTTTACTATTTGAGATGTAGGTATATCAATTTATATTAATTTTGTCAAATATTATTGAATGAGCAATTTATTACAGAAAAAAGATCCTTTATTGCGAATATTTAGCCATATATCCGAAATATATGTAGACCTACACAAATAGATAGTGACAGATTTTTTTAAATATTTAAATGGTAAAGCATATAACCAATTAATAAGTATTAATTCGTTTGGAAAAATGCCGAAACAAGTTACTGCGTTTCTGAAATTGAAGGATGCTCATGAAAATATCGAATATAGTTTTTGTAGAAATAATTCAACCACTTTTGAAGGATTCAGTAGATCATAAACAATCTACTAATGGAAACACCTCAACCTACAGTAAATGTTTCAAAACAAAATATGACAAAGGATATCCCTTACATGCTGTTCTAATTAATAAAACTACTTTAGTTGAAGAACATATTTTCATTTTTAATTTTACGACAGTAACAATGATTCTAATGCCTGCATGGCAGCATTTAGCATTAGTCGTCGGTGGCTCCACATATAGCATACTGAAGAGAGCTAACAAGTTCGAAACCGATAATATGTCTGGTGGCTGAATGTTTGCTAAGGTCTAGCCCTCTCCTCCTTTTGCACAGTCAGAAAATTTATGTCCCTGACAAATCTTTTACCATTAAATAGAAAAAATTAGTACCTAATGCTTATTTGTTTTTAGAACTTTCAAATACCTTTGTCCTCCGCCACCATGATAAAATTTCTGTGGGCGCTCATGAATAGAGGGCGTTTGTCATACTTTGATGTTGGAACAAATATGACAGTTTTTATTCTTATTGTGTTGACATTTTCAATCTTATAATAATAAAACCTTGATCAGTAAATAGAAATGTTAATAATAAACCTAATCATTCCGAAGACAAAACGATTTTTTATGTGATTACATATATTATGTTTATATGTGGAGTTACAAGCAGTACTATTATTTTTTGTCTACTACCTACAAAGAATCTATTGGACGTTAAGATAATTTAGTATCGAAAAAAATAAAAGTTACGTTTTCTCAAATCACTATTTTAGTTGTTTGTGTTCATTTCTTTTAAATTAGCAAAATGTCAAAAACCTTTTACCATCTGGTAACGCCTTCCTATTTATACAGCTAGTTTACTAGCAGTAGAAAGCACGTATTACAGGATTGCTCCTATAACCGCTCCATAGAGGACCGTATTAGAGACATAATTTCGTTACAAAAATTGGAGTTTAATTTATATGAGAATATGTAAAGATGAAATTTTCATATAAGATTTTTGTATTCCAAATATTGTCAAAAAACTGATATTTGTTATACAAGAGGAGCAGTTTTGACTGCAGCAGCTTTAGAGCTAAAACAAGAAACTGAAGTCAATATAGACGAACTCAGAGGTTCTGATAGCGAGTTGTCCCCTCATAGCCTAGTCTAAGGACAACAGGGGCAGGTCAAAGATTCCAAGCTATAGTTACCAGTTAAGTCGTGACATAATATACCGAAAATCTATAGCAGATTGAACAAATTAGAACTATTTGAATTTCGTATACATACAGGGTGATTCAGATCTTATCTAAAAAAATGTTTGAATGTACAGGGGACTCTAACAAATACAATTTTGTAAAAATAAAATCAAAAAGCACAGTTCAAAAATGATTTTAATAAACCTTTCCGCACGGCACTGGTAACTGGTACACTGTAAAACCTGATCCTGAAATTACTAGAGACCGTATATCGTTCGCACATGACGTCATTATCAGGGGCGCACTTAGGACGCTAACGTTAACGTTTGTGGAAGTCAAGTAAATACGTACATTTATTGTCAAATACAGTTAATAACAACGTCTTATCTTGTACTGGTGATATGTATGTTGTCCAATATGATCCATATAAAGTTGTGTAGTTTACAAAACACTATACTATTCACTTTTAGTACTGAAATAAAATTGAATAACAGCAACTGTTGTAAATGTTCAGTTGTTAAATTGTGACGTTTATCGCCTAAAATCCATTTCAGTTTCGAAAACGTACGTTCAACGTCCACAGAGGTCACTGGGGCATATTTAAAATATGTATAATTTTTCACTGATGGCACATCAACATCAATCCATATATATTTATCCTTTAAGTCAGAAATAATTTTTTCTTTCACTTTCTCGTACATTGTCGGCATATAGTTGATTCTCAACGAGGGTTTTGCGGGTACAGTAACATTATTATACTTTCCATTAACACAGTTTTGGAAAAATTGTCTAAACTCTGCAGTATTTAGTTTATTTAAAGGAATATTACACCCCACCATCACTTTTACCAAGTTGTTGTTAAATTGTTTTTGACGTTCATGGTTTGTCATACTATTACTCACACGAACTTTGTGCTGTTCCGAGCGCATATGTTCCACAATACGTGTTTTATAATTCCACGATATAACCCTGTCACGAATTTTGCACTTTAATTCTGTCCCGTGAAATTCTGAATCTGGATAATCTTTAATCCATTTTTCCACCGTAGAACGAGTGGGAGGCCGGCGGAACATATTCAAGCACCGAAACAGACAAACCAACAAGAAACTCGACAAGAAACTAACATTTGCTAATAACGCGGTATCGTCCCTACTAAGATCCGACACGCACAACCTTGACACATGCTGGTAAATAAACAGGGTGAGGTTCGTCAACACTGGCCATTATTTTGAAAATGATATTTGTTTTTAATTAGGAATGTTTGAATATTACGATTTTCAACCGACGGACCTGAGTACGGACCTGAGATGTGCGAACGACAGTTATCTTTATAAATTACATTTTACACCTATTTTTACACAACATATTTAACTGTTTTTGCCGCTATTGTTATCAATTATGAATATAATTAATTTATTGCGCAAATGCAGCCTACTTAATAATAAAATGCCGCCCTCTCTCCTGCACAACGACTTCTGGGCTAATCCTTGTGATTACAATGAGAGGTATTATTATTATTATTGTTTTAATTAGGAAAATGTTTTGACATACCTGATGTTACAACAACATTTTGGGCCCGTTTTACCCAGTTTCTACACACATGTTTCTGATCCATTTTGAACTTGTTAGAAGTTATTAGCAGCAGCTATGATATTTTTGCTTAAATCATCAAAAGTGCCCACTTCAGTGTAATATACTTAATTTTTTAAATATCCCCACAAAAATAAGTCCAAATGACTTAAAGTCAGGCGATCATGACGGCCATGGTACCGGTCCTTCTCGTCCAATCCCTTGGCATTAATGCTTGGGCACGCTGTACATAGATATAATTGAGCCTCGTGTATGATACGCCACACTGCTGCAATAGGTCAAGGACGCCCTGAACCTCCATCTCTTCCATGAATCGGTTACAAATTTGCCGTGCTACGCCAGCGCTTTCACTACACTTGCCCTCACTGCACACCATTGTAAAAGTAGCTACATTTGGCACATGTTAAGGAAATCGTTCTGCTAAAGCATTTTCACTTCACCATAAATTAAAACGATATCCATCAACTGCGAGTTGCTATAGACGTAAGCCACTTTCTATATTTGGAAAACTAATGTAAATACTCGCATCACAAAAAAGTTAATACGATAAGTAATCGGATATTTGAAATCACCTGGCTACAGACTACAGTAGCCCAGCGATGTAAAGGTTGAAACTATTAGAATTTCAACAATTTTTTTCTTGGAAACTATAAGGATTTTACGAATTTTACGATATTGACCCACACGACATTTATCATGACGCATCTACTCCCAAATTCTGAATCGCCCTACTAATCGTATACTTATTGTAGAGGAATCTCCCTGTACGTCAGCATTTTCCACCGCCTCGAAGACTGTCAATTTGGTCGTGGGCAATTTGCGGACACCATTCATTATTTCCGCATTAACGGCAATAAAGTAGAGTAACAATTATCTAGGCGTGCCCCAGTGCAGTTTGAAAGGGTAAACTGTATAATTTGTTAGTCGTTCCATTTTTATTGAGCAATCCTGCCAGATATGTTTGAAATCATGAGCAACTGAAATTGTTCCAAGTAGTTTAATTCCTTCTGAAACGTTGCTTGCTAGTCTACACTGGTCTTTATACGGTTGCATTTGCTAGAAAACGCTCTAGTAAATCATCGATGTAATCAATGAATATTAAATAATTTTGTAAACAGACTAACATTAACTGCCTTATTACAATTATTTTAAACATTAAATGACAACAGGGATATTTACTTATTGTTTATTTTTTGACATTATATCAAGGATTGACTTAGAACAAAAACGTTTTTAGACTGCATTAGTTATACGAAGTGATCTGCATAAGAATCGAAAAAAAATCAGGTGCATGTAGGGGGTCCCTACATATTGCATTTTAATCAGACATACTTATATACAAAGTTGCCGTTGCACAGGCGGAGTTACAGGTCTTCAAAGTGGAGTTAAATATGAAAAAAAATATATCTGAATTACCTAAACTTGGAATAATCAAATTTGCTATATGATTTAAGTTTGTTGTTGGTCTTCTTTGACTATGAGTTCCAGTAAATTGAATCACTATAAGGTGTTCATTGAGGGTGAGTCATCTCTAAAATTAAACCTACTTTTCCATTAATTGAATTTAAAAAGAATTACAGTATCTCGTGCAGAATTTAATTTAAAACACTTTAAGACTTTCAAGAATAAAATTAATTAATTAAAACAAGATTTTAATAGTGTTTATTAGAAGAAATCAAAATGTCAGTAGTAGGTAGGCTTTGTCTTTAAAATTTGGCAGTTAGTAATAAAACTAAAAAATAAAATTAAAACTAAGGAAATTGTTCAAAATAGGCAGCATTTTTTCTGAAACATAAATTTACCCTTCGCCCAAAATTGAAATTTTTTCTGTCTAATAAATGATGATTGTTTCTTATAACGTTACATTTATTTATAATATGATTCCACAAATCTTCTCGAAGTTTAATTGGCGAGGAATAAACAAAATTCTTCAATGTTCTCCAACGAAAATAAATTCATTTGTTGAGGTTTAGCGCTCGTGGTGGTCAATTTTGGGAACCACAGGCACACAGAAATATAAACAAATTCTTTGCCCGAGCTCCGACCTATGGTTCCCCATGTATTTTTGGCTCCTGAAACCAATCCCGGGGTGTGTATACCCAGACGTTCCATATTCGCGCCCTACGGTCAAAAACATGACCAAAATTTGGCCATTACCTGGAAATAAGCGCAAAGCTTTATCTCCGTGCTATTGAAGGGTCCAAACATGAATCAGTTGTTGGATAGGACCTCGCACATCCAGCAATTGTCACTTGAGGGCCACGAATTGGCAGCAAATTGGTCCTAAAAAACTTCAAAAAATCATATGATTTCACCGTATTCAGGATCGAATTGATTTAAGAGGATTGTCTTCATGTAGCATTGCACAGTAAATAGACATATAAAAAAATAAGAAAAAAAATAATAAAAAAATGAAAATAAAATTTAAAAAATTTTTAAAAAGAAAGAAAGGACCCACAATACTTCATACGTCAACGTCATTAGCAGGGTTTCAGTTGCATAACAATTTGTCAGGTCAAAATTACTTTCCTTTGGCGTGACCCAAAGCTAACGACGTTGACGTAGGAAGTATTGTAGCTCCTTTCTTTCTTTTTTTTTCTTTTTTTACTTTTTTTAACTTTTTTATATTTTTTTTAAATTTTACCTTTTTTGTCTTTATTATTTCCAGGTAATGGCCAAATTTTGGTAATTTTCTTGACCGTAGTGCGCAAATATGGAACGTATGGAAATACATGGGGAACCATAGGTCGAAGCTCGGGCACAGAACTTTTTTTTTGTGTGCCCGTGTTATTTCCTCGTCCTAACCATTTATTTGAAAACTTAAAAACCGGAAAGTCTCTAATGGTAGCACTAAATTGAGACCGTGCCCAATCATGCATAAACCAAACCTCTAGTCTAAGTTGCAACAATAACGGTCTTCGACTAAATCAGGAAGAGTATTTTGTAGAAATTCCAAATAACTTCCGCCATGTAATCAATTTGAAAAACCAGCTGGTCCAATTAAATAACGATCAATAAATAATACTGGCCTAAACATGTATCTTAAACTAGCGGTGAAAATGTTTAGGAATTATAGGAGTTGCAAGTACATATTCATGAAAGTTGTGAACATTTGTAATCCTTTTCTTGTGAAAATTGATATCCTGATGCAAGATAAACTAGCAAAAGGTCACTCGTCGATCCAGATCGTGAGGCAATAGCTCTTGCACTTTCTGAATGTGACATTGATGTAGTAGCTTACGTTTAAAAATTCGGTGTACAGAAGTTTTCCATAATCTAGTTATTATTAATTATTTGTTGTTTATCTTGAATTATTTGCAAAATATTTTCTTTGTACAACCCTTGTTACACTAGGATGTTCTCGGATATTATTGAAAAACTTTCCTGTCTCTTGAGCCCGTCTTTCAACATTAGAAAGTCTAATTTCATGGGGAATCACTCGATTTGGAAATCTTCTACGATATTCTTCCACACTTCTTCTACAATTTCCTTCGCAGAAACTTAGCACAAGTAACATGTCAACTTGTTCGCTGAACATAAATTTTCCAGCTATTTTCAATATATAACAGTAGCAAACATAGTTTTATAACTGTTATATTTTAAATAACCTGTCGCGTAACGTGGCCTAATCTGTTGGTATATTTTACTACCCCACTAGTTTGAAAAACATCGTGAGGCTTATTAATTATCAATTTATTGTTATAAAAGAGGTTTTATACTTCAAGAAGCTTTGCAAATGGTCTTCGTTAAGGACATGGTTGAATTTTTTATTGAACCTTCGAAAATTGCGGTTCTGGCAGCTGAAGTTGCAGAAAATGTTGGGAGAACACTGAACAATTTGAAGGATCGTCAACTCCATTCCATTGTCAAAATAAAACTGCCTAACTACAAAACAAGTGCCATTGTCCTGTCAAAAGAAAACTATAATTGTCCAATTAAAGTTCCAGAAATTATTCCTCAAAGAAATTGTCTTGTGAGAAGATAAACTGGATTGAAGAATCTTATTTTCCATCTAATAGTAGACCTTTTTCTCATACTAATTACTAACGGTACCAAGACAGAAAATTCCATGAATAATTGGAGTAGAGAATCTCATGTTTCTAGTATCGACATATAGATACCACGGCATTCTATTTGTCAGGTGGAGAGATGATAATAATAATGTGGTCACTATACTTGCCACTTGCCGTGACATAAACCCTATTGGTTGAGCTTTACCAGAGCATCGGACAACATGCAGTATGATGGCAGAGACCATCTTTTGACACAATGATCCTGGAGATAAAGAGACGTCGTTGCGCTGGTGAAGGTTGCACTACAAGTGCTACAACTTAATGAACAAAAGGTAACATTGGCCACTGTATTGAGTGTAACTTACTGCTTTACAGTAAAACTATGTCTATATGAATTATAATAAAAAAAATTTGACAATATGCGACTTCTAACATATTTTCATTAGTGAAAGTTAAGCAGTTGAATGTACTAGCCTTACATATATGTAATAGCTTTTTTGAGTTAATAAACAAATCACAATGGGTTAATTTTGAAATGAATTTGTTAAACCATCTATTCTTAACCGTAATTTCCATCACTACAAATTTAAGAGTTTCGCTAAAAGATCTGATTCGGACTGATTTAAATTTATTTTATTGGATGACCTATTTACCTTTTTTTCTTTTCTTTTGCAACTCGATTAGTTTGCTGTAATTTGCCAATGATATCTTCAGCACGTGCACGACTCTGCTACAGGATCGTTTTTCGAACGTGACCTTTGACTAAATGACCGCTTGGGACCTCTCGAGTATCCGGAACAATGACAAACTTCGTTCAGACCGTTCCTAATGAATGTAGCTCGGGCCCCGCTGTAGTTCCGTAACAATTTCTTATTAGCTTAGGTTTTGCGAGCTTTTTGAATTAATCGACTCTCGGGGGGTTTATCTATCCGGAAAGAATCGAAGGTTTTGGGTGTAATTGGGACACCCCAGTGGATTTCTGAGTGGCTACTTGGGTTTTCTATAGACGATCTGTTATAGGTTCAAATGGTTTTTATAAACGAGGAGGCAGAATTTCTCCTATTAGCAAGTGACCACGTTTCCGTTTATGGCAAATTCAAACTGAACTAAAGATTGGTAACTGTTCATAAATTTGTAATAATTTATAAATTATTCAAATAATCATGTATACATTGTGTAACAATAGTAATTAATTTCGTTGATTATTTTCTAATATGCTAGCTTTGCTCGAATCTGGTTCTACAACAAAGGAGACCCACCAAATTATAATAACTATAGAGCAATTATACTGCTAAATACATCATACAAGTTGCATACATATCTATAGATACCTCCATAATAAGAAATCAAATAACTAAATACACAGAAACAAGTTTAAGAGGATACCAACAAGGATTCAGAAAAGGGAAATGTACAATTGATGCAATATATACTAACTAATACAAACTGTTACGAATATGACATTACACTGCATGTACTCTTCATAGGTTTTCAGCAAGCCTTCGACAGCATAAATAGATGCCAGCTCATAATAGAAATGGATGACTTAAGTATACCAAAGAAAGCTTATCAGGTTGTCAAAAATGATTGTGGAGAGATCAAAAGCGAAAGTTAATACAGGAGATGGAGACACGGTGTGCGTCTGTCGACGATACTCTTCAATATTGTGTTGGAAGAAGTTATTAGAATGATAATATGGGTGTTTCAGGATGTGATGTACATACTTCAGTTTGTTATTCTACGTTCAATTTTAAGCATAAAATTTACTATGAACTTAGGTCTGGAATTGCTTCGTTTACGGCTACTCCTACAGACTTCAATAAAGTGTACATTTTTTAAGTAGAAAAGGTAGGGGAAAATTATTTCAAAATAACATACACCGTCGCACAAAAAAGTTGAAGCGATTTAAAAGGATCCTAATGGCCGCTTCTGGCTCCCTCTTGGAGATACAGCCAATTGTGCATAAAATTTGAATTTCCCGTCCCAAGAAACCTTTGTATACAAAATTTCATAAATTTAACTCAAAGTAGTCGAAAATTATTAAAGAAAATGTAATTATTTTTATTAAATTTGACATTCTGTATATCCTAAACGATAGAATAGTTTATAGGAAATTTTTGCTTAAAATTGAACATAGAATAACATACTGAAGTATATACATCTTTTCCTGAAACACCCTGTATAATATGAAAACAATTTTTGCAACAACCATTGAACAAAAAGGACTTTAAACTGTACAGCTCATTTTCTTTCATAAGTGGACTTCCGCAAGGTTCAATGCTGAACTCAATCAAAATTGTTTTATGCTATCAGCGCACTGATAATACTAATCTTTCTGCAAATCCTCTCCCTCATTCTGTATTTTTACTGAGTGATCTGGGACTTCTTATTGTTGCTATTCTTTAATTTACATTTGTATATAGGTGTCTCCTTTTTTATTCAATGTATACTTTGTGCAAATGTATAGACATGATTCTATATACAATGAGGCTGAGGAGTAGATCAGTTTTACTTTTTGTAAGGTTATAGATGATCCAATTTACATTGTCGACCTACGTATCTTAACAGTGCATCATTGTATATAAAGTAAATAGGTTGTTGTTAAGGGGACTATCAAATAATTACACATCAGAGTTTTAAAATATCCAACAAAGTTTATAGAACTTCTAGAATTATTTGAGGATGTCCATGCTTTAAGTAAGCTTCCACAATTCTAAAACAAATAGCGACACGTGTTCCATATTATTTTCATAAAAAATATTCCGTAGTTAGGAAAGTCAACTTAAATGAAAGCAAACAAAAACCCCATTTAAACTAAACATTTCTGCTCACGCTTCACACCGTACACCAATTGCCGAAACAAGCAACATATGAGAACAAATGGGCCGCGAACATTTGTAACAAAACAACGCAGTGGCACGTTGATTTGTTGCGGCCATTGCTTGCAAAGCGTCTAGACCGATTCTTGCTACATTATTTCACAAGGCAGCTGGCTTTGCTGGGTATTATTACATGCATTTACAGGACTAAATCTGCTTTTTAACAAAAGTACTGCTATGAGTCCGTAGTGTATCAAATTTTCCTCAGAACGTGGATTCAATAGTAACTAAGATTTATTAGCGTAATTGATCATAGTCATCATCATCATCATCATCATCATCAGCATCATTAACATCTTGATAATCATTTTTGTTTTCTGAGCAGAGTAGGGGTCATATCGGGTGATCTGTGGGTGACCAAGATTGAACTGATTCTTGAGTGTCTCGTCCAATTAAGTTATTGCCAAATCTTTTATTTAAAAATTCACGTGCAGTCAAACTAAATTGTTGGGGAGTCCTGTCTTGCATAAACCACATTCTTTGTCTTAGCGCATAGAAAATATGGCCAAGAGAAAACATTTTTAAGAAAATGTCTGTAGAAGGTACTGGTTAAAGTTCTTGGTAAAAAGTAAGACCCAACAAGAGAATTTCCTATAATATCCAACCATACATTCAAAGAAAACTAATATTGAAATCGAAATTTCATTACGGCATTAGAGTTTTGATCAAATCAAACGTGTTTATTGTGGAAGTTCATTGTAGCATATCTGGAAAAAATAGCTGAATCGGTAAACAATATGCTAGAGGTAAATTCAATATTTTGTTCAATTTTTTGCAAAATCGAATGCCAAAATTATAGGCGACCAGGATAGTCTTGCGGCACTAAGGCTTTGTATGTTATACGGGCATAGCTGTTGATGCTTCAGAACGGACCTAACTAATTTATGGTTCACATTAAGATTTGCAACGTCTTCCTTGTATTAGTATTTGGGTTTTCTTCAGTTTAGTGAAGAATAGCTTCATCCAGCTCAGGTAATTCTTTGTTTCATACCTACTGTCATACTAAAAATGCACACCCAATTTGGATAAATTATTTCTAATGGTTTAGAAATTAAAAATTAGGATTTGATTTTTTTTTTTAATTTTTGACACGCTGTAGCTGGACAGTAGCTGTCTTAAGACCCCAAAATTATATAACAAAAAACCCTTATTTTTGGGCATAGAATACGCTCTTGGATTTTCGACTGCTACTTAAGAAACATCCTGTATAGTTGTAGATTATGACTTTTACAAATATAATTTACTGGAAACCTTTCGACTTTTGAACCATAACCAAATATTTTTCGGTATTTTACTTTATAAGGTAGCTTTCTCCTGTGTGAAAATTGTTCCTCTCTGAACGTTTTTACAGCGCGTAATTTCGTTTGGACGGTTTAAAGCGAAATAAAACAAATTAAGCGCCAGATTCATAAGCACGGCAATTCGGATGTGCACCATCACTAACGCCGGTTAATTTTATCGTTGTTTAACCGCAATAGCCTCGAAAACGAAGCCAATTTGCTCCGAATGAAATCAGCGGTTTATATAAATCGAAATACTAACAACGTTAAACTAGCAAAATGTAAAAACGCCGCTTGAAAGTGGCGATTTTATTGGGTTTTATAATTTTCTGTGCAGTTTTTCTGTTAGCCACCGAAGTTCCTCGATAAACTTATTTAAAAATAGCAAGTTTTGGTCTTCTGTCCCGCTTAATTTGCAAACGTTATTAATGCGTTTACTTTTATAGAATTTGTGCTTGGTGCTTCTTAAATAACTGTATACGAAGAGCAATGAAAAAGAAATATGGGTAAATGAACGGTTGAAAATCAAAACGTAAATTATAATTACAGTCCATTTAGATTTATTTTGAAATAAAATCTGAAAGTACTGGGTCAGATATAAATGTACAAATGTTGTTTTTATGTTGTTCATTTATTCTATCATATTTGACATATTTCCAGATCATGTCTAACAGATAACATTTTTCCAGTCTTGGAAAATTTCAAGAGTGACTACTATACCTAAAAAACTGATGCAAGTAACTATAATGATTTGGGACCAATAAGTATCCTTCCAGTCAAAGATCTCGGAAAACACTATGCATTCACAAATATGTTCGTATCTGGCAAAATATGATACGAGTATATTGCCAGTGTATCAGTAAGGTTTTCGTAAAGGATACAGTTATGCATCATTATTGCTTAATATAACAGATGAATTTTTTAATGTAGATAAAGCCCTTATATTTTAGATTATTCCAAGGCCTTTGATGCAAATAGTCATGAAATATTATTATCTATCTTACACTGTATTGGATTTCAACGCAGTGCAATAAAATTATTAACTAGTTATTTAAATCTTAGGTCTCAGTTTGTAGAACTATCGAGTGGCAACTCTAATACAGCACTTGCAACATGTGGGGTACCCCAAGGTTCCATATTGGGCCCATTGCTGTTTAGCATATATACGTGTAACATTGTTCTGGTTTAGAGCGGGTTAAATACCATTTATATGCTGATGATACTCAAGTATACGTTTCTTGTATTGCTTCGGAATTAAATTATTTTACTTCAATCATAAATAATGAAGTGGAAAAACTTATTGAATTATCTGAAACATAATTTAAAGTTAAATTCAGAGAAGTCATCGGTTTTAGTATTTGGTAAATGTCCTACTGTCATAGAAGACAATATTAATGTCTTGGAGTTTGTATTGACATTATTAATTGATTTGACATTATGATTTTTATTTTCAAACTAGTTAATGACATGCTCCCTGATTATCTGTCAGCTAACTTGCAGTACCGGTATGACATTCATACATATAATACGCGCCATAAAGGGCATTTAAATATTAACAGGGTAAGGCTCATGACTACCAAAAAGGTATATTCGATGCCGGAATAAATGAATTTAATAAACTTCCATCTAATATTAAGGAATCTAGTACTCTAGCAATTTTCAAAAGAAACATATTTGAACATTTATTGTCATAGCAATTATACGTTTTTATACATTTTTTCCTTTTTTATACTTTTCATGTATTTGCTTATGTTTGTAACTGTTCTGTTTGTTTTGTCATATACTTATAGTTTTGTTAGTATGTATTTGTAAACAGTTTGTCATCTTTTTTATACCTATACACACTTGTATTGTAAACATTTCTGTTTTTTAATAAATTTTCAATTCAATTCAATTCAATTAAGTAATTCCTGACAATTTAATGAGTTATTCAGAATTTTATATAAAAATATAACCTGACGCGCAGATCTCCTAATTGCGTGTACATCAAATCTTGACAGCAATAAGCTATGTGAGAAGCCCACTGGAGGATATATATGATCCAATATGTATGATGCCGACTTCAGGAACCACCTTTGTACTTTCTCTAATGCAGCAATGTGCCATAAATCGGGCTCCAGACTACAGATGCGTATTTGCGTAATTGCGTAGTTTAGAACGTATAAAGGATATATAGAGCAATCGAAGAGTAGGAATATTAACAAACCCGTATGAGTTCCTGATAATAAACCAAGGCACTTAAATGCTGAAGAAGCAACAGTTTCTATATGTTTTGTAAATGATAGTTTAGGATCGAAAATAACTCCAAGATTATTTACATAACTAGGCCTGCAAAGAATAGAGTCACCTAATTTATATGCAAAAGTGAGAGGACTTGTTTTCCGAGTAAATGTCATGACATTACATTTTGATGCATTTAAGGGTAAATTATTGCAAGAACACCAGCTATCTACAGCTTCTACTTGTAATTTTTGACAGTCAGATGGTATCTATTTTACATAGCAACTTGAGGTCATCCACATATATCAAATAGTTCACACGTAATTCAGACACAATATCATTGAGGCACATAACAAATAGAAGGGACCCAAGCGTCGATCGTTTGGACGATTCAGCAAAAAACTGGCAAAATTATCAAAAATTTCTTGCGGATCGTCTAAATCTTTATTATTATACGTAAGCATCAAAACATTCATTTTCGCATCGCATTTAGAAAAGGCCAACATTTCTTGGGTAGATCATATTCAAGAGGGGGTCGCCTGGCCCGAGTTGACCGACTGGGAGGTCGATCTTTCAAGTTAAGCAACGTAGACGCAGGCCGGAATTTGGATGGGTGACCAAACTTGGGCTGAGACTTTAGTCCGCCCGAGGTCTGGGGTCTGGCCGCTCACCATGTTCCGCCGGTGCAGTTGCTTGGTTGGGAGATCGATCTCTCCGGTTAAGGAAGCGTGGACGCGGGGCTGAGTTTGGATGGGAAGACCAAACCTGGGCCGAGACTGTGGCAGTCCGCCCGGGGCCTGGACACCCAACATGCTCCGCACGCGCACGCACGTGTGGCAGGATAAGACCCCCCGATAAATGGAAATGAGGACAGAGCAACAAAAATACTATCACACATATAATCTGTAAGAAACTTTGCCACCGAGCCATCCATATTAATTGGATGGTTTGAAAGAAGAACTCTCTTAGTTTGGAGGATGTACAAAGGGCCCAAGGGCCTAAGTGCTGCACTGGAAAGCAATTTCCGCTGCACCTCCACACAATTACATACATACATACATATTCAAGAGATCGGAGATATAGTTTGTATGATACGTTTATGTCCTGTTTAATTTCAAACCGCAAGTTTTTGTATCTGTATAAAAAGTTCATCACAGATTTCTTGGTACATCTTACATGCCCGACTCCTTTGTTTTATTTTAAATATAATTTTACCATTAAACCAGCGAGGGTATGCACGTGAACAAGACTTCTTACGAGGGATTTGGCGATCAAAAATATTATACAATTCGTTATTAAAAGCTTCAACTGCCATATTTGGACAGGCGCACCTGTTAATAAAAGCCCAGTCGGTGTTAAAAACTTCATTATATAATGTTACAAATTTGCCTTCCTGAAATCATATTGGATGTCCACTTTCACAGGAAATTTGCGCCGATTGCCAAGCGCCATTTTACAAAAAGACGTGCCCATTTCCATTTAGACCAATCATGGAATACAAAGTACAACATGACCATGAACGTCTCGTGTCGTTTAAAACATCCTTTAATGGCAGTTGGGAAACAGGTGAAATCATAGGCAAATCGAGAGAGTATAGGAAAGGTCTTGCTGATGGAGAATTTCGCCTACCAGATTATGCATACCAAAGTCAACATTATCTTGTTAGCGCTCTCAATCAATTCACTCTATTATTTCTTCTAGATATTATTCCAATTAATGCCCTGAAATTCAAAAATTTGCAAGATTTGAAAAAGTTTTGTGAATATGAGGCCCAGGAATACTATTCCAACTTGAAACACCAATAAATGGGATTTTTATATTCAAGTAGTTGAAGAACTTTTGAGAGGATTTTTTAATCTAATACTTTTGATTTTTTCTTTAAACAGTGTTTGACTATATATTTTTCTATATAACTACATAAGTACTAATTACTTTTATTCCACCGCCATAACCAATATTAAAAAAACTCCTGTCAGATTAGAACCCAAAAATGTTTTTTTACATAGTTCCCAATGTACTTTTGCCAAATGGACGACTAATACAACTTACCAAACGTTACAAAAAATGATGCACCTGCAAACATATGATGTGAGATAGCCATTTGCAAAATAATAACATTTTTAGTACAATTATGAATTATACTAAAATTTGGTGGACTTCTAAACTTTCAAACTGGTATATCTCAAAATTATAAAAATGTGATTAAACCTGTTCTTTTCCTGTACCCTTGAAATAATAAAATAACATTAACAAATAGGTAGAGTAAAGGAACAAGTCCTGCTACAATTTTTCATGAAGTCTCTCCTTACTTAACAACTACTACTCGAATCCGAGATCAAAACTGATTGGTTTGATTTTCTACAAAGCCGTATTATTATTAATTTTTATGAAGTTCCAAATATCTGAAGTTTATGCAGGGTGTCCGAAAACTCCGTGCAGAAAATTCAGAGGGTGATGCTACTCGAAAAAATATTGTGAAGTTCAGGTAACATTTTTTCGAAAAGTCAATATTAACGGATGTACATAACCTCAAAGTTATTTTTTAAATTTGTTTTTTGGCTATAACATTTTTAATACTGAAACGATTTTCTTCATATTTGGCTCACTTGTTACCTTTATAGAGACGCAGTTTTAGGTCAAATATCTCTAAAATTGCAGCACCTTAAAGGGCAGAAAGGGCACGTGCTAGGTGAAGAAATTTGTATAACTCTTTTGTATTTGATTTTATTAAAATGGCATTCCTCTCAAGAAAGAAAGTTAATTTAAAAATTTCATCCTCTTATTTGAAATAAAAAAAGTAACCGTTTGCGAGAAAATTGACATTTAATTTTTTTGGACATACTAAAGAATCTCATTTCTTTTGCCATTAAGCAAAGTAAATTCTGAAAACAATGGAATGGTAGCTGTTATACTGCTTTGTCGGTAATTTAAAACCTTATATGCTCAGTTCATACAAGATAAAAGCAGAAACTTACCTTTTTACGAAAAAATAGACATTTAACTAATTTATTATAATTTTGGTAGGTAAAAATTTATAGACTGGTCGCCACGTCGTCAGTTTAGCTTCCTTGATATTTTACATCTTGTTATTTTTCTCAGAAGAAACTTTCAAACTTGACTTTAACCTTATTATGTGCCTTTGAATATCGACAACGTGGCGATTAGTTCGAAAATTTTGTTCTACCAAGGAAAATAATAAATTAGTTAAATATCTATTTTCCCAGGTTGCGTTTCTGCTTCTATCTTGTACGAAAGAAGCATGCAAGATTTGAATTTATCGTAGAAGCAATATGACAGCTATCATCCAATTGTTTTGTATACTTTGCTTAATCGTAAAAGAAATGAGGTTCATCAGTATGTTAAGTGTCAGAGTATCATTTTTAGATAAAGACAAAAATATTATGATCGTTTCTTCACCTAGCACGTGCCTTTCCTGTCCTTTAGAGTACTGCAATTTTAGAAATATTTTACCTGACACTACGTCTCTATACAAGTAACAAGTTAGCCAAATTTGAAAACAATCATTCCAGTATTAAAAAATATAGGCAAAAAACAATAAATTTAAAAAAATTACTTTGAGGTTACGTACATTACTTTTTTGAGTTGTATCACCTCCTGAATTTTCTGTGCGGAGTTTCTGGACACCCTGTATGGTAAAGTTGCATTTCTTCAGATCTATGGTTTCTGTAGCTTGTGAATTTATAAATGAAACATCCTGTTTATTATTTTTTAAGAAATATAAAGTTTTTCGGAAAAATGCTAACATATTTTACCTACCAATTTGAGGGCCTCTACAACATAAATGCGGAAAATTTAAATATAGGTACTTAAATTGTCTTATTTTTGTCATAAGAATCTACAGTAGTTCACTGTACACTTAATATTGGGCCATCTTGTATAACAATGCCAACAAATCCATTATATTGCTTCCTATGTGGTGTATTATGGGAATTGCAAAACAGGAAAGTTACAATACACCTGAAGTATTCTAAGCTCATACATATCAATTGCAAACTCTCAGAACTCGAATACAAAACCACTGTACCAAATATTTCATTATTTTACTGCCAGGGACTTCCGAAGTTTCTATATTTGTTACAACTTCAAACTTTGAGCACCCTATTTTTGTGCATTGTTTCTTGTTAAGACATGTGGCTTAAAATTTACAACTTCTCAGTAGTTAAATTATTTGCCAGGAGAATATAATCACTGAAAGTTATATTGAAGCACTGATATTGACGTAGGCAACAAATTGTAATGTAACGGGTAAACTTGTATTTTAAACTGGGATTGCGGATTTTTTAGATAAAATGATGTGTCAAATAAAGAAGCATTTCATAGAGGGTTCATTTTGGTATGAACGGTTTTTCAAATTCAGAAAACCACCTGATTGACGAAGATGGTTTGAATGTTTTAATTCATGACAATCCACTTCAATTGATCCAATAATTGGCTACTAATAAATTAATGTTATTAAACTAAAGGGATGAGCAGAGACCAAAGCCTATTATGCTCAAATTATAAAGGGAATTATATCATATTGACTAAACAACACTGCAACTGAAACATAAAAGTTGTTTTTTTTAAAAGTGTCATAACTGTTTGAATTTTCCCTTGCGTAGTTTCAACTGATTGCCACGTAAGCGAGCATCTGAGTTTAATATCAGCAATTCACTAATGCCCTGATTGAAAAAATTATGTAACAGCTTCTATGTGAGAAGCATGTCGCCCTTAGATCTGCGTTCGGAAAATAGTGTGTGATTTACGATGTATAGCCTATCATGATATGTATGATTGTAGGGTCACTTGTCTACTTGATTTGTTCTGAACATTTTCTAGTAGGTTATGAGATTTTAAAGATCTGTCGAAGAGAATAGGAACAAAGGTGGTCCAAGAACAGAGCCTTGTGGAGCCCCAGACCGTACTTAATATCAAGATGAATGATCTGATCCCACACAAACAGAAAATGTTCTGTTGCACAAATAGTTGCAAATCCATGAGTTCAGTTTATTCCGAATTCCTAATTGGTCAAGTTTTAAATCTTTGTCGAAGGCTTTGGGAAAATCCAAGTAAAGAACATCCACAGGATCTCCTCGATCAAAAGCAAGAGACCGATGATTTAAACAAGATAACATATTGGTGATAGTAGATATGGCTGGGATAAAACCATGTTGGTAAAATATTATGCGTTGAGGAGAACTGTATTATTTTGGACACTATGATTCTTTGTAGGACCATAAGACATTAGACTTACTTGTCGGTAATGGTAAGGATTTGTTTTATCGCCTGAATATAGCAATATCACATTACTATATAACACATACAGTGTGTGTGTTGATGAAGAAGAATGAAACCGTTATCTTGAACTCTTGATGCTTTCTAAAGATAAAATGTTACTATTAGTTTTACGAGAGAATGGGCCAGTTTTAGACTTGAAATGATTAGATTGAGGTAGTTTGCTATGCACCTGTAATTTTTCCAAATTCATTTTGAAACATTATGAAGTAGACCTAGATTGAAGCCTTGGGTAACTATTAATGTAGCAACATAGACGGTAGATTTTAAACTGTTCAACGTTTTTGCCTTTCAATTCTCTCAAATGTGTAAAACAAGTCGAATTTGCAAGAGCAGAGCACTTCTCCATAAAACATCGATTATTTTTGTACTAAATTGTTACAGGTGACGAAAAATGATACTCTAATGGTGGTACTCATTTGTACAGTTTAAGAAATCGTGTAAATATTTTTTGCACATTGCCAATAGTATCGCTACCAACAAGTTGGTATATTTATCATTGTGTTCATTTCTTAATTTGATGTATTTTATTACCAGTTCTACTAAATTCAAACCATCAATATTTCCAGATGTTATAATAGTTTTGTTTTGATATTGGGTATCATTACTTGGAAGCATAGCCTTTCATCTTTCACATGTTCTAGAAACAGATTTATGTGTTCTTCTCGCAGGCATGCGTCCACGATTCCAATAATCAGAATAACCTAAAATAAATATTGGTTATTAAACTTTTGTTTACTTAAAAACGTATTTATAATATAGCTACCTTTATGTGCTGAAACTCATCAACATCCACATTCACTAATAGTCTCCTTCTTTGTTAATACCTTAGATTGTTTAGGTTTCTACCCTTCTGATTTTCGCTTCAGGAATGCAAATAAGTTTCAGTATTTTTGATATCGATATTCATATTGAGTGCAATTTCTGTTCTTATCATAGAGTAATATGTCAAAGAGATGAGGCTTCTGTGTTTTACTTAGTTCTTTGAAATATACTAATAATCCAAATGCTAGTTTGTATTTCATCTGTGGTTTAGCTGGCACGAGATGGAAAATAATACGGGAAGTTTCATGGCAAACCATTGCTTGAACACTTGAACGCATAATTGACACTTTCACAGTAATTACAAGGAAGAATTCGATGACAACTATGTATATCTCTGTAAACATTACTTCTTTTTAATAGACGATTTTTATATTATCTCGTACTAAAATACATTTATTATCAATAACCTCGACAGTTGTAGATAAAACATTGTACGTAATACATGGGATACTACATTACCGCACTTGTGATTATACATCATATGCATACGGTAATAATAATGTCTATATCCCACTTATTGCGTAAATAACTATTAACATTCCACATATTCTAATCTTCAATCTCCTATTTCAGATTGCCTGTCCCTGCGAGATGTCAAAATAAAGGTCCCTTCAGCGGTCATCCAAGGTCACAAAGCCATCCTCAAGTGCATTTTCGACCTTGAGGGCGACAAACTGTACTCGGTGAAGTGGTATCGTGGCGCGGGCGAGTTCTACCGCTTCACGCCCAGCGAGAACGTTCCCATCAAGCAATTTAAAATAAAAGGCTTTCACGTGGTGGAGAGTGAGTCGAATGCCACTCAGGTTGTCCTGGAAAACGTCTCCCGGGCCATTAGCGGCCCGTTTAGCTGCGAAGTCACCGCGGACCAGCCCAGCTTTTTCACTGACATGAAGACTGCTGATTTAGAGGTAATTATTCCTTACTCTGCTCGGATTACACGTAGCTATGTAGGGCCCACATTTATTTAACACGTTCAGTGCGATACTTTGCGTACGAGGTGTGGCAATTAAGTTCCGGGAATTTAGTTATAACTCGGAAACTGGCAATACTGCATCGTTCGTAAACGTTTTTTTCTAGAGAGGGGGGACCTTCCTTTTACTTTGAGTTGAAGTCGATAGCACGTTTGGTTTTTGTTTTATGTGTATTTTTTAGAAGTAACTTTTTTAGTGACGTTGTAAAAATGAGTGACTCAAATTATAAGCAACGTGCGATTCAATGTTTAGGCGAAAAACCCTTCGAAAATTGAAGGTGCGAGACGAGTGCATGTCGAAAACACGCGTGTTTAAATGAACAAATCGGTTCAAGGAGTGGCATGAATTGGTGGAAGACGATCCACTTGAAGGAGCTCCCGTCACCTCTCGTGCTGACGCGAATGCTGATCGTTTGCGTGCATTGATCTCGTTTGACCGGCGCCTAAGCATTCGTGCGTTGTCTGACGAGTTAAACGTGAACAAAGAAACCGTTTGCAAGAAGTTACACGAAGATTTGCGCAAAGATGATGCCAAAAGTTCTCATCCGTGCACAGAAAGACATGCGAAAATCGATCTGTGAGGATTTGTTGTCCTGCATTCGGAGCGACGGTTGAGACTGGATGAGTCGGGTAGTCACTGGAGATGAGACCTGAATATTTTAGTATGACCCCGAGACCCATAAACAAAGTCAGCAGTGGGTGGAAAAGGGTGGAGAGCGGCCAACGAAAGCTAGGATGTCAAAGTCACGACTCAAGGCAAAGTTGATCGTTTTTTTCGATATCCATGGCATCATTTATCGTGAATATGTTCTTTCCGGCCAGACAGTGACTAGACAGTTCTATGTTGGAACGGCTGCGGGCCCGCTTTTCCATGTGCGACACGAACTCGCCGAGAACTGCTTGCACCACGACAACGCGCCAGCCAATTCCTCGTCCATTGCGCAAGAGTTTTTGGCAAAAAACGCATTCCAACGTTGCCGCACCCACCCTATAGACCCGATATTGCCCCCTACAATTTTTTTATTCCCCAAGATGAAGTCGCACCTCAAAAGAACTCATCATGGCGGCGCACAGCAGGTCAAAAAAGCTGTAACCATGGTGCTGAACGGGTTTACTGCGGAGGATAACCAAGGGTGCTTCCAATCGTGGGAGCAATGTTGGAATCATTGTGTAGAGTTATAGGAAAACTATTGTGAAGGTATATAATAAAATGTTGGCAAAATTTAATTTGCTTGTTTTTTCATTGACCAATTCCCGGAACAATTGCCATATCTTGTATGTGTCCCGTACCGACCTCCTACACAAGTTGACGATAAAATCATAAGATTGCTCCACGGTGCGAATGCTGTAAAATCGTTGTTTTTTAATATTATACAAAGTTTTTGCTATCTATGTGATCAGAGTCAGTTGCTCTATCATCTGGCAAGGAAAAAAGGTACGGGACATGACTCGTACAGCACCCAGAGACCAAAATATTGCTATGCAAGTTTAAACACGTGAATTTGTTTGTTGTACGATCATAAACTTTATATCTAGGACAGTCTTACACTAGCAGTGTAGCATATAGGTTCATAAATATGAGCTCGCGGGTGAGAAAAATTGTAGACATTGCTTTGAGTCAATATATAAGTTCAAGATCAGAGGAGTGAGGACTCGGATCATTCCATTGCAGACAAAAATTATGTTCCGAGTGATTGAAATAAATTTTGGTGATGACAACGGCGAACGCGAAACGAGTGACAATGAGAGAATGAGAAAACTGTTCAAAATTGCGTTCGCGGACTTCAATGTACGCATTACATCTTAGAATCATGTTTTTTTTCTGCCGCTGCGGCTTCACCCCTATCAGCCAACTCTTCGATATTATTGACATGAATTTTATAAACGATACATGTTTTTGTTCATAGAAAGTCATTTCTATTTAAAACGGTTGACTTTAGTGCAATGAACCAAGAGAACTATTTATGTGCAAAATTCATTGGCGCTTCAGAATTTGCTGTCAAATGTCAATTTTTCCAGTGGCGTAACTGTTATGGGGGGAAACCTTTCCGATACCTTAAAATCTCCAGCCTTGGCACGTCCAATAAATTCGAGAAAGCTGCGAAAAAGTAGCTATTAATAGTGGTAATGTGTTTACAAAAGTTCAGTCCTGTAGTTCCAACGGATCCTAAGATATTGGAAAAAAACTGAAATAAAAATTAAAGTTTCGACACCGTGTATCTTGAAAACGAAAGCCCGGAAAGAAATATGGAAGAAGAAAAAAATGTTTTTATTTTGAAGAGCAATTTACAGTTTTCCGCTGCGACACTTATTTAGGAACACCCTATATAAATGTGTACGTTTCATGCAATAAAATTGCCTTTTAATTTATCAATTACACAACATAAACAAATCTAATTGGCAATTAATTAAAACATGTAATTATTTAAGTCAGACTATACTATCAAATGCACAGTTGTCTTTAAAATTGTACAATCGTTTGCAATAATAATGACACTCATTAAAATGAATTTTGCGATTTTTTTTAACTTCTGATGAATTTTTAATGAAATCTGCTTCACATTTTTAATATTAGTTATTAGTTGTTTCATTCACCGACAGAGATTTAATGAAATTTCTACTCAAAACTTCCAGAAGTTCAAAAACTATTTTAAGAGAGTGTCATTATTGCAAACGATAGTACATGAGAATACGTCAACTACTGAAAAGATTGGTGGTAATACTAGCGCATCCGCCATAATATAGAATAGCACTTATTCACACGCCTAGCGAGAATTTTAAGATAAAGAAAGAGCTTTAACGTGATGGAGAGTGAGCGCAAAATGACGCGGCTCGCCTAGAACACGTTTTCCGAAGCCATTAGCGCCTCATTCAGCTTTTTCAGCGACACGAACACTCCAGATTTGGACGTAATTACGGGTTTTATTTTAGAGATACCAGATTTTCACTTCAGCTAGTCTTGATTCGCTTTTGCACTGGATAATTTTTATTTAGAGTCTGCCTCTAAAACTTTTAGATTGGTAAATTAGTTTTACGTATGTAAGGGTATAATTGAGATATAATGATGATAATAATGATATTTCTGCAATGTTAATACTGTAAAACTATTGCATAATTGTTTTGTTCGATTACGTCTAGAGTATGAAGCAGGTTTTAGAAAGGGGAGATCAACAACGGACTAAATCTTCATGGTAAAAGAAATCCTGACTATTAATGAGATTAAAACAATGATCTTATTCGTGGACTTCAGGAAAGAATATGATTCGGTCAAAAGAAATAAACTAAGTAAAATATTGAAACAATTTAGGATACCAACCAAATTGATTAGGCTATTGAAAATGGCCTTAGGAAATACTAAAAGCAAACTACGAATAAAAGGTGAATGTTCGGAAGGTTTTACTATTGACACAGGACTGAGACAGGAGACCCACTCTCAACGCTTCTTTTTAATTTGGTACTAGAAAAGATCATAACAGATAGTCAGTTGAACAGAGAAGGACACATATTGTTTAATAGTCACCAAATAGTAAGTTATGCAAATATATAATTGCTCGAGATTGGAGGGAATTAGAAGAAGTAACGAGATAACTTGTGGAGGAAGCACGTAAAGAAGAATTGCAGATAAATTAAGAGAAAAGTAAGCTTTTGAGAACAAAGAAAGATACCAATTTCAAATTGAGGACGCAGCATGGAGATATGGAGTTTGAAGAGGTTTCAGAATATGTGTATTTGGGGGCGCTGATAACAGCTAATTGTAATGAGGAGCAATAAATTAATAGGAGAATAATAAAAGCAAACAGTAGTTTGGTAGCAATCAACCACTTAATGGAATAAAAAAATTTGTCCAGAAGAGTAAAATTTAGAATGTATAATACAATTTCGGGACCAACAGCGCTGTAATAGCAGTGAGACCTGGTCAAAAGACAACCTAATAAAGTGGTAAAGAAAGATCTTGAGAAAATTATAGGGGGAAATTTGAAGGCTTGTTTACACACCCTGTGCAATGGATAACCAAGCTTTAAATTTCTAAAATCTAAAAAGGTGTGCTAATACATCAAGAAAAATAAATTGTTAAATTTATTAAAAAACTGTTCACAACACTACTTCACTTAACCTTTTAAAAAATGTCAACAAATATTTGTTAATTCAATATTCTATTATCAGTTTAGTTCTACGCAAAAGTATTGGTTAGTGAAATCTAAAACTATATTTATTCAATCCACGACGGTGTTTCTAATCTCTGAAATAAGGATTTCAAACAACATTTACGAAACATCATATTGTTAATTCTAACGTTTGAAATGGTTAAATTTTTTATTTCCCTTAATAATTGTTAAATGTTATAGTGCGCGCCAATATTCTTATCAGGATATATGACGTAGGATATAAGGGGCAGAGAAGGATTATCATTATTACTCTGTAGGACCGGACAGTCGGACGCCTTCACCTTGAGGTGGGCCCCTGGCTTATTTACGCTCGGCGTCGACTGCGTCTACGGCCGATGCCCGATCTCTATTAGGGGCATGAGCTCAAACATGAGTAATCGTTGAATTAAGCAGTCAGTCGTGAACAATTTTTTTAGTAAAATATAATTTAGTTATCTTCAGTGTCCTCCATGAATTTGCCCAGAATAAAATAAAAAATTTGAAATTGTACGTATCACTGCTAACGCAAAAAAGATATGTTTTTCAGAAATTTGAGGAACAGGAGGACTTTGCCTAAAACTGGACGGGCACATGCTTTGAATGAAGAAAAGATATGAGACATTGCATTAGAACTTGTTTAAAAATCTTCATACTCCTGTATCATTGACCTGCAATCACGATGCTCCTTGAATTGCAATTCGAATATTTTTCAAACAAGAGAAATACCACCAAATACCCTATAAGGTATGTCTTGTCCAAGAATGTTTGGAAGACGATTATGGTAGGAGATTACGATTTTGTGAGATGATAAGACGGTGTGACAACAATAATGGTTTTTAACGAGACGTACTTTTTTCGGATGAAGCTAAGTTTTATTTAAATGGGGTGGTTAACAGCCACAACTATCGCTTTTGGTCCCAGGAAAATCCACACTGGACATGCAAATGGCATACGCAGCACCCACAGAAAGTTAATGTATGGGCAGGTATCATCAACAACAGAATCTTGGGCCCATTCTTTTTTGAAGAAAATCTTACTGCCGCACGCTACCTGGATTTCCTAACATTTGACCTGATGATGACTTTTCCTCATGAAATTGGTCCAGATATACCGAATGAAAGAATTTGGTTCCAATAAGATGGCGCTTCTCTTCATTTTGGTATTAATGTTCGAAGATACTTAGTATGGTTCCAAATCGTTGGATTGGTAGACGGGGTATAGTTGAATGGCCGCCAAGACCCCCGACTTAACGCCCCTGGATTCTTTTCATTGGGGATATCTGAAAGAACGAGTTTACCAGGACAGGCCGGATAATATTGAGAATTTAAAGAACAATATTACGGCGGAAATGTATAATTTACCATCTGAAGTCATTCGGAATACTGTGGACAGCTTTTACTATCTTCTTGGAGAACGCGAAATGGTGAATTGGGGACATTTTCAGCATTTGCCGAATTGAATTTATTTTTGTAAATTATCTAGTTGTTTCAATTTCTAAATGATATAAAAAACTTGTTATTGAAAACATAAAACTTGTTTATTTGGTATGGCTGGATTCGGTTTTCTATAAGCTTTTCAACGAGCCCCTTCATACCTTATGTTTCCATTTGAAATAAAAAATAGGGGTAGCTGGGGGTTAGGGGGTTGAAGAAAAATTAATTATTATATAACCGAAAGATGGGAAAAAGTCAAGATCAGTTAACTTGTTTCGACGTTTTAAAAAAAATTTACTCATTCAAAAGATATGAATTTTACTCCGTACTTCTGGCCATCCCTGTATATTTCTGAAAGGGATACTAGAATAGAAAAGTTTAATATACTAAAAGAAAAGCAGATTTATCTCGAAAATATATTAGACATTCTTTATGCTTCCCACCTAGATTTTCCAACTCGAAAGCAAACCATGAAGAAAAAAGAGTACCATATTTATTTCATTAACCCCCCATTCTCATATTGTTCCAATTAATGCATTTTTTATACAGTCCTTTCCTTTACCTAACAATTTCATTAAATTGGGTTCCATTAAGGGTAGCCTGCAAAAAACAAAATACGAGTTCTTATTAAATGCCGACGGCAAATTTTTGTTACATTGTTCCCATCCAAACCCTTGTAAAAGGAACTGCTGGTTAGATACTTTATTTTATACTGAAACAAACAACTTCATAAAAAATATGAACATGTTAGTGTTGTTTGAACAGGTTTAGTATATGTAATACATACAGGGGATAGGGAAAAATAAGAATTAACGGAATTGTCTATCAAAAAATTTCCAAACTAATGCGAATGCGAAAAAATTGTTTTCAAACCTATATTTTAATCCTTATTTATCGCCGTCACTGGCTTTCTGTCAGTCGCGAGGTTGGGTATATTTGGCGAAACTGAAAGATATCAAAGGTAGTGACTGGTCATCGCGTTGACACGTGTATCAATTTATGCCGCTTTGAAAGAAAAAAAAATATTAACAAAATGTAAATTACCTATTGTTTAATGGTTGAATGAGAAACACGATATGGCAGCAAAGAAAGGCAGCACCTACGTTACTGATATTTATTTTTAAGACTGTTGAAACATTTTCTATTTTCTTGTTTAAATTAAAACTTGTCATTGCAAAGATTTTTGTAGCTGGGACCTCTCCCTCTTTTTCCTTCGACCGTTCCTTTTTTAAAAGCGAGGTTAAAAACACTGCCACACATTTTCCGCCAAGGTATTTCAACAGTTGTTCAATGGGGTTCAAAGATTCAGCATAAGATTTTGTGTACTCGGGAGATGTCTGAAGTATTACGCTGCCACACGATAAATTAGCACCTTATGTGTTATCTGTCATCTAGGCATTTAAATGCGACATGTTTGTAAATATAGAAGAAATAAGTGAAAAAATAAATTTGATAAAAGCAAGTACTCTGAAATTATTCCAAATTAACCACCGTGATATTTTCTACAGCATCTGATGTCTGATGTCGCCATCTGTAGGTCACTAGTGCAAGGTGTATTTAATGCCGATAAATTTTTAAACTCCTTGTGTTGTTGGAGAATAATTAGTATTATGTTTAAACTATAACATCCCAAGATGTTTGCAGTGCCCTGTAAAAATGTTTCTTGGGCCCTTAGAATATTATATTATATTCTAAGCTTTGATCATATTCTTTGAGGTTTGCAGAGTATGTAACTAGCAACAGTAGCAATGCAATATTCTAAACGTTGCTTCATCTTTGCCAGCATGTTAAGATGTTTTGATCTAATTCATTACATTAATAGAATTAGCAGAATTATTGAATAAAAAAAGATGACATCGTAGGCGGGTAGAAGACGAGTTAGGTTTTTCAGAAAATATGTATGTACGAGTATACAAGGCAATTCAATAATATCATTAATTTTAAGAAGGACTAAGTATCGAAAAAATGTTTTACTCAACCTTTTAAATTGAAGCGAATCAACCCATAACCGCCCGTAAAACGGCGCTCCGTGACAATAATTTCCTAGTCAAGACATCATAGACTGTCGAGCGGTGAAACAAGCAACATCACTCCTGCGTTACCACATCACGGCTAAATATTACTTTATAGTAAAGTGACATGTCAATGTGGTGAAGAGCCACTTTAGTGAATTTAATAAAATAGCATATTATCAGCTAAAATGCAAAAAATACTTTACTGGCCACAAATGATACACAATAAAAAATAACATGGAGTAAGTTCAAACTCATTTATGAGTGAAGTAATTTGGTGTTGCATTTTGAGTTTTATTTATTTAACAAAGAAATGAGGTTCTCTACACAATATTTGGTTAGAGAAACCAGAATCTGTGTTGATTGGGAACATATTGTGTAAATATAACACCAATCGTTATAGATATTACACATTGCTTAGTAACAGGAAGGGGGAAAACAAAGTTGGGTACGAGCAAATACCGACGCGCAGATGAAGTTTTGCTATGTATGATGATACAAGACACTGCTCTCTGTGGACGATAATCATAACTATATTGTTCTAACCCGGACCATGGACCATGGACCGCAATTGCAAATACATTTTAAAATTACAGTTTACATAAAAACGTATGGTGTAAACTAGAAAGTGAGAATTTGGGTCATGAAGTTGTGGTAGAAATAGGTAAGTAACAACGGGCGTCTTCATCCGATACAAAAAAATTGTTGTTCAGAAAACCTATCTTGTGTGTGTCATTACAAGATTACCATTTCATTTGATCATCAACTACTTAGCTACAAAATTTTGGAAAATAGATGGAACCTGGAAATGATTGATAAAAGCAGGTTATCCAATAAAGAGCCGTTTGAACTTTATCAGTTATACAATACCACTGAGTATTTTGTGACACCAAAATATATATTTTTTTAAATTTAGAAATAATGTATTGTATAATAATATAATAAAATACCTTTACATATTGCGTCATGTTATTATCTACAAATATAATCTCAACCTTTATTTTATTCAACTTGTTATAGCAAACTTTTGTTTGTGTATTGTGTAGTTAGTAGTAGTAATAAATATTATAATATAATAATAACAATAATTTTTTTTTGTTGTTATGGTTGCTTCCGCAATTCCATTAAACCTATATTGTGTACCAACTAAACTTTCTTCTTTTTATAGACTACAATAATTTATATGACATAATTATTTGTATTAGTCATAATGTTATTAATAGTAATAGTATTAGTTATTATAAATATAAAGTAATAATTTACAATCCGTAAAAAATTAAAAAGTTTAATAGGTACACAATAGTGCAATTTTCATAAAAACTGTGTAAGGATTAACACAGTGTGAAAAATCATCACTATTTTGAGTTTGTTACACCACTAATATTATGTAAAGTGGGTAACTCATTACTGATTTAAATTCTATACATTTTGTGGAAAAATAACGAAATAAATTAATAATAATATCTCTAATAATAATATCTCTACCCCTCATTCTAATCACGAGGATTAACCCAGAAGTCGAAGACTTGTGCGGGAGCGGCATATTATTATTAAGCAGGGCGCATTTGCGCCCAGGAACGACTTACGTTGGTAGGTCCTAACCACCATTCAGTGCATGAATGAGGGAAACCTGGAAAACCTCATTAATTAGGGGGGTAGTTGAATGCCAACCGGTATCAATCTCTCACATTGAACCAAGTCAACATTCTTCCACCCTACCATACCCGCAGAGAGGGTGCCAATCTCTCCACGACTATAGCTTATATACGGTCCCCACAGCGATTCAGTCACCTCGATTCAAGTACTGACGCCTTAAACCGCGCGACCACTGACCGATCATAATATAACTCAATTTTGTGTTAGAAATAACAGACAGTTTAGAAAACTAACTCAAAAATTGTTCAGTGTTACCCTAAAAAGATTTATTTAGTTAAAAAATAACTGAGTGAACATTGCTCAATGAACTGTGTTATTAATTCAACACAATCGGGTGTGGACTCGTTTTGACAATCATTTGTGTTGATTTTGAGTGAAAATTTAATAATTGCTTATAATCGCTATACATGTGTAGAAATTTATTTTACTTGTGGGTAACATTTAAGACACCTACAACATGAAGAATTTTTTCTCAGTGTTGCTATTAATATGAAGTAGAACTGCTATACGGTTTTTAATTATTACCATGTGGCCATGGCCACATTGCAGCTATTTTATAATCCACCAAAGTGACTAGCTTGGAGGATTTCATATCATCCGCCGTTTTTATTACCACAGACGGGATAAAATAGGTAATAATTCTAGTACATTGGCCATAACATACAGTTATTAAGTTTACTACAGCGAGGGGTCAATGACCAGAATGAATTCGTGCAGGGCTTATTGATAATAAAAATGGAATATCAAATACTATAAAAGATTCCTAGAATAGGAATTCCAGAATTCTTTCATAACTAGTATACCCAAATATACTAAACCTCGTATATTTTATTTATATCTAGCGAAGTAAAAACATATTAATTTCTCAGAAACTTCAACCTGATCAATAAACGCAATATTGAATGAAGCAGAAGGTAGGGGACCTTTGTCCTTACCGATTGATTTGTTTCTGAAAGTATAGAGGTAAAAAAAAATTGTGAGCAGGCTGTAGACAAAACAGTTTATTGATATGTTCAGCTTTTAGTTATTTTTACTCTAGAAGTTCTGCAATGATTATGTTACACAGGAAACAAGGAAAGTTTTTCGGACGCCTCCTCATGCCTAATATTCTTTTCTAGGCATGTACAGGGTGATCGTGAGAATTTTGCCCCCTCTCTTTTTCTCCGTTATTGTTGGAAGCAAAAAAGGTATTACAATGAAAGTTGCAGGAACTTTTCAATATATTTTGAAGCATATATCACAGAAAAAACTTTAGGCTTAGGTATTTTTTTATTAATTGATGACCCTGCATATTATAGAAGTTACTTATCTTTTACGGTTTTCGAGATATTACGAGATAAAAGATAAAAACAAAAATCAAAAACTTGGTTATTTGAATTTTTCACATAAATTTTGAGGTTATTTGAAAAAAGTGTAAATACAAAAGTTGTAGATCTTTTTATTGCCTACAACTTTTTTCCATAGGACTTGTAGTTTTGCCGGAAATCAAGATAAACCGTTTTTTACCCTTAAAAACTCACCCCCTTCCACTTCCCGACCTCAGATCGCCGGTAAATTATTTTTTCTTTTATTTTTGTTGTATTCTTTTCCTTTTCCAATGGATTTCATCCTAGTATTATTTTTTTTCGCCTTTTACCATTTTCAAAGGCTTCAGTACTGGTATATGTGTATTTATGTTATATTTAAAATTGCTTTATACAGGGTGTTTCATGAAGTTCTCCCGGCACTAATACCGTATGTTCCTTGGGTTATTTCTAGAAAAAAAGTTCATATAAACATGTGTCCGATTTGCTTTACTTATTGACCTACACGAATTTGAAAATAACCTAATGGAAATTAATTCTCATTTTTATTTTTAGAACATCGGTAATAGTGACATACATTCTTAATTTAAAAGGTTTTCGAAAATTCCACTTTTTACTTCAATACATTTGTCAGCACGCCTGTGAATTGCTCGCGTTGCATTTCTAATATTCGCGTGCTTTTTTTTATTTTCGTTGCAGCATTAACAATTCTTTGGATTATAGCTTCGCGTGTTTCCACTTTCTCTTAATAAACCAAATCCTTCATCCAACTCCACATGTTGTAATCAAACGGATTGGGGTCTGGAGACCTAGCTGGCTAAATGTGTGGCCCACCTCGACCGCCAAATGTGTGGCCCACCTCGACCGATCCAGCAATCAGGGTAATGCTCATTTAGGTGAGCAGTGACAATTCGGGAAATATGAGGTGGAGCTCCATCATGTTGCAAGTACATTCTTAATAGTCTTGCCAGAGGTACATCTTCAAGCAATCGCGGGATTTCTTTCTCTAAAAATGTTACCTTGCAATTGCAAATGTCGTCAGAGCACACTTGACCCATGCGCGCCCAGACGTAACGCAACAAATTTAATTATTACTTTTTACATTTAAATTTAAAATTCATGTAACTCACAAAGTAAAGCAGATCGGACACATGTTTATATAAACTTTTTTTCTAGAAATAACCCAAGGATCATCCTGTATTCGTGCCGGGAGAACTTCATGAAACACCCTGTATATATCAATATCTGCTTATTTTTATTATTGTAATTCAAAACAAGTGTGTCAATACTTATCGAATTCTGTTTATTCACGTATTATTGTATGTTATTTACATTATTTTATTTGTTTGTTGCTTTATTCGTATACTGTTTCACTTTTTTTTACGAAGGCTTCATGTGAATAAATTATCTCATCTTACTGAGACTAGAAGAATTTATATGAAAAGATTTCCATATTATTCAACTTCAAATCCAAGAATATTCAGAAATATGTTTCAACGTTTTTCGGAGTCAGGGTAATTTCAGAAAGGTTCAGTTCCTGGAAGAGTTTTAAGTGTTAGAACGCCAGAGTTGGAAGAAGCTATTCTACACGAAATTGAAGAATACCCAAATACTAGTAATAGGAAGATCGCTGCAAATCTTAATATGAATCATAAATTAGTTTGGCCCGTTCTGAAACTTCACCATTTTGTAAAAAATAGAATAACATGATGACTTTACCGCTAGCATATTGTTTACCGACGAGGCTATTTTTTCAGTGATGCTGTAATGAACTTCCAAAATAAACACGTTTGGTCTGATGAAAACCCTAATAACATAATGGTATCTCGATTTCAACATCAGTTTTCTTTGAACGTTTGGATATTATTGTAATTTTTCTTGTTGGGCCTTTCTTTTTACCAAGAACTTTAATCGATGTCTCCTACATACATTCTTCTTGAAAACGTTTTACCTGGACTACTTGACGATGTTCCTTGTGCGCTATGACAAAGAATGTAGTTTATGCACGACGGGGTTCCCCCACATTTTAGTTTGACTGCTCGTCAATTTTTAAACGAAAGATTTGGTAATAACGTGAATGGACGAAGCACTCAAGAACTAGGGCAACCTTGGCCATCCAGATTACTCGATATGAACCCTATTATTTTTTTTTGTTAGGGAACATCTCAAGACATTAGTTTGCAAGGATTGAATCTGAGGAGCACTTACGTCAACTGGTTGTGATGTGATAAGGCCACTCTTGGAATTTTTGCACGTGTTCGAGCTGCAATTTTCGGAACATCTGAAGCATGTTTTTTGGCTGAAGTGAAGGTTCAACATTTGTTATAATAAATTATAAAGTAATTGCATTGTTAATTAATTATTTTGTTAATTGTTTAAGTAATGTAATGAGTATCGTAAAAATTCACTTGATCAAATAAATCAATTTCGTTGTTAATCGCTTTGGAATATAAACAAGTGTAAAGAAATAAAAAGTGAAGATAATACAATGGCGAATAGGATGACCTATTTTATTTGGAATATTATGATCGACCTCCAGCACTGGTAATTATAAGACTTGTAATATTTTGTTATATACCTACTCATATTCACATAAAATATGTGTGCAGCAATATTGTACATTTGAAAGTATATATCACGAATTTATTACAGAAATAAGAATCCTCACTTATTTCCATATTACATATTTATAAGAAGAAAAATTGACAGACTTCGCAACAAAAACAATAATAAAATTACTAAGACCCTAATTCAAAATACTTGTCAACGTAAGACAAAACACAAGTTTTCAGATATTTATAGTATAGAACCACCAGTGTTGATAAATGTATCCAACCGTTCATAAGGCATATTTGTTATCCCATTATTTATTGATTTCTTGTATGTTATAATGAAAAATGATCTATAGCATAGCGGTAGTAAATTAAATAAGGGAGGTGCCAAATACACAAAAGACCTAGTGCCAATAGATCTTTTTGCTCTGCCGCTTGCCTTGTATTATGGTTATGTGAAATAACATTCAGATTATTTAATTTTTTATACTGATTAAATTAACATTTGTTTACCAAATAATTTTCTGATATTTAATATTTCCGACCCTTGGTACAAGCAACGCGTGGGATAATAGTAATCTTTGTTTAACACAATTTTCATATTTTTTTTATGAACTTGTTCCAATGGTTTTAAGTTCATTTTGTTTACACTACCCCATGCTAATATTCCGTATTGTAAGAGAGACTGAACTAACCCTGAATATATAATTTTAAGATAATTTGTTGTTAAAATATTGTTTAGTTGTTTAAAAGAATATACTAAAGACCTTAATTATCTGGTTAATTGTTTAATATGATACTTCCGCTTAAGGTGTGTGTCTAAATAGATTCCTAAGTATTTTGTAGAAAAACCTTTTCTTGTTGTATAGATTTGTATCCGTTATTTTCACATCATCGTAACTTAGTTAACTAGTTTCGGTTGAGGAAAGGGGAAGGTATTTTGTTTTTTCTAAATTTATGGTAAGAAGATGGTAATCGAACCAATTTTTTTTTTAAATCATTGCTTACATTTTTCTCCAAAATGGTCCAAGAAGAAGCACTAAATAATAAAGCTGTATTGTCAGCAAAAAAAATGATGTCGGATCAAGAGATAATGTAAGTAAATCATTTATATAAATAATAAACAATACAGGAGCAAGTACAGTGCCTTGAGGTACACCACAAGAAACATTTTCCACTTCACTTAAGGTATTATCAATTTTTACAATTTATTGGTGATTTAATAAATAACTTTTCAGTAAATTGTGAAAGAGACCGCGAATACTTATATTCCATAATTTTTCTAACATTTGCTCATGATTAATCTCATCACTCATATAAAATATGCTTAACGAATTTGGTTAAATTATCTCAAGGGGTTTAGAAATCAAAAACTGTTTTTTTCTTTAATTTTTTATACGCTGCAGCTGGACAATGACTGTCCTAAGACCCCACATTTAC
This sequence comes from Monochamus saltuarius, assembly GCA_025584915.1. NCBI lineage: Eukaryota > Metazoa > Arthropoda > Insecta > Coleoptera > Cerambycidae > Monochamus > Monochamus saltuarius. The sequence continues at coordinate 36,914,038 of CM046728.1, forward strand.
ATTTATTTTTGGCCACAGAATATGTTCCTGTATTTTTTGACTCCTAAATGAAACACCCTGATAACTTATCGGATTTGCGACTGATTTTTCTACGACCAAGGCGTCATTTTCAATTGAATTTAATTTTCCTCGTTTACATGCACTGCTCTATTCGTGCATGTATATTCTTATTCCAGACTCTTTTTGAGGAAATATAACCCTGAACACTCCAGAATCATCTCACGAACCGGTCCTTATTGAAAAATTGATAGCAAGCGTATTACCGAATCAATCTCGCCGATGTTCCGCTCTCCGCAATGCTTATAAAGCAACAAACCCGGGTCTCCTAAAATCGACTTTCCGTGTTTTTACTGATAATACGTATTCACCGAATCGCTTCCGCCGCCGTCTGATGTATTTCCAGAGGATGTTTTATCGACCTCTATACGTATCTGCCCGACCATCGGAGCTGGCGAGGAATTTAAACGATGCCGAATGCGGATAACCTATTTGGCTATTGAATTTCTGCCAATTTGTTATTTAAATTCGGGCGTTAATAAAGTATCGCATGAAGTGTCAATTTGCAAATTCATGGAAATTTCATGGGCTCTAATGAAGGAGTCTCGATACAATTACCTCAAGGCGAAATTGAAATTATTGTACTTTTTTATACACATTTGGAAAGTGAGGATCTTGATGGTGAATTGTGTTTTGCCTCTTGCGTGTACTTGTGTCATGCTACACGCATGCTTCCACCAGAGCGTGCTTCCACCGTTCGCATCAGGCAGTGTTGCCAGGTGGGAAAAATTCAGTGCATGAGAATAATTTCAAAATAGCATGAGGTTTGGAGAAAAAAGCATGAGATGGCTTATTAATTTATCAAAAAAGACCTCTTGACACAGCTTAATTTTTAATTACTTTTGTAATGCCATTTTTATTTCATTAAAACGCATTATGTTATGCTATTTTGTCATAATATTACATTGTAAGTAGGTACTTACAGGTACTTACTTAAAAGTTATTAACCATGTAACCTTTCTAATTTATTTTATTGTTAGGCCGGGCGAACGTTGAGGCGCAGTTGACGTGACGCAGGGTGACTCACGGGTCGTAAAATCTGTTGTTTCCAGAAAATGTAGGTACCCTTACGGAATACAGTTAAGAATCACTGCAATACAGCGTGAATACAGCACACACACCGCATATCCGTCGACTGTCAGACCCGTTTATGTATTAATTACTAATTATTAAGAGAGCAGTTTACAATAAGGAACATTTCAAGTACCCAAATATTGTAGATACCTACCTCTATCTATTCAATTTTGCCCTCGATTTTGCCTTTATTTCTCGTTAGGTCTTTGTTTTGGTAGATTTCAAAGAGTAATTTTAATAATTTTATAATTTCTTTTTGTGTCTATTAAAAATCATGAGATTTTGTAATCAAAATATGAGAGCATCAGATCTCATGCAAAAGCATGAGACCTGGCAACTCTGGCATCAGGTGACCAGATTCAGGTCTGTAATCTGTGGCCCATGGCTTGCAGTCTGCGTCCGGCTTCGGCGGCGGACGGTAGGTTGGGATAGTGGCATAGATAGAAAAACGTTTAATACGGCCCGCGAAGTTATTTGTTACAGTTAATTGTTTATTTGTTTATAATTATAGTTATTCAGTCAATTTAAGATTTTTTAAACATCTTCGCAGTAAAATAACGAACTAACATTCAGTTTATACCTAATGACTTTTAGGAATCAAACTATCTAATCACAAACAACAATAATAAATTTCAGTGGATTATTTGTATGCAACTGCTATCAGTTCCTAAAGAATATAATATGAAATATATAGGGTTACACTGCACACCGTTGTAAAAGTAGCTGCATTTGGCACATATTTACAGGAAAATCATTCTGCTAAAATATTTTTACTAAGTTACTATACATTTCTGCTATTTTAAAAACTAATGTAAATGTTTGCATCACAAAAAGTTAATACGATAAGTAATCGGATATTTGAAATGGCCTGGCTGGAGGCTACAGCAGCCCAGCTATGCAAAAGTTGGAACTACTAGAATTTCATATATAAAGCCCAGTGAAATTCAATAGTATTTAACGTGATATACCTGCTGGTTTCACTTTAACTTTGTAGCTACAGTAGTACATAAGATTATATGCAACAATCCCAAACTGTATATTTTATGTTTTATTTTATTTTACATCTATACTAACTTTGCTCTTGTCAGATGAGCTGAAAGTATAGAGAAATCATTGTACTTTTAACAAGATATTGTCGACTGAAGAAGCAAATAGCAATATACAGAGTGACCAGATTAAAACCAAACAGAGCCATTTCAGGAACTGCGTCAAGATTGTAGAAAACCGCTCATACCCGTCGATTTTAGATTAAAAGGGGATTAATTTGTTTGGTGGCATTTTTGACTCAGTCACTTTCACCCCCAAGCAAAGGTAAGCATCACCCCAAAATATATAAATGGCATTGGGGGTTGAGTAATATTTATTTTGAAAGATCTTACAATTCTCTTTACAACAGATTCTAAATTTTATAATTCCGCCCAATACTTAATAAGAAATTTGATTTAAAAGTTGAAACTAATGTACAAACAATTAGTAACGGTAAAAATGTCACTCATTCGAGTTAAGTACGCCAATGGTATAAATTTAGTATTTCTTGCGTTACATTGGTTTTTGGCGATTTGTTATCACTTTCGTAAAAATAAACACAATTGTAAAAAACAGAAATGAATACTATACACACACACAACAAACGTAAAATTAGTGGATTCCAAATTTAGTTTCTAGTATTATTTGGAAGCGTTGGTTGGTAATTTATATAATTGTGTTTTTGTAAATTGAACACTATGGTTTATTCCATTGTGGAAAGGGTAGATATCATTTCGCTTTACTTTATGAACAATAAATGTGTGAATAGAACAGCTCAGCTGTTTAATGAACAACATCAAGATCGACATGTCAGGAGGAAGTATGTTCTAGAGTTAGTAAAAAAATTCAAGACACAGTAAACGTAGCCAATCAAAAACGAGAAATTGAAAAACCTATAGTTAATGAAGCTAGTAAAGTTGCGGTTTTGGGACAAGTTTATCTTGATCCTACATTAAGTACGAGGCAGCTGGCATATGTCTGGGATCAATCTAACTAGCATACAAACCATTTTGAAGAAGAATAAATTCCATCCTTACAAAATACTTTTGGCCCAGGAACTTTATACCCTAGCTTACCCTTGCATATGGGTGCAAGTGGCGGAGTCAAAAATACCAGCAAAGAATGTCCCTGATTAATCTAAAATCGACGAATCTGAGTGATTTTCTACAATATTAACGTAGTTCCTGAAAATGGCTCTGTTTCCTTTTCATCTAGCCACCCTGTATATCTGCTAACCGGGGCCCTTAGCTTATGTGGCGACAAAAAGTAAATACTACGACATACTTCATGCCGAACCTGATATAAGAATTCAACTTCACTGTATTTTCTATAATAAAAAACGATACCAATCATCTCGTTTTTTTTTATAAGTGTTTGTATACGTCAGTGTTTAAAGATGAGGTAAGTATAGTAACTAGATGATGCAAATAAATAAAAAATAAATAAAATACATACATACAAACAAATAACAAAAATCCCACAAAATCGTTAAAATCACAGGTTAAAACTTATCAAAAGAGTAGTGTTAACTTCCCTCACATATAGAGGCGATGCATTGAAAAACTTTCAACCCAGAAAGTCCGTTCCCTTTCTCATTCTTTGGAGTCTAAAAATTCTACCATCAGACATTTTTCCTTCTAATATAAAAATGACACTGACCTCGACTATGAAAGCAGTGCTGATTATTTTTAACGTAGAGAAGACATTGGAAAATATAAATAGATGGGACTATAAGAATGTATAAATCAATAAAAGAATTTCTGTAATCGACCTTGTATCTTAGGCCAGACACTCGGCCAGACATAATACGTATGGCCTTTCGCTGCAAGGAAAAAACTTGTGCACTGGAGGATGCCTGCCCTCAAATTAAAATGTTAAAGTCCTGTTTGAATAGGAATAGATTATTTTAGGACCATTAGGGTTAATTTTGAAATTATGTTTTTAACCAAATAATTAATATTTGAAATAACTGCTACTTTTGTTACAAATTATCTATTTACAGAATATTACATTAAAACCATATTCTTGAAAAATAGTATGAGTTCTACTAGAAAGGGGACATCAAAAAGGTTAAGAATTGCTGCTTTAGGGCGAAGATAAGGAAAAAATATCAATGAAAAGAAAATGAATTACAAAACCAGTTATTGCCGCATCAAAATGAAAGATACGAGTAGGTATTTTTTTAATTTCTTATTTAAGATTTTTTTGCCGACAAAGCGTGGCTGTAGCGATTGTAATGAGATTTTAGGCAAAAAAATTAAAATTATTTTATTTGCCCTTGCTACTGCTTCAGGTAGAACAACCGTTAAATTACTCTGTCTCCTATATTAAATTCTGCTTTATTAAATATGAAAAAAATAAAGGGTGAACCCGTACCTTAACATGCTCGTAGCCCGAAGAGGGCGGAAGTGAAACAGAACTACATAATTGAATTTTAAATTGAAAACGCTCTTCAAATATAATTTTTAATTAATATTTTTCTCGGAAAGTGAGCAATTTTAGTCAGGAAATGAGGTACGTGTTTTATGGTTAATTCCGAAAGAATAGCTATGAAAAGTTACAACGTGCTAACGCAGCAACCGCCTTAAGGGCTGGTTAAAATCTCTCACGTGAAAGATAAGCACCACAAAAATTTCCACTCAACAGTAATTAATGACGAATTGGCTCGTAGCGGAAGTCAGCAACTAGAAAAACCTGCCCCTTAGCCCATCGTTTTTTGCCGGCATATCTAGGAACAAATTTCTTTTAATAGTTCTCAGAGTTTGAGAAATTAACTAGACTGGTAGCAAATCGGCACACACCCATTTGACTTCGTGCTCGGGTTTCAATAGTCGAACGCTGTTAATCATTAAATATAAAGTTTCTTAAAGTTTGAATAAATATAGTACAATTTTATGAATATTCTTTTATACAGGGTCCGTCACTTAAAACACCCCAGACCGGTATTTTCCTTATTATTTTTCATATCTTATAGTCTAAGATCCGGCTGCAAAATTACTACATTCATAATGTAGTTAACCGAGATTAAAATTTTATGTAATTTTATAAATGGAGGAACCCATATCTCATGAGGAGCCAATTAAAAAGACCAAGAGATAAATATTAATTAAAATATAATTAATTGGCTAGTCGTGAAACATATCGTTCACGTCCTATGAAAATAAAGCATATTCTACTTCACGGCAATGTATATGAAGACTTTGAAAAGGCACAGTTGCCATTGATCACTTAGCCGTAATCTCTCCGCAGCCAGGTGTAAACAGGTATAATTTTGTTAAATTTTTACGTTTATGGCGTATATTCATTTCAATTGTGTCACATTAAAGCTAATTTTTTCTGTACGTGATGTAACATGTCTTCCTATAAAAATAAGCCGCAAATAGGAGTTGCCTGCCGTTAAAGATGCTAGTACCTAATTAAAATAAAGTGACAGAGAGTGAGCGTGTAACGTTACTTGTTAGACGAGGATGCTAAAGGCCAACTATGCACATTTATTGTTATTCTAACCACACTAACTAAATTATTCATGGTATTACGAAATAGGCATAAAATACAAAGAGCACACACCAATTGACAGTTCTACACAAAAGCACAACATTCTACTTATTATCATATGTCAAGTTTCAAGTTGTTTGTCCTACATCAGCCATTTTTAAAGTGATTTGGCAGCACGTTGGATTGCTCTATACGCATCAGTGTTTATTGTTGTTGTTTTATTAATATTGACATACTACTATTTCAGTTAATGCAAACTCTGACTTTGAATAAGCGAGAAAAAACGTAATATAAGCTTTTATAATTTTTTAATTAATTTTTTTGTCTAACACTAATGTTTTTTGTATGAATAGTTGATTATTTTGTAACTCATAATTACTATTATCAATTTACTGTAATTAATTTGTAACTCATGACTATACTCGCGACAAGATTTCAGACGACTTACGCCATACGAATAAATGAATAATTCATTATATTTTCATCAAAATATTTAAGAAACTGCAACTGATAGTAATAAAACTATATACATACTACACTAAAAGTTTGCATTATATATTGCACTAAATTGCAAAAAATGATTGTTTTTAATGCGACCAAATATCGAAAATTACGTTGACAATAAAAACAAATGTGTAACGTCAGCCGTGACGTAAGACGTCTGAATTCTTGACGCGAGTATACGCTGCAAACATCAATAAAATCAAACATTTGCTTAAACACGGCCTACATAATAAATTTTCTTTGACGTAAGTAACCAAAATATTATTTTTCATAATAATTTTTGATATTATTTTATCTATTCAATATTTTTGGAGTATTTAAATTGAGTAGCTCTTAATACTATTTAGTTCGTTGGTTGAGGACCCTATCTATTGAGGCATGCGCAGTAGCTTAAAAACCCGTACAGTTGGCCTTTAGCATCCTCGTCTAACAAGTAACGTTGCACGCTCACTCTCTGTCACTTTATTTTAATTAGGTACCTAGCATCTTTAACGGCAGGCAACTCCTATTTGCGGCTTTTTTATATAGGCAGACATGTTACATCACGTACAGAAAAAAATTAGCTTTAATGTGGCACAATTGAAATGAATATACGCCATGAACGTAAAAATTTAACAAAATTATACCTGTTTACACCTGGCTGCGGAGAGATTACGGCTAAGTGATCAATGGCAACTGTGCCTTTTCAAAGTCCTCATATACATTGCCGTGAAGTAGAATATGCTTTATTTCCATAGGTCGTGAACTATATGTTTCACGAAAAGCCAATTAATAATATTTTAGTTAATAATAATCGCGGGCACTTTTTAATTGGCACCTCATGAGAAATGGGTTCCTCCATTTATAAAATTACATAAAAATTAAATCTCGGTTAACTACATTATGAATGTAGTAATTTTGCAGCCGGATCCCGTACTATTAGCAATCAATTTTTCAGTCTGTTCAAGGCTTCTAAAACAATGATATTTAATTTAAAAAACAAGTTTTTTACAAATTGGTCACCATTGAAAATATATTTTCCTGGGCGGATATTTGTTTAACGCATATACAGGGTGTTCGGACCATGAGTGCTAAAACCAAAAAAAAAAAAAAAATTATGACAAAAATGTTAGTAATTGTAAACTGACATGTTAATTTAGGAAAAACTGGATAAAATTATCTAGTTACAAAACGTATGTATGGTTAACGTTTACCGCAAGTAACAGCAGTCATTTTCAATACGACACATTTTAAACATTTAATTTCAAGGACGTTAATTTTTTGTATTTAAAGTTAATTATTTATCGCTCTCAATAAATTTCTTATGAGACCCAAGCATTTTTTAGTGTTTTATACTTAAAAATTACTCTTTTAGAATCTAAACAGAAAAGTTAGGGTTGCCATTTGCAAAAATTGTCAGTGACGTCACAATGTCTTCAATAATAACAGAAAAGACCCGAAAACCATGTCAAAACACGGCATTTAATTTAAATCTCTCGACGCATCTCGGCGATTTTGTGAAAAGTAAATTCGTTATTTTATTGAATTTATAAATTACATTCGGCACCCACTGTTTATAATGAACTAACGTATCTTTTTGTACGATTCGCCAATTTAACGTATCTACTGGTTGGATTAAAAGGTATAAGGATATAAAAGGATAAGTTGTGTTTATAAATGTCAAATACGAAAAACGCGTAATTTTATTTACAATAATTTTTTACTATTACATTAGAAGTACTATTAGTGCAATTGTTAAAAAGACATCTCGTTTCAGAAAAGGTAGAATTTCTGGGTGCATTAAGCGTTGAACTGTTTCCTATGTTCTTCTCCATAACAAGATTCTCTGTAATCGTTATATCACTAGAAACGATAGATTCCCCGGGTGTATTTTCATGCAAAATTTTTCGTGAAAACTCTAATTTATTCATCAACGAATCAGCTACGTAACCTTCTGCAACAGATGACGAACGCCACCCATAATTATTATTATTATAATTTTTAGCCGAACATGCATAATAAAATATAGAGTATAAATATTATATAAATTAATAAATGAACTTTGATAGAAAATAGTATAGAGTCATTGGGACACTAATATAACACCTTTATTCAGTAAAAGGGTAGCTGAAGTTCTTCTAAACTCATGCCCAGTATAAAGATGCAGATCCGTCAAATTCAAGCGTTTTGCGATCTTTGAAGGCCAATTTCCTATTTTATTTCTGCCCACTACTTGATTGGTGACTTTTCCATTGCATTGCTAAGAAAAAGTTAGAAGACTTTGCATTTTTTGATCTTAACTTCAAATATTTTCTGAAGTACTCTAAATAATTAAATGTTCCGTTATCTGAATTGGTTATTGTAGAAGTTCGCTCAATATTAGTCTCGGTAATGGGAATGTGGACTGTAATAAATGATCCATTGTCCTGGGTATCTTGTATTTTCATCAGATATAATTCTTCTCTTCTCCAGGCTTCCCATGATCATTCCCATTTTCAGATTTAAATAAACTTCGTCTGAGAATTCTTTTAGAAACTTATTCATATCTTCGCTATAAATACCTTCGATTTTTAAGGTCGATATCCAACATTTTCTCTTTTGAGAAGAGCAATTAACGTAAATTTTGAAATATCAATTCCATATGTAAGGAAAACTGTAGATTTCGACATGGAGTATTCTACCCACAAACTTCCTGGTGATTTTTTACTTTTCACTAAAATAAGCCAATACCATATTTTTCTTTAGTTTTGGGTTTTTGCCACACTTCTGAAAAAATAATAGAGATTAATTAAATAAGCCCTTGCGCCAAACGGAACAGTCAGGGGTTATTTTTTAAATAACTAAGTTTGCCTAACCAAAAATCTCACACTGAAAAAACAGATAAGTAAAAAAATAACAAAAATCACATCACTATCGCGCACTTCCGTATTATTGACGTTTCGAAAACCTCTCTGTTTTCGTTCTCAAAATCGTATTAAAAATGTTAAACGTATGTCAAGTTTGACAGTTTAAAATTTATTTATCTGCTTCCATAGAGATGTTAAATGATTTTTTTTTATTGTTACTTACTTCTTCTTGATACAACTGTAGCCAACAAGGATCGATGTTCACTGAACAGTTTGACACACACTTATCTCCGTTCAACAAAATAATCGCGGTCTCTTTTAATTTTCTTTTTGTTGTGTTATCTTCCTTCTCTAAAATTTTTGCCGAACCCCATTGAATTAAATGACCGTTTTCCCAAGCGTGTTCGCAAATTTTGGATTTTTCAAATTCGTCTTTTTATGTAATTTTTATGTTCCTCAACTCTAACATTCATAGGCCGAGACGTTTCTCCAACATAGTGTTTATTGCATTCACAAGGTATGTTGTAGATGCAATTTTTGAATTTTGTATATCATTTTTGGACGCGTTTTAGACAAAAATGATCGCAAAGTATTAGTTGTCTGAAAAACTGTTCGAATATTAAATTTATTACCGATTCTTCTTAACTTTTCTGATAATATAGGAATGTATGGAATTTTATTGTATGATTAATTTCTTTTATTTGTCTTACAGTGTTCGTTTTATCTGTAATATTTTTTAATGTTCTATCAACAAAATTTAGAGGGTATTCATTATTTATTAATACATTTTTAATAAATTTTATTTCGTTATTAAAAATATCATTGTTTGATGAAATTAATTTTGCTCTATCATATAAACATTTAACAACACCTTTCTTAATATCGATGTGATGGTTAGATCTAAAATTTAAATATCTATTGGTGTGAGTTTGTTTTCTATACACACTTGTTTCTACAGAATTATCGTGTTTTTTAATTAAAACATCTAAAAATGGTAGCATATTATTATTTTCTATTTCCAAAGTAAATTTTATTGTTGGTTCTTTATTGTTAATATCATTTAAAAATTCATTTAATTCTGTAACAGTAAAAGGCCAAATTGCAAAAATATCATCTACATATCTCCACCAGATAGTTGGTTTTTATTTATATTTTGAATATAATTTTCTTCAAAAATCCATAAAAATGTTACTTAAAATTGGTGATAATGATGAGCCCATTGCCATTCCGAAATTTTGTTGATAAAATTCATTGTTTAGTTGAAAATATGTTGTTTTTATACATAGACTTAGTAATTCCATTATACATCCTACATTTAATTTTGTTCTGTTTGCCAAATTGATATCATTTTCCAGTTTATTTTCGCTAATACGAGTAAGTTCATTATTCTTCTCATTACACCATGCCTTGAAAACTTTGAAAGCATTTTCATACCGTTCTCTCGACTTCTCTGGTATAACAGCCAAACATTTGCCACATATTCTCAAGATCGGAATCGTCATTTGAATGCATTTTACAAAATTATAAATAACAACTAATAAAAAAATTGATAAAAAATAATTCAACTGATTATTTTTTCAAATATGGCAACCGCTCTTTATAAAACTTCAAGTTAATTGTGTGTCATTTTTCATTTTTGATAGTGGGATTTTTAAATTTTTGATAGTTGTCACAGGATACTACACAGGATACAGGATAGATACACAGGTCACTTTGATATTAAACAAATTTAAATCCAAAAAGCATTTAAAGCATATAATAAGGTTATTGCATGGATCGTGCAAAAACTTGATAAGCAACAAAAGCGTTAAGGGCTACCGGTATGATGTTGCATGATTCTAATAAATCATCTTGTAAAATTTAGATATAAGTGGCAAAAGTATAAGGGTGAAAGATCGTGTGACAGCACTGATCAAGAATTTTGTTTCAGGTTGTAGCTCCGCCTGAAAAGGATCCTTACATAACGGGCCTGAAGACGAGATACAGGATCGGGGATATCCTGAAAGCCAATTGCACATCAGAGAAATCTAGCCCTGCCGCAAATTTAGCTTGGTATGTGAATGGCCAACATGTGGGCAGACCACACGTCCACAAGTTCACCAACATGACGCACAAATACGACGACGGCGATTTTGTCACGTGAGTATCTCATAATGAATGTACAGAGTGTCCTAGAAATAGTTACTGAAATCGAACAAATAAATAAAAGCGGAATATTGGCTCTTTTAGGAGTACAAATTGAGGTCGCATTTCGTATAACAATTCTAAAACTGCGATTACAGCTATTCTATTCATAAAATTTGGGAATGCTTACCACCACGCAGATACAATCATCATGTAAAGTATGCAAAGTGTTTCACCGGGAGCAGCGTACATCGTTGTCTGGAAAAGTTTTAAAGTTTGGCAACATGGCAAAGTCCCTCAAGCGAACCGAACCAAAATATCCAATATTCCAGCACTTTCGGTTACATCGGAAGTCAACTTTTACTTTTTTATTTTAAATGGAACACCTTATAATTTATTGGATATTTTTGGATTCTGGGTCCCTTTGTATATTATTTCATATATCTAGGGGTTATAAATTTTTAGATTTTAATTTATTTGGAAAACTATTGACGTATCTCAGATTACGTGAAGATGTCCGCATCTTTTTCCTGGAAATAGATTAACTTGCTATTACATTTCGACATTTAAAGAGCTTCAGCTGTTTTAACTCATATGGAACACTATATTTTTTCGCTATATCTTGTGCACATTGAAATTGTCTTTCAACCTGTGCTAGTATTATTATGATTGCTATTATTACTTTTAGACCAGGGTCGATAATTTTTGAAATCAAAAAAAAAATAATAGTAGGATGAAACCCAATGGAAAAGGAAGAGAATACAACAAAAATGAAAGAAAAAATAGTTTACTGGCGATCTGAGGTCGGGAAGTGGAAGGGGGTGAGTTTTTAAGGGTAAAAAACGGTTTATCTCGACTTCTGACAAAACTACAAGTCCTATGGAAAAAAGCTAAATAGTAAAGTTGTAGGTAATGAAAAGATCTACAACATTTGTATTTACACTTTTTTCACATAACCTCAAAATTTATGTGAAAAATTCAAATAACCAAGTTTTTGGTTTTTTATTTTTATATTTTTAAATAAAAAATTTTTTTCACGACATTTGGTGAAACTTACCTTTTTATGTACCAAACACACTGTAATTTTTTTGATTTAAAATATTTATTTTTCGCCTTATGTTGACTTAAAATCAAAAATGCACCCTAATTTTCAATCGAAAATTCTCACGTCAAAATATCTGATTTAAAAAAAAAGTCGGTGGGCTTTTTGTTCGTTGAAATCTCTACTTTCTGATGGTGTAAAAAAATATATAATATTAACTTATTAACTTATTTGGTTGTTAATTATAGTAGTATATTTCGACTTGCAATTTTTTTGTTTATCGATGTAACATGGAAACCTACGTTTTTCGAGTTAATCAAAGTATAAATTTTAATAAATAGGTCAAAATTTTACATAATGATTAAAAAAAAATTCGGATTCGAGTTTGTCGCATCGTTTCTTTGCATTCTCTGAGAACATTTACCATAGTAATGTATATTTTTTACACCATCAGAAAGTAAAGATTTCAACGAACAAAAAGCCCACCGACTTTTTAAAAAAAGCAGATATTTTGACGTGAGAATTTTTGATTGAAAATTAGGGTGCTTTTTTGATTGTAAGTCAAGATAAGGTGAACAAATAAATATTTTAAATCAAGAAAATTACAGTGTGTTTGGGACATAAAAAGGTAAGTTTTCACCAAATTTTGTAAAAATAAAATTTTTTTTGAAAAAGATAAAAATAAAAAACCAAAAACTTGGTTATTTGAATTTTTCACATAAATTTTGAGGTTATGTAAAAAAAGTGTACATACAAAAGTTGCAGATCTTTTTATTACCTACAACTTTGCCATAGGACTTGTAGTTTTGCTGGAAATCAAGATAAACCGTTTTCTACCCTTAAAAACTCACCCCCTTCTACTTCCCGACCTTAGATCACCCGTAAATTATGTTTCCTTTCATTCTTGTTGTATTCTCTTCCTTTTCCAATGGGTTTCATCCTACTATTATTTTTTTCACTTTTTACGATTTTCAAAGGCAGCACTGGTCTATTTTGGGCATATTTGCATATTTTTTTATTTTCGTCATATCTAGAATATTGTCAAATTTACCATGGATATAAACATTTCACTTGGCTTAGCATGTGTCAAATATTATGATATTGTGTCTTAATAGTTTCTGAATACTTTTTTTATTTGAAAAATTATTTCAAAATTAAAAAGTATATTATAACTTATAGGTTCATAGCAGTTAAATAGGACTTTCTGATATGACTTCCGATATTCCGAATATCCTCAGGAGTCTGTATTTATCTGTAACACAATTTAAAATACACACTTGATCAATTTGTTCCCTTATATAAAAAGTTTAAACGCAAATACCCGTCTTGGTTTTCATCGGATATTATTAAAAATATTAGGCTTAAGTCATATTATCATAATAATAATAATAATATCTCTACCCTCATTCTAATCACAGGGATTAGCCCAGAAGTCGGAGACTTGTGCGGGAGAGGGGCGGCATATTATTATTAAGCAGGCCGCATTTGCGCCCAGGAACGACTTACGTTGGTAGGCCCTAACCACTATTCAGTGCAGGAATGAGGAAAACCTGGAAAACCTCATTAATTAGGGGGGTAGTCAAATATCAACCGGCATCAATCTCTCACATTGACCCAAGCTAACATTATTCCACCTTACCATACCCACAGAGAGGGTGCCAATCCTCTCCACGAATATAGCTTATATACGGTCTACCGGCAGCTGGGCTCGAACCAACTCCGTCTAGTCACCTCGATTCAAGTACTAACGCCTTAAACCGCGCAACCACTGACCGATCAATTACCGATATATTATCATAATAATTTAAAAAAAAACTCATGCCTTCTATTATTACAATGAATTTAAACGTCTAAGGAATGTTATCAACACTTACCTACATCAAATGCTTACCTCAAGATTTTGGTCATATATCCAGAGTAAAAAACGTTCTACATGTATACCATCTAACTGCTTTATGAATGACGTTCACTATGATTCTCCCTCTGAAATTGTTAACCGATTTGATCAGATACCAAGCTTTTTTATTAAATACTGTTCTATGACTTTTTCTGCTCCATTGTGTGCTCTATTTAATCTTATCCTGTCTACTGCTACTTTTCCGGAGCAGTGGAAATTATCAAGAATTTGTCCAATACTAAAAGATGGTAATTTATTTGAGATGATTGTGTACACAATTCTTATTAGTAAAGTTAGAAATTTTATTTCTCTGAATAACATGGATTTGTTACGTCTCGCTCTACGTTAACAAATTTGATTGAAGTTACCCAATTTGTTTCAAGCAACATTGATAATAGAGGTCAAGTAGACGTGGTATACATGGATTTCTCTAAAGCTTTCGGCAAGGTTAATCATGAATTATTAATATATTAATAAACTTGACCATTTGGGTTTTAGTAATAGTTTACTTAGACTCTTCCGATCATATCTTTCGCAAAGTAAATTATATGTTTCACGCAACGGTTTTAAATCTACTTTTTTCTTAGCCATTTTCGGTGTACCCCAAGGATCCAGCCTTGAACGTCTTCCTTTTATTTTATTTTTTAACGATTTGTCACTAAGATTTAATGATTTGTTTTTGCCGACGATTTAAAACTTTTTTTAAATATGCATTCTGAACACTGAACTGTTTAAATTTACAGGAAAGTATTGATTTAATTGAGGAATGGTGTTCAAAAAATCAATTGCCAATTAATCAAAGTCAAAAGTCAAAATCAAAAATAATTTATTTTTATAAGACATTATGAGTACAATGTATAAGAAAAGTCAAACAAAATTGCAAGCATTACAGCCAAATACAAACCGCACATTTATACACAAACATGAGTATACAGACATACAAAGGTGTACATATTTAATATACAAAAAGTGTATAATAAATCAATATAACAAACACACACAAAAAATAATAATATGGCACAAATTCATTTAAAGAAATCTGTGGTACTGTAAAGACATTGCTCTGTCTTATATAATTTAAGTTCATGTTTAAACTTTTTCACGGTATGAATTGTTTTTATGCAAACTGGGAGCTGATTAAAAATTTTGGCTCCAATACAACTTGGCGCATTGTAAGTAATATTTACTTTGGAGAAAGGAAGATGTAAGTCCTCTTTAGTCCTAGCATTTTTATTATGAATATTAGAATTTGAAAAAATTTGGGATCTATTATTAAAAACAAACAGGCATATTTTATAAATACACAAACCACATGAGGTAAGAAGTTTACATTTTTTTAAAATATTTGCACATGAATGTGTGCTAGGGACTCCAGCAATGCAACGCAGTATCCTTTTTAGGGCCACAAAGACGTCACGAGAAAGAGTAGAATCGCCCTAAAAAACAAAGCCATACTCGACGACTTTCCACCTGGGCATAATATAATTTAAGTAAATGATTCTGATCAAGAACGCGTTTAATGGAATAAAATAGATTACTAAGTGAGGCTAATTTAGACGATAAAAATTCACAATGTGCCTTCCAGTTCAAACATGAACAATGTACATGTCCAAGTAAATGCCTAAAAATTTACAAGATGTATTATTTTGTACAATAAATTCAGTGCTGTCATTTAAATTCAATGTGATACTATCAATGTGTTTTTGTGCTGTGTGAAATCTGACAAGTTGTGTTTTGTCAGAGTTAAAATATAACGTTGACAAGTCCAAGATATGCTCATTTACATTTAAAACTCTAACATACGGATTCATCAACAAGGCGTAACGTTAGTCAGACTAGCGGAGGTTACGCGAAAAATTTGCGCCTCTGCTGCACCAATTTAAATAAAAGCCATACTCCTATTAATTACTATGTATAATACTTACTTTATGATATGTTAACAAATTCGTAGCACTGAAAAGTACTGTTTTTGAATATAAATACTAAATATACAATGGGAAACGCAAGGAACTAGAGGCCGAAGTTACGCGATTTTTAGACAGGTACAATATTGGGTCTAACTTTTGGCGCAAATATGGACGTAAATAAACAGCCTACCTAGCAACGCATGCTTCGCTACCTAGCAACGCATGCTTCGTGAATGAGCGCAAAGCTGGTTAGGCCGACTAACGCGCTTTACACGGACGCAAAACTGGTTAGTCCGACTAGCGCTACGCCCGTTTCATGAATCCGGCTGTAAACTTCTAAACACACTGTTAGTATAACTTACACTTCTCTCACTGACATATTTTATGTAACTTAATAAGTTACCTTTGTTTTGTTAGAAATACTGTCGCACTTTTTTTTGTCCTGTAAATGGATTATTTCTGTTAAGCAACAAATGCATTATTATTATTATTTTATTTTTTCTGCATTAGAGAAGCCAGACCGTGCATGTTGAATTCGTGAAAAATACTTGTAACAACAACAAACGTCCTTCCAATCCCACGCGTGCTATGACGCATCCAATCCATCCAGAGCTTCTTTATAATCCCACATAATATGGACATCAAAGTCGTCCTAGCCTTACAAACATAACATTGTGAGAATACAATTTAAATAATATAAAGCTTTAGTATCATTAATTTCCAAGCATGTGTGGTACGCTTTTTATTCTTCCGAACGCCCTAGGACCTGTAAATTGTCGGAATGTCAACAAGCGGGTGTCCTAACTTTCCATTTTTTATATACGATAAAAAAGAAAAAAATATGTAAATGTTACTTAAATGCGTTATTTGTTAATTCTCATCTTTTTCTATGTAATTTTACTTGCAGCTTGCAAGTAGAGTGCATCAATCACAATATATTACTGTCGAGACTTTATGAATATGGTAAATCATTACAGTGGATTTCCTCGTTCATTAGATATAGAAAACAATTTACTTCTATCTACTATCGAGATGATAATTATGTAACATCTATTAAACCTGAGTTCATGCAGTTGAATCAGGAGTGCCACAGGGATCGATGTTAGGTCCTATTTTGTTCATATTATATATTAATGGCGTTGAAACTGTACTACCTAATATTTGTTATTCATTATATGCAAGACGATCTCTATTTGGTTATATCACACAGATTTAATATAGATTTACAAAATAAATGCGACGAAATTATTCGGTCCTCATGTGATTGGTTTAAACAAAACCATTTATATTTAAATAGTAGTAAAATAAAAATTATGCGCTTTCATAATCGACAAAAAATGTGTGGACCTGTATGTGTAGAAGTTAATAATTCTATATTTAAGAGAACCTCAGAACCAGTAAAATTTTTGGATATTATGTTATTTGAGCACCTGACTTGGAGGCCACTTTGTGAGAACCTCGTTTCATTTTTGAATTCAATATTTTTTTTATTTAAAAATAATTATTATGTGTTAACCAGGGAACAAGCATTAAGCCTGTATTATGCTCAGGTAGACTGTTGTATTCGTTATGGCATTTGTTTATAGGGAGATTTTACTCTGTCTCAGATGGTATTTCAGGCCCAATAGAAGATTTTCAGAACTTTAGCTGGTGTCTCAAGCACTCATACCTGTATGGGTCTTTTTGTTGAGTTCAACATTTTAAATGTGCATCGTTGTATATTTTAGAGTTATGTGTATATATTTATAAAAATAAAAACGAATTCATGCTTAATCGAGAAATTCATTCTATATATACTAGAACTAAACATCAATTTCGTTTACCATTTGTAAAATTATCAGCGGCTTCCCAAGTCACCTGACCACATTGGCTTGAAAATGTTCAATGTACTCCCAATGATATAAAGTCAAGTGAAAACTTGCATATCTTTAAATCTATTCTTAAAAAGTTCTTGATACGTAAGTGTTTTTATACTTCTATTTTACATAACTGTTTTTATCTAGTGTTTGCTTTGTTTTATATTCATGTATGTATTTTTTTATATTGACTTTTGTTTTTGTACTTTATTGACTATTGCTATACATTTCTTTTATAATGTCAAGTGGGCAAAATAAAATTATTATTATTATTATTACGTTTCCAAGTTATTGTATCATCCGTTTCTTGTTAGAGATTCATAACCTGTGACGTAGTTATAGTCAGTTTTACAAGTAAGCGATCACTTTAACTAAAATTACCTTTTTAAAGTTACCTAAGAAGAAAATACATTTGCAAGTTATTGTTAACTTTAAAATGAAACTAAACTTTTAAGATTGACACCTGTCATTTCTGATTTAACGTAATTTATGCAAGTTACTCAGTAATTAGAGAATTGTAATGATATAACATGAAGTTAGATATACAAAATAGTTTTAAGTTATTTTGCAAGTTATTATAATACATAAATAGTGAAGGAAGTTAGTACGTGTGAGCTGAAGATATATTTGCAAGTTATCAAAAAACCTGTGACTTTCAAAGTTACTTTCAATTTGTCCATAATGTTTTAATTGAACTCATTGTATTATTAAGTAAGGTAGCAAAGTGGAGTTCTTATAATTTCTACAGGCAGTTGCATCGTACGCTTAAACTTTAATACGGTCGGAATTTATTAATTAATTAAAGAAATTACAAATTAGTTTACACGAATTGAATTATTTAGGCAAACCGGCTTTAAACGAATCCAATTCTCCCGACCTGTTCATTTTAAAGTAATAATGGCTGTGTTTATTGAACGAATAATCAGTCGCGTGTTCAGTCTGTTTCATTATATGGCTAGTGAATTGAAATAATTAATGAATTCTGTTGAACGCCTTCGGGTAACTGAGTGCCATTTACACAAAATGGAGTAATAATATTTTCACATAATTTCTTCTTAAATGCAGTAGCAAATTCAACTATCCAGGCACTGTCCTAGGTAAGACCCTTAACTGAAACTTCTACATCGAGAAAGTCGTCTACAAACGAAGAATGTCACTGTATAAGTATATCTTGAAATAAAAATGGTTGTCACTTATGATCAATTAATTAATCATTATGCTAAAGGACAACTAAATCTAAGCTCTATTGAATTGACGCACAAGGCTTAGACATTGTCAGTTGCTCCGGAGATCCTTCTAGATGTGTCAGCTCTCTAATGTACAGGACGTTCAATATCAAATAGGTCACACTTTAAGAGATCGCGCACATTATGCCTGCATGGGCCTGTACGAACCAGCACACTTGTCCCGCATGTACCAGCAACTTTTTGTGAAGGTTATGTGTGTGGCATTATGAAGTAGTTGAGTGTAGATCGGAAGATTTTTTTTTTATTTTAACGTTGTATGAAGAGGAGAACGGGAAAGAACTTACGTTGGACTAGCGCGGCCAAGCATAGAAATTGCAAGCATGACCTGCAGTGACGGTCGTTGCAGGTGACGGTCCATGCTGGTGCTAGTTTAGTGTGCGAAGCTCCATTAAATAACATAGGAACCTTCATGAGCAGGGTTTGCAGGACTTGCCGGTATACTGTGCGCGATCTTTAATATTAGCTGCCTTGGACATAACAAATTATGCTTTCTTAAGAAATTATAGGCCAGAGAAAGTACTTTTTTACTTCATTTCTTTACGATTGTGTTTGTTAAGAAATTGATTAGTTATTTTGAGACAGCCGTCGATTAGTTTTAAAAATGTATAGTTATTGATAGCCGCTAAAATGTAAGATTTCAGAGCAAACAGCGTTTAACATATTTGTAGAGTTTGGAAATTAAGACATAGATAATAATAAATTATTAATACAAAAAGCTATTACAGTTAGTAATGTACTTCTTATAAAACAACATGAAACACAACACAGAGAAATATGACAGCATGATAGAAATGCATTAAAAGAATAATAAAATACAAAAAATAACCACATAAACCAAAACACAATAGCAAAAGCAAAAACTATTTTAAATTCATTTTTTGAATAGACTAGATAGCTACTTACTAGACATAACATTAGTATTTGAGCGGCATGCAACAAGTGTACTTTTTTTAAAACTAATCAAAACTTGTTTCAAAAGAATTAATCGTTTTCCAAAAATCTATATCCTAAAAAAACTTGAAAAAAATAATATAGTGGCACGGGCGCCCAGAACGCCATGTACATTTAATGCAAAAATCAATCACATATTCGCATTTAGCTCACAAAAACAATTTGTTTTCAACTATTTGAGTACAATTGCCCAAAAAATAAAGAAATTCTAGTAAAAAAATAAATCAAAAAAAGTACCTTCTGAGGTCTATAATTTAAGGTAACAATTATTGTACTAAGGTAAGTTAATTTAATTCACGATATCACACTTTAAGGCTAACAAGGAAGTTAGCTTTAAAGTGTGGTTCATTTTTTACTCAACACCCTGTATATATTTACAAAACTCTCAGGCAATTTCATGACCTCAGATGTTATGTCTATGCAAATTAATTACCTTTTCAGGATTCTCATACTTAAAAGAGAACTATTTACGGTAGAAAATGTATGGTACGGAGATGGCTTTAAAATGCAAATGGGTGTGGAGGTGATAATTAGAGCAATCTAAAACTGTTGGTAATCCTATATATGCTTATACTATATTTCATGCAGACATCTCGGCTATCAAGCTGTGCCATGGATAGGGTTGCCACCTTGCTATATTCTCTAGTAAGGATATTCTCAAGTAAGGACATGTAAGAAAATGTTTATTGTTGTTCAGTAGCAGGGGCAGATACATTTCTAGTAAGAGGAAGGACGAAAGACCAAGAGGCTGAAGTAAGGACTGTCCTCCCTTAGTAAGGGCAGGTGGCACCCTAGTTATGAAGACTCGAACCACTTCAACATACATGCAAATATGTTTAGCCAGTGTTCTGAAATCCCTAGGAACTTACCGGTGTAACTTAAGAATGATAGGGAACTATCAAACAGCGGTGCGATAACAGTCTCATGGTCTCTAGTCTGATATGCAGGGTTTTTATTACAGAAGGGGCCGTACGTTAAGACTAGTTTTCTCGGACGAAAGAAAGGTGATTTAAATGAACTTACCTTAGTATCATATTGCTTCCTTAAGAATAGGTCCGAGAAAGTAGTTTTTTTGTTTTATTTTTTACGTTACTTTATTTCTTGGGTGAGAATCGTATTAAAAATTTTGTACAGGAAGGTTTTTTTGTGTAATACACGCAAACATCTGATCGATTTTTGTGTTAAATGTATAAGGCGTTCTTAGCGCCGGTGCCGCTTCGGATTTTTTTAAGAAAGGAGAGTTTTGAAAAATGATTAGTTAGATTTTAGAGAAAAATTATACACTTTGCAAGTTTAAGTTGTTTAGTTTAGTTTAGTTTTTATTCTCCATTTGACATTATAAAAATTGTATAGGAATATGTCACAACTTAAATACTAAAACAATGAATAATAAATATAAAATGCACAAGCATAAAGTCCATTTACTGTTATTAGTATAAAATTAGACTTATTTATAATATAACACACCGGCACATGTAAACCATTACTTACATACATAAATAATATATACATATAAATTACACAGATACAGCTATTTAAAAAAGTCATCTACATCATAAAAACATTTTTCCAGTAAGAACTCTTTTAATTTTTGCTTAAAATAGATGAGCGAACCAGCATTCTTTATGGCGGTTGGTAGTTGATTAAATGCCCTTAATCCTATGTTACACGGAGACTTATACGTTATGTTATACTTACTACATGGTACATGAAAGTTATGCTTACTCCTAGTATCTTTACTATGAATGCTTGTATTTAAAATGAATTTATCACGATTTAAAAAATATATACACATAATTCAAATATAAAAAGGCAGGGCTGTGTTAAAATTTTAAAATCTTTAAAAATATTTTTACAACTATATGTATTAGGTAACCCCAGCATTGACCTTAAAACTTGTTTCTGTGCTATAAAAACCTTTGAAATGAAAAAGTGGACCAACCCCAGAAGCATATTCCATATCGAAGTAATGATTCGACTTGCGAGTGGTATACCATGAATAATTGTTTTCTAGTGAGCACTGTACGCAAATTTCTAAATAAATATATATTTGAATGAATTTTAGAAATTATATACTCACAATGAGTTTTCCAATTCAAATACTTGTCAATATGTAAACCTAAAAATTTTACATTATTCTTTTTGTCCATTAAATTGTCATTGATTTTTAGTGTAAATTCAGTACAGGGCTTCTGCCAATTATGAAATCTTAAACTATGTGTTTTTTTTAGTATTAAAATGTAACGAGTTCTGAGCAAACCATACACTCATTTCCTGTAGAACATGTTCACAATCTATTTGCAAATCACCTTCAGATTTATTCAATACTATGACCGAAGTGTCATCTGCAAAAACAGTGAAATGCGCCCCGTTTGCTATGCTATTAATATCATTGATATATAGTAAAAATAGGACAGGCCCCAACACCGAGCCTTGTGGAACACCTAAATTTATTTGTAAACTGTCAGATTTCTTTCTATAATTTACCATGACGTACTGACTACGTCCCTCTAAAAATGAATTTATCCAATTTAATGGAATTTCATTTATACCATAATCTACAAGTTTACGAGGTAATATGTCATGATCGACACAATTGTAAATGTATGCATTACTCTACAATCTCGGGTATTCATTAAACAGTGGGCCCTTCTTTAAGGCTAGCTTCCTTGGATGCAAATAAGGTGGTATAAGTTAACTTACCTTAGGTACAACATTTTTTTCATAAGAAGTGATAGGTCTGAAAAGTTATATTATAGTTAGTTATATAGTTATAAAATCCTAAGAAGGCAAAGCTGTACTAAGATAAGTTGACTTGAATCACTTTCCATGATAATCCAAGATAGTTAGCTTTAAAGTGTGGCCCATTTTCTAGTAAAAATTCTGTATTCTTCAAATATTCCTGATTCTCATGAGAAAAGGAATTCCTGAATACTGATAGGCATTGCCAAGATTAGCTCATGTGAAGTTGTTTGTGTAGACCCACAAGAGTGACCTAAAAATCTGTTGAAGTTAAATAGCCCAACTAACATTTAAGCCTAATAGACTACTACACAAGAAAAATAATCCTGAACTGATCAAGATTTACTACTTTCCTCCATAAAAATAGTCTTCAATGTTACAAAATCTTATAATACCAAAATTTTAGTAAAAAATTTGTTAACTAAGAGTAATATAATGCCTTCCAAGTAAAATGAAATATATGTCAATTTATACAGTTCATAATTACATATTGTTTACCTATTCTATGTTTTCAAATTCTAACATTCCAATAACGTGTAAGTCGAAGTTATAATTTACTTAATTTCGCCTAGAAATCTGTCTTCAATATCCAAGGATTTTTTAAATTATTACAATAGGTAAATATTTACATATTTATTACGAAATTGTAAAACTTATTTTGTCTTCAACTAGTAGTTAAAAATAAGGTAATAACTAGTTATTAATTATTAATTAATTAATAAACTACTATTAAATCCTTCAATTGGTTAAGTTCTATTTTTATTACAATATAATCCTATTTTCAACTTTGTTGATAACTTCTAAAGAATATTTGACCATTTCAATTAACGTAATATCTATAACGTAATAATTGTTCTATATTATGGTACAAATTTACTTGTTAATAATACCTCGACGTAAGTGTGTCTTATAAAGGTCTTTTAGGGAACAAGCTTCTTGTTATATGTATTCCGACATATCTTCATGTAATAGCGCGTAGAAATTATTTTGTGTTTTAGCAATCTGCAGTGAAAACTAAGCCCTACACAATATTAGAGAGTTGTAAAAAACGAATTTAAGCCAACACTGCATATTAAATCAATCTAATGATAATATATCGATAAACACTTCATATAGGTATAAGTATTCTTATGACTGTTATCGTGTCAGATGAATTCAGTAGTGCACGTGAATTGAAATTCGAATTGAATTCCGTTAGAAAATATTTATTTTGTTTTTGTTATTACGCATACATAACATTATTGGCTTTAATTTGAATTTTCAATCACAAATAAATCCAAGAGTAGAATTTTATATGTAGGTACCTAGTAATAATTTAATTGGTAATAAATTACCATAAAATATCTTCATTTGGAGTAAATTTCAACCACAGAGTTAATATTTTCCTGTGACGTCAACATTGGCATAGGCAATCTGCCCTATAGGTTAAAACTTACAGACTTGACTTCAAAGTTGATTTTGTTTGAGCGGCCATGTTGTAATAAACACTAAATGTTTTGTTCATTATTTCTAATTGATTACTCATTAAAATTATGTTAATACAGATTAATATTAGTTAATACATTTATGAGGAAAGATTATTAAACACATTTTATCACAAAGTACATTCAGTTTTTATTTTAAGTTATTTTTCGGTATAGTAATATTATTAAAAAGCAATACCTAGTAAAAATGTATATTTATAAGGCGCGTTATTTTTATGAAAGTTTGGTCATCACATTATACGGAAAAAATTTCCTAGGTTGTACAATTTGATGAATGGAAACCAAAAATACAGACTTTATTATATCAAAATCTAAATATCTATAAATATACTAACTCCTACTCTACTTGTAGCTTAGTAGCCTGACATAGGTAGCTTTTCTTTTGTTGCTATCCCTGTTCGCTATTAGAATATATAAAATCAAACATATAATGTTGTCTCTCTCTGGCAAAAGTATGTCATATATAGGGCATAATTAGGGTATATTTTGGTAATAATGTCTTTTATATTTCGAAATTTTAACATAAAATTGGTCCATATTTCTTTTAGGTCCAATTATCTTATTGGAATAAAATTCTTGCCGACCAATTAAATCTTCCATATTACTTTAGTTTTTTTCCCCACATAAGGAAAAACTCCAACGAATATAGGTAAACTTCCCTTATATGGAATTGGTCATGAAAAGATTTTGACCAATTCAAAGGTCAAGTTAACGTAATTTTAACTTTAATTGTTTGTTGGGAGGTTACACCTGCTGACCTAATACCAGGCATAATATAACCTACACAAGCTGAGGCTGGTCGAAGGGACCCAGTGTCGTTTATATTTAGTGAGTGGGAAGTCATGGAGTAAGCTTTATCTAACAGTGTTATTGATATAATTAGGAATATATTTAGACTGATACGAGTATTACTTGTTGGGTGTAATATAACTTTAGATGTGAGCCACAATAGATCACAAGGTTGCAGTAAAGAACAATTTCTACTACATTCACTTAGAAACATGACCTAAGCATTCGATTTTTTAGAAAACAAATCATAAAATAAATTCATTGTTGATATACGCATAAGAATAAGTATTACGTAGTTGTTTTGTTGCTAAATTTTATTTGTGGCATTCATTTGACCCCATATATGCCGCTCACTAAGATTAATACATATGAGATATAGTACACACATACATTTTGCCTAATTTCTTGTACGGAATTTCTTACTGCATACAATTTCTTGCGGAGGTACACAGAAACATTATTACTACGTATTAATCAGCAGACACAGTCTCTTTAGTTAAACTGGGAGAATTAGTAGAGGTTTGCGACTCACCGCGCTGCATCTGGGAAACATAATACGACGCCACTGGTTTTTCATCAGCGGGCTCCAACCAGGGCCATTGTGTGCAATATTACACCGCTTACAAGAGACCGCAATTATAATATATGTACATTCTCCTGATTTAAGAGGATGCATCTATTATGACTAGGTATATATACATCATGTATGTATATACGTTGCAGTAAGGTTAATGAGAACAGGGTGGTCCAACTAATTTTTCAAACCTGACATCAATAATAAATACAAGTTATCCAATAAATTAATTAAATGACAGATTCATCGACAATAACAATTAAGTACGGAGAAAAAAATGCTTAACTGAAACTTCCACTTGGAGAAAGTAATCCACAAGCAAATAAGCAAGAATGTTGAAATGGATAAATCGACATATTTGTGGAAAAACATAGAGATTAC
This sequence comes from Monochamus saltuarius, assembly GCA_025584915.1. Classification (NCBI taxonomy): domain Eukaryota; kingdom Metazoa; phylum Arthropoda; class Insecta; order Coleoptera; family Cerambycidae; genus Monochamus; species Monochamus saltuarius. Next base: position 36,940,013 of record CM046728.1, read on the forward strand.
GTCCCACACAACTATACTGACTTTATGTATGTGATAGTTATTAGAACGATGATCATGTATGTGATAGGTTGTATAGTGCTGTTTGTTTGTTTATTTGTAAGTACAATCGATCATCAATATGTATGAAAAAGGTTACAGGAGCAAGCAATGGTCGTCAGGGCATCGACTAATATTGCAAAACCAATATCTCAAAAATATTTTGAGATTTTGTTACATAAAGTTTTATATAGTTCTCTATCTTGTTTGATATCTAATGAACAGCATGACTTCATTAAAGGTAAATCCACTATCACTAACATAGTACAAAAAACGCAATTTATTAGTGAAAATTTTGACGGGATGAGTCAGATGAATGTTATCTACACTGATTTTACCACGGCTTTTGACATACTTGACCATGATATTTTCTTAACCAAACTAGACATATTTGGCAATCTGGGTCCATCTTTTTCAATAATATTTAAGTAACAGATATCAGTTTGTTCAGTATAGTGATTTTAAGTCTCATATGTTTCATGGAATATCTGGCGTACCACAGGGTTCCATATTTGGACCTTCATTTTTTATATTATTTATAAATGACATTGGGGACTTGCAGGTGCACTTGACATTGTTTGCAATTGATGTCTACATAATGGTTTATCTTTGAACGCATCTAAATGTAATATCATTACGTTCACTAGGAAGAAGAGTTAATTTAAAGTTAATTATAACTGAATAATATAATACTTCGTAGATCAAATTCTACCGAGCTTGGAGTAACATTCAAGACAACTTTAACCTTCTAGAAACATTTAAGAATTTAGGTTATATTATAAGAAATTTCAAAGCGTGTCAATATCTATACTCTACGTTTGCTATATACTACGCTCATTTGTTCTACATTCTAGTATGCATCAATAGTGTGGAGTCCAATTTATGCTAATCATATTGCGATTTTAGAGAGTTGAGCGTCGATTTATGAAATCATCCTTGTACATACTTCCTGGACTCTCCTCAGGGTTTTCCGCATGACTTATTACATCGTCTGCATTTTCATATTTTATCTAAAAGAAAATCAGTTTCCTAAGTACTGTTTATGTATAAAATCGTTCATAACATTTTGGAATGTCCGGGTGTGATAAACAATATTCAATTTAAATTACCACTATTTTCAGCAAGAAGTAATAATATTTTCAATGTACCTACTGCAGACACCAATATTCTTGTAGCGTTGCTTTTGTATAAAATTATCACAAGATACAGGGTGATCACGCATACAGTTAGATATGACTGTAACTTTGTTATTTGCAGAGATATCGGAAATTTGAAATATGCATATTGACAAATTTTTCAATTTTCTTATCAAAAAACAATGGAGCATCGCGCTACAAAGGTATTGTTATCAACTTGATTTTTTTATGGTTATTGGATTCTTCACTTTTCCTTATTGCATTGGTATAAACATGGTATGGGTTATGTATATGTATATTATTCGGACTAGAGGGCCATTTTTGTACTTCTCCCATGTTATCTGTATTTACATATATACCTTAAATAATAGTGCAAATTATGTATCAAACATATATCCTACTAGCTATTCTTCTAACATTTTTACTATAATATAATTCCCATACAGAGCAGTTACGTTGTGGTTAACTATGACAAAATCTGTCATAGTTACTCAATTTTAAGTCAAATTGTCCTGAACATAATTAATTAGCCGTAAAAGTCAAATATATAATAATAATAATAATAATAATAATAATAAAATGGCTTTATTTCTAAAATGGATTGCAAATTACAGACAATCACATTAGAAAAGGCGAAGTTTAGCCTGCGGCTACTCTACTTAACCTTAACAGTAACAGAAAAATAAAACAAATACAAACAGAAGTCAAACATTTTCATAAGAAATAACCCAAATAGGTAAAAATGCGGAATAACATTTTCATGAAGAAAAATAATATGATAAAAAAATAAATAATATAAAACTGGAAATGCTCCACATAAGTACACCTGAAAATACATAGAAATACATACATACAATTACACATATACTAAAATTACATTTGTAATGATAACAGATACATTTTAATAATTTTGCGAAATGCAAATCTATGCTTAAGGTGGGAACTTAGATTATTGTAAACATGTACTGCATTATACGAAAATGCTCTCTGAAATATGGCGGAGTGATAACGGGGAAGTGCTAGCAAATTTGAGTATCTAACATTAACAGAATGAAAATTAAACCTAAAAGAAAGTTTCTCCCGAAGATAGGGTGGTGATGAAGTAGTTAAAATGTTATGAACAAACACAGCTAAATTATATCTATACAAGTTTTCAAGTTTAAGCCAAGATAGTTCGTTAATTTTAGAAGAAACATGATCATATTTTCTTAATCTATAAACAAATCTACAACAACAGTTTTGAATCACTTGAAGGCTAGTTTTTGACAATTTATCTAAACACGAATAATAAAATACACTACAGTATGACATAATTGGTAGGACTAGAGTCTCGACCAGCTTTTTTCTAAATTTAAAGTTTAAAATATTTACATTTACATATAAAAGTCGTAGAGCCCGTAACATTTTTTATTAAAACTTTTATATGTTCTTTAAAGCGCAAATCAGTGTCAAAAATTATACCAAGGTTTTTACTGTACCAACAGATCTAAGTGGTTGCTGATCTATTCTCAAATTAAAATTTGCATCAATAAATGTTCTTATTACCGAGAACAAAAACAAATGGCATTACATTTATCAGGATTTAATTTTAGATTATTTCTCAAAGAATATTCCTGCAAAGACATTAAATCTGAGTTAATTTTACTGCAAGCATCAACGATATTTTTTGGACAAAACTAAACGAGAGCTGTGTATCGTCAGCATAACATTTCATTCTCGTGTATTTTACACAATTAAACATATCTGCTGTATACACCAAAAATAAAAGGGGCCCAAGGACTGAGCCCTGGGGAACTCCTGAGGTAACAGACAGAGGACTGGAACATTTATCATCAAATATGACCATTTGACGTCTTTCTCCCAAATAAGACTTAAAAAAACTGATAGTTATATTGTCATACCCATAATACTTTAATTTAGAACATAGTAAGACATGATCAAGGGTGTCAAACGCTTTTGAGTAGTCAAGCAAAATTAGTGCAGTGGCATTTCCTTTGTCCAGTGAGGAGATAATATCATCAGTGACAGCTGTTAAAACTGTGGTAGTACTATAACCCTTACGAAAACCAGACTGAAGGTCAGATATAATGCTGTTATCCATAACGTACTTATACAACTGAGTCTGTATTACCTTTTCTAATATTTTTGAAATTGCTGGTATAATTGTAATTGGTCTCAAGTCACTATAATTTTGTGGGTCACTTATTTTTGCTAAAGGTTTAATTATAGATAACTTCCAATCAGTAGGAAAATATCCCGATTCTAAGCAACAATTAATTATATGTGTAATATATTTACTAATCAGGGGAGTACATAGTTGTAACATTTTAGCAGAAATATTATCAGCACCATATGCATTTGATTTTAACTTCAAAGTCAAAGAATTTATTTCCGAGATTGTTGCTAATTTAAAACTGAAACGTAGATCATTTCTGAAATAATTAGAGTTATACCAATCTGACATATTTGCACAATTATTTGTTGGACTAAAAACGGAGGCAAAATAGGAGTTTACTTCATCAGGTTGACGGAGAGATTGAGGGATATTGATAACCTGCTTAAGCTTTCCAAAGGTTCTTTGTATCTTGTTGATTTTGAATGTAATTTAAATAAGCTGATTTTTCACGACGAATTGAATTAATAGTGAAATTACGCAGTTGACAATAATATTTCCAGTTTCCCAAACTTTTTGAAATTTTATATTTACTTAAGGCCTTATTTCTTTCTTTTATAAGCAATTTAACAGTGTCCGTCAACCAGGGTGCAACGGGTTTAGTAATACGAGATGTAACATAAGGGGCATGTTTATCAAATAAAGCTAAAATGTTTTCATTTAAAAATAATAATTTGTCATTTATATTATTTAAATAGAAAATGGTGTCCCACTGAATACTATTTAAATCTGGAATAAAAACTCACAGCACAAAGATTTTGAAGCTTCTATAAGTAATTATTTTAAGACATTTATTAATATTAATATTTAAAATACAGTAAATAAGTCTGTGATCTGATATCATATCTGCGTTAATAGTGCCAACGTTACCAACAAGTTCAGGAGTATTAGAATATATTACGTCAATTAAAGTTTCCGATTTATTTGTAATACGTGTAGGTTCGTTTATAAGCTGCGTGAAATCATAGGAAGCCATAAAATTCACCATGGAATTTTCAAACTGATGACCAATATTCACATCACCTAACAATATTACATTTTCGTATTGAGGTATAATAAATGAGAACAAATTATCTAAGTGTTCAATAAAATGATTTACATTATTTTCTGACAACCTATACATGACACAAACTAATAATTGCATTTTCTTTAAACGAATATTTATAAATAAATATTCCAGACCCCTATGGATAAAAAATCAGAAAGAACTAAATCAGCATGTAATTCATTTCTAACGTAAATACCTACACCACCACCTCGTTTTCCTATATTTTTGTATAAAAATTTGTAATCATTGATATGAACAATTTCTACAGGAATGTTTTCATTCAGCCATGTTTCCGAGACACAGAATATATCAAATTCTTTTTCCGTCACAATATTACGCAATTCATTTAGCCCTGTAAACAAAGATCGTACATTTAAATGCCCAATATTTAATTTTTTATGTATATTTTTAAGTACCATAATTTATCTTAGTTTTAATCTGCGCAATTTTATGTTTAAAACAATTACAATTAGAATCAGTTACACTATGATCTATAGGTAAATTTAGTTTATGTTTAATATTAAAAAGCTTACAGTTGCTACAACATTTATCAGAACTTGTACACAATCTCTTTTCGTGATTTTCCGAACAAATAGGACACGTAATGACATCGCTACGGCAGTTTTTACTAAAGTGACCATATTTATTACATTTATAGCAGCGAGAGATGTTAAAATATTCCTTCAGGTGACATTTTCTCCAACCCAAGTAAACAAATTCTTTTGTGATGAGTGCATGAAAGATGTTAGGTGAAATTTCTAAAACTACATTGAAATTATCTTTATTTTTGAATTTTGCCACTAAATTAATATGCCCTTCTAAACTTTCCAATTGGTTATCTGCCCTCATCAAGGATAAAAAATCAGGATTCTCAACTATGTCTTTTTCTACTCCATATATGATAATTCGGGGATATAATGTTTAAGGATCACTAACGTCATATTGCGCACCAATTTTTTGAACTAAAGTTTCCTTTAAGATTTTATGAGAGTCGCTATTACCACAACTTATCAAGAAACCATCTTTTATTAATTTAGTACGGTTTATATTAATGTTTAATTGACCGGGATTAATGTTTATTTTAACGTCCTTTTCTATTTGTAAATTTGAAACACTTTTATTTTTACTTTTCACTAAGACAGCATGATCCATTTTTTGGTCTGTGTTTACAGTTTTACTCTAGCCACATCACTGTAAGAAATTGTCGACCTTCCCACTTCAGTATCCATAGTAGCACATGTTTTATTTACAGTTTTTAGCTCGTCCAACCTGGTTTTTTGCAAATTTAATGTATATTCCATTTCACTCAACAATTTGTTCAATAATTCTTTTTCCCTCGTTAAACAATCAATTTCTTTGTGTAGCACTAACACCTCACCGGCTTTGCTGCATCCACCACTTGCATTATTTGATTTCACATTTTCCAGACAGGATCGACATTGCCAGTTTTTCTTTTCTATAAGAAACACCATAGCCATCTGATCAAAACACTTTAAATGCATAAACACATTACATCTTGCTGTACTACACTTCAAACCACGTTTATCAACCAATAATCCGCATACTTTACATTTCTTTTCAGGTTTTTCAGGCTCGTCATCCGGAGCTGATACCTGCCGAGCCGCCATACTTTTGTAATCTGAATATGTCCACACTGTTACCTTTCAATTTCAAAAATCAGGAAAATTGTTATTGATTTTTAGCATATTTCAAGGGATCAAAATAGTATACGCGAAAATATGTATTACTTTATGCAAACAATATATGCGACACAGTTACCAGATTTTAAGAATTTGATACAACGAATGAATATTATTATGGATAAAATTTCTGGATTATGAACAAATGCCTCTCGATTGCACCATATTTTCCAACTAGCGTACTACGAATACGTCATAATCCTGCAGTTATGATGTTCGTGACGTGCTTGGATTCCAGTGACTCAAAGAGGACTCTTTTAATTAAAACACGTGCTCGCGCCCTGCAAATGGAATCTTTGTTTGTTTTTAGTAACTTGTTTTCCTGTTTTTATTTGAAGATATAATATAACGAGCTGCGCTATGGATAAAACAGAACGACGCTGTTTTATAACGATGCCCAAAATAGTAAAAATACATCGAAACATGGGAGAAATAAGTGACATACGAGGGTGGAAGCTAAAACTGAAGTTTTATTGAAATTGCAATACTTTTTTATTGAAAATAGAAATGAGTATGTCTATACACGATATTTTAGGACTTGTAAACATTTGGGGAAGTGTTATGGACGTTATTAGTAGTTATTTATGAAACATATAGTTATCTACAATTTACTGCACATATTTTAATATCAAATATTCTAAAAGAAATGATCATGATTAATGTGTTATTGTTAAAATTTATGTTTTTTCTGAAGAACGGTATATTCCTTTGGCTTTGGTAATTTAAGATAGTTTTCTATTTTGTACGGAATCTAACTTAACGTATTTTTCCCAACTACTTGCTTGGAGCATTTATTATTGCTAGAATATACAAAAAAAAAACGTCGATGCTCAGTATCCGGTTGACGAAGAAATGCATATATTCTGTACATAACCAAATATCGTGGTGACTTGTTTCATTATCAGTTATTTATTTATTTATTTTATTTATTTATTTATTTGGTACTACAACCAACAGCCCGAAGGCCAATTACAGGTTGAGAAAACAAAACAGTTAAGTTATATTAAGTTAGAAATGGATAACAACATATATAGCAATATACAGTAAAGCAAACAAAACAAAAATAATAAAAATAGGGTAAAGCAGTAAAGTTAGTTAATCTATACAATGTTAAGAAAACACTCGTCTAATATCATTTTCAGTACAAGCAAATATATCAATGCCATTCTGCAGATTATTATAGTTGATGCACATAATAAAAATTGGCGAAATATTTAATAAATTCGTACGCGGGATCGGAAAGTAAAATGTCAGGTTAGACCCTGCTTCAATTCTGGGCACAAGAAGGTTCAGATGTGACAAAATCTCGACAGTCATATTTGTTGTTAATAATTTTATATAAAAATAACACAGATTATAAGATAGAAATTTCAAAAATCTTCTCTGTACATTTTCAATACACTGGTTGTAGACGTTATAACCTGGATACCAAACTAAACTACCATATTCAAGTTTAGACTTTATAAAAGAGTTAAAAGAGAAAGCAAAACATGCTGATTGGTGAAGCCTCATGAATTTCTTATTACAAAACCTAAATTTTTAGAAGCCGAAGATACCACTTTTTGACATGCTCTGCAAATGTTAATTTATGATCAAAGGTTACGCCCAGATCGCAAAAGTATTCAGGACGAGTAAGACTTGATCCATCCAGTTTATAATCGAATTCAAAGGCATGATCTCTTCGATGATAGGAAACAATATGACACTTATCTATATTCAGCGGAAGTTTGTTGTTAAGACACCATCTATGGACTTTATTTAAGCTACTCTGAACTTTCAAGCAATCAGTTGTAGATTCTATTTTCCAATAAAGTTTCATATCATCTGCAAACAGCAAACAGTGTACATCCAAGTCAGCAATAATATCATTAATGAATATTATAAATAAGAGGGGACCTAGTATGGAGCCTTGAGGAACCCCAGAAGTTGCAGAAATTTCCACGGATTTCCGTCCACTCAACTCTACATACTGTTTTCTTCCATGTAAATAAGAGCTGAAAAATTTCAGTAAAGTTGATGACATACCGAACTGATTTAGCTTACCAATGAGCATACCGTGATCTAGCCTATCAAACGCCTTTGAAAAATCTGTATAGGCAACATCGACCTGTACGTTAGCATCCACAAAGTTTGAAATATACTGAGTAATACAGCAAAGATTCGTAACCGTAGAGCGGCCTTGAACAAATCCATGTTGACAAGGCGTAATTTGACATTGTACGTGGGGGCATATTAATTCGTAAACAGCTGTTTCAAATACCTTGGCAAAATTAGATATTAAGGTGATGGGACGATAATTCTCAATTTTATTTTTATCTCCTTTTTTAAATATGGGGAAAATGCGGGAGGTCTTCCAAAGTACCGGAAACACACCAGACTTCAAGGATAAATTAAAAATTCGCGTTAGTGGTTCCGCTAATACCCGAGCACAATCCTTAATAAGAAATGCCGGTATCTCATCTGGGCCTTTGGTAAACTTAGGCTTCAATTTATTTAGTGCATGAATTATATTTCCCGTTGTAAGAGTCACTGAATGAAAGGTATTAGTATTGAGCGAACCTTCCCCGTTGAGAGAGCACGTGGTTGAAGGTATAAAAGTAGTTTCAAAAACTCTGCAAATGCATTGACGACATCCTCAAGATCACTTACCTCTTTATTATTAAAACTGAGGTTTCCTGGAATCGCCGAAGATTTACGTATTGAATTAATATGCTTCCAAAATAGATTAGGATTCGACATTATGTTATTCTGAATATGTTCCAAGTGGTTCTTATAAGAAACAGCGATATCGTTCTTAATTTTGGTTCTCAAGTTGCTAAAATCAATGTAGGGCGACAGATTATTAAACGATGACTTATAATTACGCCATAACTTATGTTTTCTTTTAATGTCTTTTATAATGGAATTAGTGAACCATTGTGGGTATTTCTTCGTCCCATTAATGTTTTTGGTACACTATGGTCTAAAATCTGGTAAAAGACATGATATAATTATCAACACATTAAATTTACATCTTCTATATTATTTAGGAACGTCCAGTCTACCGCGGCAAGGTCATTATATAGCATAATAAAATCAGCTTTTCGAAAATTGTAAACGGCTTGATTCGATACGCGCGGCTTTTTGCCATTAATTGCACTGAACATTGCTATTTTAATATCCAAGGCTGGATGATGCTGAGCATCTTCGTTAATAAGTGGATCTAATGATTTTTCAACACTTAAATTATTATTGTCGCTAAGAACGAGATCGAGAAGGCGGTTATTCTTATTCAAAATAGTGTTATGTTGGGTTAATTCATAGAATTTCATAAAACAATCCAAGGACAAAAGTTTTGAGCTGAAAATATTGGTACCATTAGGTTGAAAAAATTCAGGGATATTGAAATCTCCAAGAAAATAAACATTGCCATTATACAAACATTCTAAAGATTGTAGTGCATCAAAAAATTTAGAATAATAGGTATAGTCCAAATCTGGAGGTAAATAGATAACGACAATATAAATATCTATATAATTAATTTTGATTTTCACTCCCACAATGTCAATTAGTACATGAACTGTTTCAATCAACGTGAAATCTAACTTTGACACGACCATATTACACTTAACAGCTAGAAGAACACCCCCCCCTCTCTTACGAGATGTAGAGATATTACGATCGGACCTGAATGCAACATATTTACTATTCTGAAATAACTCGTTATCAGCAACCGTCTCATCCAACCACGTTTCAGTAATAGCAATAAAATCAAGTTCACAAACGGATGACGTATTAAGAAGATCAGTTGTTTTAGTTTTTAATCCACGGACATTCTGGTAGTAACCACGCAAGATGTTATTGCTTTGTTGAATTGAAGCGAAGCTTTTTGTTAGAAACAGTATCCAAACTATGCTGCTGTGGTAAGATGCACACTGATTGCTATGTGTTAAAGATCCTGCCCCTAAACTCAATCACTTTCTGCTGATAACAATAACATTTGACATCCCAGGCAGCATGATCGACATCTATTTGAAGGTTTTTATTTTTCTCTTTTAGACGTAAGCAGTTTATGCATTTTAGTTCAGTAGCATTACAAGTACTAACCGAGTGACTTTCAGCACATCTAGGACATACATACTCATTATCGCAACGACTCTGGTGGTGGTTAAAATTATTACATTTATAGCATCTAACTATTTGAACAGAATCATATACATCACAGTAATTATAGCCTATGAACAACTTACCATTACCTAAAGTCATAATTTTACAGTAAGTACTAGCATCAACCTGCAAAATGGCTTGATATACGTGTCGATTTCTTTTTGTGGCCCAGAATTTAATTATTTTTAGATCAGAAGCATCGCATATCACGTATTTATTTTGATATCTCACATAGTCACACAGTTTTTCTTCATCCATTATATCCGAAATACCTACTACTCTTATTCTGGGATCCAAGCTTTTTGTTTCTTTTACGTCATACTTCTCACTTAATTTTTCAGCAACTAAATTCTTCAATTTACAAGTTTCATCTTTGCTCTTGCATCCTACTATGATTCCGCCTCTGCTCACATTCTTTACACTGGATATGTTAATGTCAGAGTCCACCGGGTTAACTTCTTGTAAAATATCGGCCTTAGTTTCAGTAATTTTTTGATTTAAGTTCTTTGGCTTGATAATAATGGAAGGTGTTTTTTGAATAACAGACGAATATAGAGGTTTAGGATGGTCCACGGTATTCAATTTACTTCCACCTGTTACTTCATGCAGTTTAGAATTGTAGGTCAATTGAACAATTTCATTTTTAATTTCAGTAAACATACTTGTTACTTCGATGAAAGCAGCATTCATTTTCTCATCAATAAGGCGATTAACGGCATCGTAGTTGAACTTCTTTGAAATCTCTGTACAAGCATCACATCTCCAAAAAAGACCGGTTGATTTTTCAATCGCCTTTAAGATGTCAGAAGATATACTGCAACAATTTGGATGGAATAATTGACCACAATAGCCGCCGCATAAGATAGTTGTCGCACGACTACCAATTTTAGACTTACAACAGCCACATTTATCACTCATGTTAGAATAAGTATAGGCATTGATAGAGTTTTAAGATTGCGGATTAAAAAATAACACTATCGTGCAGTTTGTTTCAACAACAGAATACAGAGATAAGAAATCAGTTCGAAGACTTATTTACATATAAAAAATATCTCGCTGTTGACGCTTTTTAGCGATTTTCACTGCACCAACAGATAAATACAGTTATAAAACCGATCACACAGTTTCACAATTTTAAAATCAACACTTTACTACCGATTTCGGCACAATACTAGTTATGCTAAATATGCGCTGTATTTTAGTCTTGGATTCTTTTATAGTTACTAGCAAAGTTTTATCTCAATCCTGAATATCATCTATTGCTGTTACATAACAATAATCTTCTCTACGACAAGCACCACATATGCCAAAAATCAGTACCACTTAGTTAAAAAAATAATGTAGATACATTTTATTTTACATTTGAAGATGACAACTTATCTTGATCATTAAAAATATTTCATCGGAAGCATTTCTCAGGTAAGTGTCAATTTTCTTTCTAGTCAATATTCTTGACTCTGATCTTTTTAAGAATGTTATTAATATTGAATATCTGCAAATGTCGATGTTATGTAAAAGTACCGTTGCCTTTAACATGGAGTAATACAACCAGAAAGAGGACGGTTTGTAGTTTTCACATTTTTCCAAAAAAATATGCTAGGGGTACATTTTCAGTGTAGTGTTTCAACAATACACGGAGCATTCCATTAAAAAATATATAATTGCTTACTGTACCCCTCAACTTCTACACGGCACTGTGCTTCAATTAACGTATTAAAGAGATTCAGTTACAGCCCTGCAACTTTTATGCAGCACTTTATTTTGTATCTCTAATAATAGCGATTATAAAGGGTAGCCTAAATATAATAAATACCTCTGTATATACATATCAACTTTACTTTTGATATTTTATTCAGTAAGTAGGTACATAAAATAATAAAGATGTAACAAACTGAACACGATTACATTGATAGACCAAGAACATTCCCAATTCAGTTTTTAAGCAACATCTATTGCTGACGAAATGAAAGTTACCATTTTTTTTTAACGGAATAAATATTTCATTTAAGTTTTTAGCATTAGCTGAGATTCGAGTTCTTTCAAGAGATTCTATCGATTTTGATTTATGCAAAAAAGTCTACAACGAATTTCTTAATGTTTGATTCCCAATATTAAAAAAGTTTTCCATTCCTCGAATTTCATTATTCAGTCAAGTAAATGTCAGCAAATACGGTACGGTATACACAGTGCAGTATTGTGGAAGATATTTATTATACCCATAGTTATTTTAGAAAACTGGCACATGCTGTAAAATATTTTTTTCCTGAAATATACAGGATGTTATTGGAAGAATTATCCAAATTTAAAATTTTACATCGTATGGCCACAATACGAGAGATATATCTTACAAAGGAATAGTAGGAAATGCTTCATTGTCGAAACACAGACGTTGAAATAAAAAAATGATTTTCATGGTAAGACGTAGGTTGCCTCACATATGACACACTGATGAGAGCTAACAAGCTCGAAACCGGTATATATGTGGTGGCACCGCTGGTGTAATATCTAGGTACACACAAATTTTATCTTGACACATGTTATGTTCTCAAATGTATACAACCAGTAAATCATCCATGCGTTCCAGCTTGAAAACGTCATGTTCCATGACCTTGTACCTTAAACGAACCATCCTAGTACCCCTGCCATCCCTTACAGTATAGCCCGTCCTCATACCATGACGAAAAGAACAGTGAATCTCTAGCTTCCAACGACTTCACGTCGACGTTGTAACAAGAATAAGCTCCTCTGACTCCCCATTATACTACAAATTTCTAACAAAAGTGAATATCATCCAACGACTTCATCTCGACTTTGCAACGAGAATAAGCTCTTTTAGTGCTCTCAATTCTAACAAAAGTAATTTACATGCACACCCTACGCTACAAATTTCTACAGAACATAATCGGCAAGCAGCCTACCTAAAAGCTCAAAACTTTACATTATTCTTTCCTGTAGCTCCAGCTCTTCAACAACAGAAGCCGCCAAATCATTATTTTAGTTAATATATTGTATTATTAGTATTACCTTGTGAATATCCAGAATAAATTCATTTATTTTAAGGGTTATTTCTTGTCTATTGCTGAGTCAGATACAAAGCCATCGAAAGTAACATTTTAATCTTTGGCATTTACGGCTCCAAAGTAGCTTGTATCAAACAACACAACATCAGAACTGTCAATAAGATTATCAACTATTCTGTATAGACTATTAGCATGAAATTTTTTGTAGCAAAAAAACGCTACATATTTTGTCGAACCTTGTTCAGACAACACTTGTCACTTTTAAAATTCAGACATTTTAAAAACTTTGGCTCTATTCCTTTCAAATTATTAGAGATATTATAGCTTGAAACCCAAACTGCTACCGTACATTCTAGTTAGGATCACACATAAGGAATGTAACTCGCATCATTATTAGCAAAATCTCATGTTCATCGTACAATAAAATCGAAGGATTTCAGTAACTCAGGCATAACTCTAGATATTTTATGTAGAACAACAAGACCTCTAGCATGTTTTTAATCTAGTCAATCGGTATTCAAAGGTTCTATAATGTTCTTTGGAGTGCTGAATCTAAATTTCGAGTTTGTTGTTTATTTGGTGGTCAACTTCACATCGAAAAAAGCAAAAAAACCTCTCAATGTTCGCATTTTTCTTAGTTTTCCGCGAGGTTTTCCGCTTATATCTCGAACATTACACATTTTTCGAAGATGAGCCCTTTATGCAAAACTAAAGTAAACAAAATTTCCTATAAAAAGCACAGCTTTGAATCATCATCGTCGTTAAGTGAAGTGATGCATAACAAAGGACTTAAGGTGCCCGTATCTCGCCGTAAAATGATCAAATTTGTGGTGTTTTTAGGTACTGAAATCTCGAAAATTAAAACTCGTAGAGCAAAAGTAATATCAAAAATAGAATTATTGATGTTTTGTTTATCCACTTTTACTATTTAAACTTTCCTCAAATAATGTAATAACTTTTAAAATGCATTTATATGACACACATAATTTCGCTATTCTAACCCCACATTTTAACAATTATTTTCACATACTTATAAACAAAAGTGAACAATCTTATATGCAGAACTATGTAAGTTTATGTTATAACAATGTTTACATCTATAGTTGAATTTAAAAAAATACGTATTTTGAAAGATTTCAGTTCCTATAAATTCATTGGATAGTTCGCTTTCTGATGTTAAATATTGATTTTACTTCGGTACCTTTGAATATTTGCAGGTGGCATGAAATAACATCCTTGTTATTTGCTAAACTCTATATTATTCAATTCTTAAATGTCTAAAATTATTTATATTTGTAGAAAACATTTTTTCAGGAATACGGCGCCCTTAATATGGAACCTTTTGATACACCTGAGTATGAATTGAAATAAGAATAAAATATTTAGTTCATTAGAGATCGAAATGTGAAAGCTTATTATAAGTGTTAAAGATATTTACTGAAAGATGAAGAACCGTTGAAGGTAGGTTGCCAAAATTTGGATGGAGGGGTTTCTAACAAAGCTGAATAAAAAGTCGCCAAAAATAATTTCCTAAAAAAATCGTAAATGTTATTTCTCGAAAAAAATGGTACTCTATTCCGATCCTACGTGCAACGCCCATGACTAAATTCAAATGTCGACCGGTATCAGTCTCTCACATTAACCCAAGCCCAACATTCTTGCACCCTACCATACCCACAAAAAGGGTGCCGATCCTCTTCACAAATATAGCTGGTTTACGGCCTACCTGAAGCAGGATTCGAACCTCCGGCAGAGTGGGCCTTGATTCAAATACTGACGCCTTAAACCGTTCGACCACCAACCGATACAAATATAAAAAAATATTTACGATAATTAATTTTATTAACAACACAGTTTACTTACTTACTAATCTCCGGGTTTATATAAGACAATATTATTAGAAATTAAAGTATTAGGTGTTGAGGCTGAGGATATAAAATATCCCTGTAACACTTAAATACGCATAACCCACTGAATCTATAGGAGCTCATATTAAATCGATTAAAACCACTCCACCCATACTTCCTTGTCCAGAAAGCGTGCAAATGAACTTCTGCAATAACATCATAAAACTTTAATAACGACTATGGCAATCCGATTCTCCCGGCCGCCTCCGGCTTCGTCCGCAATACCGATTGACAAACGATCCAATTAGCTTATTGTTTCTTTTGTTTTGCGCGGGAAGATTTAGGAATGCTCGAGTTAAGTAAATTAGGCGGCGCGACTGTTGAAGGTATTAGAAGGGCGAAGAGGGGGCGGAGGAGGAACGGGGTAATGAATAGATGCTCCCATTAATTAATGAATTGTGTTCCCCGTTCTTTGCGGAAAGCCGATTCAATTAGGCGGATTAGAAGAAGCATGATGTATTTGGGCTTCAAGATGTTTGTACCTAGAAAGTGAGATCCGATTTAGATTCGATAATAATAGATGTTAGTACTATTGAAGGAATTAAACTAATGTATGTTTGATAAATATGAATGTTTCTTATATATTTTTAGGTATTAACAATATTGTGTGAAACTAACTACTCTGTGGACTAAAGCCCCAACCAGCGGTGAATTACACCCACAATATCTGCCCATATATTCTTTATTATTAGCTTTTGCAAATTTTTTTACTATTTAAAATGTTTGTACTTAGTCATGCTGTACGCATATAATAACACTTTAAAAACCTAATCATAGTCTGACAAAATGGCTATAAGTTGATAGTTCTTGATATTAGGGTTACCACTTTTCAATACAGGGCAAATTTTTGTCACCTTCCACATGACAGGAAAAGTGGCTGTAGACAACATGAGATTAAATAAAATGAGAAGTACATAATACGCTAGACTCTATTAAGAAACTAGAAATTGGATCATCACCCCAAGTCATTTTATTTTTCAAACTTTTGATAGAATTACGAATATCCATCTCGGTAATTTTTCTTACATTAAAAACTTGAATGTTATTATATGGTATATCTAAATTATTGGCTAGATCAGTAGAGCATATACCTACTAGAAAAGTTTCAAAAGGATTATCAAAAAAGTAGCTCATTTAAAAAATACTTTGCGGGAGAAAATTTGTAGTGTGAATTTATTAATTCAATTTGGCATCTGTTTTCGATAAACAGGAGTTGTTTTAGGTCTTATGTTTGGTTCTGGTTGTACATAAGCTGCTATACAGTTTACTCTTCCGGCCTGATTTTACGACTACACTTTCATATTCCGCGTTTAATTTGTAGAGATAATGAACTCTGTTATTTAAAGCCAGATATAAAGCTAATATAATGCTGAGGTTTTCCATGTATTTTCTGTGCACTGCGAGCACTCTAATAATATTTCAAATAATGGATTTGCATGAATCGCTAGTTCAGTTTGTTTATGAAAACAACACATCTACAGTTAAAAATTATCTCTCGTATCCTATAGATTATGAACTATGCATACGAACTATATTAACATTACTCATGAACTATACATCGACCTCTAACCTTAGTTTTCTAAATAAATTATAGTTCCAAAAGCTTCACATGACGCATATTAATGTTTAGTTAAAAAAAAAACAAAAATTTCTCATCATCATCATTCCTTGAAATGAAGAAAAGAAATAAACAACATTTTATAACACATATTTTATATAGCAAATTCAACTGCTATTGCCGTAATTGTTATTAATAATTAATGGAATTAATTTGAAGTTTGAATTATTAAAAAAGTTTGACTTACCAGATGTTTGAATAAAATTTTGGACCTGTTTTACCCAGCCTCGTGTTCTTTTTTACCTCTCTGGTAAATTATTGGCAGCAACTATGATATGTTTGCGTAAACCATCAATAGTATGTATCGACTCCCGTGCGATACACTTCGTTTTTTAAATGCCTCCACAAAACCAAATTACAATTGATTTAAAGTCATGAGATCGTGGCGGCCATGGCACCGGCCCTCCTCGTCAAATCCCTTAATATTAATGCTTGGACACGCTGTACCATATACGGATATAATTGAGCCTCGTGTATGATAGACCACACTGCAGCGATACGCCGTGGACGCTACAGACCCCCATCTCTTCGACGATTCGGTTAAAACGATATTCATCAACTCCGACTTGCTATACACGTAAGCCATGGTTGACAAATGAAAAACTAATGTCTAATACTAGCATCACAAAAACTTTAATCCTACAAAAAATAATTGGATAGAAACTACAGTAATCCAGCGATGCAAAGGTTGAAAATACTACAACTTAATTTTTTACTCAGAAACTATAAGGAGTTTACAAAATTTTTTTTACGATATTGATTCCATTTTTCATGACGCATCTATTCCCAAATATTTTTAGATAAGTTCTTAATCGCCCTGAATAGTTAGATATTTTATCCATCTTAAATGAAGCCACATGAAGAAACAATCCTAAAAATTAAGAAATAAATCAGATCTCATATTTATATTCTGGTTGAATTTTCGAGTTCTCAGTTTTAAAAGTGAACTTAACTATTGAATGTTTATAGAATATGTTCATTAGACCTGGTATGACTTTTTTGTAGGAAATTTAGTTAGATTAATTTTTGTTTTAGATAATTATTGAATAGAATTTTGTCTATAGAATTGTTCATTGGCGCTAGATATTTGGTATCATAGAATATACATATTTCATTGATAGGAATTGTCGGAGGATTTATATTATCTTAAATACCTTTCCAATATAGTAAACAAAATGTTATTATTTTTGTAATAAAGAATTTATCATTTCTGCTCTATTTAGGCATTTATGAGTGACCCCGATGTTCTTCACCCAGTATACCTGCTCATTCTTACATGTATAAGTAATAATGTTACATTTTCTATCATTTATCTATAAACCGTTGTTATAACACCACGTAGAGACAAATCTGACCTCAATCCTTGACAATCACTAATAGAATCAATTCTGTCGTATAATGTTACGGAAGCTCACCTAGCTTTTAGTTTGTTAATTATATTCCTGTTTACGTTATAATTGATAATTCTTGTAATGCCTTTATTTTGACGTTTTCTGGAATAGTCCAAGCTATAGTATATTTAATTCTCGACACGTCCTCGATGTCATAGAAACTTCGAGAATCCTAAAGTGATATATAAGCGGGTCTGTAAATTAGTTTGAAGGATGTTTCTTGTATAATCAAGAGTGACAATAAAGTTTGTTTGTCTGCGTGACGTGTTTCTACGCTAACCCGATTTAGAAGTTACAATAATTTTAAATCATCAGCGTATAACAACTGGCATTGGAGTTCGGAAACCAGATTATAATAAATAAAATAAAAAATAGTGGTCCCAGAACTGAATCTTGCGGAACAACTGATGTTGGTTTAAATAAATACAATTTAAAACCTTGGTAATAAACAAATTGTGATCTGCTATGTAAATATGACTCTAAAAATATTACCGGTTATGGAGGTAATTCGAAACTTGCTCAATAATATACCATGATCCAGTGTCAAATACTTTACTAACATCGATATAAACATTAACTTGACTGCCTCTATCAAGTACCTCGCTTAAAAATTGTGATATACATAGAAGATTAGTGGTTGTTGACTTTCCGGATACAAAACCGTGCTGATTTTATTATATTTTATTTTTGATAATATTGTAAACATGGTCTTTCAGAACGATTTCAAAAATGTTAGGTTAATAACCGCTATAGGATGATAGTTCTCCATGATCTAATGAAGCATTCACGCATCAGAAATGATTTTTAGGGACTGAGCCTAATAGCATTGTCAATATTTAAATCGAAAAAATGGCTCACCATGATTTTCTAAATATGAAAGCGATTAAAAATTAATTTAAATGTGAGAAAATATTAGTAGGTATGTAATTTCACCCTTGCATTAAAATATTAACATCTCTGCAAACCTTTAAATAACACATTTGGAAATATGTTTGGAAATAAATTAGCTTCGTTTCAAATAAAACCCAAATAACTTTTTAATTTGTAGCCACAGGCTGAATTACATTATTTCATCATATTAAATTTTAAATGATTTAGCATTCGAGTAAAAACTTTTAACTGAACACAAACGGCTTTAGTTTTGCAATATTAATTGTTAGTTGAAACCAAAACGGAAATAAATTATGTGAGAAAAAATTAGTAGGTACCTAATTTCACCCTTGCATTAAAATATTAACCACTCTGCAACCTTTAAATAACACATTTGGAAATGTGTTTGGAAATAAATTAACTTCGTTTCAAATAATACCTAAATAACTTTTTAATTTGTAGCCGCAGGCTTAATTACATTATTTCAACATATTAAATTTTAAATGATTTAGCATTCGAGTAAAAACTTTAAACTGAACACAAACGGCTTTAGTTTTGCAAATTAATGTCCAGATATTTAAATAAAGATGCAAAGGGAGTATAATTTAATTCATTTTTCCGCAGAATTAAGCTGCGCAGTTCTAATTCCATTTCACCAAACGAACATATTGTGTCAATGCAATGAAAAAGTTAATGGTCTTCTACAATATAACGTTTTCATTTGCATTCCTTTTAAAATTAAATTGATTCACTTTGCTGCACGCTATCGGACGCCGGTTAGTTGGTGTAGCCTAGCCGGACAAATTGCACTAGATTTGTTTTACGGCTACACTGAAATAAATATTAGTAACAGAGTTTATAACGTAGAGTACAGGATGTTTCTTTTAAAGTTTGACCCAAACATACTGTATTTTATAAATGATACTGCAGGAAACAACTACTCCGCAAACTAATGCCCCGACCGGCATTGAATTACACCTGTATCTGTGTGAACAGCCAAGAACCCTCGTCGGCCACCCCACCAGACATAGACCGGTTTCGGGCTAGTTAACCCTCATCAGTATGCCGCAGGTGAGATGACCGACAATTGAACTGGCTGTTCCTTCATATGTATGTTCACATAGGTCGCTTCTTGCAAGTCGAGTCGCTTAGGCCGAGCAGGAATTATCAGACTGCTTATATTTCACCGACATCTAAGCTAAGATGTAATTCAATGCCGGTCGGGGCGTTAGTCCTCAGGTAGCTATTTACTGCAGCATCATTTAAAGATTTAATGATGCTTCGTCCAGGACTAGAGGTCTGCAGTTAAGTACCTACTGCAATGTAGGTCTCTTCCTGCAAGTCGAGCCGCTTAGGCCAAGCAGGAAGTATCAGATTACTTATATCTCATACTGTATGTTCTTTATGCACATGCACACATCGAAAACGACTTGTTTGATCAGTTTCACAAGAACATATTCTTTTTTGGAATTCAATAGCAAATTTAATAGAATTTTCTTAAAGATAACCAGTGGCGTGCCACATTTCTAGAAAAGGGAGTTGTAACTCATGTATCGGCGCCTATGGATTTCTGTAACGACTTTTGATTGGTACAGCGGAGGCGGGTTTACATGGAAAGGTACTGTGGCAAATTAAAAAATCGCTTTCGCCCTATTTCCTTAGATTTTAAACTAGAAACTTTTATTTCAACAGTTATGGTGCATTTTTGAAGGTATGCTAAGTAAAGTCTCTTTATTTATCGACTCTCTATTACCTCCTAAAATGAATGTATCAAAATTTGGACAACCCTATAAACGGTGATCCGTAATTAATACGCCATAGAGTAACTGTAGATTCTAGACATTAAAAAAGATACAGGGTGTAGAAGCGAAAATTTTCAAATTGATTTTTCTCAATATTTCCCAAAGTTTTAGAGACTTTTCTCTGAAATTCGATATATAGAGGTTTTGAAAGGAGTTTCTGATATCGTAAGCTTATTTGCAATATACCACACACATCAAAGCCACGCCGTCAAATAATAACATTTCTTAAAGTAAACTGTTAGTGACAAGTTCATTTCGCTCTTAAAAATTAACCAATGCATCTTAAAGACATGAACCGAAAAATAAAATGTGGGATAGGAATGGTTCTTAACAAAAATTGGTATTTTGTAAGAATTCTGTTACGAAATTATTCCACAGGGTATTGTAAAAATAGGGTTATACAACAACCTTTTAATTAATCCACAAAGCATAATGATCAAAACGCCAACATTTAACAAAGGACAAGATATAAAATTTAAATTATAGCAGTGTTGAACTAAAAATAAAAAAATTATGAGATCTTAAATTCGACTAAATATTAACTTGTTGTGTTTTTTGCATGTGAGATATTAATCAAATTTATTTGCTTAAAACAGTGGATACATATGTAGGTAAGTTCTCTCAGTGTATTCCACATATACAAATTACATTTGGTTTAACGATGCACATGTTACCGTACTGCAGCAGTCTAATCTATTTCTAAGGTTTTTATTTAATAGAAACTGGCAATCCTAGACAACGGTTTTATTTGATCGGAAGAAACAAAGCCCAAACAAAGGCAAATTGGTTTATTTCCGAGTTACGTTTGAAAATAAGCAGATTGCTTGTCTTAACACTTAACAGTTTTCCTAGCAAATTGAGTTTTGCTGCATACTACAAAAAGATGCCTTATATATAATGAACGCAATCCAAATCAATTTATAAAAAATATATACTTCTTTGCTAAAAATTAATATAAATTCAGTTTTTGTGACATTTAATTAAAAAATCTATTAAATCACAAAAAAATAGATAATAATAAATTATGGTATACAGGGACATCCTACAAGGTCTTAAAGACGTTATAAAGTTTATAAATTCATCTGAATTATTTTGACCTATTTCTTGTAAAACAATTGTTTAAAAAATGTAAGTATTCTGTTAATTATTTTCTCACATTAATTTGCCGTCAATAATTGTCCTACATAATCAGTCTACTAAACGATTTCATAGACTTTCGTGTTTTTCTTATCAGTAGAAATTATATTTTTTTATTTTTCACACTCCTTCATTGATGTTATCAGAAATTAAAAAAATGTTTAAGAATAGATCAACTTCTTTTAAAATATAATGTTTCGTCCTTGTTTTCTTTATGAAATTCGTCGCAAATTGTTTCAAAAAGAATTTTTTTACCATTTTCTTGTGTTTTTTATTTTAATATAGATCAGTCACATGTGATTAACTTACCTACATTCGTAACTGTTTTAAGAACGGAAATGGAGAATACACTGATAATCTTCCATTATAAGTATTTGGAAATGGTTGAATAAAATGACGCAGGTCCTTAATAATGACAATGGTGTTCCAATATTCACATCGACGCTTTCTAAATATGCAACTGCACGTTTCAGCCCATTAAATTTGTTCCTTGGGATACTCCAAAAGATACAATTTATTACAATCCCTGTGAAAATATAGAAGATCTACGCGAGAGATTTTCTATTCCTTTAAGGTCTATTTCACAAAGTATTCAAAATGTTGTGGACAACATAAGATTACCCGAGCTTTGTGTGCGCTAAGATTGCCGTCACTGGGAAGTGTTTATGTAGGATTTGTAGAATATTCGTGTATTTTCTTTCTGATCTACTGGATTTTGTTGTATATCAAGAACAACTAGGTTTTTATTTAAATTATTGTATTTTTGCAAATTTATGGGTTCTTCTTCAAATAAAATAATAGTGTTACATATTGGTGTTTTCCAATATCCAATATGGCGCATAATAAAATAAAACAATTGAATGTTGCTTAACCGAAGCTAGTGATCGTAAAAAATTTATTTCGACGAAAATTGATTTTTCGTATATTCTTATCCCTCTGTACCAAACAGCTTCTTCTGTTAAAATACAATGACGCTAGATGGCATATTCTAAAATCGCTATTCAGTTTTTTCATAACATTTTAGCAACGGTAGCAGATATCTTAGATCTGTTTGGTTTATCTTAATGTGTCGCTACCAAGTTAACCTTACAGTTATGGTAGCTGAATAAAAGGCAATTCCTTTTATACTAATTTATTCGAGCTGTACAAGATATATACATATAGGTAAAAAATATAAGACACTTATTTTATACCCCTAATTCCAACAGCTCTAGAGTACCTGTTCTGCCGAGATCTCAAGTACAACTTACAACTGCCTTCCTATCATAGATAATATACCATACCTATTACAGGATACCGTTTTTGTTGTGCTCTCGTTAGCTCTCGGTAGCTCCCGCCGGCTCTCGGTTCTGTGCTCTCTAGTTCTTGGCGCTCTTTTTAATTTTTAGCAGATCGCAGCGATCGCAGATAGCTTTAGCCACGCTTTAGTGGTAATCTGTTATGTTTACGTTGCTGTTTGGCGCGCTAACCTCTCTTTGCTATCTACACAATTCCACTTTTCGTGATTTTTTCTCTATTTTTATTTATTATCCCACGAATAATAAATGATGTCTCTGTAAATAATGAAGAAATTAGCGACTTTTTAGGAGAAAAAAGCGCTGCTGTTAACTGCATCAGAGGAATAAATATGGAAGAGAAGAGATCATTAGTTATAGAGCAAGCTTTAAATTATTTAAATCAAATGTCTAGTTTAGATAATAATTCATTTGCAGGTATGTCTTTAGGATGATAATACCATAATTATAGCTTAAAATATTTACAGTATTTGAGAAAAACTTCCAAGTATTTATGAATAAAAACAACAAAGATTTGAGGATCACAGACAGCAAGAGGAAACTTGAAAATCAAACATACTACCCACAGGAAAAAAAGAAAAAGAAATAGATAGGTACATCCATTAGGCTATACTGTTTTTTTTTGTAAATATAGGTAAACCTAGGTACTTCATACTATAATCTCCATATTTGTAACTATTTTTATTCATGTTTATTAATAAAATGGCATAAATATATGATATTTGTATGTAAAGAGGTCATGATTTTAGTAATTGTTATGTGCTTTTACATAGTTACTGATGACAAATAAAATAATTTATTGGTCTATCCTATATTTTTATTGGTTACTTTCTTGGGATTTCTCACGGGATTTCTTTGTATTTTAAATCACTTTTTGTATTAAAATACAAACATAATTTTTAATGTGTTTATGTGTTATTAATAGTTATAGTGTACCAGGTACAATAAATGGCATTTGCACTATTTTTGTTTTAATTATTTGTAGATTTTTGGCAGGATATTATGTTCATTTTGACTAAAAATTACTAGTAAACATACTACGTATCAAATTTATTTTCCTATTATACTTCCTACAAGTTTGTCATAGAACTTGTAGAACACCCTGTATAAAACGGTTATCAATAAATTGTACAGATACGAGTACTTTTGGGTCACCAAAATAAATGATCATATTACCCAATTTGATAGGTCGACGGGATGAACTCCACCACATAATGTAAGATAACTTACAGAATATTTAAATAATAGTTATATAGCTTGGTTAGGAAAATATGGCGTCATATAATGGTTGGCGAACAGTCCAGACTTGACACCACCTGATACATTTTTGTGGAAAGAATAGTGTTTATAAAAATAGACCAACTAATTTTAGAAGCTATACAGATTTGGAAAGTGAGGATCTTGATGGTGAATTGTATTTTGCCGCTTGCGTGTATTTGTGTCATGCTACACGTATACTTCGACCACAGCGTGTTTGCATCAAGCAGTGTTGCCAGGTGGGAAAAATTCAGTGCATGAGAATAATTTCAAAGAAGCATGAGGTTTGGAGAAAAAAGCATGAGATGGCTTAATTTATCAAAAAACACCTCTTGACACAGCTTAATTTTTAATTACTTTTGTAATGCCATTTTTATTTCATTAAAAAGCATTATGTTCTGCTATTTTATCATAATTTTACATTGTAAGTAGGTAGTTACAGGTACTTACTTAAAAGTTATTAACCACGTAATCTTTCTAATTTATTTTATTGTTAGGCCGGGCGAACGTTGAGGCGCAGTTGACGTGACGCAGGGTGACTCACGGGTCGTAAAATCAGTTGTTTCCAGAAAATGTAGGTACCCTTACGGAATAGAGTTAAGAATCACTGCAATACAGCGTGAATACAGCACACACACTGCATATCCGTAGACTGTCATACCCGTTTATGTATTCATTGCTAATTATTAAGAGAGCAGTCTACAATAAAGGACATTTCAAGTACCCAAATATTGTAGATACCTACCTCTATCTATTCAATTTTGCCCTCGATTTTGCCTTTATTTCTCGTTAGGTCTTTGTTTTGGTAGATTTCAAAGAGTAATATTAATATTTTTTTTTGTGTCTATTAAAAAGCATGAGATTTTGTAATCAAAATATGAGAGCATGAGATTTATTCGGAATGCATGAGATCTGACAACACTGGCATCATTGGCGTTGGCAATACGGAACCGATTACCGTAGTAGTGGGGAATGCTAGACCAATGCACGTCGCCGCCCCTCTTAAAGTTCGTACCTTCCCTGGAATGAAGCGGCAATTTCTACTTTCTCTGTAAAGATCCGCAATTTCCGAATCTGTATATTACATTAACCAACACCCAAACGTGATTCTTTAAATAATTTGAAAATACGAAAACGAGGTTATGCATACTTGGCAAAATGATATGCTAAAAATTTAATACAGGGATAATACTTCGTATGTATTTTATAAGCAACAGGTTCGTTGTCCTATACATTCGACGTTTCTATTGCAAATTTAATGTTCGAGAAATAATTCAACAATTCAACGAAATCAACTACTTGTGCTGATTTATATTTACGGCAATTTCTGTTCCGTTCAATTAATTTCTTCGTTCACTTTAATAGTTTCCTAAGGAAAACGTATTATCGAATACAAAAAAAGCTTTAAATTAAGTTAAAATTCGAATGAACCATTTTTAAATAGCGTTATCTCGGTACGTAGTTATAGTTCTCAGCAAGGCGTTGAAGAAATTTTCTGCTGAATATTCATAGTCTGCTGGCGGCGAGCGGAGAGGGTTGAAATGTGCGAATAAAGTAATTATTGTAGAGAAATTTAACTTCTTAGCCTTAAGTTTAGACTATCGAGACATAAAATTGGCAAAAATTAATCTTAATTAATTTAAAATTTGTTCCTGTAAGTGAAAATTTAATTACTTTAATTTAATTTAGTAGTTAATTAATATATTAATAATATTAATTAATTAATGCATGACGAACAACATTTTTTACTTTAAGGTAAGAGAATTGGCCATGAAGACATTTTTTTACAGTAGTGCTTGTTAAAATATTATAACCAATAACATTTTACAAAAATTTTGCAATATGCTTTTCCCATATACCTTGGGGGAGATGTCTATACCACTATGAGATAGTAGGCTTTGATAAAAAATATGTGTTTTGTTTAAAGAAAAGACAAATAACTGATAATGCTTTGCAAATTAACATTTTTATTAAGTACATATGTGTGTAAACATTTCAATCTTTATTTATTGATTTATTCATTCCAGACAGACATTAAAGCCTAATTACAGGGAACAATTAAACACATTATAATGTCATAATAAGTAAACATGGTAAGCCACGCACAAGAAAAATACATATACATACATCCCTTAACACATACATAGTTAAACAAAAAAAATCAAATGTATAACAATAATGATAATGGTATTTGAAACTGCAGGAAAGATAGAAAGATATATAATTACCATTAAATATATTTCAAACAATACTTTGAGTCTTAACAAATGACGGCTGGAAGAAATTTACATTATACTTATTTGGAGGAAGGAAAATTCACTAAACCAGTATATTCTAGCAAAGCAGAATAAGTAGTACAATATAAAAATAGCAATGGACCTAAATTAGAACCCTGCGGTATTCCATCAACTTCCTCAGAGTATAAACTGTTATATTTCACAATCAATCGACGATTCCTTGAATATGATGATATACTTTTATTATATAATTTCTTTAGTATCACCATCGAAAGCTTTTTGAAAATCTGTGAATATTACATCAACTGTACTCTGTGATCAAAGGTATGATAAATAAAATTACTAAAGGAACAAAGATTCGTTAGAGTTGACTTTCTCGGTATAAACCCATGCTGACAATTTGGTATAAAACTACTTAGATATATTCAAAGATGATTATACAGGGTTAACTATGACTAAGTACAAATATTTAAGAAGGGACAGAGAAAATTAAGAATTAACGAAATGACTCTTCAAAAAAATTCCAAACTTATTTATAAAGTGAAAAATTTTTTTTTCCGAAATTACATTAAATCTTTATTTAATGCCGCCTATGCGACTTGTCCGCCACACGTTTACAGAATAATGGTAAGTAACGTAGGCAACTAGCAACACGACCGTAAAATGTCCAGTCAAGTCATAAATTAATTCCTGTGTTTACCATGTGTTTACGTTGTAGTTTTATGTTCTTCTTCAGTTGTTAGTGCCTTTTATAATTTTTATACGTTTTATAGTTATTAAATAAAGAAATTTGTGTTGGGTGCAGATACTTTCCCACAATATAGTTCGCCGGTTTGGTTTTCTAGGTTATGGGACAAGACTGCCGCGGGTACATTAAAAGTTTTCTATTATCTATTCCTTTCGTTCGATTTTGTTACAATAAATAGGTATTTTATCTAACTGTACCTACAGGAAGTGTGTTTTATCGGTAGTGAGTAGTTATAACGAATGAAAATGTTGTAGTTTTGCCAGTTTGTAACAAAGTAATGAAAAACGAATGCAAAATAATGGAGCTAACTGGATTAACAGTTACCTACCTATCTATCAGGTGTTATTACTAATAAGAATGTTAATTTTTGTCCTTTCTGAATTTAGAAATGCTGAAAAAAAACGACCGCATGGTAGTAGATATTGTTGAAGATGTAAGCTTTATCTATGGATCTAAGCCATCTCAGTCGATGTTTATCGACATAGGCGCCGACTTTCCGTAGGAAAAGAGGGTTTTGCCCCATTTATTAAATATCGAGCTAAAATTCTGAGCACGTGGTTAAATTTTTTGTACTTAGTCATAGTTAACCCTGTATGTGATTTGTTCAAACTTGTCAGAGGCGGAGAGTACTGAAAATGGTCTATAATTACTAACATTAGATTTCTCACCAGATTTAAAAATCGAACTAACTGAAGATATCTTCCATAAACGAGGCAACGTTCTTGTTTTTATACAAGTTATAAATATACATCAGGAATTTAAAAAAAATCTAAGCAACCCTTTACAACGTACGAAAAAATTCCATCAAATCCAGATGTCTCTTTTTGATATAACTTTCTTTACAGGTTTGTTGTAATTGGACTCAGTTATAGAGCATATATTATATGAACCAAAATTATTTTGACTTACCAAATTTTCAAAAGAATAATCTGCAGGTGCATTAGAATAGACAGATTTAAAATATTTCTATTATTTCAGATTTTAATCGTCTTTCCAAATTTTTACCTGAAGTGACATAAGTCATATATTCATTTCTAATAGAAGAACAATTTTTAAATGCCTCGACTTCACAGAGAAAGTTCTCTTATGTCCTCAAGATGTCCAGCTTTTGATATACTTGTATGGCATATGAAAAAATTATGTAGATTGCTATGGCCATCTCACCTGAGAAGAGATGGTTATCTCGTTAATTTGTAGAAAAAGTGCGCAAACGAGATTTAATGCCAGGCAAAACTTCAAAGTGTGTTTCACTTGTATGTAGGTATACGGACCATGTATGTATGATCATTTAGCACCTCAAAACTACTTTACTTACGCGATGGTGACACACTACATCTAGCGGCCATTCTCCGTGCCGTAGCTCTAGACACGAAGCGTTCTACATCGCAATAGACACCATTGAAAGCTATCGACCCCTATCTCATTCGGCGAGAATATTTTGCAAGCACAGAATGCCAGCCCAGATAGCTTGTCTACATCGCGTACTTATGGTCCCTTCTGTCGGGTTAGACAGATTTAAAACACTAGGATTATTCGTCTGATACTTCACCTACTGGCATACTGATGAGAGCTAAAAAGCTCGAAACCTGTATATGTCTGATGGGCTTCTGACGAGTGACTTTAGCTGTTTGCTATAGGTTTTTCAGGTCTAATTCAATGCTGGTCGGGGGATTATCCCGCAGAGTAGTTGTTTCCTGAAATTACGTATTTATTATTGCGGTAAAAAACAATGCAATTCTTTGTGTGCTGTTACAATACAAGAATGGATTATTGACCATATTATGGTGGAGTGTTTATGAACGTGTTAGACCAAAGAGCCAAAGCAAAATTACCCTTGTCGATAGAACTTACTATACTATTTACAAGAGAAATTTGATCTGCCAGCCATGTTGTAAACTGGCTAGCAATTTTTGTTTATCTATGAAACTGGAAATACAGTTGTAACAATGTTTTTCAAATAATTTACAAAAACTAGATAACAAAGCTATAGGCCTATAATTATCAATGCAATCGATATCGCCTTTCTTATATAATGGAATAATATTGGCCAATTTAAAAGCCACTGAGAATATTTCAAATTTAACTAATAAATTAAGAATGTGACACATGAAATCGAGAAATGTATTTTATGACCCTAATGCGAATGCCACCTGGTTCCCCCGATTATTAATTTTGCATTAGCTTCAGAGAATTTTCAATTTACAATGGAGTGATGTCACAGAAAAAAATTGAAGATGTAAATCCCACTCCAATTTCAGTTTGATATTGAATATACAGTAGTGGTTACAGTAGAGATGCTAGTCAGCCTATTAGCATAAAATTCTTTTCTCAGAAATAAATATCCATAAAATTTTCTTTTAAATTTTTTATAATATTTGATCAAAGTTGCACCCGAAATATTCTTTGAAAGCCAGTAGACACTTTTTAATTGTTGATTTTCTTCAATAATCTCGTGATCTAGATATTTTTTAGCTTGTTCGATAGTAGCACACATTAGTTTTGCTTACAGTACATACAGTACAGTTTCTACGTACTCGTAATTACATTTATAAACATAAACAAAATGCAAACAATGTAATTTATTTATGTCTATTAGGAACATCTACAGGGTTAACTATGACTAAGTACAAAAAAAATAACCACGTGCTCAGGGAGGCCTAAAAGACAATAAAAAAATTATTCCAGAGTTTTAGCTCGGTATTTAAAAAATGGGGCAAAACCCTTTTTTCCTATGGAAAGGCGGCGTCTATGATAAGAACTGACTGAGATGGCTTAGATCCATAGATAAAACTTACATCTGTCAACAACATCTACTACCATCGTCGTTTTTTTGCAGCATTTCTAAATGTAGAAATAAAAATTAACATTCTTATTAGTAATAATACCTGACAGATCGGTAACAGTTAATCCACTTAGCTCCAGTATTTTGCATTCGTTTTCCATTATTTCATTATAAACTGGTAGAACTACATATTCGCTCATTACAGTCACTGACTACCAATAAAAGACACTTCCCGTAGATACAATTAAATAGATTAGATGCCTATTTATTATAACAAAATCGAACGAAACGAATAGATAATAGATAAGTTTTAATGTAACCGCGGCAGTCTTGTCCCATAACCTAGAAAACCAAATCGGCGAACTGTATTGTGGGAAATTATCTGCACCCAACACAAATGTCTTTATTTAATAACTATAAAACGTTCAAAAATTAAAAAAGGCACTAAAAACTGAAGAAGAACACAAAATTACAACGTAAACACAGGAATTCAATTATGACATGACAGCGATACTGACTGATGAGCGACTGTTGCATGCTTGTAGAGTATGCAACCAACAAGCAAGTTAACATTGGCGGCGGTAAATAAGGATTTAAAATAATATTGAACACATTTTTTTTTGGCTTTATAAATAAGTTTGGAATTTTTTTTTAGGGTGATTCCGTTAATTCTTATTTTTTCCTATCCCTTCTTAAAATATTTGTACTAAGTCATAGTTAACCCTGTATACAGGGTTACATGTTATCAATTTGTAGGTCAAGCCATTAACCACATATTCTTTCGATTAAAATAATGCGACATTTCTTATGCTACTTTTAATTTCGGAGCTATTATCAAAATACAGTTTGTCAAATTTAAAATTTCTATTGATAGCTGGTGATTTTAGTTTGACATTTGGCATTTATTTTTATCTTAAGTCGGTACACTTTCTGTGTGATTTTGATCTAAAATATCAAAGCATAAACAACCAAACAAAACAATTCGATTTAACAATTATTTTCCATGACCCACGGTATTAGAATTTTGACAGCAAACAGATCTTGAATATCCAACAACGTCGCGTACCTACTATGTTAGGTGTTTGTACATAATACAACGAATATATCTAATAAACATACCTACTGTGAATGGTCTTCTTAGAGCTCTTTTCACAACACATAATAAAATGTGAAAATGTTATGTGTTCAAAATGACAGTCGCTACTTGCGAAAAGCATTTGCCGTACAAACATGACTTAGCCAGAGTGTTTCGCCTGGATTGACCATAAATTAATATGGCATGCAACTGGTCATGGTTACTATAAATTGTTCTATTTTAACTAGCAATAATAATTTGAGGTTAGCAGCAGCAGGTAATGCATGCAATGTTGTTACAGGATTACGTTACATGAGCTTTTACTTAAGCTTAGTTGTGAATTACTCTGTAATTTTGTAACACAATTTTGCAGTTTATTGTAATTATATTTTTCACATGTACCTATTTGTAGGACTATTAGTTTTAGTAATTTTTTTTCATAACAGTATCTTATTTCTGTTGGTCAGATATACAAGCTCCGTTATTATCGGCATTTATATTCCAAAAACATTTTTATTAAGGTTACTTGATGTATGTTGGTATAATTTTGTTCGAAGGTGAACTTTGAAAATCAATTAATAATTTCATTACGCCAGGATTTTCTTAAATAAGTACCCTTAAGCTAAAATAAAAAAAAATACTAACCTTAAAGTAATAACAAGTCTTTCTCTTGATAGAATAGGTTGCTTATGTAGATTACAAACATTTTTCATTATATGGCATCTCACTTTATCTGAAATGTAGTGAAAAGTTTCATGTATCATCCTTGTATATTGAAAAAAATTCCTTGTCATTCCTTAAATTTTAAATAAATGATGAATTCTCTATAATTTCTTCTACTGCGATTAATAGATTATACTTCAAATTCTCTTTTCTTTGACTTAGTAATTATAGAATCTAAAACGATCAGTTCATCGTCAGATGATGATATTTTGCAAGGAAGTACCTACGGTATACTGAATACCCGTTACACGTTAGTTTTGCTTACAGGATAGGTTAAATTCAAACAGTACATTAGATTGTATTAGTTTCTATGTAATTATAAACATTTTTTACAATTACACATAAAGCGCAAACAATATAATTTATTTGTGTACATCTATATTAAGAATATACAGGGTGTCCCATAATTATTGCGACAAATTGATAGGGGTCGTAGAGGGCATGAAATTAGGCAATTTTACCTTATGAACTCCTGTCCGGAAATATGTCATTTAGCCGCTACAGCGCAGGTGCCTCCTGACTCATTAGCTTGCTGTGTTTACTTTTTTGTCGGCCTAAAGTCGCCACACCGATTCAGGTCAATGGCTGGCTAACATAACAAAAAAAAAACACACTGATTCAGTTAGTTTCAGTGACTGGTGTGCAAAACGTAAATAGCGGCCCTTCGCCATGCGGACAGTAGGGTTTGAGGAAGAGATTCTGCACCATATAGAGACCAATCCGTCCACAAGCGTGCGTGGCATTGCACATGATATGGGAGCTGCACGAAGTACTGTTTGACGGGATCTCCAGGATCAACAACTACATCCATACCGCCTGTTACAAGTTTAAGCCATGGGTTTGGAGGACCATCTGCCGCGTCGCCGTTTTTGTCAATGGTGGTTGCAGCAGGAGTTGAGACAACCACACTTTGGTCGCTACGTTTTGTTTACTGACGAGGTCTGTTTTACAAGGGATGGTTATTTTAATAGCCGTAATAGTCATATTTGGAATGAAAATAACACCCATGGCATAGCCCTCCGTAGAGACCAACATCAGTTTGTAATTAACATCTGGGCCGGCATTGTGGGCGAGCAGATCATCGGGCTATATTTGCTCCCACCACATTTGAATGGACACGTTTATGCTCAATTCCAGCAGCATGTGCTACCAGAACTATTAGAGGATGCGCCGCTGGACATAAAAGCTAACATGTGGTTTCAACACGATGGCGCCCCAGCCCACTTTGCTTTGCCAGTGCGGCACTATTTGAATTAAATATTTCCTAACAGGTGGATAGACCGAGGTGGCCCTGTGCATTGGCCTGCGCGGTCACCCGACTTAACCCCCTTGGATTATTTTCTCTGGGGCCATGTAAAAGCTTTAGTGTATGAAACTCCTATTCCCAACCAACAAGAGTTTCTGGGAAGAGTGATGGTCGCACAGGTTCAGGACATACCGGGGATAATCCATAGAGTTCGCCAATCAATGAAGAATCATGCCCAGCTGTGCACTGAGCAACCTGGAGGGCACTTTGAGCAATTGCTCTGTCAATAAACTAGTACTTTTTCAATTTCTTCTTTTTTTCTGCTGTAGCGGCCAAATGGCATATTTCCGGACAGGTGTTTATAAGGCAAAATTGCTTATTTTCATGCCCTCTACAACCCCTATCATGTTGTAGCAATAATTATGGGACACCCTGTATATAACAAGATTAAAATGCGTGTAACATGATAATTATTAACGTATGTGTTGCTATGTATACTTGTGACTGGATATGACAAACCCGTGAGCATTAAAATCTTACATTTTCCGATTTTAAAATAAACAGTCGCTTTCCATTTACGTCAGGTTTTCAACGTTACTTTGGTGTCACCTTTTGATTCGGGTTGGAACCACAAAAAATAATTAAATAAGGGATCCCACGTTAGATAAACATCAGGCGCTTCAAGCAAAAAACATCCCCAGGTGCTCCAGGTAAATATTTACTCTGGAGTTTTTTCCGTGTTCTGCTACTAAAAATAAGTTGAAACATTTAGAGAGCTTTCATATTCATGTCAAGGTTTATGCTTGAGTACAAGTTACGTCCTACGAAAGATTAAAGTAATACTTATGACTGTTAAATTATTTATCTGATGATTAATTGAAGAGCCCATTAAAATACTTTTTTTACTGTATTAGGGAGGTATTTTAAGCTAATATAAATCAAATCTCCTACAATTCCTATCAATGAAGTCATATGCATGCTCTGTGATACCAAACATCTAGGTATGCCAATGAACAATTCCACAGACAAAGCTCTATTCAATAATTATCTGAAATAAAAATTTATCTGGCTAAATTTACTAACCTGGTTTAATGAAAACATTCTATAGATAATATGTAAGTTCACTTTTGAAACTGTGAGAATTCAAGTAGTTAGTTTCACACAATATTGTTGATACCTAAAAATATTTAAAAAATGACACAGAATGTATCTAAAAAAACGTGTTTGAATGTACAGGAGACTCTTACAAATACAATTTTGTAAAAATAAAATCAAAAAATGAATTAAAAATACACTTCCGCACGGCACTGGAAACTGGTTCATTGTAAAAGCTGGTGAGGCGAATAATCGGCGACCGCACAAAAAAATGAAAAAAGTTACTGTGTCACAAAACTTCGTCACGCCTGCGTTTGCACTACACTTGCACTCACTACACACCGTTGTAAAAGTAGCATAGTTCCTTGTACAATATTTTAACGTA
Source organism: Monochamus saltuarius (assembly GCA_025584915.1). Lineage (NCBI taxonomy): Eukaryota > Metazoa > Arthropoda > Insecta > Coleoptera > Cerambycidae > Monochamus > Monochamus saltuarius. Next base: position 36,974,840 of record CM046728.1, read on the forward strand.
GTAGAGCAATAGCAAGTTAAATTTTAACAATTATAAGATAAAATTGTAAGGTATTTATTGTTTTTAGTTTTGATTAAAATCAATTACTTTACAAAATCGAAAAATTCTGACACAATAATTTTTCATCTTTAGATATGAGAGATGACTGTTATTTGTTGGCAATTAAATTTCAATGGACGTACTGAGCAACGAGAATATTTGGGAGAATTTCGAATCAGTTTCCAACCTGATAACACACAATTAATAAAATCTGTTTTGGAATTTAGAGACAAAAAGATGAAAAATTTGTTCACATTGCAGATTATCCACAAAGTAATTCAGGACGATTATCTGGAGCTGCAAGAATCAGAATGACTTCCATTTTAAATACATTGCATGTTGAAAAATACTATTCGTAGTGTTTTACACCACTCAACATATATCCAACTTGCAAGAGAATTTTTGCGCCAACTATGTTAAAATATTGTGGGCCATTACTTATTAACTAGCCTGTATAAACACCTGAAGCGGATTTAGAACTATAGTCACAATTTCTGCAACCGTTCAGAGCGTTCTTGATAAATCAGATAATAATACTCGTAAAAATCTTATTTGTCAGAAGCCCAAAGACACGAAAGTGGCTTGATCTCGTTTTAGCTTTGAATTTAAAACAACCTGTGGAAGATATACATTTTTTTATCGTTACGTATGATTTTTGGAGGGTGTAATCCTCCTGAGACGCGCGGAGCTCTTCATAACTTCCCGGTGTTCACGCGTTGGGGAAAGCCAGGTCATATATTATGGATTCCTATTACTGTCTGTTCGCTTTTGTATATCACCTGTTACAGGCGCAAATAATATCCATTGTGACTTGGTTACAGCGAATCGCAGTTCATTTTTTTCTGAAATATGTTTGTCGGATACAAAACAACATTGAAATGTATACACGTCGTTGTGAGCATATCCAAATTATCTCTGGCATTATGGAAAACAGTTCAAGAAATTACTAAAAGTACAACGAGTAGTAACATTAAGAGTCCGTTCTCTGTACACTCCTCGGGTAGCGCTCCGGGGTCGGGTGCACGGGCGTTACAGCTGGAGGCGGAGAGTATCGCTCTCCCACTACAATGACTTTACGGTGGACGTATTTAGAATATTTAGATTTAGTGGAGTAAAATCGGCTAACAATTATTCCGTTTTGTTTCTAAGAAAATATAACCATCTTGTAGAAGGACATTTTTAGTATCCAAAATGGACGCGTACAAGTAGTAGTTTTTTTAGTAGGGCCGCATTTTATAAAAATAAAATCAAATTATTGATGCTTGGGACATTATTTGACAAATATTACGTTTTTTGTTACATCGCGCTTGTAAATCAACGATTGCCTTCACCGATATCGAAAACTAATAATTACTAACAGTGCATTAAAAACATTTACTACAACATTTATATCCATAAGTTTCCGCTGCAAGAAATAACATTGCCTGGCTGTACCGCACTGGTTTTCTCAATATTAACCTAACTTATATCAATTTCTTATAATATTGCCTCATGGGGTGCAAAAACTTTCTATCAATGAAAATAAAAACATCGAACTCCATAAGATCGATTAATTCAATACTGTCTCAAATGAAAACTTATAGATTAGTGTGAAGTGACTATGTATTTCTTTGAACTCCGGTCCTGCCTGCATTTACCAATCTCTAAGCCCATCCCACTGAGTGAAACACACGAGGTTGCAGCATTTAAAATATATTCGTTTCTGAAGTTGTAGACGTTCGGCATTTAGCATAGAATTTTGAGTAATTTTTATCAATTCGATATAATTTTGGTATCGTTGCAAAGCTAAAAGACAGACTTACTTCCTTCGTGTAACCAATTTTCGATTTAAGCCTTTATTTTTAAGTAATTATATTGTAAATATGACGATTTCTTGCACAGTTTACTCTTTAAATTAAAATAATTAAAAACTAATTTTGAAAAAAATATTACACAACAGCCTTAGGAAACAACTTTGTCTTTCGATTATTTTTTTATTTGTATCGCTATGTTTATTCGTTGTCTAAATAAGTCTTATGGGCCGAGCGTTAAAAATCGGTTAATTTCAAGCGCGCGACGGACTCAATCATTAACTGGCATCTCAGATATAGTCTATATCATCGATATAAGGGAATATAAAAAATTTCAAAAGACACCACAAATAGCAGGAAAGAGTGATGCAACATAATTTCAAGCAGGTGACACATTATATTAACATAATTCTATATATCATGCCTATTTAAGTCATCTAACTCGATAGTATTCAAAGCGGACTGGTTATTAAGGAAATATTTTACATCTCGTCATCAATCAGTGTTTAGTTTACAACAATCCAACCCACTGCTCGAATATAAAAACTTATATCGGCATGGCGCTATTTGGAACGCGACGTTGTAACATTTTACAGAAACAAGGTAACTGCATTCTGTATATCATGGAAATATAAAATTTAATCCTTTAACAGGTATTATAGTTATTTATGCAACAAGTACAAAAAGTAGGCGTTTATTGCACGCGACGTCAAATTGTCCAACGAGGCCGTCAGGTCGAGTAGGACAACACGTTGAGTGCAATAAACACTTTTTATACGAGTTGCATATAATAGTTTTTCTACGCCCATGCAATAACCAAAATTTTTTTTATTTAGATGACACTAAGTGTAAGAAAATATGACGTCGTTAATGTTTATGTTTGTCGTGATGACAAAACGCTGTAGTAAAATGACAGATGAATGCAATAAACATTTTATTGCACTAGTGCAATAAAGAACCACTTTTTCCACTACATATAGTTCAATAAAGTTTTGTTTTTTGCATGAACGTAGAAACAAAATATGTTCATATGACACTTCGAATAATTATTATCACTTCGCAAATTCGTAATAACATTTTTAGGAAGTTGTTTAATTTTATGAATCGTAGGCAACAAACTTGGCAACTATGCAGTCTCTCGTCTACCAACTCACCGACATACGTCGTTCCTGAACACTGTAAGAAAGACAAAGAGGGCAGTTAACGATGCAACTTAGATTATTACTTGTTTACTTTGCTGGCAGTACAGGACAGTACTTTTCAGTGCTAGGTGATTTTGCATTATAATTAATTACTGTTATCATTGGCTTATTATATTAGTATCATGAATACTCAGACTACGAACACCTGCTCTTGTCGCGCAACATCGAACACCAAAGTACTGTAAGTTATCTCCATGTATCTCCTATCCAACCTCGTTTCCTGTAGCTAAAGACCTAGGATACCAGAAGTCCCCAAATTATTATTTAGTTAATATATATGGTATTATTAGCATTACATTGTGAATATCCAGAATAAACCCAGTTTGAGCGTTACTTCTTATCGTTTGCCGAGTTAGATACCGAGCCATTAAAAGTAACATTTTATACCTTTACATACGGATTCATCAACAAGGCGGAACGTTAGTCAGACTAGCGGAGGTTACGCGAAAGATTTACGCATCTGTTGCACCAATTTAAATAAAAGGCATACTCCTATTCACTACTATGTATAATAGTTACTTTATGATATGTTAACTAATCCGTAGCACTGAAAAGTACTGTTTTTGAATATAAATACTAAATATACAATGGGAACTAGAGGCCGAAGTTACGCTATTTTTAGACAGGTACAATACTGGGTCTAATTTTTGGCGCAAATATGGACGTAAATAAACAGCCTACCTACGCATGTTTCGCTACCTAGCAACGCATGTTTTGTGAATGAACGCAAGGCTGGTTAGTCTGACTAACGCGTTTTATACGGACGCAAAGCTGGTTAATCCGAGTAACGCTACGCCCGTTTCATGAATCCGGCTGTTAGGATTTAAGACCCCAGAGTGGCTTGTATCAAACAATTAATAATAGTATTACACAACGTTCTATACCATTCAATACTTTCAGAAAGGATGCCGATACTGGTATGAAGAAAAGAATATTCAACGATTTCTTAAAATACATAAAATTACGTACGATGCTAGCTTAAAGAAAGATGAGTTACCACATATAGTCAAAAGCAATAATTTTGCAAAGAAATAGGTTATTGATGAGACGGCTACGGCTCAGGAACATACCATCCTATGGTTGCATCCATACTGCTATGTTTTTAATCCCATTGAATTAATATGTAGCCAATTAAAATGATACTGGTATCTAAAGTAAGCCGGTCCTGTTTCCTTCCAACAACTGGACGCGGAAGCCTTTAATGTTTTTGGCAGTTTCTTATGTAGTTTTTTATTCCTTTATATCGATTAAATATATTGTACATATAATAATATTTTTGTAAAAATGGGGGAAACACTTACTAGTAAATTTTCAAAAAATCCAAATTACAGTCGCGTGCGTATGATACCCAATTCCATTGTTTTGACTTGCATTTATATAAATGGACTAAAAACTATAATCTACAATTTGAAATATAATAAATCGGCTGGTGCAAATAACATAAAGGCTGAACTATGAAAGCTATGTCAGATTATATTCTTAGAGCCTTTAAACAAACTACAATCATTCCAATTTATACGATACGATATATGATATATCCTTAATAACCAATTAAGCAAAATATTTGTGTATGTAAAAAATCGATTAGCGTCATACTTAGACAAATATATAATCTGATTATTATCAATTTGGTTTCAAGTCTTAGACCTCCACAAAGGATGCAATATCTTTGTTAACATCAAAAATTTATTCTGCATTTCACGAAAGCAAGCCATGCACATGTATATGTATAGTTTTATCAAAAGCTTTTGATACCATAAGTTATGATCTATTACTAAAATCTTTGGAATGTATTGGTATTAGAGAAAATTGTCTTAAATTTTTTCAAAACTATTTATTGGACAGAAGTCAGAGTGTAAGAATAGAACATCTACTCAATGAACTCAATCTCAAACTATTGAATAGAGAGTGCCACATGGTATCGTACTAAGCCCGATACTTTTAAATATATTGTAATAAAATTAAATTTTAAAGAGATAAAAAAATAATGTAAATTTTCACACCTTGTAAAAACATGTAAAAAGATTTAAAATAATTATTGTTGCTAGAAAAAAAAAGGTATAATATTGAAAATATTAGTATAAACAAGAATTAAATATAATATATAAAAATCTCATAGTTAAATTTAATAATTTTAATTAAAAAAAGTTAATACCAGATCAAAATTAGTAAAATCATCAGTACATAGACATATATAAAAGACAAGTACATAGTAAAAATCAAAAATTAACCTAGAGCTAGGCATATCAACCTATACCTATAGCTGATGAAATAAGGATGACACTAATGTACATATCGTTTGCAATAATAATGACACTCTCTTAAAACAGTTTTGAACTTCTGGAAGTTCTGAATAGAAATTTCATTAAATCTCTCTTGGTAAGTGAAGCAACTAATAATTAATGTTAAAAATTTAAAGCAGATTTCAATATGAATACGTCAGAAGTTCAAAATAAATTGCAAAATTCATTTTAGTGAGTGTCATTAATATTGCAAACGATAGTACATATCGTCAGCATCTGAGTCAAATATGAAAAAAAACCAATAAAATAAATAGAATCCAAACGTCAGATTATAAAATTTTTCATAAATAATATTTATTAATTGACACCTGTCAAAAGTAAAGATGTGTACGCATGGACAAGACAGCCATACCTAGAAAAAAGATAATTAGTTAATATTTCCCATTGAAATAAAGAAATTTGTTAATTAAAAAACATGGACAATATGTAAATGTGTATTTAGTAATAAGAAGTGCAGTGTAGTGCGTGAATTAAAATCAAAAGCGATATGTAAAAAGATTGTGAAGATGACTTAATGCAAAACTAAAAATCTAGAATCCATATACACTGGAAAACAAACAATTTGTTGATTATTTACGGAAGAAAATAGAAAGGGGGCAACATCGTTTTTTTCAGCACCCCCAAAATTTAATAAAGAATAAGGAAATTTTTTTTATAAAAACATCCAAAATAGTACTTACCAGCTAAAGAACAATAAGGTTACATCATTTCAATCTCCTAAGCCGTTCCAGAAGAATTTTCCAGCAGTCCCAGTATATATATAGTAACTATAATGTTTTCATGTTCTATCTTTTTTCAAAGATAAGAACGAAAAACCGGGGACACCCTGTACAGTGTGCAATAAAATTAATACCTTTAACAGACGCGGGAATTCGCTTGGGTGTAGATAGAACATGAAGAAAGGTGATGGTATACATTAAAGAGAGATTTCCTACATTTTCATGGACACCCTATATATTTGAATATACTCATATCTCTGAAATACAGCAACATTATGCTTTTCGAATAAAGCATTAGTAGCTATTTACTTTCTCTACATAATCTACGTTAACAGAACCAATTCATTGCCCGTTTGATCTCGAAAAATTCTCCAAAGCAAACAAAAATCACATAATTAAATACCCAATTTGTATACACATATCATGAGCAGGCTAATTGCCTATATTCAAGTCCTAAAAAATGTTATGTTAGAAGCGTTCTCTAATTGAAAAGCTAATAAAAAAGTAACGTAAACGGAGTTCGAATAAATTTAACTCAAATCCGGATACAAATTGCAGAATGGCTTAGAGCGACCTTCCCTTAGCATCTGGATTCGTTTTAATCATTGGAAAATATGGGAACGAATTCATCCAATGAATTTTTCGTGGGGTACAATCGAATTGAGCGCAAACATTAGTTTGAAACTTTTACCCTTCGAATGAAAAAAAAAAGATGATTTAAAGTATGGCTGTATTTATATGGTTCATTATACAGGGTGTTTTGCAAGTCGTTACAATAATTTTAGAAGGTGACATTACTTGATTTTGAGTCGATTGAAACAAACATACAAGGTGGTCGCGATGTAATGGGTCAAAATTCATGACTAGATTCCTGACGTGAAAATATTGCGATTTAGACAAACTCACCTTAGTCCAAAAATTGATACTTACAGAGATACAGGGTGTTTAATGCAAAATATTATTGTAGTTTTTTCTTATTTATTTCATAATAAATGCTCATATCAAGATGAAATTTTGGTGTTAGGGGTTTTCTGGGGCGAGAGATTGAAATATATCCATGGTTTGCTTGTAGCTCATAGAAAGCGCCACCTGCGCTAGGTCGAATGCGTTGAAAACGACAGAACTTTTTTATCTTTCAAAAATCTAATTCTCTGGTAGCAAATTCTGATTTTACAACTTCTTTTACACAAAAAGCTATACTTTTTGATAGTCGCATCGTTCTCAAGATAGTTAGCTTTGGCAATTCGAGTAATTAAAATAAGGTACCAATGTCAAAAAGAACAAGAGTTTATTTCAAATTATAAATTGTGATGAACAATTGAATATCGAATATTACAATAAATGTCCGCCTCCAACTTCAATACATTTATTAACGCGTTTGTTCAAAGACTGCCGTATTTTAAAATAGAGATTCTTGTTACGAAATGATTCGGTGGCATTTACAATTTTCTGTCATAGCTTTTCGCGGGTGTTTATAATTTCTCTATAGACAACTGATATCATGTAGCCCCAGAAACAAAAATCGATAGGATTAAAGTCAGGACTGCGAAGAGGCCATACTATTCGACTCCCACGACCGATTCAACGATCCGGAAAAATGTGGTCAAAATAGTTCCGTACTTTGACAGAATAATGAGAGGGTGCTCCATCTTGCATGAAAAATAGATTTTGCCGTGTATTCAGTGGTAAATCGTCGAGGTAGTCAACTAAATAGTGCTGCAGGAAATCTAAATACAAGTCACCATTTAGATTTGGAGGAAGCTCATGTGGACCCAAAGGTGATTTCCTATGATTCCGCACCAAACATTTATCTTAAATTCATGTTGGAAGTGACGCTCACTGACTACGTGAGAATTTTCATTATCCCATATGTGCTTGTTTCTAAAATTGAAAATTCCTCGACGAGTAAAGGTCGCTTCATCAGTGAATAGTACATTATCCAAAAATTCCTGGTCAAGGTTTTGCTGATTGCGCATAAAATGAGCAAATTGTAATCTAGCTGATAAGTCTGTTGCTAAAAGCTTTTGCGCGGGTGTAAAATGGTAGGGATATAAATTTTCCTTTTCAAAGATTTTGAGAACTGTTGTTTTACTAACACCGGTTTCTCTAGCTACCTGCCAGCTGATAACTTCTGGATTTCCTGCCACTCTTACTAAAATTTCTTCTTCTTGGTGAACTGTAACAGTACGCCCTGCGTTGTCTCTTTTAGGACGAAAACTACCAGTTTCTCCAAGTCTATTAAAAAGTTCTTGAAATAGTTTCCGATTTGGTTGCCTTCTATTCGGATACAAGTCTGAATACCGACGAAGTGCTCGACGTCTAACATATAACCTGATTGGGCATAAACGCAAACCATATCGCGCATTTCTCCATTTGAAAATAAATTATGGCGTGGCATGTTATCTCGTACTACCATTTAGATCATAAAGTAAAGAATACTTGTAATAAGGCTCGAATAATACTATAATATTACTGACAGCACTAAGATAAGTGGAAAATGTCAAAATTGGATTTTAACATTCGAATTTTTGCCGATTTGTAATTGATTGCAAATACATTGCAATTTTCAATGGCAAATTTTACGAGAACGGTGCAAGATAGCGACTATCAAAAAGTATAGCGTTTTTGTGCAGAAGAAGTTGTAAAATCAGAATTTGCTACCTGAGAATTAGATTTTTGAAAGATAAATAGGTTCTGTCGTTTTCAACGCATTCGACCTAGCGCAGGTGGCGCTCTCTATTAGCTACAAGCAAACCATGGATATATTTCATCTCGATATGAGCATTTATTATGAAATAAATAAGAAAAACCTAAAATAATATTTTGCATTAAACACCCTGTCTCTCTGTAAGTTTCAACTTTTGAACTAAGGTGAGTTTGTCTAAATCGCAATATTTTCACGTCAGGAATCTAGTCATGAATTTTGGCCCATTACATCGCGACCACCCTGTATATCAAGTGTTACAATATTTGTGATAATTAATTTTGTAATATTTTTTTAATTTAACCGTGCTTTATTACAATTATTGAAGTCTAAAAGAAATTCAAACCTTTCTTTAACTAATATTTCTATACTTTTTATTAATAATTTATGGATTATTTAAATGATTTAACCAATATAATCCAAAGTGGTTTCGTTACTTACCTAGAACTTCATAAACATGGTACCTATTTCTACGTTGTAAAAGTGAGGAGTCAAATTTAAATGTGGATTTTGTTTAAACCTTTGTTCAAATCTTAAAAGCTAATTTAAAGTTACGGCGTAAAAAGGAAAAGGAAAAGCAATGTTTCTATTGGTATGCCATAAGAAAACAATTGTCCTTAGTTTCCATAGCAACCGTAAATGTAGATCCACTGTCAAACTATACGTTCGAATCTAAATGGCATCATTTTGAAGTGCATACTTAAAGGTGTCCTAGTTTTTAGACTGTTTATCTAGAAACTTTTCCTGAGAACTGAAAGAGCATTGAATAGGTAAGTTTTTAATAATATATGAATAAACCTACACACAAAGGTTTAAATAAAATCCACGTTTAAATTTGACTCTTCGCATTTACAAAGTAGAAAAACCATGTTTATGAAGTTCTAGGTAAGTAACGAAGCCACTTTGGATTTTATTGGTTAAAGAATTTAAATAATCTATTCATTCCTAATAAAGAAAGTATAGAAATATTTGTTATAAAATAGTTTGTTTTTCTTCTAAACTTCAATAATTGTCAGAAGAATTCTAACCAGAGACGAGAAAACATATGCGTATGGTGGCATACCATAGATTTACGTATGTGAGAATTAATTTCACTTGACACAGGAAAAATCCAATTCAGACCAAGAATCGTATCCGCATGTACAGTGTATGAGTTAAATGGGTTAAATTATCTTTCGAATTTGACAGAAGCGACTAATGACGTCATCAATTACTTTTTTTCCAGAAACACATTTATTTCCTGTTAAAAGCTGTTTTTCCAATAAACTTTCATCAGAGAAGTTTTTCTGTATTACTTCCTGGTTAAAAATTATAAGCAATATCGTCCCAAATCTCAAAAAAATGACCACTTAAAAATCACATTAGCGATGGAAGAATCAAGCAGTCGTTGGAAAATAATTGAATGTTAGTTGTTGTTAAAGTGTATAAATATAAATGTTACTATCAATAAACAAAAGTATTAAACTCGATAATTCTTTAACGTAGTTAAACAAAAGATGATAATAACTATACTAAAAAAATGGGACAAACACCCTGATTACAATCTATTCTTTATATGACCTCCTCTCTTTCCAAGACACATATCCAATCTTCGTCTGACTTGCGATTTTTTCTTTCAAATGATTAATATCTCGCGAAGGTGTTTTGTAAAAATTATTTTTTAAAACTCCCCATAAAAATATCGAGAGGTATTAGATCTAGTGACTTTTCAGTTCACTGCATAAATTCATTAATCCCAATACATAATCTTGACCTTGTGGAGTGTAGCTCTGTAGTGCTGAAGCCATAGGATTTTCCTTAGCTGCAAATGCACATTCTCCAAAAAGAGAAGAAAATAAATCGAAACGTTGACTTAGTTAGAAAATCTAGACCATTAACTATATTGTCCTGTTTTCCGATTATTCCTTCCTAAATTCTCCAGAAGTACAGGAAGCTCTTCTTGTAGGAAATGTAGGTAACTCACGATGTACAATGTATGTTCATAGAAATAAAGCCCAATTAAATGTCTACCGATGATTCCGCACCATACATTTACTTCAAAATGGCCTTGGTTTTGGACTGGATTTACAATGTGGGGATTTTCAATGGACCAGCAGTGTTCGTTGTACCTGGTTGGCAAACTATTACTGCAAACCGACTTTCGTTCGTCCAAAGAACGTAGTTAAAAGGGTCCTGATCAAAAGTTTCTACATTTACTACAATTTGATCTATAAAATTAAGTCTGTTTTCAGTGTGACGCTCAGACAAATACTCTACATTGTAAAGTTTCTAGTTACGATACCCCTTGGTCTTTAAAATTCGTTGCACGGTTGATTTAACCAAATTCAATTCCCGGCTAGCGTGCCATATAGAATTTCGTGGATTTTGTTTGAAATACTGTAACAGTCTAGCTGTATTAACATTGTTTCTTACCCTTCGATCAATTATTTGATTCATCTGAACAGAAAATACACTGATCATGAACCAGGCACATATTTCTCGATATAGCTCTACAGCTCTTCTTGATTTTTTTGTAACTCGCCGTAAAGTAGCAAAATAACTTTTTATGAATGAGAAGACAGTTTATGAGCATAAAAGTTATACGTCTGTCGTTCGTATTGAGTAATGACAAGTATTTTGTGAGATTATGCACTTTAAACAACGAACATTCAATTTCTTGTGGTATTATTGAGACTCTTACGACGAGATTCGGGCCTTATCTTTCCCCTGAACCACAAGACACCGTTTTAAAAGTAACAGAAAAATCTCTAGAGCCTCTGTGCTCTCTAAAGTTGCTAACCCAATAATTCAATAGTACTACGTCAAATATCTAAACTCCTTTGAAAATTATTAATACCTACTTACCTGATATCAGAACCTTGTGGATAATAACTTTATATCAAAGTACATTAGCTCTAGAAATTGTAAAAAAATATACCTATTTGGTTAATTTGTGCGGCTATTTTTGAAAAGCCTTTTCATGTTTGCCTTCGGTGACTTTTTTTTACTTGAACAAAAAATTCCGAGCCGCTTTGATGTCAACGTAAATACGCTGGAAAAAGATTTATTTTTAGTCGCCTTTCACAAACTAGCAATAAAATAGGATCAGACCTTTGACAAATAAAAGAAAAAGGATTTTTCTTGAAGGCGGTTGGAAAGCTAATAAGAGGGAGCTTGTTGAAAGTAAATTTATTTTAAATCCGTATATAAATTGTAGAACGGCGCGTAGCGGCTTCCCTTAACCCTTATATACATTTTATTCACTAACGCTGAAAAATATGAGACTAAACTCCAACAAATGGGTTTTAGGATGGGGGACGCGTCCCGCCCCGTGCCAGACATTATTTTGAAACATTTACCCTTTGCATATACGAAAAAAGAGCCTTTGTGCCATTATAAGTCCTTTATTGTGAAAATTGTTACTTTTATTCTTTTTTGCCGGCGTAATGTATCTGTTAATCAAACAGAAGGCAATGGTTCAGTTGCTGAAAGCATTTTTTTCACTTTAGTTTGACTTCCGCGCAGCTAAAATATTATATAGAATAATTTTAACACACCGGGGCATACATCACCATATACGCAATTACTGGATGCAAATTTTGCTTGTGTTATTAGTTCAAAAGCAAAGTTATGCACGAAAATTAACAGAGTAGCGAGAAACACAACATATTTCCTGACAAATATTGTCAAGCATGTCCTTTATATGGATTCATAAAAAAATATAGTTGGTTTGTAAACATAATTTTCAGAATTATTTATTATTTGTATTTCCTGAGAAAATAGTTGAAAATGAGGGACATCAGGACAGTGCAAAGTCTGATGTGTTAACGAGAGTGTGGAGTTACTAGATACATTATTATGACCCATTAATAGTGGTAAAAAGCCGAGAAATGCTTTATTTTTCAAAATAATGCAACAAATATTTTTTGATTTAAAAGTCATCGAAAACCGCTACTTCTAGTCCTATCACGGCGTTGAAGATGACGATCCAAGGCCTGTTATGATTATTTTTATACCCCGCGAATGCCATGGTAGGGTCACAGGAAGCGGTTTTCGATGGCATTTGAAATTAAAAAAAAATTTATTATCTTAAAGAATAAAGTTGTTACGGATTTGTACACAAATAAAAGTAGACACTCTGTATGTATATGCACCCTCTAGGAATTTGTCTTACACTTTCACCTTAAAAATTACATAAATACAGAGAATTACAGCATAAAACATAACATCATTGGCAATTAAATGTTTTATAATCTTTAGCGGCAATTGTAAACAAATTGTTGATCACCCCTATTTGCGACATCTTGAATTTTATAGAGGTAGATAATGGTTCTTGAATTTCGAGAATCAGCACCCTCCTGGGGGTATGGTAGTATGGAAGAACGTTGGCTTATGCCAATATTAGAGCAGTCAGCGTTTGACCATCCCCCTAGTTAATGGGGTTTTCCAGGTTTCCTTTATTTCAGCACTGAATGGTGGTTAAGGCCTTCCAACGTAAGACGTTCCTGGGCGTAAATTCATCCTGCTTGATAATATGCCGCCCCCACCGACTTCTGCGCTGATCTTCGTGATTAGAATGAGGGATACAATTATTATTATATTACATTATTAATACCTTCATCATCACATCATCCATAATACGACGTTTCGAATCTGGTTTGAAATCGTATAAGTTTATGTAAGGGCCTTAATAATTACCTTTCGTTTTTACCTAGATAAAAGGTACGTGTCGATCTATTATCTAAACAAAAACGGTATTATCTGTACAGACAGTGCGCACTTGACACCGAACCCAACATTAATTTAAAAAATATACGCCTTCCCAAACCGAAAAAAAGAGGAAATGAGAACGCGTGCGTCCACAGTCCTTTATTGTGAAAAATGTTGCTTCTCTCCCTTTATACCCCAGTGATGTATCTGTCTAATCACGCGGAAGGCTGCGATTCAATTACCGTACACATTTTTTTAACTTTTGTCTGCCTCCGCCGCGGAAAGATATTACAAAATCATTACGGTAAATAAAAACCGCAATATATCTTCATACATACAAAGAATGGGATGTATTATACTCCGCCACGATATAAATTAGCGATTGTCCTGGAAATAATAAAGGAAGAGAAGGAGGAGAATGGAGCGGACCCAAATTGGTGGATCCCGGGAAGCCGTTTAGAATAATTGTTGCCCAAATATTTCATTAAACACGACTGGGAAACGGAGGACTGGATCTAATGGTATTATATCATTAATTTCATACTCGAGGTAGTGAGGTGTTAATGTTGTTTGCGAAGAGGAATATTCGGAGATACTTTCCCTCATTATCCCACGTTACGTTTCTATACTTATTAAATTTTACGTCTATAATTATTTTAATCTTTTAATTAAAGATGTTACTGAAATTGGAGGTTTAATGATTTCCGTCGACAGTGCAGAAGACTCAAACAAGAAGGCTCAGTTAATATATACTGGATGAATTTAGTACAACAACTAAGTAGTTGATACACACAGCATTAAGTATACAGAGTGTTTCTTCAGTAGAGGTTAACAATCTAGGGATGTATTCTGTGTCTAAACATAAGGATTTTTTGTTATTCAGGGTGATTCAGACTTATCTAAATGAATTTCGGAATAGACTCGTCATGAAAAATGGGGTCAATATCGTAATTTTTATTTTTGTTTTGTAAAACCCTTATAGTTTCCGAATAAAACATTATTTAAGTTGTAGTATATCAACCTTTACATCGCTGGGCTATTGCAGTCCCTAGACAGGCGACTCCGAATATTGAAATCCGATTACTTTTTGTACGCACTAAAGTTTTTCTGACGCCAGCTTTTACATTAGTTTTTCAGTGTCAAAATGCTTTAGCAGAACGATTTCCCGGTAAACATGTGCCAAATGCAACTACTTTTACCGCGGTGTGCAGTGAGTGCAAGTGTAGTGCAACGCTATGGAATTTCGAAACCGAATCATGGAAGAAATGGAGGTCAAGGACGTCTACGGCCTATTGCCGCAGTGTGGTGTATCATACACGAAGCTCAATTACATCCGTACCATGTACAGCGTGTCCAAGCATTAATACCAAGGGATTGGACGAGAACCGGTACCATGGCCGCCACGATCTCCTGACATTAAATCATATGGACTTCTTTTTATGGAGATATTTAAAAGATGGAAAGTATCGCACCGAAGTGATGGTTAACGGAATCGTATCATAGTTGCTGCCAATAACTGACGACTTCACAACGGACACGGAGTAGAAATATTTGTGTTAGTTTGTAGAAACTGGCCCCTGGTAACATCAGGTGTCAAACTATTTTATTAATTAAAACCACAAATTAAATTCATTAATAATTCATAACAATAGCGGCAAAAGCACTTAAATTTGTTTTATAAAATCAACGCTATAAAATGTTTTTTAATTCTTTCCTTGAGCATATCTTTCCATGTTTTGTGTGGTCACCGATTGCCGCCTTATGAGGTTTTACAGTGGACCAGTTTTCAGTGCTGTGCAGAAATGTATTTTTAAATAATTTTTGAACTGCCCTTTTTGATTTTTTTTTACAAAATTGTATTTGTAAGAGTCCTCTGTGCACTCAAAAATTTTCTTTTGGTTAAGTTCTGAATCCCCTGTATAAATATAAGGTCTGAGAACAGCCATTGTCCTGTTACAGCGTGTCAAATACTAAAATAAAAATCAGTTTTTAATTTCTAAACCGCTTGGGATATTTTAAACAAATTCGGTGCACATATTTAGTATGATGCTAGATATGAAACAAAAATTTAACAACTTTAGAAACTTATCAGAGGCGGAGGTGTGGGTACCATCGATCATTATTTGCCAAAAAATGTGTACTGTTACACATAAAATAGGTCATCATATGCGCCATCTTTTTGTGTCTTTACACTTTCTTGTATTACAAACAGATTAACAACAAAATTGATTTATTTAATCAAGTGCATTATTACGATACTCATTACGTTACTTAAAATAATAATAATAGTATATTATTTAACGAGCGGTAATGCATTACCGCAAGTTGAATACTATACTTTATCTATAACTATAACATCTATTTTAGGACTATTATTAGAAATTGATTTGAAAACTTCAAAATTATTTTGTTAAAATATCCAATGACATTAGTCCCCTCAATGATAATAATTGACAGTTCCGCCTACTGACAGGCGTTGGCATTTTAATAATTTTAAAATCTTTTAATTATTAATTCCTTTCCACTTGTTAAAAATTCTTTCCATTTTACACCAATGGAACGTATTTATCGGCTTAAAAATTTCTAAGAATTTACTGCGTACACTATTTACATACCGAATTATCATTGTAGAAGCCCAGCGTGAGTTATAATAACTCACTATAAAAATTCACGCTATTTGTTTATTGATACTATTAATTGCTCAAAAGCAGTTGAATAATTAATATAAAAATTAATAGGAGTAGATAAAATAATTAATTAACAATGTTATTACTTTACTATAATTTAGTATAACAAATGTCGGAAACGGCCACCTTGAGCCAAAATACATGCTTCTAATCTTCTTGAAGCTGCAGCTCGAACAAAAATTCCAGGAGTAGCTCTCATCACATCAGATTCAATATGAACCTTGTAACCTAATGTCTTGTGACGTCTCCAAACAAAAAAAATCAATAGGGTTCATATCGAGTAATTTGGGTGGCCAAGGTTGCCCGGGTTCTTAAGTGCCTCGTCCAATCACCGAATCTTTGATTTAAAAATTCATGGGCAGTCAAACTAAAACGTGGCCGATCCCTGTCGTGCATAATCCACATTATTTGTCTTAGGGCATAGGGAACATCGTCAAGTAGTTCAGGTAAAACGTTTTCAAGAAAATTAATAATATCCATCTATACATTCAAAGAAAACTGATGTTGACATCGAAATTCCATGGCATTAGGGTTTTCATCAGACCAAACATGTTTATTCGTCAGTATAGCATCCCTGGAAAAAATAGCTTCGTTGATATAAAATCTGGTAATATCAATATTTTATTCAATTTTTTGCAAAACCCAGTGACAAAATTGTTGGCGAGCAGGGATAGTCTTGCGGCAGTAAGGCTTGAATCCTTTGTATGTGATACATAATTTCGTATAGAATAGTTTCTTCCAACTCAGGTGTTCTAACGCTCAAAGTCTTCCAGGAATTGGACCTTTCTGAAATAAACCTGACTCCGAAAGACGTTGAAAAACATTTCAAAACATTCTTGGATGATGATTTTTATATTTCCATATACATTCGCCTTCTTAATCTTATTACAAAATAAGCTTAATTTGACAATACACAATATTAAATAAGAAAACGGCTTCTTATTATTGCTGTTTTACATGGTTTCTCTAAGAATTAAAGAAACTGTGTAAAAATGCTCTTGATCAAATAAATAAATTTTGTTGTTAATCGGTTTGGAATACAAAAAGTGTAGTGTGTGATGAGGGTGATATATTTTTTTATCTGTCTACCTTCGCCACTGATAAGTTTCTGTAGCTGGCAATTTTTTGTTTCATACGTACTGTCATGCTAAATATTTACATTTCAAGAACCATTTTTTTTACCACAAAATACCCTCTTGTATTTTTGACATCTACGTAAAAGAACACCCTGTATATATATGAAACAACAGTAGATCAATGTTTCTTTACAATTTTATTACACGCAGAAGCCAAGTTTATAACCCGAGAAATACTATTTCTAAAATATCACTTTCGTCTTGAATACTGTTGTGGTTAATATTCATGTTGTAAATGCAACGCGGTTACCTGTAGCACTCAGGTCATGTGATCCATCGTGCATGCCGTAATTGATAGAGTATTATTTTAACAGATCATTGTCAATTAGAATTTATTATAGCATTTTCATTTCAAGAGTCCTTATAGAACACTTACCACCAGGAACGGTGTATTGTGCCTTAGGTTCTAGTGTCCATTTTAGCCTTCCTATTTTCACCGAGTGAAGAGAAGGCAAGTTATATAAGGTTCCCACAGCCGTTATTTGATGTAGTTCGCATTGCTTCAGTTTCTGCCAAACAAGTGAATATTTATACTTTATCCAGATCAGAAGTAGTGGTTCGTTGTTGAGCTTATCTTACTGAAGATGTATGTTACCATTGATTCAATCACATTATCAATTAACGAGATATTTATATGGTGCTAACTGTACAAGGGGAATCTTAAACTATTCATATAGCCTCGCGGTTAAAAATCAATTACGTTTAGGTCTAGTGATCTCGCAGACCATTGTATTGGTCCATTGCGAACTGTTGGGAAGTCGCTTATCCAAAAAATGGAGATAGTTCAAGATCGGTCTGGAAGAAATAAGGATCTAATAAGCGTACCGCTAACAACACCAGCTCAAAAATTTAAAGAAAATCTAGAAATTAGTTCGGCGAATAGTGTGGAGATTTTCCATAGTCCATATTATGTTTAAAAAATAATGTGTTCTGTTAAGACAGGTGACTTAAAAATTGATCAAGTGGTAATCCAAATTACCATAATTAATAAAAGAAATCGTTGCGTTGTTAATTTGATAATAGATAATTAGAAAAATGTATAAACTTCCAAAAATATTTGTCATATCATGTGTCACGTTAAAAAACTGTAACCAGACCATTACCTTCTGGAGATCTATCACATCTATATAAAAAAACTCGAGCGGACCATCGGCATCTGTTCCAGTAGCATTATTTATTTAAAACCGGTCCTGACAAGGGTATGCATTCGTAATCAGCGTCATCCAATAATTATAAAAGACACACAGTGGACATAAATGTCTGCTCCATCAGTCGGCAAGTTAGGACCAGTCGGTTAATAATTCAGTGGGTGAAATTCGGAACAGATGTGTTCCCTCAGTGATTGTTCACTAAATTTTGATTAAAACCATTGTGTAAAGGTATATACATGCTGAGTCCTTCGTCAAGAATCAAATTATCCATGTACAATTACTTAGTGCTGTGAAGTAAACAATTTGCGTGCTATTTTAATAACCGTCAGCAATACTTTTAGGTTTAAAGGTATTGAGGTACGTCACTCAATTTGATTTTAACAATTGTCTAGATCTTACAAATACGTGGTCATATATCAGGTTTAGGTGAATATAGGTATCTTATGGTGCACATTTGACAGCATATTATTTGCCAAGTCACAGTTTAGAGATCTTAGAAATATAGTGCAGTGGTGACGTTGTCAGATAGAGAATTTTTTTTGTCGAATATTCTGTTGGTGAGACAATGTAGACGGTATGTTGATCTAAACTGTTCTTTTACATTTTGAATAAGTGTCTTGAAGGTGACTGTTATGAATCAATCATTGGCGATGAAAAAGGAAGGGTGTGGTGAGTGAAGTGATACATTTATATTTCTTCAAAGTCGTTTTCTGTCGGAGTCAATGGGTTCTATTACACTTTCTAATAGAGCGCAATTTGTGACTAACCAATGAGACCAAAGAGAAACTTTCTAATAAAAGCAGGCTAATTGAGGATCAAGATTAATTAATGTCATTTTTAAGGAAATACAACATAGAGCTTTATTTACAATATACAGGGTGTTAAAAAAAGATTGTAAAATATTTAAGAAAGTAATAGTATGAACCAAAATAAGTAGAAAAGTCTCAATAAATATGGGCCCACAAAGTAACGGTTGCGGAGATATGGAATGTTTTATGGTTTTAGCCCCTTTTTTATTTTGCAAAAACGTTGTGCATTTTCTTATAATAGTGGCAAAAAAAGTTGCGCCATGATGTGCTAAAAGTGGCGCCCTCTACTACTGAAGTCAAAATTAGGAACAAATTTGAATTTCTCGCCCCCCAAACATTCAAAATGTAAACAAATATTTGATGTTTCCAAATATCGAAAATAAAATTTTAACTTTGATACCCTGTATCTTTTTGGGCTAAGATAAGGCAATATCCTATTATTTTGACATCAGAAATCTACTCTTGTTTTGTGTTCGATTAAGTTCAGGACGCCCTGTACATCAAAGAATTACGCCACTGACTATACCTAGCGAGCGTTAAAATAAAAATTCCCGTTTATATTTGATGTACATTAAAAAAAGAATAGTAGTGTACTACAATTTGTTGAAATTATCGCTCCAAGCACAATTTGTAGTATTACATCACATATTAATATGCTTAACATTTTGTAATAATAATCTCCAAACACTAATTTACTACAACAGAAATGTTATCAAATACTAAATATATTTTTGTACCATTAACTAAACGTTCTGTGAGTTTATTAACAGAATGACTGCAACAGTTTATCAGCATTTTTGTAACCCTCACTATAATAATAATAATAATAATTTATTTGCATATTAACATTTTTGTAATATTCATTAACATAAAATGTTTTCGGCAAACAAATTTAAGTACCACAAAAGGCGAACCTTGTGCGTGGTTGAGACTAATATCTATGTAACTTAAACATAATATAATATTGCTACCACATCAAATTTATCATATTTAAATTTACTTTTAATAAAATAAAATACTAAATATCTCTAATAGATAAGTAATTATAAATGCATTCCTACAAACTACATATACATTCACACAACACTCATACAGTACTATATTTACCTAAATCTTCTAAACATTTGTGTTAGCTGCGAAAACAACAAAATATAAGGGAAATTCACATAGTTAAGTATATCCAATATTAATCAAACTATGTACCTGCAATCTTGGTGTACTATATAGCCATTTTTTAATTTTATTTCTAAATATATTAAACGAGTTTGTGCTCTTTATTTCTGCAGATAAGGCATTATAAATTTTTGACCCTAAGTACCTTTGCATTTTTACTTTTTCAGATCTAATAACTTTATACATTCCTTCCTTGTACCTAGTGCTGTATAAATGATCAACTGGAAGAAGTTCACTTCTGTGCTTAAATTGCATTTTTAATAGGGAGTAACAATACAATTGTCGCATGTCAAATAATTTACACTGAATAAATAGCTCGTTTGTAGGGTAAGTACGTTCTTTATTATGTATTATTTTATATTTATATATATTTTTGCACTATTTCCAAGCTTTGTACATGATGGTTTGTTAGGGTATGTATAAGGTTTTATAAAAGTGTTAAATGCTTAATAATTACCACTGAATTGTTTTAAAAATTACACATTGGTTAGTTAATAATTTTTACTACTCTGTTGGAAATCAGCATTAGGGCCTGCAATTCTATAAGAGTCATTCGTCTGCGGCACATCAACCATATACCAAACTCGTGTTTGGTGGCTCTCATCGGTGTGCCATAAGGCCTTAAGGCCAGAGCAAAAGGTCTCTAGATGGATATCTGGTTATAAGCATCTGTCACACCCAACAGAAGTGAACTTGAATGCACGTGATATAACACAAGTATAGTTCTGGCTAGCTGCTCGATCTCTGTCATATCCGATGGATGATCAAGAATGCGCGAGAAGTAAAGTGTCTACATCTAGCGGCCACTCGTTACTCCATGCTGGACTTGGCGATCTCACAAAAACCGCTTTAGTAGAGTTTATAGTAAATAATAGTACAATTATTTCTCTGTAGTTTTGATAATGATGAGTAAAAGTCAACAAAATATAGTTAAAATTTTTACAATTTGTTAAAATTTGCAACAAACCAATTACTGCTAAAATACTTTTATATTTACCAGAACAAAGAACTTAAATGATTTACTATATTTGGAGTTTATTATACTACAAAACTTTGAGCATAAATTTGTAGTAACTGTTTCACTGGCATTTCTTTCAGTGTACCCTCATATTTAGGAAATTCTTTTCGAGTATTACTGCTAAAAAAATCTTTACAGTCTATATTCGTGAAATTACGATATTTTCAGTGTTACCCGCAGGGCCGACAATACCTATACAATTATTATCCATCTCTTTCTTGTCTTCTTCGTATATGTAATTATTACAAACGAAATTACATGAGAACAGTATTGCTTAATGTCTTGTAGGTAACTTGGGAAATAACTTGTAGCAGTGTAAAAAGGATTCGAAAATTACATAAAAAAATTGCAGGAAGCGATGCTTCTCAAAATATCCATAACAAAAAAAGAAGTAAATTTTCAACGCGCTAGGGTAATCGTAAAAGAGAGCCAAGGGAATTCAAATTTAAAAATTAATTACACCATTCCTTCCAAAAGAGCAGTTACGGGCTTTCGTTATGAACCTACTTTTGCTTAACAGAACATTTTATATTGAAAAAAGTGACGGACAAAAAAAGGCAAGCAAATTAAAATGTTTAAATTAATTAAACCAATTCTTGGCCAAAATTAAAAAGTCAACGGTTGTCTATAAAACTATTCTAGCTTATCGAAAAGTTTTACATTGAAAAAAGCAACAGAAAAAAATAATAGCAGAACTAGGTATGAATACAGGAAAAGTATTTAGTTCATGAATACTGACTACTCTGAGTAATTAAATACATTTAAAAGCAAAAATATAGAACACAAGTCACAGTACCAGTGATGGCTGGTGGAGAAGCTCTGGGCGCAGTGTCACTGCAAATTTTCATAAAAAATTAGTTTTAAAATTTTGTTTACAACGTTACCTAGATAAATATGTAGGTTAGTCCTATGAAATACATTAAAAAGGAAATGTAAAATTTGTAAAGTGCGGTGCGAAAGGTGCAGTGCGGTGGGGTAACGCATATATAATAAGCTGTTTGGGCTCTGTTTAGTCCGCCCGTGCTCTTAATCGAAGAGCAGGATTTCGACTTTTTTATCTTATTCGACGTATTTGTTTACTTGTGGTGTAGAATTTTAAAATCTACGTATTGGTTCTTGTGATTTGATTGTAAAAATTAAGTTAGACAACTCTGAACGAGAATGAAATTAAAATTTTAATATTTAGCAATTTGAATTAAATAATATAGCGCAAGCCAATCACAATACTCCTACAAATTGTACATCCTGGAGAAAATTTATACAGGGTGATTCTGAACTTATTTCAAAGAATTTGGGAATAGATGCGTCATAAAAACCAGTCAATATCGTAAAAAAACTTTTTGCAAAATTCTTCTGGTTTCCGAGTAAAACATTATTGAAATTGTAGTATTTCCAACCTTTACATAACTGGGCTACAGTAGTCTCTAGACAGGCGATTCCGAATACTGAAATTCGATTACTTTTGGTAAGCACTAAAGATTTTTTGACGCCAGTCTTTACATTACTTTTTCAATTCAAGCAAGAACAGTTAAATTTTTTGTATAAAATTTGCGTCATAAAATGTTATTTATTTCTGTCCTTGAGCATTTCTTTCTATTGTTTGTCCGGTCGTATATTGCCGCCTTATCAGGTTTTACCATATACCTTATAAATCATGGACGCGCCCGAAACCGTTTTCTGCCTATACAAATCGTTGATGCTCTGATGTGTGCGACAGAGATAGTGCTAGTCCGGGCAAAAACCCACAGACCATTGATCGAAAAAAACAAAAACCGTAAATGACAGTCGTGTGACAGACCGAATTATATTGGATATTTACTCATTTATTCAGAAATTTAATTTATAATTACATTTTGATAACAATTTGTAAGGAAGGTTTTAATTATTTAGGAAAGGTTCTGTCAGGTTATGTTTATATATTGTTCTGTCATAGAACATCTGTTTTTGCCTGGACTAGCTTCATCCGTCTTGTACACATCAGGACAGCGGACCTCTCTTTCTAGGGCCGGTCCATGATTTATAAGGTCTATGGGTTTTACAGTTTTTTACAAAATTATATTTGTAAGAGTCCCCGGTACACTCAATTTTTGTTTAGATAAGTTGTGAAACACTATATATTTAACTGAGTGTGAAATCTAAATTACATTTTTTTTGACTGCCTCTAAAACCAGCTTCTACTGAATATATTTGGCCTCATCTCACATACTTTGTATACATTATGTCTTTATAGCTCTGGATAGAATTAGTTATGATGAATTTGACTTTCTAAATTCACCGCATTGGAATTTTATATACATCAGTGGTGAAGAAAATGACCTTAATCGAAAATATGTGACAGCGCCTGATCGTTATTCGACTTGAGTAAGTTATTACAAGTAGAAGTTGTATTTTACCAGATGAAGACAATCAGTAAAAACGCTACGGTTAGTTTAGTTTCCAAAACTAATTGTCATAAATTTTCTGTTTCATTACATATGTACTGCCAAGAGTAAATTATGTAACGTGATTTTAAAGATTATTGTGAATTGCACAGCTCCGATAGAAATTGGTTATGATGACAATTTAGTCGACGTTATTTTAGTTCTATTGTTCGTAAATACTAAGTATACGCTGTACAGTACCTAAAATAATAAATTTAAATAGTAATTCCGGCATTAAGGATGTTATAAAGGCAATAAGGCTGAACAGTTTTTGATAGTTGTAACAGCCATTTAAATTTCATTATTATTTTTTTTCATGTGACACAAATCGCCCAATCATTTAAACATTTAACCAGGAAGAAGCTGCAAACAGATCCATCTAAACTTATAAGACCAGTTCAGTTTCGTTAAGTTTTGTAGAAGTAAACCGAATAATATTGTAATATTTTAAACCAAAATATTAAGAATATTTATTTATTTATCACGTTTGGAATCCAAACAGGCTTGCCGCCTAAAACTGCATCCACTGATACAATCGTGAACGTAGTGTAAACGACAAAAAATCTAACAGGAAATGGATACATCAGTGAAAAAGTATATAAACATAAGTAAAAAGTTATTTAAAGGAACTGAATACTCCTAATAAATCTTTTGAAACTGCTAAGAGTAGTACTAAAAATATCAATAGTCTTCGATAAGTTGATATATTACAGTTGTTTTTATTGTAATTTTACTATCAAAATAAGTAAAAATATTGTCCAAGACGAAGTTTGCAATTGCGACCATATGGTCACATTAAGGGATTGGGTATAGTTATTCGGGATGTATGAACCAGTAATGATAATATAAATAATTATAAGTAAAACTACAAACTTGATTCTTTTTTTTTATTAAAATATTAAGTACCTATATAAAACAATATATTGACTAAGTAGTATGAAACATAACAAAGCAGTTCTTGTCCTGGGTAATGCATAGCCTACTGTCGCATTTTTCCTAATCAAATCCAAAAGCCTGGGTACTACTGGATATACTATTTTCGGTTGTGGTGTCTGATTGTTTGATGCTCTTCCTCGCTTAGGCTTGCCAACAAGTAACAGTGAGTTTGCCACATCGGATCTAAATTGTTTCAGAGGAATGGACCTTTTATTGTATACTTGACAATCGTGCCTATATAAGATCCATGCATTTACGACACATAGGTCAAGGGCATATGCAAATGTTGGAAAATACCAACGTTTTGTTTTTGAGGGTGTCGGGTATAATCCCATCAAGGCGTTGGACCTGTCAACGCCCCCCATATGCTTATTATACTGCTTGATAATGTTGGGACTATTCCAATTTTCTTTGTATCGGATTTTGAATACCGTTGGATAGTTGTTACTGTTTGTATGCCATAAACTGTAGTGCCTACCAGTACACATTTATTATCAAGCCATTTTAGGATAAGCAAGCCATCACTTGTTTGGTAATCAAAACTTCCCCGATCTTTTTTTCTTAGATCTTTGTCTCTTTGTAATATTCATGTCATTTTGGAGGTATCGAAAGAGCTGTATACTTGAAAAGTAGTTGTCAAAATAAACGATACTACTTTCTTTTGTTTGTATTGTTTTGGAAAGGGCAATAACTACCTTGGAACCCATACCTGACTCGGTCTCTGTTAACTCTTGCTCGGTACCATTCAAAACGTCAAATGTCTTTTACCCTTGATAAGGTAGGAAGTCGTAAACCAATCCACCAACACCTGCACGTACGAAAAATTTGTAACCCCATTTATGGGGTTTATTTTGGATATATTGACGGAGGTTTCCAGCCATCGTTCCCTTGTTAGCAATCATTGTTTCGTCTATTGAAAAACAAGTGTCAATTTCATATTTGAGACAGTTGTTTCGCACCATGTCCAAACTAGGACGTATTTTGAAATACCTGTCTGTAGAGTCAGCAGCACGCTCTTTGTTGTTGAAATGAACCATCCTTCTAAGTTTTCGAAACCTTGCCAGAGGCATAACAGAGGCAATTTGTTGTATTCGAGTATTTACTGCCCAATAGTCCCGATAACTTGGTAGATGTATTATTCCCATCAGTAAAAGAATACCAATGAAGTCAGTTATGTCTTTTGTATTTGTATTTAGACATGAGCCAGTTTGCTGTGTGGAATATAAATTTGTTTCTTTGACTATGTGCTCCATAAGAGAAAAATTTGGTGAAGTACTCCAAACAAGAGCAGTCTTCATCACATATAGCAGGGCAGTCTATGTCAACCCGACCCTGATTCACACCTTCTTCTAGATCAACCTTTTCCCATCGTTCAGTTTGGTGTGCTGTTTTGGTGTTCCTGCTTCTTTTAGATGGAGGCTCAGGTTCATTCTCTTCATCAATACTTTCTGAAACATCAGTTTCAGAGTCGTAAACTTCAAAATCGGCATCGTGATCAACACTTTGAGTTTCAGGTATAGCATCAGACTCATTTTCCGAATCAGTGCCAGACCCATCAGATATATTTATATCTGCAGGTGGTAATATTGTCGTCTCTTTAGGCTTCTTATAAAATTTTATTGTTGAGATGGTAGCGTATTCATCCATTTCTATAACCTACAACATAAAGCCCAATTTTACCATACGGTTACATACGAAATCAAACACAATTACAACGCAAATATACTAATTGAATCACCTTTCGAATAGCCTTACAATGTAAAACGTACCTTGATTATGTAGTACAAGCTGAAATACAGTATAAAACAACGTTTATTTGTCGTCAAAAATTATTTCCCTCGCACTCTGCACAGAACATCTATAGTTCGGCTGACAGATGACCATAACATGTATGATTTTACCGACCGAATTTAACTTCGCCATTCTCTAATAGATGGCGTAGGGTACAAAATACGTTGTTACCATATGGCCCCTTCAAGTTTCAGTGGTAAAATTATTCAGAAGGTAGAATTTGTACTTAGAAACATACTGTTACCATATGGTTACATTTTACCTTATAGGGTTAAACTGTTACTTAGTAGCTGATATGTCATCAACGTTATAAATACCATTGACCCTGATATTAAAGTAACGAACAAATCTGTTCTGAATTCTTTCCAGCCTTAATTTGTATATATTATAATTAGGACTTTAATTCACACAGGCAAAATTAAGTCTGCTATAAATATAGGCATAGTACAAAGATTTAAGAGACTTTTCGTCTCTAAATTCCCTGCACATCCTGAAAATGAAACCCAACATTCCATTACATTTTCGACAAACATAATCAATATGGTGACCAAAACTCAACCTACTGTCAAATATAACGCCTAAATCTTTTATTTCTGAGATACGCCAAAGCTCCTCATTTTTAATCTGGTAATTGAAGATGTACGGACTAATATTTTTAGTGGATGTAATTGAATGGCACTTATTAATGTTTAAAAACAATTTAAACCTATTACTTATATAATGTGGAGTTACCATTCGCCTCCACTACTAACGAAGACATCTAATGCTTTTACAATTTTTGGAGGTGCCAAATTTAAATATTATATCACATAGAGTACCTGAATTAAAAAAATGGCTATAACTTTTTTTATCCTAACCCTAGAGCAAAAACTCTCTCAAATTGTTATAATCTGAACTTTTTCATTAAAAAATATCATACTATGTGGAAACTTTCCATTTAAAAAATTCAATACCCACACTACTTTTTTATTTTATAAATTTTTTATTAAAAAATGATTTAAATGCAACAGAATATAGAAAATATGTTATTCGATCATAACGTATTGTCTCAGTATATTAAATGTAATTAATTTGTTATGTAAATATTCACAATTTTTATATCACTTTAGATGCATATAAAATAAACTTAAAAATTGATTGAAGTATCAAATTATTGTAGAATTTGGCGAAGGCGCTAATGTTAAGGAGATATTTTCGTAAATTTGATATTTTCAAAATAAATTGTCATATATTATATTTAATGAATATTTTATAGGCAGTCTTTAAAGTGTTCAATAAAATAACTGCAGTGCCGAATCCATAATATCTTCTAGATGATGAAACTCTCAAAATGTACAACAAAATCATCCCAGTTTTGAATTCGAGTAGTGAGTCTGAATAAATTGAAGTATCTTTATCTCTATCGTCTAAGCTTATTTTCGGCTCGTGTTATAAAGTCAAGTCTGGTCCACCATTCGACGGACAATATATCGTGGCTTACCCTGCTGCGGATAGTCCGATATGGGTTAATTATCAATGATACACATGCATCAACAATTGGCCTTCTGACCATTATCGTCAACATTAAATTATAAATGTAACATTTTGAAGATATTCTAACCTAGACACGAATTCATTATTTTTCCAAATAGAATAAGTTGTATAGTTAATTAAATGATGTACAAGTTGAGTCAGAAAGAATGGGTCAACATTAAGCTGGAGATAATAGACACCAAAATATTATGTAATGACCTTATACGAATGTTGCTAGTTTAAGATATCCAGAGTGTTCAAGGTTTAAATTTTATTCTGAAGTTTCCCAATAATTGTACGAATAATAAATCACATTCACGCAAAATACGCTAACATTAATTGACATGAAAATTTGACACAAGCCTACTAAGAAAAGAAAAGTAATATCAGCGCCTGAACGAAAATCAGCACAAAATACACTGAAACTTTTAAATGCAAATAACTCAAAAACTGATAGACGACCTAAACAGGAGTGCATTTTTTTTGTAGAATTAGACATTTTTTTAAAGTTTCACCTTTTTTGAGCATAGCTCAACAGATACAAAGATGTGTTTTGATACACTCGTACCTAAATAGTATGGTAAAACTAGCATTCTCTAGGGGCAAGGTCAAAATAAGCTTCTCATATGTAATTCTCACACCAAAAAACCCAACACTACCAATTTTCTGAATTCTGTTATTAAAATTGTTTCAATTATTGAAAAATTTCAGAATAAAGTTTAAACCTTGATCATCCTGTATTTCTTAAATCAGCGGCATTCGTATAAGGCATGATGAGCTCACACATAATATTTCAGTGGCAAGTATCTCCAGTTTAGTGGTGACCCATTCTTTCCCACTAACCCTGTATAAAATAAATCGTGGAGTTTTTTCTTAAATACAATGTTAGTTAATTTGTAGTCTAGTCCAATGTCACTGAATTTTTTCAAATCATTTAATGTTTTTGAGAATATTTGATGTCACTAATAAATATTATAAGGAAAAACTGTCCTAAGTTCGATCCTTCTGGAGCACCTGGCAAGGATTATGTAATCAATGTAGACGAAGTTTGCTTTATATCAGTATACACAGTTGGTGTGGCCCACTACGCAAAGTTGTTAGACCTGGACTCTATCGGAATTGAAAGGAAAAAGCGAGGTCACTCGACAGTTCAGCGACATTCATAACTTAACTGGTCGAATATTTCTAACAGTTTGAAACCCCTGATATTTGTGGGAACAGAACTTACGACAGACTAGCGCAGGCCATCGACACAACCTGCGGTGATGGTTGTTGCAGGTGAGAGTACATGCGGGTGCTGGTCTAGTATGGGATGCTTTTAAATAACATGTAAACCTTGATGAGCAGGCTTTGCAGGTATGTGCAGCAGAGTTGCCGTTTCAGTACATGTGTACTGAATTCAGTAGAATCTAACTTAATTCAGTACTTCGGTACTACTTTTTGAAAAACAAGTTCAGTACGAAATTGAATCAAGAAATAAGTTATGGAATGAAACTAAAAGTACTACAAAATTTTAAACGTGAATGTGCATAGATTTATTAAATAAAGCATTTATTATTGATGATGTCTTCCGTGATAAGATATCTGATTTTTCAAATTGAGTACATTATTTTTTATATTCAGTAGATTTTAAAAAACTGCTGTGGCAACACTGCCTTGTTGTTGACATAATGTACGGTATCTTTTAAACCTAACATTTTTCACTTTTACACTGGTTAATTCATTATGAATACTGTACAGGCAGTGACCATTATGATTTAATTTAAAATATAAGAGGAAAGACTTAAAATAGGGAATTGTTGCTCAATTTGATGCTCAATTAAATGCCGTTAAAAAATGTGAGCAATTCCGAACGCTTTCAGAGATATCTGGAAAAAAATTAAATTTTGAAAATTCTATTTTATATATCCTTAACTTTGTTTGAAGATATTTTTAAACACTAATTGAACTTTCTCATAGCCACTTTTTCTTTTATACAAAACAATATTATCAATTTTTCAATTCGACGTTTGGATTCCTCAAAACTATTATCAACTTGGACAACCTGTGTATGATTCAAATTTTCGTACTCGCATTACGCTTACAGGATACAATAGCAACCCAGAAAGTGACGGCTCAGGTAAACACAGGATCAAATCACAATCCTAACCCCTTTAAATGATATATCGTTTACGAGAGCATTACAGCAAATATCCAGTTGCGCCCCCAATTATATATTAACGAGTTGCACCAGTCTTCGATCCCAAGTACGTCGGTCTCTCGGCAGTTAACCTAATTACGGCCTGCTAGCTATTGTCAACAGCTACGGTTTAACAGTCATTATCAGGAAGATTGGATTTGGTCTGCCCAGTCGGATTTTAGTCTTCGATCTGTATTTTGAGGTTATTGAACTCTTAGATACGAGAGCAGGGATAAGAAAGAGGGTCTGACGTTGCGCGCAAATTTTGTGATTCATATCCTGTCTGGAATAATTTTGTCTGTAGCGTTTTGCATATCTGGAAACTTTTCTTTTCAAATAAATAACTAACAAAATTATCATTTGTGGGGTCGATACTTAGTATTTCGATAGTTGTGAGAATGTGTGCTTGTTTTATATCTCTGGGATGGCATTTGCTAACGAGCGATATTAATTTTCGTGTTTAAAGTTGGTCGCTGTTTTTAATTTGAATCATAGACGACTGGAGAATTACTTCATTTTTTAAGATATTTACTCTGATATTCTTTACTACTGTTACGTGTAACAAACTTTTTAAGCAAGAAAAGTAATTCCTTCTCCATTTTTTTTATTGAATATTCCAATGCAAAAGTATAAACTAAGAAAAATAGGCATTTTTTTTAAATGTGATATTCTTTTTTATAATAATGAATGGTAATTAGTAAAGACTGCATTTCGTTCACAGATTTCAGGTCCGGACTCGACGACGACCTTAATATTTACATACAGGGTGTTTCAGTTCGAGTGAATCAAATTTTAACCACAGATAGAACTCCATAAGTAATTAAGAATTGCCTTATAAACCAAGGTTCTATGTCTCACCGTTTTCGCTCTACAGGGCCGTATTGGTCGGATTTTTACATCATATTATATATGATATCTCTGGTATGGTTGTAACAATTTGATTCAAGCAGGTATGATGTTAATACTTACGAATGTCTATAACTTACTGCAAAATTTACAAATTTTTTGTAGGTCAGTGGCGTAGAAACGGGTAGGGTAGCGGGATTTTTTTGCCCCAACTTCTACGCCAATGACCTAATACTTATTTGGGGTAAATTTTTAGATTTCTTGGACAATTTGGCATAATACTTGTTTGAAATCGGTAAAGTGTCTCGTTCTGCCGAAAATCTCAATAATGTGGGAGGCCGTTCTTCTGATAAGGAATCAAGTTTAGTTCCGTTTAGCAGTTATTAAGTATACGAAAAATATTTTTCTGCCTAAACTACTCATCTATTCAAAATTCTTAAAGTGTAAAAAAAGTTTCTAAATAAAGTCAGCTACTAATAGAAAAAAACTGAGAATAATTATACAGGGGGTTAAAAAAATATGTGCTAATATTTGCATGATACATGATTTTTCTTATAGTCTAAGAGCCAGTGCCCAGCAACCTATAAGTAAATGATTATACCTGAAATTTTGCACAGTGAGTCTCTTATACCTATCATTCATGAGGTGATGACTCGCTAAGCCCGGCGAGGCCGACCCAACTGTTACTCAGGTGCGAGAGGTATGAAAATTTAACCAACTTCGTTATTAAATTAATAAAGTTGCTGTTTGAAAATTTTAAAATTTGAGATCTGACAAATTAGGCATTTATTTTTATTATTTATTATATTTAGCAGCTTTTTATATTAAAATGATATAAGTAACAAATAACCTCTATTTCTGGCACAAGTTCTGAGATTTGGTGGTGTCGATTACAATGCTTGACATTTCTGACAGTTCTTTAACGTCAAAAATCAGATTTAATCAAATATTTTTGAAATTTATAATTTTGCCAATTCCACAAGTGTCTGCCATGATCTTAGAAGCACGGTAATCGTCTGCCTTTGTTATTTTTATATAATAATAATTGTATATTTTAAAATTTTCAAACGGCAGCTTTGTTAATTTAATAACGAATTTGATTACATTTTCATACTTCTCTCACCTGCGTAACTCTTGAGTCGGCCTCGCCGGGCTTAGCGAGTCCCCACATCATGAATGATAGGTATAAGAGACTCACTGTGCAAAATTTCAGGTATAATCATTTACTTATAGGTTGCCGGCCACTGGCTCTTAGACTATTATATTTCTAATAACTGCAAAAGATTTTAAATAATGTCAAAAAGTGTCGGTTAGACTTATAACTGCGTAGCCCAAAAATGGTTAACATGGATCAAGTCGTTTTCGAGATATTCGGAATAAACAAAAAATTTCGCGAACTTTGGCGCTCCCTAGCGGCGAAACGAAGCAATTTTGGAAATAAGTAAATTGGGCTAAATCGGCTTATTTTGAACCCAGGAGTCTGTGGTCTTCCGTTGTATACGTCTTTTCCGGACACCCTGTATATTAGCTTAAAATACCTTTCTAATATAGTAAAAAAGTCTATTAGAGACAGACACAGGACACAGCCAGACAGGTGATACACTACACATTATTACCGAATTATTTGAGGTTATATTAGATACCCCTATGTTTGAGCACGCGAACTAACAATGTTAAACGAATTTGTCGTATATGCAAGAAGTGTTAGGGCTAAATGTCGTATATGCTTTTTCAAATTACATTTACAACAGATATGCAAATGAATTACTCATGCAGTATCTGTGTAAACAGCCAAGAACCCTTGCACACCACCAGACATAGACCGGTTTCGGGCTTGTTAGCCCTCATCAGTATGCCATAGGTGAGATAGATAATTCAATGCCGGTCGGGGCATTAGTCCGCGAAGTAGTTGTTTGTGCAGATTTAATGGCTCGTCGCCCAGGGCGAGAGATCTGCGTTAAGTACCTACCACAATTTCGGTCGCTTCCTGTCAAGCCGCTTTGGCCGAGCAGGAAGTAAGCAGACCACTTATATCTCACCTGCACTCAGTTTATATGTGAACATACATATGAAGGAACAGCCAGTTCAATTGTCGGTCATCTCACCTATAGCATACTGATGAGGGCTAACAAGACCGAAACCGGTCTATGTCTGTTGGTGTGCCCAACAAGGGTTCTTGTCTGTTCACGCAGATACTGCAGGAGTAATTCAATGCCGGTCGGGGCATTAGTCCGCGGAGTAGTTATTTCCTGCAGTATCAATTACAGATATACTTGAATAAACAGTCATGGACAAAAGCAATTATGCTGTTTATTGACTTATTATAAGCATTTATAAGAATTTTCTATAATTTCACCAATTGTTTAATACGCTTTTAGGTGAAAATAAGTTATCATTTGGAACGAATATTACCCAGCACATGCGTATATAATTCTATATGATATTGGTTATATCGCATTTGACGAATTAATTTGGCTTCATCCTGCTGTACAGTAATAATCACGGATTTGTTTGGATGATATTTAATAGATATTCCAATATATTTCAGCGGGAATCAGTTAATTCTATTGAAAGGGGCAGGAAATCCCGTTAGATACATCTGCGCCGGTTATTAATAGGTAATTTATATAGAACGCATAACCCCTATCCCATTATAAGGCTTTAGGTGGGTTAATGAAACAATTCGCCAGTCTATAATTCAAATTAATTATTAACATTATAGACTTGGAGATAATGCCCGCCGGTAGGTTCGGTGAATAGCTACCAGACCGTTTAAGTGAAATTGCATCTTCGACCCCGAACAATCTTGATTTATCTCCGAACCTTAATGCTTACTGGGTGGTCATTTGATAGCTTTCTAAGTTGTCCCTTGAACCAGAACAAGAACGAAATTTATTAGAATCAGATGAACATTAAGATGACACGAATAATATTGTTACAGGTTCCCTTCAACTGCTTCTACTTCATCACAGAAAAAAAATCAACTGATTATGTTGTACAGGCTTTATTAATCACCCTATATATTAGATAATTGATAAATACAACCAATTAATCGATATCCAAATTACTAGAACCTCTTAATCGGCACCAATATCTCAACTAAATTGACTTGCCAATACTGCTTAAATAGTTACAAAGGAAATCTCGGGAACATGTCAATTTTTTTTCAATTCCAGGTTGTAGACCTGATATATCCCGTCGGATCTCGAACCTGTCATAGATACTGTATACGTTTATACAAATTAACTGTCATGAAGAGTTATATTAATCAAGACACCGCTCTTCATCTTAATTAATATTCATGAAAAAGGAGAACCTATAGCAAACAAGTAATGTCAGTCGTCAGCAGCCCACCAGACATATACTGGTTTCAAGCTTATCAGCTCTCATCAGTATGCCTAAGGTGACGTAACGTAACAACACCACATGGCCGAAAACCCCATATCAATGGTGTGAGGTCATAGGACGTTCAGTGCGGCTTGTTTCCGTAGATACTTACAGGTGCAGACTACACTGTTGGTGATATAAATAGACATTTGTTTCTTATGTTTTTGCGTTTTTCTGACATTTTTCGATCATAGACATTTTAAATAATGTTGTACAAACTCCACGTTGACGGAAGGGTTTTTTGCATAATCGGACGATTATTATTAATTTACCACGAGTGGATTCATTTAATTTTATACTTATAAACTTCATTGGTGCCAATCCCAACTTTATTAGTACAACAAACATGGGGAGCCAGAGCAAGCAGGTGTCTATTATTTTCCGTTTTCAATATTACCATAATTATTAGTGGTAGTGTGGTGAACTTTGTAATGAACCTATTTTATTTTGCTCACGCTGAACTTTAATTGTTTGACGCAGCGCAATTTTGCACACGATAATACTAACCATTCTGTATAAAAGTCGGCGAAATCGCCTTCACTGGCAGTGTTTAGCAGGCACTCAACTTTCCTCCCAGCCAGGGTGCTTAGCAGGTGTTATTCCGGAGCACTCTACCTTCCTCTGGGTGTCCTGAATGTTTACCAGGTAATCTGTGACGCTCGAGGTTTTCCACGTATTCTTCCAACTCCGAGTACTTAGCAGGTGTTACTTCGCGGTACTCGACGTTGTTCTTGTGGTCTCCAACTCTGGGTGTTTAGCAGGTTCTTTCCGCAACACTAGGAGTCTGCGCCGTAAATTACTTACCGCCCTATGTGTTATTTTTGTGATAGTAGTTCAGCATTTACTTTATTTATCTAGGTTGGGGAATATACATATGACTTCATTAATAGGAATTGTAGGAGATTTGATATATATTAGCTTAAAATACCTTTCTAAAACAGTAAAAAATGTTACATACGCTAATAATAAGGAATATATGGGTAGATATTGTGGGTATAATTCAACACTGGTTGGGGCTTTAGCCCACAGAGTAGTTAGTTTCACACACGATTTCACACCACAAATCTGATCATTTTGCGGCGAGAAATACGGTGACTTTAAGGCGGGAATTTTGTAGAAAAGAAATTGCACAGCCTGAGTGAGCGAAGCGGCGAATCAATCAGACCTATGAGACAGTATACAAACCGTATAGGCCCGAACCACACGGAAGTTTATCGTGCATTTTGACATACGTAAAAATAAAAGCCGTGATATATGTTATGATTTTACTCGAGGACACAAAATGTAAAATTAGCAATAAATATTAATCTGAAAGTGAAACACAAGTTGTCCTATATGTCCTGGCTAGTGAGTGAAGTAATTTGGTGGCTGTGGCTGTAATAATTTTGCCGTAATTGTGACATATTGGCGTAGTAACTGTGTGGCTAAAATTGAGGTACTTTAACATTTATTTTAATTATTCTTGTGATTTTATGAGCAATGAAAATTATCCCACGCACTGGCGGGAACCTTTGTGAATACGTTGATATATAATAATAACCAATTATTTAAATTTTCTTGGAGTCCTGCGTCCTCGCTTGAAGCCCTGTTAGACGGTAAAAATATGTATACAAAATCCCAGCCTTAAACAGTTTTGCTACACTAAAATGCTAATAAATAAAATATTATTTTCCTTTTATTTCTCAATAAACCTGTCTAATAATTGAGTTATAGGTCCGACTCTCTTCTATTTCAAATAAAAGAAAACGTGTACAAATAGCATTATATTGTTTTGTTTCCAGTATTTTATTGAATTTACTCAAGAAAATTGTATAAAAGCAAACATCGCATAAAATATAATTTTTGAACTGGAAAACAGCATACACATTAAAATTAATTAATTAATTACAGACATTCATAGTACGTACTATTTTTATTTTTAATACGTTACATTCACATAAAGCATTTCCGACAAATGGTATGGAGTTGTTCCAGGTTGAGAATCTGTACTGCTGTCAAAAATGGTATGGAATTCTTTGTATTCAAGGCATGTCTACGCAGGCCGCAAACAAAATTAAATCTGTGTACGGTTTGCTTCGTTACTCCCCAAGCAATTCCAAACAGGACGGCAACTAGTCTAAACGGCTTGCTGGGAATTGGTAATTTGAATTAGTTCTGTTTAGTAGATGGCCCCGCAGGCTGTTCTTACAAAGAGAGAAAAAAATTAATAGAAGAAAACAGATAGCAAATTAAGACGATAAATAACTTGACAAGTTGATAGAAATAATGAATAAAATATACAGTCAAGTTCTGTAGAAAGTGTTGTATAGCAGTTATTTATAAGTTCTTAATTATACCAGATTTTTTGATCAGAGACTGTGAAACTATATTTTTTGGACCTTTGGTAATTTTATTTAATTTTATATTGATTTCAGGAAATTTTCCAATTATTTGTAAGTTATCAGGAGCTACATCCTTTCATGATATAGAGGCAAAACACGATTTTGCGAACAATAGGCTCATTTCCATATTGAGGATTTTTTGTCACGCATCATGTCTCTAATATGAGTATACTTTAAAGCTAGTAACGGACGGTGAGCGATAATATATATACAGTATGCCCCAAAAGTATGGAATAAATTCAATAAAAACGAAACAATTATTTTTTGGGAAGAATCCTCAAACGATTTTTAATTAAAAAATTACATATTTTAGCGTAAAATGCGATTTTCAAATGTCATTTGTTTTCGAGTAATGACGTCATCCATTTTTTTTAAATGGCCGCCATATTTTTTCCTTGATTCTGAAAGATCGTTTAATTCTCTATCAGACAGTACTAAAATTTTGCCCTCTTACATAGGAAAGTTTTCGAGTAAATGACGATTGAATGTTAGAAAACGTAAATTTTACCCATAAAAAGTAACAATTCTGAGTAGGTATGTAAAATAAAATACAATTGATTAAATTTTATAGTTAAATTAACTGTTCGAATTGTCATCCACCAACTTCTTGACAATGCTCAAGTCTGTGAAGAAATTCTTCTTGCACGTTATGAATGATTTCTGGGGTAACTCTGAGTATTTCGTCCCGATTGCGATTTTGAAGTTCTTCTAAATTACGTGGTATATTAATGTATACTTTTGACTTCAAGTATCCCCATAAAAAATAGTCAAGAGGTGTAAGATCTGGCGATCTTGCAGGCCATTCTATCGATCCGCGTCTGCCGATCCACCTCCCAGGAAAACAGTTATCCAAAAAACCTCGTACAGGGCGCGCATAGTGCGGAGGTATACCGTCTTGCTGAAACCATATGGTATCGTCAGGAATGTCAGGGTCATTATCGTTAGGAAAAATTATTGCAAGGGCTGGAACAAGGTCATTTTCTAGAAACTCTAAATATCTTTGTCCTGTAAGGGTTCCTTCAAAGAAGAAAGGCCCTACTATTCTGTCGTCAACTATTCCAGCCCACACATTTAATTTCTGAGAGTGTTGGGTATGTGCCTCTGCCATCCAATGAGGATTTTCCCGACTCCAATATCTGCAAGTTTGACGGTTTACTATACCATTCAGACAAAATGTGGCCTCATCTGAAAAAAGCATTTGCCAGTGTAAATTTCTATTTCCTTGACATAAATCTATTAGAATTTCGCAAAAGTGTAAGCGGCGATCGATCATCTTCATTGAGTTCCTGCACAAGTTGAATTTTGTAGGGATGATATTTTTCCTTCCTCAAGATACGTAGCACTGTGCTCTGACTAGTGTCATTGTTTAATGCAACCAATCGTGAAGAATTATGAGGATTATCCATCATACTTATCAAAATGTTCTGTTTCTGATTTTCATTAATGCTTGGACGTCCAGGTTTTGGAATATTTACAACATTGCCAGTTTCTCTAAATTTAGACTTTACCTTACTGACTGTTGATTGGCTAATAGGGCGATCTGGATATTTTGATTAAATAAATCGCAAACTTCCTGCTGAATTCTAGTCATATTCCCGCATCCGATAAGAATTAAAATTTCAATTCTTTTGAGTAACAGTTAAATGTGCCATAATACTTTAAATTGAATAATAATTTCTATGTCGCTGACAATACTTATTAGAAAGTCGCTGTGACAATGACACTTTGCAAAGATTTTCACCTACGTGATCCATAAAAGAACTATGGAATTCGAAAAACTAAACTTGATCACGTTTTTGCTTTATTTTAATTGATTTACGTTTTCTAACATTTAATCGTCATTTACTCGAAAACTTTCGTATGTAAGAGGGCAAAATTTTAGTACTGTCTGATAGAGAATTAAACGATCTTTCAGAATCAAGGAAAAAAATATGGTGTTGCCATTTAAAAAAAAATCGATGACGTCATTACTCGAAAACAAATTACATTTGAAAATCGCATTTTACGCTAAAATATGTATTTTTTAAATTAAAAATCGACCTGTTCGAGGATTTTTCCCAAAAAATAATTATTTCGTTTTTATTGAATTTATTCCATACTTTTGGCGCATACTGTATTTGTAATAATATATTCTCCTACAGACAATTATACCGCATAGATATAAATATACAGTGTGTCCCACTTAATAATTAACGGTCAATAGTTTCCTTATGAGTCACTTTAGAAAAAATATTCTTAAACAAAAGTTGCTTCCATTTTTATTTTGCATTCCTGTAAAATATTTGCAACTCTACAGGATGTTCGGTTTAGCCTGAGCGTTGACCAACTTTAGTTTTTTAGATGGAACACCCTGCATATTATTTCATTTTTAGATTCCTCGTTACATTTTAGGCTGACTTCGTATACTATACTTTAGGTCTAGGACGCTTCGTTTCCGGTAATTCAACTTTTTTAGAAATTTTTTCCGATTGTCTTTAAAATGAAATATCATCTAAGGTATTGGTAATACAGATTCACGGTTTTGACCATTCGATTTATCATAAAATTCTCTATCATTTGAGCTAAGGAAATAAAATTATTTTTACAAGACGCATATTGTGCGCCACCTTAAACTTCAAAATATTCAAACTCGTATAACTCATTTTTTTCAAATGGAACTACTATTTTTTCTTCTTATAATTTAACGCAGATTTAAATTCTCTTTCGACTGATGTAACATTGTTGATACCTATCTCTATCGGTTTTTGAGAAATTTTCATTTATTTTAATTTTCCCCAAAATCGGCAAATACAATTTCTTTAAAAAGCAATGTCACTATCAACGAGGTTTTGAGCACTACAGATTTTTACATTTTACCAGACATGGAACTGGCAGTGGCTTTATAAGCATGCTTAAAAGGTCAAAAGAACAATAAAATTAAACTACAGGAACATAGGAATATGATAAAGCAGAATGTCACGTAACGGAAACATAAACATTACAACAAGTTTTACATTAGCTGTTCAAAATGACGCCCATTTTGAGTAATGCACAAGTGAAGTTGGTTTTTAAACGATCTTTCCACATTTTCTAGCTTCTGTGGGGTGATTTCTTCAAAGGCTCTAAATATGCGATGGAGGATGTTCTCTGCTGTACTTGGTGTCGTCTAATAACACAGGCACAATAAAAAAGTTCTGTGCCCGAGCTCCGACCCATGGTTCCCCATGTATTTTTGGCTCCCGAAACCGATCCCGGGGTCGGTATGGCCCAGACGTTCCATATTTGCGCGCTACGGTAAAAAAAATGACCAAAATATGGCCATTACCTGGAAATAAGCGCAAAGTTTTATCTCCGTGCCATTGAAGGGTCCAAACATGACAAAAATTCTAAGCTCCGAACTTACTAATACCAGTACTACTAATTTCGCGTATACCACATTGTGAATTTTCTTACACGTTTAATAACACCAGAAATTCATTTTCTTTGTTAATTACACTACCCACTGGGTTACGTTTTGTAGATCTCATGAAAGAAGTAATGAATTCTATTCTCAATTTGATTGAAGAAAGGGATCTCAATATTTTAAATTGTCAAAATTTGATTTGATTTATTCTTTCATAAAGATATCCCAGTACAAACTCTATAATATTTATGTTGTAGTTTAGTTTATTTTGATAAAATTTAACAATTCAATATATAAGTATTTAATAAATATTTAATCATTATTTAGTTTCTACTCTGAACTGTTTAAAAATAATTGAAATTTGATTAAATTATTGTACGTAGCGGATAACAATTTAACAATAGACTAATGATTAATAAAATGGTAGTATAATTTTGTTTGTATAATGACAGGAGTAAATGAAAATCAGAATTATATTCGCATTATTGACATACCTACTGGAAAAACTTTGATAAATAAATGTTGCATTAATTCATCATAGAAATTCATTTTCTACAAAACAGTGCAAATGAAATACATTTCGAAACAAATGTTTTTATTTACGGGATACTGTTTCGAATATACAAGTATTATACATCTATTATTTAAAATGAAGAATTTTTATATTTTGATGTGTATTGGTGTATCCGAAATAATATGCTTATCCATTGATGTTTGATACATCCAAGTATACAGGGAGTTTCAGAAATAGATGGCTATATTACTAGGGCTGATAGAATATACAAAAATAAGTGAGGTTTTTTAAATAAACGTATGTCCTAGACGCAATAATTTTTTATATACAGTAAGATTTTTAAAAAATCAAATTTTGGATGCAATTTTTAATGGTGTACAAAAAGAGAGGTGGCTAGTTGAAGCATTTCCATTGACGTTTTATTCTCTAACTTTTTTTAAGTTGGGTCTTTCTCAATCTTTCGTTGTTAAGTGTTTTATGTAAAATTTCGCTCAAATCCCGAACTTCTGCAATGTTTGTTACGTGTTACTACATAATAATAATGGATATTTATACCAGCGGTGCAGATGTCGATTTTCAGTAATAATATAACAAGAGAGTGAGAATAAATTGAAAATAATTTGACAGATTTTTCTGTCAAATTATTTTCTAATTTATGGAACTCGCGAGTTATATTTGACTAGATTATTTTTTGATTCACAAATTTTTACAATAAAAAAGATCAATAAAACTATCATAAAACTATTGAAAAATTTAATTTAATTAATTATTACAATATACGAAAATATCGTTGACACATAGGGTGTATTCAGGTAATTTGCAGCGATCCAGTGTTGCAGCCCTTTTCAGCTTGAACTCGCTGAATGACTTTCTTGATTGACAAATGTCAATTGTAAAACTGATGAATGACATTTGTCTTAAATGATTGTTGTTGTTAGATTGCATTTATGGTTTGGGACAGGTGTAAAAATAATTCATTTTACCGTGTTCTAATCTAAAATAGTTCCTATTTCATTTCTCAGATATTAACATGAACAAACAAGATTATTTTCTCCAATATTCATTTTTTTGGCTGAACTCAACTTTTCTTAAAATTTGACTTTTAACCGCTTTTTTATAACGTCAAAACTTTCAGCGGTCCAGCATATAAAAATATATGCTTTACTGCTTTAAAACAGCGCTACAGCGAACTGGTCGCGTTTTGTTTGTTCAAGCAACCGCTGCGTCAAAGCGCTGCAGCGCTGAAGTTCCCTGAATACGCCCATTGTGAATATATTAAAAGAATTAACCCATTTTATATATCGCGTTGACACAATTAGGTAATTATTTTGACAACTATCTGACACTTGCTAGGCAAATAAAAGCCACAGTGATTATTCCCGAGAATAATCCCACTATAATAATGACATAATTGGTTGAAACTTACCCTTGTGACAAATAAAGAAGCATTTCATTGGTTTTAATAAACGTCAAAAAATAATCGGGGGAATATTATATTAAATGTAACGTTGTAAAAGATCAATCAAATTTTTCTGTTAAGCTGCCAGAATATATACAGAGCATTTAGTAAAGCAACATTTTTTTCTCATTTGTTGTATTCAGCGCTTTATTCCGATTCCAAATAATATTATTCTGTATTTGCTCATACCATTTAGGACATGATATACAATGTTATTTGAGGCATTTATAGAATTTTGCTATTTGACCTCACTACATTAAATTACCTGTTTTATTCTGAAAACATAATAAACAAAATAAATAGGATATTTTTAAATGTGTAAGGGCGCCGTATTTTTGAAATAGTGTTGGTTACAAAAACAAGTAATAACATTTAAGAAATTAATAGTAATAGTAAAAGTGGATAAACAAAACATCAATAATTTTAATTTCGATATTACTTTTGCTCTGTTTTGCTTTTAATATTTTACGGTGAGAAATACGGCGATCTTAAAGAGAATTGAAAGCAGTAGTAAATAGCTATAAAAAATATTCAATTAATTTTAAAATATCAATAAATGATAAATATTATTATTTATTACTTTTACTTATTATTTATAAAATTAAAACCAGTCGTTTAAGTTGTAATTAGATGGCATAATTTTATAAATACCTCAAGTAAAACTATCTACTTACCCAACATCATTGTCGTCGTAATTGTCGCCAGTGGATCTATATCGTAAATAAAGGAATAAATTACATTTAAAAATATCGTAAGTTCACCACATCACCACTAATAGTTATTGCATTACCTACACAGTTTTTACACTATTGTATCTATGACCCACAAAAACGCAAAAGTACAAGAGACAAACGCCTGTTTATGTCATCTATACCGTAACGGCCACGTGGTTTTTATTCCAGACACAAGTTCGGACCTTTTAATATGTTGGAAAGATTACCCTGTAATACATTTCAAACCAATATAGAATTCATTGTTTTTCTTTGGTATTCTCCAGAAGCCAGGAGATGTCGTAAGTACTTATCTGTAAATAAATTTCTCTTACGCTAGTGGTTGGATCTTCGGAGACCAAATCTCAAATATTTTTACCTTTTTGATCAGTTTTACCTAATCTAGGTCTACCAGAATTATTTTGTATGTCCTAAAAGTCAACATCTGCACGAGACTTTGTTCGTGAAGCCAATGCTAATGACAGCAAAAAAAGAACAGTGTGGCTTGTCTTCAATTTTAAAAAATCAATAATTGTACACAGATATTTTCCTATGCCCTTAAAATATACTGACATATGGTTCGGCCTATTATTATTATTGAACAGGCCGCATTTGCGCCCAGGAACGAT
Source organism: Monochamus saltuarius (assembly GCA_025584915.1). Classification (NCBI taxonomy): domain Eukaryota; kingdom Metazoa; phylum Arthropoda; class Insecta; order Coleoptera; family Cerambycidae; genus Monochamus; species Monochamus saltuarius. The sequence goes on from CM046728.1 coordinate 37,018,406, forward strand.
TTAAGTTGGTAGGCCCTAACCACCATTCAGTACAGAAATGAATAATTAGGGGGGTCAAATGTCAACCGGTATCAATCTCTCACATTGACCCATGTCAACATACCCGCAGAGGGTGCCAATCCATGAATATAGCTTATATACGGTCTACGGGCTGCGGGGGTTGAACCTACAGCGATCTAGTCACCTCGATTCAAGTACTGACGCCTTAAACCGCGCGACCACTGACCAATCCAAATGTACAGTGCGTTTCAATAACTTTGATAACATTTTGATCAGCTGTAACTTTTCTGTTTTTAAAGATATCGGAATGAAACAAAAGCCATATTACATAGTGGACTGCCAAGTTTTTTCTTATTAGAAAAAAATAAACAAAAGACCAATGATTTTGAGAGATCTTAACCTAACTTATATTTTTTTAAATGGAACGCCCTGTATATTATTGGATATTTGGATTCTACTCAAAATTCCAAGCATATTTTACAAAGCATATCCTATACCTATCTTCTACTGTTTCTGAGAAATAGTTTTACAAACATGTCAAATTATCATAAAAATTGCTCTACGTGTTCATGGCACACTTTGCACTGAACTAAAGCTGAAGTTCGGCATCGCTTGAGCCGTGCTGGTAACAATCGAGCCTTAGTATTTTGTTCTGTTGAGGAAAATGGCAGACAAGTAGAGCAATTTTTATGATAATTTGACATGTTTGTAAAACTATTTCTCAGAAACAGTTGAAGATAGTATAGGATATGCTTTATAAAAGATGCTTGGAATTTTGAGTAGAATCCAAATATCCAATAATATACAGGGCGTTCCATTTAAAAAAATATAAGTTAGGTTAAGATCTCTCAAAATCATTGGTCTTTTGTTTTTTTTTTTTTTCAAATAAGAAAAAACTTGCTAGTCTACTATGTAATATGGTTTTTGTTTCATTCCGATATCTTTAAAAACAGAAAAGTTACAGCTGATCAAAATGTTATCAAAGTTAATGAAACGCACTGTACCATTTGTTTGTAGTATTGATGATGTGGTTCATTTTTTTTGTAATTTAAATAATGATTTCAAGCAATAATTCGTAAATTATTGTAGAAAAACTGCTATAGCAACAAATACAAAGTAATGAATTGGTGTAAGTAGTAGACTGCAGTAAATTGGTTTATATTTCTAGTTTCGTATAAAACCATCTTAACGAATTTTCTCATGACTTGTAGTAAAAAAGTTCTGTTGGTAACTCAAGAATAGCACCGAAAACTTTCTCATTTTTCTGACTTCTTCCTTCTTCTCCTCCTCATCATACAACATCGCTAAAATAAAAAAAATGTCTTCTTCCGGGATACCTTCAACTACTTCTTAAAAACTGCAACGTCTGCCACACACAGAAAAGTTTCTGGTCCGTGCTGATTCGTACAGACATAATGTGTGCGATCTTTTAGATTCTAAATCCCTATTTATTACCGAAAGTACTCCTATTAATTAGGGCCACTTGTCAAGTAATGTCGAAAACTCATCTGACAAATTATCTGCTCAGCCTGTAAACTTCAAGTACTCTGTACTTTGAAATACTTTCCTAATTCGTGTACCATGAGCATCAGACGCAAGTTGTACAACAAATTAAACTAGATATCAAACTTCTTAATTAAATAATTAAGTCAAATTATGTTTTCCTCGACAACCATTAGCATATGTTTGCAATTAGCGTAGCGCAGCCTGCACTGTGAAATGGTTATGGCAGCAGGTATACTTGGAACAAATGCGAAAGCAGTATTAAAAGCATGTTAGTTTACTGCACAGGACGCGGTAAATGCAGCAGTTTCTGAAAAGCTTGACTTGAAATGTATTGTCTACAGGGTGTTTCTTAAGTAGTGTCAAAAATCTAAGGGCTAAAAATAGGGGTATTTTGTTATATACATGTGGAGTCTTCAGTCGCTGTCCAGCTACAACATGTCAAAAATTTAAAAGAGAATCAGTTTTAAATTTTTAATTTCTAAACCTCTTGAGATAAATTAACCAAATTTGGAGACCATAATTAGTATACAGTAGGTATGAAACAAAAAATACTAGCTTTAGAAACTTACCGGTGGCGGACGTGTGGGTACTATCGATCATTATTTGCCAAAAAATATATATCACCCTGTGTAATATTACAAATAAAATAGGTCAGCTTATGCGCCATTGTATTATATTCACTATTTGCTTCTTTACACTTGTTTGTATTCCAAACCAATTAACAATAAAATTGATTTATTTAATCAAGTGCATTTTTACGCTTACTTAAACATGTCTTAAGAAGGCCATGCAAAACAATAATGATAAGAATCCGTCATCTTTTTTAAGATTGTCTCTTGTCAAATTAAGCTCATCTTTTTAAAAGATTATGTTTTAATAATGCATATTCAAATGCTGAATGGCCTTGTTTTATATCAAAAGATTTCCAAATCATCTAACTCCAATTTCTAGAATGCTCAAATGAAATGTTTTCCAACGTCTTTGGGTGTCAGGGTCATTTGAGAAACGTCCTGGAAGACCTTTGACTGTTAGAACGCCTGAGTCGGATTAATCTATTCATTCATCAAATTGGAGAAGACCCAAATACTAGTACGAGGAATATCGCTTCAAGTCTTAATGTTAATCATAAATTAGCTTGGTCCATTTTGAAGCATCAACCAAGTTATACCCGTATCACATACAAAGGGTTCAAACCTTACTGCTGCAAGACTCCTGCTCATCTACAATTTTTCCACAGGATTTTGCAAAATATTGAATAAAATGTTGACTTTACCGCTGTTATTGTTTATCGACAAAACAATTTTTTCAGAGATGCTATAATGAGCTTTCACAATAAACACATTTGGTCTGATGAAAACTCTAACACCATAATGAAATTTCGATTTCTACATCAGTTTTCCTTGAATGTATGGGTGGGTATTATTAATAATTTGCTTGTTGGACCTTACTTTTTACGAAGGACTGTAACTGGTGCCTCCTACAGACATTTTCTTGAAAACGTTATACCTAAACTACTTGACGATGTTCCCTATGCGCTAAGATAAAGAATATGGTTTATGCACGACGGAGCTCCCCCTTATTTTAGTTTAACTGCTCTGTGGGGTTCATTCTCCCCTGCTGTGGTAGCTCCTCGTGGACGACCTGCTCGTCATACTTTATCGGTCGTACTGTCTGAGGACAGTATTTCATATTCAAACTAGCCAACTTAAGAACCTTTAATTTACGGGACGAGACAATACAATTTGCGGAGGAAGTGAAATATCTGGGAATTGTTCTGGATAAGACACTCAATTGGAACTCCACATGGAAAAAAACATTCACAAGGTCAGAATGTTTCTATGGACGTGTCGACGCATTTGTGGAAAGTCCTGGGGCGTAAGTCCTAAACAACTATAATGGATGTGTGTGATGGTTATCAGACCCATGATGACGTACGGTTCCATAGTTTGGTGGCCCAAAGCTCTTCAAAGGACAGCCAAAGCCAAACTCTCAGGTTTACAGAGACAAACTAGTGTAGCGATAACTAGCGCAATCAGTATCATATCGTCAGCTGCTCTGGAAGTGTTCCTGGATCTACCCCCTCTCCATATATTTTTGGAGAGGGAAGCCACTCTATCGATGGTCTCGGGTGTTATGCTTACAAAAATCTACTATAGACTGATTTTTGAAATTCTCCTTACTGAGAGGGAGGAATAGGAGCTTGGTGAAACTGTCCTCCTGAAGGCAGATAGTTGCGGGTACACCGATGGTTCCAAGACTCCAGAGGGTGTTAGGGCTGGAGTGTATAGTTGCAATTCAAAGACCAGGCTGTTCCTAAGCTTGGGCAAGTTTGCAAGAACAGTTCAGGCATAAATCTATGCCATTGAGTTGTGTGTATGGAGGCTGGAAAAGTTTAGACTTGCATACAGACTGATAAAAAAATCCGACAGGCAAGCAGCTTCAGCACTTGGATCCTACGGATGTAATTCAAGAACGGTATGGAATTGTCAAAAGGCTCTGGAACAGAGTAACCCTGGTGTGGATACCTGGTCATGCAGTTATCCAGGACGAGGCAGTGGACTCATTAGCAAGGCGGCGTGCCTCTTCCAGATTTATAGGTCCAGAACTGGCTCTTGGCACACCTTAGCTTACTCGACCTGGGCGGAGGAAAAAGTGTGTGAGTACTGGCGGAATTTGCCAAGATTAGCTCACTCCAAGGCGTTCATAGGGGGTCCATCGACAAAGAGAGTTAAATAGGTTTGACCTAAAGACTCTGATTGTCCTATATACTGGACACTGCTGGTTTAGGAGTCACATTCACAACTTGGACTTTGCTGAAGAGGCCGAGTGCCGATTGTGTTTGGAGAGTGAAGAATTGGTAGAACACATGTTACTATCCAGCTGGAGAACGGACCAGATTTTCTATATTTGCTAAGATGCATCTCTTGCCAGAAGTTCTGGACAGAATCTTAGCCAATAAGATTAGTGGATTCATAAAGATACTAAACCTGTTGGATGAATGTGAGCCACAATTAATAAACTATAGGATTTCAGTGGAGGGCTAGTTCTTGACCTACTTAGAATATAATATATGACTATAGCTTATATTTCACTAATCATATTTACCAACTACAGTTAACTGCAAAATAATTACTTACCGGATGAAAAATATTTACGGTAATTATTTTTTTTAGCAACATAGTTTTCATGGACATCTCATGCAATTAATAAACTGTCATGAGTATTAAAAATTTCAAACTCTCGAAGTTAGTAAATTCTAATCCGTGTTCCACTCCTGATTTTGAAAATCTCGTTACGAGTTCCATTAAAATTTGAAACAAGCCGCTCGATATTCACTACTAGGGATCACCAGCTGCGGTGTTGTAACTACAACTAATTTCCCGGTCATTTAAAATACATCATATAGTCATTAAACTAAGTGGCAAAATCAAAGTCGTTAACTTCCTGCATTAGCCAACTAAGTAAGTTATTTGTACGTCACTGCAATCTGTATCTTAGGCTGCAATTTTGTGCGGAAAGCAGGTGGCGCGAACAACTCATTAAGGACTGTTCACAAAACTAACGAGTTTTCACAAAACACCAAAGTATTGTACTGTGCTGCTCTCGATATATGTTGGGTAGCTTCACTAGGAAATATCTAACATTTCCAATTTACATATTACTAATTAATACCAGTTTTGGCACAGTACAAGCGATTTTGAAGGGCTGGATTCATAAAAAAGTTTATAATCTATAGTTTTAAAGTAGAATGAAGGAGCACAGATGCTAACAAGTGATCCTGAGGCTAAATATAACGATTGAACTAAACATATATCAGGCCAATATTGTTGCGTTGCAAATTTACTGGATGGTAAAGTTGAACTTAAAAATTTTTATTCGTATCTCTGAAATCAATGAATCACTATGTTTTAAACTAATAACTAAAATAATTTTAGTTTAATCGAATTCCAAAGCCGTGCAACCAGTGTTTTCCAAACAAAGAGGCGATTACTATTGCCGTAGTTTTAAATATTTTTCTACAAAACTGGTAAAAGTGGGCTTTTAATTGTCATTTTGATATTAAAAATGTCATTATTTGACACGCGAGTGAAGAGTAAACTAGTGTTAAAAGTAACTGGTTGCTACGAAAATTTTGGTTCATAAACATTATCTGTGTGGTATTTTTTGATTTCTTATTTTAATTGAGTTTAAAGTTCTTCCGATTGTTTTGTAGAAAAAGTAGTGTATGATATACGTGTTAAAAGTGATTTTATTTTGTTCGTGAGGTTTAATCATCTTCACTCACAAAATAAAATCTTACTTTTAACACGTATATCATAAATTTCAATAAAAAAGTACTTATCGTCTCAAGATGTTTTATTTGTTTAATCTAATTTTTTATTTTTTAGTCCGATTGTCGATTTTAAGTCATAAAAATTATAGCAAATTTAAGGAAAATTTGTCGGATTTTTTGTAGATGTACTTCCCTGTTGGTCCAGGTTGGAACAAGAGGAAATATTTTTTAAACAAAAGAAAAAAAGCAAAAAATTAACCTGCCTCTCCAGATTTTGCTAGGTTATTATTATTTTGTGTCAACATATGTCATTGCCGTGGTTTAAAATATTCCATTTAAATAAAAAAGTACTTCTCGTTTTGATTGTGTTATTATTATTTTAGTAAAGGCGTTCCTAATGAAAATTTGTTTTTTTAATTGGTTTTTGTTGCATTGTTTGTTTGTTTCTTGTTATAACCGGAGAATAAAAGGACACTTTCTTCTATTATTTATTGATTTTTAACCAAAAAAATGTTATCGCAATTTTAATAAAATTTTAAAGAAAATGTGTCCGATTTTTTTGTCGAGTTTTTAATGTACTCCCCTCGATACTCCCCTATCGGTTCAGGCTGGAAGAGGAGAATTTTTGGAACAAAATATGAAGCAAAAAATTACCCTGCCTTTCTAAATTTCTCTAAGCTATTGGTTTGGTATTAATATGTCTTTCGGTCGTCGGTTTAAGTTGTTCTGTCTTCGATAATTTTGGTAAAAAAATATACCTATTCCTTACGTACGCGGTGTAGACTAACAACTACATCTATCGGCCGTTCGCTACTCCATGCCGGACTGAAAATGTCACAGACACGAAGCGTTCTACATGCAGTAGACACCATTGAAAGCTGTCGACCTTTATCGCGATCGGCGAGAAACGATATTTTGCAAACACGGAATTCCGGAAACAACTACTCTGCGGGCTAATGCCCCGACCAGCGATGAATTACACCTGGAAAACCTATAGCAACAGCTAGAGTCATTCGTCAGACGCCCACCAGACATATACCGGTTTCGAGCTTATTAGCTCTCATCAGTATGCCATAGGTAGAGGTATCCGACGAATAATCCTAGCTGCTTTCGTCTGTCTAACCCGACAGAAGGGACCATGAGTACGCGGTGTAGAACTAACAACTACATCTATCGGCCGTTCGCTACTCCATGCCGGACTGAAAATGTCACAGACACGAAGCGTTCTACATGCAGTAGACACCATTGAAAGCTGTCGACCTTTATCGCGATCGGCGAGAAACGATATTTTGCAAACACGGAATTCCAGGAAACAACTACTCTGCGGGCTAATGCCCCGACCAGCATTGAATTACACCTGGAAAACCTATAGCAACAGCTAGAGTCATTCGTCAGACGCCCACCAGACATATACCGGTTTCGAGCTTATTAGCTCTCATCAGTATGCCAGAGGTGAGGTATCCGACGAATAATCCTAGCTGCTTTCGTCTGTCTAACCCGACAGAAGGGACCATGAGTACGCGGTGTAGAACTAACAACTACATCTATCGGCCGTTCGCTACTCCATGCCGGACTGAAAATGTCACAGACACGAAGCGTTCTACATGCAGTAGACACCATTGAAAGCTGTCGACCTTTATCGCGATCGGCGAGAAACGATATTTTGCAAACACGGAATTCCAGGAAACAACTACTCTGCGGGCTAATGCCCCGACCAGCATTGAATTACACCTGGAAAACCTATAGCAACAGTTAGAGTCATTCGTCAGACGCCCACCAGACATATACCGGTTTCGAGCTTATTAGCTCTCATCAGTATGCCATAGGTGAGGTATCCGACGAATAATCCTAGCTGCTTTCGTCTGTCTAACCCGACAGAAGGGACCATGAGTACGCGGTGTAGAACTAACAACTACATCTATCGGCCGTTCGCTACTCCATGCCGGACTGAAAATGTCACAGACACGAAGCGTTCTACATGCAGTAGACACCATTGAAAGCTGTCGACCTTTATCGCGATCGGCGAGAAACGATATTTTGCAAACACGGAATTCCAGGAAACAACTACTCTGCGGGCTAATGCCCCGACCAGCATTGAATTACACCTGGAAAACCTATAGCAACAGTTAGAGTCATTCGTCAGACGCCCACCAGACATATACCGGTTTCGAGCTTATTAGCTCTCATCAGTATGCCATAGGTGAGGTATCCGACGAATAATCCTAGCTGCTTTCGTCTGTCTAACCCGACAGAAGGGACCATGAGTACGCGTTCCGTGTTTACCTATTCCTTGTCTGACGTTGTATTAAAAAAAAGAAACACAAATTGATCCCTTCTGCAATTTATCGTTGATATGAGCAACAATAAAAATATACTCCTAGTCCTACACGATGTTATATAAACGTCTGGGTATTAGGAACATACATAATTCAAATATTGCTTCTTCTTCCCTTATGAAAAAGAGAAGGGACATTTTAATAATACCGGGTGTTTTCTTTGATCCAGCTGCAACGAGCAAATGTTTCTCGGCCAAGGTGAAAATTTTAAATATGTCTTAAAAGCATATATCATAAAAATAATTGCATATCGAATTTTCGTGTAGGCTTAACTTTTATGTTCTTTTTATATGGAACGCCTATGGACAAACCGTCAACTGAGCTTTTCAAAAATATATTATACAATAGACTTATCTCTTACAGTTTATGAGATACTTATAAAACCTTTATTTAAATATTTTAAAAGAAGGATATTAAAAACAGAAGAAATGCATTTAAAAAGATGGTCATCTGACTCCCATTCTTTTCCAATGTAAATTTGATATATTGTTTAACTAAAATTTGCATATCCTTATATTAAAGATAATTTCTAATTAAACATGTTTTATTTCATATCTTTAATTTAAAAATATAAATTATTTCATCTTCGACGTTGGTTACTTACATTTAAAATTACTCGTATATCATCGTTAACACATTTTTCAAAATATTTTATAAATTTGTTGGTCCTAAAGAAAACAGTAGGCAAGGCCCATTTATAGCAGTACACATTAGATAACTATAGTAAAAATCTCTATTTTAAGCACATAACATAATAGATAAAATAAAATAACAATTTAATTATAAAACTAGTTTGAAAGCGGAGATCTGAATTTTCTGTACATCGTTGCATCTGCATAGTTATGCTTATAATGATATTTGATTTAATATGTAACGTAAACGTAGTTTATAAATTATGTACGATCTTACCAACAAATAATATGCTTATTCATGTCTTTTACAAAATGACTGAAAAGCAGGTTCTTAGTTCTAATTACCCTGTTCTTAATAACTTTTTATTCTTACTATATTTTAATAGTGTAGTATAAATGAAGTGTATACAAATATCTTATGGCTATAAAAGAGCAAGTATGCCATTACATTTAAAGGAAAATATAAAAGAAATAAAGAAAATTATAAAATAGTTATTTATACAACAATCTCCTTAGTAAAAAAGACGCTCTATCTACCACTACTAGCTTTGAATTACCTGGAAAACCTACGGCAAACAGCCAAAGTCATTCATCAACAATTCACCAGACATGTATTGGTTTCGATATTGACTCGAAAATGAATACGAAATGTAGCAATTGGCCACAGCTACTTCATACCGGACGTGCAGACAGGCCAGTTGTTTCCTGAAACTCCATTTTGCGAATATCGTTATCGCCGACACGCGATAAAGGTCTACGGCTTTCTGTGGTAACTACAGCATGAAGGACGCTTCATTACTTGGTGCCTCCTACAGACATTTTCTTGAAAACGTTATACCTAAACTACTTGACGATGTTCCCTATGCGCTAAGATAAAGAATATGGTTTATGCACGACGGAGCTCCCCCTTATTTTAGTTTAACTGCTCTGTGGGGTTCATTCTCCCCTGCTGTGGTAGCTCCTCGTGGACGACCTGCTCGTCATACTATATCGGTCGTACTGTCTGAGGACAGTATTTCATATTCAAACTAGCCAACTTAAGAACCTTTAATTTACGGGACGAGACAATACAATTTGCGGAGGAAGTGAAATATCTGGGAATTGTTCTGGATAAGACACTCAATTGGAACTCCATATGGAAAAAAACATTCACAAGGTCAGAATGTTTCTATGGACGTGTCGACGCATTTGTGGAAAGTCCTGGGGCGTAAGTCCTAAACAACTATAATGGCTGTGTGTGATGGTTATCAGACCCATGATGACGTACGGTTCCATAGTTTGGTGGCCCAAAGCTCTTCAAAGGACAGCCAAAGCCAAACTCTCAGGTTTACAGAGACAAACTAGTGTAGCGATAACTAGCGCAATCAGTATCATATCGTCAGCTGCTCTGGAAGTCTTCCTGGATCTACCCCCTCTCCATATATTTTTGGAGAGGGAAACCAGAAGGTCACAGCACTCTATCGCCGGTCTCGGTGTTATGCTTACAAAAATCAACTATAGACTGATTTTTGAAATTCTCCTTACTGAGAGGGAGGAATAGGAGCTTGGTGAAACTGTCCTCCTGAAGGCAGATAGTTGCGGGTACACCGATGGTTCCAAGACTCCAGAGGGTGTTAGGGCTGGAGTGTATAGTTGCAATTCAAAGACCAGGCTGTTCCTAAGCTTGGGCAAGTTTGCAAGAACAGTTCAGGCATAAATCTATGCCATTGAGTTGTGTGTATGGAGGCTGGAAAAGTTTAGACTTGCACACAGACTGATAAAAAAAATCCGACAGGCAAGCAGCTTCAGCACTTGGATCCTACGGATGTAATTCAAGAACGGTATGGAATTGTCAAAAGGCTCTGGAACAGAGTAACCCTGGTGTGGATACCTGCTCATGCAGTTATCCAGGAAAACGAGGCAGTGGACTCATTAGCAAGGCGGCGTGCCTCTTCCAGATTTATAGGTCCAGAACTGGCTCTTGGCACACCTTAGCCTACTCAACCTGGGCGGAGGAACAAGTGTGTGAGTACTGGCGGAATTTGCCAAGATTAGCTCACTCCAAGGCCATAGGGGGTCCATCGACAAAAAGAGTTAAATAGGTTTGACCTAAAGACTCTGATTGTCCTATATACTGGACACTGCTGGTTTAGGAGTCACATTCACAACTTGGACTTTGCTGAAGAGGCCGAGTGCCGATTGTGTTTGGAGAGTGAAGAATTGGTACAACACATGTTACTATCCAGCTGGAGAACGGACCAGATTTTCTATATTTGCTAAGATGCATCTCTTGCCAGAAGTTCTGGACAGAATCTTAGCCAATAAGATTAGTGGATTCATAAAGATACTAAACCTGTTGGATGAATTATAATATGAATGTGAGCCACAATTAATAAACTATAGGATTGCAGTGGAGGGCTAGTTCTTGACCTACTTAGAATATAACATATGACTATAGCTTATATTTTACTAATCATAACTACAGTTAACTGCAAAATAATTACTTACCGGATGAAAAAATATTTACGGTAATTATTTTTTTTAGCAACATAGTTTTCATGGACATCTCATGCAATTAATAAACTGTCATGAGTATTAAAAATTTCAAACTCTCGAAGTTAGTAAATTCTAATCCGTGTTCCACTCCTGATTTTGAAAATCTCGTTACGAGTTCCATTAAAATTTGAAACAAGCCGCTCGATATTCACTACTAGGGATCACCAGCTGCGGTGTTGTAACTACAACTAATTTCCCGGTCATTTAAAATACATCATATAGTCATTAAACTAAGTGGCAAAATCAAAGTCGTTAACTTCCTGCATTAGCCAACTAAGTAAGTTATTTGTACGTCACTGCAATCTGTATCTTAGGCTGCAATTTTGTGCGGAAAGCAGGTGGCGCAAACAACGCATTAAGGACTGTTCACAAAACTAACGAGTTTTCACAAAACACCAAAGTATTGTACTGTGCTGCTCTCGATATATGTTGGATAGCTTCACTAGGAAATATCTAACATTTCCAATTTTCATATTAATAATTAATACCAGCTTTGGCACAGTACAAACGATCTAGAAGGGATGGATTCATAAAAAAGTTTATAATCTATAGTTTTAAAGTAGAATGAAGGAGCACAGATGCTAACAAGTGATCCTGAGACTAAATATAACGATTGAACTAAACATATATCAGGCCAATATTGTTGCGTTGCAAATTTACTGGATGGTAAAGTTGAACTTAAATTTTTTTATTCGTATCTCTGAAATCAATGAATCACTATGTTTTAAACTAATAACTAAAATAATTTTAGTTTAATCGAATTCCAAAGCCGTGCAACCAGGGTTTTCCAAACAAAGAGGAGAATACTATTGCCGTAGTTTAAAATATTTTTCTACAAAACTGTTAAAAGTGGACTTTTTAATTGTCATTTTTGATGTTAAAAATGTCATTTTTTGACACGCGTGTTAAAAGTAAGTTACTAGTGTTAAAAGTAACTGGTTGCTACGAAAAATTTTGGTTCATAAACATTGCGATCTGTGTGGTATTTGATTTCTTATTTTTATTGAGTTTAAAGTTCTTCCGATTGTTTTGTAGAAAAAATAGTGTATGATATACGTGTTAAAAGTGATTTTATTTTGTTCGTGAAGTTTAATCATCTTCACTCACAAAATAAAATCTTACTTTTAACACGTATATCATAAATTTCAATAAAAGGTACTTCTCGTCTGAAGATGTTTTATTTGTTTTTGACAAATGCATTTCTTACGAAAATAATCTAATTTTTTATTTTTTAGTCCGATTGTCGATTTTAAGTCATAAAAATTATAGCAAATTTAAGGAAAATTTGTCGGATTTTTTGTAGATGTACTCCTGTTGGTCCAGGTCGGAACAAGATTAAACATTTTTAAACAAAAGCAAAAATTAATCTGCCTCTCCAGATTTTGCTAGGTTATTATTATTTTGTGTCAACATATGTCATTGCCGTGGTTTAAAATATTCCATTTAAATAAAAAAGTACTTCTCGTTTTGATTGTGTTATTATTATTTTAGTAAAGGCGTTCCTAATGAAAATTTGTTTTTTTAATTGGTTTTTGTTGCATTGTTTGTTTGTTTCTTGTTATAACCGGAGAATAAAAGGACACTTTCTTCTATTATTTATTGATTTTTAACCAAAAAAATGTTATCGCAGTTTTAATAAAATTTTAATGAAAATGTGTCCGATTTTTTTGTCGAGTTTTGAATGTACTCCCCTCGGTACTCCCCTATCGGTTCAGGCTGGAAGAGGAGAATTTTTGGAACAAAATATGAAGCAAAAAATTACCCTGCCTTTCTAAATTTCTCTAAGCTATTGGTTTGGTATTAATATGTCTTTTGGTCGTCGGTTTAAATTGTTCTGTCTTCGATAATTTTGATAAAAAAATATACCTATTCCTTACGTACGCGGTGTAGAACTAACAACTACATCTATCGGCCGTTCGCTACTCCATGCCGGACTGAAAATGTCACAGACACGAAGCGTTCTACATGCAGTAGACACCATTGAAAGCTGTCGACCTTTATCGCGATCGGCGAGAAACGATATTTTGCAAACACGGAATTCCAGGAAACAACTACTCTGCGGGCTAATGCCCCGACCAGCATTGAATTACACCTGGAAAACCTATAGCAACAGCTAGAGTCATTCGTCAGACGCCCACCAGACATATACCGGTTTCGAGCTTATTAGCTCTCATCAGTATGCCATAGGTGAGGTATCCGACGAATAATCCTAGCTGCTTTCGTCTGTCTAACCCGACAGAAGGGACCATGAGTACGCGGTGTAGAACTAACAACTACATCTATCGGCCGTTCGCTACTCCATGCCGGACTGAAAATGTCACAGACACGAAGCGTTCTACATGCAGTAGACACCATTGAAAGCTGTCGACCTTTATCGCGATCGGCGAGAAACGATATTTTGCAAACACGGAATTCCAGGAAACAACTACTCTGCGGGCTAATGCCCCGACCAGCATTGAATTACACCTGGAAAACCTATAGCAACAGCTAGAGTCATTCGTCAGACGCCCACCAGACATATACCGGTTTCGAGCTTATTAGCTCTCATCAGTATGCCATTGGTCCGACGAATAATCCTAGCTGCTTTCGTCTGTCTAACCCGACAGAAGGGACCATGAGTACGCGGTGTAGAACTAACAACTACATCTATCGGCCGTTCGCTACTCCATGCCGGACTGAAAATGTCACAGACACGAAGCGTTCTACATGCAGTAGACACCATTGAAAGCTGTCGACCTTTATCGCGATCGGCGAGAAACGATATTTTGCAAACACGGAATTCCAGGAAACAACTACTCTGCGGGCTAATGCCCCGACCAGCATTGAATTACACCTGGAAAACCTATAGCAACAGCTAGAGTCATTCGTCAGACGCCCACCAGACATATACCGGTTTCGAGCTTATTAGCTCTCATCAGTATGCCATAAGTGAGGTATCCGACGAATAATCCTAGCTGCTTTCGTCTGTCTAACCCGACAGAAGGGACCATGAGTACGCGGTGTAGAACTAACAACTACATCTATCGGCCGTTCGCTACTCCATGCCGGACTGAAAATGTCACAGACACGAAGCGTTCTACATGCAGTAGACACCATTGAAAGCTGTCGACCTTTATCGCGATCGGCGAGAAACGATATTTTGCAAACACGGAATTCCAGGAAACAACTACTCTGCGGGCTAATGCCCCGACCAGCATTGAATTACACCTGGAAAACCTATAGCAACAGCTAGAGTCATTCGTCAGACGCCCACCAGACATATACCGGTTTCGAGCTTATTAGCTCTCATCAGTATGCCATAGGTGAGGTATCCGACGAATAATCCTAGCTGCTTTCGTCTGTCTAACCCGACAGAAGGGACCATGAGTACGCGGTGTAGAACTAACAACTACATCTATCGGCCGTTCGCTACTCCATGCCGGACTGAAAATGTCACAGACACGAAGCGTTCTACATGCAGTAGACACCATTGAAAGCTGTCGACCTTTATCGCGATCGGCGAGAAACGATATTTTGCAAACACGGAATTCCAGGAACAACTACTCTGCGGGCTAATGCCCCGACCAGCATTGAATTACACCTGGAAAACCTATAGCAACAGTTAGAGTCATTCGTCAGACGCCCACCAGACATATACCGGTTTCGAGCTTATTAGCTCTCATCAGTATGCCATAGGTGAGGTATCCGACGAATAATCCTAGCTGCTTTCGTCTGTCTAACCCGACAGAAGGGACCATGAGTACGCGTTCCGTGTTTACCTATTCCTTGTCTGACGTTGTATTAAAAAAAAGAAACACAAATTGATCCCTTCTGCAATTTATCGTTGATATGAGCAACAATAAAAATATACTCCTAGTCCTACACGATTTTATATAAACGTCTGGGTATTAGGAACATACATAATTCAAATATTGCTTCTGCTTCCCTTATGAAAAAGAGAAGGGACATTAATAATACCGGGTGTTTTCTTTGATCCAGCTGCAACGAGCAAATGTTTCTCGGCCAAGGTGAAAATTTTAAATATGTCTTAAAAGCATATATCATAAAAATAATTGCATATCGAATTTTCGACGTGTACTTTTATTTTCTTTTTATATGGAACGCCTATGGACAAACCGTCAACTGAGCATTTCAAAAATATATTATACAATAGACTTATCTCTTACAGTTTATGAGATACTTATAAAACCTTTATTTAAATATTTTAAAAGAAGCATATTAAAAACAGAAGAAATGCATTTAAAAAGATGGTCATCTGACCCCCATTCTTTTCCAATGTAAATTTGATATATTGTTTAACTAAAATTTGCATATCCTTATATTAAAGATAATTTCTAATTAAAAATGTTTTATTTCATATCTTTAATTTAAAAATATAAATTATTTGATCTTCGACGTTGGTTCCTTACATTTAAAAATACTCGTATATTATCGTTAACACAATTTTCAAAATACTCTATAAATTTGTTGGTCCTAAAGAAAACAGTAGGCAAGGCCCATTTATAGCAATACACATAGATAACTATATTAAAAAAAACTCTATTTTAAGCACATAACATAATAGATAAAATAAAACAACAATTTAATTATAAAACTAGTTTGAAAGCGGAGATCTGAATTTTCTGTACATCGTTGCATCTGCAAAGTTATGCTTATAATGATATTTGATTTAATATGTAACGTAAACGTAGTTTATAAATTATGTACGATCTTACCAAGAAATAATATGCTTATTCATGCCTTTTACGAAATGAGTGAAAAGTAGGTTCTTAGTTCTAATTACCCTGTTCTTAATAACTTTTTATTCCTACTATCTTTTAATAGTGTAGTATAAATGAAGTGTATACAAATAACTTATGGCTATAAAAGGTATATCCATTATATTTAAAGGAAAATATGTTTAAAAGAAATAAAGAAAATTATAAAATAGTTATTTATACAACAATCTCTTTAGCGAAAAAGAGACCACTACTAGCTTTGAATTACCTGGAAAACCTACGGCAAACAGCCAAAGTCATTCATCAACAATTCACCAGACATGTATTGGTTTCGATATTGACTCGAAAATGAATACGAAATGTAGCAATTGGCCACAGCTACTTCATACCGGACGTGCAGACAGGCCAGTTGTTTCCTGAAACTCCATTTTGCGAATATCGTTATCGCCGACACGCGATAAAGGTCTACGGCTTTCTGTGGTAACTACAGCATGAAGGACGCTTCATTACTTCGGCATCAGCAGGTCCAGCTGGTTTTTTTGCACGGCATACAAAAAATTGTTTGCACTCTGTTCAAAAATTACATTTAAAACTCATCAAAAATGACACATTTGTAAGTAAGTGTTGGGAAATAAATTTAAGAAGTCCCTGTACACAGTTATAGTATCATATTTTAGGAAAATAAATTTCATTTAATTGTACTCAATTTTATTTTCACAACTAGAAGCCTTCAGTTTCTTTACCTGTCTAGTTTTAAGTACATACTTATCATATACCCCTAGATGGGAGAGAAGGAAGTTGAAAGTAGCTGTTTTACTTAGCTTTTAACGATACTTTAAAACGTCTTCACCAGAATAATATTGTTTTAATGGAAGTTGCAACTGTGTTTGCTCCTGAAGCGCGGTTGCTTTCATATACAAACATTTTATTTTATGATAATATCCATCCGCCACCCATAATACTTGATCCTGGGCAGAGCCGTGCGAATAAAGTAGCGGAAAGGGGTCCTGTATTTAATGCACTAAAAATCACGTAAGGGGTTAGGTAGGTAATTCACATAAAAATGTTAATTTTCCTATCGAATACAAAAAAATGTCTCTTTTTTTATTAGAGTCCTAGTGTTTTATTCAAAGAACGCTTTGCGTTTTTAAATCCAACTTGTAAAATAATAGAAGACACATTTTATTAAATTTTTTTAATTTCTCCAGAAAAACCACAAGTTCTGGATCTTAGATCTTCAGATGAGGATACAGATCCAACAGAAAGTAAAAGTGGTTCAGAAAAAAGCCTATTTCGAAACATTTCTTGAATAGTATTTTTGTAATTTGTGTATTTTTATAAAATTCAGAAAGTAAAAAACTTTTTATACACACAACATAAGGAAACTTCGGCCCCCTGTATGTAAAATGATTCGATTAGACCTAGTAGTTTTTCTTAATGTGGTAAAAAAGTACATGTGCTTAGGGAACAACAGACAATAAAATATTGCAGACCATGGACCATTTCTTTATTACCAATGTTTTTACAAATCTGGTCAGTTTGTCAGTGTATTCAGCCAAGTGTTTCTTTGAATTTTTGTACATTATAATGCCAGGACGTGAAATTTATGCGTTTACCCGAGCAAGAATGACTGCTTTGCATGATGCAGGACATTCTAATCATCAGATATCGAACATGTTGGGCATTTCTAGATCATCTGTTGTACGAATAGTACACAGACATGAAGAATTTAGTACAGTGAAAATCAGACCACGTAGTGGACGTCCTCGAGTATCTAATGAAAGGGATGATCGGTATTTGGTGCAATATGCCCGTAGACACCACATTTCAGCTTCAGTTCTCAGGGCCTACTTCCAAGGTACATTTCGCCGTGTTATATCGACACCTACTATTCGAAGACAACTCCACAACGCAAATTTACGTTTTAGAAGACCATTACCGGTCCCCACTCTACTTCCAAGGCATTGTGCTGCTCGTCTCCAGTGGGCGCGAGAGCATTGTGGTTGGCTTTTACGCCCGTGGCGGTGGAGCTTATTTACAAACGAAACCAGAATGGGGCTGGTTGCTGATGACAATCTACAACGAGTCTGGAGAGATCCAGGTCGTCAACAGCGACTTCATTTTCCCCGTATCCCCGTTGCTCCGTATGAAGGGGTACCATAATGTTTTGGAGTGGAATAATGTTCAACCGTCTAAGTAATGAATTAGGTGAAAAATTTTGTGTTTATGGACAACAACGCTCGACCACATCGCGCAAGAAGGGTTCAAGAGACACTCGAAGTAGGAAACATCAATAGATTAGATTGATCAGCCAACCCTCCTGATATGAATCCTATTGAAAACATGTAAGATTTCGTTGCTACAGTCATTCATAATAATATTCCTCTACCTCAGACTGCAGATGAGTTAGTCGTGGCGGCAGAAGAGGAATGGAATAATATTCCGCAAGAGATCGTTAACCGCTTGATTATCTCAGCGCACGGACGTGTCAATATGCAATTGAAACATGATGGAGGTCATACCGACTATAAGTCAAGTAGAGAACTTGCTTTGTTACTTCTTTTTGATTTAATAAATTTTGTCAAAAATGTCACACATTTGCTAGTTTTTAATTTTCTAAGTACTCAGTTTATCAAATATATTCTTTTCACAAAAAAAATATTCAGAAAACAATATAATTATATAAATGTTTTTCTGACAAGAAGATTTCTTTAACAAGAATGAGGGGGAGTCTAAGACTTTTGACGTTATTATTGAGGGCAAATCTAAACAAGTCCTTTCCTTCTTATCAAAACTGAACAAGTCCTGATAGTTTTTGTAAATAGTTTGAAAATGAATGACTACTCTTTGTTCTTGGTTAATGTGGTTATCAAGACATTACACGCTAAATTTCCAAATATAATTTTTTGGAACAAATGTAATTGCCCCGAGGAATGGTTATAGTTTGAAAAATGATATATTTTGGACTTATCAAATTTTGCACGGAAGCTCCTCAATTAGATAAATCCTCTTGCTCTTTATATCTAATGGTACTGGATAGAACTGATGGTAATGAAATAATGAACGATCTGATCAGCTTACTCAAAATTTGGCAAAGGAAAATTATTTTACTTCTCTAAACAACACAAAGAAACTGAAAAACAGACTTCCGTTTTAGTTTTTAAAAAATTCCAAAATCAAAATTTTTTTAAAATGTCAGTCTTTGTTAGGAAGCCTAATGCTATCCATTATGATTGACGTCTTTACACATACCATAGTTGATGGACATAGTTAACACGTTTTTGGTTATGTGTATATTCATGTTACTATAGATAATGTCGCAAAACTATATAAAAATTAATTATAAAGTACTTTATAATTCACAACTTCATTATAAGTATACATTTTGTTGAAAACTCAACATTAATATTAACTTTCCTTATTTATCTCTCACGAATTTACTGTCAATAATATTCTTAGTCAAAATGAATTTCTAATCAAAAAGTAGAACTTCAGAACAGTATCAATCCTTGTTCGGGATAGGTCAAACTCTCTAACTGTAATCGATATTGATGAAACGACACGCATCAAGTAAATGATGAAGTCGATGAAATGTTTTGCCTTGATATCATCAAACCTTCACGTACTCTTTAATGTTGCCCACTATTTTTAGTAAAAGTAAAACTGACAAGTTTTGAGTAAATTTAACGACAAGCGCAATCCAGTTACAGAATCTGATGCAACAGAGTAACAATATTTTAAACGTCTAGCATTTGGACTTGTAAAGCTGTGCAAATAGGCATAAATTCTACGTATTAATATAAATACACTGCAACTTGATAATTACTATTTAGATTCACAATCATGGTAAATTGAGTGCAATGAAAGTAAAATAAGTAAAATTCTTTATTATTTGTCGTGTAAAAATATATTTTATAAATTTTAAAATAATAATGTGAACACTTCATTGGGTTGAATAGTTTTTTTATGGAATTACAAAATATATTAAAAATACAAGAAAAAGTGGACACCAAATGTATTTTATAGCTCAAGGGATTTTTGATTCGTACGGCTCTGAGTTTGGGCGTGGAGCCGTGCAATAAACTTTCACGCGGAGACTTTTCGTTCATATAAAAACAAGATTTTGCACTTATTCTCTCGACTTCATGGTAAAAATGAGAAAAGAACTGTCTTGATAGAAGAACAGTTGCAAAATAGAATACATGTGGGATATAGATAACCCATACAGCTACACCGTTTCACCCAGTTATATACCTCTAGAAAAAGATTAATATCAAAAATAAACACAGTAGAGAAGTATTTTTTAGATCTGTTAAAGTTTTTTTCTAGATATTCGTAGATACAAAATGCTTTCATTTATATCTGTTTGTAAAACTTGGATAAGGCAAGGCAACATTATAAGCAAATAACTTTATGTTAGTATTGAACTAAAAAACACGCAATTTTTATGATGTCTTCTATGCAGAGTAGGATGTTTTCTGACATATAGTCATTTAAACTATTTTCTAAGAATAAAAAAAGTTCTCAATGATGAGTTATATGTAAATTTACTTACCTTAGGATAATGAAGACACTTATGTAGTATATACAAGGTGTCCAGAAACTCTGCGTAGAAAATTTAGGGGGTGATAGTACTCGAAAAAATGATGTGCCAAGTTCATGTAACATTTTTTCGAAAAGGCAATGTTAACGGAGCTACGTAGCCTCAAAGTTATGTTTTTAGTTTTTTAATACTGGAATGATTTTTTTCAAATTTGGCACACTTGGTACTTTTATAGAAATGCAATATAATGAAAAATATGTCGAAAATTGCCATAAAGATAGAAAGGGGACGAGCTAGGTAAAGAAATGGTCATAACTCTTTTGTCAGCTATAATAATTCAATTATTTCTAAAATACACTGGTTTGCAAAGCAGTTGTTTTTTTTTTACCTCAAACTAGAGCATTGCATGCATTTTTAGATAAATGATCAGTCTTTGCTATCATAATTTAATGTATGTAAAATTAAAAACTAAAAAGTTTGTGATAACTTTTCTTCTGTTCTACCCTTTAGGGCCATACAATTTTTGAAATAATTTTCCAGAAACAGCAAATCTATAAAAGTAACACTAGTGCCAAATTAAAAGAAATCGTTCCAGTACTGAAAAAGTTTTCTGTGGGGTGTTTCTGGACATCCATATAACGGAGATTGTCTTTTGTTCACAAAGGTATATTAACACATCGTCAAATGATCTGTTACTGTTGCATAAAGAAACTTAATTATTTTATGTACTAGTATGAACTTCTGGATTAAACATTCTCCTGAACTTTAATCAAACTGTATTCTTATACAAAACACATTCAAAGTCGCCAGACTGCGGAACTGTCTGTTTGACTGATTTTATTTTATGCGCTCCATTTTCGTCATTCACATAAACAGAAATCAAAATGGGATAGATATAACTTTAGAGTGCCATTCCTGCCTAATATGAATAGTTGGCTTACCGGCGCCAGTTTGAATGTCTTGTAATATTTATAGAAAATTTGTTCTATGGAGTAAACATTTGAGATCCTTTTACTAGAAATGAACAGTACTATAGTATTATTCAAATTGTGAAATCTTGAGAATATAACCAACATTGTGTATCGTACGAATGTCTGTTGACTTGCTGTGTTCCTTTTACACAAAAGCAACGGAAATCCCTTAATCTTCCGAACCAGTATATAATAATTTGTGTACACAGGAATATCGACTACTTGAATAATTACAAGAAATCTAATCTATAGTTTTTCATATATTTTCAGGTATTAACAATATTGTGTGAAACTAACTACTCAGTGGACAAAAGCCCCAACCTGCGTTGAATTACACCCACAATATCTACCCATATATTCCTTATTATTAGCTTTTGTAACATTTTTACTGTTTAAGAAAGGTATTTTAAGCTAATATGTATCAAATCTCCTACAATTCCTATCAATGAAGTCATATGTATGCTCTCTGATACCAAACATCTAGGTATGCTAATGAACATCCACAGACAAAACTCTATTCAATAATTATCTAAAAAATTTAATATATTTACTAACCTCTGGAGTGGGAACTCGAAATTCAACCACAATAATTGAGATCTCACTTATTTCTGCGTTTTATAAAGGATCGCTTCATCAGGTGGCCTCCTTTAGTCAAATATCTAACTATAAAAATGATTATATCAATAAATTAAAATTATTTGAAATTGAATGTCAAAATGAAATATCGACAACGTCAAACTGATTAACTGTCAATGAATATCATAACAACCTACTAAAATAAATAAAAATTAATAAAAATTTTACCTTTTATGTATAGTTTTCATATATTTTCAGGTATTAACAATATTGTGTGAAACTAACTACTCAGTGGACAAAAGCCCCAACCTGCGTTGAATTACACCCACAATATCTAAAACGCAGAAATAAGTGAGATCTCAATTATTGTGGTTGAATTTCGAGTTCCCACTCCAGAGGTTAGTAAATATATTAAATTTTTTAGATAATTATTGTATAGAGTTTTGTCTGTGGATGTTCATTAGCATACCTAGATGTTTGGTATCAGAGAGCATACATATGACTTCATTGATAGGAATTGTAGGAGATTTGATACATATTAGCTTAAAATACCTTTCTTAAACAGTAAAAATCTAATCTAGTCTGCTAGCGTTCAAATGAAGCTCTTTCACAGAAGCAATATTGATACATTATTAACTCATTCATTGAATTCCGTCACTGCCTTTTCTATCGTATCTTTTTTTACTTTTCAGATCCTACGCAACCCTCCGCTTGAAGATAAACGAGCACCACTTCGCCAACGGTAGATTGAAGATCAGATGTTCCGCTAGCATGCACCACATCTACCACCGTAGCTCCGAGAAGAGCATCGAACTGGAGAAGAAGAAGCACAAACCGATACATGGGTTGCACATGCCTACTACTACGACGACGAATCCTGGAAACTCCCAGGAGAAGTTGCAGTTTGCGGAAAGCAACATGTCGCCACCAAAATCCACACGTAAGTATTCATCATCATCAACCTATGAATATCATCAGTTTATAAATATCAAATCGATAGAATATCAGTATGGCTAATAAGAATGGGCAAGAAATAGCAAAAGGAATTATAAATTCTCTATGAAAATACAATAGTTATTTATGAATTAAGAGCGAAAAATTATACATTATTGCTCGAGAGTGATAGTGGTAATCAGTCGAGAGCAGTAAAGCCGGGGGCATCTTGGTCTGTTGCCACGCCAAGTCACGCCATGCGATGCCTCATTACGTTACATTTTATCACTGGCACTGGTCAATGTATAATATAATTTTTGTGTATCAAAAAGACAGTGGCCAAAAATTTGGGTCACCTACGTTCCCTGTTACCTATTCGAGTAGCCCAACGGCAGCGTGTGTACAGTTTATCATGTGCAGCTGGAAAGAAATTCATGGAACCAACGGAATGGGGTTGGAAATGCACCATCAACGGTTTACTGCCAGTAACCACTGAAAAAAAGCAGACCCAGCAGCATTACTATGATAATCTCTTGTAATTGTTAAAGTGTGTGCAAGGGCAATTGGGACTGTTGTAAACTTGGGCTAAGCTGTTCGATCCCTTTTACTACTTGAAAAGGTTATCAAACGTTGATGATCCTATTGACATTGACTTAGATAATTTGCTGATGGATGAAGAGAACTAAGAAGCAGACAAAACTGGAGACACTGAGGAAACTGAAGAAAATAGAAACTGCGATCCACCATCGCCATATCGCCTTGATGGAACCTTGAAATGTAAAACAAAACGGAGACTAATTGAATATAGTTCATGTAATATAAATTTGAATAAACAATGATTTAAATATTCCACTTAATTTCGTATAGTTATAATTTAATAATCTATTCTATGACATCGACTTTATATATTCAAATGGTACAATCTATTCCTTATTTTATCGTGAAACAATGCATTCGTTCAGTATTGAAACATGAAAAATAATGATTTCTCCATCTGACATTAACAAAATATCACAGATTTTCTGTCATTTTATGTGTTTATCATGAAATTAAGGTACACACTGCTACCACGCGACGCCAAGTTATACCATGCGACATGATGAAAATCTATTAAGTCGGGATTTGCAACACGTTCGATGGCGTCGCATGGCGTGGCGTGGTGGATCGTCAGAGCAATGTGCCCCCGGCTTAATGTCACTTTTTGCTCGTAATACATACCAAATTTTATTTACAATCACTCAACAAAATAAAACTTTTTAATTATTAACTTTATTACAATGAGAACATTAATTGTAACAAATAGAAAAATAGTTATTAATTATATAAGGGAATTAATAAGACTTTAATCCACGAGATAAAATGGACACTCCAGGCACTGCCGAGTGTTAAATTTTTTCAGGAGGATTAAAGGCTGGTTAATTTCACGAATGTAATTCAATGTTTTATCCACGGCCAAAACTGGTCAATTAGGAAAGTGGAAGCTCTGTGAGAGCAGATGCAAAGTTATGGTTTTGAAATACGTCATAGATAACGAATTTATTTTAATCAAGAAGATTGTCAGCTGAATACTAGAGTGTGTTGGAATCGTTTCTGTGACATGCGTTTGTTTGACAACAAGAGTGAAGAAGTTTGCAAAATCAACACAAAAAATTAGTGAGAATGCTGAGAATTTCTTAATTCCGACTGAAATCCAACAAGAAGCCCAAGAAGCAACATTACGTCTGTTATCAGTCAAAAGCAAAAGTGTGTACGAGAACGGAATTTGTGGAATTCGATAACTGGAGAAAAAAGGAGGCATAGGAGAAGAAGCTATTACAGAGGAGGTACTACCATCCTACTTTTTCAATGTAGAGAAACGGTTTGCTGCCTCTTAGATGAGGACAAATTATTCCATGCTAAAATGTTGAAGCTGCAAAGAGGTATTGATATTTCGAAGGATGGTAAACTTCATATTTCAAAGTATACACAACTTCATAGTGTTGGACCCCCATATAAAATGATTCGATTAAGCCTAGTGGTTTTCCAGAATGTGGTAAAAAAGTGAATGTACTTAGGGAACAAAAAAGACAATAAAAAATTGCAGACCATGAACCTTTATTACCAACGCTTTTACAAATCTGGTCAGTTTGGCAGGGTATTCAGCCAAGTGTTCCTTTGAATTTTTGTGCATTATAATGCCAGGACGTGAAATTTCTGCATATTACCATAGCAACAATGAATGCTTTACTTGATGCATGACATTCTAATCACCAGATACCTAACATGTTGGGCATTTCTAAAAAAGTTTTTTAATTTTTTCATCTCTTAATTTCACGTATACAAAATGAATAGTAGAATGCATTCCCTATGAAATAACATTTGCAACGATGTGCCACATATGGTATGGAGCCATTTGAATATTTGAAGGGGGTGGCTGTGACGGCTAACGGGTTGATGGCAGTAATTCGGATTTTATTTTATTGTTACCTTCGTTCAGATGCCTTGGCAATTTTCAACCAAAAGATAGTTTTAAAAGATACTAAGGGTGGCTGCTTTTTGTTGAAAACCCCTGTATATTTTCCACAGAAAATATCTAGTACCACCTTGTATGTAACGTTTTTTAAAAATTTATTGTTATTTCCTTTGCTACTTAAGCCTTAATATTCTGCGACACAAAACGTCCATAGCTCAGCATTACGCAACGTCCCAAAGAAAGACTGGTAGCGCTCATTATCTCACCACCTTCAGATTATTACAGTTTTCAACACGGTTATAGCATCTGGGGTACAATTACAGACTTTTGAGCTACAATAAACGACGGTCTCGTGCTTACATAATGTACGGTTAGCCTTTCCTCCCACTCTACTTTATATTCACACAGAAAAGCGTAGAAATTCAAGAGGGTTAATGGTAGCTACAGTTTTGATCCTCATTATTAAAACAATAAAAAATTTGACATTATTAAATCTCTTCTAATTAACCTAAGTTAGGTTGGAATAAGTTTTTTCAGAGGTTTTTTCGCAGACTCAGAATATACAGTATTTTTCAGTACACATTTGGGGGAAAAAGTAGGAGACCAATTGCAACCCATAACAATATATGTGAAAAGAGTCTTGCATCAACGTTATTACTTAACATGATTCGCTGCCCCTACAGAACGTATACAAATGAGCGGTGTGGAGTGATATATGTACAAGGTGTCCCAAAGTGAGTCGAAAACAAGTGCATATCCTAGTATTTGTCTGTGTCTAATTTCTGATATTCCCAACGGACGACGCTATTTATAACTCTTTTCTCAGAAAAATATTTATTTCTAAGGTTTACTGACAAATTTGTATAAAAAACCTTTATAAAGTTTTCATCTATTTGCACTCGTTAGAAAGTTACGTTCAAAATAAGACATATTAAAAACAAATTACGGTATTATTTACTTTATAAAAGCACTTAACTAGTTCTGACAGTTCTGTTGTCAGTTATAAGTATGAAATTTTGTGTTTAATATTTAAAATACCTAATATTTCATTAAAAATGTATATTGTTTACTCATAAAATGTTTCCACAATTCGAAAGAATTTAACGAAAAAATGCGGATGCTTTTTTTAAGAAAGTATAAAAACATGAAAAGGAGTATAGCAAATGATGAGAATGTTGCCAATATACGTTCTTCGTATTTCTATATAGACAATTCAGTTTTAAAAAATGCTCGCTTTCATAATTACAAAATGTACAATTGTTAACAAATGATGATTGTCATCGAATGTTTTATTTTATTATTCAAATGATGGTAACTGGTGAGGATGAAAACAATTTCTATAGTCATATCCTTTGGATTGACGAAAGTAAATTCTTTAGTAATGGTATACCAAACCGGACATATACCCATTACTGGGCTGATGAAATTCCTCATGGATTAAATGTCCAAAATTAAGAGCATTATGCAATAAATGTGTAGAATGGCACAGTTGAACGGCATCTAGTGGGTCTTTATTTTTCTGAACAAACTGTCGTGAGGTCAGGTGAAAGGTTTCTACTGTTCTAGACAGAGAACTTGCAGGTTTGTTACATTTATGGTGTAATTAGATGCTGCACCTAGTCATAGTTCTGTGATAGTAAGAAATTATTTGAACCAACAGTTTCTAAATCGTTGGATAGGACCTAATGGTCCAATACAGTGGCCACCCAGATCGCCGGACCAATCTGGATTATTTTCTGTGAGGGATGCTAAAGAACATTGTCTATAAGCAAAGCTCAAATAATATCAATCGAAGACAACTGTAATTATTCTTAAGGGAGTGTTCTTTATTTTTGTTACACTGTTGCTATTACTATTACTAAATATTTTTTCATCAATTACATATATCTATATCTTCTGTTGAGCATAAATTTCTAACAAGTGCAAAAGATGAAAACTTTACAAAGGTTTTGAAGTTATACTTCTTTGCGCCCGTTAGACACATTGGGATGGGATGTTGGTCGAGAAACCGCGTCACGCTCAAAAGGAAGAACAAATTTGGAAGAACAAATTTGGAAGAACAAATTTTTAAGAACAAATTTTTAAGAACAAATTTTTAAGAACTTTTTTTTAAGAACTTTTAAGAACAAATTTTTAAGAACTAATATAATATTAATAATAATATATATATATTTTTTTTAAGAATTTTTTTTTGTATGTACGAGTGGGTGTATGAGAATGGCCAAAGAAGTATAACTTTCACCGTCTGGCCAGCAAAAGATAGAAATAAGGAACAGAAAAATTCAAACTTGAGTAGGTAGTGGGGCGAGGTTACCTTTTATCGAAGTCAACGAAATGATGCACTTAGGACTGTGTGGGAGGTTGATGGTTATTTGAGTATCTTCGTCGGCATTCTCGGGCTGCTTGTGTGGCGTTCCCAATTTAATACTTATATACAAACAATATCTTCATACTCTAACGCTGTCAAATGACGCAAACAATAATTATTTTATTGTTGTAGTAACCATCATTTTTATTTATCAGACTGCTTTGATCCAAATATAAAATTATTTATTTTAAAATGCTCCTAAATAAAAAGAATCGGACCTATGTTATTTATAAGAAAACATGTTTGAAATTAACCCAGCTATCATCTGCCAAAGTTTATCATAGAAGATCACCTTGTAGGAAAATATTAAAGAAAAACTTTGGCACGATAACTCTAACATATTCTAAAAAGCTCTAAAAATACAATAAATTTTCCGCACTAGTGTGGAAAACTGTTCCTTTCCAAATTAAAAAGCATGTAAGTAGAAAAATATACTTGTATGTACTATCGTCAAAAATGGAATATCGAAACCATTACACAACTGCCATATATGTTTGTCGAAATGCCTAGAATTAAAAAAATATGTGCTGGTATCCACAATCCATGAAACTTATCAGAAAATTGCTAATAAATCCCAAACTTGTTCCCATTAGTTAAAGTATGCGACATTTATAACTCGTGACGTTTACATTTAAAATTACGGCGTGGACAGCATTAGTAAAATATAGCGACATTTTGTTTAGAAAAACAACTGAAATACTCGTATTTTACTAGTGATATATTCAACTAGCAGTTGCATATACGTTGACGGACGATTTTTCTACCACAGTTAACTGTGCTGTGGTTTTCTTTGATGTTTATTTTTGCACGATCAGATAAATTCACAATCATTTTTAATTTCTGCTTTTTTGTAACCGCGAATACAAACACTTATATGTATGTACGATTCATCATAATGGGAAAAAAATTTATAAAGTAAAATCAAAATCTAAAATCTGAGTAAAATCTATTTAAATAGTACACATACATACATGGCAGTCCATGAAATGTATGTACCATCGAGTCAAACTAGATTGTTAAGGTGAAACAACGACGATTTATGCTCAGTTGCCTACAGGGTGTTTGGAAAAGTTGGTACAAAACTAAATGCGGTAAAAGTAAAGCCAAAAGATTAAAAAAAGCAAATAATATTATTTTTTCATGAATTAGACTATTTTAAACAAAAAATTCCTCTACTTTTTTATTTTTTATTTATTTTTTTTATTTTATTTTACCAATAAAATATCCAACGGGCTAAAATGCCCAATTACAGGATAAGTACATAGCATAAAATTACAAGCAAATATATGTATCAAGCTACATGTCAAAAAACTAAAAACAAACAGGAAAAAATACACTGTATGAGGGATAAACAAACAAAACATTATATAAAAGCAATTAGATGGAAATGAAAGACAACAAAACAACATAAAAAGCAAACAAAGCAAAAATATATATCAGGTCTTACAAAAGATGTGTTTTAATATCATGCACGCTACAAGAAAATACAGGGTGTTAAAAATTGAGTGTTAAATATTTCAGGAGATATGAACCAAAATAAGCAGAAAAGTCTTAATAAACATGGGTCCGCAAAGTAACGGTTGCGGAGATATGGACCACTATTAGTTTTTCAAATATTTTATTTTATTAGGAATAAACCGACAAAGGAAGCTTTTAACAAACAAAGTTACAGAAGATGTTCAAAGTACCTACCTACCTACCCATCTGTGTGGAAAAGTTTGGCGTAAATGCTCTCTAACGGCCATGGAAAAATGAGCTGGAGCACCATCATGCTGGAACCACATTTGTTGCCTCTGATTCAAAGGAATGTCCAAAAACTTATACAGTGTGTTCTGCAGAAAGTTGAGGTAAGCAGCGCCTGTTAATCGGTTTGGTAAAACAACAGGACCTAGAAATCTGTCACCTACAATACCCATCCAAATGTTTAATGAAAAACGTGCCTGATGTCCAGATTATATTAGAGCATGATTTTGTCTGCCCAAATATGCGTATTGTGAAAATTAAACACTCCATTTCTTGTGAACCCGGCTTCATCAGTAAAAAGAATGTTTGCAAGAAAACGAGGGTCTGCAGCATCATGACGTAAAACTAGCGGCTAAAAACCAAACGTGCTTCAGTGGATTTAAGGCATGTACTCGTTGCACATGGTATGGATAAAGCAGTTGCTCGTGAAGGATTTTCCAAACAAGAGGACCACTAATTCTTACCTCGGCTGATATTCTGCTGTACCAGTGCTAGAATTTCTTCTTCTGGTCTAGGAGTGGATACCGATCTTGGTCTTCCGGATAAATGGCACTGTTTGCTCAAGGAAACGATATCACGCAATCTTTGGCGAATTCTTCCAAACATGCGTTGTGAAGGAATCTGGCGATTTGGATAAGCGTCAACATAAAGACGTCGCGCTTCGATGGCGTTCCCATTAGCACGACCATACATGAAATGCATGTCTGTTAATTCTGCGTTAGAGTAACCAGCCATAGCGAAAGAAAACTTGTGCACTGAGAACAACTGTCAAATACATACTGTTTATTTCACTAAACATCAACTAACTATTATAAGAAAATACACAGCGTTTTTGCAAAATAAAAAAGGCGCTAAAAACATAAAACATTCCATATCTCCGCAACCGTTACTTTGTGGACCCATGTTTATTGAGACTTTTCTGCTTATTTTGTTTCATACTATTACCTCCTTAATTATTTTTTAACACCCTGTATGTCAAGGATGTGATCCACACTGAGGTAATTACTAATCATCCTATATATAGGTGACTTTAGTAATAAGTTTGTAGGCGCCTGTTGTAGCAGAAACAGTCTGTTGTGTCGGTTATTGTAGCTTGGGACTTTAAAATTGAGCTCAGATAAAATCGCCTCGCATTTTAGGTATAGCAAATATACAGACTGCATCTTCCGTCTTGCTTCTAGGCTTTGCATGCCAAAGCGTTCATAAAAACCGCTTTGGAGTGTGCTTCGAGCAGGATAGACTCCGTCTAACAAAAACACAGCTGACTTAAAAAATCACCGCTGAACCCGTTCTATTAAAGTGATATAAAACACATACGCGGGGCTCCATCCATATTGAAGTTTAGATCTAACAAGCACTATGTTGAAGGATTGGTAAAATCTTGAGAACTAAAAAAAATAAAATCCAGGTTCTTATACGCATTTGTCAAACATGCATCCATATGTTTCGAGAAATTCAACTCTGGATCAAAAATAATGCCAAAGTCTGCAATTTCCGACGGCCGTTCTAGAACATTTCAACCAAGAGTGTAATTAAATATCGTAGAATCTTTTCTTCGATAAAACGACATAACTTTATACTTTGATGCATTCAAAGGTAATTTCTTATTATTACACCAGTCATTTAACATTTCTAGGTTATTTTGTAGGTTAACACAGACAGCCAAAGTAGCAACTTTACAAAACAGATCGTCTGCATACAGTAAGTAGCGAACATTCATGTCATTTTTAATAAATTATGGTTCGGAACAGTAATATCTTTTTAACGTTTTCACATAGTTGGCATCTGTTCTGATGACAGTTTCATTGTAATGATTATCATTTTCTGTAATAGAAATAGTCTACTAGGAACATAGGTATTTACAAAATTACTAATTACATAAGAAAGCAAACGAGCTAAGCAAAATAATAATTCCGAGTGCGAAGCAAATACTCAACTCCACTGTAGACCGCAATGCTGACACGCAATCTTCTTAGGAAGTTGAATCGAAAATGCTGAAAAATTTTGTTGATTTTGTGTGGCATGGAAAGCTTCATCAATGCTTTGCCGCAACTCTTCAATGGGAGTCACAGGCGTAGCATATCCCATTCTATTTATGTCGCCCCATAAATAAAAATCATCCGTATTTAAATCTGGCGAACGAGGTGACCATGGTATGGGCGAGTCATTTCCACATCTAATCCATTTTCCCGGGAATGATTGATTTAAAAAATCTCGCACTTGCCCAGCATAATATGGAGGAGCTTCATATTGTAAAAATCTATGTTTGCTCATAGTTCCAGAGGAATATCGTCTAGCAGGTGTGGAAGATAGTTTTCCAAAAAGCTTAGCTATTCAACACCTACCAATTGATTCGGTAGGACAAATGGTCTCAAAAGGTGACTGCCAACAATGCTGGGACAAACATTCACTGAAAACCCCCGTTGATGACGAGTTTTAAAAGTAGCATGAGAATTTTCGTCACACCACGTATGAACATTGTACAAATTCGCCATCCCGCGCGAAACAGCCCACATCGGCAAATCAAATATTTCAAACGAGTGTAAGTATAATTGTTGGCGACCAAGAATTGTGCGACAAAAACAAAGGCCGGCGGCATGATCTTCTTGAAGCATACCATGAACCCTTTGAAAATGGTAAGGAGACCATCTATTTTCCTTAAGTAACTGCCATACATAAGTATTGTTTGTTCTAATGCGAGAAGATGCTCTTGCACTTTAAGTAGGATTACGTTTAAAAAAAAATTAAATTACTTCTTCTAAATCATGTCCATGCCTCATTGGATGGCCACATTCAGGATATCTTAGAGTAGGTAGAGTAGGAATAATTTCATCACTCTTGTATGAATTTCCCAATTATTGCCGATACTTTCTTCGATCAGTCATACTATTTCCTTTACAGACACCATAAATAAAATTGATGTTCACGGTTAGTAAAGACATGCAATGCAAAGTCAAACACAAAGATCACAACTACTTAATAAAATAAACATACATAAGAATTTAAATGATAGCACGCGAAAGTGACAATCATTACAATGAAACTGTCACCGTGATAGATGTCCACTAGGTATTTTAAAATGTTACTGCTGTGAACCATACATTATTTAAAAAATAATTATTTCTCCCTAAACTACGTTCAAGTCGAAAAAAAAGTAGACACATTTTTTTTCATTAAAAAAGTCTAATTTATTAAAAAATAACATTATTTGCTTGATAATTAAAAGAAATAAAGAAAAATCAAAAAATTTCTGTGAAGAGTTGTTGAGATCAATATATTATAGGAACTTTTTTTACTTTTCTTGGCTCTACTTTTACCGCCATAAGTTTTGTCCCAACTTTTCCAAACACCCTGTATACGGAAAAATGCACCATTAGTTCGCTAGGGTGCGCCACAGTCTTTGAAAAAATTTCAATAATTGTATATAAAACGTTGTGCAACTAATAAAATGAAATTTGATATATGAATATATATTATTCATTTTTACGTCGCTTACTGTGCTATTATTTATATTTATTGCACTTTTTTCTTTATCACTTTCCTCCTGTTCTTTTTCATGTGTAGAAAGGTATTCCTAAGATTATTGTCATTGCTAGAATTAAAGTTATTTATTCTATGTTATTCCTTCTTTCGTCTGCATTTTTACCACAACAAATTATTTTGTTGTATATTATGAATAACCTTAACTAAGCATGTAAGTATGCGTTACTTTGATCCAGAGCGAGGCACATTGATACATATTATATACACTGTATTTGCAACTATTTATTGTGTCGATGCAAAAGTTCATAGCCATTTCATTGAATTGAAAATTTACTTCTTTTTGGTAAACAAAATATATTTACTAATAAACATAAGGTAATCTAGGATATATTTTCCTTTATTCTTTACAATTGCCACCGGATGATCTTACAATTTTTCAACTCCACGCCTGAGAAAATCCAATGTGAAAATGAAGAATTCAACCAGCCAATTTTAAAATGTGACACGTTGGGAATAATCTCCCAACCAATCTCCTGAGTAGCTGTTGCTGTAATTAAAGTTTGAAAGCGACTGTTTATGAAAGAACACTGAATTATATTTTCCGAGGAACAGAGGTCTTTCTTTTAGGGCTAGGCCATTCCTTTTCGTCGACGTAAAGACATTGTTTGTCAGTAGTAGGTAACATACAAAAACAGTCAGTATTTTTGAAGGATTTTAGAACGTTACTTATATAATGCAAACCTTCTTCGCAACGTTGTAATTTGGTGAAGCCTTTCTCCCATTTTCTTAACGACATTTCTCTTTTCGAAAATCTGCTACTTATTATGTAACAAACTGCCTCCATTTTTGGTACAGGTCATTAGATATCTGACAGTGCCCATCGCAATGCCTCCTCCCCAATATTATGATATTTCTGTTGTCCTACAAACGTCAAAAGTAATAGACAGTATCAACAGTTAGTCGGGGCCTTTTATATCTAATAATCAAAACCCACACTTCGTTCACAGATGACGCACTTAGGACGCTAAGTTAATGTTTCTAGAAACAGAGGTGCAAACGTATACATACAAAAAGTTAATATCAACATCTTTCTTTGTACTGGAAATTTATAATATCCAACATTATTCATATTAAGGTTATTAGTTTACTAAACACTCTTCATAACTATTCACTTATAGTACTGGAATAAAATTGAATAATCAGCAACTGCTCTTGTTAATACTTTATTCTATGTCACTTTGTCATATTATTCAAATTCAAATGCTACGGCGCACAGCGCCACCTACTTAGATTATTTGTACTGGGTATGTCCAGGCAGACGCAAAAAAAATAGTCAGTTCATTTAAGATAGCGTTAGTGTAGACGCAAGCTTCTACGTAACTCATTCCAAATATCAATGTTTTGTGTTTTGTCTAACCAAATAAGGTCTTTTGAGAAATAAAAAAGTGTTATTAGGAGAAGCGTTTCAATTAAGGACTCCTAGTACCCCAACAGCTGTAAATAACGTTTCTGTCAACCCTTATTTCGCAAAAATTTTTGAAAATATATTAAAGATTCTAATTTGGATTTAGCAGTAATCTTTCTACAACTTTGGCAATAGAGAAGCTGATTGGTATTATCAATACTGGTTTTGAGCAAGGGGAATTCTTATGTTCACAATACTTAGATATCACTAAAGCATTCGATTGTGTGTCTCATGAAATAGTTGTAAACAAATTGCGTTTCTTTAGTTTGACATTTGAAAGTAATACATAATTAAATAATATCTTACTAATAGACAACAATATGTAACCCAGAATGATTGTAGGTCAACTTATCTTACCCCCGGAGCAGGAGTACCGCAGGGATCTGTACATGGACCTGTGCTATTCTTAATATATGTCAATGATTTATGCGGCTCCGTAGATAATTTTTTGTTGACTATTCAGTTTGCTGATGACACAAATATTACTTGTCAAGGCTTTGCACTGGATAAGTTGTTTGATAAGACCAAACGAGCAGAATTAATGATGCAGGATTGGTTTCTCTCAAATCAATTAAATTTAAATACAACTAAAACAGAAATAATAATATTTGGCTTGCTTGCTTTGTTGGACAAACAGCAAACCCAGAGTTTGTAAAATGTTTGGGTGTATATTTAGATCCTAAATTATCTTGGAATCACCACACAACGTCATTTGTATTATTATTTCAAACATGTTCTATTCGCTTCATATTCTGACGCATCAAGTATCGCTAGCAACCTTGATCACAGCGTACCATGGGTTTATTCCCTCGATATTGTATTATGCTATTCTAGTCTGGGGTCATGCTACTTCAGTGTGATTAGCTTACAAAGAAGGGCGATAAGAATAATATCTGGTCTCAAATTTACAGGTGATTTAAGAGATAAATTGGTTCAGTTTAGTATTTTAATACTTCCTTGCATATATATCTTACAGTGTTTGCAGTACGTAAAAAATAATACAGAATTATATTTATCACGAAATGAGATTCACTATCATTTTACCAGAAATAGAGGCATGCTTCATAATTTTTACCACCGATTCAGTAAAACAAGAAGGGGAACTAGATATTGGGGTGTTAGATTTTACAATATGCTGCCTCCCGAAGTAAGGACATTAAATTATAAACAAAACAGTTTCTTTAAATAAAGCGTTTTATAGTATAGACACATTTTTAAATAATAATATTGTAATATAATTATATGCTGTTTAATTGTTCGTCGTATTAGTATATGTTTTCACTATTTTGGACAATATGTTTTAATCATTTAACATTATATACTTTGCTGATTTGGACGTATATATGTGTATACCTGTACGTGTATGTATGTGTATATTTATTTTATTCTAGTTAGTTTTGCGTTATACTGTTATGTTTACTGTATACTGTTTTATGTGTATGTTTATATGTGTACCTATATATGAATGTATGTGTATACTGTATATGCATATAATTATTTATATTATTTAAATTTGAATGCTGAATGATAACATTGTCTTCATTGTTATAACATTATTTTTTTTTACTTTGACTTGTGTAAATACGTATGTATATGTAACATCAATAAATAAAACTAAACTAAACTAAATGTTCAGGTGTTACACTGTGGCGTTTGTCGTTAATAATCCATTTTGGTTTCGAAAACGTGTTTTCAACGTCCACAAAGGTTGGGGCATATTTAAAGTATACATAATTTTTCATGGATGGCAAATTTAGGGTGGCTTAAAAAAATCTACTTTACACTTTATTGTATTTAAATATTAAGGTCATCGACAACGGACCTGAAATCTGCGACCGAAGTGCGTGGTTTACTAATAGCACTAGTTCATGTTTCATTTATACACAATAGTCAATCTATTGAGCTATATCATAGTTCTTTGGAAAAAAGAAAGATACTGAGCAAAATAATAATTAAATTGGTTCTGCAAATAAACCCAACAGATCCAAAGTTGTAGAGACCATATAGAGCAAAGTGAAACATAATAATTAATTACTTAGGGATATCTAAATATACTGGAAATTATTATTTTTTTGCAGAAAGACACAGTATTGTGGTACTATGTTTTTCAGTTATATCATCAACCAAGTACAGTTTAATTTTTTTTTTAATTTTCTAGCCCAAACATTGTATTTATTCCCTACAAAAGTATTAAATAAATAATAAATACCACTTTGTAATAGGCAGAAAGACATTTTAATTCAGACATTTTATCAATTTCATTCAATTGATCTCAGCCCTCGTCCTTCAAAACTCTGAACATACCTACTTTATATTTGTTTCTCGAATCTTACGAAAAAAGTTTACGACTGTTTTATAAAGCTGATTTGTCCTTTCCATCCGACTTTCACTCAGCTTCAAAAGATCTAATTAAAAATACTTTCTTTTACAGTTACGTTCGACTATCCGTTCAACGGCCATGCACGATCGACGCAGAATTACGAAGCTATGGTGCTAGTTCCTGTTTGTCTGGTTCTGTTGTTCCACAGGTGATACTTGTTTTTGTTAAAATAGCCCTAAATTGTTAATTTACTTTATACACTTCCATAATTTTAATGTGATACAAATGGGTGTTTACAATACTTTGCTCAGAGAGCCTATGTAAAAATACTATGTGAATAAATTTATTGACAAAATAAAAGGATTTATAGTATTTACTGAAAATTGTATATTATTTAACTAACCTACATACAGGATAATAATAATAATATAATTTATTTCCGATATACATGTTAAAATTTCTGATATAGAATAGTAACATGTATCTAATAAATACGTTTTTAATTGTTTTTATTTCGTCAGGCAGTTTGTTAAACATTTTGAATACTAAATGATTAGAAGAATTTGAAATGATCTGCTTCTTAATGAATGGAACGCGAAAATGTTTACTTTGCCTTGTATTACACTGATGAACTGAACTATTCAATGCAATATTGTTTCTATTTTGAAAAATATACAAGCACGCAAACAAACATGGTAGAGTTAAAATATTGAGATTCTTATAAATATTTCTACACGAATAAGTACTTGAAACCCCAACCATACATCTCATTATTCTTTTCTGGGCAATAAAAACTTGTGAGAAGAGTGTAGATCTCCCCCAGAAACAAAGACCATATCTGAGACGAGAATGAACTTGAGCGTAGTATATTCACATAAGTTGTTTCAGATCAAGTACTGTCCTTGAATTTCGAAATAGGTATGTTAGAGTAGAAAGTTTACTTATCAATATTTTACAATGAATTTTCCAATTTAAATTCTTATCGATATGAAGCCTTAAAAATGGTACTGTTAAATCATTAGTAGTCAAACAAACATTGTTTAATGTAAAATTAAATATGTTACAATTTTTCTGGGCACAATGAAATATCAACATTTTGGTTTTGTTTATATTGATATACAGAGAATTCTGGTAGAGCCACTCTGTTAAATTACTAATAAAGTATCACAATTAGCCTCTAATGCATTCTCATTGATATTACATGTAATCAGGGAGGTGTCATCAGCATATATTGTAAAATGCGTACTACTGGAAAGACTATCTATTTCATTCACGTACAACAGATAGGCACTGGACCTAGAACAGAGCCCTGCGGGACACCTTGTTTTACTTGGTGAGGCTTGTGAAAATCCATTAATTATTAATAGAAACATGATTCAGAACTTCTAAAAAAAATGTTTGTTTATATAAGGTGCCTCAAATTCGATAGTATGGGCCTGTTGAGGGTACAAAAAATTTTAATAAAATTTGGGGTACGTGGTTTTAAGTGGGATGAGGTGAACTCCATTTTCAATCGAAACAGACTAATGACGTCATCAATTATATTTGTTACAGACATACCCAAATTATTTAAACGTTATAACGTTCTCTTTTTTCTAATAAGCTTTTATTAGAGAATTTTTTCTGTATTACTTCCCATTTAATAGTTATGAGCAATATCATCCTAAGGAAATACCACCTAAAAACCAGTGGTATAATAATTTTTTTCTGTGTATCATGAGCCTGTTACCTAAATTGATTTTTTAAATAATGTGTGTGGCCGCATTATGAGAAGACTGCAAGCATACCCATTTTGTAATAAATGTTGTTTCTAAGGATGTATTGATTATTAAAGGGTCAATTTATTAGTATTTTCAATTATAAAAACAATTATAAAGTATTGGAAACAAGTAACTTTAAACACACTTCCCATCTGGTTAGCATGTTTGGTATCAATAAGGAAAGAGAAGAATCAATACTTCAGTTCTCATGATAATTACCCTAAAACTAGTTGTTGCAAATTGTAAAATTCCTGAGACTAAAATGGTGGAAAGTGAAGATATCCGGGTAAAGTATTTCAATAGATCTATTATTTTTTGAGTTTTCAGGAAGGGTTTAAGAGTTTCAGGCACTTAAAGTATAACTGGTCGAAGTTAATAGCAATTTACAAATTCCGTTCCTAAATAAATTCGCGACTATACTCGCGACAAGAATTCAGACAACTTACGTCATACGAACAAATGAACAATTCATTATATTTTCATCAAAATATTTAAGAAACTGCAACTGATAGTAATAAAACTATATACTACACTAAAAGTTTGCATCATATATTGCACTAAATTGCAATAAAACATTGTTTTTAACACGACCAAATATCGAAAATTACGTTGACAATAAAAACAAATGTGTAACGTCAGCCGTGACGTAAGACGTCTGAATTCTTGATTCGAGTATACCAGGTTCTTGATACTAACACTATCTCATATAAATTTCAGGTTTATAAACCATTTTTCCCAAACTTGTTAGTGGATACCACTGTTAAAAAATGTTATCCATTGATATTTTATTTGTTGTTAATAACAACTTTCCATAGAGATGTGATGCTCACTTTCTCTCAAATTAACCATTTCTTGGTGAATGAGCATGAAACCAATATGTGTATCACGCCCGTGGATTGTACACCTAAGGAAGGTAAGTGACGAAACTTATTTTAACTCTACATGTAAACCATTTAACATTTCGAAGGTCCCACATATGGTAATTGAAGTTTAGACGCAAAGTACTCGTAATATGCCTTCTTCTATCAATCAGATCGTCATCGTATTGTTTGTAACTACAATTAAACCATAACTATATAGGCATGTCTTATATTTTACAATGCTTACAATTACAATATATTGCATTGAAATTTGGTGCAGATGCAACAGAGCCAAAGTAAATCAAGCCGTTCTTTAATTTATATAGTGTCTGATATTAATGCGTCATACTACTAGAATACTTTGGTTCTATTATCTTTTTTTTTGACAGCTGATAACTTGTTAAGGAAACAAAATCGGCTTATTATCATTCAAGCAAGCTATTTTTGAAGCAGCGACCTCTAGTATATGGTCAAAAATTAATAATAGCGAATAGCGACTACCTCAAGGACGATTCCATTATCGCGGGTGCAACATTTAGACGCATTTAAGGTTTCCTACTAATAAAATAATTTAAAAAAATATGAATTTATTGTTTGAAAAGCTACATTTGAACCTGTTTTCTTTTGATTCGTTTATAACTATTCAAATGAAATGGATAAATAGTCACCAAAAAGGTTTAATGTGCTATCGCGGGTGCAACATAATCGACCCACCTTCACAGATCATAGAACAAAAACACAAAAGTCTGTGAATTGTGAAACATTTATTTTATTATGCATTCATATTTTAAAAGAGAACAAATTAATCAACCTTTCAGTAATAAAAAAGTTATAGAAAACAAAAATAAACTGTGAATTATTTCACTGTTTAAGCAATCGCGGGTGCAATGCCAAATTATCGCGGGTGCAACACGTCTACATTACTTGGACATAAACGCCATTATAATCACATAAATAAAAGAAACAAGAGATCAAATAATGTGTGTTACTAATTGGTACACTTCTTTGTTACTTAAGTTAATTATTTATTTTCAAATATGTCAATTTTCGCCGAAAATTCTATTAACATATTGCCATCAATTTTCTTCCTTGGTGCTTTCAATTTTGCAATAATATCTTCAAAATGAACGTCTGCTATGTCATTCACGATTTGAATGAAGTGTTTACCATCAATTGTCGTCAGAACCAGTATCATTTCTCTTAATCTGATTTTGGCCACCATTTTCAAATTTTCATCGGCATTAATTTTCCTTTTCATTAAATCTCTCCGTTTCGAATCACGAGCCCGTTATCGACAGGTATGATAATAATAATAATATCTCTACCCCTCATTCATTATTAAGCAGGCCGCATTTGCGTCCAGGAACGATTTACGTTGGTAGGCCCTAACCACCATTCAGTGCAGGAATGAGGGAGACCTGAAAACTTCATTCATTAGGAGAGTAGTTAAACGTAACCGGTATCAATCTCTCACATTGACCCAAGCCAAAATTCTTCCACCCTACCATACCCGCAGAAGGGATGTAATCCTCTCTACGAATATAGCTTATATACGGTCTACCTGCCGCGGGGGTCGAACTTACAGCGATCTAGTCACCTCGATTCAAGTACTGACGCCTTAAACCGCGCGACCACTGACCGATCTGCATAGAGTTCAGCATTTTCATATATATTTCTGTGACGCAGTCTCTTTCCGTTCTTCTTCTGTCATTATAACCAATCTATCTATAAAGAAGTGCGAAATATTAACATAAACACTTACTGAATATAAACCACTAATAACACATAGCATAATATTACTATTCAATGCTTGATAAATCAATAAAATATGATAATGACACCTTAATGTTAAGAAACTTATTGCACCCGCGACCCGAATATTGCAATCGCGGGTGCAACCACTTTGAGTCAACGTTTATTTTAACTCAAATTACAATATGCCCTTAATTGTGGTTGATTTACGTTTTCCTTTTGTTTCTTCTTACTTTTATAAAGTTTCAAAACATTAGCACTTTATTTCTGTGAAAAAACCGAACTTTCATATCTTTTATATCGCGGGTGCAACAAACTAACAATGGTTTTTTGTAGCTAACATTGCTTGAGAATTAATAATAAGTACGTATATGTTTTTGCATAAACAAATAAACAATATTATCACTTTAACCAGCACAATGTAAGCTCAAACTATCCGTAACAGGGGTTTTGCACAAGTGGTGTAAAGAAACCGATGTTCAGTTCGCACCGAACATTCAAATGTTATCGTTTGTAAGCGCACTAAAAATTCAAATATGAATTTAGGTCCGAAAAAGTAGTTTTATTACTAAATTCATATATTTTTCTTTATATTGGCACCAAAAAAAGTAACAAACACTATAATTCAGAAATTGATGTAGACAATCGTCTCCAGCGGAATCGCCCTCAAATTCTTATCTATCAAATTTCAATACAATATACACGGTGATTCAGTCATAATGCCTTTAGTTTTAACCAAGCAGTCAGAAGACCTAAGAAATGCAGAATATTGTAAATATAATTTACTCCTCAACCTTTAAAATTAACCCATAACTCCCGGTAATACAGTCACGACATCACAGGGCGTCAAGCTCTGAAACGCGTAACGGCACACCTGTGTTACCACATGGCTAAATGTTTGAGTTCTTCCTTACACTATTATCCATTAACGCGTATATGTACGAAATAAAGGCCAAACCAGACATACCTGCACCTGCACCTGCACCTCACCTGCACTCAGTTTATATGTGAACATACATATGAAGGAACAGCCAGTTCAATTGTCGGTCATCTCACCTATGGCATACTGATGAGGGCTAACAAGCCCGAAACCGGTCTATGTCTGGTGATGTGCCCGACAAGTGTTCTTGACTCTTCACACAGATACTGCAGGAGTAATTCAATGTCGGTCGGGGCATTGGCCCGCGGAGTAATTGTTTCCTGCAGTATCATTTACAATATAACACATTGTTTCTTCCGCACATATATTTGGACAAATCATGCAATTCGCTCCAGGATTCTTACCAAGTTGTCGTATTTTCAAATATTTCTGATCAGTTCTTGGTGATAAACCCGGTATAAATCGAGGTAATACACATAATATTTTAGTAAAATACCTATGAAATACTTGTATTCAATTTTTTTTATAACAAATCTTTCAATGATATATATGTAATGTTTACTATGTAATGAACCACCCGGGTTCATCCCTAATGTAAATTTATTTTCCGGAAATGATATTTTATTTTGTTAGATTAAGTCCAGCGAGCGCTCGAATTTTTTATCAGTAGGCACTAATTTTTACTAAACCGTCGATGCCCTACTCCGAAATCACGTACCGCACGCGCATCTCCCACCGTGACCTGTGGTTGTCAGGTGGGGAGAATGTTAACAAAAGTGAGGAACCGAAAGGCAAAAGGCAGAGTTGTTGGAAAACAGCTCTCGAAGCTCCAGTCCAGAGTTGTTGGAAAACAGCTCTCGAAGAACCAGTTCCAGAAGTTCTCCCGATCAGCCCAAGAAGACCAACCGAGCCAGGAGAAGCCGCAGAGCCCAGCAGTGCCGAGGAAATAAGTAAGCAATCTACCTACCTCTGAACCCTATCCTTTTTACGCCGTTTGGGTGTTTTGAACTCATACGGGCTGGCTTGTACTTTTGACGGACGAGGTAGTTTGGCTGTGCATAACACCGCTACCTGACTGACCCGTCGACTGTCTGCCGTTTCACGACGTTGTTCTCATCCGGTTTGGCTGTGAATAACACCGCCGGCGAGTGATAAACGCCAGTGAGCCCAACGACGTTTTCGTTGTCGGTTTGGCTGTGGATAACACCGCCGACGACTAATATACGCCGTTTTGGTACACCGAACGTACCCCGAAGTGTTTGGCTGTGAATAACACCGCACTAAGGAGTCGTTGGCTACTAAGTGGTACAAGGTTATTCTCACCGAGGTGGTTTGGCTGTGCATAACACCGCCATCAAAGGAGATACACCGCGTGCACTCATTTCTATCCTTCCGGATAGACATCCGAAAACTGCGTTATTTTCCTTTAGACCAAAACCGTCCCATTTGTTCGCTTACTTGTTTTATTTATAACAATTGCTTTATATTGTTACTCTGCACTGCTTGCGTTTTCTCCTTGGCTACAGTTAATACGCTTTTTAACTAATGCTTTCTATTCGCATTTACAGGGCCGAAATAAATTCAGAGTAGATTTTTATTAAATCCATACATTTTGTTTTATTTTCAGAACCTCGCTGGAACCGTCACCTAGGTATAAGTTTATAGTTGAATCCGTATTTTGTTTATAAAGATTTTCTACCAATAAAGTATTTCATGCCGTATGTTTTACTTTTAGGATATTTCGTAAATATATTTTCTTTCAGCACCGAAACAGACCGTTTTATATTCTGTTTAAAATTGTAGGGAGATATGTTCGTCTAGCATTTATTATTTTTAGGAACGTATATTTATTTTAATTGTAAATTGTATTTCCGTTTCAAAGATAAATTCAAATAGCCTTTAGTACTATTTGACTGACTAATTATTTATTTCGATTTAACCAGATAAATTTGTTATAGAAAGAATGTGTTGTATTCATTCATATCAGTAACTTTGATAAAATTCCGATCTAGCAAAAAAGGTACTTAAACAGATTTTTACCGTTCTACACTGATAATTCTGTTTATTTGAAAAGTAAACTATCACTACACCGATAAAGCCAGTTTTGTTGCTCTCTGGGAATAAAAGAAATACAACAGACCCCTGGAATTTAACCGTCTTCACTGCAGCTGCCCGAGTACTTACTCTAACCGAGGGTGAGTTCACGTGGAGTTTCTCCCACGTTAAACATAGAGAGACTGGCGCCCGAGACTAACCGAAAAAATATCCTGAATTTTAGTCAGAGAGAAAAGGGCGTTACAACTACTCACCTTGCATTACGCTCTGTATCAAGCAAAATTAATTTCCTTAACACAGCAAGAGTATGGATCCACTCTTTCCCTTCCTCCGCCTTTCTTTCACGACTACGGTGCTGAAAATAATAAAATCCGACTGATTAAATTTACCTTGACGAGCGAATTCATTCA
Organism: Monochamus saltuarius; assembly: GCA_025584915.1. NCBI lineage: Eukaryota > Metazoa > Arthropoda > Insecta > Coleoptera > Cerambycidae > Monochamus > Monochamus saltuarius. The sequence goes on from CM046728.1 coordinate 37,062,977, forward strand.
TTTATGATAGGTAGTTTGAACAGCACCTGTAAACGCGTTCTATTCTCTTCGGAAAGCACGCACATCGCGGCTTGTGCGTGAACTAGCACGAGCTTTCAGCCCTGTAAAATCTCTGAAAGCGTTTGCATGTGCCTAGCACGGAGCGTGAGGCTGAGTAAATGAATGTTATCAAATATACTGTCAGAACAAATGGTGCTACGACCGACGAGTCGTTCATTGTGGTATGGGTAACGGACTGTTGGTATATTGATAATTACAGTGGTGGTTTAAAGCATAGGTAGATAATTTGAAAGCTGAGGCAAGTAGAAAAGCCGAGATTTTTGCATTTTGCAAGATACAAAGTGATTCAGAATAAAAAATTTAGGAATAAACATCGTGGAATGTCAATATCATAAAAAAATAAAATCCTTAGTTGTTCTAGTAGTTTCAACCTTTACATTGCTAGGCTACTGTAGTTTCTAGCCAGGCGATTTCAAATATCCGATTACTTATCGTATTAACTTTTTTGTGATGCAAGTATTTACATTAGTTTTTAAAATATCAAATATGACTTACGTATAGCAACTCGCAGTTGAATGATTTCCCGGTAAACATGTGCCAAATGCAACTACAACGGTGTGCAGTAAGTGCAAGTGTAGTGCAAACGCAGGCGTGACGCTGTAAATTTGCAACCGAATCGTGGAAGAGATGGAGGTCCAGGATGGTCACAGCGTATTGCAGCAGTCTGGTGTATCATACAGGAGGCTCAATTATATCCGTACGATGTACAGCGTGTCCAAGCATTAATTCCAGGAGATTGGACGAAGAGGACCGGTACCATGGCCGCTACGATCTCTCTGACTTTAAATAATTTGGACTTATGAAGTATATTGCACCGAAGTGGACACTATTGATGATTTACGCAAACGTGTCATAGATGATGGCAATAACTTACAAATTCAAAACGGACAAGGAGCAGAAACATTTGTGATAGTTTGTAGAAACTGGGTAAGACGGGCCCAAAATTTTGTTGTAACATCAGTATCAGGTCTGTCAATCTATGTTACTAATTAAAACCACAAATTAATTCTATTAATAACACAAGTATACACGGTTTTGGATCTGAGCAACCAAAAGCTGTTTATAAGGTAAATTTGGGGGCTGAATCCAAATCAGCAGCCCGTTTTTTAAAATTGGTTCTTAATATTCAATAAATTAATTATTTTATTATTTTTGACCATTAACGACCATTTATTGAATTAAAAAGTATAAATCAGAAATCAGCAAAGGTTGAACTGAATCTTTTATATTGCTTGGGATCTGTTTCACGCATCAGGGTCCAACAGTAGTCGTTCATCATGCCTTCGTCCCAAAATCCTTAGTATAGCCTTTCGATTTTCGCTATATCTTGTTGTAGCCGCTCTCCATGCTCGCCGCTCGTGTCGCCCAAGTTTTGTGGGGAAAAATCAAGATGTGAATGCAGAAAATGTATCTTGAGTGACATTAGTGGCGCACGGTTTACGGCGTTAGTACTTGAATGGAGGTGACTAGATCGCAATGGGTTCGACCCCCGCAGCTAATAGACCGTATATAAGCTATATTCGTGGATAGGATTGGCATCCTCTCTGCGGGTATAGTAGGGTGGAAGAATGTTGGCTTGGTTCAGAGTGAGAGATTGATACTGGTTGACGTTTGACTACCCCGCTAATTAATGAGGATTTCCAGGTTTCCCTCATTCCTGCACTCAATGGTGGTTAGGGCCTACCAATGTAAGTCGTTCCTGGACGCAAATGCGGCCTGCTTAATAATAATATGGTGCTCCCGCACAAGTCTTCGACTAACTATTTATTATTATTATTATTACTCGAGCTCCAATTTTGTGGTAATTTTGCAAAAAATGCATTTGTCATGATTTTTCCACGTTTTCCGAGCATATCCACAAACGTAACAAAAACACTTTCAATCGACTCTGCAACGTTTTCTCTGCATTTTCACACGTTCCGAAGCACAATCACAGGACAAAAACAAGTTCCAAATAATGTTCGATGCAACGTGGTCAGCTGTAGCCGTTATAAGAGCGCAGTACTGCCACCATGCGAACTCGAAAACTAGAACCAATCTTGACACACGGATTAAAGTTCTGAGTTCAGGGCATCAAATAACGTTAATAATCGTTCTTATCTGCTCCAAAGGTTCACCCGAATTAGTAAACTTGTGCAATTAACAACAATAGTGGCAGAAGCAATTGAATTTGCTGCATTAAAATAGTTGTTCTGAAATGTAATTTATTTCTTTCTTTGGGAATTTTTTTCAGTTTTATGTCCGGTCGCCGATTATACGCCTTATCAAGTTTTACAGTGAACCAGTTTCCACTACCGTGCGAAAGTGTATTTTTAAATCATTTTTGAACTGCAATTTTTGATTTTATTTTTACAAAAATGTATTTGTAGTCCCCTGTAGATTCGAAATTTTTTTTAAATAAATTCTGAATCACCCTGTATACAGGATGGTCCGTAATCAATGACCCATGGGGACATATATTTTCCATAGATTTGTCACTTAGGGTGTCAAAGTTGAAATTTAAAGTGATTTTCTTTAATAATATAATTATACTGTGTTTGACTGTATCAACGTAAAAATTTAGGAATAGATGTTTTTGTATATGAGATACCATAATCTGTTGTCTGTTTCGACGGATTTCCTATTTCTAAATGTAAGGTATTTATCCAGTTTTGGTTAAAATCAATTTACAAAATCGAAAAACTTCTGCGACACAATAATTTTTCATATTCAGGTGTGAGAGCTGTGACTGTTATTTCAGGCAATTAAATTACAATGGACGTGCTGGAGAACGAGAACCGAAATAGGTTACAACCTGATAATCAAGTATTTAAAAAATATGTTTTGAAATTTTGAGAAAATAAGACAAAAAGTTTCTTCACATTGCGAACAATCCACAAACTAATTCAGGACGATTATCTGAAGCTGCAAAAGTCAGTATAACTTCCATTTTGAAAACGTTACATATTGAAAGATACTATCCGTATTTCCATTCGTATCCATTCTACACCAGTACAACTTTTATTTCTGGTCGATCTACCTTCAACATATCCAATTTGCAAAGGAGTTTTAGCGCCTATTACGTCAAAATATTGTACAATGAACTATGCACCTGATTGTTGCAAAGCTATGTTCTTGACAATGACCAATTTCTGAGACTAATGACAAGTATACTCTCAAAAAATGTAGCTTTATGAGTTTTAATAAAAAAGTGTGATAACGTTAGGGCTAAAAAAGTTACGACTACCAGTATTAATTCAACCTGCAATAATTCAATATTTATATCTAATATTGTCTATACGATGAAAACTCTATATCAACAACTCTTCTTACCACCGCTTGGTTCCCTTTTCAAGATGTTTTCTTTGCTTTATATCTTGTAGAAACACTTCTCAGGAAAACTATCAATTTTGGTAGCTGTTTTTCTCTTTAACTGTTAAATTCTGCATTTTTTTTCTTACAGTTACTTCAACTTGCCTTTTAATAAACGTAGAGTTACTTCTTCAGCTTCTGGAGATATTACTTGAGAAATAAGAAAAATGAAGTCAGCAGCTTCCATTTCCACCAGTTTTCGAATAAAATTAAAAGCAAATATAAACAATCCAACATAGCAACCAGCGCGTCTTGTTTGAAATTAAACTAGCAAACTACGTTTAAATATTTTTGCATGAATAAATCACTGCCAAAAATGGTTTTAGAATAAATAACTATCTAAGTCACCAAAGGCAGTTTCATTTAAATCAGTTTAAATCTGTAAAAAAAAAACGTAATGTACGGCATATTCTTCTCTGTAAAATGTGCATATGTCTAAGAGCAGTTTGAAAAAATAAACTCGCTTTTGTGGAACGTTCAATTACACTTTTTACTATGAAGCCAGGAAGGTTAAAAAAATAAATTTAGGTGGTGTAGGCTACAAAGAATAATAAATATACCAAGATCGTTGTACCAGCGCCTAGAACTTTTTGCGTAAGCTTGAATGACGTTACCGTTCTCCTTTTGTAAATTTTAATACAAAGCTAGTAAAAAGCGTAGGTTGCGCGAAGGGAGATCCGTATCCATCGCGGAATGACACGGGCCCGTCGCTTTATCCCCTGCAAAAACCGCCGGCATTGTAACAGACATTATCTGGACCGCAATAGCTCTGTAAAACTGTTCAACCGAAAATTAATCTTACATTGATGGGCCGCTAAAAACTCTTCAGCGTTTTTACTGGGGCACATATTTCATACGTGCTCGGCCTGACAGGGATATACTACGAAATATTCGATTTGAAATATTTTTGAAGGGACATTTTTCAAACGTGTTGTCCCATATTTCAGCATCGCATCGCGCTCTAGGCAGTATCGCGACCGCCCGGCAAAAAGTTTTTTTTTTTATAGGGGGGCTTAAATTTTGCACGGTATTTGGACATGTTTAATTTTAACGATCTGGATCTGGAAGTTGAGCGAAATTTATATCAATTTGGCTGTGTAAATCTGTCTCCATTAAAACATTTTACAGGATACTAAATAACTTTTTGAGGAAAAAAATTTATTACGTGTATTGAAAATGTGACCGTTTTCAAGTAACGTGTAAACTTGGATCTTTTAACTGACGTAAGCATAAAATGGTGGCATTATCTATTCAAATTCTACTTTGGAGTCCATTACGTAAATTTGTAGTTACGCATTAATAATTGTTTTTTATACATTTGATGCATTTTTAATTGACTGTCGACAATTAACCAATAGTCTATTGCATATTTCGAAAACATGGGACCATGTGATCAATCTCCGCACTTTGCATACAATATTTTCTCATTCACTTACGCTTCTAAAGATTTTTTCCCTTTTATACTAATATATCTTCTATAATTCAGCAAACAGTGCAACCTCATCAGATTTTTATCTTGCACCACGATCATACATCTTCCAGATTGTCTTGTGACAAATTTATATTAGTTTCTCCAAAGACTAGAAGGATGATCATATTTCTTCCAGATACATGCGACATTCGGCTCAGATGAAAGGGAGAAGTCCAATATAAAAGAATTTCCGTTTAACCAAAACAAGTATTCATCATCATAATTGTTTGTTTGTACTGGTATTCGAATTATCTGGTATATACATCCTAGTATTGGTGGAATTTTCTTCTTTACACCTAGCTTATTTGATAGAGAGTGTTTAATGTAAGTTTCTGATATCGCTGAAGACCGCCATCTACCGTACCGTTTGATCATTGTCTATGTTAGCCTCCTTCTGATTTTGGAATCGAGAGTTGCGTATTATAATTTCTACCATCTCTATCACTAGGAGATCATCCTACCTGAACCGTTAACTACCTTATTCGATAAAAAAGGAATGTCTCTAACATAGGCCATAGAAGACCATCGCTCTCCCAACACAGATCCTCTTGTAGATAAGACGGCAGTGCACTCACAGAGTGCATGAAATACTGTCTCGTCTTCCCGTTCGAAACCTCTACAAAGAGGTGTTTCACACTTGCTGGTACGTAGTGTTTCCTGAACCAACAGTATCCAGTTTGAATGCCGGTCACCAAGCGAAGAATTGTCCTAGACATAGGCAGGTATTTTTTGGATGTATCATGACTTAAGAACTTCAGCGAATTGACAGCTATTCATCCCACCGTTTTATAATGTCTTATCCTGATGATTGCGCAAGTAATTGCTACTGCCTCTGTAGATTCTGATAGTTTTGCCCGTTGTCTGCCTACAAGCAATTTCTTTGGCGGTTACCTGCTAATTTCATTTTTATCACAATACACAGTGGAGCAAAGAACCCGGAAAATTGGCAAATATTCTGAATGTTTGTTATTTTATGTTTTCGGAGTCCTGGAATTGGGAAAAACAGTAGAACAATTACTAGCTGGAAACGGATCGATTTTTCAGTGGTGATTTTTTTAAATTCTATTGGAGAATTTAAGCATAACATATTACTGGAATAAAGTAAACGTATTTTCTATTGCACTGGAATACATAGTTCAGACGTGCCCGGCCTGACAGGGATACACTACGAAATATTTGATTTGAAACAATTTTGAAGGGAAATTTTTCAAACGTGTCGTCCCATATTTCAGCATCGCAGCGCGCTGCGGGCAGTATCGCGACCGCCCGGCAAAAAGTTTTGTTTTTTATAGGGGGACTTAAATTTTGCACGATATTTGGACGCGTTTAATTTTAACGATATGGTTAAGTTGGGCAAAATTTATTTCCATTTGGCAGTGTAAATCTGTCTCCATTAAAACATTTTACAGGATACTAAATAACTTTTTAAGCAAAAAAAGATTATTACGTGTATTTGAAACGTGAGCGTTTTCAAGAAAAATGTTTGTAAAGTTGGAACGTTTAATTCACGTAAGCTTAAAATGGTGGCATTATTTATTCAAATGCTACTCACATTTGAGGTGCTTTAAGTGAACTTATAGTTAAGTAAAAATTATTGTTTTTTATAAAACAATTGATGCCTTCTTAATTGATTGTCGACAACCAATAATCTATTGGATCAGTCAGTGGTCGCGCGGTTTAAGGCGTCAGTACTTGAATCGAGGTGACTAGATCGCTGTGGGTTCGACTCCCGCAGCCGGTAGACCGTATATAAGCTATATTCGTCGAGAGATTGGCACCTTCTCTGCGGGTATGGTAGGATGGAAGAATGTTGGCTTGGGTCAATGTGAGAGATTGATACTGGTTGACATTTGACTACACCCCTAATTAATGAGATTTTCCAGGTTTCCCTCCGTGGTTAAGGCCTACCAACGTAAGTCGTTCTTGGGCGCAAATGCGGCCTGCTTAATAATAATATGCCGCCCCCTCTCCCGCACAAGTCTTCGACTTCTGGGCTAATCCTCGTGATTAGAATGAGGAGTAGAGATATTATTATTATATATTTCGAAAATACAGGTCGATCTGCTCCTCTCTTTCATCTAGGCTTCTAATGATTTATCCCCGATCTACAATCTTCCATAATTATTCAGCAAACAGTGCAACCTCAGATTTTTGTCTTGAAAAATGAATGGCCATACAATATTCCAGATTGTCTTGCGACAAATTTATATTTTTCTCCAAAGACAAGAAGGATGATTATGTTTCTTCCAGAAACATGCGACATTGAAATCAGATGAAAGGGAGACATCCAAGGTATAAGGATTTTCGTTTAACGAAAACAAGTGTTCATCATCACAATTGCTTGTTTGGTGTTCGAATTAGGTGGCTATATGCACAACCTAGTCATGGTTACTAAATGCCAACTAAAAGGATTTGAAGTCATTATATGTCCAAATTAAATACCGGAAAACAACAACTGGTTGCAAACATATTTTCAGACATCACAAATTTTTCCATATGAGCGATTCGATCTGTAAATGACAGTTAATTCTGTTCTGCGATATCAGGAGTTCCTCAAGATTTGGTTCTTGGACCACTCTTATTTGTTTTATTTATCAACGATGTTCGCAAAGAAATTTAATTTAAAATGTTATTATACGCTAATGATCTAAAATTGTATGATTCTATTAATTCGCTAGAAGACTGAGGTTTGCTACAAGATCTTTTTAAGATCAATTTATGGTGTCACAAAAATATATTGCCACTTAGTATAAGTAAATGTCGTGTAATGAGCTTTACTAGGAGGATTAATGTAATCACTTTTCCTTATTTCATAGATAATGAAGCTGTTGAAAGATGTATATGTACAATATAAAGAACTTGAAGTTATTGATGTTTAAATTACCCACTTCGTGTACAAATATATTAAAATTTTCTCCACGTTACAAAATGTGTTTCAATTACATGAATCTGGAGTCAAATTTGGATATGTTTTGTCGTTCAGTCAAGAATTTATAACGTTGTTTTCTTAGTAAAGTGTTATTGTTGTTTGCCTAGTTCTGTGCATTGAAGTAGCATATTGTTTTTTGATATAATATAATTTGATGTAAGTTTATATGAGCAGTTGTACGTCTAAGCAGGCCCCATTGACCTCCTGTACTATTAGATCTGCTTAAATGAGAAGATAACCAACTTGTTAGACAGAAAAAGTTGATGACATTGCACAGAGTAATTTCTTTAATATAGGCCATAGAAGGCTTTCGTTTTTCCAACACAGATTCTCTTTTTTGCAAGACGGCAGTGCATTTGCAGAATATATGAAATACTGTCTCGGCTATTGACCTAGCATACATATATATTGTTTGCAATTGAGGTAATACCAGTGCTTGATATCGCATGCTATCTAGTCATTATATATTATTACGCAAGATCAGCAGTGATTGTCTACTGTCTGTGTAGATTGTGACAGATTTGCCCGTTGTATGCCTACGGGCTCTTGGCGGCTATTATTATACCATACCACATAATTTCGTTTGTATCACAGTAGAACACCTGTCCATCGCTTACTGATATCGGATATATAAAAGAATAGATCCTGTGCCTTCCCTCCCTTTTAATCAGTCTGTGAACCGTTAACTACATCATCACTGGCGGACTCTTTTTCACTGATGATGAGTACTGTGTAAGGTATGTAAAACTAAACCAGAGAGAAATACTATCAGTACTCTCAAATCAAATAACACATAGAACAAAAAAGGTAATTAAATTTAGCCTAGACAAAGTACCAAATAGTTATGTACCAAAATTTAATATCATGCAAATTTCCTATGTCCAGATGTGAATATGTAAAATGTGAAACTATTCATTCTAAATATGTAGCCATATGTAACTGTTCACTGTATACAGAGAAAAATAAATGTTCGAAATGTTACAATCAAAATAAGTTATAAAGAGAAGAGTTAGTACCAGCACGGAATCTAACAGTGTCGAACGCGCGGATCGTTGACCTTCACAGCTGACTAGCATTTCAAACTGCACTTTTAGTTATTTACAGAACGCTGTAATAGTCGGCGTCGCGTGGATATGTTTATTTTTTGCATCTGCTGTAAGTTGTATTCGCCATGTATGTTTAACTATTTATAAACAGTAACATAATTTACATTAACAACTATTGAGAGTCATTTTTTAAATTGGTGCATTAAAAGTGACAATGCTGGTGGCATCCACCTACTGCCTTCTAAGGTGCTGGATGAAACTAATCATGAAGCTATTAAAATTTTTGTTATTGAATTTTTCATTATTAATGGCCTCATCAAGATGCTTCAGATAAAGTTCTTGCAATGCTGAGTGATGCAACCGCGTACATGTTAAAAGCAGAACAGATTTTATCTTAAATATATACAAAAGTTATAAATTTTACATGTGCTACTCACGCACTTAATCGGGTGGCTGAGAAAACAAGGAAAAGTTTCCTTTAGTAAACACTTTTATATCAACTGTCAAAAAGTTTTCATTAAGGCGCAACAACAAGGAACGCTTTTAGAGAAACTTTACCTGGCATATCTCTGCCTCCCGAAGAATCAGTTATAACTGGATGAGGTACTTGGTTAGAGGTAGTAAACATTTCGATGGCATAAAAGATGTAATTTGTAGATTTACTCCTAATAACAGCAGCGCCACACACAGAATATACTGAAGGATCAAAATATTATCGATGACATACGTCATATTAACAGATTTTATGGTTTCTTAGATAGTGCAGCAAAGAAATTAGAATCACATATCCTTAAATGAGCATTTTGACATAATGATGTAAAAATATATACGATACCAATAATATACGACCAGTCAATAGTATGATAAAAAAGACAAATCCTGGATACACCATTTTGGATAAAATATGTAAAGTTTTATCTGGTACATATCAGGAGTTACCAGCAAATAAATATATTCATACAGTGCTTTCGAAAAGTAATGTATAAACTCATTATTTTGAAATTGAGAAGTTTTGAAACAATTCCCTGCCACGTCGATTTTGTTAAAAATGCACTGTTTGACATACGACCCATACTTTTGACGTCATCGTTGTTCGAGACATGACGTCATTGACAATTTTTAAATAGCAACCCCAATTTTGACCATGCCATGTCATTCTACATACACATCATGAAAAATTATGGTGTTACATAACAAAAGTTTCAAGAAAATTATGTTTGAAGATTTTAAAATTTAATTTTCAGCGAAATGTATCACCCGGAAGGGGGTCGATTGAGTGGCCAGCCAGATCGCCTGATTTGACACTCCTAGATTATTTCTTGTGGGGATACTTAAAAAGCAAAGTATACATTACTAGACCGGTTAATTTAGAAGATTTAAAAGCAAGAATTCGTCACGAGATACATCGTATACCTCCTGAAGTTATTGATAATGTTCAAAACCAATTTATTAATCGTTTTGGCTACTATCAGGCAGCCAAGCACAATTTGAACATTTAATTTAGGCGATTTTTTATATAATCATTATCATTTTTAGTATTGTGAAAATTAAATTTTAAAATCTTCAAACATTATTTTCTTGAAATTTTTGTTATGTAAACCATAATTTTTCATGATGTGTATGTAGAATGACACGCTCTTTCAAATGACATGGTCAAAAATTGTCGATGACGTCATATCTCGAACAACGATGACGTCACAAATGTGGGTCGTATGTCAAAAAGTGCCTTTTTTAAATACAAAATCGACGTATCAGGGGATTTTTTCGAAAACTTCTCAATTTCAAAAATAATGAATTTATTCGTTACTTTTCGGAAGCACTGTATATAGTTTCATGTTTCAACAATTTCTCATATTGTTCGTTGTCAACAGTAGACGCTGAACGGTCATTGTCCCTACACAAGTTAATATTAAGTGAGAAACGTCACCATTTCGCTTCAGAAAACTCAAAAACGTACGTAATATTCTTTTGTATCTACTTACAATATGCTACAGAAACCTTGTCTCAACACTAGGATTTGTGGGATAAGTATGTGTTATCTTAATTTATATAGGTATTTTATCCTCGACTTAACCTTACTATTTGGTAATCGTACTATGTTGCGACATATTTTCTGTGAGCATATTAATATGTTCATTCGTAAACTGACTACGGCCCTGTTATACTCCGCGCTGCACTGTCTCTAATAATGAGAATGATTTTGTAAAGTAAAAAAAAATAATTGTTTTTGTAAATAGAATAGAAGATGGGCAGAAAACAAACAATAACTAAATAAAAATTTCCAAATGGTATCTACTAAAATTTAATGATTACTTAATTACCCAATACACCTAATAAATATTTATTAAGTATCTTTACAGACATTAATTACTTCATGTTCAAGTTTTAATAACTTGCCCCAATCGAGGTATTCAAAGCTGCTAAATATCCGGGCGTGTTCCCGAAAATAAATTTTATTATCTTTGATTTCGGTAAAATATCGAAAGTAACTTACTCGCTTCCAAGTTCTAGAGAGACCCGATGCTCCAGATTGATTACGAACTAAATTAAATTTGGTGGTTAGGCCTCGGGAAACTTGGCTGCGCGCTCCTCGAATGCAAAATAAAAATTTACTTTCTAATAGTACGTTTTGGGATTTAGGAGCCGCTATTGCGCTCATCGGAGGCTGAGATACGATCTTCCGTAAGACATTTTCACTTTGTCGCTATCTTTCGATTTTTTAATGTACAGGACGTCCCAATTTTGTTGTAATCCCGGAAGCTACAAGACAAGAGATAGAAGGATGCGGTTTTGGCAACACTGGACGAGAAACATAGAATGCCGCAATCGGAACCTTCGTTTTTGAGATACAAGGCGAAATTAAAAAAAAACTACTTTTAAGGGATTGTACCTCAGAGAATAGCTGATATATTGGTATGGTTAAAATTGCTATAGAATTTTTTACGTAGAGTTCAGAGAAGTACTTGTAATTTCTCTATAGGGTGTCCGTTTTAAAATATGATCCAAACATACAGGGTGAACCTTAAATAAGTACAAATATTTTAACCAGTAGTACAATTTCCTGTGTAGAACACATAATTAATAGTTATAGTGGTTTTTAGGCTTTCACGGCCAGTGCTGTAATTTGATACATGGTGATTTTCCGGGTTGTTATGCCGTGACCTCGGTAACTGGTAGCTGCCAGAAACAGAGTTAAAATGCACATCCCTAGCATTAGCTGGGATACTTTTACCTGCCCTGGTTGTTCTCGGGCTAGGCTCTGTGGGGTCAGACCCGCTATCGGTGTCTCTGGGCCTGTTCATATATTGATTTCGGTTCCTACTGTTGGTATTACGACTGATACGGTCGGAACCGTTCCTCGGACCATGGTGGTTCTCCGAGGCGTCTCGTAGTCGCCGCTGTAACTGGTCGCATCTCATGCTTGCAAACGTTTCGCCCCTCTTCACTGTCGGCATCTTCAGTGGTAACTCCGCAAAAGCTTTGCCGCGGCTCAGTGGGACTGTGCACTGGCACGTTGTTTGAAGTTATGTGGCTAAAATTAACTCAAGATGCTGTGTGAAAATCATAATAGTTTTTTGTTATTCTTCATAAAATAATTTTATGGGCTAATTTGTGATAATGTTCCTAACAGTGTACAATGGTATTAACTTGTGAAATATGGATAACTGGTTAATTATCTGGTTTTTCAGTAAGTAAGTGAGCTTTTATACACGTATGTGAATAATTTTTGGAATGATTGAGCAAAGTATAACTTTCCAAACACTTTAATTGAGTATCGATCTTGCGGAAATTCATATATTACTAGTTTATAATAAGATTAGGTTACTTATTACTAAAACAAATGTTTTTAAATTAGAAACAACGGCAAAAATTGAAATTATGTTAAAAAAATATTTATCTTACAGACGATATGGCAATCTCACCTTCAGTAAATTATATGGTTTATTTTATTAGGTTACGTCAGTGGTCTATCTGGTCAGCGGTTTTCAAAATGTGGGTATTTAAAAAAAATTAATATGTCCGTAAATATTCGAAATTTTTAAAAATTACTTTCACTAGAATCATCTATATGGTGAACTGTCTATCATTTTCGAACTGCCCTTTTTGATTTTTTTTTACAAAATCGTATTTATAAGTCCTTGGTACATTCAAATTTTTTTGTGGATACGTTCTGAATCACCCTGTATAATTATATATACGGTGCTAATCATTTCGAATCCAGGCTATGGAATGATTTCGTAGTTTCATAGTTCCAGAAACAAATTTTAAAAATAAACTTGTTCACAAAACGTGAAATAACAAAATAACTAGCTTGACATATGCGTTCAATATTAAACGAAGATATATTGCGAATTGTCAGTGCAAATTGAAAGAAAATAATAATATTTATCTTCAGTGTTATCCTCCATGAATTTGCACAGAATATAATAAAGAATTTGCAACTGTAATTATCACTGCTAACTCAAAAAAGATATCTTTTTTATGTTGCATTTTTTGGTACCACTTATTTGCCAGGCTTTTTGGTTAATTTTTCGCTTTAGTTGTAAATTGGAGTTCGAAACATTACTATTGTGTCAAAATCAAGTTATTTATTGAATCGCAATGGTATTGTCGGAAAAGCAACGCATCGAAATCTTGATATTGCTTGGATGTGGAGACAAAATAAGAAGTCAGGCTGAAGTGCAGGATTTATTTAATGAGAAATGTCCCGAAAACCAAATCTCGCAAGAGACAGTTAGTAAAATATTTCACAAATTTAATTTGATATTGAACACGGTACAATACAAACTTTGCCCAAATCTGTCATACTTCAACTGTTTCATTGGTCGGCAATCACGATGCTTCTCGAACTGCAATTGGAGTCTTTTTTAAACAAGAGAAATACTTATAGGGGTCATAAGGTATGTCTTGTCCAAGGGTTTTTGGAAGACGATAATGATAGGTGATAACAATTTTGTGAAGAAATGATGAGACGCTGTGACGACAACAATGGTTTTCAATGAGACGTACATTTTCATATATTTTCAGGTATTAACAATATTGTGTGAAACTAACTACTCAGTGGACAAAAGCCCCAACCTGCGTTGAATTACACCCACCATATCTACCCATATATTCCTTATTATTAGCTTTTGTAACATTTTTTTACTGTTTAAGAAAGGTATTTTAAGCTAATATCTATCAAATCTCCTACAATTCCTATCAATGAAGTCATATGTATGTTCTCTGATACCAAACATCTAGGTATGCTAATGAACATCCACAGACAAAACTCTATTAAATAATTATCTAAAGAATTTAATCTATTTTTACTAACCTCTGGAGTGGGAACTCGAAATTCAACCACAATAGATGAGATCTGACCTATTTCTGCATTTTTAGGATTGCTTCATCAGGTGGCCTCCTTTAACTTGAGTCAAATATCTAACTATAAAGATTATTATACCAATAAATTAAAATTATTTGAAATTAAATGTCAAAATGAAATTAAATATCGACAACGTCAAACTGATTATCTGTCAATGAATATCATAACGACCTACTAAAATAAATAAAAATTAATAAAAAATTTTATCAGAGAACATACATATGACTTCATTGATAGGAATTGTAGGAGATTTGATACATATTAGCTTAAAATACCTTTCTTAAACAGTAAAAAAATGTTACAAAAGCTAATAATAAGGAATATATGGGTAGATATTGTGGGTGTAATTCAACGCAGGTTGGGGCTTTTGTCCACTGAGTAGTTAGTTTCACACAATATTGTTAATACCTGAAAATATATGAAAAAACTATACATAAAAGGTAAAAATTTTTTATTAATTTTTATTTATTTTAGTAGGTCGTTATGATATTCATTGACAGATAATCAGTTTGACGTTGTCGATATTTAATTTCATTTTGACATTTAATTTCAAATAATTTTAATTTATTGGTATAATAATCTTTATAGTTAGATATTTGACTCAAGTTAAAGGAGGCCACCTGATGAAGCAATCCTAAAAATGCAGAAATAGGTCAGATCTCATCTATTGTGGTTGAATTTCGAGTTCCCACTCCAGAGGTTAGTAAAAATAGATTAAATTCTTTAGATAATTATTTAATAGAGTTTTGTCTGTGGATGTTCATTAGCATACCTAGATGTTTGGTATCAGAGAACATACATATTACTTCATTGATAGGAATTGTAGGAGATTTGATACATATTAGCTTAAAATATCTTTCTTACGCAGTAAAAAGAGACGTATATTTTTTGGATGAAGCTACGTTTTATTTAAATGGAGTGGTTAACAGGCACAACTATCGCTTTTGGTCGCAGGAAAATCCACACTGGATACTGGATATGCGAATCGCATTCGCAGCACCCATAGAAAGTTAATGTATGGGCAGGTATCATCAACATCAGAATCTTGGGCCCATTCTTTTTTTAAGCAAATCTTACTGCCGCACGCTACCTGGATTTTCTAACATTTAACCAAATACCTGCTCTAGCTATGATTTTCCTCATGAAATTGATCCAGATATACCGAATGAAAGAATTTGGTTCCAACAAGATGGCGCTCCCCCACATTTTGGTATTGGTCTTCGCAGATACTTAGATGAAATGTTTCCATAATTAATGAATGGCCGCCAAGATCCCCCGACTTAACGACCCTGAACTATTTTCCTTGAGATATTTGAAAGAAAAAGTCTACCAGGACAGACCGGATAATATTGAGAATTTAAAGAACAAGATTAGGGCGATGTTGCATAATCTACCAACTGGAGTCATTCGGAATGTTGTGGACAGCTTTTACTATCGTCTTGGAGAATGCCAAATAGTGAATTGAGGACATTTTCAGCATTTGCAACATTGAGTTTATTTTTGTAAATTATCTTAGTTCGCGGTGTAGAACTAACTACATCTATCGGCCGTTCGCTACTCCATGCCGGACTGAAAATGTCACAGGCACGAAGCGTTCTACATGCAGTAGACACCATTGAAAGCTGTCGACCTTTATCGCGATCGGCGAGAAACGATATTTTGCAAACACGGAATTCCAGGAAACAACTACTCTGCGGGCTAATGCCCCGACCAGCATTGAATTACACCTGGAAAACCTATAGCAACAGCTAGAGTCATTCGTCAGACGCCCACCAGACATATACCGGTTTCGAGCTTATTAGCTCTCATCAGTATGCCATAGGTGAGGTATC
The DNA here is from genome assembly GCA_025584915.1 of Monochamus saltuarius. Lineage (NCBI taxonomy): Eukaryota > Metazoa > Arthropoda > Insecta > Coleoptera > Cerambycidae > Monochamus > Monochamus saltuarius. The sequence goes on from CM046728.1 coordinate 37,079,034, forward strand.
TGACGAATAACTAACTACTTTCGTCTGTCTAACCCGACAGAAGGGACCATGAGTACGCGGTGTAGAACTAACTACATCTATCGGCCGTTCGCTACTCCATGCCGGACTGAAAATGTCACAGGCACGAAGCGTTCTACATGCAGTAGACACCATTGAAAGCTATCTAAGTAGTTGTTTCAATTTCTAAATGAAAAAAAAACTACTTACTAGAAACATAAAACTTGATTTGCAAACACGGAATTCCAGGAAACAACTACTCTGCAGGCTAATGCCATTTTGAGACACGAATATCTCAACAGGGAGGACCCAAATTGAAAAATTTTATATGAAGATCCCCCCTGAAATGGCTTGTGGAACACACTGGTAAAATATTTGACCATCATTCTGGAACACCCTGTATAAAACTTTCTCAAAATGTAAATAAAACGTTTTCCGTGAACGTGTATTAACTGTTTAATTTCTGTTATTTAAACGTAGCTGACAATGTTTCACAAAAGTTTCTTTTTAGTTAAAAATAACGTTTTTAGTTAAAATTTACGTTTTTCCGAGCGACATTTTCACGTTTTTTGATGCTTTAGTTTTCAACCACTTTTAAATATTTTTTCAACGTATGCGTGCCCATTGGGTATTATATTCATTTTAAGTGTAATTGTTAAAACACAATAAACCTTTGTCTTGTCTAAAGCTATTTATTTGTGGCATAGTTTTAGTTTTTCTTTTTAACATTTTTAATACGATTTTGAGAACGAAAACAGAGAGGTTTTCGAAACGTCAATAATACGGAAAGTGATGTGATTTTTGTTATTTTTTACTTATCTGTTTTTTCAGTGTGAGATTTTTTGGTTAGGCAAACTTAGATTCAAAATAACCCTTGACTGTTCCGTTTGGCGCAAGGGCTTATTTAATTAATCTCTATTATTTTTCAGAAGTGTGGCAAAACCCAAAAACTAAAGAAAAACCTTTGTCTATCATCCACATATGACCGAATTTTCCCAAACCCCTACAAGGCAGTGTTCTTAAATTAAAACCTCGCGGAACACCTTTGTCAAGCACTCGATGGAACCAAAACTTTTATATAACCTTATAAAAATCCGAGTAGAATCTCTTACCAATCCATTTTTTCGCTATAAAAAGTCCTTATAAAACCAACCCTCTACCTCGCTGATTTCTTTAAAAACTTCCCTCGCATATTCCTCAAGTTTATACAATTTTAAACGATCCGAATCGGCAATAAAAACTTTATTGACTATAAGGGTGAAATACACCGGCAACCAAACAAATAATTTCTCGATCGGGAACATCATATGAGTTTCGCGTCGGGCGTGATTGTCATGTAACTACATTTTATGCTTTCCAATAGCAGTATGTCTTTCGGTAAAAGCTGGCTCTCGAATGGCCGGGTAATAAATTGTATGGAACGTGGACTGGAACTGAAAATATTGGTTACACTTGGATGTTTTTCTAGATTTCCATAGTAATGAAAGTGTACGGTAAAGGACGCAAAACGTAAAATAGTGACTAGGCAAAAATAACTAATGCTAATAATAAAAATAATCGAACACCACGTTCATATTCTCAAAAGTTTGTAGGCTCCGATCCGAACTATGGTGGTGCTGCACCTACCTGCTTACCAGATGGAAAGTATTTTTTTTATCAAACATGGAAGTCTTGTGATAAATGTTGCGAAATCTTTGTGAAATTCTGCGAAATCGTGCGAAATCCCGAAAAATCGTCATCTGGAGGCAAATTTACCCGTAAAGACTGACAATGCTGTCACCTTATGTTATTATCGCTGTTATTATACTTATTCCCGTCTCCATTTCGCGAATAACGCACGCATCACGGTTGTTTGGAACTACTGAAGGGCTGTTTGTCTCCAAAGTTTAATGTTTTTTGTTCCATTTTATTGACTTTGCAAAGCCACTATTTCTAAGAAGCTGTTAATATCACATATTTTGACAGTCTGAGAGTTTCAGCCAATGTTGTAAAGATCCACCTTTTGCGTTCCCGCTACTGACACAGAATATTTTTTACGGTTTTTTTCTTGTTCTACAGGGTGTGACTACGATCGTGCAAAAATTAGATCAAATTTTTTGACCAAGAACGTCACAATTATATAGTTTCCGAGATACAGTGTTGATATTGCAATTTCATTTTATTTTTTTCTAATAACTTCATATAAATTGCAGTAAATACATTAGACTTGGTACAGGCTAATTTTGTTTTTGTGTTTTGTTTTAATCTAAGCCAATTAGACCAAAAGTAGTTTCACCTAGTCCAAAATTTGATAGCACTGAATAAAGTAAGAAAGAAAACAATGGATCTATGTTTATGAAATGTATTTATTTTATTTATTTTATTTATTTATTTATTTATTTATTTATTTATTTATTTATTTATTTGGGATACTTACAGGACAAGCCCAAGAATAGTATCCACTAAGATAATATAAAAGGTATTTCATATATAATAGTACACAATAATATAAGTAGAGAAGTATACAATAACATATTTAAATTAATATTCTAAATAAAGTAAACAAGAGAAGAAAGGAGAAAGTGCATTATTGCAACTAACAGAAATAAAAATTACTATACTAAGCAAAGTGAATGAATAGAGAACATGAATATTTAGTTTTCTATGTTACATAAGATCTTTCTTTAATTTGCAGCGTACGAAATTGTTTGAAAGTCAACATCAGAACAGTAGCGGTTCGCCAATCTCATCATTCTAAGGTGCCGAGGGGCAACATTAAAATTAATACTGGCCAATATTTGAGGAGCATCAATAGCATTAGTGACTAGTTTATACATAAATGAGGTCATTTAAAATTCTCCGGTTCTCTAAACTTAATAGATTAAAATTGTATCTCACAGCGTCTATATTAGCGGCAACTAAATTATAATTATACTTATAAGCAAGGCACTTTAAGAATTTCTGTTGAACAGTTTCAATTCTGTGAATAAATCAAGAATACATAGGATTCCAAATAGTAGATGCAAAATTTATTCTGGTATAAATATATGCATAATATAAATGTAAATATGATTTAACTTTTCTAAAAGGTCTCGTCTGTCGATTTATAAAGCCTAACAACTGAAAACATTTAGTTACCAAATTATTAACATGCGAATAAAATATTAACTTCTCATCAAAAATTACACCCAGATCCTTAATCTCTGAAGCTTTTTATGTGACAACCGTTGATAACGTAATTGAAATTAAAAGGTGATCGATTTCTTGTAAAGGAAATGCTTGAACACTTGTTCATATTTATGAAAAGGCTATTCTCTTCACAGTAACTTTAAGAAACGTTGCAAGTCCTCCTGCAAATGAAGACAGTCAGATAGAGATTTAACTGTTGTAAATATTTTTAAGTCATCTGCATATAGAAGATATTTACAGTAATGGAAACATTCACTAATATCATTAATATAAATCAGAAAGAAAAGAGGATCCAGATGGGATCCCTGAGGGACTCAGATATAGTAGATAAAATGTTAGATTGTACTCCATTAATTGTCACATAAAACTTACGATCAGATAAATAAAACTTTATCCATTTGAGAGAACTCCATCTACGCCAACCATTCTTAGTTTAATAATAAGTATATCATGATTTATTTTATCAAAAGCTTTACTTAGGTCAGTGTAGACAGAATCAACCTGCAATCTAGAATCTAGGTTATTACGTAAATATTCGCTATAAGTAAAAAGATTAGTTTCAAGAGACCTTCCAGAGAAAAACCCATGCTGTTCGGGAATTATTTGACATTTAACTAATCCAAAAATATATTTATAAATTAATTTTTCAAGCAGTTTGGCAAAACACATAATTTACTTATAGGCCGGTAATTACCAACATTGTTTTTGGTTCACTTTTATGTACAGTAACAACAGAAGACACTTTACATTTTTTATAAAAATAACAATTGATTAAAGATTGATTATAGATAATAGATAAAGGATGAGCAAGACCAGTATCACAATTTTTAGCAAGTAAAGGATGTAAACCTTAAAATTCTATCCAAACAAACGGTTGTTCAAGACACTTTTTCTTTAAGAAAAAAAGGTCAAAGAATAAGAATTATTCATTAAAAAATCAATACACCAGTGCACAAAAAAAAATATAACGATTTAAATATAATTGGAACTAAATCCGGGGGCAAATCCCAATATCTCGTGCCAGAAAACTCTCCAGAACCAAGTTTTATGTATTTACTGCAATTTATAATAAAGTTCTTGAGGAAAAACTTAAAAAGTTCAACACTCTGTTTCTCGGAAACTATAAAATTTTGGACTAAGGTAACTTAATTTAGGCCACCATATTTTGGCTCCCGGAATATGCAGTTTCTTCCCAACCTTTTACAGAGACGTTATATAAGTATAGTAATTTGCGAGATAATTTTTATCAAATGAGAAATCCTTGGAAATATCTTGAAATTGCCCGGAATTCCCCGAAATCCCTTGGATATCTCTATTTTGCAAAACCTTGTCACATTTTGATTCCAGTGGTCATCCCGTCGATAATATGTAAACAAATATATCGCAAATGGGTTGCCTAATGAAATATGTTCACGGCTATTCTTAATTAAAGAATATTGTAATTATTTCTTTAATATTGCACACACTTGCTTACCAAACAAATTTAATACCACTGATCGAAAGTACAAAGCATAAGGAACTTGTAAAATTAGGTTATTTCTTTTTATGATCAATATTACAGGGCTGCCCGGTGTAAACTTTGAAATATACAGGGCGTAACAGAAAGCAAGTAATCCCGTTAACTGCATATTATGTTTGATAAAAAATACTTTTCATCCGGTAAGTAGATGAGTGAAGGACAACGTTAGCTCGGATCTTGTACTAAGAATGGCATATCTTGTACTCTCAGCAGGTATAATGGGCCGACTAGGTGCAGGGGTAAAGGCGAGGGTAAAGGAGCTGTTCATAAAAGTTGATAGTTATCATTAAGGGCGCCACATGGTTATGACTAGCTAACTACGTTATCCCTGCCTCATAAGAAATTCTCCTTTGACCACGAATTTGGGAAATAATACAAGTGGAATGCCGTTGTACAATATAAAATTAAACAAAATTTAAAAAAGAAAATTCAAAAAACTATATTTTATTGATAATCTACTTACAGATTGGCAATAATAGTAGCATTATCCGACAGTTTACTTTTTGATTTGATTGCCTAACTAGTTTTAAAATTTAAATGATTTAAGTAAATATAAAAAATATATGTACATTAACGGATTAAGTAGATTATCGATATTTAAGAATTTTATGTTATCCTTAATTTGAATGGAGTTGAGAATAAAAAAGGCAGTAATAAAAATAACAATCAGAAGAATTTGATACCTCAAATTGGTAACTAGTTTTTGATCACTGCTCGTATATAACTATACAGGGTGTCTACAAGCTCTATGACAAACTCTGTATGTCGGATTACTGTCACACATTTTTTCTTCTATTATAACGTGCCGAAATCTCAGGGTTGTTAACAAACAAAGAAAATACCATATAATTACCAAAAAAAAAAATACTATGTGATGTTATGTGGCACGCCATAGGCCCTGGCTAGCTATTTCTAGTTTCACAAATTGAAGAATAAAAAAAATGTATCAACAAAATCAAGAGGGAAGTGCCTTTCTAAGAAATTAAGGCCAATAAACTAAGATTTTTTTCTTTAATTAGGGCGCCATGTGATTTGGTTAACTGCTCCTCTCTCTTGCATTACTTGAGGTCTCAAAAACCACAAAAGAGTCTCTCAAAATAAAAAAAAAACAATTGACGGATAATACCAAAACTAACAATTTTCGTTTTCTTTGTCTTTTTGATTTGTTCTCAGAATCAGAGTGGGAAGTATTAACGAAAGAATAACAATTATTGTTATGGATATCCACGATTTGGTGTACAGCTGGTAAATGTCGTGTCTCTACTTATTATTTATATATACATACACAAACGTATATTAGTCTCAATGTTGTGATAAAGATACCACAAATTTACCCAATATATCAAGTATAGCTAAATTTAACGTAAGTACTGACATTATATTAAATATATTTGCTCTCAAGTAATATTTGTTGCTTAACAGTGGAGGGTTGAGTTTAGTGATAGATAAAAACGTTAATATATAATATTAAACAAAAATTGCAGAACTTGCACAACTTTCACTTATCTGGCCAACATCAAGAGTAAGCAGATTCCAGAAGGTTCAGCTGAGTCAAAGGTAGGTGAAATCAACGTGATTGGTAACTAGTTTTTATATATAACTATACAGGGTGTCTACAAGCTCTATGACAAACTCTGTATGTCGGATTACTGTCACACATTTTTTCTTCTATGTACATAAGTCCGATCCGTTTTTGTTTAGAAGGTACAAGCAGTTTAAAAAATATAATTTCATATTGTAATCAAAGTAAACCGATAAATAAGAATAATGGTTGCTATAACAATAATTATTAAAAATATGGATAACTATGACAAAAAATAGTTTCTTACAGTGCCAGAACCTAAAGAAATCATTACAACTTGCACAGTATCATACTTGATATCATATATCAAAAGTTCGATTGGTATCCGAAGTAACAACTGAGATTTGTATAAAAATAGTTAGTTCTCTAAGTATAGTTAACTATTTTATTAAATTTAAAACTAAGTTCGGCTGTTAGTATCCTAAAGCAACGCCTAAAGATAATACAGAAGTGATACAATGCTTTAAAAAAATTCATTCAAATTAATGCAGAAGATATATTTTTACCAAGAGAATCTGAGCCACATGAATCTCATTACCTACAAATATGATGAAAGCAAATTCATTTCATGAAAAAAGCAATATTACTCTTTACTGCAAATAGAATCAAAGTAACGCGTATGAGGAAGTATGTATCTCATTTCTGCGGGCTTGCTTTCCATAAAATCTCATGTATAATACATGCCGCATGGGTTCCCTGAGTTTTCATTTATGCTCTCATTGAAAGAAAGAGGGCCGTTCCTCATTCTGGATTTTCAGCATTCATCTAACGCACATAAAATTCCCACAAATTACGCTCACATATAAAAAATGTTCTCTGAACCGTGTCAGTTCTGATGGAAGAGTAGGCCTAATTTAGCTTTCCATTTTATGGAGATGAGGAGGCTTCTTTATACTTGTACCTTCGAAGGGTTGGCTGCCCTCCTCAAATCTCTTCATATTATAATTAGATCTGTATTGTGATACAGTTTTCTAGTTTTTCTTATACATAGTAAGTAGTATTAACAAGAAATATGACATCTTTTAGTCCAGAGCATATCTGCCAGGAAATGTAACTTTTTCTACAAACGTCAATAATGAAGAAGTTCGCGCATTGATAATAATATGCGAAATTACGCTTTTTTGATTTTCCTAAGTTACCATGACACAATGCGCTAAATAGTGCAAAATACATATTTCGCACACTACATGTAAACTATATTAGATTTTTGTATTTTAACCTTTGTGATCCTCAATCAAGCAAAAATCCAAGAAATCATTTATTTCTAAATGCTTAACAATAATAGACACTTTTTTTTTCAAAGTATGACCAAATTTTACACTACCTTATTTTATTCATGATTTACAATGTTAACATTAATGGTATAGCCAGTACACGACCCAATATTTATTCCTAAACCAGATAAGTCACATTCAGCTCGTCATACTGGTGTTTTGATGTGGAGGCAATTGCCGTAGAAGTGGTAGCACTTGATCCTGAAATTTCGCAATCCAAAATTGTTTTTGATATTTTAATTTTGTTATTGACAGAATCTTCGACGTATCCTTCGGCCACGGTCGAAAATTTTCATCCTCCGTGTCGCTTCAAACTACATATAACGTCCCCCGCATTAGCAAGAAATGTAGCTGAAGTTCTCCGAAAACAATGACCAGTATATGTATCAAAATTTGGTAATTTTAAGTATTTTGCTATTAAGCTAAGCATCTCTCCAATACAATTTATTCCGACAACTTGGTTGAAACATCTTTTATTTTTATACATAAGAAACAATCGGCAACTGGTAGCATAACTTGGACGAAGAGCAGCATATTTTCGGTAAATGTTAATAGAATCTAAATTTTAAACTGTAAAAGTTCATTGTATATTCGTTTTTGTATCGGGTACTTTAGCAATCAAAATTAAATCTTTATCTTGTATATCATCGACTGTCATTTTAGTAAGTTCGTCACGGCGGCAACCATCCGAAATACCCAGTATTAAAACGACCTAAAAGGAAATCATTGACGATATTTAGTAATTTAAAACACACATAAAACAATCATTACAAATGTACCTTAACCATCAAAAAGATTTTATCATCTGCCTCTCTTATGAATTGATTAACTTCCTCTCAAGTTGATACCTTAGATTTCTTTGTAAATTTCTTAAAATCCACATTTTTTTTAACATTAAGTGTTGATTTCAACATAGAATACAGGGTCGGAAATCGCTGATGGTCTATCTGCCTTTACATGAGAGCAACAAAGTAAAGTATAGAAATCCATGCGATAGACAAGGATGACTATGCAAACACGGAATTCCAGGAAACAACTACTCTGCGGGCTAATGCCCCGACCAGCATTGAATTACACCTGGAAAACCTATAGCAACAGCTAGAGTCATTCGTCAGACGCCCACCAGACATATACCGGTTTCGAGCTTATTAGTTCTCATCACTATGCCATAGGTGAGGTATTCGACGAATAATCCTAGCTGCTTTCGTCTGTCTAACCCGACAGAAGGGTCAATGAGTACGCGGTGTAGAACTAACTACATCTATCGGCCACACGCTACTCCATGCAGGACTGAAAATGGCACAGGCACGAAGCGTTCTACATGCAGTAGACACCATTGAAAGCTGTCGACCTTTATCGCGATCGGCGAGAAACGATATTTTGCAAACACGGAATTCCAGGAAACAACTACTCTGCGGGCTAATGGCCCGACCATCAATTGTAATTCAATGCTGGTGGTGCAATTGTAAGGATGACTATATTGACGACGTTTTAAAATATAAATAGTCACCGCCCGTTTCGTCATTCAACAAATAAAATCCACTCCCACTTATATCTCAGCAACCAAACCAATCGCCATCTTCGCTCGATTAGAAGTGGGAGTGACTGCTCAGATGTTATTCTAATTTATAAAACGTCTTCCTATTGCCATCCTTGTCTATCGCACGGATTTCTATACTTTGTCGCTCTCATGTAAAGGCAGATAGACCATCAGCGATTTCCGACCCTGTATACTGCCCATAACGTGGAAGACTTCACCTTCTTAGACTTTTCGACAAAATATGCCAACAGCACATTTTCGGATATTTTTCTTGCCTTATTTGCTTCACACCACTCTTTAAATTGCTGATATGCATTTTCAAACTGTTTTCCATAGTTACACTAATTACTTTATTTTGAAAAACATTTTAAGCTAGTTTTACAATATTTTTTTGTATTAATAATAATAATATTTTTACCCCTCATTCTAATCACGAGGATTAGCCCAGAAGTCCAAGACTTGTGCGGGAGAGGGGGCGGCATATCATTATTATTAAGCTGGCCGCATTTGCGCCCAGGAACGACTTACGTTGGTAGGCCCTAACCACCATTCAGTGCAGGAATGAGTGAAACCAGGAAAACCTCATTAATTAGGGGGGTAGTCAAATGTCAACCGGTATCAATCTCTCACATTGACCCAAGCCAACATTCTTCCACCCTACCATATCCGCAGAGAGGGTGCCAATTTCTAAACAAATTTAGCTTATATACGGTCTACTGGCTGCGGGGGTCGAACCCACAGCGATCTAGTCACCTCGATTCAAGTACTGACGCCTTAAACCGCGCAACAACTGACCGATCCAATTAAACTTAACATTACTAAACTTATTTTAGAATAATTTTAAGGGATATATATTTTTTGATGGTTGTAGAAAAAATTGTTTTCAACATTTGCGCGAACTACTTTGGGAGCAGCATTTCACGCACTAGATACAAAAATAACTATTGTAATTTTTAATAACAAAAATCACAAATAGTCGAGTCTTACCTATCGATAACTATTATATATGTAGGTACTAACTATATGGACTATAACAGAAAAGTCTTCAGATTCGATTCACGAATCACCATGATATCAATCCGTGCCAATACGACAAATGACTAGGCCTTCCGCTAAATGACGCATTACACCCAATGACTATGGCACATATTATATGATTCTTAAAATATAAGTAAAAATGTATACTAATACATTATAATTATAAATTTTTTTCTTGGGTTCCGGTTTTTACCAAATGAAAAGTTTTGAAAGATCTTATAGTCGTTTGATATTGAAGCTACCAACATATGAAAAGTGTAGTTATATAAAATTGTGCCCATACTCATTTCTAAGACGAGAACAAAATGAGTTGCTGTACATTGATACCATTGTAAACGCAACGTGATTATCTGCACCACCCAGCACTTGTGATTCATTGTCTATGTTACTACTAATAAAGTTTAAAACATGCACTCAATACCTGAGGGGACAGGTACTTACGCTTTTAAACAAACTGACAGATACTGCATATGGAGTTTGTCAACATAATCGCATTAGTGCTAGCGAGGTCCATTCTATTAAGTATCTGTTGATCCATAACATGTTGCAACTCCCATTAACTTTAGCTCATATTCTTTAAGAAATTTATCTATCGCAAGCCAAGTCCATTTTATCAGTATTTACCGTTGATCGTTTTTTGATCCAGTTACCTTGGATCTTGCAAAACAACGTGTTAGTAGCCTGATCCCACACTCTGACTATTTCATCCTTGCTTGCCTAATGTATCGGCCATTTTATTATTTGTTACCAAGATCATTCAATTATTCAATATCAGAAATAACAGAGCCGTGATACATTGAAATATACTGAGACATGTATCCTTCCGATATTTTCCTGGTACATAGTTAAACCTGATAAGGTGTATAATCGCCGACCTGACAAAAAATTGAAAAAAATTCCCAAGAAAAGAAATAAATTACATTTTGCCACCTATTTTTATACAGTAAATTCAACTGCTACTGTCGCTGTTGTTATCAGTTATTAATAGAATTAATTTGAGGTTTTAATTAGTAAAATAGTTTAACATATCTGCTTCTTGTCCGTTTTGGATTTGTAGGTTGTAGTTATTGGCAGCAGCTATGGATACGTTGCCCTAAATCATCAATAGTGTCCACTTCGTTGCAATATACTTTTTAAATATCCTCACAAAAATAAGTGTAGATTATTTAAAGTCAGGAGATCAAGGCGGCTATGGTAATCCGTCTCGTCCAATCCCTTGGTATTAATGCTTGAATACGCATATGATACGGATATAATTCAGCCTCGTGTATGATACACCACACTGATGCAATACGTCGTGGACACCCTGGACCTCCATGTCCACGAGTCGGTTGCAAATTTCCCGCGTCACACCTGCGTTTCCATCTACACTCGCACTCACTGCACACCGTTGTAAAAGTAGCTGCATCTGGCACCGGGAAATCGTTCTGCTAAAGCATTTTCACTTTACCATAAATGAAAATGATATCCATCACCTGCAAGTTGCTATAAGTAAGCAATATTTTTTATTTGAAAAGCTAATGTAAATACCTGCAATCGCCTGGCTAAATGCTACAGTAGCTCAACGATGTAAAAGTTGAAACTACTAGAATTTCAAACTCGCAAACTATAAGGATTTTCCAACAATTTTTTTACGATATTGACCCCATTTTCCATGACACATCTATTATCATTTTTTAATAATTCTCTGGTTATAGGAAATACCTATATTTCTTCATATCATATCATGTTTCAATTGAAACCTTGATCAGTTTTATACAGTTTAGTCATAGCTTTATCAAGGAGGGTTCTAAGATGCCAGTATAACTTTCCTCACGAACGCTTGTACTAGAAAAAGGAGGATTAAATTTTACATTTCCTCGTGATATATCGGTACCTGACCAAATGTAACCAAATGTAATGATTACTCTCCACCAGCTAGACAATATTGAAGGCCTATGCATTGAATAACAACAGTGACCATTTAAGATAACTCTTTGTATGTTATATTACCTACAATCAGTATAAAATCCTTAATACATTTCTATTATTTTCAGTGTTACTGTCTAATGTTTCTGGTATCTAAGTGGGCAGTAAAATTAATAACATATCTAGAGATACTAACGTAATATTAGTTGCTTGTAGTTTGACTTAAGGGTTGTCAACATTACGTACTTCGTCGTTTATTAAGGCAAACTTGTGGGAAAACACGTCACAAACTTTGAATATATCGAAAACTTCTTAACTCTACTAAGTTGGGCAAGACAGCTTAGTTTTATTTGACACTGTTTTCGAAAAGGAACTTGGGATTTGTGTCAAACAAAACTAGTTGTTCACTTCTCATAAGTGTATACCGAGAGATTTCATTTATATAAAATGTATTTACCTTTTATATGGAAAAATAATTGGGTTTAAAATTTTATTTCTATCTATATTTTTTTAACTAATTATTAGCCTTTATAGATTCTGTATCTAGTGTCATAGCGTAAATGCATCCAACTGTTTTACAAAAAATTAACAATCTAGCGTTTAAAAAAATGTTTATAAAGTAACAGTACCGCAATATGAAGGTTCTCAGCCCGAATTAATATCATGATTTATTTAAATTATGACGGCTTAAGGTCATCATATTTCTTGTCGTAAAATTATCTAATATAAAAGATATGTTCATGAAATAACTATATGCTGAAGAAATATTTTCAGCTTCCAAAGGAATATTCTCGCTTTCGTCTGGAATTTGCATAGCCATTCGTTTCTTATTTTCAGTAGAAATTCAGTTCAGCGACAAAATTTGATCGTGTCCCTTTATATTCAAAAGATATGCTCCACAATCAGCTAAAAGCCAGGTAGAAGATCGCCAAGAAGTGTCCAGTATACGCACTTGGTATAGGCAGGTTAAGAAATCGTGTAATCAGTTTTGGCACATTACCAATAGTATTTTTACCAATAGGCTGATTTGTACATTTACCAACTTTATATCGAAGAAAGACACAAACATACTTTTCAATTATAAATAATACTGCAGGAAACAGCTACTCCGCGGAATAATGCCCCAACCGGCATTGAATAACACCTGCAGTTATCTGTGTGAACAGCCAAGTATCCTTGTCGGCTACCCCACCAGACACAGACCTGTTTCCGGCTTGTTAGCCCTCATTCAATTCACCGACAATTTAACTGGCTGTTCCTTCAGATGTCTGTTCACATATAAACTGAATGCAGGTGAGATATAAGTGGTCTGCTACTTCCTGCTCGGCCTAAGCGGCTGGACTTGCAGGAAGCGACCTACATTGCAGTAGGTACTTAAACGCAGGCCTCCCCCTTGGCGACGCACCATTAAATCTATAAATGCTACTGCAGTAAACAGCTACTCCGCGGACAGCCAGTTCAATTGTCGGCCACCTCACCTATGACATACTGATGATTGCTAACAATCCCGAAGCCGGTCTGTGTCTAGTGGGGTGGCCAACAAAGGTTCTTGGTTGTTTACATAGATACTGTAAGTGTAATTCAATGCCGGTCGGGGTATTAGTCCGCGGAGTAGCTGTTTCCTGCAGTATCATTTATAGATTTAATGGCACGTTTCCTGGGGCGAGAGGTCTGCGTTTAAGTACCTGCTGCAATGTAGGTCGCTTCCTGCAAGTCGATCCGCTTTACTCCGACGAGGAAGTAGCAGATAACTTATATCTCACCATACTTGTCATTTCTTCAATTTTCCAGTTCTACTAAATTCAAACCATCAATATTTCCAAATGTTATAGGAAACTTACTAGATACTTTTTGGTATTGGGTATCATAACTAGGCAGCATAGGACTTCATCTTTTGCATGTTCTACAAGCATATTTGTGAGTTCTTCAAACCAACACGCACCTACCAAACCAAAAATAAATATTGGTTACAAAACTCTTTTAATATAACATATTTATAATACAGCTACCTTCATGAGCAGATATTCATCGTCGGTATTCATTAAAAATCGGAAGATTTCCTTCTTTGTTTGCCTTAGATTTTTTAGGTTTGTACCCTTCATGAATGCAATCAACTTTAACTGTATTTCTTGATAAAAAATACGTATTTTCATAGATATCTGTACCTAACAATTTGGTGGTTAATCCGCTTTTTCTCAAAATTTTTTCGTTTTACTTTATTAATTAATATTCTTCTAATGATATGCACCTAATTCATTACAAGTCCATTGTATAAATCCGGTTGTCACGTTTCCTTACAAATTTTTTTTGAAAATATGACAAAATCTACAAATTGTATAAAATTTAACCGCCAAAATAATCAAAATAAAACATGGAGTTTTCATATTACTAAACAAACACAACTTGTATCGATTATTGTAACAATTGTATGTAAATAATAAATATGAAAGTAACATATTATACCAATTATCTGTCAACTGCAGATATTTACTCTTTCTTTTGTTGATTCATGGCGTATTTACATAAATGTTCTACAATGTATTATGGTTGGCACTATGCGTGCATAATAAATATATTAATATTAAACGTAGCATTTTATTACCATTACCACTTCCATTCCCTGAAAATTTCTCCCACAACTATTATTCATTTATTAGATACACAATCGGTAATTGACAAAAAATAATGCCCGTTATCCTTCTATCGTGATTTATTAATTCGTAATTTGGACTACACGACTCGCTGCACGATTAATTCCCACTACAATTTGATCGTTGAATTCTGTAATGTAACAAATATGGATATGTAGAGCGGCCAAATATTTCACAATATCCTTCCCCTTCCCCTTCTCCAGATATGTGACAGTACGTTCATGGAGAAAACACGTCACTGTCACACCTAATAGTGCATCATTCAATCAATATTATTATGATTTTGTAATAATATATTTCTATTGAAAAAATATTAATAATAATCGCACTCGCTTCTCATTTTCCTTATCTTGCAAATTATGAACATTGTTTTTTTTTCTTGAATTCATCTAATTTAATATTTCTTTTACAAAAAACTAACTAGTTATTTAAAGGGAAAAGAGAAATGCTGAAAGTGCTGTAGCCTTTTAAACTCCTCACAATTCCAGATACCAGATGTCGTATAGACAGCAAATTTACAGTCTATCAGTGATTATGTCATTAATTTTAAAGACCTAAGAAAGAATATCGAAAAACTTTTTACACGACCTTTTAAATTGAAGCAAATCAACTCATAACCCTCCCTCGGTGTTCACAACAATTTCTTAGTCCCGACATCACAGAACGTCAATGTGACACGAGCAACGTCACACTTGCGTTGCCACAGCACGGCTAAATGTTTGTGACTATTCCGCTAATACGTATATGTACGAAACCAATAAAATCTAACAAAATAAAAAAAGGGTGCTGAATTTATTTATAACTGATTTTAACAATACGAGTAGTATTAACTGCATGCTATGCAAACAGTTTTGGTAAGTACATGCTTCACACTTCTCGAAATCAACTTTTATTAAAAGAAAATAAATAAAGCAGAGGTATGTATTTGTTTGAATTTGCAATGCAAAACATATTTAAAACAGAACACCGCATTTTATCAAATTAAAGGTCAGAACACTAAATAATGCTCGAATATACAAAATATAACCTCAAATACACACACACACACACACATAAAGCTATAAAGCCACTTCTTCGACAAGAACAATTTCAAGGCGATTGCAGATGTAGAATGCAAATATCCCAAAGCAAGATCAAAAATTATGTGGTGGATAAAGTTTGCAGATTTATTCTTACTTTGGGATTGTACTTTTGGTTAGAGTTAGGCAAGCTTGTTTATGACATCTAATATTGAAAATTTAAAAATTTGCCAACGTTACCCCCAGGCGGTCAACGAGTTGGTTTCGGAGTTGTATGAAATATTCTTTTTCAGCGTAAATAAGTATTTAAAAAAAAATTAATTGCATCTCCGTATAATACTCATTTTTCCTTGCTCCTCTTAAAATTAATGATATTATGACTGAATCATCTTCTGCAGAGTAGACCATTTGTAACGTTGTTAGGAACCTCTACTATTTAACGTTCGTCATCATATTTTAGCTCAATAATTAACTTTCTTGACATTAACTCCTTCACTTAACTTCAAGCTTGTAGTTTTTCTCTTCTTAACAGTAAGTAGAGCATATTTACTAGGTTTTTACACTTACACACTGTATGAACCGCGATGGTCTAGTTGAAACTTTCTTTAGCTGTCTTTTACTAGATTACTATTACTCAGATGTTTCCTCAAACTGAAATGTTGAATACTCCCTATTAGTTTACGCTTTTGGTACAGTAAATTAGAAGTACTATGTGGGTTCTGTTTGTTCAAAAGTTTATTTCCATTATGTTTATGCCATATTGTTCAATGATTTCTGCATGACATTCTTAATAAAGTAGTCAGACAGATAATCTGGTTAACTTCCTTCGATAACCATCGTTGTCTGATAGCCAGATTAAGGATACATCGTTTTGACCAAAACAAAAGCTTAACAATTCTCAAATGTATTATGTAGTATCAAAGGTCATCACTTCTGCCTGGAAGATTGTTGAGTACGCCCTTAGATAGAAGTAACTTCAATTATTTCCTTAGCTATATTTGTCTTAGTATCGATAGCGGCATCTGCACAGATTAGGTTCAACGAGATGCTTCTTCCAGTGTTCTTATTTCCTGATATAACTTAATTACTAACTTAAAGTTATGTTAAAATCTATACTTCAATGTTTAATATTCTTAAAGCAACTAAGGCCACACTTCTGTTTTAATTGGATAAGAAAGAATGCAATAATTATAACACGCATGGATTTTTACCATTTACCTAATATATATGTAAAACTCACCGATTCAACTTTTAAACGAGAACTGACAGGCAATGTAGTTTTGTATCATAATTAAAACTTCCTCTAATATACATATCATTTTAACACGTATATATAAAGTAATTTCCCAAACCTGTAACTTTTACAGCACGCAATAAAGCGCAGGTTAAATTCAGGTTTTGTTTCGACGTTACTGCAGGTGATTAACAGAAAAACAGTTGTATATCATGCAAGAGAACGTTTTGCACGGTCTGACAACGAAAACAACTTATTGCAGTACTTTATAGGTCTGGCTTACTCACGGTCCTAAGCTAACCCACAAAATGTCATTTTTGTGCTTTAATTTGATGTACTGTTTTAAATTAAGAATGTATTTTACGAGTACATCAAAATGTTTCTAAATAATATTAAAGGGTAATAACGTTTTTACTGGAAGTTTCAGAATTAGGAACAATGATCAGATAAATTTGCATTGACAATTTATCATGCCGTATCTATTATGCTGTTAAGTTGGCAGTATTAACTCAGACTTAGCCCAGCTGGCGGCCAGCCATTTGAATATAATGTAGCCTTCATTCTTTTTGTTTTTCATAGAAATCCTTTGGATTTGAAACACTGTACAGAAACTTTGATTAAATGTTGTCACTTCCGACATCATATTTTCTATGTTCTCAACTTAGAGTCTGTATTGAGGCCTTTAAACTATCCGGTGTGGTTAGTACTGTGATGGATATCCTCATTGTCGGGGGACTGTACACTGTACAGGTTGTCTCAAACTCGATAGTATGGGCCTACGGTGACGATACAAAAAATTTAATTAAAATTTGGGACACGTGGTGTTAAACGGGATGAGGTCAGCTCTATTTTTAATCGAAATTATTACCTTTGGGATTTGACAGAAACGATTAATGACGTCATCGATTATATAGGGTCTTAAAAAAAGTGTAAAATATTTCAGGAGGTAATAGTATGAATCAAAATAAGCAGAAAGATTTTAATAAACATGGATCCGTAAAGTAACGGTTGCGGAGATATGAACCACTATTCGTTTTTCAAACATTTTATTTTATTAGGAATAAACCGACAAAGGAAGCTTTTGACAAACAAAAAACAAAGTTACAGAAGATGTTCAAAGTGCCCTCCGTTCATTTCCTAGTACGGCAATATGCGAACTCTTTCGAAAACACCCTCCTTCGTTTGGATTTCTTGACATTTTTTATTAATCCGTAGCTGCAGCTCTTCCAGGCTATTTACAGGAGTACTATACACTAATGTCTTCAAATATCCCCAAACAAAGAAATCTAGAGGGTTCAGATCAGGCGATCTTGGATGCCATAAAACAGGTCCGGCCCTTCCTATCCATCTATGTGGAAAAGTTTGGTGTAAATGATCTCTAACGGTCATGAAAAAATGAGCTGGAGCACCATCATGCTGGAACCACATTTGTTGCCTCTAACTCAAAGGAATGTCTTTCAAAAACTCATACAGTGTGTTCTGCAGAAAGTTGAGGTAAGCAGTGCCTGTTAATCAGTTTGGTAAAACAACAGGACCTAGAAACCTCCATCCAAATATCTAATAAAAAACGTTGCTGATGTCCAGATTCTATTAGAGCATGAGGATTTTTGTCGGCGCAAATATGCGTATTGTGAAAATTAAACACTCCATTTCTTGTGAACCCGGCCTCATCAGTAAAATGAATGTTTGCAAGAAAACGAGAGTCTTCAACATCATGACGTAGAGACCAGCGGCAAAAAACCAAACGTGCTTGATGATCATTTATTGGATTTAAGACCTGTACTGGTTGCACATGGTATGGATAAAGCAGTTGCTCGTGAAGGATTCTCCAAACAAGAGGATCACTAACCACCACCTCGGCTGATATTCTCCGCACACTCGTACCTGGATTCTGCTCTACCAGTGCTAGAATTTCTTCTTCTGCTCTAGGAGTGGATACCGACCTTGGTTTTGCGGATAAATGGCACTATTTGCTCAAGGAACTGGTATCACGCAATCTTTGGTGATTCCTTCCAAACATGCGTTGTGAAGGAATCTGGCAATTTGGATAAACGTCAACATAAAGACGTCGCGCTTCGGTGGCGTTCCCATTAACACGACTATACATGAAATGCGTGTCTGTTAATTCTGCATTAGAGTAACCAGCCATAGCAAAAGAAAACTTGTGCACTGAGAACAACTATCAAATACGTACTGTTTTTTTTACTAAACATCAACCAACGTTTTTGCAAAATAAAAAAATGGGCTAAAAAGCATAAAACATTCCATATCTCCTCAACCGTTACCTTGCGGACCTTTGTTTATTGAGACTTTTCTGCTTATTTTGGTTCATACTATTACCTCCTTAAATATTTTACGCTCATTTTTTAACACCCTGTATTTTTCCCGAAACAAAACCAAATTTGTTTCCTGTTCTATCTTTTCTTATAAACTTTCTAATTTCTAAAAACTTTCATTAGAGAAATTTTTCTGTATTATTTCCCATTTAAAAGTTATAAGCAATATTGTCTTCAAAAGAAATACCATCTAAAATTCACATTAGCGTTGGAAGGATCAAGTATTCGTTGGAAAATAATTGAATGTTCGTTGTTTAAAGTACATAAATGTCAGAAAATACTTGACATTACTCAATACGAACGTCAAACGTACAATAGTTGTGCTTACAAAATGTTTTCTCATTCAGAAAAAGTTGATATGTTGCTAATTTACGACGAGTCACAAAAAAAAATAAGAAGCTGCAGCTGTAGAGCTGTTTTGAGATACATAAGGTTTACAAGATTGGAGGCCACCTTGCGACGAAATGAAGATGCACTTTTTGTTCAG
The DNA here is from genome assembly GCA_025584915.1 of Monochamus saltuarius. Classification (NCBI taxonomy): domain Eukaryota; kingdom Metazoa; phylum Arthropoda; class Insecta; order Coleoptera; family Cerambycidae; genus Monochamus; species Monochamus saltuarius. The sequence goes on from CM046728.1 coordinate 37,098,787, forward strand.
ATGAATACAATAATTGACCGAAAGGTAAGAAACAATGTTAATACATGTAGGCTGTTACAGTATTTCGATCAAAATCCACAAAATTCTATATGGCAGGCTAGCCGGGAATTGAATTTTGCTAAATCAACCGTTCAACAAATTTTAAAGACCAATGGGTATAATAATTACCAACTTCACAATTTATTTCCTGAGCGTCACATTGAAAACAAACTTAATTTTATAGCTCAAATTGTAGTAAATGTAGAAACTGTTGATCAGAACCTTTTTCGGCACGTTCCTTTTAAAAAATAAGGTTTACAAAACACTTTCGAGAGACATTAATCATTTGAAAGAAAAAATCACAAACACTTGTTAAAGTTAAACGGCGGAATGTGTATTATCATCATTCCTCACTTCTTGAAATTCTGGTATGTAATAGTTGTCTTGTGTATGAGGACACAGAAAGCTAGACACAGTCCTTCTGTCACCAGAAGATATCAGACACACTTCAGCAGAGCTAGTGGTAGCGTTTGTACGTAGCACACGTCTATTTTAAACTCTTATTGGCGGCATGGATTTCTGGATTTTCACAAAGTCGATCTTCCGCCACTTTCCTTGAGTAACTTATAATTAACAGTACACTTCTTTGTAATAGATAATTTTGAAATTTGAGAAAAATTAGAAGTTAGTAATTTAATGCAATCGATTATTTTGTTCTGTTGGCGGTAACAATCGATATAATTATACTAAATTGAAGCAAGTGTACTTCAAAGTGTCGTTTTTCGATTGGTTTGTAAACACAAAGGACAATTTTCACCATGAATAATTGGAAACCTTTTTCCCTAATTTATTTAGTAGCTCTTACTGTTTCAAAAGTAAATATGTAAACAATCTACTGATGGTCTCCATGCTTCAGCTACAAACTTTAAAAAAGTACTAAGTAAATGACAACGAAGTTGTATTTATCTAAGATGACCTATTTATAAGTTGTCGTCACTTTATAATTTATTACAAGAAATAAAATAAAACTGATAGTGTAGCTCGCAAAGTTAAATGATAAAGTTAAATACACTATAAAATCAATTTGTTTAATTATAAGGAGTCTGGTAATGAAGGACAAAATGAATTTCCCCCAACAGACCCCAAAGTTTACATATTCATTATCTAACGTCGGTAAATTTACAACCTATATCAGTCCTGTAAAATGGACCAATAAAAGTCGACCGATTCCTTTTGAACTTTCTCAATTCCGGTTAAATCAACAAACATGCTATGCGCAAGTTTTTACTAGATTAACTTTTGCATCTGATCGTTCTGAAGCGAACGTTGTAACATTCTTTTATTTCATCAACTAAGTAGGTAGTATTTATAGTCAGTACAGGAAAACAGAACTAAACATTCACATGAATAGCAATGTTAACAATAGCAATAATAATAATTAAACTATTAGAATAATTAGCCGAGGTTAGGAGGACTTGAGAAGGATAAGGAGTATCAGATACTTATTTTGCATATATAATCCAAAACGAAAAGAAAACGTGTATGTGTTTGCAGTGCTCTGACGGATTTAGTTCAAATTTTCTGTAGAGGTCAGCAATAATGTAAGCTCAAATTTCCCATAAAGTTATGTCTCGAAAATGTTTTCTATGGTGGTATGTAGGTTTTATGAAAAATTAATAGTTATTTATTGTATAAGTGTTTTAAGCAACATTTTATCCGCTCAAGAATGTTTAAACAAACGTAGTTCGAGTTATTAATATTCTTAAGGGAAGAACAAAGTAATTGTGTTCCTGTGGCTGTCACACAATTGGTGAACTTATTTTCAAAAAACAGGCTGCTAAAAAAATTTCAGATTCTTTTTTTATGGGATATAATCATCATGTTCGACCACAAAAATGTTTGATTTAGTAGGTGTAAAGTGTGTTAAACTGATTGGAAGGTTATACAAGGTGTCCTCGTTTTTTTGTTCTTAACTTTGAGAAAAAAAAACATAAAAAAATAGTAGTTGCCTTTCCTATAACATTTTTCTCTACGACACTCTGTTTTCCTGATGCAGGTCATTCGACTTATTATTTATTTTTATTTTTATATACTAAACAAATAAATATTTTTCTTTCGAATTTGGTATGCAGCAATCATAAAAGATTAATATTTTAACGTAAATAGCTTTATTGAAGTAAAACCAGTGGCATAGTTTCTTCGCTCTTGAACTCCCTATACATCTACGCCCATGGTTGAAAAGTATTTTTCAGTATAAATATTAAAATGTTCCAATAGAAAAGTGCTCTTGAAGAAATTCACTAAGAACTTTTGTTTTCAGATATTTTGACTTTTTCTAATCAGAGTTATGTTACGGGATTAGAATGATCTTACAAAAATTACAAGGTTAAATAGACATTACTAATAACAGATATCATGTCAAACCAGTTTATTTGTTGTGCGGTTAGAGCATGTTGAAATGATAACTTGGATTCAATATTGTATCTAGAAAAAGGTGGAGGTTGTCCAGTTGCTAGCGATTGCGGGTCCCAATCCATTAGATTCATTTCTTTGGGTATTTTTAAAGAAAAAAATGTATGCAGTTCCGATATGTATATATAATAGACAAAATTTATTGCCTACATCATATTCTACATTGATTTTATGGTGAAGCTTGAAGTATTTTGCAACTCTGAGGAATTTTTGCAAAACTGTTGATGCCAAATGGTTGTATTGTACATTTACCGTGTAATAAATGAAAAATCTATTGTGTTTTACTTGTTCGGGCCTCAATCGTAAATACTTATGATTAGAGACCGGATATCGTTCGCACATGACGTCATTATCAGGGGCGCACTTAGGACGCTAACGTTAACGTTTGTGGAAGTCAAGTAAATACGTACATATCAACGTCTTACCTTGATATGTATGTTGTCCAATATGGTCCATATTAAGTTGTGTAGTTTACAAAACACTATTACTATTCACTTTTTGTACTGAAATAAAACTGAATAGCCAGCAACTGTTGTAAATGTTCAGTTGTTAAGTTGTAACGCTTATTGCTTAAAATCTATTTCAGTTTCGAAAAAGTACGTTCAACGTCCGCAGAGATCACTCGGACATATTTAAAGTATGTATAATTTTTCACTGATTTATTTTTGAACTTATTTATTTATTTATTTTTAAATCCACTGATCAACAGGTACAAATTTATCCAATTATGGACCAGGTACAAAAAGAAGCATTAAAAGAAATACTGTAACCTCGAAATTAGGTTATCGTTGAAACACGTCACGTAGACAAACAATCTTTATTATCACTCTTGATAATACAAGAAATATCCTTCAACAAATTTCGCGACTGTCAACGCTTTACTTTGACGTTTGTCACTCGCGTTTGGCTGCTCAATACAAACTGACTGCAGCGGCCGAAAATGGTTTGCTTATATAGGTTTTTAGAATTCTCGAAGTTTCTGAGATCTCGAGAACGTGTCGAGAAACAAATAGAATATAGCCTGGAATATTCCGGAAAACGTCAAAATAAAGGCATCACAAAAATTATAAATTCTAACATAAACAGAAACGTAATTTACAAACTAACGGGGTAGGTGAGCTTCAATTATAAATTCTAACGAAAACAGGAACATAATTAACCAGCTAAAAAGGTAGGTGAGCTTTCGTAACATTGCCCCCCTCTTAGAACTGATCGTCCCGATCAGGTTACTCCATTGTCCGCATGGCCTTCTTGATAAGGTGTCAAACGATCGATGTGGACAATCTTCATCTTGGCCTGGGGATTCCTCTGGATCCTGTAAACTACGTCATTCAATCTTGACACGACGGTATAAGGGCCTTCCCACGATTTCTGCAACTTCGGAGATTTACCCTTGCTTCTTTTTGGGTTATAGAGCCACACTTTCTCAAGCTCTTGAAACCCGCTGCTGTTACAAATTTCGCAACTGTCAACGCTTTACTTTGACGTTTGTCACTCGCGTTTGGCTGCTCAATACAAACTGACTGCAGCGGCCGAAAATGGTTTGCTTATATAGGTTTTTAGAATTCTCGAAGTTTCTGAGATCTCGAGAACGTGTCGAGAAACAAATAGAATATAGCCTGGAATATTCCGGAAAACGTCAAAATAAAGGCATCACAAAAATTATAAATTCTAACATAAACAGAAACGTAATTTACACACTAACGGGGTAGGTGAGCTTCAATTATAAATTCTAACGAAAACAGGAACATAATTAGCCAGCTAAAAAGGTAGGTGAGCTTTCGTAACAATACAATAATCGAAATACATACAAGAAAAAAAAAACAAGAAAACAAAACTGCTACAAAACAACAACTATACAGTCTACAAGTATATCAAGAAAAATAAAACGTTCTCAACTCATTTACGCTGCAATTAAATATATCAACAAAACTAGTGTTACAGCCGTTACAAATTATGTGTAGTGGGGAATACTTCAGTATATTCGTTCGAAGCGTCTGCAAATAAAAAGTTGAATTTGCTCTCGAGTTAAATCTAGAGACAGAAAAATGTTGTTAATATTTGCTGACAGTCGGTCTTATTATGTAAAATATTGAAAAGAAATATTTGGGAAAAATATTTTCGTCTGGTTTCAAGACTAGTATGTGAATGTCTACTGAGGAGGTTCTCATGTGGATACCCAATGTGTGGATAGTGACCGTCGGATTTGAAACTTGCCATGCTGTGCGCTAACCGTACATGTGACGCATATTCCAGTTTTGACCAAACAAAACTGAAATAAAGTAACCTCATGACTTTTAAATTTGTAAAATCGTGACAATTACTAACTATAAAACCGTATGCTATATTTGCCTCGGATATAACAGCATCTACGTGGTCATTGAACGATAGTTTATCATCAAACACAACACCAAGATCACGAAACGTTTTTGGTCTTGACAGAACATTACCATCGATACTGTAATCAAATGCAACGCGAGACAATCTATTAGAAAAAGACATGACATTACATTTACCGATGTTCAATATTAATCCATTATTCATGCACCACGATTTGACCGCATCGATATTTTTTTGAAGTTTAATGCAGTAGGAAATGTCGCATATGGAACTATATATCTTTAAGTCATCGGCGTAAAGAAGATCGTTTACATTCATATCACCAACCAGATCGTTAATGAATATAATAAACAAAAGGGGCCCAAGGATGGACCCTTGGGGAACTCTGATGCCACATTTAGGGTGGTTTCAGCAAAATCTACTTCTTTACCTTCAAAAAGGTCTACTAAACGTCATACAGTTAAAAATCCCGGATTGTTCTGCAAAACGGTATTAAATTTCTTCTTCATACGTTCAGCACTAGATCCTGGTACCTGAGAAATAAACTAAGTCTAAAACACTATTGACGGCATTATTTATGGAATAGCCCGATGTTGTCACAGGTTATTTGTGTTGTTCCGAACGCATATGGTCCACAATACGTGTTTTATAATTCCACGATATTCTTTCATAAATTTTGCACTTTAATTCTGTCCCGTCAAATTCTAAATCTGGATAATCTTTAATCCACCGTAGAACGAGTGGGAGGCCTACGGAACATATTTAAGCATCCAAACAGATAAACCAACAAGAAACTGAACAAGAAACTAACATTTGCTAATAACGCGGTATCGTCCCTACAAAGATCCGACACGCACAACGTTTTTCACTGCAAGATTGATACTGGCAATTGGAAAGCTGATGCGCTACACGTCGGAGAATGACTGCTGTAGATGGACTGCGACCTTGACACATGTCGGTAAATAAACAGGGTGAGGTTTGTCACCAATGGCCATTATTTTGAAGATGATATTTGTTTTTAATTAGGAATATTTAAATATTATGATTTTCAACCGACGGACCTGAGATGTGCGAACGACATACTATCTTTACATGATAAATTTCATATCCATCGCATTCTGATCTTACGGTTCTTTTTGGTTTTGGTATCACTTAGAGGTGTAACCAAAATAATTCTATATATTTTACAGTTAAACTGCATAATTCTGCACGCCGCCATGCCCCATTTGAACCAAGTATCAGTACCACTTAATAAGAACTTATGGTTGGAAGCCTCCTTTAAAAACATATTAACGTTTTCCATAGTCAAAATAGCAAGTAGCTTTTTATATTCGGATATATCCATATTTTGATTTATTTGTATAGTCCTTTTCAACATGGAATATGTATACCATAAACTGGATCCTTTAAGAGATTTCGCTTAAAATAACAAGAACATTAAATATGTATAAAAAATAGCTTACCTTCTAAAAAAAAATACGCTAGCATTACACTTTCATCAATAATTCTTAGTGCGTTTTTTGTTACCATCCACTTACAAAATATTTCATATACCTTCTCGTATTTTATTAGGTTTTTAGAATAGTTTTTATAATATTTCTTATTGTGTACAGGAGATATAAAAGTCGGAGCGATACCGACGAATTTAGTAGTACTAATGTATGTCAATAAACCTCATTAAACTGTGAACTAAAGTTTCAATTATTTCTCAGTAACGAATAACGATATTACAATTTTCTTATAATTAGCTACGAGCACAAAATGCGAAAAAATTGTATAAACAAGTCTCGTAAGAAAAGCAGTTTTACTAAACTCATAAAGCTTCTAAAGTACACGCTTAAATGGATATTTTATCCATCAATCCAATATTTTAGAAGACATTTCTACATTATCGGAGTTACAAACGTCAAGCCATTTTTCTTGTCTTAACGCCTGTTTTAATTTATCATACATAATGTGTGTATAAGTTACTTGTTCAAGTTCTGTTTTTATTCCAAAATCATTTTATAATTTGAAGAACCGTCGAAAAATGATCTGTATTATAGGTATGGAGAACTAATGATTTAATATCCGTATAAATATTTTTTACAAAAATATGATCTAAGCAACTAAGTGAATTTCCAAAAACCCTGGTATATTTATTAATGTATGAAATAAAGTTGGACTCGTACATAATATTTAAATAATTATCACTATCATCCGATTCCATTAATATATCTATGTTGATATCCCCGATAATTATGTATTCATTTTCATTATTCTTAGTATGTTCCCGTAAATATGATCTAAGATGGTTATTGAATTCATTAATATTTAAAGACGGCGATCTATAAATCCCAGTTATTATTAAATCTAAATTATCCACTTTTTTTATTATGAGCTTAATTGCAGTGGATTCATGAATTTTTACAATTTCTGCTTTATAGTTATAATTACTTTTAATGAAAATTACTACCCCATCGTTTTTATTAAATTGTCCCTCACTGTAAATAAGGTCATATCCTTTTAATTTAAATATATCTTTATCATATATTTTAAATGTTTCTGTAAGAACAATGCAGTCAAAATCTATATCTAATTCGTGTAATAATAACTGAAAAGTATTAAAATTTTTATGCATACTTCGAATATTATTGTGCAATATCTTGAATGTTTTATTTTTATCATGTAACACATTTTTACAAGCTGAAATATCTTTAACTACATTTGTTTGCACAATATTACTCTTAAAATCTCTGATAAACGGATCCATTTTAAACAAAGTATATGTATATATTTACTAGTTACAACTATAATTATATAAATTTCTTTTTTGTTACAGGTACCTTCTTGGATTCCTAATTTCATGTGAATAGATATTAAGGTTTCTCTGGCGCCTGGTAGAAATTCCCAACCCTGCAGAACTTTGAAGATCCTCATTCATCAGCTCCTTGTGTTGATCCACCTTTGTTTTTATTTTAGTTGGTCTAAGAATGTGTGTCGCTACCTCGGACTCTTCTCCTATCTTGATGTGAGCGTTTTTCTTGTTTGTTGTCGTTTCTTTTAACACCTCAGAGTTTTTATCGTGCTCTTGAAGTTTTTCTAGGTCCTGGGCCGAGTAAACAATATTATTTATAATTAACTTGTTATTTTTAATTTTAGCTTCCTTATTTTGTCTTCTAGCCTCATTTAAGTGCGTCCTAAGTAGTTTTTGAATTTGACGATCTTCTTTTGATAATTCATCAGCAATGGAAATTCCACTATTTTTCAATAAATGTTTCTGCTTTAGAATTTCAATTTTCTTTTTAAATGATACAAATTTTAAACAAATGTTTCTCTTTTTTCCAAAACGGTATATGTGATTGATTTCACTAACATCGAGCTCAACTTTCATTTGACTTTTAAACAAATCCTGGACTTTATCAAAAACATTTTCATCCTTTGCTTCACGTAGACCAAATATTATTACGTTATTTTTACTTATTTCCCTTTTTAACTGCTTCTGTTCTATACGTAACTTTTGATTTTCTTCTTTTAATTGTTTAATCTCTTCTTCAGCTTGTTCTAGTTTTGTAGATACGTTATTTAAACAATTTGCGAATTCCAGTTTCAACTCCTCTACTGTACTTTTTATAACATTTTTAATTTTTATATATAGGTACCATATAGGTACCATATCAATGATATGTTTCATTTTATCCAAGATAACTAGGTTTTTTCCATTATCTCAGAAGTTAGCTTACTAGCAAATTCATATTATATTTTTGTTGTGAAAAACTGTTCACTTTGCAAAAATCACAATGTTAAATTAAATTAATCTCTTTTTCTATTTAAACTAAAAGTTAATGGGATTATTATAATAACCAACTGACTTTTGACCCAAAACGTCAACTAACCCCTAAATTATAACACAATAAAGTGGATAGATTAAAGTCCGAAATAAAATCGATAACCCCTCTTTTCAATCTAGTGTGCTTTGTACAAGAAAATTTTCTTCGGAGCCTTCCTTCCTTACCCGCTGAATTATAAATTTAATTACCCCAAATAAACTTTGGGCGCCTTTGAAAATCCATTATTGCCTTATCGCCCTCCCAGATAAATCCTAGCTATTCCATTCGAATTTTAATATAAAGCGGGGTGCACCAAAGTAGCTTCTGCGGGAGCTCTTAAAAACGCCATATTTCCCTAAAAAGTTTATAAGTATTTTTAAGCCGCATTTGCAGTGGGAAATGGGCAGGAAGTCCCGGCCAGGTCCTTCGAGCTCAAGATAAATACGCGCGATGAACCAAAAGTGCTCCTAGGATATCCCCGGAATTTGTCTCCTGTCGTTCCGGGCAGATCCTAATACGTTTAGGCTGAGTTCGGAACCGTAAGAGCTTCCGACCAAATGAAACCGCGTCGATCGAATGCAATTTTTTTACGAAGGTTGCGCGTCGCGTAAAATGTAGTTGGCTACAGTTGTATCAAGAAGAAGTAAGTAACAATAAAATAAAAATCATTTAACATCTCTATGGAAGCAGGTAAACAAATTTTAAACTGTCAAACTTGACATACGTTTAAAAAAATTTTTACTACGATTTTGAGAACGAAAACAGAGAGTTTTTCGAAACGTCAATAACACGGAAGTGCGCGATAGTGATGTGATTTTTGTTATTTTTACTTATCTGCTTTTTCAGTGTGAGATTTTTTGGTTAGGCAAACTTAGTTTCGAAAATAACCCTTGACTGTTCCGTTTGGCGCAAGGGTTTATTTAATTAATCTTTATTATTTTTTCAGAAGTGTGGCAAAAACCCAACAAATCTAAAGAAAAACTAAAATTATGCCACAAATAAATAGCTTCAGACAATATACACCACTAATATACCAATATGCAAAACTAACGGATAACCATAGCTTTTCTTTGCATACACATGAAAAAAACTTATCGCAAATATACAAGCAATTGTAAACAGCACAATATGTACTAGTACATGCGCCAAATACATATAGTAGTTAAATTTCCTCCCTTTTTGTAGCAAATGATGTGTAGTATGTGCAGTAGTAATTTATAATTTTATAGTAAATTTTTATGTAGTGGCATAGAGTGACATAAACCATAATTGTAGGATATAGTGCTATCCAGATGTTGGAAAATATGCGTTGCCTGAACCTATTTGCTTCGCGGGATAATTCGAGATTAATAAAAACGTTACATCTAGAAGTAGCAGGAACACACTTGCTGCAAAACTCTCTATAAATTTTACGTGTAGAACATCTAATAAGAACTGCAGAATAAGAACACAGATATTTTAATTGCCCCTCATTCTAATCACGAGGATTAGCCCAGAAGTCGAAGACTTGTGCGGGAGAGGAGGCGGCAGATTATTATTAAGCAGGCCGCATTTGCGCCCAACTACGACTTACGTTGGTAGGCCCTAACCACCATTCAGTGCAGGAATGAGGGAAACCTGGAAAACCTCATTAATTAGGGGGGTAGTCAAATGTCATCCGGTATCAATCTCTCACATTGACCCAAGCCAACATTCTTCCACCCTACCATACCCGCAGAGAGGGTGCCAATATCTCCACGAATATAGCTTATATACGGTCTACTGGCTGCGGGGGTCGAACCCACAGCGATCCAGTCACCTCGATTCAAGTACTGACGCCTTAAACCGCGCGACCACTGACCGATAATATCTTAAATCATATTAATTTAAATAGTTTTTGTTCCACGATTTTTGTTTGTTTTATGTTTCTTTAGAATATACAGAGTGATTCAGGACTTATCTATAAGAATTTGAGAATAGATGAGTCATGAAAATTTAAATCGGTAACGTAATTTTTTTTATTAAATCCTTATGGTTTCCGAGTAAAACATTATTGAAGTTGAAGTATTTTCAACCTTTACGTCGCTGGTCCACTGTAGTCTCTATACAGGCGATTCCGAATATTGAAATCTGATTACATTTGGTAGACACTAAAGTTTTAGTGACGTCAGTGTTTACATTGGTTTTTACGCTGCGAAAATGCTTTAGCAGAACGATTTCCCGGTAAACATGTGACAAATGCAGCTAATTTTATCGCGGTGTGCAGTGAGTGCAAATGTAGTACAACGCGAGGGAAGTTTGAAACAGAATCGTGGAAGAGATGGAGGTTTAGGATTTTGACGGCCTATTGTAGCAGTGTGATATATCATACACGAGGATCAATTACGTCCGTACCATGTACGACATGTCTAAGCATTTACACCAAGGGATTGGACGTGGAGGACCGGTACCATGGCCGCCATCTCCAGACTTTAAATTGTTTGCACTTCTCTTTGAGGAGACATTTAAAAAATAAAGTGTATCGCACCGAAGTGCATACATATTAATGATTTACGGAAACGTATCATAGCTGTTGTCAATAACTTCCGACTTGTGAGAAATAGTTGTGTTTTTTTGTAGAAACTGGGTAAGAACGGCCCAAGATGTTGCTGTCACCACAAATTAAATCTATTAGTAATTAATAACAAAAAGTAGTTAAATTTTCTATATAAAATAGGCGTTGTAAAATGTTATGTATTTCTTTCCTTGAACATTTCTTTCCATTTTTGTCCAGTCGAGATTGCCGCCTTATCAGGTTTAACCTCGGGTTGAACAGTGGACCAGATTTCAGTGCCGTGCAAAAGTGTATTTTTAAACCATTTTCAAACTTCCCTTATTCCCTTCCCCTTCATCCTTCCTTCCCTTCTTTCTTTCTCTATAAATAAATAAATGTTTAATGATTTGAGAGACGAATTGTCGATTTTGTTTGAGATCTCGAAACAACTGAAGCTGACTTGTCGTTGTTACTGCTGCCACAAAATATTACCAAAGAGCTCTTTCAATTTTTATTGCAATAATCTGTTCATAAAATTGATACAATAACATATTCAGAATGACATTATTAACGTTTACTACTTTGGAAATAATATGATAATGTAGTCATTGACTATTTATTAGTTGACGATTCAATTCTATGGTGTTTGGATTCAAATCTTGAAGTAGATTCGAATCGCTCAACACTAATTATTATCAGTTAATAGCTCACAAACTTGATTCACCGCGCGTTTTACACAAACTGTTGAAGTTTTCACTGAAACTACACGTGGATACAGTAATATCAACATTTGCATAAATGTCCACTTTTCTGCTCCATCGCCTGGAAAGTGGTGGAGTAGTCTCTTGCAGTAAAACTAAGACCCCTAGTTGAATGGTTGGCCGGCCATTTGGTTCTAGTTTGTATATTATTTAAATAATCAGTTGTTCAAGCCTTCCACAACTGCTGTTGTAGAGATGTTGTATGATTTGAAATCGACTTAGCCGATTTAGATTGCAACCTAAGACATTAGGTTCAGGTAGGACTAAAATTCGCCTATCAGGAAATGTCCTAAACTGTTAAAAGTGGAATCAGTGGGTTGGTGGAAAGTGGAGATAGTGGTCTCAAATTTAAAATGACTTCAATTTGGACAGAGTATTAATTTCCTCAAATGTAAAAATTTGATTCCGAGTTATACGGTACAAATGACGCTTTGCAGATTTTATGAAAGATTCCCACAATCCGCCGAAGTGAGGGGATCGTGCAGGATTGAATTTCCATGAAATTGACATATCAGTTAAATAATTTGAAACTTCACTACTATGTACATTATTTTATGCAAGTTTATACCAATATTTTAATTCCTCATTAGCCCCTACATACTCGTAAGTTGCACCATAGTATATAGTATTGCACAATCCTCTTCTAGATATGCAATTTTTCAGAGTAATACTTACACAACACTCTAATAACAATTTTAACAATAACTCGAAACTAAATTACCTGACACAATTCAATTTACTGTCATTACAAAAACACTGACAGTAGTAGTCTGTTTCATGGCTTACTATGACAAATTCGAATTTGTTTGAATTCCAGTTGCTTAAAGAATTTTAATTTTTATCTAGCAGACCGTGTATCAAACGAAAAAAGTAAGAAGCCTTTCTCTGTTGTAAATTGAACAAGGATTCTAGAAAAAGTTTTTGTTTGCAAAAAAACAATGGCGTACCATTTTTTTCATTAAAAGTTCCCGAAGATCTGTTCGTAGGCACGCCACTGGTGGAAGAAACATAATATTTTTACGTAAAAATATGTATCTAGATTACCTATTCAAAGGTTTCATTTAATTTGAATGAAGTAGTTTTAAAAATATTAATAAATTTGAAAAAATTTGACACCCTGTATCTTTGTAACGAAGCATTTTCGAATATAGTTTATAATAGAAACTGATCTTATTTTGTGGTTCTGTATGCCTCTAAACTGTTCGCTTTCGAAAGTAGACCACCCTGTATACTTTATTCGAAAATTAAAAATTCTTTTTATTGTTATTTGCTACCTTTAAGAAAATAGGAAAGGGATCATTTAAATATAACACACTTTCAGTAACCTCTATATTAAAAGCACCAAGCGATTTTAAATATTTTTTTGTAGTAACTAATAAGATCTACCTTTTTCATAATCGAAACACTATCAGAATTTTAAGAGATCATAGTACGGTTTTTAACTAATACTTTATTTAATCTACAGAATAGAGAATCTTCAGTAAGTATACCGCATATCCAAGCAGACCCTTGATGAGTTTATTCGAGCCAGCTGATTGATTTGTGGCTAACAAGTTTCCTCAGAAATATACGCTTAATCTATATAATCGATAAGTCTACCATAATGGTTCAATTTCAAGAGGAAATAAACGCGAATAAATTAGTTAGTGGATTAACAGGAATTACGTTAATGAACAATTATTTTTTGTGTTACTTCTTTCGTTCAGAAGACGACTTAATTTGCTTCACAGGACCGGAAAATAAATACGGTGTAACTTTTAAAAGGAATATGTTCCGTATGTAGAAGAATACAGGGACATAATAAGAATAACAACTCAATAATGGTGAAAATAGTTGTTCTATTTCTATTTCATAAATAAGTAAGTAGTAAAATATTCCCTCAACGAAAATATGTACACTGGCCCCAACATAAAGATATCCAACCTATCACGTATACTACTTTTAAAGAAGTGAGTCGGTAGACTATTAAGAGATATTTTGAGAGGCATCAATTATTAGGTCGTGACAATAATTGTTTTTGTGTAGGCACATGTGTGATGGATAAGTTGTACAGCCGTCATAATTTAATATACTAACAGAGACTGGAACTTCAAATAGTAATTAATACGTAACTGCCACCAAATTTGCTACTTTGTTATATAAATAACTTACATACAACATACAAGTTATAGTTCCTGCTACGTATTTTCAACTATTTCTGGTTACTTTACAGTTATGTGACTTATAAGTAGCTCTCCTAACTTTGGAGACGTCTCAGTTACCAGTGGAACGACCTTTAAGTTTTCAGAACTTTAAAGTGGCAAATAATCGTAACAGCAACTAGCTCGTGTTACTAAAATATGACTATAAAATTGCAATCACTTTCAGGTGGTTTTGATAGTTGCCGTGACGTTCAGGAAACTTTAGTTATTCGTTTAAAGTCGTGGAACTGGTAAGAAATATTTACTATTCCAAACAACGTTATCGCTACTTGTTGTAGAGCTGTCATCTAAGGAGCTTGAAAGTGCGTATCACCTCCTCAATTCACTATGACATAAATTTTACCATGTAGTTTCTTAAAGTTGAGAACCTTCATGCTGTCCGTCATTTTGTCTGTACCTATTCGTTAATGTCACGAACAAAAAAAAAATAGTTTTAACCGTATCTCATTCACACATAATGTTATTAGATAGTTAGACATTTTTATTAAAACATGTACATTTTAAAGGCGCATGCTGGATTTTAAAGATATATCACTATGTTTGTCAATAAACTTTCATTCGTGTTAATTTTGGGGTTCCCACACAATAATGTTTAATTCGAAGTATCTACTTACATGTTTCACTTGCGTAAGTAATGCGTATTGCACTTATAAATATCTGCCTAACACCTACTTGACTCAGAGTTAAGGAAATGGATATGGTATATGTAGAAATAAATTATACGCAACTATATTAGCTGCTAGACAAAGCAAGCAACATATTGATATGAAAAGCGGTGGGAGAGTGTTGAAGCTTCTTAAAAGTTGTGGTTTTCATGTTGCGATGTCCTTTCCACGGAATCACAACGTCGCTGGAACGTGACCGTACAAGTACCAAAAACTTCCCTATTCTACTTACGTTTCTATTACCTGCCCGTGGCTAGTGGCAAAACACTTTAAAGTACTTGCTAGCTGTAGTTATGTTCCAACGGCAAATTGTGCTAGTTGGGATACATGATATTGGTTCGAGTAGGAGATCCAATATGTAATGGTGTGCCACAAGACACTAATCTACGACCATTTTTTGCTTTTCAATAATAATCTCACTGATGTGGTCTCATATAAAAAGTTGAGGTCGCTAATGTTTTCAAGTTATATTTAGCAATACACTCTCTCTCTTATTTATCTTTCATTTCTGTATCATCGTTATCTCCATCGTCATCGTCAGTATAATGATCTTTTAATATCAAATTGAATCAAAACAACACACAACCTAAGCAAATTATTATTAAGAATTTATAATGAATTATTTTTCCTGTATTCATACGTCAATAAAAACTGATGTGAAAGTGAATCTAAATCCTTCATATTATTGTCAGCGAATCATATGTTCTTAATTTAGGACAGGTTTAGGTTTACATAATAATATTTTGAATGATCTCTGAAGGTTATTTCTACTAACCAGAATGCCAAATCATATGGTCTCTGTTGAGAATCTGAATAACAATATCGAATTAAGAAGGAAATTAAATCAGTAACGATCCTTTCATAACAATAACCAGGTCAACAAAATTCATAATACGTAAGTGTATATAGTCACAAGATTTATTTATTTTATTTTTATTTATTTATTTGAATAAACTGCATCCAGCAGGCCAATGTCCATTTACAAACGTATATCAAGCAGGGTACATGAGGGTCAGAAAATAATAATAAACACAATAAATTAAGAAAACTACTATAATTAGTAATATAAAAAAGAAAAGATAAAATTAAATATAAATGAAAGGAAAAAAACATTTACAGTTCAGCAGAACAGAAACTTAAAAGTTTCTTAAATTGACTTAAATTAATATAAAACATATCAGGAGTAGTTGAAAATTCTACAAGCAATATGCATAGGATTACTGAAGCGGTGGAAAGAATTTGGAATAGGTAGATTCAAAGTACTATTAGTCTTTGAAGTAAACCTAGATGTTTGAAAATATATATTACTCATAATTTAGGTAAGTCTACCAGATTATGTATGATATAGAAATAATATACAAGTAACATTGCGAAGTTTACACAAAGAAATGAAGTTCATGTACAATAATTATTCAGAATATTCATTAGCAACCATGCAAACCTTTTATCTCTTTATATATCTTCATTTCATCAGTAGAAAGCAACATTTTAGAGGTAGCTCTGCGGCAAATATCAGATATAAATAATAAAAAGAAGAGGCCCCAAGTTTGAGTCCTGGGGTACTCCTAAAGTTTAACAATTAAAGTGGGAATATTATCTGGTCCAGAAGATAATTTATTCTTACATTTTTTGCTAGCTGGAATTATATCGTTTTGACAAATATGATTAATATTAACCTACTTATAAGCTTCATAAAAAGAGTTACTGGAAGACACTATTAGTTATTATTAGCTTAGCAAAGCCACTTGGTAAATACTAAGATTGAAAATCGGTGAGCGACTACAAGAAAATGGGTAAATCAAAGTAAAGTTTTGTTAATATGAGAAAATTTTACGAGTTACACCCCGTACTTTTCTTTTTATAAGGGCAAACACGGATTAATTCTACAAATTACGTACAAACAACAACTGAGAACATTTATTAAAATGTTCCTCCCTTTGTCTCTTCCTCGAAGCCGTGGGGAGTAAAATATTATTGCTATGAGCGTATCACCCTAAATTAAAACTGCCTTAACTAAGGCGCGCAGCGAGAACAAAGCCGACAAACGGCGTTCGCAATCACAATAAGACCCGTTGTTGTTGCAACTTTTTTCATTGATTCCTCATCAAAGTTCGAGGAGGAATATTTAAACTTCGGATTCGGTAGTCGATTTCCAGTTATTCAACTGTGGGTGTAGAGATCTCTGCGAAAGCTCTCTGAACTAATTCGATTTGAATCTCAATATAAAATTCACTAAAAGAGTTGGCTTTACAACGAAATGCACTTTGGGACGTTTAGCAAAATGACTCACGCGATTGCATTTTGGCACGGACAATTATTTTGTTCTGTCTGGGAGTAGAGTGGTTTGGGAACGATGTACGATTTGTCGTTTAATAACCGGAATGTCCGAAAGTTGTTTCTATCGTTATTGTTATGCAGTATTTTCCAGAAATTTTACTACAGAGCGTTCAGTTTTGTAATGGCTGAATAGCTATTTATGTAATCTGTTATGAAAAGAATTAACATTTTTACATGTTGAAGATGTTACTGATAAGGAGACGTATTTTCGAGTAAATATTCCAAATACAAAAACTAGAGTAATTCGTGAATTTGTAATCATCCCAGGAGATATAGACGAACTAAACTTCGTTGACATTATCGGGAAGTATAAAAATCTTCTCTCGGAAAATATTAAACACTATAGATTCTTTCTTAGATATAGAAATGGTAAATGTGGTGTACAAGCAGAAGGAAATAATGCTATTGGTCAGTTACCAAATATGATTGCTCAAATGATTGGTTTGCCGAGTTGTGCATTAATCACGGGGTACTGTTTCAGAAGATCTTCGGCCACTGTTTTTGCAGATTCTGGGGCGAATATTTTAAAGATAAAACAATACGGGTTCTGGAAGTCAAATTTTGTTGCAGAAGAATATGTTGAAAATTCTATAGAAAATGAAAAAAATATTTCCGGTGGTATTTTTGGAAAACCGAATCACGGAATATTACTGCAAGTTCAACAAATAAGATATCTTCTGGAATTAGTTTCACTAACTGTACCAACTGCGTTGTGAATATTTATAATTAATAAAGTGTTGTTTATAGAATTACTGACTTTAATAAAAGTTACTTTATTATTTTTCTGTTGTATTTTGTTTAATTCTTTTTTGTAATTAGTGATATAACGAACTTTTCGCAACCAACCATTTTCGTAAATCATTATACAACTAGTTACATAAAGTAGAACATTTTGACACTTGCTTCGATAACAAAAGATGTTACGTTATATGTCAAAATTAGAAAATTAAGTTTATTCAAAAGATACGGCTGGTGTTTTGTAACAAGGAATGCTTAAAAGCTATAGAAAATGTATACTACATTGTCAACATTTTATGAAATGCCGTTATTTTGTTAACGTGAATCCGTGCCACGAGTAAGGCGTCCGAGAAATGCGATTCCATGGCCGTATCATTTTAGAGGGTACAAAAATTATGAAATATATTTTAGCCTCAATGGTGTATTAAAATATTGCAATACAGTATAGATAGATAGATAGATAGTTTATTTGACTATTTTACACAATTACATGGTTTATAGCAAGTCAATACAAGAAAACAGAAAGTATAGTTTGTATATACACAACACACAACAGTCAACAGTAAAGTGATTTAGAACACTAATAAAATAAATAGAACCTAATAAAAATACAAACAAAATAAAAAGATAGACGAACTTAGCAGAACCGACGTAATCTAGAAAATATTAGATTGATAATACTCATCTACAGAGTAAAAGCAGTGAGTTAAAAGACTTTTTTTAATATTAATCTTGAAGCATCCTTCATTCATATCTGTTATATGACAGGGTAGTTTGTTATATAAATTAATGTTTAAAATATTTCTTTCCGATTTGACCAATCTGGATCGAGGTACAAGTAGTTCACCCGCCACAGCGGCTCGTGTATTATGATTATGGCGGTCAGACACCCGGGGAACGATATTCCTGCGAGCATGTATTTCTATTAAAGTTTGTAATATAAATATACAGGGCAGTGGTAATATACGAAATTTTTTGAACAGTGGTTTGCAATGTTCACTGTTACCCACATTAGCTAAGATTCTTACTGCACGTTTCTGAAGACAAAAAATTTTTTTAGAATCAACTGCATTGCCCCACAGAACAGTGGCGTAGCTGATCAGAGAATGAAACAAACCGAAATATGCATTCATTAACATATGTGGATTCAACAATTTACGAAGCTGTCTTAAGAGAAACAGCACTTTAGATAGTCTTGTGCTAAGGTCGGTTATGTGTTGATACCAATTTAGGGTGTCATCTAGAGCAACTCCTAGCAGTCTGCAATGGCTACCGTTCACAAAACGCCTTTTGCTGGAGATAGTCAAATATTGGGTTTTAGCTTTATTAAGCTGCAATTTATTTGCCGAGAACCATGTTTCTGCGTTTGCTAGTAAATAAACTGCATACTGATTTATATCATCAACATTCGCATATGAACTTATAAAAGTGGTGTCATCCGCAAACAGTACAGTATTACAATTTCTCTCTCCAAAATAGCATAAGTCATTTATATAAATAATGAAGAGCAAGGGTCCCAAGACAGAACCCTGAGGCACCCCATGTTCAACACTCTCCAATTTTGACTCATGACCATTATCAAGATCAACAAATTGTTGTCTACCCTCTAAATAAGATCTAACCAAATTCAGAGGTGTTCTCCTGATTCCATAAAATGAAAGCTTGTTTAGCAAAATTTTATGCGAGACACAGTCGAAAGCTTTCGACAGATCGCACATTGTCAGGAGGGAATGCTCATGCCTCTCAAATCCACTAACTATCCTCTCTACAACCTCTAATAATGCTTTGGTAGTACACTTTTTACTCCGAAATCCAAATTGGGCAGGATGTAACAGTTTGTATTTTTCAAAATACTCAAGTAACCTATTTTTTAGCATTACCTCCATGACTTTACCAAATATGACGATGATGGAAATAGGTCTGTAATTACCAATTTGATTTAAATCACCTTTCTTATGTATAGGTAGTACTTTTGATATCTTAAAAATATCAGGGAAAACACCGCGACTAAAACAAATGTTAATAAGACATACCAGTGGCTCAGCCAAGCAGTCAATCGTTTCTTTTAGAAATTTATCATTTAGACCATATGCATCAGTGGTTGTAGATTTTTTCAACCTAAGGATTGTTGAACGAACCTCATCAACAGTTGTACCGAACAAAAAAAAGTTACAACTCACGTGGGGGAGAAATTTGAAAAACGTTGAATGCGTATCTGAGACAAGTGGAATATTCTTAATTATATTGTTTACTATCGAACTAAAATACATATTAAAGTTATCTGGAGTTAAACTAACCTTAGTACGAGATATTTTATTGCACTCAAAATTCACCAGTTTCCATGAGGCTTTATTTATGTTGTTGGTATTTAGCAAAAAAGAGTCATATGCTCTTCTTTTCGTCTGTTCAACTACTCTTCGATAGTGTGCCCTAAGATTCCTGTATAGGGACCACCCCCTCGAATCTCCAGTAACATCGCAGACAATTTTTAATGACGACAAGTACTGTCGCATATCACGTAAATGTTGATTATACCGTTTTACGGGTGGACCGTGTAAATGTGATTTCTTTAGAGGAAAGTGACTTTCTACCGCTGTTTTGTATATACCAACTAACCAAGTTGCCATTCTGTTTGTGTCCCCATCCTCTCCAGTGCAGTATAAAATTATTGTTTTCCATATCAAAACACATGTCAAAATCCGGCTGTACAGACAATTTTTTCTTCCCTTCCGATTCATGAATTATACTTTTCAAATTTTTCTTCCATCTTTACTGATTTACTAAAACTGAAGAGTGATGGGTCAAATTTAGCGTCAGATGCGTAGATGAGATTTTGTGTGCTGCTGTTTACACACTCCTGTATTTTTTTAAATTTTTCAACTCATTTCAATTATTTTTTACATGTGAGGTCCAATAAGCTTGACAATATTTTCGCGCAAAATTCGCAGCACATAGATTAGTACGGGAGATGAAGGTTGCAGAGAACATGATTACCTATGCGTGCACCTTGAGAAAGGTTCAAAGCACACAAAATTACCAAAAATAAATTGACGTCAGTGAACCTAGCAGTTCAACAATTTACTTTAAATGTTATTATTGCTATTTTAGATTATATTGTTGCTCACTGCACGCTATATGTATTTTATGATTATGAATATTTTAAATGAAAACTTGCTTAGTAGAATAGTCCTATACCAATTGTATCGGTCTTTTGGACAATAAATTATTATTATTGGTTAATAGCACTGTCACGTTGTTACAACGGTCACATGCTAACACTTATTATATCGTATCGTACAGCCTTCCGTATGGCCTTCATTTATCCATGTTTCATCAAAGTGTAATTAATATATTTTTAATTCAGATTCCGACCTTTTAATGTTTATTTTAAATAGTACTTCGCTATATAATTATTTTGTCTTTTTCTATCAGTATACTCTTTTATTTCACTTTATATGGAAATTCATATACCATAATTTATATGTCAGGCATAACTCGCAAAAGCACCCTTTTATATATTCTAGGCAAAGTGTCATCTTGTAAGATAGAGCGACCTAATTTTTTATTGTTGGAAGTTCATTTTTAAATAGCATCTTCTTTCCTTGAGTTTCCACTATTTTCTGTTTCGCAGTTGTATTGCTTTGCCACTCTTTATTGCACTATATATATACCCTACTCACTAACATTTTGGTAATAAACTCCATAGTTGAACCAAATCACTTACACTCATATTTTGATATCACGCCCTAACCCTTCATACACGTCATCGTCCGACATTCCTTGTTAGATGAGGGCGTTTACGATTTTGAGAGTACGGTGTACGGCTTGAATTATTCTCCATACTTAAGAACACAGATATAGGTATAAGAAATTTTACCACGCGCAACCCGATGATGACACTAGAGATGGAACAGGTGAAGCCGTCAATTCGTCACAACCAATGGAAATCCAACGTTTCGACCTGGTACATGCGTATTTGTTGCAATAAGCTATGTAATGGGGTATGCGGAACTGACAATTTTATGGGAAAATATATGGGTTGCATGTATGTCTCATTGTGTCGACTGCTATAAATTGTGAGCGGGTTTATAATATGAGTTACTCGGAGGCTGGGTATAGTATAGTATATTACAGTATAAGTGGATATTAACATACGGATTCATCAACAAGGCGTAACGTTAATCAGACTAGCGGAGTTTACGCGAAAAATTTACGCATCTGTTGCGCCAATTTAAATAAAAGCATACTCCTATTCACTACTATGTATAATACTTTATGATATGTTAACTAATCCATAGCACTGAAAAGTACTGTTTTTGAATATAAATACTAAATATACAATGGGAAACGCAAGGAACTAGAAGCCGAAGTTACGCGATTTTTAGACAGGTACAATACTGGGTCTAACTTTTGGCGCAAATATGGACGTAAATAAACAGCCTACCTAGCAACGCATGTTTCGCTACCTAGCAACGCATGTTTCGTGAATGGGCGCAAGGCTGGTTAGTCCGACTAACGCGCTTTACACGGGCGCAAAGCTGGCTAGTCCGACTAACGCTACGCCCGTTTCATGAATCCGGCTGTTAGATTTAAAACACGTGCGATTTTTCGAGCACGACTCACTGGAGTGCTCGAAATAGAGCATGAATGCTTTACGCTATTTTTTATTGCTACACTTTGAAATCATAAGTACTGGTATTTGTAATCTGTCACATAAGATTAATTCTTGTCACGACAGTTGTTACTGGTTGTATATTGTTTAAAAATAAGTTCTAACATTGATTACTTAAATAGTACAGCAGAATCACGATTAATACCGGAAGAATCGGAAAATGCTTATAAAAAAAAATACAAGTTCATCAAATGGATGGAAAAGCGAAAGGTAACAGATACAGATGAACAAGTTGTGCTTGCTTGCCGGTGCAGTACAAGGCGTCGACTGTGTAGGCTATCCATTCGAAATTGTAAAGTATGTTGAAGATAAACAAAGGGGTTGATTTAAAATCATTGGTGAAAGTTCATGCATTCTGAAGGCAGTTACAAAAATGATGTTGCCAAGAAGCCATATGTATTCAAGCAAGACGGTTTGCGGAAGTTTTTCACAGATACATCGGACATTACGTTTTTATTTTTGAAGGTGGTCATTTGCGGTATCTTTGGCTCTTGTAGAAGATATGAATTGTGCGACTTACGCTTACATTACATCAAGGAAGAAAGAGGTGTATTGCTTATTACTATCCGACCATCTAAGACAGTGAAGGATCGGCATTTTACTATTGCCGACAGTGATGGAATTAGTTATGAGCATTTGGTGAAGCAGTATTTATCACTGTGTCCCCAAAACGTAAGTTCAGACTGAGTTTTCTTAGGGTTTGATAAGGGGAAGTGCGCCAATTAAGTGATTGGTATTAATACATCTGGATCAAGTCCCTTGCAAATTTCAGGTTATCTTGCATTGGACGATCCTGAGAAATACACTGGTCATGGGTTTCGACGTACGTCCACTACCATTATGGCGAATAGTGACAATAGATCAAATCCAGCGACAAGTTGGATGGAAATTGGCAACTGTGGCGACTGGTTACATTAAAGAGAGTGTTAGCAATAAAAAGAATGTTTCAAACATTATTGGGAGTGCCATTAATAGAAGTGCAACCTCATTGACTTCCGAGAATGTTAGCAGCATTAATTTGAACACCATTTCCTCAGATTTAAAATCGTATTAATATTTCAAACAATACCAGTTGTACTTTTCACATTCATTTTAAAAAAATGAGATGTTGAATAGTTAAACAAAGCTTTTGAAAAATTTGATAGTAATATTTCATTTGACGCTAAAAGGTACTCCTGTCAGATCAAAATTAAAAATGTGACATTTAGACTTAAAGTTTCTCGAGTAGTTAATTTTGCTATACTAACTTTAAAACACGCGCGTTTTTAAATGTTGGATTTAAAAACGCTGAGCCGTACTTTAGATAAGCAAAATAGGGTCCTAATAAAAAAAGCCGTATTTCTGTTATTTGCATACTTGTATCACCGGTCTGATAACAAATTACTAGTTATTACTATTAACTTGGGATTTATACTCACGCATATAATTTACCTGTATAGTACAGCTTTATATTTTGTTCTGTTTTGCATTTTCTGGAGGTTCCGCGAAACAACCTTTCAGGAAAGAAAAATTAATAACAGTGAGCCATTTAAAGGAAACTGGAAATTCGCAATGAGTTACCCGGAAATATATGAGCCCAATTTGTAATCTCCCGGAATAAATTTCAGTGTTTATCGCGTTCCAGTGACATCCCAGCGTATAATCCAGATCTCAAAAATAAAAATTTCGTCAGCAAATATTACATATATATACTGATACAGCTACCTCAATCGATGCAAATTTGTTAATGTGTGTAGCGACTGTAAATTTCTGCAGTCACCATTCCGAGGTAAAATATTTGCAGTAAAAGGCATGATAATAAAAGACAACCATTGGCCGTTTTTATTTATGTGGTATAATGGTCCACAACTTTTAAAAATAATATTGAAAGTATAACATCTGAAGCTATTATACGAACATAAGCGATAAAAAAGCAAAAACGCCAAATCCAAGATATTAATTTAAAAAAATAATATAACTAAATCAAAACCAAGAAGGCACTAAAAGAAAGTAAAAAGTCAAAAATCATTATTTTCAAATTTTTTAATATTCGAAATTTAAAGACTAATAAAGTGCTCGTCAAAGATTTCCAACTAAGGGAATGTGCACACTAATTCTGTAATGGCAGTGCCTAGTTAAATTTAAAATAACATCATGCTTCGTTTTCACAATGACGAAGATCTAAAGAATAAAAGGAAATTATAGTATATTGTTATACTATATAGTATATTATTTGTTCTTTTAGTGTACATAAACTTGTTAAGATTTTATTTTGCACTGTTTTTTAACGGTTACTATGTATATAAAAATAATGGAAACACATCAGCACTGAATACACAGCCATTCTGTTGACTTTAGGGGAATATTTTGGAAGTGCCTTAGTAACAGCTAGAAGTCATTCTGCAAAATGCTAATTAAAAACACTTGACAAATTCATATTTCGTCTTTTTATTTTGACATACATTATAAAGGGAGCCACTTGCACTTGCTTAGAGCTTGTTTAAGAGATTTTGCACATATCCAACCATCTAGCCAACATGGTCCACAACTAAGGCCGGTTGACTAACTATGCTTTATATAAACACTGATATTATTCAAATCGGAGTGGTTATTAAGAGAGTTTTTAATATTTCATCGTCAAATCAGTATTATTTTACTCCAATTGAACCCACTGCTCGAATATAAGCTTTATATAGGAACGGTGGCTATAACCCCCTATTAGATTACAACGTTGTTAAGTCTCACAAAAAAAGGTAACCGCTTTCTGTACATCACGGACATGGGTCCTTGTCTTTATAAAATTTAGTCTTTCAACATGTATCAAATATGTATATATGACGTTTCGAATTATAAGCAAATTCGTATTAACGTTTTTAAGAAATCGTTTAAAATGAATAGTAGGTAACAAACTTGGCAACTATGCAGTCTCTCGTCTACTAACTCGCGATATATGTCGTTCTTGAACACTGTAAAGAAGACAAAGAGAGCAGTTAACAATGCAAATTAGATTATTACTTGTTTACTTTGGTAGTGCAGTACTTTTCAGTGCTAGATGATTTCGCAGGCTCGAGCGTGTTATAGTTTTTACTTTTCTGATGTACTAGCTATTTTTTAATTACTGTTATCGTTAGCTCATTATAAATTAGTGTTGTGAATATATAATTGCTTAAACAGTATTGTGACAGCCAGCAAGTCTATCGCTTGGTTCTTAGAGAGAGCAAGAAGGATAAACATAGCTTGGTTTGATAGTAACCTTTGCAAGTGGACACTTTTAATTGTTTTGAATTTCACTTATGTAATATTGACACACAATCGATTGTACATGTTTATAAATTTGGTTCAATAAAATAAAGGTTTTCAATTTAAAATGATTTATTTTTTTTTAAACATGTGTCATCTCTTTAAGATCATTTTTGTTGACAATAATACATTAGTGTTGTGAGTATTCAGTGTTGTATTGTTGTGTGTGAGTGTTTGTTTTAATTTATCTAGTACTTAGTGCCTTTATAGTATCTATTCGTTTTCCGTCTTAAAAATGTTGTAGGCGTTCCTATTGTTGACCGGTCCGCAACACCTTGATTTGCTTTGCCTGTGATATCAGATATTTGTAGAAGTGGCACTACGCTGGATAATGTTTCAGCACCGCTGCTTACAAGTTTATGGAAACAATTTCAAATTTAGCCTAACTTTGTGTTTCTCTTGTCAAGTGGGAAACCTTGATTGATATCAAAATAGTAACTGCTATTTCTCAATTTTTACACAGTTTCAATTGTCCATTGTGTTATTATACGAACCCGAGACATCAATTGTTTTATTTCATTGAACCCGCATAACTAGTTCTGTTCATAAATTCACATCTTCATAAATCACCAGGGCTATTAATCTAATTTTATAAACTGCAGAGATAAAGCCCGTTCAAGACCTAGAATGGACACACCGGAATATTCACTGGGAAAGAGAATTTATCATCGTTATAATGCAAACAATGAAGAAGTGTATCTTTGCCAACAATTTTAAACTTTGCTAAACTTTAATATACTCGATAATTTGTTCGAGCTTTAGTGTCGGAAAAAGTTTTGCAGAAGGTCGCAGCTATGAAATTAATAAATTATTTATTAAGTGCATTAGCAAATAAACGCCACTTTTGGAAGACAAATGGTTCATTATTAAATATATAGTGTAGGGTAGTGTTAATGCTTCAATTTCCACTTATATGAAAGAAAAAAACAGAAATCGTTAGGATGCGATAATTTTGTATTAATTTTAAATGTAAATGTAAATATCCGTGTAATTTAAATTTGTCTGAAAAAATAATGTTTTGTAATACCATTGGATATACAGGGTGTCCCACCGGGAAGTGCGCCGGTCGTTATCAACTAAAATATTAGTAGGTACTGTCCAATATATACTCCTTGTTTTACCAGAAGGCAACACCAACTGTTATTTTATAAGGGACAGTCCGTATAGTATTGAATTTTTCGATTCTATGAAATATTTATGGGTCGCCTTATATAACATTATACAGGGTGTTCCAGAATGATAGTCTAATATTTTACCAGTATATTACACAAGCCATTTCAGGGGGAGATCTTCATATGCAATTTTTTAATTTGGATCCTTCCTGTTGAGATATTCTAGTCTCAAAATGAAGGAAAAAGATAATTGGTATAATATTTGACCATAATTCTGGAACACCCTGTATATTAGTTATAGATTTTCATAATAATCATAGAAGGAAGCATAGAAATTGTCGTTGAACCGATTCCAAACTCTGACAAAGAACTTTATAAATCGAATACAATATGATGGAAACGCATTCAAGTTTTGACCTAACAAGAGCGCAAAATAGAGACGTTTGAATATTGGAGAAGTCCCTGCAATTTCAAAACAGGAAACCTATATGTTTTAGCAGCATTGGATATTATATTGTTAATGTGCTCAGTAAAAGCAAACTTACTATAGAAAGTTATTCCCAAATCCTTACAGCACTCGACTCGACTGATGGTCTTATCAGAATCATGACTCGTGTAACACTCGAGTATTGAGTTTAAGACGATAACAATAGAAGCCCCAAGTTGGAACCCTGTGGTACCCCGACTTTGGAAACAAAGGATAGGAAGGATAGTTCTGATATCTGACCATAAACTGTCTGTCTAAGATAGATAGTTTGATTATAGCATCAGAAAAACAAACTATTCTAATGTTAATACACAACGTTGTAATCAATTTGATCAAATGATTTTTTGAAATCTGTTACGTCAACTTGTTCACCACTATTTTAGACTTCAGAGATGTACTGAGAACCACCAGTTAAATACCTAGAGACTGTTGACTTCATTTGTATAAATCCATATTGGCTTGGTTGTGTAATAATTTTGTTATATTGAAAATTATATAATAACAAATTCTTCTGCAATTAGTTACATCATTCTAATCACCTTTTTTCAGTATAGGACAGTAATATAAATACCTTTTCACTGGGAAAGTAGAATATTTAAAAATTAAATGAAATAACCATAGGCTCGTCTAAAGCATAAGCACAATCTTTAAGTAAAATAATAATAATATATGATATTTAAGTCACCAAATAGTAAGTTATGCAGATGATGTGGCCATAATTGGAAGAGATAGTAGGGAATTAGAAAAAGTAACAAAAAAATTGTGGAGGAGGCACGTAAAGTGGGATTGCAGATAAATCAAGAGAAAATTCTGAGAATAGGAGAACAAAAAAATATACCAATTTCAAATTGAGAACGCAGCACGAAGAGATGGAATTTGAAGAATTTCAAGAATATGTGTATTTGGGGATTCTGATAACAGCTAACTGTGATGAGGAATAGGAAATTGATAGAAAAAAAAAATAAAAGCAAACATAAGACCGGCAACAGTTAACCACTTGAAATTAAAAAATTTGTCCAGAGAAGTAAAATTTAGATAATTGTTTAAAAATGCCCATTTTAAATGTTTCTTTCATAAACAAATGATCAAAAAATAAAAAACTTCAATAGCAATTACATATGCTATACTACAGGTACCATTGCAATGGAATATCTAGTAGCCAAAAGATATAGCTATGTGCTAGATGTCCCCAGGTTTCATTCAGCCGGGTTTGACAGGTACAAGCAGCCAGGGCTAATCATTAGTTGCCTCACCTATGGCATACTGATGAGAGCTAACTCGATTAATATTGTCGGAGATATTTAAAAACGCGAAAACCTCCCTCCGTGACCATTTTAAATTTTTCTCTCCTCATGGGTACAAACAAGTAATGAAATAATAAAAAAAATTAATGACAATTATTCGAAGAATCCAATGATTTTCAACCTCTGGCGCCTGCATTCTTAATTATATTTAAAAATCATTTAATCAAAGTAAATATCAACACTGCAAACTTTGAAATACATTTTTCTGATGTCAGTCCGTCAAGACTTAATCACGATGTTACATGACTCAGCTCTGAATGGATTTGAATACTGTTTGTCGTATAAAACAAAAAAGGCTGTAACGCTGAATTTTATTAGGTACCTATTCCACTTTTAAATGTCCTCGTAAAATAACCAGATTTGCTCACAACTCCCGACCGACTGGCGCCCTTGATTAAATTATTACTACTATTCTGGAACGGGGAACGGTCGATACGGCCATACAGTTATATTTTCCACAAAACTAAAAGCCGGAAGCGTTGTGATATTCCTTTCAGAAAACTTGAGGGGTGACTATCAGGCTACATTCAATAAATTACACCGGCACACAAAATTAAGAAAAAGGTCTGTACTTTTGAACGCACCCACTATCTTTATGTATTTTGATGCACTAACTCTGAATCTAAAGCCCTTTTAGCTCAAATACCATCAAGATTTTGAGTAAATCGAAAAAAATTGTGAAAACTTACAATAAAGCCACGTTAGTGAGCGCAAAAATTCGTAAAAATTAATTATTAGTATAGTTATTATGTATTTTGACGCGCTCAATCAAAATTTGAAGCCTGTTCAGCTTCATCACCACATATTTTGAGAAAATCGCAAAAATTGCTGAAAATGGCAAAAAATCATATTAATGAGAGTGAGAAATTTTAGAAAAATGTCTAGATTGGATTAAGTGTTCAAATATATTTTGGCTAGTCGAATTTTAATCTGAAGTCTTTTGAGCCTCATCACCCAAAAATTTTGGAAAAATCACAAAATATCACAAAAAATGGAAATTGCGCTTACTAATGCGATTTTTAATTATTTTTCGCCTTTTCCAGCTATTTCTCTCGATTTTTTGCAAAATATGTGGACGATGTGGCTCAATAGACTTCAGATTTGAATTCAACGTATCGAGACACACTTTTCAGTAATTTTTTTTGCGTTCACTGACTTTTTTGGAATTATTTGCTATTTTTTACATTTGCTCAAAATATCGAGGGTCTTTGAGCTAAACGGCTTTCAGATTTAGATTCAGTGCATCAAAATACATAAAAATAGTTGTGTGGACAAAAGTACAGACCACTTTTTTTATTTCGTGTGCCGGTATTATCCATACAACAATGATACATTTACATTAAGAAATATTTATCTAACATGATAATTTTCTCATACTCACCATTAAATTATGCACCCGTACTCATCTTCATGTCTCCATAAGCTTCACTTCACATTGGTGCTTAGCTTAATTCTGTTGAAGTACTTATTAATGAGCCGTTCAAAATCCTCTAATATACTTAACATTACGTTTTCTTAGCATGCGACATCAGATTATTATCTTTTTATAAAAAAATTAATCATCATATCATCCACTGAATCATTATTTCATTGATCATTATTTAATCCATATATCAATAATCTTATTAAATTATATTGTGGTAGCTCGAATTCTGGTTCCGGATCCATAAATTGACTACTTGAACGCTATATGGTGATGTATATAATATGTTAACTCTATGATTGCATTACTCTGTGCAGAAACTTACTTGAGCTTCACAAGATTATTCCCAATAGGACCAAGACAATGACACATTCAATGCCGTGTATGATGTGATAACGGTACATTTTAATATGCTCTTAGCTCTCGTCTTAGGCCATTCAGTAAAATACGTGGACTTGCGACTAGTAGCACCAAGATCATGTCCTCTTTTAATAGGTTTTCTTTAGAGCCTCATATTTTCCCTTTTCCTTTTCTTTTCATATACCTCACCATCCTGTATATAAGCTTGTGTTATAACAATATTTACATATACAGCTGAATTTAAAGAAATACGTATTTTGAAAGATTCCCTGTA
Organism: Monochamus saltuarius; assembly: GCA_025584915.1. Lineage (NCBI taxonomy): Eukaryota > Metazoa > Arthropoda > Insecta > Coleoptera > Cerambycidae > Monochamus > Monochamus saltuarius. The sequence continues at coordinate 37,129,512 of CM046728.1, forward strand.
CCTACCTATATTTATTTTATTTTATTTTATTATATTTTATTATAAATAATTCGCTGTGGTATGGCATTTACCCAGATAATCTAAAACTTTCAGTCATTAAGCCTTTGTTTAAAAATGGAGATCCAAATATGGTTGAAAATTATCGCCCAATCAGCTTATTGTCAGCTTTCTCAAAGATATTTGAAAAAATTGTAACAAATAGAGTAACTAGTTTTTTTAATACTTAAACTTTTTAGTGAATCCCAACATGGTTTTTTAAAAGGAAGGTGTGTTGAAACGGCTGGTTTTGATCTGGTGGGGAAATTTTCAGCAACCTTGAAAACAACCGATTAGTGTTGGGTGTATTTCTTGACTTATCTAAGGCTTACGACTGTGTAGATCATGAAATTTTACTTAAGAAAATGTCTACGTACGGTATTAGAGGAAATTGTTTAAAGTGGTTCAAAACATATTTAGAAAATAGAAGTCAAATAACTAACATCGATTTCAATGGGATAATTGTTAAGTCATCAAAGCAAAGTGTTAAGAGAGGTATTCCTCAGGGTAGTATTGTGGGGCCTCTGTTGTTTAATATATATATTAATGATTTGGGCAAATTGTTCTTGAATGGGCGACATAAAATAATAAATTATGCCGATAATACGACATTATTGATAGATGGAAGCACACTCTCCGAACTGGAATCGGAAACATCGGATTGCTTTGTTAGAATTCAGAATTGGTTCCAACAAAACAAACTTGTTCTGAATGAGAATAAAACCAAATATGTCCTTTTCAGCACTAATAGATAAAAGAACATAGTTTAAACATTAAATATTAATCAAATTCAAACGTCCCTTAGCGACTCTACAAAATTTTTGGGTATTTTTATAGACAGTACTTTAAACTGGATAACTCATATAGATAATTTAACAAAAATTAAATGGTGTATGTTACAGTATACGAGTTATAAAGCCCTATGTGTCGGAGAGAATTTTGAAAACAGTATATTATGCAAGTTTTTTATCGAAAATGAAATTTGGAATTTTGTTATGGGGTGCAAGTTCTAATATAGACCGAGTGTTTGTTATTCAAAAACAAACTTTTCGCATAATTTTTAACTTAAGTTTTAATAGTTCGTGTAGAGGCAAATTTAGACTGTTTGGGTGTTTGACAGTTGTGGGTTTATATATTTATGAATGTCTTTTATTTAATTTTAAACATAAACATAAATTTTCTAATTTTGAGTCCAAAAAGAAATATAGTTTCAGGAAAAATAATTATTTACTCCCACAGCATAAACTGAGTCTCACTGAGAAAAGTCCTATGTATGCAGCAACAAAGTTTTTTAATGCATTGCCAGAAAACATAAAAGATATTTTGTATTTTAAAGTGTTTAAGCGTGAAGTTATTGATAGATATAGAACCCTATACAATAGCAGAATTTTTTAGAAGTTTGTCTATAAGCTAGTAGGTATTTTTTTGTGTTTTATAGTTTTATTTGTGTGTATTTGATATTAACATTGTCTGAAAATTTTAATATTTATTGGTTTTGTGATTTGATGTGTCTTTTGGCGTAATTTTTTTTTGACATTGACTTGTTTTAACCCATTTTGTATGGCTGTTTGAAATAAATATTCTTATTATTATTATTATTATTATTATTATTATAACGCAGATGGCACGAGATAAAATTCCTTTTATTTGCTACACTCTATATTATTCAATTCTCAAATGTCTAAAATTACTTGTATTTGTAGAAAACACATTTTCAAGAATACGGCGCCCTTTAGGCAATGGTTTTACGCTACTGGTACGCATAGTTATAGTCCCGAAAGTACATTGGATCTCGTCACAATGGCATTCAGAGGAACAGGGGCAAGGACCCTAACTACGTCTTACGGCGGCGTCTTTGGACAACCAATGTATGCATATTTTATGCAACGCTTGAAGGTTTGTATAAGCGTTTTTATTATTTATGAATACATCAACCACATTTCATTCACAACACTGGTAGTTTCAGTTTAAAATTACGTTAAAATATATCAAGGATATGCTAGAAACGTAACCTATTGTATAAAACGAAGCATTTTTCATATTTTCATTTTCTATAAATAACAATATTGACTATTCTAACATTTTGTAACCTGTAACCTAGTTTCTATAAAACGAAGACTCGTTAGTGAATTAATAATTTCCAGTTTTCAAGTGTCTATAACTTTGTATTCCAAAATGAGAAGAAATTTGAACATAGTCTATCATCAGTCATATATCTACTCCTCATTCTAATCACAGGTATTAGCCCAGAAGTCGAAGACTTGTGCGGGAGAAGGGGCGGCATATTATTATTAAGCAGGCCGCATTTGCGCCCAGGAACGACTTACGTTGTTGGGCCCTAACCACTATTCAGTGCAGGAATGAGGGAAACTTGGAAAACTTCATTAATTAGGGGGGTAGTCAAATGTCGACCGGTATCAATCTCTCAAATTGACCCAAGTTAACATTATTCCACCCTACCATACCCGCAGAGAGGTGCTAATCCTGTCCACGAATATAGCTTATATACGGTCTACCGGCAGCGGGGCGCGAACCCACACCGATCTAGTCACCTCGATTCAAGTACTGACGCCTTAAACCGCGCGACCATTGACCGACCCAAATACAAATTGGAATACAAAATAGTGGAAGAAAACAAAGAGTGAAGATAATACAATGGCGCATATGATGGCCTATTTGATTTGCAATATTATACAGGGTGATATATTTTCTTTTAAAAAATAATGATCGATGATACCCGCACCTGTACCTGGTAAGCTTCTAAAGCTGGTAATTCTTTATTTGATACCTACTGTCATAATAAATATGCACACAATATTTGTTTTTTTTTTTTAATTTTTGACCCGCTGTAGCTGGACAGCGTATAAGACCCCACATTTATACGTATAACAAAAAATTCTTATTTTTGACCACAGAATACGCGCCTGGATTTTTGTCTTCTACTTAAAAAACACCCGGTATACGAGTATTTTGAATGTTTAAAATTATCGATATGCTTTATTAGACCCGGTATATTAACATTCACATTAGTTTAGCTAGTTCACCGCTGTATATATCACTGCCTTGAATAAACTTTTTTAGTAGCATTTAATTACAGTTTTTTCCATGGGGCAAAATGGTTATTTAAAAAGTGATAAAAAAGTTAAGTGAATTTGTTTCATTAGATTTTCCATTAAATTCTGTTAAATGCAATATAAGATATTTGAAAAACTCCACCCACAGTAACATATTGAAACTCAGTACGTCACAAGCAGAAAATGCCGGGCGATATTATTTTTAGCAAATCCCTATTAAGGGGATTTTGAAATGTTACGTCCCACATCGGATTTAATGATAAGAAGATAGGAAAATATTTGTAGAACGGATTGATTGATCTGAAGTGTTAACCGTTTTCGAGATCCATTAGGCAAACAGCAGATTTCTAAAGACCTTATACACATAATATAGAAAAATAAAGGATTAAGTTAAACCCTCCCGACTGGAGTTCAGCACAGCGACACAATTTGAGAAGGACATTAGACAGCTTTGCAATTTCAGAATGACCCTATGTCTGGAAACGCATTTTACTTTATTTGAGAAGAACAAAATAGTAATTCCTGAAATAATTCAGAAATATTATTCTAAGCTTAGATGTTCCAAGTACTTTTCTGTAACTTACTGTAGGAAGGAGTAATACCCGTAAAAGCTGAATGGTAATTCGACTGTCAAACTTCTGGTGGTCATAAAGCTAAAATCAACAAAGTCCACAATAGTAATAACGAAGAAATAAAACACTAACAAAGACTCATCTGAAGAGAGTGCCAAATTCGATGGCGATTATTGAGATTTCAGGGCATATAAGAGATACAATAACGTTTAAATTGTGAAAAGTGTTATTAATAATTTGGCGCTAAATCAAAAGTCATTTCAAAAATTGGAAGAAACCGAGCAGACCAGGTGTCAGAGATTCAGTTAACCGTAAAATTCCTGATAAAAGTTTTCTTTTCTCTATCCTGTTTCTTACCCTAACGGTCAATTATATGATTCTTCCGAACAGAAATGCATCTTCATTTGGTCGCCTCCAAGCTGATAAAGGTTCTATGATCAGGAATGAGGCGCTCTGGATACCTTTCTCGATATAACTATACAGCTCTTCTTGAATGTTTTTGTGACTCACCGTATATTAGCAACAAATCAATTTTTTTCTGAATGATGAAACATATTGAAAGCACAAAAGATACACGTTTGATCTTATTATTAAATTAATAACAAGCATTTTGTGACATTTATGCACTTTAAACAACAAACATAAAATTATTTTCCAATGATTACTTGATCCTTCCACCGCTAATGTGATTTTTAGGTGGTTTTTATTTTGAGACTCTTTAGGATAATATAGCTTATAACTTTTAAACAGAAAGTAATACAGAATAAAGGTTTATTCGAAAAAGGAGAGATTTTTGAAAGGAAAGAAAGTTGAGTATGTTTCTGGAAAAATATAATTGATGACGTCATTAGTCCTTTTTGTCAAAATCCAAAGATAATATTTTGAATTGCAAATGGAGCTTTAGGCCAGGAGAATTACGAAAAAATCTTTCAAATTTGGCTCTAACGTGACGTAACTTACATAACTATTGGAATCGCTCGGGAATGGTACACCTATTGAAAATATCGAAGTGCGCCAGCTTGAAAAGGTGTGATATTTGCATAAACAATGAAAAAGTGAAAAAAATTGCGAAAATCGCGTCTTTTTTCGGAAACAATCGCATATAACTCGCTAAGTATGCATGTTATAGAAAAAATGTATACTTATAAATTTGTTCGCTTTGAAATTTTCTATAAGATAGAGTTGGTCCGATATCCATAGATTTGAAATGTTCTCTGCAAAATGCTCGAAAATGCAAAAAAAAGTAGGTAAAAAACCAAGTAATTTTAAATTATTTATTTAATAATGAAAAAACAACCCAATCACGTCATACATTTATAGAAAAGTACTTGACGAGAGCCGTAAGGCCGATTAAGATTGGACTGACAGTTTTTTCATAATGCAATTGGTATGTATGAAAAAAAATACCTTTAATTTTGTGCCAGGTTCAAAGTTATGAATATTTTTTTGCGCCCGCACTTTTACACCTTTTTGGACCCTTAAACTATCATATACAATTGCTATCTTAACCATTTTTCAATTTTTAATAATTTTTTGAGCGGTTTTAAAAGTTTGAAAGTGTTGGCTTTTAAATAGATAAGCCTGTGAAGCGGATTTGCGAGTGGGAAAAATCGGAAACTATAGAAAAATAGTACTCGGAAAGACGCTTCTTTTAAAAATGATCCAATTCGGTCCAGTAGATGTTCAGATATTAACTTCCAAAGTTGGGAAGGGTATGCGCCGTAACGGTTAATGATGTAACAATAAGTTATATACCAATCGATAGGTATGTTTTCGTATCTGTTTTCAAAAATTACAGTGCATCACGCACAAAAATTTGCATAAACATTGTGTAGTGCGCGCTCGGAGCCGAAATTCGGAGGGGTGGGGATAGGCTGCAAAACTTCGGCGCACAAAACATACTAGATTCGGCGCTTCAAAATCGGCGCGCTCGCTTCAGGATGATATATCTCGGCTTCTACTGCACCGATTTTGACGATTTTTTTTTAAATTGGGGTAGAAAAACGAGAGGATTTTCATAGTTACATTTATCAATTTTAAAAAATAAACAATCGGTGGTCGATTTTCATAATCAAGCATTTTGAAATGTTGCTAAAAATTAGTGCTAATCATCCATTGTAAATTAGTTTTAAATTGAAGAATTAATGCGTAATAATGTTATAAACTAATTTAATTGTTATTTAATGCATATAGTACATTGAATAAGGTATAAATAATCGCAAAATATAGACAATTTCATTAAATTTACATAATTTACAGAATTTATTTATCTATAATACAAGTTCATTTGTTACATTAATTGGCATACTTTCTTTTACACGGAATTTCGTCGTCGCTGTCTTCTACATCTATATTACTTACTATCTAATACATTTTTTTCACAATTTTTACAAGTTTGACCGTGGCATCCTGCGCAATAGTCGGAACATTATAATCTGTGTTTTATATAACTACAAGATTTTGTGCAGCGCTTTGTACATTTACAATTGATGTCTCGTAATATACAGTCGGGAACTAGTTGGTATATAATTTATTGTTACATCATTAACCGTTACGCCGCATACCCTTCCCAACTTTGGAAGTTACTGGACCGAATTGGATGATTTTTTTTAAAAAGAAGCGTCTTTCCGAGTACTATTTTTCTATAGTTTCCGATTTTTTCCCACTCGCAAATCCCGCTTCACAGGCTTATTTATTTAAAAGCCAACATTTTCAAACTTTTTAAAACCGCTCAAAAAATTATTAAAAATTGAAAAATGGTTAAGATAGCAGTTGTATATGATAGTTTAAGGGTTCAAAAAGGTGTAAAAGCGCGGGCGCAAAAAATATTCATAACTTTGAACCTGGCACAAAATTAAAAAAGGTCTTTTTTTTAAGGTAGGTTACTTAACCATTGCATTATGAAAAAACTGTCAGTCTGATCTTAATCGGCCTTGCGGCTCTCGTATTGCAGTCAAGTACTTTTCTCTAAATGTATGACGTAATTGGGTTGTTTTTTCATTATTAAATAAATAATTTAAAATTACCTTGTTTTTACCTACTTTTGCACTTTCGAGCATTTTGCAGCGAACATTTCAAATCTACGAATATCGGACCAAATCCACCTTACAGAAAATTTTATAACGAACAAATTTATAAGTATACATTTTTTCTCTAAAATGCATACTTACCGAATGCTATTGTTTCCGGAAAAAACGCGATTTTTGCAATTTTTTTCCACTTTTTCGTTGTTTATGCAAATAGCACACCTTTTCAAGCTGGCGCACATCGATATTTTCAATAATATACCATTCCCGAGCGATTCCAATAGTTATCTAAGTTACGTCACGTTAGAGCCATGCCAATCTGTTACCCTCCTGGCCTACTTACTTTATCACATACTACGTGTTCTAAATTTTATTAAATTTTTTTGTATGTTCATATATTATCGAGTTTGAGATACCGTATATCACTCCATTTCTTTCATTTTGAAGTAAAATTGTCATACATACTGTGAAAAGTAAAATGAGTGCAAGGAAAAGGAAATTAAATGACGAAAAATTCGGATTCAAGCTCCAAGATATTGTATTTACAGATATATTTCTTGCTGCTGAAAGAACTAAGCGATTTATATACGGCAATTACAAGAATTATTATAGAATACTTAAAACTTACTACTGATTAAAAAAAACGTAAGCATATGCGAATTAGATACCTACTTTTATCCTTCTTCTCACAACGGTAATTAAGAGAGACAGAACCATGTAATTCGGATACGGATTACTCCTCGTCAAGAATAAACTCCCTGGTGCGACAAGGAACTTCCTGTTCGACATGGAGCGCCTCACTTCAGAACCGATGGATTGTTATGCCAAAACCGTATGTGAAGGGTCGGTATAAAGCATCAGCCATATATTGATTTTGATAACTAGTTTTATCTAGTCCAATTAGAATCTTCGTTCTAGACTTTGAAACCCCTTTGATGGCTAACCAAAATAATTTTCAGTAGTACATGTGGTTTGAGCCAGCCTTCTGTGTATCCATATTTACAATAAAGCACATCTACGACATTAATATGGCCACATGCACGTACACCCAGTACGTTCTGGTGCCAGCATTACATTCTTATGCAAGTGTAGTCCACTTTAGCGGTTTTATCGCAAATGTTTCGTCCCTTGGAACTGTGTATGCATAATGTATACCACTTGGATATAACTAATACATAAATTTAAATTCAGACGGGTCTATCTCCGCAGCCGGGATTAAAACTTTGCATATTTTTAGTTTTTGTCGTTAGTTGGAGCTGCGTTACCAGTGGCATAAGTTTGGCCACCAAAATGAGAAAACAACTGTTTTACAAATAGAGAATATACAGATATCTATTTAATTATGTTACATTTTTTTTTAAGCATCACTCTGTTTTTAAATTAAAAGGATAATTATGGAAAATAATTTTAAATAGTGTTGCAACCTTGTATTACTATTTCTTGACCTTGTCTTGACAACTCGAATGCAAGATAAGACAATATTTAAAAAGAGTCTTGTGAAACAATATAAGAAATACTGTGTTTAAAATATTTCAGAAGGTAATAGTATGAACCAAAATAAGCAGAAAAGTCTTAATAAACATGGGTCCGCAAAGTAACGGTTGCGGAGATATGAACCACTATTCGTTTTTCAAACATTTTATTTTATTAGGAATAAACCGACAAAGAAAGCTTTTAACAAACAAAAAACAAAGTTACAGAAGATGTTCAAAGTGCCCTCCGTCCATTTCCAAGCAGGCGAGACATCTTCGTCTCTACGATATTCAAACTCTTTCGAAAACACCCTCCTCGGTTTGGATTTATTGACACTTTTGATTAATCCGTAGCTGCAGCTCTTCCAGGCTATTTACAGGAGTACCATACACTAATGTCTTCTAATATCCCCAAACAAAGAAATCTATAGGGTTCAGATCAGGTGACCTCGGAGGCCATAAAACAGGTCCGGCCCTTCCTACCCATCAATGTGGAAAAGTTTAGTGTAAATGCTCTCCAACGGCAATGGAAAAATGAGCTGGAGCACCATCATGCTGGAACCACATTTGTTGGCTCTGATTCAAAGGAATGTCTTCCAAAAAACTCATACAGCGTGTTTTGCAGAAAGTTGAGGTAAGTAGCGCCTGTTAATCGGTTTGGTAAAACTGGCCATTTGGATAAGCGTCATCATACAAGCCATAGCGAAAGAAAACATGTACACTGAGAACAACTGTCAAATACGTACTGTTTATTTCACTAAACATCAACCAACTATTATAAGAAAATACACAACGTTTTTGCAAAATAAAAAAGGGGCTAAAAAACATAAAACATTCCATATTTCCGCAACCGTTACTTTGCGGACCCATGTTTATTAAGACTTTTCTGCTTATTTTGGTTTATATTACCTCCTTAAAGATTTTGCACCCTTTTTAACACCCTGTATAAATTGTTAAAAATATAAGGAGAAATATTTAAGTGAATATAACTGTAAAAATAAATATTGTATTTCGATTGTAGGTATACACTTAGATATAAACAATATTTTTTCAGAAACTGCAATAAAATGACACAATTGTGTTATGTATAACAATTTAATTTATGTTTGAAATTGTTTCAACTGTGTTTGAATCAAGACGGTTTAGGCGTGGTGACTATCATAACGATAGCAACCTAATAAACAATACAAAATAGTTCTTTGAAAAAGTAATGTCAGAATTATATATTGTAATTCATATTCTAAGAGTGTTTAATTCAAAATGAGCTCGGAAAGTGAAGACGAGCATTTACCAGGGGAAGTATTAGAAGCGGCACAAAGTGCTGTTTCACAATCCTCAAAAAATCGTCGAGACAGTACGAGATTGCCTACAACGAATTCAAAGGGTAGTGTAGTTCGAAGAAAATTCAAAAAGTGTCCGAAGCGGTGCTACTGGCATATTTCGTGCAAAAAAATCCAGAATTCTAACGAAATATGAAATTGAAAGACTTTTACTAGAAGCACCTGATGATAGACTTCTGCTAGAAAAGGCAATTCAGATTAATATAAATTGATCGATTTAACTAATTTTGAACGACTTTTCAGAATGATGTAAAAACAAAGATCCACTTATTATTATAAGAATTTCCGATTCCAAAATTCATACTCTGAGATGTTTTTGATTTCAAGTCCAGACCAAATGAAAGTATATCGTAAGTACTGTCTTTTACGTCTAGCAGTTATTACAAGTTATCATATTTTGTGAAGTACGTCAGGGAAAAATGTGGTAACCAAGTGGTTGGTGTCAACAAGGTAAGGAATGTGCCACATTAAATAGTAACTTATTTTAATTTGCCTCATCCGGAAACTTATACAAGGCAGTGCCTTAGAGGTTCTATTATGGTAGCGGAGACATATATAGAAGTTTCTATACAAAATAAAGTTTCAATCGCAAATAAATTGTTACGATCTTCAGCAGGGCCTATGGAATTTGCCAATAATACAACGTACTCTGTAAACTTAAACAATTACAGCAGCAGAATACATTGAAAACTGCGAATTAAAAGCTTCAAACAATAGCTGAGATCTGGCATAATTCACTGCAATATCGGCACTACCAATTTACATAAAGTGCAAAATAAGGAATCGTCCTGTTTATAATATTGAGATGTTATATTACATAAAATGTATATTGTTTAATTAATGGAATCATAAATAAGTCGAAAATATAACAAATTATTTTAACATTTCTTTGATGTTATACAGCGAAAAGACTTTGGCGTTCCAAAACATAAAAGAAAGAAGAAAAAGACTCACTTTGTCCACCGAAAATTTAACGAAAATGTCGACTTTTGGTGGCAGTTTATTCAGTCTAGGTGCAGTTTTGCTGAACTAGAACTAATTATAAATTCACTACCACTTGACTGAAAAAGTTCTGACTCTGTTTTGCCTATTTCGTACTTTACTTATGTAAAACTGGTCGTTTTTATATATTTTATAACACGTACCAATCGACTACTGTCGATGATCGATCATATCGATAGTTACGTGTGAGCCCCGAGCGGGACCGTAGCCGACCGAGGGTAACCACCACTGCTACCAAATTCGTAATAAAGTTCATGTTTCTCATTTGAATGCAAGAGTCTCACAAGAATCATGCAAGAGTCAATACAAGATATGATCATGCAAGATCGATCAAGAATAAGCCTTTAAAGAATTTATTTTCTTGTTTTACAAGACAAGACTTTAATATTTTGGAAGATTTGTTATATCAGATAACATTAATTTCAAGAACTTATCGATTCCATTAGAATTTAAGTGTTAATTCATAGACGGCGGAAATTAATGTGATAGAGTATAATTAGAAGAATAGAGTGGATAAGAAATAACCGACTGACGCAATGCTTTAACTTTGTCCGTATGATACCAATGTTATACCTACGATGATTGATCGGCCAATTCATCATAATGGTCAATGGAAATTGACCTGAATTTAGTGATTCGATATCTGTATTCCTCTTTTAAACGCTAGCAAGGAAATGTGTAGAAAAATGTGTTCTTGTCATCTTGAAATTATTGTTTCTTTAAGAATTATTTATTTCAGAAAAATAAACAGTTCGTATGAGAGTCAAATATGAGGATGAATATCAAAATATTACGTGTTCTCTATGGCAGATTACAAACAATATGTATTTCATGACACTTTTGAAATAATTGGCAATTATTACATAACAGAATCTATATTAAAGACAGCAAATTACCAGTCTTGATAACCTTACAACCTACACTAAATTAAAGCTACAATAATTAACCTACTATTAAATAATTAATTAAAGTAAAAGTAATGACCAAAATTATTCAACTAAAATTGATATTACAATAATTATTTATGCAACAAGTACAAAAAGTAAGTGTTTATTGCACGTGACGTAAAATTATCCAACGAGGCCGTCAGGCCGAGTAGGGCAACACGTCGAGTGCAATAAGCACTTTTTGTACGAGTTGCATACAATATTTTTTCTACGTTCATGCAAAAACCAAAAAATGTTTTGTTTTGATGACACTTAGTGTAGAAAAATATGACGTCGATTTGAACGTTTAAGTTTGTCATGAAGAAATAAATCGAAGAGTTAAATTTTTCGACATAAAACAGGTACACCTTATTTGTGAAAAATAGATAGGAGAACAATATTTTTCTAATAAAACTTTCGTACATACACTGATAAAAAAGTTATAACCAGTTTTTATCAACCAAGGATACATTTTGAAGCGCCCTCTAGCCTCTACAGCAAAATTAAGTACGGATTCGGTTTACTCGTCTCAGAAAACCTAATCTAAATTTTCAAAAGAATCCTTTCAAAACTTTCTAAGAATTTTAAGAATTTCGAACTTTAACGCTCTGTATCTTTTTTATTAGCCAGAAATGGATCAAGGTAAGTTTGGCTTAATCGCATTATTTTGATATAAGGAGTCTACTCTTGTTCTGTGTCCCATTAATTTCGGGACACCTTTTATACAGGGTATGTCATTTCACTCCAACTGCCAATATCTTAGAAATGATTTATTCTAGTTCCGGAAGCTCGGGTTGTTAGATCCCAAAAAAAATAAATGGTTGACTACAGCTACTGAAAGTAAATATATATTGGCAAAAACTTTATATTACAAAAAATACTAAAAATAGTATCGCTACGCCATTTATACAAAAAGATTTGAAGTAACATTTCTAGCTTCTAACTGTAATTTGAAGATATTCGAGGGACCTAACGACCCCAGCTTCCGGAAATAAATTTCTTCATTTCCAAGATATTGGCAGCAGGATTATTAAGTGGCACACCATATATATATACTAACAATAATTTGCAGAGACTTATTTGCAAAAATGTGAGATGGTGAAATTATCAACTCTGGTTCAACCATTTCTGTCTTTAAGGCTTCATCCCCCTGCTGACTTCTGATCCAGAACAGATCAAAACGCTGAAATTGTTTATGAGTGTTCATAATTTCTGACCTTGTAGGAGGCAAGAATGTTTATTGTGTGCCAAGATAGAAATTAATTGTAATTATTATTTATAGTTACTTATAGAATGAACGGCAACATTTTCAAAAAATATATTTAGTCAAATTTAATTTATGAAATGTTATGTCGATAATACAGAGTGTCCCGAAATTAGTGCAACATAGAGCAAGAGTAGGTTCCTGACAAACTTACCTTGGTCCATTTGTGGCTAATAAAAAAGTTACAGGGCGTTAAAGTTCAAATTTTGAATTCGAAATTCTTAAAATTCTTATAAAGTTTTCAAAGGATTCTTTTGAAAATTTGCGTTCAAAAGTTGATGGTTAAAGATACAGCGTCAAAAAGGTAATATTTTATTTTCGATATTTGCCAATTACTTTATAAGCAGTTCATATATGTGTATACATTTTGGAGATCAGGATTTTACGAAGCCCTAGAAGAGCCATGTCTATATATATTTTATAAGTTTAGACTTTATTCTCTGAATTCATACTTTAATCTCGAATTCACACTTTCATCACTGAATTTAAACCTTAATCTCTGAATTCAGACTTTAATATCTGAACTCGCACTACTAACAAAATTATGGGACAAGTCGTAGCACTCAGAGCTTTATAGATAGATAGGGAATTGATATTTAGAGGACATAATATACTTTACGATATTTGTCATCAACTATAAAATTTTACAACACTCTGTATAATTTTACTGTTTTTGATTCTAGATACGATTTAAGGGGTGACTGTACTTGTTTGGGAAATGATTTAGACCACTTAATTTCCTTAGACCTATTTAAATTGCCGTGATGTGCTAATACCAATTTCCTGATTACATTTGATTGTACCATTGTCATGAACAGTACTATTTAAATACAGGATGTCTAAATAACGTTGAGCCTTTGAATTATATCTGAAATATATATAGCAAACAGCCGCAATCAGTCGTCAGCGGTGCCACTAGCCATGTACTGGTTTCGAACTGGTTAGTTCTTATCAGTATATCACAAATAAGATAAATAACTAGCAATCTTAACTGTTTACAATTTGTCATGATAGTTAACAGAAAATGAGTACGCAAAACATAGCACGTGTGTACACATCCAGTAGCATTGACTACTCAAAGCTGGATCTGAATACAGTCACAAGCAGAAAGCAATCCATTCCATTCAGACATTAAAGTCTGAATTCAGAGTTAAAAGTCTGAATTCAGAGTTAAAAGTCTGAAATCAGAGATAATAATAATAATAATAATAATAATAATATCTCTACCCCTCATTCTAATCACGAGGATTAGCCCAGAAGTCGGAGACTTGTGCGGGAGAGGGGGCGGCATATTATTATTAAGCAGGCCGCATTTGCGCCCAGGAACGACTTACGTTGGTAGGCCCTAACCACTATTCAGTGCAGGAATGAGGGAAACCTGGAAAACCTCATTAATTAGGGGGGTAGTCAAATATCAACCGGCATCAATCTCTCACATTGACCCAAGCTAACATTATTCCACCCTACCATACCCACAGAGAGGGTGCCAATCCTCTCTATGAATATAGCTTATATACGGGCTACCGGCAGCTGGGCTCGAACCAACTCCGTCTAGTCACCTCGATTCAAGTACTAACGCCTTAAACCGCGCGACCACTGACCGATAAACTTTGAATTCGGATTTTAAGTCTGAATCTAAAAAAACATTGTAGATGTTCCACGGCTTCGTAGTTTTTTTTTGAGCGAAATTCAAATTTCTTTCTAATTTTGACGCAACCAGTAGAGGATGCGACTTATGGCACATCATGCTTTTTAAAGGACACAACTTTTTTGTGGCTTAGTGTGTTTCTCCTAACGACTTCAACAAGGTATTCCTTTTTTAGAAAAAAAGAAGTATTGACTGTTTTAATAATAATATAATAATAATAATCAGATGGTGTATCCATCTGTAACTCAAAATGTTAAAATTATGGAATGTGCAATTTCAGGAGCATCTGCAAGGTTTCATAAAACTGTTTCATGAAAGCACCAAGATTTCGTCAAAGCAAGCCAATCTTTTTCAAATAACATGCTGCATTTTCAGTGGAAAAAGCACGTTACCTGAAACTATAAGAATTTTTACTCGGTGCTTTGAATATTTCACATAGGATTATCCCGAAAACGGTTACTCCTAACGACTACAACAAGCTATACCTTTTTCAGATAAAAAAGTAGAAGTATCGGTTGCTTTAATATTCAGATGGAAACAAACTTTAATTTCTAGGTTCCAATCTCCAAAATGTATGCAAGTATTTGGATTCTTTTAAAAGTTATTTACAATAATTATCAAAACAAAATTATAACTTTGACAACCTGTATCTTTATAAACATCAATTTTTGACTAAAGTAATTTTGGCTGCATCGCATTATTTTGTCGTTAGGAATCTATTCTTGCTCTATGGTGTATTAATTTCGAAACACTCTGTAAAATGGATGTATCCATCCGACTATTGAAACAATCGGTTCTCCCATCTTTTTATCTGAAAAGGGTACACCTTACTGAACTCATTAGAAGTAACCGTTTTCGGGATATATCCTATATGAAATTTCAGTGCACCGAATAAAAACTGTTTTGGTAAGTCAAAATGCTTTTTCCTACAGCAAAATGTTGCATTTTCCTGTATAGGAAAAATGAAAAGAACCGCTATGTGTCACTTCGTACAACAAATACCGAAGGTGGCATCCTCAGTAGTGCACGCGGTTCTACCGCAAACAAACAAACATTCCCGTTTTGAAGACCCTCTGTTGATAAACAAACAAATGAGCAGAATGCCCCCCAAAACCGAATCACAATCCTGAGGCGCGCGATATCAAAATCTCGCACGAGACTGGGGCGTAATTAAACGCAAACTTTAGATGCGAGGATTTAAGTTAAGAAAGCCGAGGCAAACTCCGCCTTTGAGAACTGCCGGGACTAAGTAACACTTTGCGGCGGTTTATTAATAACGCCTTCGTCATTCGAAAGTATGTGCGGCTTTCTGAAAGTAATCAACAATGAAAGGAGACGATCCCGGGTGTAGTGAAATTTTAATCTGCCCGTTATCGTACCGTGAGACAGACAAGATGGAATTTATCAGTGTTTCTAATTAAAATGGAACGCTGAATATTTCGTGATATATAACGTATTTAATGCCGAACAGAATTTGTTTCAATAATAGGGCGATACGATAGTATTATGCGATATACTAATTTATATATGGTTTTCGTGAAGGTAGGTCCACTCAAGACGCTATTTTAGCATTGACTAATGAAGTTTACACCGCTATGGATGAGGGTAAAAAGTCATTATGTGTATTTATAGATCTGGCAAAAGCCTTTGACACCGTAAGTCACAAAATATTGTTCGAACGACTTGAAGGTATTGGTATAGGTAACGCAGCACGACTATTCCGGAATTATTTGTCTGGCCGCAAACAATGTGTAAAAATAAACGATCATATGAGTAATTTTGAAATAGTTGAATATGGAGTGACTCGAGGCACAGTTTTGGGACCCATACTGTTCACTATATATGTGACTGAACTGTTCCCTATTCGTAGCGGTGGGAACATTATTAGTTACGCAGACGACACAGCTATTTTTTATAATTAAAGCATGTTCTTGGGATTTGTTAAAGGCTAAGGTAGAAAGCGATTTATCAGAATTGCCATCTTGGTTTGACAAAATGCTTCTTACTATTAATTACAAAAAACCAATTACTTTCCTTTTTATTCTGATAAACGGTCCGCGCTAAATTTTGAGTTCATTAAAATTTGTAATGAACACTTCACCCATTTGATTGCTTCTAAAATAGAAATAAAATATCTTGGCCTGATAATTGATAATCATTTTAAATGGAACTGTCATATTTATTATACAATAAAAAAATTGAGATGTATTTTATATAAATAAATACGTGATTTCCTATTTATTACGCAGTTAATATCAATCTACTATGCCCTAGTCCAACCACACATGACAAATGGAATAGCAGTTTGGGGAGGAGCCATGAACTGTCACCTTGCCCCTTTAGAAATAATTCAAAAATACTTTTTAAAAATAATTCTGAGAAAAGATGTCACTTTCCCAACAAATGAATTATATATTGAAGCATCCGCGTTCGACATAAGACAATTGTTTTTTCTACATGTTAATTTACAACAATACAAAAATCAGAGTCAGCTTCAAAAACTGTCAAATATTTGAAATACTAGATATAGAAACTATTATATGTACAGAGTACCAACTATGTATACGACAATATTTCAGCGCGGATATTTGTATTTATTTGGCGCCTAAGCTTTTCTCTCTCGCTACCTGTTAACATAAAAACTGAATTAAAATTAAATGTATTTAAAAGCAAAATAAATTTTTTTTTGATAGAACGCGATAGATTGGAAATACATAAAATGATTGATATAAAAAATATTTTAGATTTTCATTCGTCTTTTATATATGATAGGTAGATTACGTTATTTATTTTTTTGTGTTTACATGGTTGCAAACTTGTATTTATGTTGTAACTAGATTTTAGACTTATTTATATATATTATTAAGTACCTGTTATTGTTTGTAATTTTCTCACGCACAAGCTTTGCTTATGTGAGTTTTGTTGTTTATTTATTTGTGAGATGTTTGTCATACTTACTAATGTATCTTCTGTATACTATAAATAAACATTATTATTATTATTATTATACTACTAGTCGTGGGGAGGCTAGTACACTGAAAACAGTATTTACTTATACAGTTGCAGATCTGTGTATAATAGGCGTAAAAAGGTAGGTAGGTTGAAGTTGTTAGGAGTAAAAGTTTTCGAAATAATCCTATTTAAAGTACTCAGTGCACTGATTGAAAACTGTTACCGTTTCAGGTAAAGTGCCTTTTGTACAGAAAATACAGCAAAATATTACTTGAAAAAGTTGTTCAGAACGGTAAATTATGGGAACGTGCAAAATTTCAAAAAGATCGACCTGCTTTGATAAAATCTTTGTACCTACTTCCAAAACAGCTTTTACTCGGTGCACTGAGCTTTTGCGATTTCCGTCTCGATAAATTAATTTTATTGTCAACAAAAGATCGAACATTCATTTATCTTAGCAAAATAAACTTCATGCACAATTGCATTTCAAAATTATATTTTATAAATTTAATAACGTAAGGAATGCGTGAATTTGTACTTTGCAAAATATAATTTTATTTTGTAAGGGAAGTATTAAACAAATATTTGTACGCATTAAACTACCTTAGAACAGTTAAATGACAAAAAAATACTAAATTTGGGCCGTAGTTCCAGAACGTAACAATATTGCAAAAGTTTAGCTCTGTACCAGACATCTTAAAATATTCATTTATAAATAAACGATAAAATGATTTCCTGCCTAAAACGACTTCTTTCAAACACCTACAATCCTTTCCGGAAATTGTAAAATTCAATTTAAAGCCCAATGCGTCGACAAATACCTACCAAATTCTTTTCAACTTACAAACATACGCGACTGTAAGGCTGCTGTAGTTCTACATAAAAAGTGGGTAAATACGTTCCAAGTTCAGTATAGAGCTCTTTACAAACATGTATTCAAATCTGAAAGTTAGTTTTTTTAACGCAATTTTCTTTAATTGAGAGTAAAATGCAAACTTAAATATAAGAAATAGAAATGTAACGGTAAAGGTGTAAGCCATGAAAGTAGTAAACATTGATTGTATAAACTCTACATTACTAATACTGACAAGAATGATATACCTACAACAAAAGTTGATATTTTCATTTTATCTTGAATACCCTAAGGACAAGCGAAAATAACTTCGGAGTTGTCTTTCCTGTTATGATTATAATTAATCTCCAGGAAAATATATGACCTAATAAAAGGTAACTGCAGCCAATATGGCCATGCTAAGGCGTCTTATTTTTTTATACAATTTTCGTGCTTTATTATAAGTCTGAATCATATACGCCATGTAATACACCTTTGGGTACATGTTAGTAATTTGGTCATACATAAAAACGCATTAAAAAAAAATTGGAGCACTAAAAAGAAAAATCTGCATTTGGCCATATTGCCAACCATATGTTGCCAATATGGCCAAATAAAATAAAGGCTATTTAGACTTACAAAAAATTGCTTTTTGGGCGTAAATGAAATAAAATTCGAATAATTAAATTAAATGTGAAAACACTTTTATTTAGGTACTTTAAATCTCACTCACAAAATGGACCTAAAAGCATTTCTATTTTATCTGTTTTTGTAAGCCCCACACACTCTTCGTGGACGTACTCCATGCATTTACGGCAAAGCCGCATATCAGTTTGCCTATCTTCCTGACATAATTTACAAAACCAGGATTACTTCAGAATTTTAGTTTTTTGCCCAACTAATTTAGAAGTTATGGCTTTTTTTGGGATATTAGAAGTATTTTGGTTTTCATTCTGAAACAGGTCTCTTGTTACAACTTGGGCTCTGCTGTTTACAGCAGATTTTCTAAGCCTCTTAGCGTTTGTTATTGCTTGAAGTGGAGTAGTCAGCATTTCAGTGAAGGATACATTGAGACTTAAAGTAGCGTCTCTCGCCATTTCCTCTTGAGAATTATTATCACTAGATTAATCGTGTAAACCGTAACTGTATTCTGAATCGCTACTGCTGTCGTCTGTGGTATGAGATCTCTTTCTGAGGCGCTGGTTATTTTGTAAACCAGATGAAGAAGGACCGGCTTCTTGAGAAGTTAAATTATTTGTAATATTTTTCAACTGTGGTTGAGGTTCTTGTCCCTGGTCTTGGTTTGTGACGCTACTCGGAGCAAATGCGATATCTGGTATTGCTTCACGGTTTAAAGGACAAATTCCTGTAGCTCTAAAACCTGATTTTATATTTGATAGTGTCATCGTTTTATCCCAGACAGTTGAAAAGATTCCTCCAAAACGCATTTTACTTATTGAACGTTCTTCTGGATATTTTGAGAAATATTTAACTACTTCTTCGTCCCAGTAATGCTCAAATGCTCTAAAGACAGCCTTGTCCATAGGCTGTAGCTCGTGTGTAGTATTACTTGGCAAGCAGTACAGTGTATATTAAATCTTTCTGCTGTTTCTAAAATGCTGTAGTCTAGATGGCACTTCGCGCCATCAAAAATAAGCAGACATGGGTCAGGTACTTTAAATTTTGAAAAATGCTCAATCCAACGTGAAAATGCTGATTGGGTCATACTTCCTTTTCGGTCATAAGTAGAGAAGTGCCTGGAGGCATTGAATCACCCCATCCCGGTTTCATGCGCTTCCCTTTAAATAAAATCATGGGAGGTATTGCAGATCGGATCCCATTACCGCAGGCCACAATTGATATGTTTTGACCATGTTCGTTTGCGACCATGTGCACTCTTCGCGCGCCTTTTTGTGCAAGTAACTTTTGTTGGTGGTGCAAGCATAGTCTGCAGCCTTTCTCGTCTATGTTGTAAACTCTTTCAGGTTTATCCATAATGTTCATTGCCCTAAGTAATTTTTCTAATTTATCGAAGTGGTCATTCACAATGAATTTATTTAATTTCTGGGCCCTCGCAGGGTTTAAATTCTGTGCTTTTCGGGCTCGTATTTGAGGGTTTCTTTCCATAAATCCTTAAGCCTATAACGTCCGGCCATTTCTTTTCTTCTCTAAAAGGATTTGGTACGTTGTTCACCTTGGTGTATCTATAAACACATCTACGTAATACGGCTGCAGTAAGTGGGTAACCTACTTCGCATAGACAAATGATTCTTCGACTTAACTCAGCTTCTTTTTCTTTGGTCAAGATAGGCTTACGACCCATCGCTGACTTGCTCATTTTCTGTTGTTCTAAATAGCGCCTGAGAGTCCTTCTAGGCACCTGGTAGGTTATGCTGGCTCTAACATTCCGCCAGTCACAGCCTGTATAGCTTTTGTCAAGTTATCCCCGAAGGCCCCTTGGACCGGATGCGAGACATCCTTTATATCTATAAAGGATAAGCAGGCATTAGTAAAATATTGCTAAAAGTAAAAAAACACGAATTGTAAAAATAACGGCAATAGTAGAGCAATATGGCCATGGCCTTATTGCTATGCATTAAAATTGGCCATATTACTCAACAATGAATCTACTCCACGATATGATAAAATCCAGCACCTGTGCAATCTTATCAAATCATTTAAATGCACTGTGTTATAACTACATATTCACTATATCAATGCATATTTTTCAGTTAAAAGTACTTACTTGACTGGTAGTCTGACAGTGGATTAACAACTTTGAATACTTATAGCACACAACACACAAGCAACAGGTTTGTGGTTTAATCCGCCATATACATTAACTGCGTCGGTACTTCAGTTTACTGCGAGTGCTCGTGTATCGTGTATCGAGCCTTGAGTATATTGTCACGGAATTTGCCCCACTCACTCCCAAACCGACGACTGTGGCACCGCGAATTGCCTAAGATTGCTCCGATCGCCCCTACGCCATTCTTGTAAACAAACAACATGCGTGAATCGAGGCGTTACCAGAAAATCGTGGAAACGACGAGAAGCGTTCCAGTCGTACGAGAAAATGGATCTAGAGATACTGGAATATACCTGGAATATTCGTTGGGTCTATAAAAGAAGAATAAACGGCCGAGTTAGTTAGTCTTGTATAAGTCTTGTATAAGTCTTGTGTTACAGTCTGAATTAAAGTGTTTAGTTGGAGATATCAAAGTGATTTAGATAGCGATTAATTAAATAAGTGTTTAGTTGACCTGTAATTAGTAGTGTTCAGTAGTTAATAAAGAAGTAATTAATTAACGGATTGTTTTTGTGTCAGTAAGAGAAAATACGGATTGGGAAATCCGTGACAATTTGGTGTCGGAAGTGGATTTAACTGGAAGTTTTAAAGAGCTTTCTGGAACCCTGTCCACAAAGTGGGATTTAAGTGGAAGTTTGAAGAACTTTCTGGAACCCTGTGCGCGGGTGGAATAAATACCTAAGTGTGGCATATCACCGCACTCGTCGTGACTCAAGGAAGTGAACGGTGGTATTCGCGAAGGACAATCTCGAACATTCTAGAACTTTGTACAGGAGTGAGACAAATACCCAAGTGTGATATATCACCGCACTCGTCGTGACTCAAGGAAGTGAACGGTGGTATTCGCGAAGGACAATCTCGAACATTCTAGAACTTTGTACGGGAGTGAGACAAATACCCAAGTGTGATATATCACCGCACTCGTCTTGACTTAAGGAAGTGAACGGTGTTATTCGCGAAGGACAATCTCGAACATTCTAGAACTTTGTACGGGAGTGCGACAAAGACCTAAGTGTGACATATCACTGCACTCGTCGTGACTCAAGGAAGTGAACGGTGGTATTTGCGAAAGACATTCTCGAACATTCTAGAACTTTGTACGGGAGTAAGACAAAGACCCAAGTGTGACATATCGCCGCACTCGTCGTGACTTAAGGAAGTGAACGGTGCTATTTGCGAAGGACATTCTCGAACATTCTAGAACTTTATACCGAAGTGAGACAAAGACACAAGTGCGACATATCACTGCACTCGTCGTGACTTAAGGAAGTGAACGGTGTTATTCGCAAAGAACAATCTCGAACATTCTAGAACTTTGTACGAAAGTGAGACAAAGACCCAAGTGTGGCATATCACTGCACTCGTTTCATTGTAAGGAAGGCAACGGTGATATCTAGAAATACATTCGTGGACATTCTAGAACATTCTAAAGAAAATAAAGTGAATGCCTGTAACTAGAAGCCAAGTCAATATGGATGCACAACTGGCGAAACTGTTAGAAATGATGCAAACGATGCAAGAACAGGGACGTATGATGCAAGAAAAGTTGGAAGAACAAGGGCATAAAATGGAAGACCAGGCGAAGACGATGCAAGAGAAATTAGAAGAACAGGGACAAACAATGCAAGAGAAATTTGAAGAACAAGGGCACAAAATTGAAGATCAGTCCCAAACAATGCAGGAGAAATTAGAAAAGAAATTAGAAGAACAAGGGTGTAAAATGAAAGATCAGATACAGACAATACAACAGGAAATGAGAGATCAAACGAAAGAAATGCAGACAAAGTTAGAAAAATTGGAAAATACACTAGAAGAAAAACTAGAGGAGCAGTCACATAAAGTGGAAAAACAAGTAGAAGAGAAGCTGTTAGAACAAAGAAAAGAAATCAACGAAGAAATGTTAGTACAAAAACAAGAAATAGACGAAGAAATAAACTTGGTTAGAGAAACCTGCGAAGAGCTTCGACATAAATTAGACAAGATAGCAAAGGAGGACGTAATCAAATCAGAAGGACCTGTTATCCGAACTCAGAAGACGAGACCCCCTGAATTCGACGGCAAGGTTTCCTGGAATGTATATCTGCGTCAGTTCGAAGCAGCAGCTGCAGCAAACGAATGGTCTGACTATGAAAAGGCTACAGCTCTGATAGTTGCTCTACGAGGGGAAGCTCTTGACGTCTTACAAGGAGTTCCTGCTGGGCAACAGAATAGTTACGATATTCTAAAACAGCATATGGAAATGAGATATGGGGATAAACACCTGCAGCAAGTGTATCAGGCACAATTGAAAAATCGTCACCAACAAAGTGGAGAGAATTTACAACATTTTGAGACCGACGTTGCCCGACTGGTTCGATTGGCATATCCAACAGCTCCTTCCGAATTCTTGGACCAGCTCTCTATTCAAGTTTTTACCGATGGCCTAAGAGATTGCGAAACCCAGCAGGCACTGCGACTCGCTAGACCTAAAACTTTGAATGACGCCCTCTCGCATGCACTGGAATACGAGGCAGCAAAGATGGCATCTGGTAGACATGTTAAAGTTCGGGCCATCAGTGATAACAGCGATAATATGGGAAATGGAGACATAATCAAAACGTTGAAGGAGGTCATTGAGAAACTCAGCCCAACTACCAATCCGAAGAGAGAACAACCTGGCAGCCGAAGAGATCGCCTTGTTGAATGCTGGAACTGTGGACAGATGGGACATCTAAAGGGACAGTGTAGGGCGCCAGTCACGGATCGGCAATGGCGCGACTCCCAGGCAGGCAAGGAACATGGAAACACAGATGCTCTTTCTAGACTTTGTCCGACCAGCAACAAACACTGTGGTAGTCTCGAAAGAAAAGAGGACATATCATTTGTTCCTTGCAAGATAGTAGTAGCCCAACCTGAAGACAGATGGAGTTCAGCGGCGATTCGGGAAGACCAGCAAGCTGACTGTGACATCAAGCCGTTACTAGACTGGAAAGAAGCCAACAACCGACCCTCTTGGGCTGAAGTCAGTAGTAAAAGCCCAGCATTAAAGAGCTATTGGGCTCAATGGAATTCCCTGGTGTTGGAAGACGGTGTTCTAAAGAGAGCATGGGAGAACAATGACGGAACGGAGGTCAAGAAACAAGTACTACTCCCGAGGTCCCGGGTCAAGGAAGTGCTGCAGGAAGTACATGGAGGTACTGGGGGTGGACATTTCGGTATCAATAGGACTCTACAGAAGGTTAGGGAGCGTTTCTACTGGTTGAGTTGTAGGACGGATGTAGAAGATTGGTGCCGAAAATGTGACATATGTGCAGCCAGCAAGGGACCGAAGACCCGTTCCAGAGGCAAAATGCGCCAGTACATCGTAGGTGCACCGTTCGAGAGATTGCCATTGATATCGCTGGCCCATTTCCGAAAACTCAAAATGGAAACCGATATCTGTTAGTCGCCATGGACTACTTTAGTAAATGGCCGGAAGTATACCCTCTTCCCAATCAAGAGACCACGACCGTAGCAGAAGCCCTAGTCAACAACCTGTTCTGCAGATTTGGTGTGCCCATGGAACTGCATTCAGATCAGGGCAGAAATTTCGAATCAGGTGTGTTCCGAAAGGTCTGCGAGCTTATGGGAATCCGAAAACCAGGACCACCCCACTGCATCCCCAGTCAGATGGTATGGTGGAACGCTTCAACGCCACACTAGAAACCAATCTGAGGATGTTTGTGAACGAGAACCAGACAGACTGGGACAAGCTCATTCCACTCTTCCTGTTAGCTCACCGCTCAGCTGTCCATGAAACTACTGGAAAGACTCCCGCAAGGATCATCTTTGGAAGAGAGCTTCGCCTTCCAGCAGATTTGGTATTTGGTCGTCCTGCGGAACAGCCCACAGAGCCAGACACTTACACCCATGAGCTAGAACGAAGACTAGCAGCCGTACACGATCAAGTCAGATCTCGAATGCGACTAGAGAGCGATCGCATGAAGACTCGATACGACGTCCGGGCCAATACAGTCGGATTCCAACAAGGTGACCTGGTGTGGCTGTACAACCCCACGCGGAAGAAAGGAAGATCGCCTAAACTACAGAACCGTTGGGAGGGCCCCTACACAGTCATTAAAAGAATCAATGATGTCGTCTACCGGATACAGAGAACTCCCAGGAGTAAGATGAAGGTCGTCCATCTGGAGCGTCTGTCCCCGTATAGAGGTGTATCCGATCGGGACGATCGGTCCTAAGGAGGGGGCAGTGTCACGGAATTTGCCCCACTCACTCCCAAACCGACGACTGTGGCACCGCGAATTGCCTAAGATTGCTCCGATCGCCCCTACGCCATTCTTGTAAACAAACAACATGCGTGAATCGAGGCGTTACCAGAAAATCGTGGAAACGACGAGAAGCGTTCCAGTCGTACGAGAAAATGGATCTAGAGATACTGGAATATACCTGGAATATTCGTTGGGTCTATAAAAGAAGAATAAACGGCCGAGTTAGTTAGTCTTGTATAAGTCTTGTATAAGTCTTGTGTTACAGTCTGAATTAAAGTGTTTAGTTGGAGATATCAAAGTGATTTAGATAGCGATTAATTAAATAAGTGTTTAGTTGACCTGTAATTAGTAGTGTTCAGTAGTTAATAAAGAAGTAATTAATTAACGGATTGTTTTTCTGGAAGTAAGAGAAAAGACGGATTGGGAAATCCGTGACAATACGGATATAGTCAAGGGTATCGAGTCATTTATATGCCTGCAGTGCCATCTAGTGTTAACTCAAAGTAGTTACCAATATATAGTTATTTGGCTATATTGCCTTGTTGGCCATATTGTCTGTAGATACCTTATAAAAATCTAGGTACTTTATATTTATATAAAACATTATTTCCCACGGTAAAATCCAACATATTACAACACTTCTGCGAACTATGAAATCTTACAACATTCGTTTTATTAGTATTAATGTACAAGTTATTTTTTATTTTTTTTTATATATTTTCAGGTATTAACAATATTGTGTGAAACTAACTACTCTGTAAAACACGAGCCCTGTTTATATTAATTTCTCCATCCAAATCATAAATAAATATTATTACACTAAGTCTAGACATTTTTACATATTTTCTGAGCCGGAAAATTTCCACATATTGAACGTTATTCACAATTCATTCATTCATATCCCTCATTTTATTAATATACCCCGTTAATAGGTATATCCCTTTTCCGTCTGCAGACTAATAATATTTTCCGACGCCTTTTATATCTTCCTTCATTCGTAGGATTCTTAGTTTGGTCTTCGTTTACGAGATCGAGGCGAGAATCGAAAGAAAGCAGTGCGGTGCCGGGTCGTTGTCAGGGTAACTGACTAGCTGAACTTTTGAACAAGAGGGATTGTTATCCTGCAGTTTATTGCCAGGGGAAGAAATAAGTCGTCGAAATAGAGTATATATCTCTATATTTCCAAGTGTGTCGCCGGGAGAAGTTTTTCTGTCATAAACTGCAGTAGCAAAGATATGAGGTGCAGTTAACAATTCCTTTACAAATGATATAAGTATCTACAGCTCGGGAAATACTGGCCCAAATATATCGCTTAAGGTTTTAACTCTATGAGGACATTTTCAAGGGGTTTGTTTAAAGTAGATATAAAATGTAGTAATACGAGTATGTATGAATAGATACTTTCTGTCATGCCGTCAAAGTATTGAGTATACAGGGTATTTGGAAAAAAATTCAACATATAGTAAGAATAGATCCCGGACGACAAAATAATGGTATGTTACCAAACTTATCTTAGTTAAAAGTTGATGGTTAAAAAGATACAAGGTGTCACAGTTATTATTTTATTTTCGATATTTCTAAATACCTTTTTAATGAATCCAAATTTTTGCATACATTCTGTAGGGAGGGGGTTTTGGGAAGTGAGGAATTCAAATTTATTTCTAATTTTGACGTCCCTAGTAGAGGGCGCCACTTATGACACATCATGCTCCTTTTAAATGAAAGAAATTTTTTGCGACTTAGAGTATTCATTTGACTATTGAAACAGTCGATTCTCCCACCTTTTTTATCCAAAAAGGGTATATCTTGTTGAAGTCGTTAGGAGTAACGGTTTTTGAAATAATCCTATTTGAAATATTCAGTGCACCGAGTAGAAACCATTTCCGCTGAAAATATGGCAAGGTGTTACTTGAAACAGGAGATTATTTCAAAAACAATTACTCCTAATGACTTCAACAAGGCATACCTTTTTCAGATAACAAGTAGGAAAATCGACTGTTTCAATAGTCAAATGAATACACTTAGACTCAAAAGAGTTCTGTCATTTAAAAGAATCATGATGTGCCATAAGTGGCGCCCTCTACCAGTGACGCCAAAATTGGAAACAAATTTGAATTTCTCGTCCGCAAAAACCCCCGATCTCCAAAATGTATGCAAATAGTTGGGTTTTAAAAAAAGTTATTCACAAATATTGAAAATAAAATTTTAACTTTGACACTCTATTTATTAAACCATCAACTTTTGACTAAGATAAGTTTGCCAGCATCGCATTATTTTGTCGTCAGGGATCTACTCTTGCTCTATATTGCATTTATATCGTGACACCCTGTATTTAAGAGCAAAACTTTTGTTGAACTAAAAATTTTATCAAATATCAATGGATGAGATTTGATTTGAAAGCTGGATTGATCCACCAAAAAAATATATATAAACTGGTTCGACTATCACATATGCTAGGTATCCCAGCCGAATGTTAATTTGAAGTCGGAAATTGAGGTTGTAAGAAAAACGATAATGTAATAGAAAATCTAGACATATACGTATTAAAATTAGACATTCTGCAGGATTTTTCTTTCGATGCGTTCTTCATCAAATAGCTTGAATAACAGATTTTCGTGCTTTCTCTTTACTATATAGGGTGGTCCATTTTTCATGGTTCACAATTATCATCTAGGAAAACGTAAAATATTGTCACGGATTATCTAACCCGTCTTTTTCTTTTACCAGAAAAACAATCCGTTAAATAATCACTTAGCATTATTAACTACTCTGTACACTACTGGATACTAATTACAGCTCAACTAAACACTACTTCACTTTTAATCGCTATTTAAATCGCTCTAAACACTCCAATTCAAGGCTGTAATACAAGACTGACTGACTCGGCCGTTTATTCTTCTTTGATAGACCAAACGAATATTCCAGATATTTTCTAGCATCTCTAGATCCATTTTCTCGAACGACTCGAACGCTTCTCGTCGATTCTCCATATTTCCAGTCACGCCTCGATACCCGCCATTATTTTTTGTTTACCAGAATCGCGTAGGGGCGATCGGGGCAATCTAGCGTTTCGCGATACCACAGTCGTCGAATTGGGTGCGAGCGGGGCAAATTATGTGACAATATATAAGGTGGTTCAAATTAGAAAAAAAGTTGCGCATTTTATCAGATCCAAGATATCTGCTGCCGTTGTTGAAATATTGCGAAAAAAACTGAAAATTGCTATTCTTGAAAAAGCTATGTAGCGTCATAATTTCTCAACAGAAAATGCTAAAATTTAATACAAGACGATAAGAATATACTTACGAGAAATTTCTACGACCACTAGTTTCGGTGATGCAACAATTGTTTTTTTTTCTTATCGAAACCATATATTGGATCTTGACAGTGAAAAAGGTAGAATAAAATTACGAACACGTCAATATGTGACAATAGTTTTAAAACTATTTTATTTGAAGAATTTATGAAATACAATAATTTAAATAAAAAATCTAGTTGTTCTAGACGTAAAATAAAAAATCAGAAGACAAATGCGATGCGAAGACGATTTAGAGCATGTATTGATGCGAGGGTGGTCATTTCCGGCATTTAATTTATATTTAAATTCTAAGTTTGATACACTTTTTTTAAACAAATAAAGTAAAAATAAACAATTTGCTATACATTTAATTGTATCCTGTATGTCAAAAACGAATGCTACAAAAAGTGTTCTTCAGTCTAGTTTTTTCTTCCTGAATTTTGACGCGAAATTCAAGACTAATCTTTACAGACGCTAATTATTTTCAAAAGATCATTTCTGTATTGTAATGAAATGATTAATTAAAGTTTTTTACTCGAAACCGGTGCGTCAAGAGGAAAAAGTCTAAGACGCACATTTTAAGCAGAATTAACTTGGCTTTAAGAGAGCGACACTAATTTGTCAAAAAACCAGTGTCGCGCATTTTTTGTCCCTAAAATGGATATTTAACAGCACGAAAGCCACTGATGCTAGTATATTACAAGAGAAATTAATACACAAAAGTAGCCTTTCACTATACAGGGTGAACCTTAAATAAGTACAAATATTTTAACCAGCAGTACAGTCCACTGTATAAAACACATAATTAATAGTCTTTTTACAAAAAAATCAGGAATAGGAAAGTCAAATTTTAAATAAATTTCGTGATTTTTCAATAGAAAACTTGTTGAGGACCGCTGGTTCGGGAGTCATGGTGGATGTGCATTCCACAGCGTTGCCAGTGTTATACTAGAATTTTTAGACATGTTAAGGAATGATTGAAATATTTTTATTTATGAAAATATTTATGGCCATCTCCTCCCCTTTGCTATTTCTGTTTCTCTCCAATGAATTGAAAATATAAACCAGATTCCCTACTCACAATCATATTATCCAGAATTTTTTTACTAGACTCCTGTATTTCACGAAAAATAATAATTAAACACACAAGATACATAAGAGAAAAACACTGCCCGTGAAAATAATAAGGCCATTTAAATACGTTTTATACGTTATGTGGCAACTCTTAAAACAGATGCGTCAAGCGGTGCGTTACTTAAAGGAAGCTATTAGCTTAGTTCGGTTTCAGAAGATGCAAAAGTATCTCATATTAACTTTCAATTTACATGTATTCGGTGTATTGAAAGTATCAAATCCTTTTCCACAAATATTACATGTTTTGATTGCACTTGCCTGTGCCACAGCTTATTCCTTTGTCCTAAACCATACTAGTGCACCGATATCAACATCTATCTCTATCAATCCTAGCGTCTAGAGTCTTTAGTATATTTTATCTAGGGTCTAGAGGATGGGGCTTGTGGGGGACAATTCGCCTACTGCTCCTGACACTTACCTGTTGTCTGTGCCTAGGTTTTAAATCAAGATATTTCCGAACCCATATTGATATAAATTTTTTTTCTTAGTTTTACACATAGAGCTCCTGGATGTTCTTAACATCATTTTGTAACACCCTGTATATATATTTGTAATTGTAGAAATCATATTTTTTACTTAATATCCCACTCGCGTTGATTTTTTTATGTAAAATATATTGATTACATATGCTCTCGCATATGCTGTACCTACCTACTTACTCACTGAGTAAATATAAGGCGTTTTCCAGGAATGGAACTATTTTAAAACATTGCATTTTTTGCGACGCACTACTAGCAAAATGGAACATTAGAAAAACCGAATTATTTTATAACTATCGAATTGCGTTGTTTAATGAACAGTTTGATTTTATAGAACAATAGTTTTTACGTATTTTATAGAACAAACAATTTTCAGTTCTTTAAAATTTTTATAAACGCCGAGATAATAGCATTATAATACGCTGTACAACATATAAAAAAATATATATAAAAGAATTGTAAACATATTGTAAAAGAGTTGTATACTTAGACAAATGACTGTTAATGATAATCTTATAAAATGGTAGTATAAACGTGTTTTATTAAGGATGTATAATCAAATTAATAAAATTATTTATAGCCTCAAAATGCCCTTATTTATAAAATAGTTTTACATTTGTGTTTAATCTATAAAAATATTCTCTGTTTTATAAATATGTTATAGAACAAAATTGTGGCTTGAAAAACAAAATTATTGTATATTCTACGTAATAAAATTCCATATCTAACCTTAATTTTTGAATTCCTAAGGTATAGTGTATTGCGAAGCACTAATCAAGAAAAAATACAAACAAATTCTTGGAAGTACCGTGTCCAGTCAAACGTGCCGACGTTTAATTTAACTTAAAGGTTTTATTTTTTCTACCGGCTCTAAATTAGTGTCCCTTCAAAAATAAAAAATATATAAAGTGGATAAATAATGATGGTGTCCATGTTCGAGAACTCTTACTTAATTTATTGGCAAATAAATGTACGAATTTGCTTAAAAGCGCTCATGGCTGCGAAAAAATAAGAAAAACCAGTACGAGAAAGTAAATCATCTAGCTAGTGAAGAACCTTCTAATGATTTTAAATGTACACGTTTGCACTAGTAGGTCAGAAGTTGTCCTTACTCGCATCGCGGCCAGTCAAGTCAAATAAAAGAGCTAATAAAAATATAAGTATCTCATAAGATATTTTGACACCTGAATAGTGTAGTAGAATAAGTCGGGAGCGCATAGAGAAAGATATATGCGGCTGATTTTGTAAAAGTCCGTGATCAATTCGGCATAGAGTTCGCGATGCGCCTAAACCGCGACCTCATCGTGCGTTCTCCCCTTTAGTCATATCGAGAGACTTAAAAGTATTTTTATTACGTTTGTTTCAGGATTTTCTGAAACCTATAACCCTGAACATTCATGAATCATACAATTATAAGTATGATAATCAATGAATATAGATAATAATATTTCTATTAAAACATACCAAACTGTTGAATAATCTTGAATTTTAGGTATTTTAGCTCAAGGTAAAATTAATCTTATTACAAAATTTATTAACGTATGTACATGCTCCTCGATATTTTAAACGCTTGTTCGTTCGATCTGTTAGACTACATCTAGACCCATTCACAAAGATAGTTTTCAAAAATATTACAATTAAAATTAAGAAAATAAAATCAGTCACAGCGCTCACTACACACAGTTGTCCACTTCAAACTTAACCCATATAACCCTGACATAATTTTTTTTTTTTTTTTTGATGAAAAAAGGTGAGAAAAAACAGAAAAAAATATTTTTATCTTATATTTAGAGATAATGCGCGTCCTTTTAAACTGTAGGGTTAAACATGACTAAACGAATTAAATAAGGTTTAATAACAAATTATAGAATTTAACATTATAGTCACAAAAATCAAATTATTGCACAAGCTTACAAGGTGTGGAATTGACGGAAACAATGTTAAGGATGTAATCCAATATCACATTTTTCACATCAAAAATTTGCTTTTTTATGAGATACCGCGCACTTGGTTTGATTATTTTGATGTATTACAATATGATTAATTCAATCGTATCGAGAATGGTCTTTATAATTGTTAGGTCTTCTTGAAGCACATTTTTTATTAAAGACCATATGAATTTCTAATATTTCGACAGCTACGGCTCTCCTAAAGGCAAGTTGATCAAGTTTGCCTCCATCAAATCTATGCAAATACCAAGCATTTTGATTTGCCATATCAACGCAATGGCTAACCAATGGAAAGTACCATTGTTTCCCCTAATTGAAATGCGATATTGGCCAATATTTTGATCGCAGCGATCAACTGCCCCCATATTTTCATTGTATCCCTTTATAGGCTTTAGTTATTCTATGTAAATATGCTGTTTTTCTTTTTGAGAAAACCTTTTTACTTTACTTGTTGGCAGCACGGAAGAAGCGTTAGAGGCAATAGTTATGACACTATTATCGTTGCAGAGGGACAAATAATTCATTATCCACCAACGCGTATTCGAAATCACCCCTGGATTTCTTTTGAAAAGCTTTTATATCAGTCAATAAACACTGGTAGCCCATGGGCCCTGATTGTTCCCGTAGCTCTTATTTTTCGGAAAGTGAGTTCCTTCATTAATGACAATGATGTAAAGAAATTGTCGAAGAATATGTGAAAGTTGCTAAATCCGGTCGATTGCAATATGTCTGCATACTGCAGAACTACAGATGCACCGAGACCCAAGTTTTTGTCCTCAAACAAGTTGGTAGTCGAGCCCTGATAATCCAGCCAACCCAGAACCCATCGTATGGGTTTTCCTTTGATAAATTGTTTGCAGCCATGGCGCCCAAAATAGGGCACCATGGCTTCATCAACGGAGTGGTTTTCCTCATTTGGAGCAAATTCCAAAAATGTTTTATTTAGTGTTCGAAAAAGTAGTCTTACTTTGGGAAATCGGTCATCTTTTTCCAAATTATTGTTGTCTACACAGTGAAAATTGCTCATGAAATATTGAAAACGGTTTCTCGAAATAGAAGAAGAAATAAGAGCGTTGTTACTATCTGAAGAATTTTGCCAATACATTTTCTTCCTAGACACAGAGCAGTAGCCACTCGAAAGTAAGACACCAATAAAGCAATATATGTCATCAGTGGTTGCATCGCTGGTCGGTTTTTTTGAGACACAAAATAGTACATTTTTTACAATATGAATGTATCTACAACAAAAAGCATGTATAGTACTACATAAACCTACCGTCCTTTTAAAAGAACTAGGTGGTTTGGGGACCCATAAATAAAGCAAGTCATCTTTATGACTTCATCGTGGGGTATTAGAGAAAAACAACATTTATTTTAAATGTAAAATATTAAAAAGTTATGCTAAATATCATATTGTTGAAATATATTAACATTCTCTTATGATATTCATTCATTTTCACAACACTAAATTATTTCTGAAATTCAAAACCACCTACAATTAACAAAACACGCAAAATATAACCTCAACAAGTAAAATTATTTGCAAAATATATTTCTAATTGAAATACACCTTTCGCTATCTATGCTCAAGTAGCTAAAAATCATGCAGATGCAACTAACATAGACTACTTTTATTGTCCTAAAGGACAGTAGGTTCAAATGGGTTTTAAACTGTTACTCTTACTGCCAACATGTCAACTTAAGAAAATACATCGTTGGAAACAGTATTGCTAAATATGTAGGAAATTTGACGAATTAAACAATTTCTAAACAGTAGGTTTGGTAGGTACGGATTCATTTATACCTATTAAAAAAATCATTGTACAAATTAAATTATGCTGCAGCAAGGGTCTATGTCATAAACTGCGTTTGTACTTGATTATTCCTATTTACATAATATCTATTAAATGGTCATATAATTTGGTGATTGCATTTCTACATTTTTCAAAATTGTGGCAGTCGATCATTCTTAGATCCTGTATAGGAGAAACACAATAAAATGAGTGGAATAATATAGGAACATTATATACGATATTTTTCCCAAATTAACCCAAGATTATAACTCAGTATCATAATTTTATGTTCAGAATTATTTTAATAAATTGTAGGATCTAATTTAATTAAAAACAAAATTAATAATTTTATGTTCCTGATCCTGATTAAGATTTATG